>OZ004600.1:118190201-120590201 GCA_963924605.1 Malthinus seriepunctatus | reverse complement strand
GCACTAATTATTTTCTTCAAATTACCAATTCATACATTTTTTTAAATAATAAATTATTACGAGTAATAGTCTTATCCTTATCTCCCCACTTTAACAAAGTTCGATAACGTTAAATTACGGATACGCCTATTTTGTACATTTAACAACAATCATCGGTGTAGGTAGTAAGTGCATTATAATAATTTTTTTAAATTTCATTTTTCTAACATTAAATTTTATAATTTAAAATAATCCAATTTTGAAAATTATAAATGAGAATAAACGTAGATATTTGGTTTTATACGATAAGGTCTTGGCACATTTGGTCATTGTGATAAAATTTTATTCTACTCTATTCTATTTTATTCCACAGTACGTTTCTAATACGCGATATGGTCAGGTTGGTGCGTGCATTTTTAATTACGTTTCGTGCTTTTGTGCCTTTTGGATTTTTGAGACGGGTTTTTAAGTCCTGGTTAGTTTTATTATTTTTTTATTAGATAGTCGACATGTTTTCTGATTTTGTTCATACTTTAAGTGAGTCATTACCTCATTACTCATTAATTTGTGATGTAACTAATTAGTAGTTCAAAATTTTGTGAGGAAAAGGGCAGTATTAATGTTATTTAATAATGAAATGAGATATTTTGATTACTAGGGGGTTTGGTAACGTAAGTAGCATTTTATCCTTTTATCATTTTATATTTTTCTAACGCATTCTTATCTTCAGAAACTTCGTCGATTTCGACGGGGGTGCCCGCTAGTATATATTTATTGCTCAAAGAATACTCTATTAGATAACAATACCAAACCAACATAAATTATTAGTTAACATACCTAGTGAAAAAAATTTTTTGTTAAATTAATGTTTCCGATAAAATTTTCAAACATTTGGTTGATTATATCTAGACTAGGACTGTTATCGGAAAAAACGTATCCTTTACCATACAAGCGGCATTTCATATAACATTTTGGTAACCGATGTTTTCCCAGTATTTCAACCCTGCTGAATACGAAAATTGCGGTTATCAAAGCGAAATCTTAACCGGAAGCGTGATATTCAAGATGACACCCAAGATGTCAGCTTTGTTATTTTTGATGGAATCATTATGGACAATTAAGACAAATATTTTTATTGGTTCGGATAGATAATTTTATACCCTACAATTTTTATTAGAAGTAAAATTATCTTCAGATCACTCCTAAAAGAGCTAGAGTCGATAAAAGCACCAGTGTTGTATAAACCGTCTTAATACATAAAGCAGTATATGGAAGCATCTTGGTGAGTTCAGCGAGGTAGCTTTCCCAGTATCCAGCTAGGATGTATCTGTTAAAACATGATCAGAGCAAATCAAGTCCATAAAAGTCGATCATAAAGAGGATATTGCGTCTTCTATTTTGACAACACACGGTGCTTCTCCACAATTTTTATTAGAGGTATAACTATCTTCAGATCCCTCCTTAAGGAGCTACAGTCGGAAGAAGCACCGTGAAATTGGAACAAAATCCCAGTATCGAAATGCTAGAGGAATTTCATATAACATTTTGGTAACCGATATTTTCCCAATATTTCGACCCCCCTGAATCCAAAAATTGCGGTTACCCACAGTGAAATTTAAACCGGAAGCGCGATATTCAAGATGGCGGCTAGGTTGTCTGCTTTATTAATTAAGATTTATTTGGATGGAAGAATTATTATTGAAACTTGGACAACTGTTTTGATTGAATTAGATATACAAGGTTCTCTACAATTATTATTAAATGTAAAAGTACCGTAAGATTGCTTATTAAGGAGCGAAAGCCAGCTAAAGACATCGTGTGCTTAAAAATCGTCGTAATATACATGTTTGCTCTTTTTATTTATTTTGATGGATTAATTATTATGGCAATTAAGACAAATATTTTTGTTAGCTCGGATAGATAATTTTATGGTCTACAAAAAATTACAGTAAAATCACTCTTTAAGGGTCTAGAGAGTCGGGAGAAGCACCGTGTGTTGTCAAAACAGAAGACGCAATATCCTCTTTATGATCGACTTTTATGGACTTGATTTGCTCTGATCATGTTTTAACAGATACATCCTAGCTGGATACTGGGAAAGCTACCTCGCTGAACTCACCAAGATGCTTCCATATACTGCTTTATGTATTAAGACGGTTTATACAACACTGGTGCTTTTATCGACTCTAGCTCTTTTAGGAGTGATCTGAAGATAATTTTACTTCTAATAAAAATTGTAGGGTATAAAATTATCTATCCGAACCAATAAAAATATTTGTCTTAATTGTCCATAATGATTCCATCAAAAATAACAAAGCTGACATCTTGGGTGTCATCTTGAATATCACGCTTCCGGTTAAGATTTCGCTTTGATAACCGCAATTTTCGTATTCAGCAGGGTTGAAATACTGGGAAAACATCGGTTACCAAAATGTTATATGAAATGCCGCTTGCATAAAATACTTTAACTTTTGCGCCTAGTCTAATCTATGTGTTAAACAATTTCAATTGCCAGTAATTTCATTATTTATTCCTTAGTATATTCGTGAACGCGATTTGATTAACGTCGTTGTTCTTGTATTTTGTGCCTTTTGGTTGTCGACAAGCCATCTTAAATTACCACCACAGCAATAGCATCAACCAGCAAAAAGGTTAGTCCTTTATTTTTATAATTACCTACGAGTCCTACTTCAAAAGAAATTAATTGTAATTACATTTTAAGGCCGCCCCACACGCACAGGCTTACCTTCCGGTTTGGACTGCAAAAGTGGCCTGCACATGCACAGGCCAAACCGGTGCCTGAACAAGCAACCTTTACTTTATGATAAAAAGTCAAGAGGCAAGATTTTTAGTTAAATTTCGATGAGATTACTCACCCCCTTAAAGTTTGTCGTGGCGTTCCTGTTATACCCTGTTTTGTAATTTTAATTTGCTCCAGGGTGCGTTGTTTTGAACGACCTAGGATACCTATTGTGTTATCTTTGTTATCTCATTTTTCACTCAACTCAGCTAAGGTTTCAATGGAACATTTGTAAAGGCCCGTCCATACAAACACGGGCCTTGGCTTCCGGTTTAGCCTGTGCAGGCGGCCTGAATGCTGTCTAGACACTCCGGTTTTACCTGCGCCTGAACAAGGCCTGCACAAGTGAAACCAGAAGGCAAGCCTGTGTGTATGAACGGGCCATTACACTGGCCTGATGGCTGTTACATGAGGTTTCTCATATCAATGTAATATGGTGCTTCTTAGCTTCTTCCTTCTTGTGTAGACGTGTGCTTATAACAGTGTAGCAGTTAGGGTCTAGAATATACATTTGTACATGTACGTACAAAACGTTCCTTAATTATAAGAACAAACGAATTAGTTTGTTTTTCGTTCGTTCGTTCGTTTGTTCGCTTAAATTTAAACGTACCATAACATGTACATTGTTCTATCGTTGCTCTTTAACGAAAAGTTAATTCTTATTCTCGACTTCATGTTCCTCATCTGTGGCACCCGTTATAATGCCAAAAAAATTAAGCATCAGAGAGGGAAAAGAAGCATCATAACCAGGACTTGACATACAATGTCGTCTCTTTAAAAATGCGTGGGCATGTGATAGTAGATAAATTTTACAATTCCGATTATTGAAATCGAGAAAATGCATTGATAAATAATTTGTACTAAAAGATTCCAATATTAACATAATATTAATTAATTAAAATAAATTATGCAACCAAATAAGAATAATTATAAGAAGTTAAGATCATCAAGTTAAATTCCTTTTATTTTTCATCTTCATGCAAACAGACATTTTTTTTAAATGCAGCGTCTTAATTATCATGTTCAAACTTATAATAATTTATCGATTACTATCCAATAAATAAATAAATAAAGTTTACTTAAATAACACTTAAATAATAATTAGAAGGTTCTAAGTTTGCAATCAATTTATGTTCAATATCATCTAGTACGTGAAAGGTAATCTAAGTAAACATTCAATAAGAAAAATCAAATCACAATGATATTGAAACAGTACCTACATCATCATAATTGAAGTTATATTAACAACTAGGTCAAGATTATCAACTTCTTTTAAAACAAAAGCTTAAAAAAGGCCGTTGAATTTTGACCTAAATTTTGGTTCCTTTTTGGAAATGTGTAGGAATGCATTAGGGTGGAAATTGAATATAATATTAACAGAGGTGGAAAAAGTATTGCGATCAGTACTTCCTCAACTTCACTCAATAAAAATATACTACTTTATTGCTTGTTTTCGGCCTATTTTGTTAAAAAAACATACCCTTGCAACTCACTCCTTAAATATATGTCAAAACAGAAGCTCAAGTTGTAACTGTTGCAGTTTTTTAGGAAATTCTGATCAAAAGTAGTTTCATAAACCTTTAACAGTTTCAATAGAATTACAAAATAAGCTCTCGAAGTTGCTGGTTCAATAAAAAAAATAAGAGTGAACTACAAGATTATCCATAAAAAAATTCACCTCTTTCTCAACGTCATAAAATGGATAACTCTTTTCCTTTTGTGTTTCAATGAATAATGGCAATAAGATAAAAGTGTTTTTGAATTTCATCCCTTCTAACCCCTTTTAAATCACGGTATAAAATAAAATTTGTCACTTTTCACTGGTTACGTTTGAATTTGACCTATTTTATAATTTTGAACTTCATTTTTATCCCCTTTTAGTATGATGATTTTGCTCAAATAGAACATACAAACTGCAGTTCAGAAATGTTAAATTATCTCAAGTTTAATCAAAATATTTAAGTTTTAAAAACTGTTTATTAAATCGTTAGAATTAAAGAACTTTTTAACTTCACCTCTTTGACAAGGAGGGCATTAGGAGGGGACAAAAACCTTTGCCTAATAATAATACAAATCTATTAGTTCGTAGGTTAAAATTTTAATTATTTTAGAATTTTGATAATTTCAGGCAAATCTTCCAAAAATTCAAATACCTTTGTTAAATTTCTCCGCACCTGTGCTTTAAAGGGAACGTAAAGCCGTCGGTTCCGGTTAGTAACAATAATTTCAGAATAAGCAATCGCAATAAAGATCGCATGTTAAGTTACAATAATCACCTGCCCAACGTACAGGGTCTTAGCAAATACACTCCACCCACGTGACCAATTTGCTAGAAAATCACTAACCAAACATAATATGGTGGTTGCCTAGCCCAGGGTTTCTCAAACTTTATTTCTCATGAAGCACTTTGAGGGTCTTTGAATTTTGACGGGTCTTTGAAAATTACCTTATGTAATTTGAAGGGTAGGTAAATGACACATAATCATTTAAACTTTCTTTTTAATATTTTTTCGCGGAGCAATTGCTACCTTCACGCGGAGCACTAGTGTTTCGCGGAGTATAGTTTTGGAAACTCTGGCCTAGCCAATTATTGCTCATGTAGGTATAGTGTATTTCTAAAGGCACTGTGCAATGTACAGTCTCGTGCATATCTTTTGGCCACCCCGGCAATACGTTAGCACGAATTGTGGGTTCAACCATCAATAACACCTCTCCCCTACTTAAACTGAGGGGTAACTTTATTTTGCCATCAAGTGGTAAATCAACAAACTTTGTTAATGTTAGGATGGTTGCACCCACATTTCTTGCTAACGTATTGCCGGGGTGGCCAAAAGATATGCACGAGATTGTACATAATGAACGTATAGCTTATGATCACAGAAAACAGGTCATGTAGGCCTATCGTATATTACCATACATTTTTCACCGACAAGATACAGCTGAGCCACTCGCTAATAATTTCTGTCAAATTAAATTGAAGCATGTCAATTTTTGTATGACTGTGTAAACTGAATTTTCAAAATTCGACCAATAGAAAACTTCTATTCTAATATCGCGCGTTGTTTTGGGAGTGACTTAGCTGCATCTTGTCGGTAAATAGTGTTAAATAGGAATTTTGTGATATTAGAAACTACTGAAAAACTTTATTTTGGTACGTAACCATAACTTCGTTCCTGTTTTTGCTTGCGTCATCGAAGCATCAGTACTTCATGGAACTTCATTTTTTTTTATTGGATATGGTCAGAATTCAGAACACTTAAATCTTTTTTTATCTCAATGGCATCCGTTTTCTTCGTATAAAATATAGACTAAAAAATTAGGAAAGTGTATACCTACAGTATAAGAGCCACAACATATTGACCTTAACATATAAATAATTATTCAAAGAAGCCAAGTGTAGAACTTGACATTAAAATAATTTTATTACTCATGTCCACTATTAAATCATATAATTATGAGCCTATAGACAGTAGGTGTACTATTTAAACGCAGGATAGGTGTTTCTTAAGAGTAACAGTGTATTTTAAAGACCATCATAGATAATCCGTAAATTTATTTTAATCTAAAAATGAACCCTAAGGTACTTTTCACAGATGGACATTTTATTGCCCCTGGACAGGCATTTATCAGACTGCGTAACTAAATTGACAAATTTGAACTTAGCGTGACTTAACCTGACATAACCTAACATAACATGACGTATTCTAACCTAATTTGATGGCCTAAGCTAACCTAACATAAAATTATTTTGTAAAATAAATGCTTAGCGGAAAACGAGGCAACTTCGTCACTCCGGGGCAACTTTGTCACTCCGGAGCAACTTTTTCACTCCGGAGCAACTTCGTTACTCCGGGCAACTTCGTCACTCAGGGGCAACTTCGTCATTCCGGGGCTACTTTGTCACTCTAGGGAAACTTCGTCACTTCGGGGCAATTTTGTCACTCTGGGACAACTTCGCCACTTCGGAGCAACTTCATCACTCCGGGGCAACTTCATCACTCCGGGGCAACGCTTTTCGTTTCGCTTCTTTTTCAAGAAGCGGGTTTTCGCTTCTTTTTTAGCGGTCTTTGTCTATATTTTCAAAATGATGCTTAAAAATGAACCATTTGATGAGGTATCTTCGTCATCTTGGACAGCTTAGTCAGTTTGACTAATAATATGTGCTTCTATAAATAAAAATTAGTTTTTAATTCACTATTTCTAAGAATAAAAGTCTCTTTTGATTTTGTTGCCATTTTGTACCTCAATAAAGTTTAAGGGATTCAAAGATGCTGCAGTTATGGCGTAGGTGTGTCTAGAACTGTATAACCAATTGTGGTCGAATTTTTTATTGGTGATTTTTTATAGTTGCCCCGAAGGTCGGAAAACCTTCGTCAGGTCTTTTCTTCATGCGTGTAAACGCAATTTTTGAAAACTAAAAATCTGGTACTAATCATCAAACTCTAATTGCTGATTCTTAAAAATTCTTATACGAAAGTACGACAAGCATATAATAAACCTGACGAAAAGTTGTCCCATTTTAAAGAATTTAAAATTACAATTAATTTCTTTTACCCTTTAGTAACTTTAATGTGCAATAAAGATTTTTCTACAGTGCAATGATGTTATCTTTCTTCACTTAGATTATAATGAAGGAATAAAAATAACACTAAAAAACGTACTAATTGCTCGTTCAACCAAACGTTTTCGAGTTGAATGTCCGTTCGGTCAAATTATCCATCGTAAATTTCTGAAAACTTAAGACTGAATTATTTTTATCACTATTTCGTATTTCATTGTGATAAGCCACAGTAAATCCTTCCTTAATTCCTGTTTAATTATTTCAGGTACCTTTAGTGGTACTTGAACTTTTTGGTGAAAATAAATTATTAGAATTCGTAAAACATAATTTAATTTTATTGAGGAACCAGTGGCTTTCAATTAATGGCTACTCGCTCGGATAATTTCCAGCAATTTTATAGCTAGAAAATCATTCTAGTGACTTTTTCTACTCCTCTTCTACAGAATTTTCTTATACCACATCTTCCCTTGACTTTTTCGCTTATTTCCTAAACACCTCGGTAACTAATCTTCAAAAATTGAAAGAAATAGTCTTACGAGAGTTAAAAGAGGAATTTAAATGCAAAATTTGTAGAAAATTCGTTAAAAATCTAACCAAGTGGAAGGGGTGTACATTTATTTAAACTTGAAATTTTGAGCGTTTATCTAGTAGAAATAACAAAGGAACTAATAGGTATAATCAGTAAATTTTCTAAATTTTATAATACGTGAATTGCATGCTAAGTACATTTTACTTTTATTTATAAAAAAATAGAACGTAATAATTATTAACAATTTTTTTCTCTAAAAATCATTATTTTTATGAGGAATCTTAAAAATTTATAATTATTTAAGCATATTATAATGCAAACGGCGTTTATAAAATTTTATTGTTAAACATAAACATGTTTATGTACAACTTTTTGTACTATTTATTAATTATAATGAGGCTAGATTATTGCAATCCACTTTTTCTACCAGAGAACGTATTCGAAAGTGTTCCAAATAGTCGTATTAGTAGAATTTCACATAAGTTGGCGAAAGTCATCGTAACGATCAACGTTCATCCGGTTGGTAGGTCACTAAATAATTATAATAAATTTATTATATTGACGATTAATTGATTTATGTTAAAAAGTAAGAGATGGATCACCGGAGAACTTTCCCATTTACGTAAAACTATGAGTTATTTAAATCGACTGGATTTTCTTTGAGATGATGCGACCTTTACAATTTTCAATGAAAATTCCGACAGAACTTCGAAATTGTTTGTCAGAAATAATCCTCAATAATAAAACTTCAAATGGGATATTTTCGTTGCCATAGTTATCATAGCGTACGAAAACCATAGATTTATTACTTCCCATAGCTTTACAGAATGGGGATCTTTGGAATAACTTGCATGCAGACAAACAGATACATGTAGATTACATATGCATACAAGGCAGACAGAAAGGCAGATTAGTAGAAGTCAAATTAAGAAATTTCAAGCATAAGTGAAGCATTTTCACAAAAAGTTCACTGGCACCTTATAAACACAACGTTTGCAGTAATTTTTTAAATTACCGTATGTTAATTATAATTACCTACAATGACTTCAGTTACTTTATCTAATTGTTGTCTACAAATTAGTTTTTTTTAAATAAAAACAAGTTCAATTACTCAATTGATGTTTTAAACGGTATTACCTTGGCATTGAAAATTTTTTTTAAACTTTTGATTTTATAATGTTTATTATTATGTTTATAAAGTTTTCACTTGAGTGAACATAAGAGATATTTTACTATTAAAACTGTTGTAACCTTGCCTTGGTGGAAGTAGGAAGAAAATCGTGTTTTTGTAGTAAATGAATTGTTAGATGGAATCAGGAAATGACATTGAAAATATAGGTCGACATGTTACTATAATTATTATTAACGCCCTAAAAAATTATAAATTATCATAATTTTGCATTTTTTTTAAACTTTATGTGCAATATAAATTTTATTTTGTTTATAAACAATTTTGTGGTTGTAGATTTGCATCATAAGTTTGGGTTTTTCACTTCCATTTAAATCGAAAACTTAAAATTAATGAAGTGGATAAATTTTAAAGATCTTCAATAGTACTCGCATTCCGGTGCCAAACAAAAATCCTCTAGATAGATTTCTATATAGAATATAGGGAATTAACATGTTAAATCACGTTTTTAAGATTCTTGCTCTTCATTTTAATACATAGAGTTGATTCAGAGCTGGATTATCAATGAAGCGCATGAAGGGCGTGCTTCAGCGCCCGGAGTTGAGAAGGGCCCGAAGGAAAGGAAAATTCTCAAAAAACCTATAAGATTGAACTCAAAAACGGTGGGTCCTAGGAAAAAAATTACTTTTAGTAATATCACAGCTTATCAAATTCTCTACATGAATTTACGATTTATTTTTTTCTCTATTCTTTATATACACGGTGGAACTTTGAATCTGGATCATAGGATTTAACATGGGAAAACAAATTTATATAAATATTGGCTCCCCTAATTATTTTACAACAAAATATTACATAAAAATTTTTTAAAGAGTAAAAAGCTTCTTCTAATGCATTTATAATATTTTTAATTTATTCAGCTGTTTTCGAGAAAATGAAGGAAAATTATTCAGTTAATAACTGTTTTTTTTTTTTTTTTGAAGAGGGCTTATCGAGTGGTTAGCTACATCACCGGATCTAAATCTACTTGCTTTTGTTTTGTCGGGATCATCTTAACCGTTTACCCAAATAGACCTCAAATTTTTTTTTGTTTTCTTGATATTTTTATAGGATTGTAAAGCAAAAAAATGTACTATCCAATTCCGCAAGAAAAATAATATACATCGTCATTTAAAAATAAATCCGATGATGTCATTGCTCGAAGGGGGTGACGTAGAAAAATGAAAATCGTTGGAAAATGTTTGTTTTGAAATAAATCAATTTGACGGGTTCAACCGTTTTTTGATATTGCTAACGGGAAAGAAAATATTCCACTGCTTCTTTACTTTTTATTCACACGGTATGTATAATTTATAATGCAGATCTTCCTATAAGGAGTGTACTAAAGTTTTAACTCGTCGAGAAAGAAAAAATTTCAAGACTTTATTGATAAAATTATGATTTTTCTAAGAAAATTAAAAAATCTTATTTTTCAACATATTTTTGAAATTGGTTTTCAGGAAAACCGTTACTCTAACGGAAAACTTTTATAGAACATATGATTTGTAAAAATGCTTCACCTATAAAATGGGGGTCTAGTCATTTTTCTCTAGATCGCATACTTTCTGAGATATTCTTAAAAAAACACATTTTTTCCTCTTCAGGTCCATTTTTTTCGATGAAGCGGCCCCTATATTGAATGCAAACTTTGTTGCATCTTTTTCGCCATGCCTTAATCTATCTGAATACCGAATTTTTTTGCACTTTCCTAATTTTCTGAGGTTTATATGCTTATATGTCTCTGGAAACTGGGCTATTAATAAAGATAAGATAATTAAACGTCATTAGTAGGAAAGTAAAAACAGTATAAAATCTCCTTGCACATAAACATACCTACTTGATTATAAAGAAAAACAAGGGGATGTTAAAATTCAACTTCCTCTAGCTTTAAAACTAGAAGAATTTTTAAGTAATTTTTCCAGCCTCAATGGTAGATATTGACTTGTAGAATAAACTGACATTATTTTTTCGAAAATTCGTGGTGCGGTTTAAAAAATCTTCACGGTCAAACTTTTTGATTTGCCGCCATTTTGAATTCAGTAGAGGTAAAAAATTATACTTAATACCAAAATTGTAGAAAAAGATGCAAAGTTTACAAAACTTTTTTCCGAATTGCCGGAAGTTCAAAAATAAAGGAGCATTTGCAACAAAACGAAAAACCGGAAATCGTCCATATTTCGGATACGAGGCTCCAAATCCAAAAACTTAAAATAAAAAAAAAAGTTGTTTTTAAGAGAGCTACAAGCCCTATGTCTTTGTCTAAATGGAGTCGATACACCCTGTATACAGGGTGATTTTTTTAAGTGGTACTAACATTGGGATCTTGGAAACCGTAAGAGTTACGAGGTTGGTTAAATTAGCAAAAAGTTACATATTTTGATGATCTTTAAGAATCCGTTTAGAAAATTCAAAAATTCAAAATGGTTTCCGAGATAATGCAGAAAAACTGAAAATTGGCAATTTCGTTTTTGGACTGTAATTTCAAAATGGAGTACTTTAGAAAAAAAATTCTCGGGCAAAATTTTTAGGAGATCAAAAAAGCTATCAAACGATACCAAACTCGACTTTTTATCACATCGACGCTAGGCGTCGCGACGTACAACTTTTCATTTTCTTATGGGGGACCTATCACTTTTTTAACAAATATTACTCAGTAGGCTTGTCTAAATTCGGATACCAAATGACAACATTCTAACTTGTACTTTTCTTAATTTTCACAACTTTTCAGGTTATGTTATGTTACGTAATGTTAATCTTTTACTTTATGTTATTTATTACGATTAAAAATAACGACTAAAACCTAGTTTTTAAAGTTTTAGAGAAATAATTTAATCAGGAAATAAAATTTCATTACTAAGATTTAATAAATAATAATTTGATTTATTTTTATTTCCAGCTCAACTTAATTTTCAAAAATTTAAAAGCTAAGTTTTAATCGTTATATTTCATCGTAATAAATAACATAAAGTAAAATATTAACATTACGTAACATAACATAACCTGAAAAGTTGTGAAAATTAAGAAAAGTACAAGTTAGAATGTTGTCATTTGGTATCCGAATTTAGACAAGCCTACTGAGTAATATTTGTTAAAAAAGTGATAGGTCCCCCATAAGAAAATGAAAAGTTGTACGTCGCGACGCCTAGCGTCGATGTGATAAAAAGTCGAGTTTGGTATCGTTTGATAGCTTTTTTGATCTCCTAAAAATTTTACCCGAGAATTTTTTTTCTAAAGTACTCCATTTTGAAATTACAGTCCAAAAACGAAATTGCCAATTTTCAGTTTTTCTGCATTATCTCGGAAACTATTTTGAATTTTTGAATTTTCTAAACGGATTCTTAAAGATCATCAAAATATGTAACTTTTTGCTAATTTAACCAACCTCGTAACTCTTACGGTTTCCGAGATCCCAATGTTAGTACCACTTAAAAAAATCACCCTGTATGTAACACCTTCGTTGATTAGAACTAGAGTATTTTTTTACTTTGTGGACTGCAGTGTATTTTTAGAGAGACCCGAAAATAATTAACGCCTCAGTTAAAATTGCTATCCTTCGTGTCAAAATGGTCAGAATGAATACTAATTTATTCAAAATGTTTTATTTTATATTGTTTTCCATGGCAAGAGAGATCATATAATTTTATTTGAAAACCAAATATTTGATAGGTATTGTTGTATTCACCAAAGATTTCCGACACGTGACCACCATAAATGAATGAATTAAGATGAAAACACCGTCTTTATTGAGTTTAATTATTTAATTAAAGTAACATATTTATTATTAATTATTATTAAATATTTATTTAGAAAATTTATGATTAAACTAATTATTTATTGATTATCTATATATTTCTTGTTTTAAAGGGGGTGTAAACCAAAAAAACTTTTTTTCGTAGAAATATGCTAAAAAATATCTTAAGAACAACGGTGAAAACCGCACATCTTTAGCCCAAATATTAACCGAGATATAAAGCATTTATGTTTCAAACGTTTCAAACGTGTGACGTCAGACGGACAAATACATGCAACCAGCAAGCGCATAGCTGACATTGAACTGAAGTTGACAATTTTGATTATATGAAATTAGTCTACGAGGCTAGCATGCTGCTATGCTGCTATGCGACCGATGCATGAATTTGTTCGTGTGACGTAGCGCATTTTTGCTTAAAAACCTTCTATCTTTTGAACGGCTCATCACAGAGATGTGCGGTTTAAAAATTTGTTCTTAGAATCCCCTGTACTACAACTTTAATTTTTGGTTTACACCCCCTTTAAGGCAGTTAATGAAAATATCATCGAGACAATTTTCTAAGATTCGTGATAACTATAGTGTATTCTAACCGCCATTTTAGATCCAACATTTTGAATTATTTATTATTTATGCAAAATTGTGACCAGTGACCTCTAAAACACTTAAATACCAAGTGTCATTCAAATCTTATGAAAATTGCTGTATTCTAGCCGCCATTTTGGATCTACCATTTTATATTTTTTATTTTTCATTTCAAATTCTTGATCAGTAGAGCCCCGGTTTATAAGCATTTATTATTTAAAAATAAGCGCTTAAAAAGGCTTAAAAATAGTCTTAGAAAAGCTTTTGAAAAGTACTAAAAATCCAAAATTGATTTTGATCAAAATTTAATTATTATTCAAAATTTGAATTACTTTTTATTTAAAAAAAATAATTGTCCTATAAAATTATATGTATTTTCCAAATTATTCATTAAAAAAGATTAAGTATAGTCTGTTGTAAGCGTATTTCTAAACCGAAAATCTTCTCTCTAGCTCAGCCGATATAATGGGAGCTCTAGCTAGGTGTACACACTGAAAAAAGATAATTAATTCAAAAACATTGGTTAAATCACTTAAATTTTTCAGAAACGTAAAGATCCAAAAAGAATTTGTTCTGCTTATGATTTAAAGCCAGAAGCAAAAAGCTTAGAATTCGGGCTGTAGTGATCAGTGACCTCGAAAACAATTAATTCCTCATTTGAAAACATTTGATTCCTCCTAATTCCACCTATAATAGCCATATAACATTGGTAACACAGTTACTGACACACGCTCCTACAGCCCAGCTCCTACGTTCAATAAAAAATGTCAATTTTTCAGGGTCAGTCAACTTGCCCCCCGAAAGTAGATTTTTTCGGAAAAAAACATTGTGTCAGGTCGGGCTAAGCTAAATATTTCGGGCCAGCTAGCTCGCTAGCTAGCAAATATTATAGCTAGCGCCTTATTGGTTATCGAAACATTGGAACTTTAATTTTCGGGGGGCTAAGTTGACGCTACTTCCCCGAAATTTGAATTTCGAAATCTAATCATTGCGCTAGATAGACTGGCCTGAGCTAGCGCTAACGTCAACTTAGCCTCCGAAACTTTGAGCTTCTCTAACTTTTTAATTAAAAAGGAGCTAGCAATAATTTTTGAGGAACTAGCTGGCGCTAGCTCAGGCTAACCTAGCGCAATAATTATTTTTTCGTAATTCGAATTTCGAGGGGCTAGCGTCAACTTAGCGCCCCGAAAATTGAAGTTTCAATATTTTAATAACCAATAAGACGCTAGCTATAATATTAGCGGAGATAGCTTAGCCCGACCTGGCGCAATGTTTTTTTTTAGAAAAAGTCTAGTTTCGGGGGCCCAAGTTGACTGACCCGTTTTTTCATCCAGTAATTCGAGTTCCTTTATAAAAAAAAGCTAAAATGTAATGCTACAAATTAGAAACGAAAACTTATTTTAGCTATTTTTTTTAAAGAGCAAGGCTTTTGCTTTCCAGTAAGTATTTAGAAAAAAAAAGAAGCAAACAATAATTAAGTAACGTAATTTCTAAGTTTGTTAAAGTATCAGATTAAGGTTACAAAAAATTAGTACTTGTAAAATATTCAATAACAACAAATTACACTTGTAAAAATGAACTAATTATCGAAACTAAATGAAAACAAATTTAAACAACTTAAATTAATTAAAAATTAAAACACATAATAAAGCGGATATAGCCTTGTTGTAAAGTCGATTATAACCTTCTAGTCAGGAAGCTTATTTAATTATTTATATTTGCTAAACTTACCAAACTAAGCATCTGACATTGTACGGAGGGTCATCTACTAACCTTTATTTCAATATCCTTCCATAACGGCATTGGCCCCTGTCTTCTTAAGTCTTATAACAAAATTTTCTTTACAATTTTATTTTTCTTATTAATCAATTGACCGTGACGAGCTCGTATGTAAAATTTATAATTATTTAGGTGTGAGACTGTGAGGGTCTCTTATAATAATTATTAAAACGGAAGTTTTTAAAACCTCGATTAATTATGATTTATTGATCTTTTTTTGACGAATGTGTTTTTAATTTTCGCATAATAAGTGCACTATGGCCGTGTAAATTTTATAAGAATGGTAACAACAAATTAGCAAATTGGGTTTGTCCATGGAAAGGTCAATAGCAAAAATTTTCAAATTTTTTGAAAAATTATATTAGGATAAACTCACTGCTGAAGTAGTTACATTTTAAATTTTAGAATAAAATTGCAAATAGAACTAAAGATGTGAAAATCCAAAAAGGGTGCAGACCTGAAGAGGGTGCTAATTAAATACCTGTTGATTTTATTGCTATTTGAACTACTACACACACTTATAAATAGCACACACACACTACAATTAAATTTAATTTGCTTTAACAATTTGACTTAGCTACCCCTTCTTGAAACTGAAGTGTTAACAAAAAATAAGATGTTACTGAAAAAACTATCTAAAACAAATAGAGGCAGTAGATTTAAGTTATTTCTGAAATAATTTCTTACTACGGTAAATGTTTGAAAATCAATATTAAATATTCCACAAGCTGTAAATTGTATGGGCTGTTGAAGAATTTGTTGGGAAAATAGCATTAACTGTAAGATAAAAAATTAAAAACAAAGCCAATTAATTTGCTGAACATTACCTTCTCTCTCACAGTTTTCTCTTTTGATTCAATAAGAAACTTATGAATTTCAGTACCTAGATTGTTTACCTAAAAGTAATTATTATAATTATAAGTCATGGAATTTTTATGGGTTAGCGTAAAATACCCTGTTTGTTATAAACACACACGATATTACAATAAGTACACCTTGCATTATTTCAAATAGCTCCCATTGTAACCAATTTATAGTTGAAATCGAGTTTTTAAAAACCTTAAAAAAATTAATATTATTTATTTAAATTAAATAAACTATAGAGTAATAAAAGAAACTGAACACCCCATTGAATTTATTTACTAAGCTCGACAATTGCTAATTTATTTGCTTAAGTTTTCTGCAACGTGCCTGAAAGGACACGTTAAGCCATCAGTCGTAGTGCCAGTAACATGATTCATAAATCTATATTGTGTCTAGCTTAATTACTCCCTCATTAGTACATTTAAACTTTTGACTTAGGCCCAGTTTCACAGTAGTGGTCAAACTCCGGCTCAATGGTGGTTTGATTTGATTTGAAAGCTAAGCTCACATCGTTACATAATCTTTCGTTTTCAGAATATTGACATGGAGCTTAATCCGACATAATAATCAGAAACAAGCCTTAAGACCGTATTTTAAATCTTAATCGGATGCTATGAAACTGCTTAAGCTCCACATCTTAGCTTAAACTTTAAACCACAGCTTAATCCAAGACTGTGAAACCGGTTTTTAGAAATTTTGTAGGAGCTTAGGATTTATGTTTCCATTTCTCTCTACAGATCTTTCATTTTCGGAACAGTCATTGGGTCTGCTTATCGAATATTTATCTACAGCTAAATTAAGCATGCTTTGGCCTGAAAGCTATGGTCACACCATCTTTCGTTTTCACAGTATTCACACGGAGCTTAATCCGATAGGATGAAAACGGCCTTTAAACCGTACTTTACATCTTAAACCATATCTGTTAAACTGCTTAAGCTCCACATCTTAGCTTAAACTTAAATCCACAGCTTAATCCAAGACTGCAAATCGGCCTATAGAAATTTTGTAGGTGCTTAGGATTTATGTTCCCATTCTGTCTACAGATCTGCCATTTGTGGAACAGTCCGTGCGTCTGCTTATTGAATATTTATCTATAGCTCAATTAAGCATGCCTTGGCCTGAAAGCTATGGTCACACCATCTTTCGTTTTTACAGTATTCACACGGAGCTTAATCCGATAGGATGAAAACGGCCTTAAAACCGTACTTTACATCTTAAACCATATCTGTTAAACTGCTTAAGCTCCACATCTTATCTTAAACTTTAAACCACAGCTTATTTATTTACAGCCTAATTAAGCATCCTTTAACCTGAAAGTTATGGTCACTCCAAATTTCGTTTTCACAGTATTCACACGGAGCTTAATCCGACACGATGAAAAAGACCTTAAAACCGTACTTTAAATCTTAAACCAATACTGCTAAACTGCTTAAGCTCTACATCTTAGCTTAAACTTTATAACACAGCTTAATCCAAGACTGTTAACCGGACTTTAGAAATTTTCTAGGAGCTTAGGATTTATGTTCCCATTCTGTCTACAGATCTGCCATTTGTGGAACAGTCCGTGCGTCTGCTTATTGAATATTTATCTACAGCCCAATTAAGCATGTCTTGGCCTGAAAGCTATGGTCACACCATCTTTCGTTTTCACAGTATTCACACGGAGCTTAAAACCGTACTTTAAATCTTAAAACCAATACTGCTAAACTGCTTAAGCTTCACATCTTAACTTAAACTTTAAACCACAACTCAATCCAAGACTGTAAAACCGGCCCTTAGAAATTTTGTAAGAGCTTAGGATTTATGTTCCCATTTCCGTCTATAAAGCTGCCATTTGTGAAACAGTCCGTGCTTTTCTTAATCGAATATTTATCTACAGGTCAATTATGCTTGTCTTGGCCTAAATTCTAAGCTCACATCATCTTTATATTTCACGAAATTCACACAGAGCTTAATCCGACACTATGAAACGAGCCCTAAAACAGTACTTTGAATCTTAATTTGATGCTGTGAAACTGCTCAAGTTCCACATCTTAGCTTAAACTTTAAACCACAGCTTAAACCAAGACTGTGAAACCGGCCCTTAGAGATTTAGTAGAAGCTTAGGATTTATGTTTTCATTTCTGTTTACAGATTTACCAATTTTTGAATAGTCTGCTTATATCGATTATTTATCTACAAAAAAATTCAATATAAATTTTATGGTGTTCCAGTTTTCCTTATTACTCTCTGTAATTCTATTAGTTTTACAATAAATTCCAAATATCCAAAGAAGCCATAAGCTGTGCATTTAATAAAAGCCGTTGCAAAATATGCCAAATTTTGAATAGAATAAATCTTGTTGATTTTATTTGTAATATAAACAATAACGTTATAAATTTCCATTAATGCCAAAATGTTTTGTTCTGTTGTTTGGTTCTTCCCCTGAATCCCTTCAAACTCTAAAACAGAAATTTTAATGCAAAAATAGCACCTTCTCAAATTGTTCCACTATTTGGGAACACGACTTTTCAAAAAATTTCAGCTTTTGTGTAAATTGTAATACTCACTTGTAATGGCAACTAGAAAATTTTCTTCACTCGAAGACTTTGTTAAACTTTTCAAAATGTCGGTTAAAATGTCAAGACGATAGCATATAAAAAAATTCAACAGTTCAAATTGACTTAGCATTATAAACGTAACCAAAGTGGGAAAATAATAAACAAACCACAAAGACTTATTATTTGAAAAAGGTGAACTGTCTGGAATTATAAATATTTGCGATAAGATATTGTACGTGCCTATACATATTCCTATAAAAATAAAGGCTGTTTCATAAATTAGTGAAGTTTTGTAGTTCCATTTGTAACCCAAACAGCTTAATATTTCATCAACTTTTGACAATTTTTCAATCACGATTCTCAAATCGTTGCTTTGTGAAAAACTAACGAAATATGCAGTATAGACGAGAAGGATTTGTCCTGATATAAGTAAGAAAATTGCTGCAGATGTCAATATGTTTTGAAAGTAGTCTTGTTTTTCACTAATTTTTTGCTGGTTCCTCAAATTGTACACACTTAAAGTGTAAACAAGTAAATACAAAAGAGTAACAGCTTTACAGCTAAGATATGACTTTAAATAATATTTATTTTTCTTGTAAGGTAAAATCGAATTAACACCAATTATTGACGATATGTATAATATTGGTTTCAATGTTTCGAATAAATGATTTGGATTCCAATTCATATTTTTTTTCACTTTGTTGCTGTATTACGTACTTAACTGAAAGAAAATTCACTTTTCTATTCAAAATGAATCGTTAGCACCAGCTACTTGAATTGCACGTGTTAAATCGTGTAGTAGAAGTTAGTATGTGGGTTAATAGTTAATACATTTAAATTTTTAATGTACGTGCTTCCAATAATTTGATGAAATGATCATGATCCAATGATGACTGTGATAAAAAAAGCTATTAAATTTTACTATGATCTTATCTTCTTTACCTTTGTGCTTAATGTACTTTATATCAATTTACTTCATCAATTAATGATTTTAAACAGGAACATAACAGTATTTGAAAACTAATCATGTTATCATGTAGTCATTAACAATAATTTTTTCCCTAAAAAGGACCCGAATACCCCTTCTCGAATAAGCTATTGCATTTGGATTTTACCGTTGACAAACTCCTTCCCATATGATTGATAAACGATCTGCCAGAGACAATGAAACATTCGATATGCAGGTACTTACTGCAAGACAGGTTTAAGTTTGTGAGCGCGAGCGGTGGGAATGCGCAGGTACCTAAATTAGATTTAGCCCCACCAACGCAGTAGTAAACGTACACTTGGATTTTCGAAAGAATACCGACACGTGACTTTTCGACTATTCAATAAATAACATACGTTTAACATTTTTATAGTACTATAAGAGCTAGAAACAGATGAGTGGATGGTGCGCAGCTGATGTCAGACGCCGCTGTGCCGACTCCTCAAGTCGCGTTTCACGAGTCCAAAAAAAAACAAAAATTGATAGTAAATCTGAAAATATGTCAAGTTTCTCTAAATATCGTTTCATTTTTAGCCATTTAGTTTAGAAGTTGTCAAGGTCACTTTAGAGTTTTAGAGCTCTTACAGATCCTCTCCAGTAGTAAACTATGAGCTCGACCCATAACAGTAAAATTGGGGTGATCTTATTCAGGCCCATCTTTTGGGAATAAGCTATTTGAGTGCCATCGAATGGATTGGCTGCTCAAAGCACTGTCCTAAGACCTCAGGACTGTTAATAATAAACTGCTAATTGGTGAAGAGGTGAGGACGGGCGGCAAGAACCCGCCTGAGAGGAATTCCAAAGTAAAATTTTACTTTTATGTAAAAAATAGTTACTTTGCCAGTGGGCATTTGGGCAACCCAAATACCGTTTATGAGTTACGAGTTTATGTTTGCTAGTGTGTAGCATAAAGACGTAATTTTAATTCCAGCTGCCACGCTCTCAAAGCCATTGTAGAGAGTAGGCATTTTTTTTGTCGATTCTTTTTATAAGAATGAAAAAATGCTCAAGTTACATCCCGAATGCTGTCATATATTTCTGGCTTTTTTCTTTCTCTAACAATTTCGTTGAAGGATCCTGAGGCCTTAAGCTAGTGCTTTGATCACTGGGCAGCCCACCAAATTTTTGTTTTCACTGGCACTCAGAATAGCTTATTCCCAAAAGATGAGTCTGAATCAGGGCTGGACTAGCCCGGGGGGCTACCAGGAATTTTCCGGTGGCCCGTGATGTGACAATGAAAGAAATATATTGCAAAAATTTGGATAAATTGAAAATATCTAACATATATCTATCTAACCAGGTGTGAAAAATCAAAATAACTGTAAAGGCCCGTTCACACCCACAGGCTTGCCTTCCGTGTGGACACTATTCAGGCGACCTGCACAGGCCACACCAGAGCGCCTGGACAGCGTTTAGGTCGACCTGCACAAGCCAAACCAGAGCTTAAACGATGTCCAGACACTCCAGTTTGGCCTGTGCAGGCGGCCTACACAGAGAAGACAAGCCTGTGTGTGTGTGTTTGTGTGGTGCAGGCTTAAAATTGGAAATAAGAATAATGAAATCTTTTAGTCAAGAAAAATCGTGTTATTTTATGGAAATTATGTGGTTTATTTCTAGTTTATAATAATTTTTGTGGAACCTTTGACACTTGGGGGCTCAGGGCTTAAGCCCTATTAGTCCATATGTAGATCTGTTCTTGTGTATGAACCTAGACGTTTTTAAAATGTAGGTCTAATGATCACGTATTACCATGACAAAATTAGTTTTGATATCTGGAATAGTTAACTCGAAGCAATCCGTCCACACAGTAAACACCCACCCTGTATAAAATTTATTCATATTAAAGTTCACACTGAATAATAATAAATAAAATTCAGAATTTTTTCATTGCACTCCCCCCCTACTCCAATACAATGGCCCGCCTGCAAGTGGCCCGAACTATCAGATTTCCTGATACTAATTTTATTCCCAGTCCAGTCCTGGTCTGAATATTATCACCCCGATTTTTCTGTTACAGGTCCTTAGCCTATACATTAAAGTTAAGAAGGAGTAAATTACTAGTCGTTTGAGGGTATTCATACGCTTAATCGCATTTTAATTTACATCAAACAAAGAAAACTTCGATGTAGTAAATATAATAATAGAAATTTTATAAACAAATTTTTATTTATGAGTTTGACCTTACCCTTTATTATTCTTATCACTGTAATTAAAATATTGTCTTCTAATTTGCTTATTTTTACTTACATAAATATAAGATACTCACAAAGTGGTGTCTGTTTAGTTTATGTGATCAATGGTCTTCACTTACAAGCCAATTTTAGAGCCATGTCGTCTAATAATTATTATGGTAAATAAAATGTTTATAAGTATTTCAACTTTTCTAATTGCATATCAGAATGGTAACTTTTGATTTTAATAGTATGGTACATAAGAGTTGAGAAACATATACCGGGTGGTGACTAGTGTTCTCGGTCATAGGGATTTAGCATGTAAAATCATACTTTGGTGATTTCCTGCTTCCCACTTTATTGTAGAAAAAAAATCTTCAAATAAAAGTTTCAGAGCGTAAAATCCTGCATCTAAATCAATAAAGAAAATCAGTTATGGATTTTTTATAACGCCATAAATATAATTTGAAAATTTCGAAAATTATCAGAAATAGCCGTTTTCAAATAAAAATTATCAAATGTTCAACATTTATCTTTCAAACCTAAATATTGCTAGTTCTGTAGATGGTCTTTATTTTTCTATAGTCGAATACACTATAGGCGTTTCAAATTAAGATTGTAGCGCCTCTATCGGATATGTTGATACTAACGATGCAATGAAATTGAAGTAACTGAAGTAACTGCGCATGAGCGCATGTCGAATTTATTCAAATACTCGTTTGTGTTCTCAGTTCTAACCTATAAATTTTGACATTTCACGTTGTTATATTTGTTTTGCGATTTCTTTTACATACGCATAGAATTACACCAGAAAACTGAACAATAAACTCTACTCATAATTTCATTAAAAAACTCTCAACTTCGCATTTGAATACACACGTAAAGTAAATATCATTGCAACGCTAGTTAAAAATCTTGCCGCCAGACAGCGTGTCGCTTAGTTTGAAATGCCTATAGCCTTAAAATTCAAAGATGCCCTAAGTACAAGAAATTGAAGGTATTTCCTGTCTTGACATTTTTAAAATGTGGAAGTATCTTAGGGTGGGTTTCATAAAGGGTGCTAAGCCCGTGCTCAGTACTTGCCCAACTTAAGTTCGAGATCGTGGACTTAAGTCCGTTTCATAAAGCTTTCTCAAACTCGAACAATGACCAGACGAACAATCGCCGTTTTCAGCGGTTATCAGTTAGTACATTTGTTTTCAACCGGTAAGCGCTGAAAGCGACTACTGTTCGTCTGGCCATTGTTCGAGTTTGAGAAAGCTTTATGAAACGGACTTAAGTCCGCGATCTCGAACTTAAGTTGGGCAAATGCTGAGCACGTGCTTAGCACCCTTTTTAAAACCCAACCTTAAAGTTATTCTATTGTGGTGTCCATATCAACAACTTTTGCCACTTAAAATTTTTTACATCCGTTTTGGCCGTGCATAGGTATAGGTAGTCATGACTTCATGATTACTTAATGAATTCATGGTTGAACAATCTTAGCTCTTCTTTGTCTGAAATGACGTTACTCTCAAAAATAGCTGAAGTTTTAATTTTGACTCCGAAGTCATTTGTTTATAAAAAAATCAAATGACCGCTTTTTTCAATTTTATACAGCCACAACCCACAACTCTACCCTATATTTATCTAAAACTTTTTACTTACTTATAGAACTGAACACACTTCTAAATTCAACTGAAGAGATTAAAGTTTACAAACAACGATGGATAATTTTACTACTTTACTGCATGAGTTGTTCTTGCAGCATACTTCCTTGGATTAGTTATTCAGTTATTGCCAATGTCATATCGGAATACTACAACGTCTCTTATCAGATGGTAGATTGGACTAGTTTAATATTTTTCCTAGTTTACTTTCCCGTCAACTTTATATCAAATTACATACTCAACAGATGGGTAAGTTGCCAAAAATTTAAAAATTCATAAATGATATTCTGATTTTTTAAAAGAGCTTGCGTACTGCTATCATAATTGGAATGAGTTGTACTTGTGTTGGATCTTGGATGAAAATTGCAACGGTAAATCCTGATAGATTTTGGCTCGTTTTGTTTAGTCAGGGTGTTATTGCACTCTCGTATCCATTTCTTTTATCAACTCCATCAAAAGTAGCTGCGACGTGGTTTGGAATTAACGAAATTTCAACCGCTTGTGGAATTGGATGCGTCTTCCAACAAGTAATGACTATATTTAAAAAAAATAGCAACAATGAAGTTATTTGTTTTAGATTGGTGTTTCTTTGGGGTTTCTTTTACCTCTTATTTTAGTCGATGAAAATAAGGAAGTTTTTCAAAATAATTTATACTATTTAACTTTAGGATTAGCACTCACAAACACAGTTTTAGTTTTGCTTTTATTAAAATGTAAGCGAAGGAAGTTTGTAAAATAATTTCCCATTAACGTTTAAAATTTTATAGTTTTTTCAGAAAAACCACCTACAGCGCCATCTTTAGCTCAATTCAAAATTAAACAGAACAGACACATACCTCCTGATTACATTAAGTCTTTAAAACGTGTATTGAGGAATCGTTCGTTTGTACTACTTTTAACATCCAACGGTATCGATTTGGGCGTTTATTTTGCGGTATCAACATTATTAAATCAAATAATATTACAACAATACCCCGTAAGTTAACAATAAAAAAATTATTTCATTTACAATTGTGTTTTGAGAATGCAGAAACCGATGTTGGAACCATGGGAGTCGTTATGAATTTGACTGGATTATTAGGCTCTTTCGCAGGTGGTTTCGTCTTGGATAAATTCCATCGTCCAAAGCAAATATTAAATTCGCGTTTTATTATTTAAAAATTAAACAATTGGTTTTAGGTTAACAATTTTGGTTGCTCAAACTATGACTGCTATTGTCATGGTAGCTTTTACATTCGTTCTTGGACAAAGTATCCAATATGTTTTCTTAACTACGGCTCTGTTGGGGTAAATTGTTTCTATTTGTATATTTAAGTTATTTATAACTTCTTTTTAGATTTTTCGTTAACAGTCAGTTACCACTAGGTTTAGAAATAGGTGTTGAACTGACGTATCCAGAATCAGAAGGTACTACTGGAGGACTTATAATCAGCTCTAGTTTTATTGCAGGCATTGGACTGGAATACTTATTTACCTTTTTCATAAGCACAATAGGAACATTTTACGCTAATATTTTAATTAGTTTGTTATTATTTGTTGGTGTAATAATAACAGCGAGTATTCGATTTGACTTAAAACGAAGTGCAGCTCAAATTGGTTGAACAATTAGAGAAAAAACTTTTTAAAACGTTTTATTATTTTTTTAATTAGCTATTAGAAAGTATACAATAAAAACACTTTTATGAAAATTTAATAATTATTACAACCAAATCATGAAAGAAAATTTCTCTTAATAACAATATTGATGATAATTATATATTTTTTTATTAAACTAACACCTATAACATCTTATTATGGTTTAATCAGAGACTTGCAGCTTTAAACGGTTTTTCTTATAAAAGTATAGCTCGAACAAAAACACAATAATTGAACAACAATTACCAATAGTGTAAATAAAAAATAAAGATAGTAACAATTGAATTGATATTGGTGAGTAGAAGCGTGCAGTTTTATAATTCTGGCTGTGACTTTTTGGAAAACTGCCATTTCCCATATGAAATGAAAATTTGGTCGTCCAAACGCTTATTAAACCTGCTGAAATTTAAATTAAACGTTTTTAATTAATTTTACAACCATAAAAGGCCGGATCTACAATAAAATGACAAGGGCCGAATTGTGTATTTGTAAATGAGCACTTTTACTATTAGAGTAGTATTCAAACGAAAAGAACCCACTAAACTCACTTACCTACGTCACTACGCACCGGAATAGAAATATAAGAGAACCAGACGGACGAAATTCCTCAGTAGAGTCCAAAGACTACAGCTAGTTTCCCAAACTATGCTCCGCGAGAAGGTAACAAGCGCTCCGCGAAAAAATATTAATAACAAAGCAATTTTTTATTTTTAAGATTTACTAATTACGTATCATTAGTCACTACTTACCCTTCAAATTACACAAAGTGTTCCGTCAAAATTCAAATACCCTCAAAGTGTCCCATCAGAGAAAAAGTTTAGGAAACCCTGGTTCTAAAGAGTAAGAGAAGATAACGTTTAAAAAGTTTTAGCTGTATTGGTTGAAAACGGATGTGGCGAAACATGGCGCACTCTCCAATGATCATAAACAGGAAATGCAATTGACAAGAGTGACATTTGTAGTAGCGGTCATATTAGCTGTGGACCTGTTCTTGGTTTCAAGATCGGATTCAAAGGCTCCTTCTTCTTTATTCTTTAGTCATTGGTAGAGTTCCTGCGAATGCAGGAGAAATTCACCTGTTGACGTCATTACGCACTGAAAGTGGCGGGACGATCATTTAGGAGCGCCGTCTAATATCACAAGGCGACAAATTTAGAATTGATAATTTTTTTATGGATTAAACTGTACTTAATCGAAAGAGTATGCATATTGAAGCTCAAAAATAAAAAAATAAAAATTTTTTTACGAGTTGTTTTTGAGATAATCCACAACTTGTGATTTTTTTACCATTTTTTACCATTTGTTTTTCTCAAAAACTACTAAAGGATGCTAAAAAATTCAAAGTTTATGTTAAAGAAAACATTTCAATCTTTCCAAAAAATATTTTTGAATTTTTGAAAAAAGTTCCAAAAGTTCAAAAAAAAAGTTCTAAAATTTTATTTTTAATTTTTTTAGAACTTTTTGAACTTTTTTTTTGTTTTTTTACTTTACCTGAAAAGAGCAATTTTTTTTACACAAAATAGTTAAAAATTACGAAAATCCTACGAGTCAATAAAATATGAAGCTTAAGATTAAAAACAAAAGAAAGATTTGTATACAGGGTGTCCGGCATAAACTTCCGTTCCTTGAAGTGGGTGATTTGTGAGCTCAAAATAGAGTGATAAAACCGAATTTACCTTAGTCCAAAGTTGTTTGCCTACCAAGTTACAGCGCTTTGAAGTTCTTCAAAAAAAAATCGATAAATAAGCGTAACTTTGGAATTAAAAGTGATGGAACAACGAAATTTATGGAATATACTTTTCTTGATGAGAGGAAAAACTTGGTAATCAGTAAAAATCGATATGATTCTTCTGAGGTGGTTAGTTGCCCCTCCCTCGATGTTAACGCACCCTTAACTTTTTGATTTTAACTTTTACTGATTACCAAGTTTTTCCTCTCATCAAGAAAAGCATATTCCATAAATTTCGTTGTTCCATCACTTTTAATTCCAAAGTTACGCTTATTTATCGATTTTTTTTTTGAAGAACTTCAAAGCGCTGTAACTTGGTAGGCAAACAACTTTGGACTAAGGTAAATTCGGTTTTATCACTCTATTTTGAGCTCACAAATCACCCACTTCAAGGAACGGAGGTTTATGCCGGACACCCTGTATACAAATCTTTCTTTTGTTTTTAATCTAGCTTCATATTTTATTGACTCGTAGGATTTTCCTAATTTTTAACTATTTTGTGTAAAAAAATTGCTCTTTTCAGGTAAAGTAAAAAAACAAAAAAAAAGTTCAAAAAGTTCTAAAAAAATTAAAAATAAAATTTTAGAACTTTTTTTTTGAACTTTTGGAACTTTTTTCAAAAATTCAAAAATATTTTTTGGAAAGATTGAAATGTTTTCTTTAACATAAACTTTGAATTTTTTAGCATCCTTTAGTAGTTTTTGAGAAAAACAAATGGTAAAAAATGGTAAAAAAATCACAAATTGTGGATTATCTCAAAAACAACTCGTAAAAAAATTTTTATTTTTTTATTTTTGAGCTTCAATATGCATATCCTTTCGATTAAGTACAGTTTAATCCATAAAAAAATAGCAGTGTCGCCTTGTGTATACATACTTAAGTATGTCTACTTACAAAATCGTACACACACAAAAAGCTGTACTAAAAATTAATAAACATTTGATGTCAATATTTGAAGTTTATAACGCAGTTCAACATACGCGATGTCGGCGATGTCGCATATATTGCATGTTTTTTAGTGCATAAATGCTTATTTTGCTACTTTTTACCGCATATAAATCCGAACCCTACTCATTTACTCATGAGTGTAGCGACTCTACCTATAATATCAATTTGGACCGGTCCGATCAATTTAAATCTTTCGTGTAGTGGTGAGGTGGATTCTTCCGTTCTTCTCGTTTGAATAATACTCTACCACTCTCTTGTTTAATTGATATACGAGGTATAATTAAATAATACCCAGACTAGCGTTATTTTTATTTAAGCGGTCATCTGCTTCACCTTCTGCAGCAACTTCGCACTGCAACTAGTGCCTTTCTAACATCTGGAAGCATTGCTTGTACAGACGCTTTTAAAAATCGTCCTTAGGTTAGTCTCAATTTTTTTTAATTTCTTCAATCGCTTGAAAAAGTTTGCTTTTTCGCTCTTCAGTTTGTAATTAAAAACTAATCTATTCTTGTTTCTTTCCTATCATATTTATACAGGGTGTCCCTGATTAATTTTTTATAAATTTTAACCCCAACTTTGAGAACCTATAGCGTTGTACGGGTGCGTTTTTTTATATAATTGGAAGAAGAACAAATATCTTATTTTGGTCTTAGGAAATCACTGTAGACGTTTGTCGGTGTTATTCTGGGACACCCTGCATAACTTGTGACTTCTTTTATTCATAATCTCTCTTCCGAGAGAGATTGGAAATGACATTTTTAAAAGTTCCTACAAGGAGTGCTTCCAGAAGTTAAAAATGGCCTGGTAGCTGCTGCCTTGTTACTATCTTGAAGATGGCCACTTAATTAAGTTTTGTTACGCTAGTTTGATTCTTATTTAGTCAACGTCGTGCAACAGACTAAACAAAATTTTAAAAACTGTGTGGAAGAAGTTGAAAAAAATTGACAACTATTGATAAATTAGGTCAGATATAGTAGGAAAACTTGTTCTAATCCACGGTGATAGATATAGAAGGTATGCTCTTGGGCTATATTACCACTCGTAGCGAACTGAAGCCACTTGTGAACGACTTTATAAGACAGAGAAAGCACATTAAGAGATATTGTCGCGCCAATATAAGACAGAGCAATAAGGGCTATTATTCGCACCAATTCAATGCGTTTAATCGGTCATCAAAATTATTAATAATTATTTATTTCATTAAAAGTTGATATGCGTTAGTTAGCAGGGGTATGGTTGCTCTTTTGCCGCTAGTTTTGCTTCAACATAGTATGTCTGTCGTCGTACCTGTAATATCTATTACCGTGGTCTAATCTAACCAACGTCGTAGGGTTTGCCAGATCTCCGTGCTACGATTAATGCAAAAACGTGTAGAAAGAACAAAAATATGTAAATCCGGCTTTGCAAACAAATGTAATATGAAATTACCTTCAAGTATTTTACTAATTATTTCATCAAACGCTAATCTGTATATGGCTCCTTTCTCCAGCAACCAAACCTGACCAACGCTACTTAAAGGATTTTTTGTAATTCTTATATTAGTTCCAAATTTGTTTTCAATTTTGCTTCGTTTTCTTTCAATTTCTTTGGTACACTTTCTTCTAAGATCGAATTGAAGAGCCGTATACTCGTCTAAAATTGCAGCATGATTTTCTACTGCGTATGCAAACATTTTACAAAAACCATCTTTAACTGTAGTTAATCTAAAAATATTCAACTTTAATAACTAAATCAAATTTTAAAAAATCTTTACTTTTCAGCAGTTTTAACTGAATGATCTGAAGAATTATCAAGCATTTCTATAAAAACGTCCTGGTATTCCTTGTTTATAACAAACTTATAGCCACTAGAGATGAGATCGTCCAAATTATTTGGTTCTTTATAAGGAGGATTCATTACAATTGCTGATAATTTGCTCTTGTATGCAGTGCTCACGTTAAAGCACACTAAAATCCATGCTAATATTAAAAATGAAGGTCCGAGACGAATTTTAAAGTTTTGCTTTATGTTAACGTTCTGTTCCACTGCCATGTACAGACACACCTAAAATTTATAATTAAATGCTATTTTAAAAAAATTGGTTATGAAGTGCAAAAACAATGTGCGGAGACAGACTCGATCATTCTCCTGTACTCTGTCAAGTGAGACTTGTAAGGGCTATTTGACATGAACTAAATATCATGCTAACTGTTAGTAACTGAATGAACTTAAGAAACAAAAGCACGGGAATCTAAGCTTTAACGTCGTGTACAGTCGTGCTTCGAACTTTCTACGCACGATATTAAAGCTTAGATTCCCGTGCTTTTGCTTCTTGAGTTGATTCAGTTACTAACAGTTAGTATGATATTTAGTCAATGTCAAATAGCTCTAAGTCTGGGCTGATGGTTGGACACCCCATCTGGCTAGCATAATCGTTTTCTAGCAAAGACTGATATGAAGGAAAGCTAATTATGCTCACTGAAGTAAACTGTTTTGCTAACAATACGGATTTAATAGATTAAAGGAATCTTAACCTGCCTGTCTGATGGAATCCATGCAAAATCTGGCATGTTATGATGATGTCGATATTTTAAGACTAATTTTTCTTGCTTTAAAATAACATTTGATGTCCTGACTATTAACATTTAATACTCACCCAAAAACTGTCCAAACACGAAATCGAACTAACTTGAGTGCGATCAAGAGCGTATAAAACAGCGGATGTAACAAGAATTGACACAACTACTAGCAACCACAAGTATCCTTCGAAAGGATCGAAAACTCTTATCAATTCTTCTTTCAAACTTTTACTTAAAACATACAAGTGATGATAGCCTTCAAATTTAAAAGGTCTAGTCATAGCAGACGTTAGCAGTCGTTGAGGCGTTGCAGTTACACCGCCAATTACAAAATCGAGCTTTCTTGTACTTAAATCACGAAGCATTCTTGTAAAATTGGCATAATTATGCAAACAAAATTTAAAATTAAGTTTTTGAGACATCACATTAATTAATTCATAATCGATACCCTTTAATGTGGAATTTGTTCCAATAGTTCCATTTTTTCCGTTACCTTCCTCGTACCAAATAAATGGAAAATACTCAACGTAGCCCACTTGAAAACTATGGCTATTTAAATTATTAAAGCTTTTCTTCGCAAATAATTTTTTAAAAATTGAATATTTTAATTTAATGGGTAATTCGATCACCTTTTGGCTGTTTTCAGCACAAAAGTAGCAAACTGAATTTATTGTGACGTTTTTGAAATTGGCTTTAATTATCAGAATTTTTCCAAACATTACCAAATTTGTACTGTTGGTCAAAAAGTCAAGATTTTGAGTTTCGTTTGCTTTTACTATAAACAAAACTTCATCGTTTACGTTTATACTTTGCGTTCGTTTTAAAAATAGTTCAAATTTTTCCAAATTTTTCAAAATTACAACGTGGATTAATTTTCTAACTGCTGGCCTTTTAAACAATATTCCGCGGGGTTTCGTTTGATTGTACAAAATTAAGCTGGTACTTGTATCTGTTTTGTTGTTCAATTGCAACAATATTTCTTCCAGTAAATCTAAATTTACGGTATCGAAGTGGAACGTTGCTTCAAAATCGCTGTGAGCACTTATTACATTGGATGCATACTCAGTGATATTTTTTGCAATTTCAGAACGATTTTCATGGTAAAAAATACTATAATTTGTTGACACTATATTAAAATTTGTTGTTAAACAAATTAAAATTGTTGCTACCACCTGCATCGTTTGATTTTTTATAAAGAAATGACCTGAAACTATCAGTAATTGTTGAGCATAATGTTAATTTGTTATTCTTATCAATCGCATTTTGCATGTAATTATATGTACCTACGTGCCTAGTTTAAATATTGATTTTTCTCTACCTTTTCTTTTGTGTACTTGTATAAAACCAATTTTCAGTAAAATTAACAATTGATATCAACATGTTGTGTTTACAAGGGAACACGTCAAGTTGTATGTTTGTCCACAGGTGAACTAGTATGACATTAAAATACATAAACAATAAGCCTTATACATTTTTCTTGCTGGTATATAGAAATACGTAACTTATCTAATAAATAAAATAATTATTAGAAAGCCTGTTTCTTAGAAAAATTGGATTTTCTTAAAATAGTAACCTTTGCGCGCCTTTCTTCGAAATTGCATACTTACGTTATGATGATAACAGGAGCTACGTAATTTTCAGATATTTTTCTAAGAACCTTATACTAAGCTTTTATGTTAAAATTTTTTTCTTATAATTTCCAGGGTCTTCAAACAGTCATGACACTTTTAGAGGAAATTTCAAACCTAAAAAACTTTTTAATTTTAAATGGAAAACCCTGTATTTTATGATAGTTGCGGATGTAGAAATAAAGCTATCGTTTTACATTACCTGTTGTAAGTACATATGTATAGGTACTTAATAAAAATTACTAAAATCTTTCAGTTAAAGTTCAAGTTCAAGTGTGCATATAGGTGCAGGGTGGCCCTTATTTTAGGTGTTGTCGAGTTTTAACCGCTCCCCCTAAAAAAGTTTGATAAAAAAACATGTAAAATTTTCTATCATATCGATATCATAACGTTTAGTCGGCGCCGCACGAGCAATCATCATCAGCTTGAGTTTATAAATTTGTAGTCTAATGAGCGTTTGCATCGCTTACAGATTAACTGACAGATAGTTTATCTGGCGGATAAGTTGTCAAAAACCTTTGCACCTTCATCTACTGTAGGATAAGTCAAATGACCTTTTGCACCGATTTTAGTTTATGTGGCGAATAAATTATATATTATCTGCTAGATGGACTATCTGTCAGTTAATCTGTAAGCGGTGCAAACGCCCATAAGGATACCTATTACCCTATTACTGTCAAAAAAATTTCTGGCCTGCAACTTCATTTTTTTTTTAATTTAAAGTTTAAAAACAGCTGTGGGCAGGTTAAATTAATTGTAATTCGACATTAAAGTGTTATAGTACCGGCTGTATCAACCTGAAGAATAAATATAAAGTTCCATTTTGGTTAGTTGTCCAACTAAGCTAATCCAAACCTTTATAGGAGCAGGGTTACACTACAAATTTAGAAACACAAACTAGTTTAACATGTACTTACTTGTGGTTTTTCAAAAAATATATACTCGTATACTAGAAACTTTCAAATTTCCCATTTAATTGGGAAAAATATATGGCTCGTGCGGGACCACCACTAAACGTTAAGATATCGAGCTGAAAATTTTAGACAATTTTAATAAAGCAAATAAGACAAAACACAACGCATGACTACGTATACGGTCAGCCTCACAATTATTGGCCAAGCTGGCTATACGCCAGGGTGACCACCCTATACGCCAGGGTGACCCTAGGGTGGCGACAAAAGAACAGAAAGGAGGTTTTTGATTTACTGCTTGTTGGCAAAATAAAGTTACCCCTCAATTTAAGTAGGGAGTGTTATAATGGTTGCATCCAGAATTCGTGCAAACGTATAGCCAGGGTGGCCATTAATTATGAGGCTGACTGTACTGCAGAAAGACTGTGGGCGACGATATGCAATAAGCAGCGGAAAGTAACAAAACATGGACTTTAACTGAACTACCAAAAGGATTTTGGTTATATCATTTATATTTTGAAAGAATTGTTTTTGTGCTAAATAAATTACTCAAATAAATCGTCAAGTTTTCTATCAGTTTTAAAGTTACTTTATTAGATAATCATATTAATTATAAAATTAATAATAATTGCTATGACTTTAAAGTTTAAATTAATTATACAATTAAAAGTTAAAAACGTCAATAACCGCAACATGCCGATGATAGACCCTTCTGAAAGAAACCACTTCTTGATTATGAATATATGGAATGTCATCTTTACAATTATCTATATCAATAATTTGTAAGGGATTGGTATTTAAATTATTCAAAAATAGTGCATCATCACATAAATGTAACTTGTAGTTCGGGGTATATAAATATACATATATTATTTGAGGATTTTTTCTTAAAAACTTAAGTATCGCCTTTTTCTTATCAAAGTTTGGGCTTACATCACATTTTACAATTATTCTTTCAAGAGTTTTATCTTCTAAAGAATTAAAAATCTTCAAAATCTCATCAAGAGGAACTACTTCATGACCATGAACAACAAAAATGAAATCTTTAAGATTTTTTGCATATCTAATGCAATTGATTACCGTTTGAAAAAGAGTTGGTGAAGGTATTCTTCTAACATGTATTCTTAATGTGTTTATTGGACATTTCTTACAAATATCCACCAGAGAAAGTTGGTTTCGAAAAGTAATAATATCGAGGTCTAATGTCAAACTTTTTAATTTTTTTAAATTTTTTATGGTTTCCAAAGAACCTCCATTCCAATTATAAAGATAAAAAAATATTGAGATTACTAGAACCTCTATAAGTGGACAGTGTTCAATAAATTCTTCAAGTTTAGATTTTATTTTTTTTGTTAGTTTAGATTTCCGATCCGTCTTCTCTTCGCAAAGAAAAATATCTGGAATGCTCAATTTTTTTAAGAAACGCAAATTATTTTTGAATAAATTTGGTGTTATGCAATCATCAAAGTCCGGCCTCCGATCATAATCGCTTAAATTGAGTTCTTCTAATTGAATGTTCTTTAACGTAACTAAATGCGATGTAAGTTTTTCGACGTCTTTCACTCCAAACGGTGTGTAAGTCTCATTCAGCTCCAAGCCTCAAATTTCTAACAATGGAATAAATCGATTCAGACTCTATTGTTGTCCCGTTAGTAGTCTGAATCAGCCAAAGCTCCTCTAATTTGGACAACTGTTTGATCAAATTTACAAGACGTTTGAAATTCTTTTTCAAACGTAAATGCAAGTACAATTTTTTAATATCTTGAGGATGGTTTATATTATCTTCCGCCTCACAATGTCTCAGAGTAACGCCTAAAGCGGTTAGGTTAGGCAATTTTAAATATAAAATACGGTCTTCCTTTGAGAGCGATAATTTTGTATCTACCGCATATAAGGTGTTTAAGTTAACAAAATTTGCAATGCAGCTTCTCAATTCTTCTGCACCAATCCAATAAACACAATTTATGTTTAATTCGGTAACTATATTATAGTTTACACGTTGTATATCTGATACCGTACATCCAAACACTTTATAAAAACATAATTTGTTGAATAATCGTTCGTTGCCTAATAAATACCGCATGGATGGAAATGCGTCCGCTAATTTTTGTTTTTCGTGTGTTTCTAAATACGAAAATATTTCGAATTTAATTTCTTCCGGTATTGTAGTAAATATATCTTCCATTTTATTTACACTGTTCAGAGCTACAAAAATTTAAAAATCAATACGTAAATATTTTAAGGTTTTTTGTTTTTTAAAAAACATACAAACACCCAGGCTTTTCAATTCTATCCATATTTTGGTGTTTTTAAGGGCACTCGTAAGTACTGACTTGTAAAGACGCATTGATGTTAATGAACACTGATTTGACACTGCCATTTAACTTTGTTGAAAATCTAGCTATGACATGACATACAGAGTGCCCAAACGAACCAAGGATGTGTTCACGAATGTGGGTAACTTCTGTGTTTGCCTAACTGCCTAGTGTCTACTATATACAGTCACCCTCACAATTATTGGCCACTCCTGGCTATACGTCAGGATGGTTACTAACCAACAGTGACAAAATGATAGAAGGTGAAGTTGTTGATTTACTACTTGTTGTGCAAAATAAAGTTACCCCTCAATTTAAGTAAGGGGTGTTATGATGGTTGCATCCACAATTCGTGTTAGAATTATAGCCAGTGTGGTAATTAATCGTGAGGCTGATTGTATGCCTATGTGAGGCAGGCTTAATTTTCCGTGGACACATCGCTGGAAATGTTGCGACGACGGATATTATTTAATTCTAGCACGTGAATAACTCGTCAAGCGAAAAAAAGATTATTATGCAGTGTGTACTACCTTGAGGGTAGGAGTTGACAAATTTGAGGGTTGTTAATACTAAATGTTTAGTATAAATATCAAAAAGGCGCTATTATTATTAAAGGAAGATAATATGTACTTTTTTAATCACTTTGCAATAATATACCAGATTACGGTTTTAAAGCTTTAAAACGATATCTATTTAAGCAAATGGTGTTTGAATTTTTCAAAAATTAACAAAAAATGCTGTTAAATATTTACCTATCACACTTTTTATCTGCACTAAACAAAATTCTCTTCTAAATTACACCTTACAAATACGTAATTACCTACTTCTTAATTTACCTATACAAGAATTTATTCAGATTATTGGTTTTACTATTCATTGTCACTCGTACCGTGCATGCGAAGAAGGGATACATCCAGATAATTAATCTAAATTATTAACATTAATAAAAATATACTTAGTCTTTTGTTAAATATTTAAAAACTCAAGTTTTTATGAAATTTACAAATTTCTAAAAAACTGTGAATATTATAGTTTTAAAAGATTTTTATATTTTTTAGTAATGAGGAATGGGACTACCACCGAATATTTCATTTTTTTTGTAGTAATGGATAGAAACAAAAAAGAAAATCGTTACTTTTTAAAATTTTTGCTATAACTTCTATATTAAAAGGTTTAAATTCAGACGTGCATAGTAACCCATAATAATGCATAGTGTGCATTTCATCCGCAAAATTTATATGTATTTTAATGTGGTGGCGCTGATGACAGCTCTGTCAAATACTTATAAATTTGATTATTTCTCTTTCGTAAATTTAATTTTTTTTGAAAATTCAAATAATTGATCCAGTTTTTGTGCATAAATCGCTACTATAGACCAATGTCCATCATTTTCTACATTGATCTGTATTGAACTCTAAAGAATAATCAAATTGTGTGCATTTTTATAACCTCTTTGGCCGTATTAAGAAAACCACAAGTTCAAAAATTTTCAAAAAATTAGAGTATTGCTAGAAACTCGGTTACATTTTGTAGAAATAAATTGAGAAAATTCTGTCCTTTACTTTAGAAATAAATTAGAAAAAAACCTCTTTTTTTGTCGTTTACTTCATGTTATCCAAAAACCACGGGTTAGAGTTTAATGAAAATTACATATGTTGTTTAACAGTATAACGCGATTTCTTTTAATCAACGTTAACCCTTCACTGCTCCGGGTACACACAGTTGAAAGTGGGTCCTGGTTCAGCAAGAAACTTTACCTTTTTAATCCTTTTTACCTGCGGCTTTTAATTACTCGGGCGCCACCTCCAATGAGGAAATCATAAATAAAGATTGGAGTGAAACAACTTTTATTTATAAGAATCTAAATTAACAGAACAGAACAGAAATAATTATGTACAGGCACGAAACAGACAAAAATACCCAAGACAGAAATAAAAAGACAGATCTAATACCATTAGCCAAACCAACCATAAAGGGTTATACCTACGAGATCAAATTAACGTAGCTGAAACGGTCACGAGGTTTTTCGCGCCTGCAGTCGGTACCCGGTACGGCTTTAGATGCCCAAATGACACAAACATCCCTTCATACGGCTTCCACGGCAGTAACCCCTCAGAATCTGGAGTAACTGCTAAGTACTCCGCGATTCGTCGGTCTCGAGGACAATTACGGCCGATAATCCTTGATCTTTAACAGATGCTAGTACTCGCTAGCGAAAAAGATTGTTCCAACAGATGCTAGTACTCGCTAGCGAAGGAACGCGGGGTTACTCGGACGAAACTGACCCTCGACGATTACGGTACAGCACCGCGGCAGTCGGGCGGCGGCAACAGCGGCAATGGCAGCAGCGACAACAGGCGGTAAAACGGACGGCGGCGGAGAACGGACGGCGGCATCTGCAATCAGATTTCCACTCCAGAAGATCAGACAAAGTCGTCACTTTGGAGTGGTGAGTAAGTAGTTGGACTACTGTACTCGTCTGCCTCAGGTCGGATCTTCAGGTAATAAATACCTTACTTGCCCGACCCTCGGTGCCATATGGTTGAAACGAGCCCCATTATATTTGGTTTGGTCTAATAATTGACTGGTGGTCGTTAAGAAAACGCCCTCATATTTTACCCTTAAAAACTAAACATTTAAAACAAAGTCATTCACAGATCCAAAATTAGGGTGGTAAAAAGTTTTCTGTAAAACTGCTAAAATTTAACACACACATAATTTTGTATCGCTACAACAGTAGGTATTACATAACATATATTTTTTTCAAAATTTTTGAACTTGTGGTTCAAAAAACGCAGCCTGAACTTAAACCTTAAGCCCAAAATAATTTTTTTAAACTCCCTGTGGCGTCACTGGGTCTGCACATAACGACAACTATGTTTTTACTAAAATAGAGATGAATTAAGGTATTTTAAGGGCTAATAACTGTTATGGTTGAAGTACCTTCTAATAAATAAATATAATATAATTTAAATAGTTATTTAAATAGACTTTGTATTACTTTAAAAGAACATAGCTGTAGCTATGTGCAAAACTCTCAGTGACGTCACAAAGAGTTTAAAAAAATTATTTTGGGCTTAATATACAAGTTACAGCAAAAATAAAAAAACCTTTAAGCACTAAATAAGCTAAAGTTTTATATATAAAATTTAAAAAAACGTGTCCCATTCCTCATTCTAATGATCTTTGCGCAATAAGTGAAACTTTCGATAACACCAACAACCAATGAAAGATTTTGAATTTTTCTTAAGGGTTTGGGTAATCAAAATTCTTACTGCTGCTTGCTGTTTATTGCTCGGCTTCACAGATGGTCAGTTGTGCGTTTTTTAGCAATAGCAATGGAGGTTCAATCTATACTTTTAGTGAAAAGGGTTCAAAATTGTCTCCTTTTAATTTTATTTTTCTTTAATTTGTAATTTGAAGTGTTGTAAAATAAGATGGCGTTGCTCTAATACAAAAAGTAGGTGCAATGCAAAAATGTATACAAGTATACTTTGTTAAACAAAATAAGAAAGTAATAAAAGTTGCCTTCTTGGCTTTCACTGTGGGGGCCCATCGTAAACCATGAAGAAATTCGACATTTTTTTCTTAACTTTGTTTAACAAAAAGATTTTAAAAGAAAATACATCTGGTAACAATTGTATATCTAGTAAACCCGTTTAAGGAAATTATATTTTGGTAAATATGAACTGTACCTTGGTACAACTCGGCATCCCCCGTTTCAACCTACAGCTGAATCTAGAGAAATAAACTTAAATCGGCTATATTTGGACACTAGAAAATAGAGTAACAACCTCTCTTGCTGCATTTTTTTCATTGGTTCCCATAATTAAATTACTTTCAAGTTGAAATAAATTAGAAGTATTATTTTTTCATTAATAGGTTTCCTACAATTATTATTTAAATTTTAAGAATATTGCACACAAAATGTAGTTTCACAATGTGAATAGAAATTAATCTACAGTGTATTTCATATTTTTAAAAAGTGCCATTTTCACAAATGCATATAAATGCTCAGCTATAAACACTATTATTGCAATAAAATTGCCACAACCGTAAACAAAAAATGGTGATACAAGTGAACGCAATTTAAAACTTTCAACTTCTTGTGTATCTCGATTTATTTTAAAACTGTCTGAAAAAAACGAACTGGTTAAATCCATGTCACTTGTAGCATCACTACTCCATTTTATAATCAATCCAGCTAAAATAAATTTTTATTATTAATAATTAAACCAAATTTTCATTATAAAGTATCAAGAAGAATGGAGGTTACGTTCTCGAGCCATTCGGATTTTTGAAAGCTTCACAATGGGGAAATTCAGTCGACACAACAGTTGAGTGACCATTTATTATCACTCCTCAATCCTCGCTGAAACGTCAAACGTTTGAAAGCATCCTCAACTGTTGTGTTTACTGAATTCGCCCAGAATTCATGCTTACCACTAAGAATTCTCAAAATTGCTTTATCAAATGATTTCTTAAACGGTGTGCGTTTTTTCAAAACCAAACCGTGACCAACATGCAATAGTGGTCTTGTTATCATAATTTTAGAAAGTTTATGCTGATTTTTCTCCATTTCCTCGAAACAAGTGCGTCTGGTCTCGTATTGTAAAGAAGTATATTCGTCCAATACGGCAGCACGATGGTTAACGGCATAATCAAATTCTTTACAGACAGTGTCAACTTTTATGGGATTACTACAATACGAAATTGGTGTAGAAAAGAAATTGTGTAAGTCAAATATCAGCGATTGACGAGGCATTTGAAAGAAGGTCTTGTATTAGCCAACTAATTTTAAATTTGCTATCACAGAAGGACCGAGGGCTGAACAGGAGCAAATGCGACAGACATCCTCTGCTAGAGTGCTGAAGCTGTCTTTGGAGCATTTGAGTGTTCAGAACATCTAAATTTTTTTTCTTTGTTATTTTCTTCTTTTTAAGAAATATGAGAAATATGAGCAAATAAGGTCACGCCTTATTTGCAATTTATTTTAGAATTTCCAGTCAACATCCTCGGTTAGAAAACCTTGATAGGGGAAAGTAGGGTAATGCCGACTTTTCGGGTACCGACCTAGGCATATTACAGTTACTAGGAATATATTTGCGAAAGTACGCCATATACGAGAGTCATTTGTAAAATGGTGGTCGGAATTACCCAACTTTCCCCTACCTCTTGGTTTAACAAGATACTTTGATGAAAATAATAATTATTACTTTCATTTCAGATCATCCTTATTTTCATCTTCTAATTCAATATTATTTATGGGTCTTTGATTGTGCCATCTTGTACCAAAATCATAAAAACTCCACCAACTGCTGCTCATCTTACTGGTGATTGATTTCTCGTTTGCTTTATCTCTTTATCAGTTTAATGACAAATAATGAATTCCCCTTTTAAATACCGTATCAATCGCCAATATTTTAGCATTCAAAGGTACGTACCTTAATATAGAATTGTACTTGGAACTAAATTTATTTTGCTCCAGCAAAGTCACTGCCACATCCTCATAAAAGCTATTAATAACGAGTTTAAAATTTCTTTCGATAAGTTGAATTAAATTTTCTGGTTCGCTCTGCTTAGGATGAAGCAATGTCGACAAAACTTTGCTTTTATAAGCAATATTCATATTTAAACCAACCAAATACCAAGCTACTATTATAACAAACGATCTATTTCTAACTCTTTTAAGTTTTTCCACAGGTACTTGTTGATCCACGAACAAATACATTAAAGTCTAAAATTAAGTTACGAATGGAGAGTCAATTTTTTGGTAATGGATACTTACCCAAAATGTGTTTATGGTGGAACAAATACTACCACCGTTTCTAGTAAATTTTCTAATAAAATACGTTGTGATTGAAATTAACATACAACTCGAAAGTAAGCTGGCCCATAACACACCGCTTAGTGGTTTTAAAAAGCCAATTAATTCGTACCATGAAAAACTGTTAGTGTAAAATAAGCAATTGTAACTTTCGTATCTGTATGATATTGTAAAATCTGCCAATTTTTGTCTTTCTGGAGTTACAGTAATTCCACCTAATGCAATATCATAAAAGCCCTCCCCAGTGCGATTTATTATATCCAAATAATCGTATTCTTTTAGTATAGCAATTATGTTAAAATTTAATATTTTTCCAATAGTTTGCACTAATTGCGATTCAATTCCTTCCAATTGTGTGCATAATTTGTGCTTTTGAAAATTAATCTCGACATCTTCTCCAAATTTCTGACAAGATATCAACGGATAATAATTAATTAAAGTAACTTTAAGAAATTTATCTGCAAAGTTTGTAAAACTTTCAATATTGGACTCATTTAAATTTAGGTTCACTAGTTTTCCACTAAATTTGCCGCAAAAATAACAAACTTTTTGAATAGACTCAACTGTGTAATTTTCGAAAATTGTAATTATGGTAGTTTCCAAATAATCTACACTTGTTAAATTTAATATTTGTGGTAAAAATAAAGCGTTGTTTACAACGATAATAACAACGTTATTATTCATGTATAATTTTCTAGAGAAAAATTGATAAAATTGATTTAACATTACCACATGTAGAGTTTCCATTTTTACATTTCCCGGCGCTGACTTTATTGAATCGTAATTTATTAACATATTATTTGAAAATTTTCTCTCTTTGACTAAATTATTGATACAATATTTATTTAACGAGTCGTAATGAAATTTAACGTCATAATTGAAGTGTAAATTAATTAAACTGCTCATTTCTTCTATTAAATTTGTTGATTCAACTTGTAAATCTTGTAAATAACCGTTTATTACGATAAAATTACTAAATATTAAAGTAATAACGTATAACCACTGTTTTATATTCATTATTATTTATTGCTACTACACCACCGTATATTAAATAATTTGGATTTACAATGTAATTGTTATTTCAATGTTAAAATTGATGCTTGTAACTAGACATATTTGAGCCAAAATAAACACTTCAAAATGACAAATTGCCATATAAAATTGCCTTGAAAACAAAAATAATGAATTATCCACACAGTTTACTTAATAATGATAAAGTATGTACCTTTATAGGTTTTGATTGCTTTTTTACTTATATTAGGTACCTAGCATCTAAAATAAATATTAACTAAAAGTATCGTCAAATAATTACACATCGAATCACAGAGTTCGAATTTTGATAAATGGTTTAAGAACCATAATCTATCATAGCGTCACGGCGAGCGTCGATTAGGCATTGGGAATAATACCAGAGTTATTCCAAAAGTACTAAGGCGTATTTAAATTGGCTAGACGATTAAAAATAAAGTGGACGCTTCAATTCCATTTTTCCATATTTCAATGGAATCTTTCTTTCTTACCAAAAACTCACTTTGCACTATTATCTTCACGCTCAAACAATTCCATCAGCTCCTGTAGTTGTGATATTAAGAAAACGTGTTTTTATAGTATGTTTTTCAAACTCGGAAAACCTTTCAATAATGTATAATCTTCAATTAATCAGTTCAAAACAGCTGTATAATATTTAAATGGTTTACATACAAACAGACAGATACTTTCAAAAATTTCAGGGAGGTGCAGAATTTTTTACCTCATGCGTCGCAGGCGAAAATTTTTGTCATCTCAATGTAAAATTTGTTAATTGACAGAGTTTGATATTATTAAATTAAAATAAATGTCAGATTGACATTATTAAATTTATTAGTATCCTTGAGAATTTCCTACAGTCGAATAGAAAATATTGTATAACACACGGGCGAAAATGTTTTTCGGACTTATACGTTTGCTGGACTCGGCCTCGCCTCTTCCAGCAACTTCACGTATTCGTCCGAGAAATTCACTTTTCGCCCTTGTATCATAAATAACTATTACCTAGCTCATAACATAATATTAAATTTCAAAATCTGAAAAAATCAATAGACAACAAGAAGTTTGCTTTTCGAACGCCTTAATCGGATCGACCCATTAATGGGCAGTAATAATCCTGGCGACGTCCATGCCCAACGCCCATGCATCACCGCTATTATACCTATTGTATTATACCTATTGTATATAGGGCGGTCACTTTTATCTTGCACACTATGGCATCTTCTAAACGGTATGAGTTACAAGATGGGTTAAATTAGAGAAAAGTTGCAGAATTTCAGGTCCTGTAAGAACTAAAAAAAGAAAATTGCAATAGCTTGCTTGATTTCTAAAATATCCTGAAAAAACTGATAACTTGCATTTTCTTGTTTATTACATAACTCTCTTATTATTTAACCGTTATGTTCGCGAAGAATTTTTATTCATATTCCACACGGATGAGGTACCCCGGTACCTACATGTATTTACTATGGAAAATGAACGATTTTAATATTTAGTTTATATTAATTTGAGAATAAGTTGTTTATTCTTTAATCAAAGAAGATAAATAATGAATTTTAGCGTGCGTGGGATGTTTGTTATCATTATTTTAAGAAATAAAAAAACTGCAGTCAGCATATTTCTTTTATAATGCAAAACACAAAGTTGAAAGGTTGTTTTTTTAGTGCTAGAAAATTCTTTTTCTTCTAGAAAATGTAATTCTGATTTTAATTAAGGCTCATCTTAGAGCATCAAGCCATTGGCGTAACTATACCCCTTACACCCCCTTAACGTCGGGGTGGAGCAGAGAGAAATAAAGGATCCGGGGCTTAGTCTAAAACAATATTTTGAAATCACACTCAAAAGTTTTACTGGTTTTAAATTTTTTTACGAAATTGAAAGGTCTTGTGAATTAAACAGGAGAGGGGGGGCAGAATGTGTAGTTACGCTACTGCATAAAAAAAATTTACAAAGCCTCTTAGGTCATAGATGACGATTCTTTGCGTAATAACAAGAATGCAGTTCAGCAAGGTGAGTCTGAGGACTTTTACCGCAGTCACTAGAAGATTTAGATCATGAAGACCTGGTAGATCTTGTAGACCTAGAAGATACTTTGCTAAATGAGCAAAGTTTGCCAACTTAAATAAGTGATGATCTGATGATGATTAGGGGAAGAAGTGCCAAAAGAACAATGCCAATGCCGGAGATATCTCAAAAGCTGTTTTTGTGACTGAAAATAATAGACTATGGGCAAGGTGATTCTATTAGACCCATCTCTAGGGGATAAGGTATTTGGGTTTCACCGAACAAGAAAATCTGATTATCGACATCAGACACTGGCTTTAGCGCTCAGGGTCCTTCAAGAAAATTCTTACAGAAATAAAAAGTAAGAAAGATTAGTTGTATCCGTACAAACACTTTGTCATTCTTTCATTCTTGTAAAAAGAATGGACAAAAAAATTTGGCTACTCTCTGGAATGGCTTTGAAAACGTGGCAGCTGGGCTAAAATTAACGTCTTCATTTCAGACAACTCATAAACAGTATTTGGGTGACACATCGGCAAAATAACTATCAGTTTCCGTAAAAGTGAGATTTTACTTTGGCATTCCTCTCAGTTGTCTTTCCTGCTCATCATCAATTAAAATTTAAGTTTTAACAGCCTCATTTCAGTAGTAATATTATTCTGAAAAAATTTGGCCCAATTGCATCAACAAAATTGTTATCTAAAGCTTTCAAATGTTTTTTATCAGAAATAATGTACTTATAATGTATTATAACACAAAGAACAAAAATAAAAAGGCTAAAATTAATAGTGTGTTTATAATAAAATAACCGAAGAAAATTTGGAAAAACTATAGAGAAAATGGAAAACTCTTACTATATCAGAGTTTTAGAGCTTTGTAAGTAGAGATTACATTTGGAGTTACTCCAGCTTGTAACGAACGTGCTAAAATAATTAGGAAATTTAGTGACTGTTTTCAGAAAAAATTTTTTTTGGGAAAAAATGATTTTCCAAATCAGTAAAATCGATCATTAATACTTATATTATCAAACAATAAAAAAATAACATGGGTTTTATTTATATATTTTCTAAATTTTGGTACTAATTCCCATATAAATGCATGAAGGTACCCGGGTACCTCGTCCGTGCGTTAGAGGGCTATGAATATGCTTTGGCTTAAAACTAACCCTTCAAAAAAGTTTTTTGCAATTTTTTTGGTGGAAATATATTTAAAATTGATTGTTTTAGGAAGCCACAAAGGGTTATCTGGAAATTTTAACTTAAACATAAGAAAAAACGTAATGGAAAACGCTAAAGGTACCCGGGTACCTATCCGCGAACATAACGGTTAAAGCATTGATACGAAATTTGGTAGGTTTACATAACTTGAAACTTGAAGTATAACAAAACTTTTTAAAATAAAAGCTATCCAGAGTTACCATTTTAAATTCTGTTCATTCAGATAATAATAAATAATAATCAAGATAATAAATCATTTTAAAGTTGTTTTTTCATGGCTACTTGATTTAATAAAAGTAATATGGAGTGTGCTGCCATCTTTCTGTTTAAACATTGATTATTACACATTGTTGAAATCAGAATAAGAATCAAACTTATTTATGCCAAAATTCAAAATGGCGCCCATAAGAAAATCAAAAGTTGTCAAAAGAAATAAATTACACAGATCCTCTCTGTTTGAGAGAGATTTTACTTACCAGGCCTCCAAAGCGTTCCTCCATTTTATAAAAGTTTATGTCTAAAGTCATTCAAAATTAGGTACGGTCTCTATTTGTGCGGGACTCAGCATGGTCAGACATGGTGAAGTTTGTTTATTGCACTTTTTATTATTTGTTTATTACTGATTTGTTTATTATTGATCTGATTATTATTAATCATTGAGTGTATTGCTACTTTTTTTTCTTTTCTCTGTATTTTTGTTTTTTTTGCTTATTACTCGCTTTTGTTTATCGAGTATGGGGGGGGGGGGGTTAATCACAGAATTAGCTTTAGGCATTGTTGAATTTTTTATTATTGTTTTTTTTTGTACTCCAGGGTTTTGGTGGTAGAACAAGGGCTGTCTATGGGCAGGCATTTGAACAAACACCTGGTGATTTTTCACTGACATTTGTAATAATTTGTAATACCTATGTAATATTGTAAAATTAATTTATATTTTCTTAACTGTCTCTGAAAAATAAAGGCATTTATTATTGTTATTATTATTATTAAATCAATGCACGTCGAGTATTTATTAATTCTCCACCACCAAGGGCACCAAGTTCTTAGCACCAATCAGAACTCGCTTGTTCGATTTAACTACGAGGGGGGAACTAACATGTTACTCCATACGCTTCGTACTCTTATCTTCACGATTATCACTCACCTACTACATAAATGCTTTTTATGCGATTATATAGGTGGTGATAGATGAGAACATAAAAGAGGCATCCAATGGTATAACTTTCGAGGTTTCGAGAAGTTACGTTATGTATAAATAATTTTTAAAAGCATTGAAAATAATTAAATATTTTAAATGATTTTAAAATTAGGAGAAATAACTGAAAATAGTATTAAGGACCTTTAAAAGTAAAACTAAAATGATGAAAAAATATATTTGGAATACCTGAAGGGCCAAAATAAATTAAAATTAAATAAATAATTTTAATTTATCGAATGAACTGAAATCTAACCGGGCGACATCAAGTACATTTGAGTAAGTTAGAGTGTAAAAGCCGGATAAAAATGTATACCATTATATTGTATTGCAGATGGTACAAAAACGAAGAATCATACGCGGCTTCAACTTTTGCTTTCTAGTCTACGAACAAAGTACCAGTTTTGTACCACCTCTCGATGTTGATTCAAAAATTAGGTGATGAAAACATCCCTGTCCAGCAAGCTGCAGAAGATGCTGACTATAGCATTTGCCTGTAACTCTGATTTTGTGATTGTAATGGAAGAAGACATAGATCTCCTAGTAACTCTTACTGCGTTAACTCGTCTTCTATTCTCCAACACATTTCTAAATGTCAAAAAATGTGAAAGACAATACAGGGTGATTCAAAAATGGCGCATAAGCTCTTCAGTACGTTGTAGGGAATAATAATTGAAGTATGGGAAAAATAGTAAAAACAATCGTAGGGGCTAATTTGCTGAGAAATGAAGAAGTAAAGTTGAGAACTCAACTCCGAATTCATCCAATTTTTGAAAGTTTTTATCATTTCTTATAATAATTTAAGTATTTTTTCATACTGTGTAATAAAACAAATTCTCATTATACCTCATTATCCTGAAATATTAGCTTTTGAAAATCGATATTTTTATACCAACTTATATAAGCCACTTATATACATAGTTGCACCCTTGTTGCCAAATCTACAATTTACTTCTTCGTTGATAACTACAAAAATATAGCAGCTAGAATTTTTTTATGATTTTTCTATAGTTCAAATAACCGTCCTCTATAACGTACTGAAGAGCTTATGCGCTATTTTTGAATCACCCTGTATATCTACAGGCTTTCAGTGGATGCGATTCTACGGCAGCCATTTTCAGACAGAGGAAAATAAAATTTGCCAGGCTTTTTGATGCAGAGATGCAGAGGTTCAAAATTCTGTTGAAGTAGTCAAAAACTGTCACGCTGCTACAGATATAGTAGGTGCTGCCGGTGAAAAAAATCATTAGTGCATTGTATGTTGGACCCTCCTTTCAATCCTGCCTATTAAATGAGACTCGCTTTAAAATATTTATCAAATCTCTAGTGCGGAGTAATTTCAAAGTTGGATGCTTCATGTAGAGCGTTTCGTCGGGTTAATTTGTGGAATGGTCATGTTCTAGAACCGGCTCAATGAGATTGGAAGGTTACAAAGCATGGACTGACTGCTCCCTGTCATATCTACAGCCGAACCAACTGAACCAATTTGGTATTTTGCTCGTATGTATCGTTTAAAATATGTTATTTTTGCAAAAAATGATAAAAACATTTTTTGAACTTTTACATTATCTCTACCAGGGGTGGCCATGGCCAACTTTACTAAATATATAATCGACTATTTTTCTTAAAAATGTGTCGCGATCTACCTACTAAAATCTTAACGTCAACTATATGATAATATGATACTAGAAGAGAGCCAAAACCATTTGTATCTATGAGTTCTATGGGTGTTGCAATTACGAGTATTTCCTGTCGCCTGTGATCTACCAAAAATCGCTCCGCGATCGACTTCTTGGCCATTCCTGATCTACATATACCACTTTACGTAGTTTTAGAAATAAAACACCATTCGACGCAGAATTTTATGTACTTTAATTTATGTATGATCGAAATTTTCTGGGAAATGCGTTGTTTGTATTTTATTCGCAAAAAAATAAAAAAAGCGCAAAAATTGAGAGGTTTTTGTGCTACCCCCCTTCGAGCACAATCAGAAAATTGGTGCAAACTTCAAATAACTCTTTTTACATGTACAGTAAAAATAATTTTTGCACAATCGTGTTCTATTCTGTACTTACCAACAATGTTTATACAAATAGGAAGTTGATTTTACCAAACCAATGTATATCCTCCCCCACTAGAAAACAGACGATCCTTCTCAACCTATTTTAAACTTTTATCTACAGAATAAGGTTAGTAGCACTAAAATGTGTCTTTCCCGCCACGTCGACTCTAGCCGCAGACGGGGCCGGGGGGGGGGTCTATATGGTAAAACGAAGGATTTGGTAGTTGCTGGTGGATTATGTATGAGCCATTTTTAATAAAAAAAGTCGAGCATGAAAAATATGTTAATTTTTCCCGTATCAGAGGCAGAATCTTAAAGATTCATAACACTCTGACACGTGTAGAAAAACGCATCGTTACACAAAGACTCTTTGAATTTTTTACTATATCAGGTGTTCAGCGGGATTTTGTGTTGAACTCTTTGTTGTTCATATTTTTTATATTCCCTTGGGAAATCTTTCACTGTGATAGGTGTATCACACCGTTTACACCTATCACCTACCACACACTGGCTTCGGTTTCCTCGTGATACGGTGTACATTATAGTTGTGTAGAATAGTGTGGCATATTAAGTAATACTTTAAGATTATTAAATAATGAAAGCCCTTAAAATAATTTATTATAGCCACCCATATCCACAACTGCAACATTTCTATTACTTATATTTTATACAGGCAATACCATTTACAACGCAACATAGCGTCGATTGTAAGTTATTGTTAGAGATCGTTTATATGACAACCTCTGACAGTAATGAAAAATCGCGTTCAATTTAATTTGCAACACCAACATGTAGTGGGGTCGAAATACCGTTTGAGACTAAACTTTTGCTGATAGAAATGTTATGATTGAATAATGTTTAGAACAATGTCAGGAATAATGTGGTAAGTTTTGGACTTCGAACTCGCACGGCGTCCTTCCGATAAAAGCATTTCAAAGAACATTTACCCGTTTTCTTTGACGTTTTATTTAATTCCTCAACTTCTAAACATCGGATCGTAATAAAAAATTATGCGATTATGGGAAATTGACAGACGATGAATTCTAGACTAAAAATGTATAGTTTGGTTCAGTAGTTTTGGAGATAAAACTTCTTAAGCACCAAAAGCGAACCAAAAATTGTTTTATTCAGTGCATTGCAAAGAAATAATCAAAAATTCTTTTGTTCATGTAAAAGATACTACTTGATGAGTAGAAAGGATTTGCAAAAGTTGAGATCCTCAAGTGCAACCAAAGAGCCAAAAAGTGCATAGGAAGTTAGAACTTGTAAGGATTGCCATTTAATGCGATCATAATAAAAACAATTTCTTTTTTCAAAAAACGTTCCTTTTCGAACCTACTATTTTGCGAAAGAAATATTTTAGAAATTATCGCCTTGCATAGTTCACTTTTGACCCTTTTTTCGAAACGCACTTTTCTAAATTGCCAAGAACTTGGTAAATATTTGTTAAAAAGAAGATTCATTATTTTAGCTTGATAGATCTTTTAAAATACGTTTGATTTCAAAAAACACAATTCCCGATTCATCAACTTGGAGGCTAATTCTGGATATTTTTGTATTAATTTGCTACTGCGGGTGGCACGCTCCCCCACTCCTGACTTTGGATTCATTTAGATGTACTTTTATGCGTCAGTGTCAAATTTAATATAAGAAACTTCATGGCTGTTACTATTTTGACGGGATTTTCGATAGTTTCTTGTCTAATTTCTATAGTTACAAAGCACGCACCATTAATTTTATTTACTGACTTCTTCTTTTTATTCTGGTGTTGAATTAGAAGATGCATAACATACTTAGATATCATATATCAACAAAAGAATGTTTTGCCTTTCAGTTGAGACAAAAACGATTTAAAAATAGTTAGCCGTATAACCACTGCAGTTGTAAATACAAAAATATCCACATTTGGCCTCCAAGTTGATGAATCGGGATTTTTGTTATTTGAAATCAAAGGTTTTGAAAAGATCTATCAAGCTAAAATAATGAATTTTCTATTTAACAAGTATTCACAAAATTCTTGGCGATTTAGAGAAGTGCGTTTCTAAAAAAGAGTCAAAAGTGTACTAAGATTAGCGAAAAATTATAAAATTTTTCCTTAAGCAAATAGTACGTTCAAAGACGAATGTTTTCATAAAAAAAAGATTTTTATTCATCGCGATCGCATTAAATGACAACCCTTACAAATTTTGATTTCCTGAGCAGTTTTTGGCTGTTTAGTTGCACTTGAGGATCTCAACTTTGGCAAGTCCATTCTACTCATCAAGTAGTATCTTTTACATGAACAAAAGAATTTTTGATTATTTCTTTACAATGCACTGAATAAAACAATTTTTGGTTCGCATTTGGTGCTTAAGAAGTTTTATCTCCAAAGCTACTGAACCAAACTAAACATTTTTGGTCTAGAATTCATCGTCTGTCAATTTCCCATAATTCCATAATTTTTTATTACGATCCAATGTTAAGAAGTTGAGGAATTAAATAAAAGGTCAAAAAAAGCGAGTAAATATTCTTTGGAATGCTTTTTTCGGAAGGACGCCGCGCGAGTTCGAAGTCCAAAACTTAGCACATTATTCCTGACATTGTCCTAAACATGATCTAATCATAACATTTCTATCAGCAAAAGTTTAGTTTCAAGCTATTAATTCCCGTAATTCGACGCCACTAATGCAGTTCAATAATTTTAGATAATAATTATAAAGATCGAAATTAGACGATTGCAAAAGTTAGTATATAGGTTTTCTCATACGTGTTCTTTAAGAAACTTTAACTTTTATACTTCTTCTTAGGCCAGAATTTTATTTTGGAAGATTGAAAGAAATGTAAAACGTGAAAAATACAAGTCTTAGGTATCGTTATCAAAACCACCAGGAACTTATACAAGGAGATGAGGAAACGCGTATGGACTTCTGCTTTCCGATGGTCGAAAGGATCAGCAATAGCCCACAGGATTTTTAAATAAAATATTATTTACCGAGAAATATTATGCAGAAGAATATTTTTCCGGTTAAGGACGGAAGGTACTCGAAATATTTGTTGAACTTAATCATTTTTTTTCTGGCTTATAAAAATTTATTTTAATTAATTGGTAATGTGAGGAATGTTAACTAGGGCTGTACTTAATATTTGTAAAATATAAAAGTTATAATCGTTATAGTTTAAAAGATAATTTATTAAAATTATTTAGATATTTACGGCCTTAATAACAGTTCAATTAAATCTGCGTTTAAGCCATGTTATAGACAATCCTTCATTCTAGGGTATGACATATTTTATAATTTTATTTAATATTTGGAAACTTATATAATTCAATTTTATACGCCTCAATAATACAAAAGTAGCCACAATAAAATTAATAAAATGACGATATACAAGTTTCCAAATAATTAATAAAATTATAAAATATGTCATACCCTAGAATAAAAGATTCTCTATTACATAGCTTAAACGCCGATTTAATTGAACTGTTATTAAGGCCGTAAATATCTAAATAATTTTAATAAATTATCTTTTAAACTATAACGATTATAACTTTTATATTTTACAAATATTAAGTACAGTCCTAGTTAACATTCCTCACATTACCAATTAATTAAAATAAATTTTTATAAGCCAGAAAAAAAATGATTAAGTTCAACAAATATTTCGTGTACCTTCCGTCCTTAAAGAACACCTATGAGGAACTCTTGACACCAACTTTTGCAATCGTCTAATTTCGATCTTTATAATTATTATCTAAAATTAATGAACTGCATGTTGGTGTTGCAAATTAAAAGGAACGCGATTTTTCATTACTGTCAGAGGTTGTCATATAAACGATCTCTAACAATAACTTACAATTGACGCTATGTTGCGTTGTAAATGGTATTCACTGTATACATAATATTTCACATTTCTTTGCTGTTGGCTTCAGTATCTCTCTGTATAACATTAGTACAATTTTTGTTTTATGTCTACGTTGAAGTAAGTTTTTATTTGTATAGGAAGTATAGGTTATGTTGGTGTTGACAATTTCATTTCGGCGGTAAAATTTCAAATTAAGCCACGCCCACAAATTTGCGGTTTTGTTGCTGACGCTAGAAAACGACTTTGGACTTAATGGGGCTTGTCGACGTGAGGAGTTACGTACTTTGAAGACCGACGACATTGACGACACACGATCAATTTTGATTGTTACATTACATGATACCAAAACAAAGAAAAAATGCGTGTTCACAGTTATGTCGGAATTGTATAATGGCATCAATGGCATTGATTTGTATAGAAAATATTCGAATTTACGACCAAAACATGCCGATCATCGCAGGTTCTTTGCGTATTATAAGAACGGCAAGAGTTCCATACAACCAGTGGAAATTCATACTTTTGCTAGTATGCCGAATTGCCGAGGAGAATTGCGGAATATTTACAGTTGTCAGATCCCAGCATTTACACAGGACAATGCTTGCGCAGAACATCAGCTACACTTCTAGTCGATAGTGGAGCAGATATCCAGATGCTCAAACGACATGGAGGATGGCGATCGATCAACGTTGCTGAAGGATATGTGGAAGACAGCATTACCAATAAAGTAAAGACTTCCAGAAGAATTTTTAATCAGGAAAACATTCAATCTTCTTCGACTACTGCTTCAACCGAGCCTTCAACATCAGCAGTTTTATCTTCATTTAAAGATTCGTTTTCTACAACAGCTGTTCGTGTGGAATCATGTGGCATAACATTTTCAAACTTAAATAATTGTACATTTAACTTTTGTAATAAAAAATATCATTAAACCTGTTAGTTCTGAATTAAAAACGGTTGCTATGCAGAAAAGTGTTGCTATGCAGAAAAATGTTGCTATGCAGAAAAGTATCACTTTTCTGTACGGTTTTCGATTCATAAATATACAACATTTCCATCTAATATACGAAAATATTAATTAAAATTTTTCGTAAAATATTTGTAACGAGGCTATCTGGCGGCGCCCTTAAAATATTGGCGCAATATGCGACGCTTACCTCGCTTACGCCTAGCGCCGCCACTGGCAACAGATTTTTTTATATTACTATCAGGAAATGAAATAATTCGGTTATTTCAGACTTCAGGTGCTCGCTGTATAACTTTTGATGTCTTCAGTGACTGGACTATAAACAATTAAACATAAACTGAGGTCATAATAGCATTTTAGCAATCGTTTCTACTTCAATATTTAGGCTTCAATTTTGAAGGTAAGGTGACGAAAATTTTAGATCATCCTTCACACGAGATAATTTAAATCAAGTTTAACTGTAATACATTTCAAGGGCTATTTTAATAAACTAATTAATGAAAAGGTAATACGTTTATTTAACAGAAAATCTACACTTTGTAGTGGAAAATTGTAATTTTAATCTCCTTCTCCTCCTTCTTCTTCTTCTCCTTCTTCTTCTTCTTCTCCTTCTTCTTTTTTACCAATGATTCCGAAGTATATCAGAAGGAAGTAGATTAAAATTGACAGTAGCAAAACTGCAGCAATTATGGCGACAATCATCCACCACCCAAGTGGACATTTACGTTTCTTTGTCTTCTCTATCCACTGTGAATGAAATAAAGCGCCGGTAAAAAGTGCACGACCAACGAAACCTGAAGGTGAAGTTGCAACTCCTATAAGATTATGATGTATATTATCCGTGTAGCAAATTAAAATGTTACCACGGTCGGCCTTAAAGGTTTAAGTTATAAAGTTGAAAAATCATCAGTTTTATATATTTATCTTACATGAGTAGGGCCCTGTTTCTCCTTTATATTTCCAGCACAAAACATACCTGGTTGGACCTGAGATTGAAATGTAGATGAACACTCATCGTCATGACATGTTTCAGACCAATACCACCGTAAGTGTTCGCTAGGTTCTTCCTGAAAAAAGATTGCTAAGTTTTGCAACCAGTAGTAATCGGCTATTACACAACCGTATTCACAACCGTGTTGAGGCTACTTCAATAAAGCAAACCAAAACTACAATTCTTGTGTAGGTAGTACTAATTATAGTTATTTACGTAACAAGTACTGAAAGTGATTCTTTACAGGATAAGTAGGCAAAATTCAGGACGAGCCGCCAGGCAAGTCCTGAAAGCCTGCGAGTCCTGTAAAGACACTTTCAGTACGTGCTGCGTACAATATTTTTTGTTAAATCGTGACTAAATATCCAATTTTGATTTAAATTATTTGAAAATAATATTTTTGTAATTATCAATTTACCATATAAACAGTAGATTTTATCAAATTTTATTTATTGACAACGAAAAACAATTTTGAAGTGTTGCGAATTTTGTAAAAAAGCTAAAAAATGATGGAAATAATTAATTATGACAGTGATTTTGGTGATGAGTTTGGTGCTCCGCCAGAAATTACAGAGAATTGCCGAAGAATTCGTGCAATTCAGATGGATGTAAAGCCAAGAAATCGAAAGTATTTTCCAAAGAGGAGGTCAATAAATTCATGGTAGAAGCATCTGACAGAGATTATTTAATGAGGTAATTCATAAAAGTTATTACAAACAGCAGCTTTGTTAATTGCCAGTCTTTTCTACCATTAGGTTTTCGCAATAATGGATATTGCAGGTGCTTGCCGTCAATGCCGTCGACAAGAACTGATAACTATGACATTGGATGATATCCAGGATTTAGAATCCACCATTGCAGTGAAGGTACCGGTTACCAAGATAGACACCAAGCAAAATTGACAAAAGAATCATTAGCCAAGGAAGTATGGAAACAGTTGTGGCTGTGACTACCAGAACTGAAACTGTGGAAGGAAAATCACCAATCAAAATAGCCTCTTCCTCCTGTATTAATGGAATTATTGACGTGAAAGTCTCAGCGTCATCGAAAATTACCGTTAATAATTGTTCAAATTGTAACATTAACTTTCATTTTCTAAAAAATTAAATTCCAAGTGGTTTCTAAACAACCTTATCTTTACAATACTAGTACCGTAAAGAATTACTTTACGGTACTATACTAAATTCAAGGAGACGAGATAGTGTTGCATGCGATGTTCACGTGCACGTGCAAGTTCTCACGAGCGCGGTTTTACGTAAATTTAAATTCAATACGGTGTAAATTTGTCAAAAATTATTAATAACAGCCGGTTTCATAATAATTCCCTAAAAGCTCCTTTAGTTAAAGTTGTCTCAATCATTTATTTATTTATAATCGATAACATTTTTCCTGTAATCGTCCCAGCTCTAATTGCCACTATAATGTGAGTTATCCGCATCAACGCAGTTAGGTAACCATGCAACAAGCTTAAAATAAGTTTATACGTTAGAGCCAATCACAGCGCTAAATAGAAGTGTTCACGTGCACAACACGCGCGTTGTTTGTTTACATTCACTATCTCGTCTCCTTGAATGAAGTATAGTACTGCAAACGTGTGTTTTCTATTCATGCCTTAGTTACCATAATATTAGTATTACTGTACGATTTAACAAAAAATATATTTTAATGAATTACGTTAGGTCCTGGTTTCGTGCTCCCCCAGCCAGCTGAAAAACAAGTCCATTTGCTTGGTAGTGGAGGTGGTAAAATTGTTATTATAGGATCTACAAAGGCAGTGAACAGCCAAGGATCTTTTACCTAAGCAATCAATAATTCTTAATGTAACCTCATATTACAGAGGGTAAGCAGAAAGTATGGATCTATGGAAATATCTCTGAAATGGAGAGGCTGAGTGTAATGGAATTTTGGATATGAGGATAAAGGTACGTGGCGCATATAATGGCCATATTTTTGTTTCAATTGAAATTTCGATTTAACCAGAAACGGTACCAACTTTCTTATTTTAAATGGAACACCCTGTAGATTTTTACATATTTCAATAGTCCTCGTTCTGCTACATTCATCCATAGTGATCGATATGGGTAACAATACAAAAGATAAATCACTATGGAACGTGTTATTTTCTTATTAAAAAATCCAATTGCGAAAGACATAAATGTTTATTCCAAATTAACAAGTTAACACGTATAATGATAATAAAATAGTTATATGTAATTTATTTTTATAACTTAATTTTTTAGCCTAAAACAATTACACTAATTAACATTATTAAAATTAATATAAATTAAACCTACCATGAGATGTAAGGCTGGCTACCACATCTGACAACAATCCTCTTAAATTGAGCAATATCAATAATCGATATTATATAACAAAGTGTTTACAAAATATTACTTTTGAACAAGTAATAAAATTTAGATACTTTATAAACTAAATTTATATAAAACACTTTAACTGACAGATTCTTTCATTCAATTGCCATCTTTTTAAAATGGATCCCTCAACTCTTTATTAATCTTACTTAAACACAATCCCCTCCTTATTTTAAACATTTACATTATTATTATTTCAAACTAATTATTCAAATTTAAAGATATCGTAACAACTAATACATTGGTTTTCAGGTTAAGTTCACTACATTAATTTACAAAATAACATTTTTGGTTAATTACAAAAATTTTAAAGAAAAAAATGACTAATAAATTAAGTAACTTACTTATAAAAAAACTAAAAAAATTGTTTTTGCAAATTAAAGTAGGGAACTTAACCTAAAACCCAATGCATTAGTGGTTTATCTTTTTGGCTGTTACCTATAACTAGAAATATGTAAAAATATACAAGGTGTTGCCTTATATATAAAGTTGGTGCCGTCTCCGGTTAAACCGGATGTTCGATCAAAACAAAAATATGGCCATCGTATGCGCCACGTACCTTTACCCTTGTATTAAAAATTTCATTACACTCAGCCTCTCCATTTCATAGATATTTGCATAGATCCATACTTTCTCCTAAGCCTGTATAAAAAATTTTACGTACTCTCATGAGAGCTATGTCATTAGCCAAGGTTTTTATATTGAACTTTTCATGAGGAAATATACATGATGCTTTTCTTTCTTGATGGTATGGTAATTGAGCATGAAGTTTCATATCACCAGCAACAATTACTATACTTCCAGCTGAAATTTGGAATGAAAAAATGTTCCACTTCTTGAAACAACACTGAGCTGATGTAATAATGTGGAATTGGTCTATAATTCCGCCTCCGCAATAATGGATATTTTTTCTTCTTATAGACACCTATAATGATATAATGATGTATAAGGAGTGAGGTAAAGTGTGGTAATCGTAATTATAATAATAGAGTTTCCTATTAGTTAAAACATAATATTATTGAAATATTCAACACCCTGTATAAATAGGTTCGTAAGTTACGTCTTACACATTCATGTCATTCAGAGTGTACCAGTGTCGCCAAATGAATATAAAATGCTAATTTGTATTGTTTAAAATATATTATCAATTTCAACACCCTGTATAATAGTCCTTTAGGAACATCAATTATAGAATTCACTTCTTAGCGGGTGGCTATGTCGTTAATAGAATGTAGAATGCTAACTTGTCCTATTACAAATTACTAATCGATTATGAACACCCTGTATATATCTTTAGCGTTTGCATTTATACAACGTCCTGCTTAATGCGTGTTTATTTCATTAAAGGGATGTAGAATGCTAGATACACATTTGTGTTGTTTACAGCGCATTATTAACATTTTTAACACTCTGTATAGCACTTTAGAGGGGTAAATTTTTGGGCTTAATCACGCCATTTTTACTTCCAGCGCTGTAGGAACGTTCTTTCAAAGGTTTTTAAAGAAGTAAGATAAAATAATACTAGACTTTTTGTTAATGGAATGAAACTTGGTACTTTACTGAACCCCTAATGACAAATTTTGCCCGATGAGACCAAAAAAAATTGAATGGGGACCGCTGTACCCCCCTTTAATGCAGACTATACACGATGAATAGCTCAGGTACTGTGTACTTGTTGGAATGAAACTCGAAATATAGATTACTGGGATAGTACAGGGTCTATCGGTTTCAACCTGGAAAAACGACATATGTGGCTGTAAATTTACAATTAGCTAGACTTAAGAGTCTACATAAAGACACAAAAAAGTTTACCATTCCTAGGGGTGTGCAACATGAAGTAAATGTGCCCTCAACATTCAAAGAATACTAGCTCGAAAAGAAATGAGAATTGTGAAACTCTGATAAAGCTATTTAATAGAGCATGGAATTCTGAACAATTTATGAATCTATAAAATTTTTTGTACCAATAGTACTTTTCCAGAAAAACGCGATGAAAGACAAATAGGGATAAACCGTTAGAAATCTGAAAATTGGAAATTTTATAGCATAGTGATTCACAAACATGTTTGCCATTTTGTAAGTAATTGTCAGATCATTATTTCGAGTAAATTTTTGGAAAGAATATGGTTTTAGCTTTAAATTGATGGGGTTATTTGTTAATTTATTTATTTTCATCATCCCTGAAATTGTACTAGAAGTTTTCTTTTTCATTTTTCTGACGACTCTTTACATATTAATGTACCATAAGCTACAGAGAGTTCAAATTTAAAAAATATTCTGGATATATGTTCTATAATATATTTGTAATGACATCATGCTACTAATCATGTTAAAACAATTTTCAGTTTTAAAAAAACACCCCTTAAATATTTCAACTCTTTTGAATTTTATTTTTTTCTTGTAATTAAATTTTTAAGAGGCTGCGTAAGATGGAAAAATGTAATTTCCAAAAAAATAAATATACGGTTTTGTAGGTAATTCATCGTGCTTTCAAATGGTGTATTTAAAATTTACTCTACTCCATGTACTTTCTATGAAATTAAGATGAAGTGCGCGCGTCTCAAAAAGGGCACTTTTTTCGTAATATTGACGGCATCTTTTACGTAAACGTTATATCTGAAAAACGTTTGCGGATAATGAAAGAGGATATTTCAACGTTTCAGTTCATCATATTAAATATTGATTTCTGACTACCTGTTCCGAAAAAAGAACCCCGAAAAAACTGTTTTTTTTTCGATGATCCTGAACAAAAGGCAAAAACAAGCTACATTTCGTAAAACAACATATGTGGCTGAAACTTTGAAATAAACTTGTATTGAAAGCCTAGAAAAAGAGGCAAAAAAGTTTACCACTCTCAGAGGTGTGCAACATCGAGTGGATGTGCCCTCAACTGTTAAAAGAGTAACTGGAAGCATAATGGAAAAATCGAAATTTTGTTATAGTCAATTTATAGAGAATTAAATTTTAAAAAATTTTTATATCTATGAAATTTTCTGTATTTGCAATATTTTTACCGTAAGCTATAAAAGAGACATTTATATAGCCTTAACATCAATGTAGAGCACAGGCTGGAAAAACAACATATGTGGCTGAAAATTTGAAATAAGGTAGTATTAAAAGCCTAGAAAAAGAGGCAAAAAAGTTTACCACTTTCAGGGGTGTGCAACATTGAATAAATGTGTCCTCAACGGTTAAAAGAGTAACCGGAAGTGTAATAGAAAAATCTAAATTTTGTTTGGGCCAATTTATAGAGAATGCAATTCTAAACAACTTATACATCTATGAAATGTTCTGTACTTGCAATAGTTTTTCCGTAAACGTGTCGAAAGAACTATTTATATAGCCTTAATATCACTCTAGGGCACAGACTAGAAAAACAACATATGTGGCTGAAAATTTGAAATAAGGTAGTATTAAAATCCTAGAAAAAGAGGCAAAAAAGTTTACCACTCTCAGGGGTGTGCAACATGGAATAAATGTGTCCTCAACTGTTAAGAGAGTAACTGGAAGTGTAACAGAAAAATCGAAATTTTGTTTGGACCAATTTATAGAGAATGCAATTCTAAACAACTTATACATCTATGAAATGTTCTGTACTTGCAATAGTTTTTCTGTAAACGCGTCGAAAGAACCATTTATATAGCCTTAATATCACTCTAGGGCACAGACTGGAAAAGCAACATATGTGGCTGAAAATTTGAAATAAGGTAGTATTAAAAGCCTAGAAAAAGAGGCAAAAAAGTTTACCACTCTCAGGGGTGTGCAACATGGAATAAATGTGTCCTCAACTGTTAAAAGAATAACTGGAAGTGTAATGGAAAAATCTAAATTTTGTTTGGGCCAATTTATAGAGAATTAAATTCTAAACAATTTATATATCTATGAAATTTTCTGTACTTTCAATAGTTGTACCATAAGCACCACGAAAGGAACATTTAGATAGCCTCTACATCAATTTATATAAAAAAAATTAAATAAATTAGTTTAAAATCTCAATTACATCTCTTTTTTATCTTTTTTATTCCTCCTCATTTACAGTAACCGCTAAATCGAAAAAAAATGTTAAAAAAGCAGAATGTTATTATTTTGGCAGCTGATTTAACAGTTTTCAGTTGTTAAACTACAATTTTGACATCATATTCGTAATCAGACACCCCAAAAATATAAAGTACCATCTCCTTATCAAAAAATAATTAGATTTAAAAAAACGCCCCCTAAAAACAATATATGGGTGGGATCTACCCATGTTGCACACCCCTGACGATGGTAAACTTTTTAGCGTCTTGTAGTACATATCAAATAATGCCCAAATCCAAATTTTCAGCCACATATGTTTTATTTCCAGGTCGATGCCGATATTCGCCTTTGGGATCTGTACTAGGACTATATTGGCAAATTCTGTCCGATAAGATCAAAGATATAGACTAAACCTAAACCCAACGTAAGTTGAACCCACCACGTGACCATTCCTGCGCGAGGCGTGGCTTTAGGGCCCAGTGGCGGAATTAGTTATTTCTTCTGTCAAAAAAATTATTTTTAAAAGTTGTCAAAATTCAAAATAATTACTTAATTTAAATTTTTATTTGCAGTACTACTAATAATAAATTACTGGTTTTATACTTTTTGAATGAGATCTTTACATTATTAAAATGACGAGCGGGCACCCCCGTCGAAATTCGACGAAGTAATTGTAGAGATGAATGTGTTAGAAAAATGAAATTTTCAAAAATTATTATAATAGCGGTCACCCCCGTCGAAATCGACCAAAATTTTGAAGATATGAATGAGCTATGACTATTTTATAAAAAAATAAGAAAACTAACCTTAAAGATAACTAAGCCAAAAAGGGCAACATAGAAAACCGTCTCAAAAATCCAAAATTCGCAAAAGCACGAAACGTAATTAAAAATGCACGCACCAACCTGACCATATCGCGTATTAGAAACGTACTGGTCGAATAAAAGTATTGAAAATTTTATCACCACGACCATATGTATAATGTGTGCCTTATCGTATAAAACCAAATACTATCTACATTTATTCGCATTTATAATTTTTAAAATTGGATTATTTTAAATTATAAAATTGATTATTTTATTATGTATATTATAAAATATAAAACAATGTATGAAATTAATAATTTTAAGAAAAAAATTAGTGGTGACATATCTGTGGGTCAAGAGCTTCAATTTAAAAAAAAAATCATCAAAATCGGTCCAGTAGAAGTACGCTAAAATTAGCGGAAAAGAAAAGGCTTCGCGTTTTAAATATATGGATTGTAATTATTTTGGTTTCGACAAAAGTAATGTAATAATTTCACGACGACACTGTGCACGTTTGTTTCTAAGCAACGACCGACACTAAACTACTGCACAACTTTAACGGTCATCACGTGGTGGGTTCAACTTAAAGAGGGTGTAAACCAAAAAAACTTTTATTCGCTAAAAAGTGCTAAACAAATATCTAAGAACAACAGTGAAAACCGCACTTTCTTAGCACAAATATTAACTAAGATATAAGCTCTTGAGTTCAAAATTCGTGACGTCAGATAGACAAAATTTCATGATTTGCCCTGGTTGCTTAGGGATATACTTTTCATACATTAATTTCTAAACTGCTAATTGGCCGATTGCGACATGTCTCGACATTTTGTCTACATGACGTCACGAATTTTAACGCAAAAGTTATATATATACCCAACGGTCCATCACAGCTACGTGCGGTTTGAAAATTTGTTCTTAGAATTTTCTGTACTACAACTTTAATTTTTGGTTTACACCCCCTTTAAGTTGGGTTTAGTATAGTCGAGGGGGGCGCTACATACTCCCGTTTTCTCAAAAAGTGATACTTGACGTACTTTTTTGTGAAAAGTATTGTTGCCGTATATTTTGTGGATGCTGAATCGATATGTCACAATAACGGATTCATCTGAACATCTCCATGGGCACAAAACCGCTATTTTTTCCTCTGGGGTTGTAAGAACGCTTTTTAAAAAATTTTATAAGAGGTCGAGTTAAATTATATTTGACTTTTCTTTAACGGAATGAAACTGGACACATACTTTATTAAAACCACAATGGACTAATTTTGTTCGATGAGACCAAAAGAAATTTTAAAGGGTGGCTGCACACCCCCTTTAATGCGGGCGATGCTAGGCGAATACCTCAGTTGCGTTGCGCTTTTGGATAAAGAAATGAAACTCGACACATAGTTTCTTTACTGGGATCATATAGTACAATCTTGTCCGATGAGACCAAAGAAATATTTGAGAGGAGTGTTGCTGTACACTACACATCCTTTTTTTATAAATTTTCATTTACTTTCAGTTCATTACTAGACTTTACTAACGCGTGCGCTTAAAATCGTTCTTAACCATTCTAAACTAATTCTGTACAGTAGTACAGTACTCGAATTATTGTTTGTTGGAACGGTTGGAACGAACCTGATTTTTCCATTATTTTGTATTTGTTTTATGGCGGGTATAAAAAGTTGAGAGAAAAGAATGGTTTTATATGGAATCAACTGGCGTTAAGAATACTTTTCAGAAAAAAAATTTTTGGTTTATTTCGCGACACTTTAAAAGGGTGGAAGGTACCCGCAATAATTGAAGACCTTAATCAATTTTTTTCTGGCTTATAAAAATTTATTTTAATAAATTGATGATGTGAGGAATGTTAACTAGGGCTGTACGTAATATTTTTTAAATATAAAAGTCATAATCGTTATAGTTTAAAAGATATTTTATTAAAGTTATTTAGATATTCACGGCCTTAATATCAGTTCAATTAAATCGGTATTTAAACCATGATATAGAGAATCCTTTATTCTAGGGTATGACATATTTTATAATTTTATTAATTATTTGGAAACTTGTATATCGCCATTTTATATAATTTTATTATGACTACTTTTGTATTATAGTGGGGTCGAAATACGGTTTGAGACTAAACTTCTGCGGATAGAAATGTTATGATTGAATAATGTTCAGGACAATGTCAGGAATAATGTGGTAAGTTTTGGACTTCGAACTCGCGCGGCGTCCTTCCGAAAAAAGCATTCCAAAGAACATTTACCCGTTTTCTTTGACGTTTTATTTAATTCCTCAACTTCTAAACATCGGATCGTAATAAAAAATTATGGGATTATGGGAAATTGTCAGACGATGAATTCTAGACTAAAAATGTATAGTTTAGTTCAGTAGCTTTGGAGATAAAACTTCTTAAGCACCAAATGCGAACCAAAAATTGTTTTATTCAGTGCACTGCAAAGAAGTAATCAAAAAATCTTTTGTTCATGTAAAGATACTCTTTGATGAGTAGAAAGGATTTGCCAAAGTTGAGATCCTGAAGTGTAACCATCAAAGAGCCAAAAAGTGCATAGGAAGTTAGAACTTGTAAGGATTGCCATTTAATGCGATCATAATAAAAACAATTTTTTTTTTCAAAAAACATTCCTTTTCGAACCTACTATTTTGTGAAAGAAATATTTTAGAAATTGTCGCCTTGCATACTTCACTTTTGACCCTTTTTTCGAAACGCACTTTTCTAAATTGCCAAGAACTTGGTAAATATTTTTTAAAAAGAAGATTCATTATTTTAGCTTGATAGATCTTTTAAAATACGTCTGATTTCAAAAAACACAATTTCCGATTCATCAACTTGGAGGCTAATTTTGGATATTTTTGTATTTGCTACTGCAGGTGGTATGCTCCCCCACTCCTGACTTTGGATTCATTTAGATGTACTTTTATTTGTCAGTGTCAAATTTAATATAAGAAACTCCATGGCTGTTACTATTTTGACGGGATTTTCGATAGTTTCTTGTATAATTTCTATAGTTACAAAGCACGCACCATTAATTTTATTTACTGACTTCTTCTTTTTAGTCTGGTGTTGAATTAGAAGATGCATAACATACTTAGATATCATATATCAACAAAAGAATGTTTTGCCTTTCAGTTGAGACAAAAACGATTTAAAAAACAGTTATTCTTTTAACCACTGCAGTTGTAAATACAAAAATATCCATATTTGGCCTCCAAGTTGATGAATCGCGATTTTTGTTATTTGAAATCAAAGGTTTTGAAAAGATCTATCAAGCTAAAATAATGAATTTTCTATTTAACAAGTATTGACAAAATTCTTGGCGATTTAGAAAAGTGCGTTTCTAAAAAAGAGTCAAAAGTGCACTAAGATTAGCGAAAAATTATAAAATTTTTCCTTAAGCAAATAGTACGTTCAAAGACGAATTTTTTCATAAAAAAAAGATTTTTATTCATCGCGATCGCATTAAATGACAACCCTTACAAATTTTGATTTCATGAGCAGTTTTTGGCTGTTTGGTTGCACTTGAGGATCTCAACTTTGGCAAGTTCATTCTACTCATCAAGTAGTATCTTTTACATGAACAAAAGATTTTTTGATTACTTCTTTGCAGTGCGCTGAATAAAACAATTTTTGGTTCGCATTCGGTGCTTAAGAAGTTTTATCTCCAAAGCTACTGAACCAAACTATACATTTTTAGTCTAGAATTCATCGTCTGTCAATTTCCCATAATCCCATAATTTTTTATTACGATCCGATGTTTAGAAATTGAGGAATTAAATAAAACGTCAAAGAAAACGGGAAAATGTTCTTTGGAATGCTTTTTTCGGAAGGACGCCGCGCGAGTTCGAAGCCCAAAACTTACCACATTATTCCTGACATTGTCCTGAACATTATTCAATCATAACATTTCTATCCGCAGAAGTTTAGTTTCAAGCTATTAATTCCCGTAATTCGACGCCACTATTATTGAGGCATATAAAATTGCATTATACAGGGTTAGGAGAAAGTATGGATCCATGAACATATCTTTAAAATAGAATAAGTGGTTGTAATGAAATTTTGGACATAAGTGTAAAGGTATACCGTGCGTTTCCAAAAAAGGGCCCCAGCTTATAGGGGGGTTATTTGTAACTTTAGACAAATAAAACCTTATATAAAATTAAATGAGACGATCTTCTCTACAATTTTAGCGAAAAAAAAGTTATAATTTTCCAAACAGTTAAAACTGATGGCGTCTTCGTTATTTTTTTTAAATTGCACCATATACATTTTTTAGTCTCATGTGATAGAGAATTTTTTTCTCTTTTCAATAAGGTAAAGCATCCGTAGGGTTAAATTAGAAAATTTTAAAGAAAAATTGAAAAAACTAAATCTACATTATTTTTTATCAAGCAAGCGGATTGTTAAAAAAACAAATGATTTTCAATTGTTTAGCTAACTGCGTAAGCTTCTTCACTCAAATCTAATGTTTCATTATGCCACGGCCTCTGGTTTGGCTACCAGCAGCTTGTTACGAATAAATTAAAAGAAAAAAAACTTTTTTATATGGAGCTACATAAAAGACTTGGTATTTTGAACAGTGCCTACTAATGTAAATGGGTTATTAAATGTTGCCAACTTTGTGTTGAAAACAACGGCTCTCACTTTGAACAATTTTTATGAAAATCTAGTAGTTTCAATGTTCATCGTCAATAGCTTTAGTTGCTGACGCCAATTAATAATAAATAAATAATATTTTAGGAGTTTTTTCTTTTAATTCATTTTTTTCTTTTTCTTTTAATTTATTCATAACAAGCTTATCGTAGTTAATCCAGCGGCCGTGGTGCAATGACACATTCGATTTGAGTGAAAAAGCTTAATTAACTAAACAATTGAAAATCATTTGTTTTTTTGAACAATCCGCTTGTTTGATGAAAAATAATATAGATTTAGCTTTTACAGTTCTTCTCTAAAATTTTCTTATTTAACCCTATGGATGCTTTACCTTATTGAAAAGAGAAAAAAATTCTCTATCATATGAGATTAAAAAATGTATATGGTGCAATTAAAAAAAAATAACGAAGACGTCATCAGCCTTAGCTGTTGGAAAAATAATAACTTTTATTTCGTTAAAATTGTAGAAAAGATCGTCTCATTTAATTTTATATAAGGTTTTATTTGTCTAAAGTTACAAATAAACCTCCTATAAGCTGGGGCCCTTTTTTGGAAACGGACATGAGGCATGCGATGGGAATATTTTTGTTTTGATTGAACTTTCGGTTTCACCGAAAACGGCACCAACATTCTTATTTTAAATGGAACACCCTGTATATTTTTATATATTTTAATAGACTTTTTAGGTTATGTTTGCTACTTTAATTTATAAAAACACATTTATTTTAACTGTTTTTATAATAAGTTATACTTCATTTATTAATTATTTTGCTCTTTAAAAATTTGAAATCAAACAAAAAGTGAGTTTTTGTAAATTTTGTAAGTCAACTTAAAATGAGAGCGCATGCATAAAGTGGTTTATCTTTTCTATTGTTACCCTTAACTATCACTATTGATAAATGCAGCAGAAAGAGGACTATACTTCATTCAAGGAGACGAGATAGTAAATGTAAACAAACAACCCGCGTGTTGTGCACGTGAACACTTCTGTTTAGCACTGTGATTGGCTCTAACGTATAAACTTATTTTAAGGGTGCCATATTTAACAAATGGGCGGGGAAGGTGATATTTAGACATTCCGCTCTTAAGCTTCAGCGGCTTTAATACTCGGTTGATATCACTAATATTTACAATTCCTGATAGGGTAAAGTTCAAAGAAGGCACTAAAGTATTTGTATATAAAAAATAAGAGCCTAATTAGTGAGAAAAATGCAGTTGAACTTGGTGAAATTTAAAAAAAGACAGGATGTTGTTTCTACCCAACATCCGTTGTTTTTTTTGAATTTCACCAAGTTCAACTGCATTTTTCTCACTAATTAGGCTCTTATTTTTTATATACAAATACTTTAGTGCCTTCTTTGAACTTTACCCTATCAGGAATTGTAAATATTAGTGATATCAACCGGGTATTAAAGGCGCTGAAGCTTAAGAGCGGAATGTCTAAATATCACCTTCCCCGCCCATTTGTTAAATATGGCACCCTTAAGCTTGTTGCATGGTTACCTAACTGCGTTGATGCGGATAACTCATATTATAGTGGCAATTAGAGCTGGGACGATTACAGGAAAAATGTAATCGATTATAAATAAATAAATGATTGAGAAAACTTTAACTAAAGGAGCTTTTAGGGAATTATTATGAAACCGGCTGTTATTAATAATTTTAGAAAAATTTACACCGTATTTAATTTAAGTTTACGTAAAACCGCGCTCGTGAGAACTTGCACGTGCACGTGAACATTGCATGCAACACTATCTCGTCTCCTTGAATTTAGTATAATGAAATATATTACAATATACAGGGTGTTCCATTTAAAATAAGAAATTTGGTACCTTTTCCGGTTAAACCGGAAGTTGAAACAAAACAAAAATACGTCCATCGTATGTGCCGTGCCACGTACCTTTACCCTTATATACAAAATTTCATTACAATCATTCTTTCTCTTTCAGAAATATTTCTATAGATCCATACTTTCTCCTAACCCTGTATAAGTTTCCAAATAATAAATAAAATTATAAAATATGTCATACCCTAGAATGAAGGATTGTCTATAACATGGCTTAAATGCCGATTTAATTGAACCGATATTAAGACCGTAAATATCTAAATAACTTTAATAAAATATCATAATTATATAACTATAACAATTGACTTTTATATTTTACAAATATTAAGTACAGCCCTAGTTAACATTCCTCACATCATCAATTTATTAAAATAATTATTTATAAGCCAGAAAAAAATTGATTAAGATCTACAATTATTGCGGGTACCTTCCACCCTTAACGCGAATGTTTTTAACTTTTTCCAAAAATAAGTTGTTATAATCCAGAGAAAAATCAAAAAATTTTTTTATTCCATTTTTCGACGTTTTGAGTTCCAAAAATGAAAAAACAATTTTTCGATTTTTTGAACTAAAAAATCCACATTTTTATGCCGACTTGCAATGAAATTCTCAATTTAAATTTGCGCACACTCCGGATGGTTCCGAACGAATTCGAGCGTTTGTAGGAACGAACCTTTAACAACTTTTTTCTACTCCCATATGTGAAACTAAGCATTTCGTCATCACTTACTCGTTAGGAAAATAGCATTTTCGTCTCTAGTGAGAAAAATTTTTGTGGTCGGTTCACATTTTAGTAAAAAGAATTATTTTTTTAAAATGTACTAATTATCGTCGTAGAAAAAATAGCATTTACGACTCGAGATGAAATCCGTTTTTTTCGTTCGAAAGATTAATTCACTCGCCCCTACGGGGCTCTTGAATTAAATTCTATCTCACGAAAAAAACGTATGTTTCATCTCATGTTGTAAAAAATACTATTTTTTGGAAAAAGTTAAAAAGATTGGCGTTAAAGTGTCGCGAAATGTACCAAAAATAGTTATTTATTATACAAGACGATAAAGGGATAATTTAACTACTGAGTGGAAGAGTGTTAATTCACGAGTGGCGTTAGCCACGAGTGAATTAACTTTCACGAGGTAGTTAAAGAACCTTTATCGTCCTGTATAATATGCTATTTTTTTCTATAGCAAATGTTAAGGCCGCGCTGACAAAGCGGCAAAAGTTGGAGTTAAAATAACGTTAAAAATAAGCCTTTAGTTTTTCTTGCGGAATTTAAAAACTAAACGTTATATGAACTTAATTTTTTTGAAATTTTAATAAGGAAAGATCAATGAAGGAGATGGACAATTTTCATTGCTTTATATTATGAATAAATAGGTTAAATTAATTTTTGAAAACAAGAAACTTTCAAATTTTGAAGCAACCAATATTGATGAAATTCCGTTATTTCCTGGTGGAGATCGTTATAAGAACAATACCTAATTTTTAAGTGATTCCATCGCTAATTAAACGAAACAAGGAAGAAAATACTGAATCAAAATATGTCCTTAGCGGTCTTTTCAACCAAATCTTTCGACAATAGTTCAGGCATTGCCTTTTAGATGGCCCAAGCAAAATTTTAAAGTTCCAGGTATAAATTTTTAACTTTACTATTCTTTTGTATACTATATCCCAAAATATAAGAAACTGCCATTAAAGTTGACTCTTTAACTCTTATTGTAACCCTGACAAGGGTGTGTAATAAATAACTCAAAATGATATTTTTCCCTTAAATTTATTTAACACAAGTATTTTAAAAGCTGGTGCAATAATGGTTGTAAACCATTTTAAGAAACTATTGACGTCTATCATTTAAATTGAAAAATTTTGTAAAATAGGGATTAAAATTACTATGCAAGGAATTTCTAATAAACATAATCACTTTACACTTAAAACTTTTTTTAACTTCTTATTGTCACATATTTTCTAAAATACTTTTGTAATTGTCTTTCAATGACTGTTTCTTCAGGTAATAACAATCCCTTGTCTTTTATACATTTAAAAACTGCTAAAATTACCTACAAATTTCAATTCAGGTAAAATAGTTTTAAAAGGTTTTATTTACATATTATTTATGTATTGTAAAACAAATTTTAACGGGATTTAAATATTTTACATCTACCACCCCCTACTAAAGGTAAAGGCAAGTATAAAAACAACTAAATTGGGCAAGACAACCTTTAGTCAGTCTTTTGCAAAATTGTGCTTTGTTTATCCAATAATATAGTTTTTGTAAGTGTGAGTTTATAATTCGGATCTAATACTCTAATAGTAAGTACTAAGTATATAAATTTAGTGTTGTGTTTTTATAGTGTACTTGACTTTAGTAATTATTTAGACGATACATTATTTATTTTTGTAATTAAAAAAATACCTCATTCAAAAAAGGCTCAACATTTTTCCCTAACAAAAGCGTTTTAAAATCAAATACATCTGGTAACAATTGTATAGTAAACGGAGTTGTAAACCTGTATGCGGAAACTATATTTGGTAAATGAATTAGAGCTAAAATAAAATTGATTATTGTTAAAACTATGATTACTAAAAAAATAATCAAAATCATGTAATTACAGTATAAAAACCCAATACTTAGTTTACTTACTATTAGATCCGAATTGTAAACTCTAGAAAATGCTTCTAAATACACTTAATTGTCTTTGCCAATTTGGTGGTTTTTACCCTTTACCTAATTACTAATTAATAATAATAATATCAATACAATAACATAGTAATGTTGTAAAGCAATAATTAACGAGTGGTAAGTGTAAAATGTTGTTAAAATTGCATTCTAGGTGATCTTTGCAGTTTTTAAATGTAAGGGATAAAGGAAATTATACCTGAAGAAACGGTCATTAAAATTCCAATAATGAGATGCACCAAAATATTTTCTTTAAAGTGGTTTACGACTCGGTTTACTACGATTGTTAAATAGCACATGTTTTAATACTTGTCTTTTATTTTGTCAACAAATTTAAGGGAAAAATGTTGAACCTTTTTTAAATGATTTATGAGGCCGCCCCCTACAGTAAAAGTTGAGAAGTCATGTTTCTAAAAGATATAAACGAACTATAACAATATACTCATTACAGCATCGAAAACCGTCCAAAACGATGTTGTAATGTTCTACTTTTAAGTACTGTTTCTTGTTACTTTCCGATACCTTAAGGTATTAAAGGAAAGTATTGTAATGGGGTAAAAAAAATATTTCGAGATAACACCGGATATATCTGTTTTGAGGTCCCCCGAAACGATCTAGACCATTTTTAGAAAAAAGTCTGTGTGTGTGTATGTGTGTGTGTGTGGATGTAGTTCCCCACGAAATCTCTGAAACGACCGAACCGATTGACTTGAAATTTGGCGTAAGGTCTTATCAGATAACAACGGAGTGCAGAAAGGAGTTTGTTCAAAATCGGTCCGCTAGGGGGTGTGCAATTAAGGAAATTTTGTTTTTTTTAAATGGCACTATATATTTTTTTTTAAATCATCCGATAGAGAATTTTTTTCTCTATTCAATGATATAAAATTTTTTAACATTATTTTGTTTTAAAAGGAGTTTTTACGCAATCAAATATCTAATAATATTTGGCAGCTGACGTTTCTGACAGTTGTCAAAAAATTTGACAGTTGTCAATTGTCAAAAAATTTTGACGTTTATTTATTTTTATTCGGTGATTATAAAAATGTTCAGTATTCTTTTGTTTTCTAACTGTTTTGATCTTAGAATAATCAACTCAATCGGAAAGTCTTGTGTTGACACAACAGATATTTTTTTTTTAGTTTGAGATTGGTTGACATTGGTAATTAAAATAATTATTTTGACAGTATGTTGGCACCATCTATATTTTTTTTTCTTCAACTTAGTCACCTATGATAAAAGAAACCAGGCAACTATTTTTTATAAATTTTATCACAGATTATAGATTTATATCTCAGTTATCTGTGAATTTTATGTCGGCATGAACGAGCATGAATGACAAGTCGAATGTGTACGTTATTATTATATTTTTTATAAATTAAATATTTTTTATTTGCATCAAAAACCGAAACGGAAGGTACCTTGTACTAATGAAACATGATTTCAATACATTCAGATACTTATTTATGCTACCCTTTACAAATAGATATAAAAATAACAGTGACAGCTGACAGAACCTATAATAGTATGTTATATATTGAATGTGCACTGTATTCAACAATAACCCGCCATTTAACGGATAGTACAAATTCACGCATGCGCAAAACAATATTAGCGACACAATTTTTGCACGTCGGCACTACTGTATGCGTAGCATATTATTATACTGTGGTAAAACTACGACAGATCAACGCAGACGACGAGTTTGCATAGTAATCAATAGTAATGTCAAATGACAAGTAGGGGAAGTCCGGGAGAGTTGAACCGCTTTTTGTTTAAAGTATCGTATTTTCTTATAAATGATGCTTATGCCCGTTTTCACCGACGATTCGTAAAGTTAGGCATTGCTTAATTTGACATTAGCATTTTTGAAGTCGAAATTGCGCTTCACCACGTTTCACCACGCGCACCAGGGTTCCTAAATAAGATAAACAAAGGTATCTGTATATCAATATCGAAATGGTTAATAATTTTTATGCATCGGGTTGGGCATTATTTTAGCGTTAGGCAGTTCTTACGTAGGCAATTGCTTAGGAACCGTCGGTGAAAACGGGCATTAGTGATTCAATTATAATAATAAACAGTAGCTTATTTATTTAGGTTTACTTATGCATAATTACTTTTTCGATATTATAGTACTGAAATATGTTATATATATTTGAATGAAAAATGGGATATGAGTCAACTCTCCCCACCCTTAGGGACACTTGAACCGGGGTCTGAGGAGAGTTGAACATTGCTTTTTAAAGAGACAAATAAAAACATTTTGCAGCTTAAATCACAAATATATTTAACAAAACATCACAAAATGAAATGGATATAAAGAAACACAGTTATTACTCTTCTTATAAAGAAAAAAAAAACTTAAACATATTCTGTTATTCTGTTCTTAAACTCACTTCTGGATTTCTGGAAAGAAAACCACGAAACCAATCTTTTCCAGCAGCATTGTTTGTTGTCCAGCTACCAGGATACTTTTTTGAATTCGCCTCTACAAATTCAAAAGCCAATTGCAATGCTTGATGGTGCAAGTCTTCCGCATATACTATTTTGACATTAAATTATACTCACACAAAAAACAATCAATCTTAGCGAAAAACACTTAGCACACGTCAAACTACAATAATCAGGCAGTACAATAGTAATAACACACAATTCGTACCTCTATAAACACGGCCACAATCTCAAAACTACATAAATTAATAAAATTTACTCCGCCGTAACAAAAACACGTTTCCGAACCTGAGAGCCAAACAAACTGGCCATTGTAAAAAATGATGGCGTGCTGGTTATTGGCCTCCCGCGCTCTACCAATGACCGTGTTGACGTTTCGTTAGCGCGAAATTTAAGTTGAGTTTTAAAAGGTGGCTCAACTCTCCCACCTGAGCAAGTCTCCCGGACTTCCCCTACGTTTTGTAATAGGTACTCAATTATAATTTTTATTTAAAATAAAGGGTTTATACAGTCCACTGAGTTTTAAATTAGTAATTCAAGGATTAAAGGTTCCTAGGAGTAATTACTGAGCTATTGAAGCAACAAAAGTTAATAAAATCAAAATCAGTTGGCTCAGTTTCACAGTACTGGTTAAAACTTCAATTAAATAAATAAATAAATTATTAAAACGCCAAAATCTACTTATCAATTTATTTATAATTACAACTTTAATTAATTCAATCTCAACAACAAAATCAATCGACTTTACTTAAGCAACGCCTGCTTAATACTGTTCTCTCTCCACCCTCAATTCGACACCCTCGGCACCCTTAAGTTGAAACCGCATTCCAATCTAGCCGTCGTGGACCCTTGTTGCGTTCACACATGACGACAAATGTACCGTAACGCCCGACCACATAAGCGTACGTTAGAGTTTTTCAGAGGAGAAGAATTTGTCCTTTAACATTCGGCCATCCTGAAACAGATTAATGTCCCCATTAACTCGCCCCTCTCACCACACACCATTATCACTTTCGCCAGTCACACCATCACTACTCGTCAATATTTACACCAGGATGTCTCCTCAACGTATCAACAAGCACAATCACCAGTTAGACCACCAACTTTCTTACCATCATTTACATTACACCATCAACATTCTCGCCAATCTTTATACTAAGGCATCTCCCCAACACATCAATTCACGCAATCTCTAATTGCACCACCACTTTGGCCCAATTTACACAACAATATCGCCTCATGTGTCAACCACCACAATCGCCTTAAAGCGCTTATAACCTCTAACGCCTTTAGTCGCCTTGATTAGGTACCTATCACTCTCAAAAGTTTTGACGACCCTAAAGGACTGTCAAACTTATCGGTCAACTTCCGATTAAGCCCAATAGCCGCCTCATTGGTAACTGTGCCACACCAAAAAGCACAAAATCGCCTGTTATATACCGGACTGTAGTTTTACGCCATTTATCATACCTCGCCATAACCCTCCTAGCAGCCCTTTGTATATTATCATTCGCCTTGTCACGAACCACCTGTAGCCTTTCGCCTCAACCAGAAGCCGTTTAAGCAAGGTCGTCACCTCGCGACTTCTTAGGGACTCTAGATACTTTCACCGCATCTATTTCGTCATCACCAGTCCCTAGAGCACTCGCCTTGCTCTTTGTACTATCTCCAGTACCACTCGCCTCGCTAGCTAGATCGCCACTCGCCCAACTTGCTACTCGTGACAACGCCTCGCACAGTATTGGATAACCTCATACCAAAGAGATTTCGCCTGTGCACCAATCGCCAACATCACAACTATACTGCTATTATCGCCCTAGATGCGCCTTTAGCATTTTCAAGATGCTTAATCGCCTTTTTCGACACAAACTCCTTACCAGCAAACCTTTGATTCTTAATGATTCGCCTTGGGTATCTAAATTCACCGAAGATTTGATTCAATCTGCTTATCGCCTCAGATGATTTAAATGACTAGTATCTAGTTCGCACTAGATAAATCTAGGAAATCCTACCATCACTACACACTTTGCAGAAGCGGACCCAAATGATCACTTTCACAGTGTCAAACGGTTTCTACGCTTCTGAAATTGGTGTAAAAGTCACTTTACTCATAATTACCATTTTAAGAAAACACATCAAGAGAGAAGCCTCACATACTTACTCACAAAACCGCCTAGTTTTTGGAAAACCAGTGAGTCTCTTTCAGTAACGCCACACACCTCTCAACGCGCCACACGCCCAACTTCGTTGTGGTCTTTGTGCACCAAGTTGAACCTCTCCATTTTAGGAACGTATAACCTGTGGCCTATTTTCAATATAGCAATTCACCATTATAAATACCTAGTCGCCTGTTAACATTATAACTCATAACCTATCGCCTATTTTCAATTTTGAAATACACCATTATAAATACCTACTCGCCTGTTGACATTACAACGCTTAACCTAATATCGCCTGTTTTCAATTTTGAAATTCGCCTTTATAAATACCTAATCGCCTGTTGACACTAGAACGTGTAACTTATCGCCTTGTAATCTCACCTATTTTCAGTTGTAAAATTCGGCTTTATATACCTGGTCGCAGGTCGCAAGTCGCCTGTTGCAACTAGAACGTATAACCTATGGCTTTATAATACCACCTATTTTCAATTGTGAAATTCGCCTGTAACGCATGTGCCTGGTCGCCTGTTGATCATAAAACGCCTCGAAAATTTATTTGACGTACTTTCGCATTCTTTAATAGCTACAGATACTACCCGTCTATTAGAGGTCATAACTCACTCCCCAGTAGTATCGTATTCCACGCTGAACAGGCCGTGTCAACCGCCAGTCTTAACGCCCACCAAGCAGACCTTAAATCGCCTGATAGGTCCCACTAGAGTGCACCTGCAATGATGACGTCGCCTTGTCCATAAACTAAGAATGAACTGGTTTCACAAGTAACTCTGCGTCAAATCTATGATCTTAAAATACTTTGCATCCACCAACTGGTTCAGCTGATTTGAAATCAAAGGTACGGGACACCTATCATTCCACATACACTTGCCTCTCGCCTGACTATTTAGATCCCAACACTACCCTTGTATACGCCAAATGTACCTCCCTCACAACGCCTGGAGTTGACCAAAGTTTCCACCTTAGCTCGGAACAACGCACGTTCCGCAGAAAGTAACCTATAAACTTTACAATCATACCAATAATCATTGGTAACATCAATTGTAAACGCTAGCCTCATCTCGCCTAGATGAGTCAAGCTTAAAAATCGTCATTTTCTGTTGAAAAATATCGTACATGCTCATGCAATAAATTAATGCGCCTAACTACAACGCCATTAAACAACTCGCCTACTTTACCTCAGACATGTCTAATCTACTACTACAGTTTCTACATAACCTCACCTCAGCCGGTTGATCATTGGAAATGAACCCCGGATTATAAGAGTTCGCCATTACAGTGACCACCTTGCTTTCCACTGTAAATCGCCATCGCCAATGTTACTGATGAGGATCACGTTCATCGCTTCAGATCCGCATTCCAATACAGCGCCAGCATTCGGAATAGCCACGTAGTAAGCGCCTACCTTAAACTCTTGCATTCCATGAAGGTCAGTTCGCCGTCTTGACCACCAACAACTCTCGCCATCGCCTGCCCACTTGTGTGAACTTCACACCAAAAAGTCTCACTTTAAGTCTCTCTCATAACACCTTATGACTGAGAGAAGCTTCCTCTGCAAGCAATATGCCCAATGACTCTTGTACATCATCTTCTTTTGTTAACAACGCCTCGTTGTTAGGACACGCCTGTAGCATACCCATTTCATAGTTAGTTACCTCTGGCTCTACGTCAGGACTAATCGCGCCAACGTCAACTCCAACTTCGCCTTTCCTAAAGATGTCATCGCCATAACATGCCATAACATCGCCCACGCCAATATGTCTAACTGGCAACCAGTATCCGTATACACGCCAACGCAATCGCCCTCAACGTCTCTAACCTGCTCATAAATGAAACTTAAGGTCTAATTAGCAATCTTACCTAGTGTTCGCCTCTACCTCTCACTTCCTGCATTCTTTGGAACAGTGTCTACATTCGCCACATGTCAACACCTCTCTCGCCTCGCCTTAGAACAGTCCTCACTGCGGTGTGCCTCAACTAGACAGTTGGAGCACTGAACACCTCTCCTCGTCATGAAAATCTGCCTCTTAACTCCAACTTCAGGCTGCGTCTCGCCTGACGCCATTAGTACCTCAAGCCTTCAGCCAAGAATGCACAGAACCTCATTTTCGTCTTATTGCATCCTCTAACACAGCTTCAAAATAACGACGCCTCGGAAATGCCGCCTGCCATTTCACCTTCCTTTACCACCAGTTATTGTTGTAAAACTTTGCCTCAGCGTCATCTAGCTTCACTTGCATAATGGTGCTCCACTCGTGTTCACATCAATTCAACCAGCGATCTACATTTCGATTTATGCCTTATGGGTCGAAGGTCTCGATCACCTTGTTCACCATTATCGCCCGCCTGTCACTCACAGATCGCCTTCTATGGTGACACCGCCGCTAAACCTAGAATCTGGTCACTCACAGATCGCCTTCTATGGTGTCACCGCCGCCAAACCTAGAATCTGGTCACTCACAGATCGCCTTCTATGGTGACACCACCGCTAAACCTAGAATCTGACAACTCACCTATTATCAGTACCGCCTCCTGCCTAACCATCGCATTGGTTTGCGAAATCGCCATTCTGCACTAGTACCCGCTCCGCCGCCTCCATACGCACATAAGTCGCCACCTTTATGCCGACACCTATCGTCGCCTTCATGCAGATATATGTAGCCGCCTCCACATGCACATCTGTCACAATCTCCACAAGCACACATGTCGCCGCCTCCACACATATATACCTGTCATCGCTCCTATATCGACACCTGTAACCGCCTCCATGTCGACACTTGTAGCCGCTTCCATGTCGACAACTGCAGCCGTCTCTATCTCTACACCTGCATCCTGCACCAGGATTCGCTTATATGTTGACACCGTAGCCACCTCCATCTAAACACCGATTGCTGCCTTAATGTTAACACCGATTGCCGCCTCCAGGTTGACACCTGTCACCGCCTCAGATCCGGCCTGATCTAGCTCGCCCTTCGCTATTAGACCAAGAACGTCAGGATCACACATCGCCAGTGATTCACCAAACAAACACAAAGAACAACCACAAACTATGCCGTTAATTAAATCACCACCGCCCTTTTTTTCTCGTAATTATCACCAAATAGCTGCCGCGGCTACACACGCGAATTCTTTGTCCCACTTCTGATTTATTAAAACGCCAAAATCTACTTATCAATTTATTTATAATTACAACTTTAATTAATTCAATCTCAACAACAAAATCAATCGACTTTACTTAAGCAACGCCTGCTTAATACTGTTCTCTCTCCACCCTCAATTCGACACCCTCGGCACCCTTAAGTTGAAACCGCATTCCAATCTAGCCGTCGTGGACCCTTGTTGCGTTCACACATGACGACAAATGTGTACGTAACGCCCGACGACATAAGCGTACGTTAGAGTTTTTCAGAGGAGAAGAATTTGTCCTTTAACAAAATATAAATAATACGTTTATTTATTTTATACTTATAATTAAGTCTGGTTGCCAGAACAGGAAATCTGGAAATGGCTGCGAGCAAAGATTTTTTGACTGATTCTGACTCGGTTTTTTCCGGTGATTACGAATCTGCCGGGTGCCACTTTAAGAGCTTTGGGCCAACCTCAGGGGCGAGGCAAACCTATGACGTATTTTAGCTTTTTAACAGTTTTCTCCAAAATTAAAAGGAATTACTAGACCATCATTTTATAGATTTCTTATGTTGGCTCCCATTAGCAATTTTATGCTTGAATATAATTGAGGACTACGTCCTGAACAACCCCTGACAGTTTTGACAATTCAACTAGTGTGGCAACATTTTAAAAAATTGTCTTCTTCTTGCACTTTCACGTTTTCGTTCTTAAAATAAGAAATAACTCGAGCTGTAATCAACGGATAGAAAAAAGTTATGATAAAGGAATTGTTTGGGATTTAATACCGCAAAATTCTAGTCCAGTTGCGAGACTTTTAATCTATTAGATTTTCCTAAAAACTTTCCCGAAGTTAAGAGGTTGTCAAAAAATGTTTTCTTTATTTATTCTGAAAGAAGTAAGCCAATTTTAAAGATATTGCACAAAAAGATGTTACTTGACTAATAAAATTAGCCTGCCAAATAGGAGTTTACAAAATGGATTTCAATAGCCGCAATATGGATTTCTGCACAATTTGTTGAAGGTGCTTCCATTTTGTGACATCGTATAGAATTTAAACAATTTTTTTTTTCAAATCTCAATTTTCTTATGTACTTTGTGTTACAATAAAAAAGGATATTTTTTTTCATTTACTATGGATTTTTGGCCTTTTTGTCAGAACGCGTTTAACAAAAACTGTTCTATCTCTTCTAATTTTAACTAAAACAAATTTGTATATGCTTAGTCAAATGGAGTTTTTGAAGACCTTTCATTTAAAAAAATAATTGTTTAATTTGGTCAAACAGAAGAGTAGAGAGTTGCCTTTTCTTGTTAGCAATTGCAGTGGCCGAACGCCTAACCTTCTTTAGGTTATTTTTGGGTCAAATGAAAGGCAGAATATTTCTTCATTCATGTATATCATTTAAAAAATATATGCACTTTTTAATTCAACACCAGAACAGGAAGAATGAGTCGAAACGCAAGAAAATTTTTTTAAATCCGGCAAGACTCGCTGAAACCATGGTAAAATTTAATAAACGAGCATTTTCTCACTACCGATGCTTGCATGTACTTTCTATAGGATATGCGTTTGTAATGAACCGGTTTAATATTTAATGACTTTTTAGAAGTAACTACTTAAAATATTATCAAAATCAAAAAATACCTGCACATTTGGAATGTACGTAAAAATTTACCCTATAAACATAAAAAATAATTAAAATAATAAAGCGTTCTATTACAAACGTGTATCCCCTAAAAAATACATGCCAGCGTCGGTAGTGGGAGAATGCTCGTTTATCAAATTTTACCATGGTTTCAGCGAGTTTTATTCGATTTTGAAAAATTTTCTTGCGCTTCAACGCATTCTTCTTATTCTGGTGTTGAATTAAAAAGTCCATCATTTTTTTAAACGATATACATGACTGAAGAAATATTCTGCCATTCATTTGACCCAAAAATAACCTTAAAAAAGTTAGGAGTTCGTCCACTGCAATTGCAAACACGAAAATGCAACTCTCTACTCTTCTATTTGACCAAATTTAACAATTGTTTTTTTAAATGAAAGGTCTTCAAAAACTCTTTTTAGCTAAGCATATACGAATTTGTTTTAGTTAAAATATGAAGAGATAGAACAGTTTTTATAAAACGCCTTCTGGCAAAAACGCCAAAAAGACATAGTAGATGACGAAAAAAAATATCCTTTTTTATTGTATCACAAAGTTCTTTAGAAAATTGAGATTTAAAAAAAAATTGTTCGAATTCTATAAGATGTCACAAAAGGGAAGCACCTTCAACAAATTGTGCAGAAATCCATATTGCAGCTGTTGAAATCCATTTTACAAACTCCTATTTGGTGGGCTAATTTCATTAGTCAGTTAACGTCTTTTTGTGCAATATTGGCAAAATTGGCTTACTTCTTTCAGAATAAATGAAGAAAACATTTCTTGACAACCTCTTAACTTCCGGAAGGTTTTTAGCCAAATCGCAAACAATTCTCTATCATAACTTTATTCTCTCAGTTGATTACAACCCGAGTTATTTCTCATTTTAATTAAGAAAACGTGAAAGTTTAAGAAGAAGGCCAATTTTGTTAATGTTCCGGCACTAGTTAGATTGACAAAACTATCGGGGGTTGTTCAGGACATAGTCCTCAATTATATTCAAGCATAAAATTGCTAATGGGAGCTAACATCCGTAGCTCTCTATGACCATCCCATATCTCTATTCCACTATAGAGTTTTCCAACCCTTATTTCGATTTCGAAGGAATTTTGAGTTTCCGGAAGTTTCCCTTCGCTTTAGGCACACACATTTTAAGCATTGTATATGAACTTTAAGCTTATTTAAGTCAGGCTTTAAATTTAAGAATAGTTTTATGGTCGTTTTCACTAACACTGTGATGATACCAAAAGCAACAAGTTATTAAATTTGTTATTTTGATAAATTATTTTTTACCGGCAAGATCAAAAGCTCAGTGATTTATTCAGACATGAAGAGGCTTCTGAAATTCTCGTCAAAAATATTACAAGAGCCGTCAGCCGAAACACAGCTATACTGGAAGTGCTTATACTGGAAGTTATAAAGTTATTAACAGTTTATTGGAATGGGTTGCAATAATAAGTTTTGATAACATATTACTAATTTAGTAGAAACTAAATGAGAACGAGCCTTAAAGTTAGTACTTTTACCAACGACTTTCTGTCGCTCTGTGCCAACCAAATTATTTCTAATCGTTTTGCTAAATTTAGTTAAATCCCTATACAAATGTTTACGTTGCCTTCAAAAAGAAATATTCAAAATTGTCTCTAGAGAAGTACATCTTAATCCAGAAATTAAAAACTAAAAACCCAAATCCGTACAAAATAGCCGAGTACGGTCCTGACACAATAATCAAACTTGACCTCTAACAATAACAAGTTTACATTAAAATAGTTCAAACAAGTAGTTTAACTAATAAAAACATAAAATTGTCAATAATATGAATATTTAAAATGAAAGGAAATATCAATAAATCAATTAGTAACTCCTACGGTGTAGGCAACTTGTAGTACACCACAATCCTTACACAGGAACTAAATCCTATTTTCGTTTAAATACAAGACTTCAAAATTACTAATTGATTGAAGCAATATTATCTAATAAGATATTGCAAGTAAATGTAATTTCAATATTTTGTTAAATGTGCATGTTCGAATACTTTTTAAATTATTGTTAACGTATATCTCACTTATGCAATTTAGTGACGATTACGCTTATATAACACACCAGAGAGCATAATTTTGCCTAACTGATCCTCAGTGGTCTGGGGTGCAGACTTCAAATCTGTAGTCGATTAGCGTCGAAGTGGTTCGATTCCACCTGGTGGGCGATAGGTCGTTTTACCTGTTGAAAATTTCAGAAAAAATACTTTGGTTTAATATCAATATACGCTATAGTTGAGTTTCACAAATGTAGACAGTTATGTCATTTATAGAATAAAGACGAGATTACATCGAGATTTTTCGGTACAGCATTATGAACAATCGTTCGTACTCGGATCCACTTCTACTACTAAGCTTCTGTCAGCTTCTGTCAAATTATAGTAAAGTACGTTATTCTATTAAAGCGGCACGTGTTTTCTGCATCTATCTCAATAGAAGCCGCGCTATAGCTAGCTAAATTTTGTGAACACATATTAGGATGAGTCACTATCTCGAATTGTGAGATTGAAGTATAGGTTTATTCAATACGATACAATATCCATTTTTTGTTGGTATCCACAACAGCTTATTGCTTATGAGTTATGAAAAGGAGCAAAACGTAACTCTATGGAAGACCGATGCTCTTCTCTTCTCTTCTTCCCACCGTGACCCGTGACTAAAGGCCTGCTACCATTAGGTCTTGATTAATTTTGCCATAAAAATAATGAATAATTATTATCCTTAAACTCATAAAAATTGGGAAAATTAAATTTTTGAGTAGCTCTATCAAACAATAATAATTAATTAATCCACCTCGACACCTCTACGTCCTCACCATCACCAACACATTATGTATTCTGATTATGAGAATTGCCATTATTATTTATTTATTCAGAGTTTTATTTTATAAACAGGTCTTTTTTCAAAAATGGGGCCTAAAAAATGAACAAACAGCTCAATAAATATATTGGTAGTGTTGGTAGCGTATTTGGTAGAGATACCTGTCGCGTAAAATCGCCTAATTGGCGATTGTCATAAAAATATGTCGGATTGACGTTTCAAAGCCGATGTAGTACACAAATTCATTATCTAATGGATATTACAATCGTACTAATGTTGTCGTTAAATCAATGGCTATATTTGAGCAAAAAGCAACCAAGAAGGTATTGTTAGACGATACAGAAAGTTTGTCATGTGTTATTGAAAATTGGCGTATTGTGGATGGTCATACTGTAGGTTATCTATTTGTTAATAATTATCCAATTTGATTAAATTAAGTTGTTAATTTTAGGAATACATTATAAGAGTTCAAAGAGGACCTCTTCAAAATAATACGTGGCGAATATATAAACGTTACAATGACTTTGTTACGCTCCATTCATACCTGCAAACCGCAGGATTGCCACTTTCGTTACCACCAAAGAAAATCATTGGTAATATGGACCCAGAATTTATATCAAAAAGGCAACATGCACTACAAAAGTATTTAAATATCGTTCTAATGAATCCGATATTAGTTTCGTCACTACCAGCAAGATCGTTTGTTGATCCGGCCAATTATTGTCAACCTTTTGCAGGTAAAATTTTATTATGCAGCCGTTGATAGATATTAATATTTTTTTTAAAAGAAATCGCTTTGCAACATGTATCTCTTGCATTACGTGGTGAAGTGGGTTGGGAGGTTGTATGCCCATTTACCAATATAGGATGGAGAATACGTAAACATTTTTACCAAGTCCGAAGTAAAAATTTACCCAAAGAAGAATTAATAGCCAGTTGGACTGATTATGGCCCTGATAAATATTTAGATGACAAGGATTTACATGCTGTTTTTAAGAGTCTTACACAATTACAAGTGAGTTATGAAGTTTTTTCAAAAGTACGTAATTTATTGTGATTATTTTAACAGCATCCGTACATACAATCCATAGAATTATGTTTGTGTACTGATATTGGTGGTCTTGTTGTACGTAGTAATAACAAAAATGGATCACTGCGCGACATCTTGTATGATGCTAAACCGCGTTTACCTTTCATGAAAAAGTATGGTAAACCAAAAGGCCAAACAAGTCTCGATACACATAAAGTTGCTTTATATGGGCGTCAAATTTTAGAAGCACTTAAATTTTTACAAGATAAGGGAATGTATTTTGGTAAGAAAAAACATTTGATAAACTTTTTTAAATTTATTATACATAACAATTTTTATCACAAATTTTTCTTAATTTCTTTATAATTTTGTAACGAGATATTTTTATTTAAAAGTAATTATAATTTGTGTGCGTTTGTGTAATGTGAGTTATCTTATAATAGTGAGTGTGTGGGAATAATCTTGTATATGAGATAAATTATTGTAGGTCACTTGCACTCTGGAAATATATTAATAGAAAATGACCGTGTGAAGTTATTAGAAATAGAAAATGGTGTATTAGGTATACCATCATATTATCGTCCCTTTTTCATGCAACATAAACGTATAAACAACTTAGAAGCAATTGACGTATTTTGTTTTGGACATACGTTATATGAAATGACTTTTGGTGCACCAGTTCAAGAAAGTACCATTGAAAATATGCCAACCGATTGTTCACCTGATCTGCGTAAGTCACTTCCACTACATCAAACTACTTTTTATAACTTAAAAATTTATAGGTTCGATATTAGTATCTATTCTTTCGCCCGAAAATTGCAAAGCTGGTTTACCAACCATCGACAGTTTATTACACCATCCATTTTTCTCTTCGATTATTTTAACATTAAATCCAGGTGACAAAGCACATTTGAAAATACCAACATCAACTAAAGAGCGGCTTAAAATTGCACAAACTCACGTTGAAGAAAGACTCAAAGAAGAACAAAAGATGGTTCGAAGTCAAAAACGTTTAGTTCGTGTTCAAGAAATGATGAGCTCAGAAGAAGAAAAGAAAAAGCAACGACATAAAAAGGTAAATTATGAGTTTTGTTATTTTGATGTACCTTAAAGGATTTTTTTTAGAAACAAGAACAAAAACAGTTAGTTAAAGAACAGCAACTAAAAGATAGGCAAAGTATCGATCAGAGTAAAGATGGAACTAGTGGAGATAGCGCTAATAGTGGGGCCACATCTATCGGAACTGATACTCCACCTTCCATGTCGGGTAAGTGTAAATTTTATTTTATAAAAGTTTCATTAAAAAAATTGTTAATTAATGTTGTTTTTGTTGTGTTTAAAATTGCAAAATATTGCTTATTTGTCTAAAATGGGGAAACCAAAATGAGCTTATAATTTTTTATTAAAAGCAAAATACTAGCACAGTCATAAAGTCATTGTCATTGTTACAATAAACTTAATGTCGAGTTCTTATTACGTTAATTTGCTGTTTGCTTTTGTTACCACTTAGGTCTGAAAAGTTGCTGAGGATTCATGGTACAATTTTATTGTTGCATGTACATCACAATCAATGTTTAAATGGTTTTGCTTATTTTCAAACTTTTTTGAATAATTATAAGTGTTTTTGAGTATGAACTTTATTTTAGGTTCTTCTAATGTACCGTCACCTCCTCCACCACCACCTCCACTTCTTAGTCCCCCAATAGCTCCACCTCCACCACCAATTGTCGTAAATGGAAAAGGAAATAATGGAGTATCTGAAGATACTCAAGAGAGAACTGCATTGCTAGGTGCAATTTGCAACTTTAACAAAGCAAATTTGCGCCAGACCAAAACTTCTAATGCCTAATCAATTCTCAGTTGATTGTATAATCCCATTGTCGTTTTACATAAATATACTTGAAATTTTATTTGCCGAGTATAAAGAATATTTTAGTCGTGTATGTCTTATTAAAATTTTAATATTATGTAAATAATTGTCATATTAGCATTTAAACGTTCACAATTCTTGCTTTAATGATGTGAATTTTTTATGGCAATTTTATTGTGATATTCTGTTTTATATAGTTGATGTTAAAAATTTGTTGTTTATTGTGCTGCCATGATGGTTACATTTTGTTGTGGCTTAATTTTTAACTAAGAAATATTTTTTTTTACATTTTTTCAATGAAAATTATTTTTAAAAGTATTATTTTTCAGTTTTTATAGTTATATTTAAATATTTTATTTTCGGTTATTTTGCAACTACTGTTTTGTTTTTAAAAGTATCCAAGTTGAATCTCGGGCACAAACTGTTAGAAGTTAAACCTTTTTACCCATATTATAGTAAAAATTTGAATGTTAGACACTTTCAGTGGTTGTATTAGTTTATTTGATGAACTGTTTACTACAATCTGAGTTTGGAACTCTAGTGTAGTTAGTTCACTGAATCGTCTTTGTAGTGATATTTTATTCAAAAATTTGTAGATTCAAACACAAAAAAACGTTAATTGCTCGAAACATTTTCATATTGACTTTGTATAATTCGTACTTTAAGGATTATTTTATAAAAGTAAATGTAGCACATTTTAATGTGAATTGCACTAAAATCAAATAGTTCATACCTATGGTTTTCTCATGGATTATTGAAAATAGATCTTGGTATTCACATGTCATGAGTTACACCAAGTTATTTTTTTATTACTAAAAAATGACTATCAAAATTAGTGCCAAATATTGCTCAGTAATGATAACAGATTTATTATTTTGCAGTAATTTAAACAGAAACTTCCAAATAGATAAAAGTGTTAATAAATGTATGTAATAAAAAAATGCTGTAGTAATTCGTATTTCTTTTATTCAAAAACAGATTTAAGAGATAAACTTATAAGTTCGGTTCTTAATTATACAGAAGAATTTACACAGCAAAAAAATTAGAAGTTTATTACGCCCTAAAATTGTTTAAAATCATAATTGTTGCTTAAGTGCAGTAGCTAAACGCTAAAGCGAATTTGACAAAAAAAATCTATATTTCTTTATTTATAATTTTACATTGACTACTACACATTATGGTACAAACAAAAGTATTTATTCAAGACCTCTGTATTGTCGGATGTGTGTCAAAACATAGGCAGGAATGGATAAACAAGCAACTCCCATTACAACACCATGAACTAGTCGTTCTGGTACACTTATCGGATTACTTGGTGGACCACAAGTAGCAGCCATTTGCCTCACCTGTGGCATAACTTTAACTGCTTTTCTCGCAAACATTGCTGAAATGTAATATATTAATATAACGCAATTACAAATAAACATAACTGTTAATTAATAGGAGTCATATTACCAAAAATCAAATACAGTTAACCATGCAAAACTTGAGGTATTTCAAATAAAACATCAAATATTTAAAAAAACAATGAAAAAGGGTTTGGTTATTCAAAAATTACTCCTTTGCGGGCGCCCAATCAGGAAATTTATATGTTATGTATGCAGGTCCAGACATACAACATGAGATTATTAAAAAGCCATGAAGAAACTTTTCAAAAGTGGAAAGATAGACAGACGGGGGGCAATTAACACTTGCTCGTCTTACAAATTGGCTTGTCTTGAACAAAGATTGTGGAGAAAGCATATCGTCTAAGTTAGAAAAAATAAAAATATATCAACATTAAATTCTTTTTAATAATAATAATTTTGTTCTAATTGATTTATGTAGAAAATATAATGATTGCATAATAAGTAGAATCGCAAATAGCGCCTATAAGCCAATTGATTATAATAGTAAATGTGCTTTTGTAGTAAAAGCTTAATTTTACATAAACATACCTTTTTATAGAATATTTGTAATGAAAATTACGAGAAATACACAATAATGTGCGAACTTCTTCCAATTTTTATAAATTTTGACAGTAGATATCTAGGATTAGAGATGGTACGAAATGAGCGTACCTGTTATTTTGGAACAGGTACGTGGTTACTGTTCCGAGGACGGGATTTTAAATATAACAGGTCTTGTAACTTGTAACAACTCCTATTATTTTATATCTTTCCCAGTTCCTTTGTTTTCCTGACTTAAACAAAGACAACCTCTCTTTCTAACGATTATTTCTATATTTTTTAGCACCGGAAACCGGAACGTATAGGAATGGGAACAGGTATTGCAACGAACTCAGCAACAGGTCGGAACGGTTCCGCAAAAATTCCACTCCGTACTACCTATCTCTATCTAGGATATCTATTTTTGGAACGAATATTTTTGCTTATCACCAACCAGTAACGATAGTGGTGGCAACCCTACTTCCGTCTTCCGTTGGTACGCTGTGGAACTAAATTTTTTTGTTGTATAATCCTAACCTAAATTTAAAAATAGAACTAACGGCCTTGTAAATTTTAAGTTTCCGATTTTGTTTTAGCGGCACGTCATAATGGCAAATCGAATTTCAAATATAAAAGATCAATTACAAATTTCTTTAAACGACTCTAGTAAACCGTGGGCGTCTATATTTGGTGTTTTAGAATCCAAAACAGGTCTAAATCGTCTGTATATCTTTGTTGGTAAGGGTTTTACACGCTTTCCTCATTTGGGAATTTTAATCCATTCGTTTTATAGGTGCAGTTGCTTGTATCTGCTTATGGCTTATTTTTGGTTTTGCTGGTCAACTATTGTGTAATTTAATTGGTTTTATTTATCCTGCTTATGTTTCGATACATGCTATTGAGTCTCCTGCCAAAGATGATGACACTAAATGGTTAACTTACTGGGTTGTGTTTGCAATCTTTTCTATAGTAGAGTTTTTTGCTGACTACATTGTTGGATGGTTTCCTTTCTACTGGTTAACTAAGGTATAATACTTGAAAATACCTAATGCCCGTATTTATAAAGCGATCTCGACTCGATCTCGTACTCAAGCAACCGGTTGCTATTGTATTATACAATAAAATACGGCCTCGTCTCAGTCTTGAGTACAAGCAAGTGCTTGAGATCTCTATAAATACGGGCATAAAAGATTTATAACGTTGTATTTTTTAGTGTGTTTTCTTCATTTGGCTTATGATACCTACTGAATTAAACGGATCTCTTATTTTATATAAAAAAGTTGTGAAACCATACTTTCTTAAACATTCTGCGTCCATTGATCGCAATATTGATCAAATTAAAACTGCCAGTAAGTTTTATAATTTGGCATTAACACTTAATTTTATTGCTTATTTGCAGCTGGAAAAATGCTGAACAAGGATAACTAAATCAATGGCTTTTTAAGTAGCCTTTTCCTATAAAATTGGTTCATTAAATTTTAGCTTATTGTAAACGTATTATATTATGTGAGCGGATAGTTTATACGGCTTTTTAAAATGGTATTTTGTAGTATAGAAACGCATTTTAAATTCACAAGTTACCTCATTAAATTTAATAAAGAACAATTATTCAAATTGTAATCCAAGTTTCTAAATGTAATGATGAATTGTTAAGTTTAATTTTTTTATATTCACATACTCGATTGTAAGGAGAGACAACCCTCATTTTAAATACATTTCTATTAGGGGAAGTTCTAATGTTTGACTTTAGCTTTCAATTATTTAATATGTGGTATTGTGTAATAGTAAATTATATAACGAGTATGGAAAGTGGCATAACACACAAGTAGAAATGCTGGCACAAGCTGAGTTGCTCACTTTCCAATGAGTTGCGTACAATATTTTCCCCACGACTCGATACAGTACAAAAATACTATCTATTAACAGTACTGTATTTTTTATTATTGTAAAAAATGTCATGATGGACGCCTAATAGCACAACCAACCATGAGTGACACGCAATACATTTAAATAAATACTGACTCTTTCTTGGGGGGTCGTGAGCAAAAATTATTGGATAGTTGCACTTTTGTTTGAAAATGTAAAAATAGAAGCATGTTTTACGATTACCTATAATATTGTGAGCAAGAATTTTGAAATTAAATATACAGTTAACTGAAAACATTTTTAATTTATAACTCAATTTAAGATTACATAGTGTCTGTTTTAGAAGGAACTTCTTCGGTTGATTTCTCTGTTGCTTTTATTGCAGCTTCTTCTGCTGCTTTCCGTAATCGCCATGCTTTCATGTACATAGAAGGATGAATAGGATAAAAACCAGATAAACCTACATCAATATTTATTTAAATGATTGTATCCAATTGGATTAAATTAAATTACCTAATAAACGGTCAACAGGTCTAGATGTATCTGCTCCCATCCCTATCCAATGCCGTATTCTTTCAAAATTAAAAGATACCAACTTCTCGTTATGTTCATTTGGTATAGGATCGAACGTACCTAATTGTTCTATCACAGGTCCTTGTTGGTCTTTATTTCCCTAAAATGACAAGTTAGATTTTATTTATAATTTCGAATTTCAACAATTACTTCGGCAACAACAATGTGATAAAATGGTCTATTTGTACATCCCTTTTGTACAAATCTTATAATTTTTTTAGAATTTGCTGCAAATTGTCCTACACCACTAGAAGGGTTTAACATAATTATGAATTTAACTTGATTTAAATGTTTATACTAAAATATGATTTGATTTTCTTTTTTGCTTTTGAGGTTATGTTTATGGACCTTTCTCTGGATATTTTACATAATGAACATGGACAATATTTATACAAAAATGGTCATATTATATAATTTATTTATTTATTTTATAGATACTTTTGTTGAAATGCCTTCAAGTTCTTATTGTGTCTATCTGTAACATAAAAATTTATTCGCAAGACAATAATTATAAAATTGTAATTTTTTTCCTTGTACGATGTAGGCTAGCGCATCTCCAAAATCTTTTTATAGAATTTGGATTATCTCTGTTTTTGAGTCTCTTAAGACTTCGTTGTATAAAAGCGACTTAATTCTGTTAACCCTATGTCAAGACTTGATTCAGAATTAACTCTACTTGCGACGGTTGATCCAGAGGATGGTACACCGGCTACAACCACGTAGCCTACAATGATAATTTAACCTTCGCACTACACACTGGGGTATATGAGACCCCACACCAACTTTCTTTCATTACCAATTAATAATCGTTTCGTTTTAGAACTTGATACTTTATGTAAATTTAAGTTACGTCAACTACATTTAATTGATATAATTAAATTTATAAATATCTCATCAGCAGTCTAGCTGTAATCATCTAAAGTCGGGCTGGGGTCTCTGTGACCCCAGTGTGTGGTTGGTGTATAGAAATATTTTAGCATGGACCAAAAAAAATATTTGTTAATTTTTATCTAAAATAAGTTTTAGGGTAATATATGAAGTTGATCTGATGAAATAATTTTTCATTTAATTTTTCAGACAAAAAAAAAGTTAAAAATAAAAATAATTTTTTTTATTGCATTCTCGACGTTTCGAGCCCCCCTGATTCCAAAAATGCAAAAAAATAATTTTTTTTCCTAAAATGTCTGTCTGTATGTATGGAATCAGTCTGACAATAGTCTATAATTTTAATCAAAGTGAATCGAAGTAAGTCGAAGTACTTTACTTAGGGTCCCTTTGGGTACGGTCTGACCTGGACACCAGTTGCCGTTGTCCAATGAATTTGTTTTCAAAGCGTGCCGACTATTTTTTAATTTAAAATGTCATCTGGACAATGATTGATATTGATATTTCAATAAATATTTAGCTTCCTGTCTTTTTTAAATATTTATTCAAGTTATATCTCAATTCTAAATATTTGCTGATGAATGCTTGTGGTTAATAACTCCTTATTGTTAAAATTTTCTTAAACAAACAAGAAAGTGTTTATTGTATTTTCATCAGATACTTAGCTGGAAGTGGTGCGGTTTGAAAATTTAAAAATCGGTGAGCTCAATTTATTTAAATGATTTAACATGTTTCGTAACCTTGATAGAGGTAATTATTTTATGAGAAAAAACATAACGTAAATATTAATTACTCTCTGAAAAACGTTTGTTTTAGTTTCTAATTTTATAGCTGTTTATATGTTAATGCAAACACGGTTTTTAGTATTTGGTATTTATACACCTACACCTATCCCATTATCGATATCCCCTTATCAACAGATTATTAAACCTACAAAAGATTTGAAAAACGATTTAATTCTTTTATTGTAGTTTTGGAGTTTAATTTTAATCATGGAATTGATCACGGCAGCTAACCATAATGTACATCAAGTTACAAAAATTGTTGATGAGATTTTGGAAGGCACTGGAAACATTGCTACAATTTTTAGACAATTAGAAGAACTAAGTGGTGTAAACCGAAAGATTATCTTTTGGGGTAAGTTCACCTTTTTTTAAAAATGCTTAATCAAAATCATTAATGAATTAGAATTTTCAAATTTTTAAAAGGTTTAATGTAGGTAATGAAATGTATAATATACGTAGATGGTTGTCTTAAATTGTTAATATTGTTAGAAGATAACAACGTTTACTTGTTTATAGGATTTATGATTACTTACTAAACATATAAAAAATGAAAAATAAATTGCGTCGTAGCATATTACAGTAAGCCCTGTAAGGCCCTTGTTTCGGGCTTTAATTTAAGGGTTTTGTGAAATAGTAATGTGCTTAAAAAATTTACAAATAATTCATATAGTTTAAAAAATGATTAAGATGACTCGATATTGATCAAACTTGTTAATTTTATTTGATCGTAACCGACTGTACTAATATCTCAAAAATAAACCTTAGGTATGAAAGTATAAAAGTTTAATGATCTGATAAAAAACGATAAATTAGAATGAGTAACAGGTACTTATATTAAACACATTAATAGTTATTTTAATGTAGTAAGTTGAATATTATCAGTGTATATGAACTTTGAACTACCTATTTAACAAACAATACATATTTAAAAAATAATCTAAATAGTACTGAGTTTTAGAATTCAACTAGATGGATGTTATGACTATAGCCATCAAAATTCCTGACCTATATTAACATTATAGCAGTTTAACTAGATAGTATTATTAAACTGCAAGTATCATGCAAGTACAGAATATAAAATAAAGTTTCATATATCCCCTCTTCTTCACTCACATTATACATTCCACACCTGTTTATTTATTTTTATCACAGACAACGTGAGATCTTATTTGCTTTATATTAGATACTTGTGTTGTAGTTTGTATAATATTTAAAAATTAACCTTAAAAACAATTTCAAATACTTTCTTTTAGGTTTGGTTGCGTTTACACTTTTATGGTTAGCAATGGGTATCGCTGGACAATTACTTACCAATTTTATAGGAATACTTTACCCAGCGTATGCTTCAATATATGCAATTGAATCGACAGATACAAATGATGATAGGAAGTGGTTAACATATTGGATTGTGTATTCGTATTTCACTTTTATTGAAAGTTTTATTTATTTCCTTGTTGGTTGGATTCCTTTCTATTGGTTAACAAAGGTAGTTACTAATTTTTCATGCTTTTAAATCTAACATTAAATTGTAGTGCGTATTTCTGGTGTGGTTGATGATTCCTACAGATTTTAATGGGTCTCTAATGTTGTACAACGGTATCATTAAACCATACTTTTTACAATACCATGACGCTGTTGATAACGTAGTGAGTGAAATTGAGCAATCAGGTACGTTTTTAATATGTTAAACCATTACAATTAAAGAAATATTTTGAGTTTTAGCTGTGCACTTTATGGAAACGAATAAACAGCTATAAGCGATCCTGTGCACGTTGATTTTACGTTTTTAAGATTGTTACGTTTATTTCCTTTTTACGAGTTTTAATAAAACATTTTCTGTATTCTATGTATTAATTAGTGTTACGTTGTGGCTATTAAATGTGAAAATATAGTTTAACAGTTAGGTATAAGTTCATGAAATAAATTTCCAAATTTAAAAAATTTTCTCACTTACAAGATATTTCAGCTTACAATTCTTTAATTTAAGTTAATTTTACTATATTTTCTTATCATAAAATCAAATTTCTAACCATCTTAACCTACCATTTCTTGTGATTTATCAGATTATTCTTCTTAAATGTCGGTAATGTAGATTGCTGTATGTCAAAAACTAACAAAATACTTTCTTAATTGCCAAATGCAAACAATATATTAATTTGACATAAAGATCATATTTATCAATAAAAATTTAAGACATTTATTTAACATTTTAAAGAAAAGTAAAAAGTTATTCAAGTGAGTAAAATTTAAATTATTATAGAGGTCGGTAATTTTCGCGCTTCCACGGATGGCGCCCTTCGGCCATTTTGTTGTGGTCACGTGACTATTAGCTGCGTTGAGTTACGTTTGAAGGTATGTTTAAAGAACACAGTCGTCGGGTTTTTTAACAAATATTAGTTACTTTAGTGCATTATTTAATTAATCGATGTATTTATTTAATTTATAATTTTTGTTATAATTGAGTGCAAGACAAGTGTGTAAGATTTTAGTAGTTTTAATTATTATTTTCTGAATATTTCCTCAGATGTCAATAGACTACTTTGTAAAGCTTTTGAAATGGCGTCTATCCACATGGCGATTAAAATTTAATTATTATTTATATGTTTTTGAAATGGTTTTAAACTGAATTTGCTTAATAAAGAGTTACCGGCAAATATGTGTCAATCCTAGACAAACTTTTATGATAGAAATTGACTTCTGACTAATTGGTTTATGTTCTTTGTATGACGAGTTGCGAGGTTGCCATGTTTTAATAACATTCAACTACCCCAAAATTTCGTGATTCTAGTTGTTAAAATTAAAGTATCTCATCAAATTTTTAATATTACATGCGGTTTTAACTATTAACACAAGTTGCATTGCATGTGGTACAAAAATATCAAATTAACTCAAGTGGGCTGTATTGAAGTATGTCAGAAAAAAATTGATATTTATTAAATTTTTTATGTTATTTTAAGTTTTGTTTTGTTCTTATTTTCAGCAAATATTGTAAATAACTGTACATATACTGTAAAGATGAGTTTGTCGACTCGTACCACCTCTAAAGGTGGGAAAGCCAAAGGCGACACAAACAAATCACACAAACATGACAAATCTGACACAGGTAAGGTTACTCAAGTAGCATTGTTCTTCTGCTCAAATTTCTACTATTTTAATAATAGGTAAAGGTTCTGGTGATAAAGTACAACATGGTGGGAGTGGTGAACATGTGCGAACTAAAAATGATGATCCAGGTATTAAAGATAAAGTCAAACAAGTTATGGATATGACACGACGATCAGAAGAAGAAGTTTGCCTTGCTCTACACGACTGCGATCTTGATATTGAGCGAACTATCAATATGTTGTATGAAACTACAAATGAAGCTGTAAGTTGTTAGTTTGATCTATTGCAATTCTATTACAAATTTCGAAACAACAATTTATCTTAAAATCTAAATTTAAATCTGGGATTATTTGATTAGATAATGATTTAATAATGTTTAGTCGATTAAATGTAGATTTTTGAAATTTAATTGTGTTTTTAAGGTTGCATGGGAGACTTCCAGTAAGAAAAAGAAAAATCGCCAGGCTTCAACTAGTAAAACTGAGACCGAAGAGGCCGTGCCTGTTGATGAATGGAATGAAGGACAGGTTCAAAGCACCGATAAAGAGAAACCTCGTAATAAGAGTGGAGGTGGACCACCTAGACTTCACGGAAGGCACAATGACAGTCGAGGATGTACGTTTCTTTTTCTAAGTATTTTAAATTAAAGACTACAAATAAAAAAAATTTAGGGAGGGGCAGAGAAACTAAAGATGGAGAACGCAATGTAGCAGATGGTAGTGAGACAGATCGTAAGGAAAGGCGTGGTCGAGGAGGAGGGCGTGGTGGTGGTGGCAGCAGAGGTCGAGGTGGCGGTAGAGCCGGTTCACGGTATCCACCTCGTAATAGTAGAAGTAGTTTTCCTAGTTCTCGAACCATCGACACATGGGATAATGCAACATCGTGGGAAAGTACTACTATTACGAACAGTAGTCATCAACCGAAATTTGCAGGTTTGTTCAAGTTTTATTTACATTTCTCTTTGAAATTTATGCTGCAACTTTGTTCTAGAAGAAAAATGGGATGATTTTCCTCAAGCTGATGATTGGTCAACAGAAGAGTATACCGGTAGTTTGGCCGACACTAAAGTATTTACCCCAAGTACGGCAGTGCCTCCTATAATGGAATCATCGGTTGAGACAAAGTCTGAAGCTACACTACCTTTAGATACAGTAAATAATTCACTTTTATTGTTTGTAAAAACTAATTTAATATCTATTTCTTTAATTTAGATGCCATCGATGCATACTGGTACGTTAAGTGCAGCACAAGCTCAGTATTTAAATCAGCTGACTCAACAAACAAGTGAAAATATGAAGTCAGCACAACAATATGGAAGTACTCATCTGTCTCAAACGTACGGTAGTGCAGCTTCTCAACCTTACAACAACGGACAGGCGTACATCAACAGTAGTTCTGGAACTCAACAATATAGTAGTGCTGCTCAACCGTACAGCACATCTCCAGGTACAAATACTTACGGCAACGCGACGTATCCTGTTAGTAATACATATGGTAATGCAAGTGAAACTACTGCCCCAACTCCACATCAACCTGTTAGAACAAAAACTCAACGAGCCAGAGTTCCACCTCCTTCTAAGGTTTGTAAATTGTTGAAAAAATTTCGTAAATGGGAGTGTTTCTAATGTCGGTTAAAAATTTTACAGATTCCTGCTACTGCTGTAGAAATGCCTGGAGATCTGAATAGTAGTATTGGATTTTTGGATGTGCAATTTGGTGCAATGGATTTCTTGTCTGATTCAACATCTTTTGATGCTTGTGCAGATACTAAATTTAGTTCGAGTAACGATGCAGGTGTAACGAGTACAAATCAAAGCTCGAATTCAAACTTAGATATCAATCAAACAAATCAAAGTAGTATTGATAACTATTCAACTACTAAAACAAACACGCAAAGCAGTATTAATACAGCTCTATCGCAGAGTGTAAGTAACAAACCAGGGTATTGGAATGCATTAATTGCTAGTAAGCTGAATTTTTGCATTTGAGTGTATCAATAAGTACAAACATGAATGAAATTGAACTTGTTTGAGCATATTAGTAATAAATGCAATACGGTGGGGAATTAGACTGGATCTGAATTTTTAACTTTTGATAATGCCAATGTATAGAACAAATCAAAGCAATCAATTCTTTTTTTTCATTTTTCTACAACTCGTAAATTAAGCCCCAAAAATAATTTTTAAAAGTGCTTTAACCAAAAAAAGTCGTTTTTATTTATGTGACAACAGCGCCTACAAAGCGAGTGAGATATAATACAATCGAAAGTAGTCAGACAGAGATAGACAATGTGGTCATTTTTTTTTTTTCAAAAATGTGGTTAAAAGACATGTGTAAAATCGAATTTTGTTATTAACTTTTTCCAATCCAAGAAAAAGTTATAATCGAGATAAAAAAATAATAATAAAATATTTTTTTTTTTAATTTCTCGGCGTTTTGAGTCACCCTGATCCAAAAATCGAAAAAAAATTTTTCGATTTTTTTAACCAAAATGTCTTGTGTGCATGTATTGTATGTCTGTAACTCTGTGGAGCAAAAACTGCAGAACCGATTTTGATGAAATTTGATTTTAGCCACTTTAAAATTATTTCATCGGCAAACTAAGCTTTTATAAGAAATCTATACAGGGTGTCCAAAAATAAGGTGGTTATTTTCGGCGCATATTTGCAAATTTGGGCCAAATTCAATTTTACTTTGCTATAAAATAGTACATGCTATCCCTAATTGAAAACAAATATCTCAAATTTTTTTATTCAAAATGGCGGCCAATAGAACGATTGTCCCATTTTGTGGTTTTTCTCTTATAACTTGGCCAGTAATTATTATTATAAAAATTTCAAAACAGCATTATATATCCAAAATATAGGGCTTTCGTCCTAAATAAGTCGATTTTCAAAATTGTTACAAAATTGCCTACTTTTAAGGAGCCAAAGTAGGTCAAAATTTTGAAATGGATTTTCTCAAAATTTCCTCTGCCATATTTTTTCTTTTTTGGATATGTTGCAGACAACGTAATTCTCTATCGAAATATAAATTTTTATCAAAATCTTTCAAGCCGTTTTGGAGTAATGATTTTTTAAATGTCAAAACTTCAAAAATCTCTAATTTTTTTTGTAATAAAAATGGAAACTTGAAAATGGATATATATATTAATCCCATGAATATCTATTATTTGACAATATTTTCGGTTAACAAAACGCTTCCGGTTCAACCGGAAATTACAAAAATATTTAAATTTTTAGGAACACCCTGTATATTTTTTAATATTTTTAAATCTCGTAAATTTAGCTATTACATGATACCAAACACTTTATATTTTGACTTTTGATTTAACCGGAAATGGAATCTAATTTCTTAAATCAAATGGAACATCCTGTATATTTTTTAATATTTTGAAAGCTAGTAAAAGTGCTAAAAAATACAACAGGAAAAAGTTTTTTATATGGCCACATCCGTTGTTTTTATCTCTATTTTCATAAAAAAAAACAGTCTTAATTCCCCCATTCCATGACGACTGACCTATAAGCGTAGAATTTATTTTGATTAATTTTTGAATTTGTTTTTTTAGCTTTCAAATACAGATAGCATTCCACAAACAAGTGAGCATCTTCCAGGAACGTACAGTACAGCACCTAGAAATTCAACTGTGGCAGTTAATGCTACACCGACTGTAACACCTTCTGGCCTTGACTTAAGTAAACAAGCGGAGCCTCATTCGTACTCTCAATCTTCGGGTTATAATTCTTATCAGTCAAAAACTACAACGTATCAGGGACAAAATTATAATTCTTCAAATTATAATTCTACTCAGGTAATTTCAAGTTTCTTTTTCTCTATAAAAATTAATTTTCTTTAATATGATGATTTTGATGACGAGACTGAGAATTGATAATATTTAAAAAAATCATGTCGATGCAAGTTATTTGCTAGTTATGTATTTTTTTAAAATTATTATCATTTTACGTAGATGATTTGGCAAACTGATTATTTTATAAAACATATTTAAATAAATTTAAATAACACGGACGTACTAATTGTAAAAAATTTATGTTTTAGACTACAACCAACAACTATGTTAATAATACACCATCTTACAATAGTTCACAAAACACTAATAGTACTTACCCAAATTCCTACTCGGCGGTTAGTTCATATCAAGGCAATTCAAGTACTGGTGCATTCCCTGCAATTACACAAGCGAATTCGTATCCATCAAACAGTAGTCAGTATCATCAGCAAACTAGCCAGTCTGTCTACGGTACAAATTCAGGACTTAACAGTAGTTCAAACTATGGAACAACCCCGAGTGCGAATCAGTACAATAGTTATAACTCGAGTACTAATAAATTGAAAGAATCAACTTATGATTCAAATACTACATCGGTCAGTAGTGCTGCAACCACTTTAAGTAGTGTAAATACTTCTACTCTTACGCAAACTACTTCTACAGGCACTAAAACAACTTCAACCACTTTAGGTAAGTTTCTCAATATACTTATAACGAGCCTTTTTTTATATTTTAAACTTGCGGCGTTAATTATTTACTAACTTTTATTTATATTTTAGCTAAAAATACAAGTAATGTGATGTCCAATATTCAGCCTGCTGGTGTAACTCCGGTGATGAGCACACAGTATATTATGAGTCAAGTTCCATACTTCCAGCAACCTATTTATTCGTTTGAAGATATGCAATTAATTCACCAACAAAGGCTACCACATGTGGTAAGAACTAACATTTAAATATCTTTCACATTATTAATATTTTTCTGTAGCCTGCAGGTTATTACGATATGAGCTATCAAACCCCAACAACGTTAGCAGCTGTTCGCGATGGTACTCTCACAAATGTGGCTTATTCTCTATCTGATGGTAGATTTCCGAGAGGTGATAATACGTCCCCTGTACCGTCGACCCTTTCTCAACAAACTAACACTCAAGGCCATCAAGCACAGCCCATGTTGGCACAAACGGGAGCAGCACCATTCTTTTATGCACCATACAACATGCAAACGTACCAATTTGGTGCCGTTTATCCTGTAAGTACCAAGGTTTGTGTAGAATGAAGTATAATTGACTGATAAAGTCTGCCCTAATCCATTGTCCACAGTTTTAAGGGGTGCTTGATAGGATTTACAACTAACAAATTGTGAAATTTCTTTCGAATAAACTTTGACATATCGGATAAGAAATAAGTGATGTATGTAATAATGCTGGATTTTGAAGATGATTTGGGTTTGTATTGTGAAATTAATGAATCTTGAATTGAGATTCGTTTAAAATTCTCTTAATCCAGAAGAAGATTACAATTTGTATAATATCGCAAATTATAATAAATTTTTTAAGTACAAACGATATGTTAAATTTTTGTGCTTTACAGCTTAATTTTTTGAGCATTTGGAAATTTGTTTTTCTAGCTTTGTTTAGGCTTTTATTTGTACCTTTTTTGAATGATCGAATATTTAAAAATATTTTTATTGCATGTGTAATAGGTGACTGATAGAGTTATCGCATTCCAGCAACTACCAAATGCTCATGGCTCGACTAATAGTTTGTATCCAAAACCGGCCACATATGGATCTAACTATGATCAGCTTACACAATCGCAAGATTATAGTAAAGCTGGTTATGTAGGAAATACTCAGGGGCAAACTAAGGGTACTGGTGCTAATACTTCTTCGGGTACTTCAGGAAATGATCTGAATGCCATATACGGAAAGCCTCATGCTGCTTTGGGAAAAGTTAATGTAAGTTTCTTAAGTACTCGCTATGCTTATGCTTATTTTGTGGGCTTAATTAATTTAATGATGAAACCGATGACGAGTCTGAGATTTGTGGAAGTAACATTAAAAGTGATTTTTAAACAAGTTTTTTGGATAATTATCACAGCGATGTTACAGAAATGTAATCATAAGATGGATTTGGCAGTCTGATTTTTGTTCATTAAAAATAACGGAACTCTTTGTATTTTTTGAATTTTGAGACGTTTTTATTTCTTGCAGTCATACGAAAAACAGGGTTTCCATTCAGGAACACCACCTCCATTCACTGGGCCAAACCACGGCATACAAAATACCGGATTGGCACCTAGCGGAACTAGTTACGGTGCTCAAATGTTTATTCCTACTATGCAACCGCATCAACAACACCATTCAACTCAATTAATTCACCAGCAATTGCATCAGGTAGGCACTTGAACTTTAAATATAAAATCAAACTTTATTTGTAAATCAAAAACAGATTTTACTTTTTATTTTTTTATAATTTTTGATAAAAATTCTGTTTTTGATTTCTCCACTTATTTAGTTTACACTTTTTATTCAAAATCTTGCGCTTTTTATCAGCTGCATTTGCTATTTTTGTCATACAAGTTGCATGTTTTAATTATTTTTATCCAATACCAGACACTTTAAAATAAATTATTTTGTGTAAATTAATTTAATTTTAATAAAAATTTGTTAAAATACAAGAGTTTCGTTTAACTGATTTAATATACAGTCGCACTAGAATTTTTTTAATTCTTTTAATTACTATATTATAAAAATACACGTATTTGTTTCCTCAATTGTTAAGAAATTATTATTCAACCGATTTGAGTTATTAATTAATTTGTCAAAAAATACACACTTGTTAAAGTGTTTAAAACTATTGCACATATTATACATCATTACATGTATAATATGAGCATGTTCTTTTTGGTTATTCAGGTTTTGTTTTGCTTGTAGATGGAAGTACGGCATCAAGGCCGGCGTATGGTAAGTTCCTCGCCGACACCGTGCTTCTTTTTTTATGTTGCAAAATTATTTTTTTAAGTTTGCTTACAAGGCTTTTGATGTTTGTTGTGATGTATTGGTGTTATTTTTCAAGAACTCACACTTGGTGAAATTTGTGTGATATTGTCATTTTCGAAAAGTATACTATACAGGGTGGTTGGTTTTTTACTGTCCAGCTAATATCTGCTGAAATATTGAAGATACACAAAAAAGTTAAATTAGAAACTTTTCAAACAACACTTCATGTACAAAATAGCGCAAACAATTTTTTTCCATGGCTTACTTGTTTTTCGAAAAAATATGCAACTTTGGTTTTTTAAATAGAACACCCTGTATATTTTTACAGAATCGTGTTCTAAATCAATTTCTCTTTACAATGGTATATCACAAGTACCATTTTGCTTTCTAATTATGCCCAATATTTAAAAATATAACAGGATGAGTGTTGCCGAAAACAGTCAAAGGAGGCCAAAAAATGTTGAATTCCATGGTGGACAATTTAAACAATCATTATAATACATTACGTGTTTAAGTTTGTTCCGAAATTTCTTAGTTTGTAAATAAGTAAATAAATTAATGTTAATCAAGAGTCACTACAACCCTCATATTTGTTCCTTTTTTTGAAATATTGGGCATAATTATTAGAAAACAAAATGGTACTTGTGATACACCGTTGTAAAGAGAAATTGATTTAGAATACGATTCTCTAAAAATATACAGGGTGTTGTATTTAAAAAACCAAAGTTACATATTTTTCCGGAAAACAAGTAGGCCATGGAAAAAAATTGTTTGCGCTATTTTGTAGATGAGGTGTTGTTTGGAAAGTTTCTAATTTAACTTTTTTTTGTATCTTCAATATTTCAGTAAATATTAGCTGGACAGTAAAAAATCAACCACCCTGTAGAGCGGCGGGGGGCGCCCAAGGTATTTGAGTTTGCAAAATATGAGGACCGCGTTTTGTCAACGGATTTGAGTTTTGGAGGTATCAATCTTCAATATTCTTGATGTTGCCAGATAGTCTTATGGGGCAGTCATTAATGGTTGTCGGTCAAAGTTTTAAGACATTTTTAATAATCACATTTTAATTTTTTTCTACTTAACGGTTAGGTTGACGAAATTTTGCAAGAGAGATAAGTTATGCAGAATTAAAATACGAACGAAATGATGTATTTAAATGTTTAAATAGTAAAAGTGGTAGCAAAGAAGAATTTTTCATGATTTTGGGAAGAGGTTGGTAACAGCAATTTTTTTCTTTAATGGTCGATAACATCACTGTGCATGTGCTGACGAAATATGTAAACCCAGTTTTGACCAGAAGACACTTTTAATGTAGTTATTTTAGACCAAAAAGAGCATCAACTGAGAGAAACCTTCTCCTTCAATGAATTTTGATGAAATTCTTTTTATTGATTTTGCAATACCCTAAGGATCAAAGTTTATACTGTAAAAAAAGTATGCATTTGCCTCATCATTTTTTTAGTCCACTTCTTGTGAATCAAATTTTAAAAACCTTAAAAATTAGCTGAATAAAAATTTTTTTTCAAAATCTTCGCTGCAAATGCTTACACTTTTGATAATTAGTAACTAACAGCGAGAAAGTTTCTTAAAAAGGCATGATGAAATTCTTTTTAACAGTTATGTTGATATCAATAATTAATTAAGCACTTCAAATTTGGTAAAGTGTATTATCATTCCTTAAAGATATGTAAAAAAAATCTTAAGTCCCTAAATCGCCCCCCCCCCGGGGGGGGTCGTTTGAAGAGGAGGGGGGAACCCCCTTTTTTTAATTAAAAATTTCAACCTTTCTAGGGATCCTTAGAGTGTATTATACAATGACACCAAACTTCAAGTTCTTAGGATGCTTAAAAGTGCTTTTGACTCTAAAGCAATAAAATTACAAGAAGTGGTCTATAAAAATGATGAGGCAAATGCACACTTTTTTTACAGTATAAACTTTGATCTTTAGGGTATTGAGAACACAATAAAAAAAATTTCATCAAAATTCATTGAAGGAGAGAGTTTCTCTCAGTTGATGCTCTTTTTGGTCTAAAATAACACTTAAAAGTGCCTTCTGGTCAAAGTTGGGTTCGAATATTTTGTCAGCACATGCACAGTGATGTTATCGACCATTAAAGAAAAAAAATTGCTGTTACCAACCTCTTCCCAAAATCATGCAAAATTATTCTTCTTTGCCACCACTTTTACTATTTAAACATTTAAATACATCATTTCGTTGGTATTTTAATTCTGCATAGCTTATTTCTCTTGCAAAATTTCGTCAACCTAACCGTTAAGTAGAAAAAAATATGATTATTATTAAAAATGCCTTAAGACTTTGATCGACAACCATTAATGACTGCCCCATAAGATTGTCTGGCAACATCAAAAATATTGAAGATTGATACCTCCAAAACTCTAATCCGTTGACAGAATGCTGTCCTTGTATTTTGCAAACTCAAATACCTTGGGCGTCTGCTCTAGGTACTTAAAAAAATATTGTTTTCAATAATTTAGTCTCAGCTTGATTTGTTTCTAATTAACGTCTTTCAGTTTGTCTTCAACAGTAAACAGGACTGTAATGAGAGTCACATGATAAATGTCTATGAAGTAGTCCCCTTCTTTCATTGTGAAAGATTTAAATTCTCTAATGCCCGTATTTATAGACAGATCTCAAGCACTTGCTCGTACTCAAGACTGAGACGAGGCCGGTTGCTATTGGTTTTCATTGTATAATACAATAGAAACCAATAGCAACCGGCCTCGTCTCAGTCTTGAGTACGAGCAAGTGCTTGAGATCTGTCTATAAATACGGGCATAAAAGAAACTTCTTATTAGATGTTTGTATTAATGATTCTTTGAGAAAATTATTTCATGTGCAATATCGAGTCCTTGTTATTATAATTAATTAGCGCTTTTAATTTTGTAATAATTTCATAATATAAAGTATTAATTTATCAGTATTCTGTTGGAAGTAGTTGTTTGAATATTGATAAGAATGTTTTAAAATAATATGACGCATTTTTAATTACAGGATTCGAGTAACAGTAGTGGTCAACGTTCTCAAACGTCAGGTCAAGCAAAATCTGGCTCAAAACAAGGTTACGCAAATTCCTATTGGAATCAGTCCTAAATTAAAGGGAATCCTGCTAACTACTCGTTTAATTGTCCATCCACTTTATGCCAGATTGGAAAATGAGCACAACACCTCATTCAAACCACTGATTCTCTTAGTTTAGTAATTACTAACCGATACTTTTTAATGTATGTGTAGTAGCAGTAAATTATTTTGATTTATTATATATTTATTTGAATCGGTGGTTTATTTTTTGTTTTTCGATTCTATACAAAATGATATAGGGCATGTATATTTTTTATAACTTTTTGTCTATTTTATTTTGTATGAAATCAAATGATCTTTTATTTTAAATTGAATTCCATACAGATTTTGTACAATATATTTTCTAAATGAATTGTATCTTCCACAGTGTAAACTAATTGATTTTATTTTATACGTTCTTTAAAGAAGCATTATAAGAATGACTGTGGAAAGATAATTAAAAGTTAATTTTATTTTGTTAACGTTCTGTAATTAATATGTTTATAGTATATTCATATCTCATCGAAATTTTGTTTCAATTAATTGTATTTTATATTGTAGTAAATACACGAACCTTTTTATATTTATAACATTTAAAGGATCGATATTCATTTGTTTAATTTTATTTATGGGGTGGGGTATTTAATGGCAAAGGAGTTGGATGTTTTACGAGTCAATTCACTGGTTTAATCGAATTGAAAAGTTACGCAAATATGTTAATTTTTTTTTAAAGATACATAAATGTAAATAATTGCTTTAAATTAAATTTTCGTACTGGAACACACGTATCTAGGTCTTTGCCTTGCATTAAGAATTAGTAAATAAATAGTATTTGTTAGGTAAATTAAACGTACCTAAAAGTTATGGTCGTATCTTGACTGACTTTGTGATTTAACTTGACGTTAATTATAATCTAATATGTCTAGTAAATCACAACAATGATCTTTGAGTTAATGACTTAGGTTTATAATAAACTAAATTATCTTTGTGTACCTATTGCTATGTATAAATAAAATAATCACTTTGTGTAGAAATTACAGTTGTATATGTGTAGTTTTGTTTTGTATTTGCCTGAAAACTTACAATTATAAAAATACACAATATCGATTAAAAAACTGAAATATTTTTGTCGCATTACTAGAGCTGATTTCATTAATAGGCATAAATTTTTTATAAATATAAAGACATTTGTATATTAATACTATTACTTATATAAATGTTTAACTGTTAGTTTTTTTTTCAAACTGTTGAGACCTTTTTAGTATAATCATAATTCAAAAAGCTCAAATCTACTTTAATAAGGCCATTACATTTATTCCTTTACATACCTTTGCTATTGAAGAATGTTTAGTGCTGACTCGAAACAGTAAGAATAGTGACTTTAGTCCAGTGCTTCTAAAATCGTATTTTTAGTTTAAGGGGGTAAGCTCCGCTAGTAATTTTAATAGGTTCGGCCAACTTAAATTCCGCCGTAATTTATCACTGTTTTCAAAAGTTTTCAAAACTTTAGTTTTGCAAACTGAAGTGCAAGGTGTATTCTAGTGCGGTACAAGGCATTTTTTTTTAATTATTAATACTTGGCTTTTCAAATATGGAATGAAAATTGCTTACAAGTGTCATGCTTGTGAAGCGCACTATCAAGTAAAGGAATGAAAATACCTCTGTACCGTATTAGATTCATCTTTATATTTTACATTTTTGTAAAAAAATCGTCAAAAAGTTTTCATACTTAGAATTTCAGTTTAGCTAGCCCGTATTTAGGCATATTTCGGTATACAATTGCCTACCATTCAAGGTCAGCTTATTTTGTTTAGCGAGAAAGGCAGTCACAGGGACATATAAACTGTAAAGACGTTTCAAATTTTTTGATTTCGTACGCTTCGTTCGTCATTTAAGAATTTCCTACTAAAGCGGGACTTTCCACCTTAAGTTCAGACTTAACTTTTAAATTCAATTTTTTGATCTTCAGATCTTCTCAAGCATAAGCAAACACCAACGTCTCCTTTTGAGTTTTGGATATGTTGCAGACAACGTAATTCTCTATCTATCACATCCAAGGGTTTTTCAAACAATTCTGGCTGTAGAAAGTCCAGGATCTTTAGATGACCTATTCTGTCATCCAGTTTGAATTTCTAGCTCTGTGCACTTTTTATGGTCGTTTGAATAACCTCCCTCTTCAACCGTAAGTGAAGAGACTCATAACTCCAGGGGTGTAGTTTGGGAGCACCTTTTTCGAACTCCAGCCATTCGAAACAAACTTGTTAGTTAATATTATTATTTACACTTCAAACTGCAATTTCAAATTTGCAACAGCAACAACAACAAATATAAAAATTTATGTTTAAATCAAACGACAGCTTAAAATAACACCTACGAATTCTTACCCTTATTTAAGCTTCCTTTAAATTATACAACTAAAGATTTTTTATTTTCAGTGATGATATGGCAGATTTAAAATTAATTTGGACAAGTATCAAAATTCTTTGTGCGTTTGAGAAGACTTAAGCAAGCTTTACTTTGGATTCATTGAAAAGAAAATTTATTCATCACAGTAAAGTACCCATGCCACAATAAAAGCAACGCTAGAACCAAAAGGATTCTTGCTAGAAATCGTATGGACTAATAGAATACTTATTTAAAAGCAACTGAGGTAGGCCTTACAGTTTTAATTAATTCATTAAGTACCTACAGTAAAGAAATATTTCAAATGATTTAAAACTTGGACTTCAATAGCAATTAAAATTATTAAAGAAGTATTAATAATTCCTTCAAAAGTGTTTAATTTCATTTTTACGAAATTTTATAAATTTAAATTAATGGCGTAGTTCTTTTGCTGCTATTACTTTATTTTTCGCACTTGAAAATGAACGAAAGTAGTAGGTTTTTCCCACTGTGCAAATGAACTATCGACACTTTTTAAGTGACATCTATATATAGAGTAAGGAATTAATAATCGATGCCAATAATGTAGTGCTCTATAATAATTTGACACTTCATTACCGCCATCTACAATCAACAAAAGAAACAAAATAACATTATTACAGAGCACTGCTTTATCGGCATCGATTATTAATTTCTTACTCTACTTGTAGATGTCACTAAAAAAGTGTTGGTAGTTCAGTTGCACTGTGCGAAAAACCTACTACTTTCGTTTATTTGCAAGTGCAAATTGGTACAAAAATAAATTAGAAGCAACAAAAGATCTACACATGTCATGTAAAAATTTTAACCTAAATAGTTAAAATTATAAATTATTGGTAATTACTAACGTTTTGCTTTATGTGCATAGGTAAGAAGGTGAGTTGGAGGTTGGAGCTTTGGGATGAGATTAATTGCTCGTGTTGGGACGTAAAAATTGTGATGGAACGTTAAGCCGTTTTCATCCATTGACAATTGACATACGTAAAGTTAGAACTTGATAATTGTAAAATTATATGACATCTAAGGATTTTAAAGTAAGTAAAGAATGGAAGTTGGTTGGAAGTTTTTTGCAAAAGAATTTTAACCTCATTTTCTTGAATATCTCTCTTCTTGTCAAATGTCATGTAGCTCAATTTGTATTTTTTTAGGTATCGATGCCACGGTGCCACCTGCTAACATTTAAGAATCTGTGACTTTTCGCTTTTATAATGAACTTTAAGGAAATTCAAATGATGCAAAAGAAAATATTGAAGTTCCTTCATATCGAATGCAGTTGTTACCGGAAAATTTTGTAAGTTATAATAGATGTTATCGAACCTACGATAATAGAAGCTTATAAAAATTTTAAGTAAGTATACAAAAAACACCAACTTTTTATACAATGCTATTAAGTTAAATTTTAAATAAATCAATCCAGAGCTTCTTTGTGGATAAGATAAGATAGATTTTGTTTTTCAAACACAAATTGTTACTCTTTGCATAATAATTGAATCATCGGATGCTTCTGATATTAGGTAAATGTAATGACCATTAATTTGGTACCTAATAGGACGATAGAAGTCATCTACTTACTATTATAATACTTAATTAATTGCTTGTTTTTAATGGAATTTTGTTCTTATATTTCAGAAAGCGAAATCGTGTGAGGGGGCCTTGAAAAACAACATAATTTTAATCGCAATGCAAATTTTAATTAATTTATTATAGTTTAGATAAAACTAACTTTATGAGCTCCAACTTATTATAACCTGGATTACACATTAACTGACATTTAACTCATGTAACTAAGCAACAAACGTGATTTATACGAGGCGTGACGTTACTTCCGTTTTAATGTGGCGTGAATGTGGCTTTAATTTTCACTTTGAACTTGTAGCATTTAATGCTTTTACTAAAGCGCTTTTTAATAAAACTTTTTCGATTAACATATTTTTAGTGTGCCCAAGTCATTGATAATCGACTTTGCTATACAATAACACAGTAATAATCGATATTTAAAAAATTGGAAAATACCCTGCCAACGGAGCCGGATATGGGGCCAAATTACAGTTGTTGCCGACGGGGCCAAATTACAGTTGTTGCCGACAGGGCCAAATGAGGCCAGTCCGACTCTGCCGAAGTTTCTCGATTATAACAACTTTTTTTTGAAAAAAGTTAATTGACTTGACAGTGGTAGGTAAAGGAAATCTTCACTCAAAAATGGAACGAAGAAATCATTTACAACTCAGTAGCTTTGACTAATCCATTTCAATTATGTTAAAAAGCATTAAAACTACATGCAGTGACTATTACACAAGTACCTAATCCATAATTTTTCTTGATTTTGTAACCTAAAAAACTTGAGTCAAGTCAAAAGTGAAAAAGTTTGTATTTATTTCTGTTAGCATATACAAAATAATATAGTAAGAGACTACCGAAACCTATATTAAAAAATGTGACCGGCTTTTAAGGTCCAAATCGCTTAAAATCCATCTAAGGGTAAACTTGTTTTATCCCTTTCTTTGTTGCTCCTGCCTCGACAAGCTATATCTTATTCCTTATTCACTCGAAAAATGCTTGCAGTGACTAGTGACATCTTCTTTAGCGGGGATTTTTGGTCACATTCTGCCCATAAGCTATGCCAGTCTTACACTGTATAGTCTGAGAAAATATAAAACGTGATTAGAAATTTTGAATTTCCAACTTGGTTACAACATTAAATTCTCTTTAACTATTAAACAATTAATATTTTTAAGTTTGGAACATAATAATTTAATGTCAAATCGTCGGAGTGTCAATAATTCAGGAGCGTCTCACTTGTCATGAAGTTCAATTTTATTCCACCAGGTTCGCACAATCGACGGCCCCAAACGTCAAATTACAGTATTTGGTATTACCAAATTACTTTTATTGTATAAAATTATTTGAATTAATTTGTTCAAATTTGTTTGAATTAAGTAATTTGGTAATACTGTAATTTGACGTTTGGGACCGTCGATTGTACGAACCTTGTGGAATAAAATTGAACTTCATGACAAGTGACACGCTCTATTCAATAATTAATTAGTAATATTGAAGATTACGGTGTTTTCAATTAAAAATTCTTTGTAGAAGCAGTTAATTAGATGGTTGGAGCGTTAGGCGTAATAGTATAAATAATGTTCTTTTGTATGTATTTTGTCTCACAAAGAAAGTAGTTTGTATGTGTGTTATACGCAATAAGGAAACGTTGTTAAAGATGGTGGCCATTTATCATTGAAGTTATTACCATCTGATTTCCATATAATAATAAACTTTACATAGGGTAGAAGGAAATGATTATTCATTAATTTTTTTTGACAACATTAAATATGTGCGATGCGTGTTCGGATTTTCTCCAGCTGCTAATTTCGTGTAAGTTATTTTAAGTTAACTGGAGATGAATATGGGATTTAAATTTTAAAGGGTGGCTAACTTATAATAATAAACCCAATTAGTAGAAATAATAACATCTTCGCACAATAAAAACAATCATTTATTTCATGATAACGTGTAAAAATAATCTGTTCCATTATTATTGTGTTGATTCATATTGTTATTAACATTCCATATTTTAGGCGAAGCAAGCATATGCAGAGAATCAAATGAACAACCAGTATTAAGTAAACGTGATATAGACACTATTTGTTTGTATGTTCAAACATGGCCATCGAGGTTAGTCTGATTTATTTCTTTTTATAACTTGAAAATGATTGACCTCTATTTTAGACAATGTATGTGTTGTTATCGAGATCAGAAAAACTTGGAGAGATTCAGCTGCATAACACAAAGCATCATATACCTTACAGTATGTCACCTAAAAGAATTAGGCGAGAGGGGTTTAAAGTCTGAAGAAAGAAAGTTAAAAGCCGATGATGGAGATGAAGAGAAAGCTAAAAAGTTGAAAATTATTGAGGAATATGCTCAAGATTTATTAGAAAAAGATAAACTATTTATTTTGACGTCAAAGATTTTTCTATTAAATTTTCCTTTGTATGTTGCTTTTAAGCACACAGCTACATGTAAGCTTGATGATGTGACGCAACAAGAAATGCAAAATTTAAATACATATTGTGACCTTCATGATTCTGAGATACCTATGTATTTGTTGCGGAACGTTACGCTGTTTTGTAAGTTGGGTGGTTTACATGCAATGACATTGTGCTTTACACACTTGTTACCAGAAGAATTACCAGTTTCTACAGCTCATGCCATGATTTCTGTCGGTGAGTTCTATAGAAGTTAAAGTTTTAACTAAATTTTGATATAACGTGGTATTTTGGACTTACAACTTAAATATTCTGTAATAAGAATCATTGATAAAATTCTTGGGATAATTTACATACCTATATATCATTCAGTAGTATTATTTTACAATTGTTTAGAATTCTTAATGCAAATACGCTATTAATAATTTAGTATTTATTTTGCAATATTAAATTAATAGTATCTAATTGGTTTATTAGAATAGCTATATTTGTAAGAGTAAGTTTTAAGTTGTCACGTCAGAGTGAGGGTAGGGTATAGAAAGTAAGAGAAAATCTGCAATTTATATAATTTGAATTTTTTTTTAGTGTGTAATTTGAAGTTATGGATGAATTTTAAAAGTACAATTTCTTTATTAGTTCCTTTGAGATCGTGTGTTCTTCGATATATGTGTAAATTATCAGATCAAGACCTAAGAACACCTACTATTAAGGGCATGGCTGGTAAGTTATTTGATTACATATTTGATTCAACAGCTAATGAAATAATATTTTTTATGAGGAATTCACTTATACATTTTACAGATTTTATGTGGAACGTAATTAAAGATCCTCTCGATACTCCTGTGCAATTTGATGCAGATGGTTTAGAATTGGCTTTTAAATATTTTACATCTAGTACTCTTACGATGCGATTATCTGGAATTGCACAAATTAATAATCAAATTGGGTTGTTCGCTGAAATAGGCGTTGGTGAAAGTTTACCTGAAGTTGAAGCAGCTCCCAAATTAACCGGCGATTGGTTGATACGCAATAATATTTTAGTTCACATATTTGGTCCAAATTTACACGTTGAGGTTGGTAAATATTAAAATTTAAATACAAAAATACTTAGGTATATTTTTAGGTAATCAAACAAAGTCATATTATTTTAAACTTTTTGGCTATGGAAGGTCGTATTACGTGCGATGACATTGATATCATTTGGGCAGCAGCTCAGTTGAAACATTGTTCTAAAACTGTTCATGATCTTTTACCTGCGTTAGTTAAAAATCTACCAGCAGTTCCCGCTTTACATCTGTACAGTTTGTTATTCAAAATGGAACCTAAAGATCACACAGAGCAGGTTTGTTTGTTTGTTTGTCATAAGGGCTATATATTTTTAATAATCTTGTTTTTAGAGTTTATTTCTTGCCTCGGCGTTGATTAAATTTATTTGGACACGTAGTGGTACTAGTACCGAAACTGGATTAATTAGTTTGGCTGCATCAGCTGCTGGAATTGCTTTACATAAGTGCCCAAGCACATCAGAAAATAGCGTTAGTATGGATCCTAGTAATTCAGAAGAAGAACATGTACGGTTTATTTTGAATAGAAAGTTTATTAAATTAATTTTACTTTACTTTTAGGGTGATAGTTCAGTACAATCAGATAGTCATAAGTCTGAAAGTGAGGATATAGATGGTGTGGAAATTGAAGAAGAAGATGATAATCCTCTTGATGGTATTAGAGCTTGTAAAATACCACGGAAAGATCCTTCTACTACTGAAAATAAAACATTATGTGATGGTAGTAGTACAGATATGGATATAGACGGTAATTATTGATTGTTTTTATGTTTAACATTCACAAATGAAAAAAGTTGTAGATCCTCTAAAAGAGAGTTTGTCTAGAAAAAAGCAGTTGGCAGCACATCTTAGAAATCCGAAACGACAAGTGTAAGTTTCTTTTAACACATTTACTGCCAAATAAAATTTCAGAAAATTGTCCAGAGTACCAAGACCCCATAATGAGTCTAATTTGAGTTTTCACGGCGTAGTCATCCATTTAGTGACAGACCCTGGTTACTTCCATGGCAGTGAATGTGTTGTATCATTTTAATAGTTCAAAAAGTGATTTAGAATTTAATTTTAGAAGTCATATACGTAAGAAACTGTGCTTGAATGATTTACATCAAGGAGTGGAAACCATTATTACTAGTAGTTCACACGATGAAGCTGAGATTGATGAACCTCATTGTAGAATTAGAAAGAGAAGAAGAATTCTGAGAAAAAGAAATAAAACTTTTCAAGGTATTATCAAAATTACTTTTTTTGTAGTTTTATTATTATTAATGAACCCAAAATATAATAGGAAAGAAATGCAAACCGTCTTTAACAATACCTGATATGGAAGGTTTAAGTGAAGCTGATGGAGACAGTGATTTAGAACTTAAAAATGCTGCTTTAAAAGAAGCTTCAGTATTAATGTTGCCTGGTGAAGTTGATAATCTTGTGAAAGCGTAAGTTTTACGCCTTTTTTTAAAAAGTGTTTCATTTAGTCGTTGCAGTGGTTTGAAAAGATCGATTTATGTGGAAGAAAGCTCATCTTGTAGTGAAATGAGTAAAGAAATGCCAGTTCTTGATGGACATGATCATGATCCAGGACCTAGCACGTTTCTCGCCATTCATCCTAGGACAGCTGAGTATGTATTAAGAAATTTGAAATTAACCTTTTTTAAATTAAAATTTTTTAGTCACATTTTGGATTTGTTGAGTGGTGAGGAAGCTGAAGGAGAGGGTGATGCAGATGGTAGTTACTCGTCAAGAATGAGCACAAAATCAGAAAAAAATATGGCCGATTTTGATGGAGAAGATTCGGTTTGCGAAGAAGAATTGGCTCAATTAGCAGAACATGTAAGTTTTCCACAAAAACTTTTATTTATAATTTCAATTACTTCCAACTGTTGCAAAGTAAAATCCATTGAGGAGAATTAACAGGAGACTGGTTTTAAAACACTTTTAATTCAAATTTTAAAGTAAATTTTTTCAGGCTCAACTTAACCTTCATGCTTTAGCTAATCAATCTTCTCCTGAAAAATCACCAGCACGTCTCGATCCAAGGTTATCGGCTTGCTTTAAAGTAGAAAATGTGTGCCAACCAGGCAATACGCTTCTTTGGGATCTTTTACAAGATAATAAAATTGTAAGTAAAATTACAGTAAAATTCTTATACGTATTATTAATTTTCTTTCAAATTGTAGAACCAGTTAGGAGAAGGATTGGCTTTGGAAGCTGAAAAGACTTTGTGTAATTTACTGTGTTACAGTACAGATCGATTAATTAGAATGAAATTTATTGAAGGGTGTCTACATAATTTGGCAAACAATACGTAAGTTATTAATATTGTTGATGCATTTATAATTTTAATTCCGTCTTTAGGTCAGTGATAGTTTCATTAAGACTGCTTCCAAAGTTATTGACTTCTTTTCAACAGTTTCGTGGTTTAGATATGCATCATATAACACATTGGGCTGAACGTCAACATCACATGATGGCTCATTTCTTTAACAATTTAAAAACTTACGCTGCTGATCCATCACAAGCCTTACCTCTATACTCGCATCAAATGCAAGTTCAAGTGCGTTTACATTTCCTGTCTGCTGTTTTTTCTCCCCTTGGCTCTCCACAAACCTTTAAGTACGTTTAACTTGCATTTCTTATGCTCTTCAATTATTAAATCTTTAATTTTTAGATTAAATTTGGAACAAGTGGATACTTTATGGGAGTGTTTGGCTCATGATCCTGAATGTTCAGATGAATTATTTAGTTGGTTACTATCACAAGCAAAGAGCACAGATTTACACGCTTTAGGCATAGAAGCACTAAAACATTTATACCTGACACATTTGCCTAGTTTACCACCTGAAAATTTCAGCATGACTTGTTTAAGTCTTTTTCAACAACTTTGTAATTTGGCAAGAATAGCTACAGCTAATATGGATACTAATGGTCAAGATGGATATGTTATTGGAATGGATCACATGTGGAAGATCGCTTTGCGGGCCAATAATACTGGTTAGTATTCAATTTTGTATCTGTGAAGAAATATATTCTAATTTGATACTAAAGAGAATTGTTTTCTGAAATTTAGATGTCAGCATGGCAGCTATTCAGTATTTGAACAGTTACTATATGGGACAGAATTTACAACATGAAGGGCAATTTGTTTGGCAGTGTATGACCCATTTAGATGCAGCTACTCAAGACTTGACCAGTGCTAAAAATACTGGTACTGAAGAGGCACCTTTGCTGTGTATTCAAAGAGCACTTTTATTACTCAAAACACATTTAGAAACGTTTAAACGTAGATACGCATATCACTTAAGAAGGTGGGCATTAGAAGGTAAAGGTATCGGTAGTCATGCAGCTTTAGGCGATAGATCTTCTTCTCTTATAAGGCTGCTTATTCAGCCAGGAAATATACCCGATAGATGCATCTTAGATCTTCTCAGTTCAGATTATATTGCTGATTTGAGAGCTGAAGTAGTATTTTGGTGGGAAAAAATTACGCAAATGAAGAATTCAGAAAATCATGGTAATTCTATTCCTGTAATATTTCAAGACGGTTTGATACGTATTATTACTCAAGGACAAGAATTGACTACTGATTGTGATGAAAAAACACTTGCTGAAATGGGATTTAAGGATAATCAAGTGAGTAGTGCAAATTAACTAATGTGTTTGCTTACAAAAGGTGGGTTTTAGATTGTTTATATATCACTGGGGGCAGCAAGAGGTTTGAAAAAACGCGATTGCATAGATTCGCCTTCGTTACAACCACCACCGCTTCGAGAGTCTGTTCCTCCTTTGTTATTATTAAGAAAAAATTATTTTGAACAACTTTTTGCTTTAATGCATATTTTAAGTGCTATGAAAACTCCGGTTAAAGGAGGTGTAAGTATAATAATTATAACATAATATAAAAATAAATTTTTATAATTTATAGCATGAGATTCCTCATACAAAAGCACAAGTTTTAAGTAGAAGAGTGTGGGATATACTAAGTCTTTTACCAACAAATCCAAAATTATTGTGTGGTTTTCAACAACTAGACACTCCTTTAGCTGAACTGCTCGATCCGGCTAGTCCTCAAAAATTAATGTATTCAATTTACATCGTCGAATCTCTTAGTGTAAAATCTAGCGCAGAAAGAGGCGACGATGGCAGAGACCCTTGGAATTTAATTTTTATTCAACAAGGAGGACTTCGTCATTTATTTGACATTTTTATGTCTGGTATGTATAACTAACACAACTTTTTTCAAGTTTCATCATTTTATGTTTTTTTAGGTGTCTTGCAAAGGTCAGGTAATGAAGGTAGTGATTGGCAGCAAGACTGCTTGGCGTCATTGCTTAAATTGTTATGTCAGTTGGGCGTGGACTCACTGCCTCATGAAAGTAGAGCTCATAGAAGCGATAAAATTATAATTCCCGGTTTGAATGAAGTAAGCAATATAATAAAATTAAAACTGAAGTACTAATACATTATTTAATAGGCTTTATTATCTATGATGGATGTCAAAACTACAATGCCGCGATTAACTAGCATTTTAGAGGAAGCATCTTTACCAAGAGATCCCAATCACTACAAAACTGGTTTTTGGGGTCGAGCTCAGGTTTGTTGAACACTCACTATTATTGGTTGAATCTAAATCAATCTTTTTTCAGGTTGTTCATTATGCTCTTGCTTTATTAGTGTCCTGGTTGCATTGTAATGAAGAAGCAAAACAAAGTCTTTTTTCAACGCCTAATTTTTCTATTTGGTTACAGCGATTAGTATGAGTCCATCACAACATTTAGAAATCACGTTTTAAATGTTTGCTTTGCAGGTGCTGGAAGATCCAGAACCGTCTGTTAGAAGAGAAATTTGTTCAGCTCTTTACAGATTATGTTTAGGAGTTTCTGCAAGAAGCGATGGACCTGATAGTAACCTTGTTGCTCCCATGCTATCTCATTTGTTAAGTTACTTAACTGGTGCCGAAAATATGAGGCCCCAAAAAGTTGAGGTTTTACTTTTTTAATATTAAAATTTAATTTCTATTAACTCGGTGTATTTGGATAGGTTATTCAAGCACATGAGGATGGTAAAGAACCATACGGCCCAGCTTGTCGGGATTATTTTTGGTTAGTTGCACGTTTAATTGATAGTTTACCTGATGAAATAGTAAAAGGTAAGCAATTGTTAATTGCAATTTTTTTAAATAAATATTTATAAATTTATAGAAAGTTTGGAAGATCCTCAAACATGCGTGATTGACATAAATAATTTAACAATTAAGATTAGTCAATCAGTTTTAATAAGAGAACATTTAGAAACACGCCATCGAACTGTAGATGATGATGGCTTAATTGGTTTGTTGAATGTATTGACAAATTTAATCAAACATCATCCCCCATTTCAAACAAGTAAACAAGGGCAAGAATTGCTTTGTGAAGTGTTTGATTTCCTTTTTGCTCTTCCAAGTCCTAAGAAACGCTATGTACCAAAGTGTAAATCGGCGAGGTCTAGAACGGCCGCATTTGATCTTTTAGTGGAGCTGGTTAAATATGCTCCTATGAATTATTCTATTTTACATGACAAGTTGCTTAAGCAACATCAACCGGGGCCTAACTCACCTTATCCCTGGGATTACTGGCCACACGAAGATGGTCGTTCTGAATGTGGTTATGTGGGATTAACAAATCTTGGTGCTACATGTTACATGGCGTCATGTATGCAACATTTGTATATGATGCCTCAAGCAAGAGCATCAATACTTTCAGCTAACACGGAGCATGCAAAACACGAACCAACATTAAGAGAATTACAACGAATGTTTGCATATTTATTGGTACGTTAATTTTTTTGTTGTTTTTGTTTGTTAATTTTCATTGTAGGAAAGTGAAAGAAAAGCCTATAACCCTAGAAGTTTTTGTAAAGTTTATACCATGGACCATCAACTTTTGAATACAGCAGAGCAGAAAGATATGGCCGAATTTTTTATAGACTTAGTCAGTAAATTGGAAGAAATGACCCCCCCTTTAAAGAAGGTTATTAAAACACTTTTTTGTGGTGTTATAAGCAACAATGTTGTTTCATTGGTGAGTTCGTGCACATATTTCTGCTTGTAGAATGTAATTTTATTTAAATTTTAGGACTGTGATCATGTTAGTCGTACCTTAGAGGAATTTTATACCGTGCGCTGTCAAGTATCTGACATGCGTAATTTATACGAATCGTTAGATGAAGTAACAGTTAAAGATACATTAGAAGGTGATAACATGTATACATGTTCACAATGTGGGAAAAAAGTGAGAGCAGAGAAGAGGTAAGAGATTTGCACATGAAATTAGTAGTAAATTAATGTACTTCTTTGTTTTAGGGCTTGCTTCAAAAAGTTACCCCATATTTTGTGCTTTAATACAATGAGATATACTTTTAATATGCTGACTATGCTAAAAGAAAAAGTGAACACTCACTTTTCCTTTCCTTTAAGATTAAATATGGCTGGGTATGTGGAAAAGCAACTAATGCAACAACATTTAGGTAAAAATTGATTTCTTGTTGTAGTAATATAAAATGTGAAGGCATTCACAATTTTTTAAAAATCCCCAAAAATATTTGGTTTAGAAAAGTCTGCTAAGAGGAAATGTAGGAAATTTATTTTTTTACAAATTACCTGTTTACATAAATTTCCTTAATTTCTTATGTGGTTATTCTCAGAATCAAATTAGAATTTGTTGTAAACTGCTGGTAATATAAAATGTGAAGGCATTTACAATTTTTAAAAAATCCCGAGAAATATTAGATTTAGAACAAAATTTTGTTGAGAGAAAATGTAGGAAATTTCTTTCTTTACAACTTTTCTATTTACATAAATTTTCCAAAATACAACCCTTATGCCGTTATTCTCAGAATAAAATTGGAATTTGTTGTAAACTGCTGATAATATAAAATGTGAAGGCATTTACAATTTTTAAAAAATCCCGAGAAATATTAGATTTAGAACAAAATTTTGTTGAGAGAAAATGTAGGAAATTCCTTTCTTTACAACTTTTCTATTTACATAAATTTTCCAAAATACAACCCTTATGCCGTTATTCTCAGAATAAAATTGGAATTTGTTGTAAACTGCTGGTAATATAAAATGTGAAGGCATTTACAATTTTTAAAAAATCCCGAGAAATATTAGATTTAGAACTAAATTTTGTTGAGAGAAAATGTAGGAAATTCCTTTCTTTACAACTTTTCTATTTACATAAATTTTCCAAAATACAACCCTTATGCCGTTATTCTCAGAATAAAATTGGAATTTGTTGTAAACTGCTGGTAATATAAAATGTGAAGGCATTTACAATTTTTAAAAAATCCCGAGAAATATTAGATTTAGAACAAAATTTTGTTGAGAGAAAATGTAGGAAATTTCTTTCTTTACAACTTTTCTATTTACATAAATTTTCCAAAATACAACCCTTATGCCGTTATTCTCAGAATAAAATTGGAATTTGTTGTAAACTGCTGATAATATAAAATGTGAAGGCATTTACAATTTTTAAAAAATCCCGAGAAATATTAGATTTAGAACAAAATTTTGTTGAGAGAAAATGTAGGAAATTCCTTTCTTTACAACTTTTCTATTTACATAAATTTTCCAAAATACAACCCTTATGCCGTTATTCTCAGAATAAAATTGGAATTTGTTGTAAACTGCTGGTAATATAAAATGTGAAGGCATTTACAATTTTTAAAAAATCCCGAGAAATATTAGATTTAGAACAAAATTTTGTTGAGAGAAAATGTAGGAAATTCCTTTCTTTACAACTTTTCTATTTACATAAATTTTCCAAAATACAACCCTTATGCCGTTATTCTCAGAATAAAATTGGAATTTGTTGTAAACTGCTGGTAATATAAAATGTGAAGGCATTTACAATTTTTAAAAAATCCCGAGAAATATTAGATTTAGAACAAAATTTTGTTGAGAGGAAATGTAGGAAATTTCTTTCTTTACAACTTTTCTATTTACATAAATTTTCCTAAATGCAACCCTTATGCCGTTATTCTCAGAATAAAATTAGAATTTGTTGTAAAGTGCTGGTAATGTAAAGCCAAGTTTCAAGTTTCAACTCTAATAAATAAATATTGTTAAATATAATATTTTTAGATGAAAAACGAAGTTGTAACGAACCTGAAGAAATTCAACAATACGAATATGATCTAATTGGAGTAACAGTGCATACAGGAACTGCAGATGGTGGTCATTACTATAGTTTTATCAAAGACAGAACAGCTGGTGCAAGAGACAAATGGTTTCTTTTCAACGATGCAGAAGTAAAACCATTTGATCCAAATCAAATTGCAGCAGAGTGTTTTGGTGGAGAAATGACGGTTTGTTATGAGTAACTTTTATTTGTATTTTTTAAAACTGTTAATTTTAGAGTAAAACCTATGATAGTGTAACCGACAAGTTTATGGATTTTAGTTTTGAAAAGACAAATAGTGCTTACATGTTATTTTATGAGCAATGTCCAATGTCAAATATGGAAGATACGGAGTGTCCATCTACAACATTAGAAAGTGATTTTAATATAATTTCTCCTTGCTCACCAATACCGACGGCAACTTTTGAACTTAGCAAAGAATTAGAAGATTGGATTTGGCAAGATAATATGCACTTTATTCAAGACAAAAATATTTTTGAGCACACTTATTTCAAGTAAGTTTACAAGACTTATAAAGAACACGTTTTAAAAATAATATTGTAGTTTTGTATGGCAAATTTGTGGTTACATTCCTCAAACAATTTTGCCAGTTCAACCAGATATAACACAAAAGGCTGCACAATTAACCATATCTTTTGTTATTGAAACTTTTATTCATGCCAAGGAAAAACCAACTATGGTTCAGTGGGTAGAATTAATAACTAAGCAGTTTAATTCTTGTGACGATGCGTGTATATGGTTTTTCGAACATATGGTTGAAGATACTTGGTGGCCAATGCAAATTTTACTTAAGTGTCCCCAACAGATGGTTCGACAGATGTTTCAGAGGATATGCATACACGTCGTCCAAAGGCTAAAGTAACTTTTTATATTTGATTTTTATGTATTTCTAAGAAATTGTTTTAGACCAAAACATTCAAACTTATATCTGATGATGGATGATGAAGTAAGGGATGACGATATGAGCGAGTCAGGTAGCAGTAGTACCATGAACTACAATCCCGATTTAGTGGGAAACGGATCGTGCGTAACTAAGTTTATGAAAACATTATTATCATTGGTAAGTCAAACTTATTATGCAAATGTAATTTTACAAACTATTTATTTAGATGGAACATGGTGCTAAAGCCCATTTGAAACATTTGACTGAATATTTTGGTTTTTTGTATGAGTTTAGTCGTATGGGTGATGAAGAATCAAAATTTCTTATAGCCGCTGGCACTATTAATTTAATGGTTCATTTTTATTTAGGACAAAAAGCTCACGATTTTGTAAGTAATTAACTTTGATTAATTAAACTTTTCTACCGTAGTTTTTGTTTTAGATTGACGTGAGTGAAGGGGAAGAAGAAGAAGAAATTGTCACTTTACCTACTGAAAAATATAAGCCGGCATCTTTAGATAAAATGATTACTCTTATTGCGGCTTTAGTTGAAAAGAGTAGGGATTCTGATTTGAAATTACGCCTTAATGCAAAAGATTACAATGCTGTTGCAGGAGGAAAGGTATGTTTAAAATATTACCTTTAAGTGTAAGAAGTAGCTAATTAATTTTTTTCAGGGTTTTCCATTTTTATATCAACAAATTAAAGACAATATTAACTTACAACAAACTAAAAATTTGATATATTCGCTTTGTAGAGGCAATGAAAAATTAGCGACACAAATTATTGGAATGATATCTCAAGCAATTAGCAGGCATTCGGACGTACTAATTTTGTTTCTTGTTTGTGATTTTATTTAATACTTATTTTTTAGTCTTGTCAGCCTTTTTTCAAAATTTTTACTTTGTTAACTGAATGTGGTACTCAAGCTGCCGGTGGTCCATCAGGATTACCCTGTTTTACACAGTTGGTGCTTCAGAGAGTATGGGAAGCCGCCGAATGTTGTCCTTATACAGCTTTAGATTGGTTATCTCTTCAAGTTACTAGAAGTCGCATCATTCATCAATGGGTGCTTTCTTGTATGGATTCTTGGTTAGAGCATTTTCTTATGGCTCATGGAAATCAACGTGTTCGAAATGGTGAGCTTTCTATCTATGAATTCAGTATTAAATTTCTAATTGTAATATTATCTTAGCTGCTGGTTATCTATTAGTATCGTTAGTTCCAAGTACTCAGTTTAGACAAGGTTTTAGAGCAACTCATAGAATGCAAAGAGAACCTCACTTTACACCAGAAGCTCAAAGTATTTTACATCAAGTTTATACGGCGCTATTAAGATTGCTATCATCAGCAAAACATTACATCGAAATAGCAACACATGGAACTATGAAACTTAATACGTATTTTGCCCTTCTGACTTACTGTTGTGTATCACGTTCGGAAAAACTTATGGTGGGTTACTTTTATTGTGTTAATTACATTATTTAATTAATTATTAAATAATATGTTGTTGCAGTTTGGTCAGTATTTCTTGCAGCTGTGGCATTTGTTTCATCCTACATTCAGCGAACCTTCAATTCCTGCATATCACAATAAACAAGCATGTTTATCATTTTGGAATCATGTCTGTACAGATTGTCCAGAAAATGTATTGCTTATGCTTCAAAATGGCCATATTACCAAAAATATAGCTTTCAATTATATTTTGTATGTTAAAACTTTAAATATTCTTTTTTATGCTAATTTGTGACCTTTGTAGAGCTGATCACGATGACCAAGAAATTGTTTTATATAATCGAGCTATGTTACCTGCGTATTACGGTTTATTAAGGATGATGTGTCAACAATCGAGATCTTTTACAAGACATTTAGCGCAGCATCAAAACTTGCAATGGGCGTTTAAAAATATATCTCTTCATCCTACTCAATATCCAACTGTAAGTGTGAAGTTTATTATGAAATCATTTAAAATTTTTCCAATTCAAGAAAAAGTTGTTATAATCGAGAAAAAAATAATAATAATAAATTTTTTTTTTGCATTTCTCGACGTATTGATTCCAAAAATGCAAAAATTTTTTTAGATTTTATGAACTGAAATGTCCGCATGTATGTCCCCCCTCCCCCTAGAGCAAAAACTACTGAAGCGATTTTAATGAAATTTTATTTTAGCCACTTTAAAATTATTTCATCAGCATAAATAGCTTTTAATAAGAAATCTATACAGGATGTCCAAAAATATGGTGGTTATTTTAGGCGCATATTTGCAAATTTGGTCCAAATTCATTTCTACTCGGCTATAAGATAGTACATGTGAGCCCCAATTGAAAACAAAAATTTCAAATTTTTTTATTCAAAATGGCGGCCAATAGAACGATTGTCCCATTTTGTGGTTTTTCTCTTATAACTTGGCCGGTAATTATTATAAAAATTTCAAAACCGCATTATATAGCCAAAATATAGGGCTTTCGTCCTAAATAAGTCGATTTTCAAAATTGTTTCAAAATTGCCTACTTTTAAGGAGCCAAAGTAGGTCAAAATTTTGAAATGGAATTTCTCAAAATTTCCTCTGCCATATTTTTTCTTTTTTGCATATGTTACAGACAACGTAATTCTCTATCGAAATATAAATTTTTATCAAAATCTTTCGAGCCGTTTTGGAGTAATAATTTTTTGAATGTCAAAATTTCAAAAATCTATAATTTCTTTTGTAATAGAAATTAAAACTTGAAAATGGATATATGTATCAATCCCATGAATATTTATTATTTGACACCATTTTCGGTTAACCAAACGCTTCCGGTTAAACCGGAAATTACAAAAATATCAAAATTTTTAGGAACACCCTGTATATTTAAAAATATTTGGAAAGCTCGTAAAATTAGCTATTACAAGATACCAAACACTTTATATTTTGACTTCAAGTTTAACTGGATCAAATTTAAATAGAATATCCTGTATATTTTTCAATATTTTGAAAGCTCGTAAAATTATCTTTCTGAAGATATAAAATAATATGTATATTTTGAACTTCAATTTATGCCAAAATTATAAAAAAATGAAATTTTTGGAACAGTTTATACCTAAAAATTCTGCTTACACACAGAAGTCCCAGGTTCAATCCTTGACGGAAGCTAAGGGCGCGCTGCTAAAGTGGAGGGGAGACATTTTTGCCATAGCGTGTATTTTTACCATAGCGTGTATTTTTACCACTTTAAGTTGAAGAAAAAAAAATATAGATGGTGCCAACATACTGTCAAAATAATTATTTTAATTACCAATGTCAACCAATCTCAAACTTAAAAAAAACAAGAAACAGTACTTAAAAGTAGAACATTACAACATCGTTTTGGACGGTTTTCGATGCTGTAATGAGTATATTGTTACAAAAGAATAGTAAAGTTAAAAATTTATACCTGGAACTTTAAAATTTTGCTTGGGCCATCTAAAAGGCAATGCCTGAACTATTGTCGAAAGATTTGGTTGAAAAGACCGCTAAGGACAGATTTTGATTCAGTATTATCTTCCTTGTTTCGTTTAATTAGCGATGGAATCACTTAAAAATTAGGTATTGTTCTTATAACGATCTCCACCAGGAAATAACGGAATTTCATCAATATTGGTTGCTTAAAAATTTGAAAGTTTCTTGTTTTCAAAAATTAATTTAACCTATTTATTCATAATATAAAGCAATGAAAATTGTTCATCTCCTTCATTGATCTTTCCTTATTAAACATTCAAAAAAATTAAGTTCATATAACGTTTAGTTTTTAAATTCCGCAAGACAAACTAAAGGCTTATTTTTAACGTTATTTTAACTCCAACTTTTGACGGTTTGTCAGCGCGCCCTTTTAACATAAAAATAAGTTGAATACAAAATGACAAGATTTGACGGACGGAAAAAATTCCTCGTATGGCCACATCCGTTGATTTTACTTTTTTATGGTTTTTAGGCAGTAGAAGAATTGTTCAAATTAATGCAGTTGTTTGTTACTAAACATCCAGATGCAAGTGAAGCTGAACAAAGGGAAATTTGCACTTTTAGAAGAACAACATTGACTGCTTACTTACAAGTAAGTATGGTGATCTTTTAAATCAGATTGAGAGATCTTAAACTGATAATGAATAATTGTATCTCGATTAGTTCAAATGCTTTTGTCTCAAGGCGTTTTTATTTGCAGTGCTTAGATGGTCGAACGAGTTGGGGCACATTAATATCGGCATTTCGAATTTTAGTGGATTGTAACGATGATCGTTTGTATGTTGTATATAATGGTGGTTTACAAATTGTATTTGAGGTAATTATAAAGTGATCTCTTTAAATTACTGGATTTAATTTAATTTTTTTGTAGTGCTTCCAAAATCTGCATGTCATGCTACACGAAGCTACAGCTTGTCATGTGTCGGGCGACGTAATCGAAATATTATCAATAATGTTAGATTTGATAAGATGTGTTAGATTATATCGTGATACAAAAGATGCCCGTGGCATATTATATGCTTGTAAAGACTGGGTAGAAGCTGCTCGTAAACTCTCTACATTACTTAATACTTACAATCCTCCTGATATGCGCTCGTTGGTTATAGGTAATGCTAAAAGAAGAAAGATTATTAAAAGATAAATACCCTATTTTCTGTTACAGAAATTTTAAAAGAGTTTTTATTAATTGTTCCTGGAGATCTTATGGCAGTTTTAGTTCCTGTGTTAAATCACTGCCATTCAGCTTTTCAAGAAACGCACGAAGTCGCGGCACCTTTAGGACCTTACTTCCCAAGACGAGGACATCCCTTGCCACCTTCTTCTGGTAAAGGTATCACTCGACCGCTTCGACCTATGATTCAAATGACGGTACCTCACAATCAATTAGAGTGTAGTAGAGTAAGTTGAATTGTCATTTTTAAATTAAATCTTTAACTGTTTTTCTTTGTAGGGCGTCGATCCTGAATATGATGATGCTTTAGATAAATTTTTTACTCCTTACCACGAATTTATAGATATGATATGTCGATTAGCAGTTAATGCAGAATCTCTCTCTGAAATGGTAGTTGCTATCAGTGCTTTAGTAGGATTTGAAGCAGTTCCATTACATTCCACATTTTTCCCTAAATTTTGGCTTGATGTTTTAAGGATTCAAGTAAGATTTTAACCTTCGCTTTCTCTATGAGACTCACATAACTATTGTTTCAGCAAATGGATCGTAAATATTGTTCCATGTTAACGGCTTCGAATTATTTTGTGGATTATATCGATGCAGTTCTATTAGATGAACGTTCCTCTCTCATAATTGATGTTATATACGAATTTATAACCACTTTTTTCCCTAAGGTAATGCTTCTTTTTAATTTAATCGAGAAAAAGAAAATTTTTTATTGCATTTCTCGATGTTTGGCGTCCCCCTGATTCCAAAAATCGAAAAAAATTTTTGGTTCTTTAGTGAGAAAACCTTGTATCTGTCTGTCTGTGTGTTACAGCTGTGGAGCAAAAACTATTGAACTTTAAAATTATTTTATCAGCAAACTAAGCTTTTGTAAGAAATCTATACAGGGTTTCCAAAAATAAGGTGGTAATTTTGAGCACATATTTGCAAATTTGCAAATTCATTTTTACTTAAAAAAAAATTTAACTTTTTTTATTCAAAATGGCGGCCTATAGAACGATTGTCTCATTTTGTAGTTTTCTTCTTATAACTTGGCCGGTAATTATTATTATAAAAATTTCAAAACGGCATTGTACAGTGAAAATATAGGACTTTCGTCCTAACCAAGTCAATTTTCGAAATTGTTTCTTAATTGCCTACATTTAAGGGGCCAAAGTGAGTCAAAATTTTGAAATGGATTTTCTCAAATATTCCTCTGCCAAATTTTTTCTTTTTTGGATATGTTACAGGCAACGTAATTCTCTATAGAAATATAAATTTTTATCAAAATCACTCGAACCGTTTTGGAATAATGATTTTTTCAAAACTCTAATTTCTTATGTAATAAAAATGAAAACTTGAAAATGGATATATGTATCAACTCCATGAATATCTATTATTTGACTCTATTTTTGGTTAACAAAACGCTTCCAGTCAAATCGGAAATTACAAAACTATCAAAATTTTTAGGAACGCCCTGTATATTTTTAAACATTTTGAAAGCTCGTAAAATTATCTGTTACATGATACCAAATACTTTATATTTTGACTTCCGGTTAAACCGGAAATGGGATCAAATTTTTAAATTTAAATGGAACACCCTGTATATTTTTCAATATTTTGAAAGCTCGTAAAAATAGCTTTCTGAAGATATCAAATTAAATTTTAATTAATAAAAATAAGTTAAATACAAAATGACAAGATTTGACGGACGGGAAAAAGTTCCTCCTATTGCCACATCCCTTGTTTTATTTATTTATTTAACACTAATATGTTTCTAGGTTTCTTCGCATGTACTGTCGGAGCAAACTTTAACAATGGTAGATAATACAGTAGTAGGTTTAAGTGAACAAGTTAATTCAGTTGATCTCAAGAAGACCGCAAAGCGTTTAGCCGGCGATTTACGAGCTTTGGTTTTAGTTTATAATAGTCCTCAGGCTGTTCCTCCACCACTACTAACATCAACACTTCAACAACTTAAAGTAAGGTTGCAAGCCGAAATATCTGTGATGCAATCAACTCCGGGTACGAGTTACTTAATTTTTAAAAATTCAATGTTAATTTTGCTTTTTACTTAGAAAAACTTGGATGTGATGCAAGTTCTAAAATGGACGATACCAAACCGGACACCGGAGCTAGTACTTCAAAAGTCGATGCAAGCTTAGAATCAAAATTAGGTAGCGGCGAACAACAGCATAAACCTCAAACAAGTAGTGCCGAAGAGAAAAATGAAAGTGATTCTGAAACTCAAAATACAAGTGGTAGTGATGATAATACAGATGATAAGAAACCTTTAGCAATTGTTCAGTTAGAAAATTTAAAATTATTAAGTTCTGCAATTGATGAGCTATTAACAATGATTGAAAAAAAAAATCTGAAGTAAGTCGCGTTTTTTGTGTTCACGATTAGCTACAAAAGACCAATTTTTTTATGTGATGTACATAACCAGTTCTGTTGTCATGTATAGCTGCAACATTGAAAAGTAGTCAGCATTGTTTGGAGTTTCATAAATGCAGTTTTAGTCTTGTGGAATAACTTTTATTAACAATAATATTATACATATAAGTTGTACTTTATTATATATTCTAACATTTCAGTTGCTGATACTGATGATACGTTGCGGAAACAGGGTTTTGCTATTTAAATTTTTTCGATCAATGTATTACATTTCTAACGTAAATATAAATATATTTAGTCATTATTAGTTTGTAAGGAAAGTTTTCTATTGTATTAAATGTTTCTGAGAAATATTAAAATTCCACAGTGTGATTGAATATTAATTTCTTAAAGACTGTTAATAAAATTTCTTTTTTATTATAATTTCTTCTAATTGATTGTAATTATGTTAGAACTTTTCAAATATATAAAAGTAAATTATAAATAAATGGGAAACCTGTAATTATTATACAGGAGTCGAGAAGAAGCATACATCCAACATTGTTAAATTTGCTAATGTAATTTTAATAAACAAATCTATTTGAAGTGTAAAACTTTCAAGTAAGTTTAAAATTTCAGCTAGTAAATGGTATTTCATTATTTGGGTATATTCACCAATACGATCAATTTTAATAAGAACACAATGAATGTCCACCAGTAAGTATTTCAGCTTAATTTTAAATATTTACAAAAATGAGTTATAATGAGTAGTTATTATTAGTTAGTTTTTAATGAAATTTTCATTTCATTATAATATGAGTCCATTTAGATCTTTATATTCTAATATTAAATTAAAATTGCTATGTACTGTATGTAATTATTCAAACATATTTTTTAGATAAATTGGATATTAATCGAGATTTACATACTAAATGGTTCGACTTCGAAATCTGTGGTCGGAAAATATTTTGGAGTACACAGATCAGGATGATTATTGGATTCCTTTTCAGGTAATCTTGCTCTTTATAATAAGCTTTTTGTTTTATTTTTAAACTTTTAGTTATCAAAGCACCAAAAAAATTCTACAATGTAGTAGTCCACCAGAATAAGCAAAAATTCGATGGGAATAACAACAAAAGTTGATCCATGTTGAAATCTGTCATAATATGTTAATTTGAGATGAATCTAAAAACGTGGAAACAAGAAAGTTTTATTCTTACTACTATTAGAAATTTTAATTACTGTTTGTTCTTACTATTGGATTTTATTTGAGGTGTGTTACTTATTAATTTTCATTGAATCGGCATTTATTGCTGGCTTCTGGAGTGATGTTAGACATTTAAAAAACTTAGAAACTCTGAGAGCACTGGGCGGCGCTCAACACTCCCAAGGAATAATTTTAATCCTAGTTAGTTAATAAGGCCTTCATTTTATAATTTTATTGTTAAAATTAGATTTTTACCACTAGTTATAGGAAAGTTGTAATCTGAAAGTGCCTTGCTATATAGGTCACCCAACGTACTCAGCAAAACGACGCACTGTATATCGCTAAAGACTATCACTTTAGTAATAATCAAATGCTATTGGTTAGTATTGTAAAAGTAGGGAGATCACGCCCACCAAAAGTCTATTTAAGTCCGAGTTTCGCCACTCGTTCAGATTCTTATCAGCAACTCAGATCTTCAATTTTTAGAAATTTAAGGGTTACTCGTGTCGAAAATCAACTTTGATTTTTTAAATTCTTTTTCTTGGAAGTTGTTCCTGGTATTGCTCTGACTAACCACACGCAATTTTAATGCAATTAATGTACTAATAAATTAATTGTTAAAATTTTTGTAAACTGAATTTAAAACATTTTTTAAGGAAACTGAACTTGAAGTTTTGGATTTCTATAATTAAAACTTATTTGTAATTTAATCTTTGTATTTAAAAAGAATTTTTTGTAATTTGTAATACTATTAACATTGTTTAAAACTCGGAAAAATTTTTAACATTTTGAAATTGTTTGTTTTATAAGAAATTCTTTATAATTATTATGTTGAATGTTACAACCGTTACAACCATCCATGCATACCACAATAATTATTTAATATTATGAAAATATTTGGTAATTATTTGTAATTAATTTTAAGAAATTGATTGCGATTTTTTTAAGTACCTACTTTAGTAAGGTCTTATTGTTCATTAAGAATTAAAAAAATGTATTATTATACGGTATATATTAAGGGTGCCAAAATCTCCTTAAGGAGAAACGAGAAAATTGTTACACCCAGTGCTTTGGATAATAATACATTTTTTAAATATGTACATTATATTAGGAGTACTTTTTATTGTCAATTATAATTATTTATAAAATTGTAGTGTTCTATTTGATGATAACTAATAAAACAACGATTTTCCCAATTTAATAATTCTTTTATTTACTTGTATAAAAAGCAGATCAATATTATCGATATTTAAGGAATGTTAATTAATTATTAGAAGTAACTAATGATTCTCTATCATCTACACTAATTAAGTTTAACCCCTGTAGTCAAAAGGCCTCTAATAAAGCTAAAAATTGCAAAAATAACTTTCATGGAATTTTAACATGGACAAGAAAATGTTCGTAAATGTCGATATTTGCGAGTACGTGACAGGATCACAGGAGTACAACAAGGTGTCATAATAATATTAAAAGAAATTTATTAAATTTATTTATAATAGATTAAATGCACGGCCTTATCTTCACTAACAAGATAAGCTTTTGATAAAAGTTTTTACATAAAACTCTTTAGGAATTTAATTTAAGATTTTTATTTTTAATGATATCCTATAACACTTCTGCTCTCCTAATACATCAATTAGTTTATAGACTAATTCTTAGCAAATTTTAATAAATTTGGACACATTTGGACATATTTTATGTCAAAATAAGCTGATTTTTACACAAATATTTTATTTTGTCCTTTTATCTCTTCTAGATCAAAAGTTTATTGTAAAAATCAACTTATTTTGACTTAAAAAATGTCCAAATGTGTCCAATTTTGTTAAAATTTACTAAGGATGAGTGTATAAACCAATTGATGTATTAGGAGAGCAGAAGTATTAAAAGATATTACTAAAAATAAAAATATTAAATTAAAAGAGTATTAAACGCACGGCCTTATCTTCACATAACAAGATAAGCTTTCGATAAAAGCTTTAATATAAAGCTCTTTGCGAATTTAATATAATATTTTTATTTTTATTGATATCCTATAACACTTCTGCTCTCCTAATATATCAATTGGTTTATAGACTAATTCTTAGCAAATTCTAACGAATTTGGACACATTTGGACATATTTTCTGTCAAAATATGCTGAATTTTACACAAATATTTTATTTTGTCCCTCTATCTCTTCTAGATCAAAAGTTTAGTGTAAAAATCAACTTATTTTCACATAGAAAATGTCCAAATGTGTCCAAATTTGTTAAAATTTGCTAAGCATGGGTGTATAAACCAATTGATGTATTAGGAGAGCAGAAGTATTATAAGATATTATTAAAAATAAAAATATTAAATTAAGAGAGCATTAAATGCACGGCCTTATCTTAACATAACAGGATAAGCTTTCGATAAAAGCTTTAATATAAAGCTCTTTGCGAATTTAATATAATATTTTTATTTTTATTGATATCCTATAACACTTCTGCTCTCCTAATATATCAATTGGTTTATAGACTAATTCTTAGCAAATTCTAACGAATTTGGACACATTTGGACATATTTTCTGTCAAAATATGCTGAATTTTACACAAATATTTTATTTTGTCCCTCTATCTCTTCTAGATCAAAAGTTTAGTGTAAAAATCAACTTATTTTCACATAGAAAATGTCCAAATGTGTCCAAATTTGTTAAAATTTGCTAAGCATGGGTGTATAAACCAATTGATGTATTAGGAGAGCAGAAGTATTAAAAGATATTATTAAAAATAAAAATATTAAATTAAGAGAGCATTAAACGCACGGCCTTATCTTCACATAACAAGATAAGCTTTCGATAAAAGCTTTAATATAAAGCTCTTTGGGAATTTAATTTAATATTTTTATTGATATCCTATAACACTTCTGCTCTCCTAATATATCAATTGGTTTATAGACTAATTCTTAGCAAATTCTAACGAATTTGGACACATTTGGACATATTTTATGTCATATTAAGCTGAATTTTACACAAGTATTTTATTTTGTCCTTCTATGTCTTCTAGATAAAAAGTTTAGTGTAAAAATTAACTTATTTTCAGATAAAAAATGTCCAAATGTATCCAAATTTGTTAAAATTTGCTAAGCATGGGTGTATAAACCAATTGATGTATTAGGAGAGCAGAAGTATTATAAGATATTACTAAAAATAAAAATATTAAATTAAAAGAGCATTAAATGCCCGGCCTTATCTTTACATAACAAGATAAGCTATCGATAAAAGCTTTTACGAAAAGCTATACGTAAAGCTCTTTGCGTATTTAATTTAATATTTTTATTTTTAGTGATATCCTATAACACTTCTGATCTCCTAATACATCAACTGGTTTATACACCGATTCTTAGCCAATTTTAACAAATTTGGACATTTATTATGGCAAAATAAGCTGATATTTACACTAAACTTTATAATTAGAAGGGATGGAGGGCAATATAGGTGTAGTAGAGACGTTGTAGAAAGACGGCTATTAATCAAAATTTGATTATCTTCCCCCTAATCAAAATTATAGCTAAATAAGCTCAAATTACCAAGTCTGTTAATTCTATTTCAGGCTGTACACGGTTTATTTATCAATATTTAAAGGATGTTAATTAATTATTAGAAGTAACTAATGATTCTCTATCGTCTACACTAATTAAATTAGTCATAAGGTCTCTAATAAAGCTAAAAATTGCAAAACTAACTCTTATGGGATTTTAACATGGACACAAATTTCGATTTTTGTGACTTCGAGACAGGAACACAGAAGTGCAAGAAGATGTCATAATAATATTAAAATAAATCTATTCAATTTATTTGAAAGAGTATTAAATGCACGGCCTTATCTTTACGTAACAAGATAAGGTTTCGATAAAAGCTCTTCTCTTACCTAAAGCTAAAATTTAATTAGTGTAGACGATAGAGAATCATTAATTACTTCTAACAATTAATTAATATCCCTTAAATATTGATAAACAAACCCTATAAAGCTCGAAATAGAATTTACAGATTGGGTAATATGTGAAAGTGGGACTAATCTAAATGTTTTCTTAATAAAATGCAAACTTTAATTAAATATTTATATCAACTATTTAGTAGTAGTAATCACAATTGTAAAAATCTGTACACAACTCGAGTCTTAAAGATCAACAGCAAAACATGTTTTTTCAAACTGGTACAAAGTAGTCTCTAAAGTACCCTAAATATGTACAACTAAGTTTTCATAATATAATTAAATTTAAATTAAAATAATTTTCCTAATACATTCATTTCGAAGTGTAAATTAATAACAAAACATATTTACAAAATAAATATGTATAAACATTTAAAAGGTTTCATATTTTAAAGTTTCATCTTCTGGAAACTCAAACTCTTTACAATCTTTGTTGAGGAACGATCCAAACTTTATTACAGCGAGTTTATCAACTTTAACGCATATGTCTTCAAATTCATCAGTTATTAGAGCAGGAACTGTAATACGTAGAGAAATAAATATTTGAAATTAAAAATAATTTAAATACACACCAATTTCAAAATCTTTAGGAGCGGACAGTAAACTAATCTTTTCTTTATTTCTGCACGACATTAAATGAACACAGCCCATTTCTTGTAAACACTGAAAAAATGATTATAAGTAAAATTGAAAATTGAATTACATACTTTAACTTACTTCGAGTAAATAATAAATATTAACAGGTTTCAAATAATAATAAGAAGTAATTATATTACAAAGAGGAGTCATGAAGTTTGATATACAGTATCCAATTATAGTAACTAACCATTGTTCAAACAATGGGACATTAAGTGAGCCATCGATGTTAGACCATGGCATTAGTTTAACAATAATTTTTTCATTAGTCCTGCAATATAAAAATATAATAAATGATTTTAGATGTTATGTATTACATACTTAATTTCTTCTTCGTCCATGTGATCTTCTATTGGTCCAGTTTCAATTAACCAAGTTTTCCTATAGTTGTAATGTACATAAACGATGTAGGTAATTCCAGCACGAAGTAGCACATTCATTTCAGTTAAAATGTGTAAGATGGTTGAAAGGTTGAGATTTTCATAATGTACAAATATATCCTAAAAATAAATACAATTTAGAAATAGAACGCGTAATATTTAAATTTCTTACTTTTAGTTGTCTTGTGGAACAACCAAGAACTTCTTTATCAAACGCAAATTGAATTATATCTTCAGCTGTTTTAATATCCACATTTGTAGCGCCTCTTTGTATTAATCGATTTCTTATTTCTTCTTTGGTAGGTATATCAGCTGCTATCACCATGTCTCTAAAATTTTAGTTTTTAGTAATTAATAACACGGCACGTAACTACGGGAGGACCAAGGTTTAAACCTTGGGCCTTACCTTAAATTTAGCTGGGTCACCCCTGTGCCCACCCTAAAAAAATGAAAATAGGCAAAAATTCAAATAGTGTAACCTGAATTCCACACAAAATATTTCATCTTTAAAGAGTTTTATGGGCTGCACATTATGTACAGTCAGCCTCAAAATTAATGGCCACCCTGGCTATACGTTTAGCACGAATTGTGGATGTATAGTTAATATTTTTTTATTTTTCTGGAAAAGGCTTAAAAAGTCAAAGAAATAAATTAACGGGGGTTTGTACACCCCGTTCGTCTAACTTTCTCTTTCTTATTGCTTTTGTATAACGGTCTTTATTTGCTTTTAAACAGGTATTGAGACCTGCTGACAATTTACCGCTGTTAAATTTTAGGTTTAAAATGAAATAAAGATAGCTCTATACAAAAGTATTAAGAAAGAGAGAGTTAGACGAACCGGGTGTACTTACCCTATAAAAAAATATGAACTATAACCATCACAACACCCCATACTTAAACTGAGGGATAACTTTATTTTGCCAACAAGCAGTAAACCAACAACCTCCTTTTCTGTCCTTTTGTCGTTGTTGGCTAATAACCATTGCTATACGCCAGGGAGGCCAATAATTGTGAGGCTGACGTATTTGGCCCACCCAAAAAAATTTGTGGCCACCAAGTGCCCACCTGATTTTAAGAAGCTAATTACGTGGCTGAATTAATAGCTATCTTAAGATGACCAATTGTAATTATCTGTCGCCACTTTAATAAAATACTATAGGGTGCTCCTTAATAGGGGTGTTTTTGAATTTTTTCGCTCCCAAGGGTTCAAACGGTCCCTTTTCAAGAAAAAAAAATTGTCCTACAGTTTGAATGCTCTACCTCAATTTTAACATTCTGCGCACGACCGCCAAAGTTTCTTTTTCATTTATTTATTCAATAACCCTGGTCAACACACTTTTTGTGCAGGGTCGGCATAAGCTATTTTAGGTGTCTTTTAGGCCGCTGAATCCGAAAATGAAATTATTGTTGCCAGATTGGCTCTAGTTTTCGAAATTTTGTTATTGGCGCCATGCGGATTTTCAAAAATTTGTATTTTTAATCGTAAAGAAAAAAAACTTTTTTTTTCACTCTAACGTAAGCTTTGAACCCATAAAATTTGAGAAAATATAGTAACTTTTTCTTGGATTGGAAAAAGTGTATGCACATTTTTCTAAGAAAAATTCATAAAAATCGTGTTTTTAACAAGTAAAACGTCGAATTTTTGGTTAAAATTCTCCAATTAGCCAAAAACAAAACGTTCTAAAATGGTCAATTTTTGTTCGAGATTGATAAAAATTTTTGCAAATTGATCTGACACCAATTGCATAAGCTCTAGCGAATTAACTGTGTGACCGTAGTTAGAATTAACCATAGTTATGATAATTTTAGCTCCGGACGACTGTATGACTCGCAGATAGCTACAACAAACACAGTAGGTATAACCGTAACTACGTTTGGGGGCGCACGCAGTTAATTCGCTACAGCTTAGGCAATTGGTGTCAAATCAATTTGAAATTTTCACACATTAAAGTTGAGACTTACGACTATAGATTAAAAGAAATTTGATCAATCTCGAACAAAAATTGATCATTTTAGAACGTTTTGTTTTTGGCTAACGTTTTTCTTGTTAAAAACACGGTTTTCATAAATTTTTCTTGGTAAAATGTGCATACAGTATTTTTTTCTCGAATTTTATGGTTTCAAAGCTTTTTCATTACGATTAAAAATGAAAATTTTTTGAAAATCCGCATAGCGCGAAAACCGAAACTTCGAAATATTTCGAAAACTAGAGCCAATCTGGGAAAAATAACAACATTTTCGGATTCGGCAGCCCAAGACACCTAAAATAACTTATGCCGACCCTGCACAAAAAGTGACCCCCTTTTTTGTAGACCAATGTAATCAGTTGATTCTTATACTTTTGCCTCGTTATTAGGCTTAATTTGGAAATAACTCAACACTTCTTAAAAGCATTTAGAGTATCATCACTGTTACTTAAATCTTCCTACCAGTAGAAGCACAGGAAGCCATATTTTTTTTAGAAAGTCGGCTTTTTCCTCCAACATCTTCCAAACGGTCGAATTTACAAAAAAAAATTGATATCAATTTTGTAGCAAATTAAATTCCCTACAAAAAAGTTTATGACCCAACTTTGTCAAATCATAATCGTCGAAGTTATAGCTATTCAAATGACCCCTGTTGAGGACCACCCTAATATACATAGTAAATTATGGTTTGAATAATATATCAGATCATCTAAAAAATTAGTAATACTTACTCTTCAGCCTTTTTTAGAATCTTCTTGCGAATGTCACTACAGCTGGCACAAAGATCGTTAAAAGTTGAATTTTCAATTTTTAATATTTCCATTTTCATGTTGGGACTTTTAATTAAAAAATGATCGTGTAATCGATCAATAGATTCTTCATCATCTTCTAATGCAGTTTTATCAACAAGTAAACGAATTAAATTTTCAGCTCTAGGTACTTTTCTGTCTTCTTCAGAACAGTCTTTGACCATTTCTTCCATAATTTCTTCAACTGTAAGATCATCATTCATTAAATACTGAATTCTGTCGTTAGGAAAATCTTGTTCATTGTCAGTTCTATCAAACTTCGACTTGGCGCTTGCTTCAACCTTTTCTAAACGTTTTCTTTTACATTTGGGTAAAACATTTTTTTCTACAATGGCGGACTTATTAGCAGAAATTTCAGTATTACTCTTATCGACGTGTCTTAATTTTTTATTTGTGATTTGATTCTTTGTGAAAATTAAAGGCTCGTTGCTTACAACTTCTGTTTCAGTTGTATTGTGTAAAAGAGTTTCGAGTTTTTTTTCATAAGCTTCAAAACTCGACGTTGTCGAAACGGCGAAAGAATCTTCTGTTGATTTAGCAACCGCATTCTCATTAGTCTGTTTAGAAGGTAATTCTAAATCTTCGATATCCATATCACTATCTGATAAATTAGATAGCACTTCTTCTTCAGCTTCAATCGTAGTTGTTTCACATTCATCTGATAGTTCATTAGGTTGAAACCACGAAGTAAGAAATCTTTTCAGCATGGGTTTTCTACAAACGATTCTTACTTTTTCACCTTCGAGTTCATCTTTTTGTGCGGAGTTTTCGTCGGTTTTTTTGTTATTTTTAAAAGTGGAGTTAACTTTTAATGAGGTCAACAATTTTTTATATCGTTTGGCCAACTCTCTTATTAACTCGGTGTGATCTTCTACGTTTGGATTTAAAAATATGACGTCTTTTGGAATATCGAGTGAATATTTGATGTCTAAAATAAATGCCAACTCTGACAATGCTACAGAATGTCCTTGAGTAATAAAACGCAAAGATCTATTGTTATTTCGATCTTGTCTGTTGACAATGTTTAGAAAACATTCGTGAGCTTCTGAGAATAAGCTAAACGGAAGCATTCCTTTCCGCAATAAAGAATAATGGAAGGAAAATTGAAGCAGTTTCGAAAATACAGGTAGTACTTGTTTGGTGGTATGTTTGACTCGAACTTTTGGAACTGAGATCATTCTTGTACTTCTTACATCTACTAAAGCAGATCTTAATATGTCGTCTGAAAAACGTTGATATAGATGAAATAAATGTAAAAGCCAATTTGGATCGTCTCTACGACTTCCTACCGCCGCTTGTATAAGGGATTTAATGGTATCCACCGTAATATCCTTGTTTGTTTTGGGATAAATTCCAGAGTCGAGAAAAGGTTGAAGAATTTTAGATTTTATGTCGTTTAATTCGATACAATCGTAAGATAGTACTTCAGATGACAGATATTCGCAATCTGTAAACACTTGCGATGATTTTTCCACTTCAAATTTATTTAGAGTTATTCTTAAGTTGTATTTAGGGGTGATTTCTTCAAACACGGGTTGCAATTCGTGTTGGTTCTTGTAAAAGTAAGTGACTAAGTAAACGAAAGCGCATCCTAAGTCATTTGTAGAGACGTACTTTTCTGAATTTATATCGTTGTAAATTTTTTGAAAGTATGTTTTTACGAACGTACTGGTAAATAACGTTTTAGCAGCTCTGAATAAAAGCTTCTGATCTCTACATCTACCAAAAAGAGTAACGACTTTTCTCAAACAAGCGTTTGAAGTTTTATTTCTACCACTAACACATAGTTTATGCAAGACATCTCTGTACATTTGTCCGGTTATTAGTTGTTTAAAATTTGTAGGGCTTAGAAAAGACGATACCACTTTAGAAATACATATAATTCGTTCTTCATTTTCGTTCCAATCGGGTCGACTTAATTTTAAGCTGTTCATAAGCTTTTTATCTATATCGTCGTATTTAACTCTTTCTGTTGTAGTTCTACGAGGTAAAACTTTACGTATTGTACTTTTTGGAACATGTGACTTTGTTGTTTCTGACTTTGCTTCGTTATTATTTTGTGCCGTGTTTGGTTTTGAAACCATCGGGTTAGGTGAGATCCAATTTCTACGTAAACAAGACCATAAGGAAGAGTCCAAGCCGGCAGCACCACGATGATCTCCAGGTAAGGTTCCTGTATCATTGATAATTGCAGATTCCGGCGTCTGTGGCTTTAAAGTAGATATTAAAACTTGTTTTTTATCGGTTTCTAATTGAAGAATGTATGTTCCTACGACGGTTTCGCGCATACCTAGTTTAGTGTTGTAACAAATATTAGACATTTCGTACCAATAGTTATCAACATCTTTTTGAGTGTTAAATACATATGATAGTGGTTTATACTTTTTGTCTTCCACCATATGATATCCAGGCTCACTTGAAGTGGTATCCAATAGAGACGCTTTACGATTTAAATAAACAAAAACGTGATCTTTTTCTCTAAAGTTTTGTGGTCCAAACTGTACACATCCAATATAACATAAACGTGTTAAAACTTCATAAACGTCAAAAATATATTTACGACGATGAAGTAGTACATCTCGAATTTCCATCGGTAAATCTTTAACTACATATTGCTTTTTAATTGGATTTTTGATAAACGTTGATAAAGCTTCAACTGTATAAGGTACAGGATGTACTTGTAATAATATAGATAGAGGCATTCGCAAAATAATATCACAAATTAAAAACCATCCTTGGGGCCAACCAGAATGTTGAGGTAAAGGAGGTACAAACATTTTCCAATTAATATCATTTTTGTAAAGTGTCGGCATATTATTCACGTCATATCCTTCGACTACAATATTGTCAGTTAGTTTTTGTCCACTATAGTCGTAAATTAAATAAAACAAAAACTTATGCAAAATTTGTAACTTTGCAAATTTTGGTTCGGCGCCGTACTGATTTCTAACTTTACTATCGTATTTATAAGGAAAAACTGGTTTAATTGGCGCAGGTTCTTGACTTTTAGAAATTTTCTTAGAAGCCTTACTAACTTTGGGAGGTTTAACAAGTTTAGAATTTTTAATATTTGTAAATCTAATTCTTGCTTTTTCAACAACGGCCGTTACTAGAGGATGATGAACATCTAAAGACGGTTTCATTATAACCGTCGTACTTCTTACCATTTCTTTCCATTTGTAAACAATTTTCAAAATTTTCAACTCTCCAGAAATTACCAAACGAGTTAAAATTCGATAAACCGATTTTGTATCTATCAAAGATTTGTACCCCTTTTCATTTTCATATTCTTTGATCATTTTAGACAAATTATGAACATCTACAATCAATTCTTCTTTAAGAACGGCTTCTAGAATTTGATTCATTCGTTCTTGCATCTTTAGTGTCACATTAGTATCCTTTATGTAATTATTCTCGGCTTTATTAAAATTAAATTCGCTCGGATCCGCAGAGCAGTAAATCTTGATCTCATTATCATCTTCATCAATTTTATCATACACAATACTTGGATTTGGACCCATAAAATGATGGTTTAAAAATATACTCGATGCATCATCACTTTCTTTAATCTCATGCGATTGATCTTCGACTGTTGAATTATTTCGAGAGTCGTTAGAAGAATCCATTAATGAAGTAGAAGCACTTACTGATTTTAAGGGTAGCAGCTCTTGAACTTTGTTCTCCAAATGTAATAAAATTGATTCGACTATATTTAAAACACGCGTGCAAAGTATTTCATAAGTACTTCCAGCAGCAAAATCGCCTACATAATTTGAATTATTAATAATTTGTTTTATTCGCAACTGTAATTGACCACCTAATTTTCCTTTCCACCTGTTCAATGGACTCCCTTTACAAATTATTTTATTTCCTAATTGTAAGTTTTCAGTTAACTCAACAAAAGTAGAAGGCAGAATGTTATCAATGCTCTTATAATCACGTTCATTTTTAAAAATTAATTCTATTTCTTTTAAATCTGTTGTAACTGCTTTTTTATGCCTCTTTTTAAAAATAAGATCGTAAATGTTTTCTGCTTTTGCATGGGTATTTTCAGGCCGATTAACAGTTTCATTTACATTAAGACAATCACTCTCAACTTCTAATAAGTTAGAAACAAACCGAATTGATTCATTTTCAAGCTCTCTATCAGTTTCATATAAATTAATCTCTGTTTTGATATTGTTTGTAAAATAATTGCAATTAAGATAGTATTTGTGATAACGTGTACGTCCATTATCGGTTTTAATTCCGACGAAGTAATTTTTCGCCACCAAGTACCTTACAGCTACGCGATTTGTGTAAAAAGATGCACCATTATTACTAACTATTTGTTTAAGTGATCTACCATTTAAACCACTTGATTTAACATATTTGTAAATTTGATTTATTATGGTTTCATTGTAAACGAGTTCACTTGGATCGTCTTCCTCGTCATCTGGAGAAAAATCATCAGCATTAAATGTAATTTATTAAAAGAACAACGGATGTGGCCTTTTCCGCTCATCAAACCTTGGAATTTTTTATTTTTTTTAAATTAAAAGTTCATTTAATATCTATAAATAAAATATAAAAAAAAACTTTAAAAAGTGCACTAAAGAAACGTTTGGGTATTGAAGTTAGGCATGAAAACAGTTCCTCGTATGGCCACATCCGTTGTTTTTTTATTAAATTTATTTTTATGTTAATATAAATTACATATTAAAAAATTTTTTTTTTAAAATTGCTTTCGTCCGAGATCGAACCTAGAACTTCTGCGTGTAAGCAGAATTTTTAGGTAAATGTGGGTAAATGTCTAAAATACTAATTTCATTTTATTTATTTTTGGCATAAATTGAAGTTCAAAATATACATTATTTTATATCTTCAGAAAGCTTTCAAAATATTGAAAAATATACAGGATGTTCCATTTAAATTAATAAATTTTATTTCATTTCCGGTTAAACCGGAAGTCAAAATATAAAGTGTTTGGTACCGTGTAATAGCTAATTTTACGAGCTTTCAAAATATTTAAAAATATACAGGGTGTTCCGAAAAATTTTGATATTTTTGTAATTTCCAGTTTAACCGGAAACGTTTTCTTAACCGAAAATAGTGTCAAATAATAGATATTCATGGACTTGATATATATATCCATTTTCAAGTTTTCATTTTTACTACAAAAGAAATTAGGGATGTTTGAAGTTTCGAAATTCAAAAAATCATTACTCCAAAGCGGCTTGAGCGATTTTGATAAAAATTTATATTTCGATAGAGAATTACGTTGTCTATAACATACTAAAATTTGTTTAAATCGGTCAGACCAGTTTTTGAGAAAATCCATTTCAAAATTTGGACCTACTTTGGCCCCTTAAAGGTAGGCAATTTTGAAAATCGACTTGTTCAGGATGAAAGCCCAATATTTTGGCTGTACAATGCCGTTTTGAAATTTTTATAATAATAATTACCGGCCAAGTTATAAGGAAAAAAACACAAAATGGGAGAATCGATCTATTGACCGCCATTTCGAATAAAATAATTTGAAAATATTTTTTTCAGTTGGGGCTCACATGTACTATCTTATAGCCAAGTAAAAATGAATTTGGCCCAAATTTGCAAATATACACCTAAAATAACCATCTCATTTTTGTACACCTTGTATATATTTCTTATTAAAGCTATTTTTGCCGATGAAATAATTTTAAAGTAGCTAAAATCGCTTCAGTAGTTTGTGCTCTGGGAGGGGGAGGGGACATCCACACATACAGACATTTTGGTTCAAAAAATCGAAAATTTTTTTTTTCCTCGATTATAACAATTTTTTCTTGGATTGGAAAAAGTTAATAATAATTACCAGAAGTCTCTTCTTTTGATTCTTCACTATTCCAAACACTAGCAACATTGATATCTGGATCTATTAACGTTAAAGCACGAACATGACGTTCACTGTCGTGTGCTTTTATTTTCCATTCTGCGACTGTTGCATTTGGATAAACTTCTCTATATTTGTGGTTCTAAAAATTTAATGCTACACTATTTATTGTAATCGAAAAATTAACTTACTTCGATTTTAACTACTTTTTGAAAATCCGACATTTTACACAATTTTCTAAAATTGTTTCCATTATTAAATTTAACTTTTAATTTACTTAAATCCATCCTGTAATTGGGACTCGAACGTAATACTTCTACAACAGTTTCGGTCATCTTCTGAGTTTTTGTTTTAATTTCGTGATGATTTTTCAGTAAGAGAAATACAGTTCCAGTTGTACTAGTCATATTTATTTTTAAATGATATATTTGTTTTGTAAGATAACGATTTTCAAAAAGAGTTCTCGAGTTGTGAAAGATTATTTTAGGATCTTTGCTTATTAATTGAAGGGATTCTTTTCCTATCGTAGTTTCCCCATTGTTACGTGAACGTCCTACTCGTTCTAATATGCAAAACGATAATAAACCGAATTCTATTGGATTACTAATAATACTTGATAAAGCATTAACTCTTAATCTTTGTGTTGCTACAATTACTAAATAATTTCCGTACCTAAATAAAATAATTCATAAATAAAAATGTTAATTTTAAAATAAATAGTAATTACTTAGCATCCACTTCATCTAATGACAATTCTCTAATATCTTTGGTAATTTTTTTTCTTGTTTTGTAAGTAGGTGAAGAACCCAAAACACCGTTTTCTTGAATTGGTACATAAGGAAAACTGTTTACAGGTTCATCCTGCAATTTAATATATATGTAAGTCACAAAAATAAAAATTTAAACACCAAATAATTTACATCTTTTTCTCGGCACTTTAAGGACAAAATATCTAGTTTATCTCGAGGTTGTTCTAATTCATAAAATTCTAAATCATTAACTCGTCTAATTTTATTCCATATGTATTGTTTAAAACTATCAGAAAATGGCAATTCAAATTTAGTTACCACCGATAATCGAATCCAAAATGCTAAAATATTCAATATAATCACATTATTTTAATGATTATTAGTCCTTACATTCTACAGTAATTCCATCTAACCCTTCTAAAGCAATTTCATTAACAACCAAGTGGTGTACATCATGATTAGATATTGAAAAATTACAAAACCCTTCCTTATCATCTTCTTTTACTTTCAATTCAGTTTCTACTTCATTACTTGATTTTCTACGCTTACAACCTTTAGCAGACTCTTCTTTACTTGGAGCCTTTGCTGGTGTTTTTATTTTTTGTTTCTTTTTGGGTGGTGGAGTTGTAACAACGTCATCGTCTGAAGTTGACTTCGTATTATCAATTGAAATTTTACGCTTCATTTTTGAAAATTCAGCTAAAAAAATGTAATTATTGATTCAATCAGATAGCAATGCAGCATTACTATTTTCTTAAATTACATCAAAGGCTTTTATAATCGACAACAGCTAAGTAGCTTGCCTTCGTTTAATAATTTCGTACTAAACTCTCATTGATTATTTAATTTAAGAAATATAAAAGTTACCTCATGTTATAGAGTTAAGAGCTGGACGTTTGTAAAATAAATAGTATGTTATTAAATTGACTAAAGTAGCACAAAATCATATTTTTAAAAAGAAAATTATGAACATAACCTTAAATTTTAAGAGCAAGGTCGTGGTGATTAAGGTACCAATTTGGCAGTGGCTATTGTAGCGTATAAGTGGGAATTTTAAATATTTAGCGGTGACAAATTTTTATTTTTAAATGCTTTAATACAAAAGAAAGTTAATAAATAATATAATAAATTACAGGAACATAATTTGCTTTTGGTATATATCACTTTAAAGATTATTTTAAATAAGTCAAATTATTAAAAAAAATTCTTGATTTAGTACGAAGAGAGCATCTTTAAAACCAATATCCATTTTAATTTTAATATGGGGAATTATAATAATAGGGGTATGAATAATGAGGATAATTATAGTTATTACTATAATAAGGATAATAATTATTATCAGTGGGATAATAATTGGAGTAGTGAGGATAATAATAATAAGGATATGCAACGTAAACTTTTTGCTGACGATTACTGATGGTTTGTTTTGAAGGGGTTGGTTTATCATTTTTTCGTTCCTTTTCTTTTTTTTTTCTGTAAGCAAATAGTGGTCTAAACACAATACTGCTTTCAGCAGTGTTCATATCGCCTAAAAAATAAATATTTAATATTTTCAATTTCAATATTTGAAATTTTCAAATTTTTAAAAGTGGTACACACCTTCATTTAAATTTGTTAATAATTTAGAATCTGGCATTTGGGTTGTAATTTCTTCATTAGCTGTTGATATCATCGAAACCGTCTCAAATTCAGGCACAGACGTCTTTGAACTTGACTCATTTTCTGATAACGTTTGCGAAATTGATTCAGTATTTTGATCAATTACAAAAGCATTATTAAATTGAGCGATTGACACTAAAGTTAAAAGCTGCAAAAAAAAATTATATTAAATTTAATTATTAAATAACAAATTAATGTACTCACCAAGTAAAACTTCATGATGGAGTCTTCTGAAAGAACTAAGTTTGGCTGTTTATCGAGTGAAAGGGCGTTAGCTTCTAAATCTGTATTGCTAGTGTTAAGTTTTTATATGTGTGTACACTTTACATTCCCCGTGTAAGCAAATAATTATTTTTGAAAAAAGTACTTAAAATTTTAATTTAAACAGAAGCGTGTGTACTGATTTCATTAGAACTTCTGGTCTTTGCGGTGAAAAATGAATGTTATATGGGTAGATAATCTGATGACTTTTTTAAAGATTCATAGAAATTGCATAAAATTATTCTGTGAATAACAATTACTAATTAAGTAAATAAGATGAATATTAGATCTATTATGACTGTCTTTTGATTCTGTAACATTCTATGATATGATAACCGTATAAATTTCAAATGAATTTGCTATGTATCAGATTAAACATTCATAAGGTCAATTTTATAATTGCAATTTATCTAATTTGTAAACAATTAACACTAAAAAGATTGAGTTCAAACAAATTTAACGATTGCTTGAAAGATAAAACCTGAAAAATACTAGGTACCTACTTCTGATCTTGTATTCAGTTATGGAAGGGTGATGAAAGGTTAATATTTTGAAATTTTCATTTTTTTCTCTTCCAAATAGGAAGTTACATTTAAAAAGTTTTTAATCCATCACTGACTGTTGTTTAATTAGCGGATATTTACTCAGAAAGTATTTTGGAAAGTTTTCTTTGTTTATTGTTGAAGATTCGTGTTCTAAATTCCTTATTCTAAATTCATTTTCGGAAAATTCCATAAAATAATTTCCCGTTATTTAGAAGTCTTTTTTGTTTGTCACCTAATGAATGAATCTAATGAATGATTAGTTTTGTTATTTTAACAGTAAATTATTGCTTCGCTAAATAGTCGCGTATTTCGGAAAAAATCAATTGAAGTTATAAATAGAAGTGTAAATCATATAGTTTACATAAAATTTATCAGGTTTTATGAATCTTTAATTTTGGAAAAATATTGAGCTTTTCTACTTTTTAGGAAGAAGTTAAACAATGGCTAATTCGCATTAGAGTCATTAGACCTATACCTATATGGAAATTTTATGAACAGGCAACAGAAATTCTCCAGATCTTCAGTAAATATTGGCTAAATTTAGGTATATCTAACAGCTTCTTGTAGGGTCGGATCAAAGAACGTTGGGGCCTGAGGCGCTAATTATTTTTGGGCCCCTACAAAAATACACTGCAGTTCACAAAACAAATGTTTATTTATAGTCTAGTCAACAAAGACCTTACAGAGCACATGGAAGAGGGTGGAATTTTATTTTATGAATCTTTTTAGATTAACTAGGAGGTACAAATACTAAAAGACCCTGATTCTAGCTACATATGGCTACGAGAAGGATGAAAACGTCCCGTTTTTGCTGTTTTTGCTTATATCTAAAAAACGGCGTATTCTAGGGAAAAAGTACTCGTAGCAAAATTAAAGCTTATTTAATTTTCTACCAAGACTGCTTGTATTAATCTTTTTCTATTTTTTCTATTTTTTGAGATACTCGCCCACAAAAATCGTTAATTGTATGAAAAAAATTTGCCTCACGTTTTTCGTCAACTTTTGCCTCTAGCACTGTAGCACCAATATAAATGAAATAGAAGCACCCTTTCGTTTTACAGTAAAAATCCTCAGAAAAGGAGTTGTAGAGCATTAATTAGTTTTTACTATTTTACTTTTTTCAGGGCCCTCCACAACACCGGTTTCCGAAGCACGCTCTTCATGGGTAATCCAGCCCTGGCCTCTTGATAATTGAATGTTCCAATAATATAAACTCAAGAAATATTAATGAAAACTTGACTGTCATTTTACTTTTATGTTGTTCCTTTTACTTGTTTGCAAAAGGAGGGAGCAGTTGCTATATTCCCAAGATGGAATACTTGGAACAATACAAAAGAACAATTTAATTTAAGCAAATGGTAGAGGTCCATCAGAGGCCAGTTAGAACACGTTCAAGGCATGGCTAACATTTTGTTATCGTGCAAAGTAATTTTGACGTTAACTTAAACATGAAACTTTTTATTTGTTCTTCCAGCTGTTACAGCCGGTACTAGAATACTGATTGACATTGTCCGTCATTTAATGGCATTTACATTTAGTATTTCTTCTTTGGCCTTACTTCCATATTTCTGCTTTAAAATCGAATCGGATATCGAATCCTCTGAACACATTCTCTGCAATTGCCATGCATTGGCTCGGCTTAGGCTGAAATACTTAGGGTGGGCTCAATTGACGCCTGAAGAAGTGAAAACTTCTCAGGTACATTATATGCTTCGCTGGCAAGATTGAATTCCTGAGAACATAAATACGAGAAGGGTATGAACAAAAGATGAACAACTGGTCGCAGTTCTGTAAGGCTTAAAAGCATATCTTTGAGTCTTGAGTACAATTACAATACGCATCTTAGAATACGGACGTTTAAATTATTTTTTGTTATCATTAAAAATAGTTCGAATCTTTCACTTTTAATCCACCTTACATCATCCAAAAACAAAAATTAGATTTTCTATTAAAATATCATTAAGGAGATAAATTTATATCTAAGAAATATTATTACCTACTTGTAGTCTAAATATGTTACTCATGCAACAGGTAATTAAATTTTAAGATAGAACTCTTAATTGTTATTTAATATGAAAATTTTATTATATAAATTGGTTTAGAATTTTAATGGTCTGTAGTCCAACAGTTCATCTGTAGGTGTGCAAAATGAATTTTATTATTGTAAGTACCCCTTTTTCATTTTTCCTTGTTATTAAATGACCATATTCTAATTTAAAATTGAAAAGAATTTGTAAAACGTAGAATAAAATACAGCAATCGCTTCTCTTTAAAATTTGTTAAAAAATGTTTGATTTATACACCAATAAAAATTCAAGCAATTACTATTGTTCTTATCTTAATGCATCAACTGCGTAATTTTTATTATTTGGAAAACTGACTTGGAATTAAAAATAATTTTACTTTACAGAAATTGATGGTAATATCATTCTGCGTAGCTAATTCTTACTCATTGAGCTACGTAATTTTAGAAGATAAACCTCATTTACATAAACTTACTGTGGATGATCCTAACGTAGTTACATTACCTCAATTAAAATCGTTACAAAAACCTCTACTTCCACTCCCTTATAATTTACTTCCCGAACAGTCTCATTATTTAAATCAAAATTTAATACCAGCAAGTTTATTAATTTCTTCACCATTTTTTCAAGTACTTTTACCAAATTATAATTATAATCATTATTATTTACAAAGTCCATTGGCGATTCAACTTCCTTTACTTGACTATTTAAAAGACTACGACGATTTAGAAGAATACGACCAGGAAGAAAAGATATTACCTTTACATCATCCTTTGACAGCAATCGTTTATCCCCTTGCGTACCTTAATTCTGACTCGCTAACATTAACACTTCCCAATTATCAACCAGGGAACTTTTTGTTTAATCCAAAATTTCAAGGAAAGGATACGAAAATTGGCGATGTTGTAACGGAATCTCTCTTAAAAGGCTTGCCTACAGATGAAGTTACTGGTATGGTTAAAGAAGCTGAAGATAATGGGACTGTCGCTGCTGAAAGTCTAACTGTAACAACACCTGTGGAGGCCATTTAAAAAGTTAAAAAATATGTTTTTGTTTACATTCTTCAGATAAATAATTCAAAACTGAAAATGTATTTTAATTAATAAATTTTTTTAAATAAATTTTCATGATTTTAGTACTCTTGTGCTTCTTTGTTGTGTTTTTCAGCAATATTGTTGCCTAATTCAGCAATTCTCATTTCATCATAGATTCATATGTTGGCGAAATTTACAAATTTTTAATGAGAAGTTACTATAATAGCAGACACAAGTCTTCAAAATGAGTCTCCGAAGCCGATGGAGGACACATTAGAGATCTCTTCTCTATCCTAACCCCTTGATGTACTGTCTTTATTCATGTGGATGGAAAAATTAATTGTAAAAAGTACTCAGGGCCGGTATTTTACTAACAGTAGTCTCTGTCTAGCGAACAGATGCAGCTAAGCCGCTCCCTATAAATTTCACTTAAATAAGGTTGACGCATGTTAATTCTTTTGTGATTGTTATAAACCGTATTTTCAAAATTCTACCAATAGGAAAATTCTATTCAAATATCGGTCGCTTTTTTTGGGAGTGCCTTAGTTGCATCTGTTCGCTGGACAGAGATTAACTGTTTATAGCTACGCAGGGTAAAATTTAAATTTAAGTGAGACCATCTTCTAAGACTAGTTTTGGTGTTACGTAAATAGTAGGTACTTGAAAAACACTTAAGTACTGAAATACTGACCTTTAGTGCCTTACTTAGTTTATAGATATGGCAACGTTGTCTTTACAGAGTTAAAGACTCGGCAAAGACTATGATGGTTTTACCAAGTAACTTAATAAGAATTTTTTAATGTTATGTTATACAGTGCACGTTTTAAGGACCTCCACCTTCACTTTCCCATTTTTTAGTTAATATAGTTTGAGCATACACCACCAATTATAAGTAGTTTCACCATTTTATCTTATTAATGTTGTTGAAACACAAACAAGGTATAAATAATGGTTATTTTTTGTATATTATACCTGTATGTATTTAATTAAAGAGATAGGCAACCCATCATACATTTACTATTGATATTGAGGATACTTATGTCACATGTCACACATATGAAATTATGTGCTATTTAATAATTAGGTCAGAAGGAAACATGTAACAAAATGTAGGCTGTTGCCCAGATAATCTTTTAAAAAGCCCGGCACGTTCCACAATATGTCACGACTTGTTTCGTGACTCCTGTGGGATTGTAACAGGATAATTGAGGGTTTATAAATGTACGCCAAGAGTTCCAATAAAATACAAGTTTATTAAAATAATAATCTCTTACTCATTCTGCTGTCATTACACTTTAAACTTAATTACTAGTTAAATTTGAGCCTCCTTTACGATCAGTCGTTAACTAGGGTTCCTCACCTTCTCAATCCCAACTGACCGTCTAACTGTAAATTTAGCCAGTTAGCAACTCTATCACGACTGCCGACTGACGAGCCACTCTCCATGGGCTCTTCAATCCACTGCTCTCCTTGAAGCTCATTTCTTAATCATTATAATATTTTTTAATTTCCTAATTAGAACTGTAGTAAATGCTGTCTTGCGAATACCTCGCATTTCTTGTCATTGCAATAATGTTACATATTTCCTTCTGACCTAATTATTAAACAACACGTAATTTCATATGTGTGACACCATTTGTACTAGACAAAAGTCTGGGCTCTCTATCCGTGCACCCAGCATTAAGGTCTATTCCCACACAACCGAGATTGATCCGTCACGTCACCGATCAGTCAAATGACTGAGACAGTGATTTTATTTTGCCCGGGCAAAATCTCGGAACCATGACTGATGAGTGTGAATGGAGTCATTTAAAAGCACGCTTCCGATAATTTTTATACCATTTTTGACTGACCGGAGACGTGACGTGACGGATCAATCTCGGTTGTGTGGGAATAGACCTTTAGGGGGACTATCGGGGTGTCGTTACGCCACTGGATCAGCGAATCATAAGCTCTGTTCGCTTGACTTGCACTAGTTACTAGTTACTACTGAGAATAAAGAATACAGAATGAAGTCTACAGTCATTGGTTTACGGACTGCTCCGAGCAACTAGTGCAAGTCAAGCGAACAGAGCTATCGGTTCTTCATTGAAAATTCTGAATAAATTGAGCGATCTTTTCAGGACAAGATCCCTTAATGAAAAACCGTTTGAAGTTGAGTTTTTACATTTCTCGGCTCCACTGGCCGTTATGTGCTTTCACTCAGTAGACAGTCGACAAGGCTTTGTTTAATGGAACTCTGTTTGGTCACAAGAGCACTCTGAGTGCAGGGATCATTTTGTCAAACAAATGAAAAGTAGGAAAAATTAGAGAAAGCGTCCTAAATTAAAAGCCAATAAATCGTTTCAGCACATCTGACGAACCTTGCAGAATAGGCTAGGGTTGTTAGAAGCAAAGGTTCTTTCAGAAGATTTTCACTAGAGGCTCACTAGTATGCCATTAGAATTGGCTTATTCCTTTATTGAACTTATGTATTTCAAATATTTATTTTCTTTCGTTTTTGTTTACTTTTAGCCAAAATTTTACAATTTGTGAGCAATTGAAGAAATATGTTGAATATTTACACTGATCGTAAAAAAATATAAACACGGAACAATTGTGTTAATTGATAATTACACAAAGTCTTTTATTTTCAAGTTCATAAATATCCAAAGAAAATAAAACGGTGTTATTTTTATAAATTTTTGAAGTAAATAATAATTAATAAGCACCTGTTGTATTAATATTTGAATAATGTGTTCTATGAGACTATTTTTACATTAACTACGACCTTTGTAAAATGCATGCATTCAACTTTTACTTTTCTTAAACTTGGATTAATCACAAAAATGTATTAATTGGATTTTTAATAATTTAATTTGGGGCTTTTGTATACGATAATACTCAAAGTCTTGGACCGAGTCTTGCTTCGCTCAGACAGCAAAGAAATTTGAATATCCACGGGCCTTTGAACCTTTGCGGTAAAAAACTACTTTAATTAAAAGTAGATTTCCATTAGACGTGATTTTGGTAGGTAATAATTAATAATGTACTTGTAAATTTTTAACTGCGCTATTATAACAAGTTAAATGACATCACATCCTGCTTAGCTTAATTAATTGTTTATCGATCAAAAATACCTCAATTATCTTCTACAAACCAACAATTTAGTTTTTTTTTAAATAAACATAAATAAATTAATTATTAAGACAATAAAAATCATGGTTATTAACAAGAATTTTACATTACATCACATAAAACACATTGAAATGCCAAGATGAGAAGTTGTCGTAAAAATTTTGTTTTATAAATTTCTCCTCCAGTTATAGTTGGTCGAATCAAGGATTTGACTACATATTCATTTGTAGCATTCTGTTAGTTTATTTAAAATAATAAGTCAACAGACTCGTTAATTTGTTTATAACAAATACAAAATATTAAAGAGAAAAAATCGAAAGTGATAGGTACCTGTTCTTGAGTGTTGATAATTTTAAACGTTAAAATGAAAATTTTGAATTATATGGTGAGTATTTTACTTTAATTTAATTATTATTAATTAATTTTCTGTGTTAATTAACTAAGAAGTTAATTTATATTTTATTTTCAATAGAATCTTGGGTTTATAATTTATTTGTACTTATGTAAGACAATACAAACTCATTTATGTACCCATAGGAGGACTTCTTTGTCCCCGCAACCCCTAAGACGAACATGATAATAATTTTTAAATTTGTAACCCTTACATACCCATAGTATGACTTCATTATCATCTTAAACGGTTCGTAAGAAAGAATTAACTGTTTGATCATAGCAGAAAAATCTTATTCAGGCTCATCTCTTGGGAGTCAGCTATTTGAGTGTTTTTCGTAAACCACATTCTGATTGACTGCACCAGGCACTGTCTTGAGACCTCAGGACAGTCCTGCTGCTGTCCATAGTGCAAAATACTGCCAATTTACTTTCTCATCAACTTTATAATTTTTTTTTTAACTTTCGTGCATCCATCCAGGCACGTAACTAGCTTCCTAAAATCAGGTGGGCACTTGGTAGCCACAAATTATTTTGGGTGGGTAAAATACATAATATGAGGCCCATAAAACTTTTTACAGGTAAAATATTTTGGGTGGAATTCAGGTTACACTCTAAAAATTATAATTTTCGCTTATTGTTGTCATTTTTCAAGGTGGACACAAGTGTGAACCAGCAAAATTTTAGGTGGGCCTGGGCCCACCCTGGCCCTTCTGTAGTTACGTGCCTGCATCCATCTTTTGAATATAAGTCTTGTTTCCTCCGTCATCTGTCATATGTCTCATTACTGTTGTTTCCAATATTTTCTTTTCTGAAGTTTTCTTCTTGTTCTACGAGATTTTCATTTTATTATCTACTATAAATTCATTTATCTGTTCTTTATTTATCTGAATTTGACCTGGAAACCACTGAGTCCACCTCGCCCCACCGCTTGCGTTGTCCACAATTTGGAATTCAAGATAGCTGATTTGACTTAATTGCTAAGACGGTTAAGATTCTTTGAGCATGGACCCTTGAGGATCCATAAAGGGTAGACTCAATTGTGGGGTTAAATTGTTAGCTATAGAGAATAAAGTAGAGCAATTGTGTTTTAAGGGTGGCATTTTCTGATATTTATTCTATAAGTCTCATTTTTATCATAACGGTTTCAGTTGATAAAATATCACGGATGTTACTTAAATACGATCTAGGAAATCTCTTTAGTCTTTAATTACATTTAAACTTCACCTGACAATGAAATTATATATCCATATTACGACTTTAGAGATATAATTTAAATGAATAAAATCCTTTCGTGTCCAAGATCCTTAATTAGACGTTTAATAGACACGTTATCCTTCTAATGGATTTTTCTTTATTACTTTAAGATTGTATATTTTTATATGAATGTTAAAGTTAATTAACAACAGTCATTTTTAACTTACTTACTAAAGATTAAAAGTTGTTTAATTATCAACGCCTTTTTGAGAAATCTATCGATTTAGATGGATATGTAAATTTAGAGGATGTTAAAAACGATTGCCAGAGTCTGATGGTCTGTGGCCTGAAGTAACTTCAAATCTAATCTTCTTGGTTTTTGTTTCTCTGAATTCGATGAAATGTCTTATAAGAGCAGTTTTCTTCTGAAAGTTCGTCAGCTAGTGTGCACACGATAGAGTGATAGACCGACTGTTAAAAACGAATGTCTGAGTCTGATTGATGGTCTGTGGCCTGAAGTAACTTCAAATCTAGTCTTTCTGGTTTCTCTGAATTCGATGAAATATCTTATAAAAGCAGTTTTCTCCTGAAAGTTCGTCAGCTAGTGTGCACACGATAGAGTGATATACGAACGGTTAAAAACGAATGTCTGAGTCTGATGGTCTGTGGCCTGAAGTAATTTCAAATCTAGTCTTCCTGGTTTTTGTTTCTCTGAATTCTATGAAATGTGTTATAAAGAGCAGTTTTCTCCTGAAAGTTCGTCAGCTAGTGTGCACACGATAGAGTGATAGACCAACTGTTAAAAACGATTGTCTGTGGCCTGAAGTAACTTTAAATCTAATCTTCTTGGTTTCTGTTTCTCTGAATTCGATGAAATGTCTTATAAGAGCAGCTTTCTTCTAAAAGTTCATCAGCTATTGTGCACACGATAGAGAGATAGACCGACTGTTAAAAACGATTGTCTGAGTCTGATGGTCTGTGACCTGAAGCTGAAGTAACTTCAAATCTAATCTTCTTGGTTTTTGTTTCTCTGAATTCGATGAAATATCTTATAAGAGCAGTTTTGTTCTGAACATTCATGAGCTATTGTGCACACGATAGAGAGATAGACCGACTGTTAAAAACGATTGTCTGAGTCTGATGGTCTGTGACCTGAAGCTGAAGTAACTTCAAATCTAATCTTCTTGGTTTCTGTTTCTCTGAATTCGATGAAATGTCTTATAAGAGCAGCTTTCTTCTAAAAGTTCATCAGCTATTGTGCACACGATAGAGAGATAGACCGACTGTTAAAAACGATTGTCTGAGTCTGATGGTCTGTGACCTGAAGCTGAAGTAACTTCAAATCTAATCTTCTTGGTTTTTGTTTCTCTGAATTCGATGAAATATCTTATAAGAGCAGTTTTGTTCTGAACATTCATGAGCTATTGTGCACACGATAGAGAGATAGACCAACTGGCCGAAAACAGATCGACAGTTGGACATTCAAATTAAAAAAAATTCAGAACCAAAGCTTTCTCCATTTTGCAAACTAAAATATATCTAATTCAAGTGTACGACTTTTCTTGAAGAAAGTCCAGCTCGAAAACAAAATATTTTGATCTCAAATAACGTATTTGGTCATTATGATTATGTTAACTCCATGCTAGTTCACATAACATAAATGGTCAAGGTAATGGCCATACAAAAAAAGTCAAGGTAACAATTATAAAATAGTTGTAGCTGTTGAAATAATACAAGTATAGAATTTTCTCATTATTATTAATTAAACAAGAAATTCAAATAAAACTCATAATAGAGCCACTTACCTTACTGAATTAGAATTTTATGATGCTTGCTTGAAAGCAAGTGTTTTTATACGCAGAATGAAGAGCCGATGAAGATGATTTTTAAATTGTACTATAACGAAATCTACCCCTCTCTCTGTACTTTATTTTTTGAATTAATTTATGCATTATTTTTAGATCTACACATTTATCCCTCTTCTTCTGTTGGTACAACTGGTCTCTTCTCAATTTGATGATCCACCACAATGGGCTCCTACTTCAGTACCAAAAGACCAACCTTTAGTAAGACAAGTTTTAGGATATAATAAATACGATGGAAATGCTGTTCAAAATAGTGATAGAAGAGTTGTTTATGGAAATAACTGGGAACTCTTTGATAATGATAATGTAAACCAACCACCATCTTTTTAAAAAGTCTTAAAATTTTGATATGACTTCAAGTGTATTCATTTTAAAAAAAATATTTTATTGTGTTCTAATAAATTACAAAATCATATAAGCAAGTCGTTTTTTTTGAAATTTTATATTTTAGTCGAAGTATTTACCAAATAGAAGAACTGTGACTAAAACCAGTGTTACAGATGCTATAATTTAAATCAATCTACCGTTATTATAAAGCTCGCTAGACACGTATTTTCTAAATTGCAATCAATTTGTTGATTTCTTTTTAAATTGTAAACTGGTTATACAACAGATTAAAGTGCTAACAAAATATTATTAATTATTTTCAGTCAAGAACCTTTAAGAGAAGCGAGATAATGAAGGAATTCACCGATGTTTAAATTCAAGTTTTAATTTTTTTAAAAACTGGTGTGAGCTTTGATTCGAAATTGATAAACACAGATCTATCAAAATAATTTTGTATCGAGGTGGCTTATAATGCTTATGTTACAATCAGAAATGTAACAGCCTTCTTGATAAATTTTAATTCATTAGCTTGATAAAGTTTATTATTAATTTACTCTACAGCTACACAGTGGAATTTGGAGTTTATTGCAACAAATGTGTAAAAGGTGGCTGAAATTCAGCTACGAGCATGAGAAGATGTCATATACGCAGGGTAACAAAAGTTATCTCATTGTTAATTTCCAGCCATGAGCTAGTTGATTATGACATAGTTTTTAAAAATATAGGTACTTCGAATATCTTTTGTTAACATTAAACCAATGTTCTGTCTATTACAAAAAACGAGATCTCCCCAGGCCCGGACTGGCTAGTGATTAACCCCACTGGCTACAAAATAAATTGGCGCCAAATGTACTGGCGTATCACGTAGCGACACTATCATGATCCTGGGTTTCAAAGATTTCCCACAGGCACCCATAGCGGTCCCCAAATTTTTGGAATTTTAAAGGTCAACGAACTTAGATCACGTATTATAAAATTAAGCAAAACAAAAAAGTTAGCATGTGTCCTCATCTGAAATGAAACACACTGTATGTTTATTATGAACTTTTTTCTTCATTTTGATTTTTCCATTTATTTTCATTTGGCCCCAATTTCACTTAGCCGGCCGGGCCAGTCCGGGTCTGGATCTCCCAGTTGGAAGTTGAATTTGAGCTACCTTGTAGACAGGGCCCTACAACTCACAGTAGAACGTCAGAACTCAGTAGTTAGGGATGTAGTATAAAAACGTGATTATTCTTGAGATAATGGGTAGTATGCGCTTCTTTCTCAAGATTTTGGAGTTGCTTCAAATAGTATGAATAATACGTATGAGCAGATATTCCATAACAAAGTATGTCCTCAACTTGTGGTATGTGTTCTCTTTCTCATATGAATAAAACCGAGCACATTCTTAGTGTTACCAGTAGCTTCTCCAAAATTGTGAGTATGATCAGTAGGTAGCTTAAGTTTGGGAAGACTTAACGGTGGCCGAATTTATGCCTCTAAGTTCTAAGAGACACTGATATGTTGATTACTGAGTTTTGTAGATACCTCGACATTTCCTGGGAAATAATACTAATGAGAATAGGGGCCTTGCTTTAACAAATGGGGGAAAATTAATGTTTCTTCGTTACATTGAAGATTTGGAGATCCCGATTTTCCAAGTGATAGTGATTTCCAACTTTAACTAGAGTTATTCAATGGAACGCTACTGATGCAGTTTTACTTAGAGATTCTGGTTATGGGTTGACACTATGATTAAAGATTCTCTTCAACGTAAGTAATAGTCTCGAAAAAATTGATTATGCTTAATAGAAGCGTGTAATAGTAGAAAGATATTTCGGCCAGTTAAAATGAAGTTTTCATATTCTTCAAAATAAAGTATGCGTTCGCACTGAAAAAAAGAGTCACCTAGTTGAAATTGACTTGGTTAGGCTGCATGCTGCCTCGTCATCAGACTTGAGAAAAGTGGAGGAGTAAAAATAGTTTTTGGTCGATAATTTTCATATAGTCTTGGTATTAGTGACTAATGCATGGATATAAGGCTAGTGCTAAAACTGAAGACGACTTCAGCGGTAATTTGAGACCTTTTTCTGTAAAGAAAAAAATAGCATTGAAGTGATGATAGGGGGCAGTTCTGAACGACACTGTATTTATTAGAATAACCTAGTTGCCCAGAATCCGAGAGATTTAAACACCCTGTATAATAGCTCAATGATTAATGTTTTTTTTATGTAAATTACTTATTATAGTATTACAAATAAAAACAAAATAAAAACAAACAGGGGATTTTCTCTTATCATCGTAAAGATTTTGTAACAGTTTCTAAGAAAACCGTATTAAAACATTTTTTTTAAATTTAATTAATTAATAGGTATAAAACGTACATAAATATCGAGTAAATTTACCTACGTCAGATAATTTTTGTGTAAATAAACTGGAAAATCCTTAAATCCTTCGCGACGTGGTTGAAGACTAATTTATTATTTAAATTTATTTTATTATTATTGTTATACATTTATTAAAATAATTGTTTTGTTGAAATTTGGTATTTCGACGACGATTTTCGATAAAAGTTAGGTCAAAATGACAAAGGTCATAGACATTTAAAAAAAAAGAATTTTTTGGATTTTGCTAATGATTGTTTTAAGTTGACTTTTTAATATGTTTGTGGCTTATATTTCACAAAAATTTACCATTTTTTAACATGAGAATTAACAAAGAAAATAACCTAATCTAAAGGTTAATCTAAGGTAAAACACTTTGATGAGATTTAGATCAATACAAATACACTCATCTGAGATTTATATCAAGTTTCGGCACTTACCACAAATAATCAACTGAGACCGAACCACGGAACGTAAGTTTAATTCCAATCAGGCGATCAAAATTCTTCATTTCCAATCCGTGTTGGTCCGGCAGTTGCATGGAGATGAAGACGCTGAAACAAATAGAAATTCGTATCAGTTACATTAGGATGCTAAAATATACGTTCAGATTTGTATATGATGAAGATGATACTGATAGACTAATGACCATAGCATAAAAATCGAGGTGATAGTATTGGAGCTCATTTCTTCATCAACATCAGGCGCAGGCTTTAGAGCTCAGGACTGTTAAGAATCAACTTTCAATTGGAGAGGAGGTCAAGAAAGCCACTTGAGAGGGGCGCAAAAGCATAGTTTTCCTTTAAAGAGTCTTGAACCCTAAACCCAGCAGATTTTATCGTTCGCCGACTCTCAGATAGCTTACCTCCAAGAGCTGGTAACTATGGATACAGGTTTCAATGTGAAAAAGCGTTTTAACGAAGTACTACTTGAATACACGAGTAAATATTGTCTGAATAGGCGGATAGAAACGAAATGCTGGTTACCTTTATTATAATGCCCGACTTACGTTTAGAGATTCGCGAGAACGAGATTTTTGGTCTTGAAAAAGTCTTGAATCTATGGTCTTGATCTGAGTCTTTAAAAAATCTTGATTTCAGAGTCTTGGTCTTTAAATAATCTTGACTCTGTAGTCTTGGTCTTGATTTAAAAAAATTCTTGACTCTGTAGTCTTGGCCTGGGTCTTTAAAAATGTTGACTCCATACTTTACAGTCTTGGTATTTCAAAAATTTCGACTCAACAGTTATGGTCTTGGGTTTTAAAAAGGTTTGACTCTGAAGTCTTGGTCTGGATTTTTGAAAAATCTTGGCTTTATAATTATGATTTAAAAAAAGTCTTGACTCTGTAGTTTTGACCTGGGTCTTTGAAAATGTTGACTCCTTACTTTATAGTCTTGGTATTTCAAAACTCTAAACTCAATAGTTATGGTCTTGGTTTTTAAAAAGTCTTGACTCCGTAGTCTTGGTCTAGGTCTCTAAAAAATCTTGACTTAATAGTTATGGTTTTAAAAAAGTCTTGACTCTGTAGTTTTGACCTGGCTCTTTAAAAATGTTGACTCCTTACTTTATAGTCTTGGTATTTGAAAACTCTAAACTCAATAGTTATGGTTTTGGTTTTTAAATAGTCTTGACTTTGTAGTCTTCGTCTAGGTCTCTAAAAAATCTTGACTTAATAGTTATGGTTTTAAAAAGTCTCGACTCTGTAGTTTTGACCTGGGTCTTTAAATTGTTGACTCCTTACTTTATAGTCTTGGTATTTCAAAACTGGGTCTTTAAAACATCTTGACTCTCTACTCTATAGTCGTGATATTTAAAACATCTTGATTCCGTTCTTCTGGTATTGGTTTTAAAAAAGATTTAACTCTATACTGTGCAGTCTTGACCTGGGTCTTTAAAAAATGGTATTTATAGTTTTGGTGTAGGTCTTTAAAAACTTTGACTCTACAGTTTTGGTCTTGGTTTTAAAAAATCATGCCTCTATAGATTTGTTGTGTCTTGTCTTCACTAGCTAACTCCAAGACTTGACCAAGACTCTCAACTCAAGACTCCCGGTTTTTTTAGGTCAGTCTTTGTTTTATGTCTTGTAGTTACATCTTTGTCTTGATTTTGTATCCAAGATCAAAGTCAAAACCAATACGTTCTTTAGTCTCAGGAAACTGAGACTGAAAGTTTAGGTTTTACGTTAAGGTATCTTGTAGCCAAACGCTAAGAAATTTAGATTTTCTTGGTAGGCCAGGTTTTATGTTTATTCGCAGCACATATTAATTTGACAGTGGAACTGTCAAGTTTGAAAGATCAACGCAGATGACGATTCATAGTATGACATTTTGTTGAAAATCATCTTTGTTTTTAAAGATAAATCTATTAACTAACTGGTGAACTTTACTAAAAATGTAACAATATGGGCTTTATTTAAAAAAGAAATTTTGTATCAAATATAAGAATTAAGAAAATGTTAAATGTGGCAACACTATCGCCTTCATTGAGTTTGCTATATTTCGTAAGTTGTTGCCCTCTACTACCAAAATTATCTTAAAAGCAAAGAAACTCTTATTGAGACTATTGAGAGATGATATTGAATACGTTCAAGACACACTTTATTTATTATTGTAGATTGTAAGTAGTTCATGCAAAATTGTAGATAAATATATCGGAACTATAAGGTTCGTTTTACATGGACTAAATATTGTACTAACTTGTTAGTACTTAATCAACTCAAAGAGCAAAAGCAAGGAAATTTAAGCTTTAAGTACGTAGAAATTTCGACACACGATCGTCCACGACGTTAAAGCTTAGATTCTCGTGCTTTTTCTCCTAGAGTTTATTCAGTACTGACAAGTTAGTACGTCATTAAGTTTATGTAAAACGGCTTTAAAGCTGTAGAGATCTAATGAAATGAGCTTAGTCAAAAATGCAAATATTTGACCTTCAGCAATAGTAAAAAAATTTAAACACCTGGAGGCACTTTTAAACAAAAATGAAATCGTTAGAATTAAATGAAGAAGACCCTTTTACAAAGAGTAAAAGTTTATTTTGTATCACACTGTATGGAAGTTATTTTGCACAAAACACGTTTTTAATTTTATAAAAAATTTTCAGATAGTTGAATCAAAATTAATATTTTTAACTAATAGATCCAATTTAAATTTAAATCAATAACAAATAAAATCTTTAGTTATCAATAATAATTAAGTAATGCAAATTAAGATGACTTAATAATTACTGCTATTAGTCAACAATTATTATTTTGCAAAAATTTTTCTGAATAATTATTGCTATCAATATTATGATTTTAATACGCTACAATAAATTGACCTTACATTATCTGTAATTTATAAATTTTTTTTACGTTTAAAACATACACTTATTAAAACAAAAGTTATGAATTAAATTAATCAAATAAGTATTCGAGGAACAAAATTTATTCCAAACTATGTGAAAATTCCGGTTTTTGTTTATTTCTTATATTTTCAATATTATCGATGGTATAAAAGGCGAGTAGCTTTAGATTTTTGCCAGTTTTACAACAAAGTGTAACTTGTGCGTATTCAACCCCTATTTAATAATCATTATAAAAAATATGAACGGAATAATTGTGAGTAATTGCAAACAAAAATTATCTAAAAACATTGTTTTGATGTAGTTATTCTTTACCTAGGTGTTAGTTTTGGCTAGTTTGGTAGCAACTGCCGTATGTATTCCTTATGGAATTGGAGGAGGACACCATCATGAGATAGGCCACGGCCATCACGAGAGTGGACACGGGCACCATGAGATAGGTCACGGTCACCACGAGAGTCACGGTCACACTGAGTTTGGACATGGAAGTCACGGCGTACATGGTGGTCATGAAATTGGTCATGGAAGTCACGGTGTGCATGGTGGTCATGAAATTGGTCATGGAAGTCACGGTGTACATGGTGGTCACGAAATTGGGCATGGAAGCCACGGTGTACATGGTGGTCATGAAATTGGGCATGGAAGTCACGGTGTACATGGTGGTCACGAAATTCATGGTGGTCACGAAATTGGACATGGAAGTCACGGTGTGCACGGAGGACATGAAATTGGTCACGGAAGTCACGGCGTTCATGGTGGTCACGAAATTGGTCACGGAGTTCATGGTGGTCACGAATTCGAACATCATGGCTCACATGGAGGGCACGAAATCGGTCACGGAGGGCATGGTGGACATGGATTTGATAAACACGGTCATCACGATATTCATAAGCCGCATTTCCCATAAACTGTTAATATTTAAAAATAATAATTATTTAAATCTGATTAATTGTACCTACCTAATAAGCCGATTCAAAATTAAAAGAAAAGAGTAAAAAGTGTATAATTTATTGGCTAAGTACTTAAAAATTAATAAATTATAAACATAGATAAAAAGCTTTTATTATTAATCTTATAAGAAATATTAGATTTATTGGCTTGTTTTAAAACTTTAGGAAGTAGGTATACAGTGCGTCCCGCTAAATGTGCCCTAGTATAACTGCAGTGGCGGCGCTACCTGTTCTGGCGCCCTCATGCAAATTTAAAAAATTTCGCCACTTTTGTTATTATTATCAATTTCATAAAATATTTGTAATGAAGCTATTCCGCATCGCCCTTAACATAATTGTGCCTCTAACATGTTGCACCCCTATGCGACGCTTACCTCGCTTACTGCCTAGCGCTGCCACTGTATTATTGAATGAGAGCCGATTATTAAAGGGTCAATATTTTTATGTAACGAGGTACATTTCGTATAATTTAACAAACCTTGTCGTAGGACAGGCTGTATAAGTACAAGCGGTGTTGTATGAATGACATTTTTTATTGAAACCATAAATTAGTATAGTTGTTGAACCTAGAACACATTCAATTATAAAAATATTAATCATATAAAGAATTTACGTTTTGAGTTCAATATTAAATTTTTTTCAAGAATATAACAGTTTTGTTCCAACAAAAGGGAGGATTTATTTTTTACCTACCTACTACAGCAATTCTCAACGAGTAGGGCGCGCGCCAAATACATAAAAGAGGACGCGAGGAAAGTTGAAATGAAGGAAAAAGTATTTATTGAAGAAGAAAATACTGTTTTCAGAGATATAAGATGTTAAATGCAGAAAATTCATCAACACCAACCCAACATTTATAGTAATTTTAGTGCGTGGCCATGCCTGGGAACTGCACATCGCACTGCCCTTAACACCGCACTTAGCGTTGCATCAAAAAAATTAAAAATTATCTGAGATTCGCCACACTGAAGCACCGAATCGCGCCCCGTACATTAAACAACTCTTTATTTATTTTGTCAGTGATGCGATGCTAGGGGCAGTACGATGTGCATATGTGCAATGCTTCGACGTCTTTATGTATAAGTATTGACTGTTTCTTCTCTATAATAATTAAGAGATTATTAGAAATCTTTCAAATTAATTGCGAACTCACTCGTAGGTTTTCGTCTGTTAAAAAACAGTTTTTTCTTCAATTATTATCATTACTGTTAAATAATTTTCAATAAAACTAATAATAAATAAAACTTCGATGTGTTTTTCTTCTTTCTTATAAATTCCCATGTTTTAGGTACAGTCAGCCTCACAATTATTGGCCACCCTGGCTATACGACAGGGTGGTTATTAGCCAACAACGGCAAAAGGACAGAAGGAGAGGTTGTTGATTTACTACTTGTTGACAAAATAAAGTTACCCCTCAATTTAAGTAGGGGATGTTATGATGGTTATGAGGAGTTCGTTTTGTTCTGAGCGACGCCAAAGGAAGAATTTAATGTAACCCCAATTTTAACTTTGACTTACAAAAAACTTTTCTAACCGCTTGTTACAATCGATGAGAGTTTTGAATGTGACTTGAGCCACTACATTTTGACATATGATGCGTCACAATCAAAACTATAATTAATTGTAACAAGCTGTTTAAAGTTTTGTGCAAGACACTTTAGGTGTTACAAGAAAATAAAATTTAACAAATAAATACTTGTCATATTGTGAATACTTCTGTCACGATTGGCTTTAATTATAACTAGAGCCCGGATTCTAAGCTTTTTGCTTATGGCTTTAAATCATAAGCAGAAAAAATTCCTTTTGGATCTTTACGTTTCTCAAAAATTTAACTCATAAGCCAATGTTGATAATGCTTATTTTGCTTTTTTTTAAATATTTTGCTTAAAAGACGTTTTCGTGCTTTTTGAGCTTTTTTCGAAGTTTGGTGATTTTTAAATTAATTTTCTATTAAATTTTGAATAATTTGGATGAATCCCTTTTATATCTTTACGTTTCTGAAAAATTTAAGTGATTTAAGCAAATGTTAGTAATGCTTTTTTGCTTTTTTTCTAATAATTTTCTTAAAAGACATTTTCGTGCATTTTTGAGCTTTTTTTTGGTGATTTTTAAATTAATTTTATACGTATCTATAGCAACGACAGCCTACATGCGCGCTGACGTATAACTTATACCTGATGTGTCTTTCTACCATGAACAGACTACAATCTATTTCAATAACTTGGAAAATACTTATAATTTTATAGGATAATTCATTTGTTTTCAAAATGATAATTCAAATTTTGATACTCAATTTTGGATTTTTAGTGCTTTTTAAGAGCTTTTTTGGACTTTTTAAAAGCTTTTTTTAGACTTCTATTAAGCTTTTTTAAGCACTTATTTTAAAATTGTAAATGCTTATAAATCCGGGCTCTAATTATAACAATAAGTAAAGCCCATTTCCTTATTATTGGAGAGGCAGGGCTTATGAAGAGTAAATATTTCTGAAAAAGCTCAAGGAAAAGATTTATGGGCGTCCTAACACGGGTTTTAATAGAAGTAACCATCTAATTTTTGGATAAAATTCTTCAATGATGTCACTACGAAATGATATAATTACCCATCTCCATTTTCAATTTTTGGTGTGCTAAAAGATGACATATCAAAGGGTTGTAATATTACTTTATGTTAGACTTACTTTTAGTCTGGAAAACATATTCGTATACGTAATTACGTATCCGCAATCAGCTTCTAGACATTAAGTAATCTCAAGACAATTTATTAAAAAAAACTGTTCTTAAAATAAAGAACTAAGAATAAATTAAAATATATAATTAATTGTGTTCTTCAATTTATGAAATACTAATAAAATAAGTTATGTAATTAACATAGGTACTATTATTCTGCGAAAAACAATTCGCTTTTTATGATTTTAATTAACAGTGGGGTTAGAAATATGAATATACAAAGTAATGAGATGATTTACTACAATAATTAATCATTTTTTTATTGACAAAATGCAGTATATAAAGCTTCAATAATCGAATAATCTTAAAAGTAATTGCTTAACCATGGCGATTAAGCTACATGTAAGTAAAGGGTTTTAATTTGTTTAAGAGTATTGTTATTCAAACGAGTTTTCTGTTTTAGATAATTTTTATGGTTGCTGCATGCGTAGTAACTTTGATTGCTGCAAAGCCCAATAAGGGTTATGGTGGCGGAGGAGGTGGAGGCGGTGGTGGTGGAGGATACGGAGGAGGTCATAATGGAGGAGGTCATCATGGCGGAGGCGGAGGACATCATGGCGGGGGAGTAATTGGTGGCGGACATAGCGGAGGAAACTTAGGAGGTGGACATGGAGGAGGATTAGGAGGTGGTCATGGCGGAGGAGGAGGATTAGGAGGTGGTCATGGCGGAGGAGGTGGATTAGGAGGTGGTCATGGCGGTGGAGGAGGATTAGGAGGTGGCCACGGCGGAGGTGGTCATGGCGGAGGAGGTCATGGCGGAGGTGGTCATGGCGGAGGTGGTCATGGCGGAGGTGGTCACGGCGGAGGTAGTCATGGTGGAAGTAGTCATGGCGGAGGTGGACATGGAGGAGGATTAGGAGGCGGACATGGAGGAGGATTAGGAGGTGGACATGGAGGAGGCGGTGGCTTTGGAGGAGGTTTCGGAGGAGGTAGTGGAGGAGGTTTTGGAGGAGGTGGTGGAGGAGGAGGTGGAGGAGGTGGTGGATTTGGAGGCGGTAAAGGAGGCGGCAAAGGAGGTTATGGAAAATAAGTTTGATTAACACCATTTATTATATTTTGAATGTCTATTTGTATATTACATATTTCATTGTTAATTAAATAAAGCTATTGTTTTGTCAAAAATTTTGTGAAAAATTATAAAGTTGTAAATATCTGTGTGTTATATAAAAAATAATAAATTTATTTAAAAGCTCTTCGGATTATCGATATTTTAAAAGACTACATTTCCAGGGCTGGACTGGTAACTCTCTGTACATGCAATGAACTCATAGGTTAAAAAGTTTGATAAAACTTTGTTCAATTCTATCAACGGCTTCTGCTGCTTTTTTATGTTTTGAATTTAATGTGGTCTCAGGTTCCTCAAACTTGTTTATCCATAACTTACTTGCTTAAGTTGGACGAGCATGGAATCAACTCGGCTCGAATCAGTCCGCGTCGGCACAGTCAATTACTTTGCTATATACTAAAATGTATTACCACCCGTGTATTGAATCGACTCATCTCGGATCAGCACAGTCCACTCTTTGAATCGATTCAATGCGCAGGTGGTAATTACATTTTAGTGTACAGCAAAGAAATTGACTGTGCCGAGCCGGGTTGATCTGAGCCGAGTCAATTTAATATGCGGTCAGCTTTAAACAGACGGTGCCCAACCATGTTGCGGAATATTGAACTGATTGCGAAATAACCTTTGTATAATAGCTGTCACGGAATTTTTATAAAACGACTAAACACAACACAGAAATCACGACCAGACCAGAACACTGCTATGTGTTTACATTTGAGCACTCTCGCCTAAACGACAAATGAATAACAAATCTGTCAAATATTTACGCTTTACTGATGAACCCTGTACATAAACGATTGGTCCTGTTGGCAATGGACGACCTGCCATATAGCAAGGTCGGGTTGTGAAAATATAAGCAGAACGCATATATGTTATCTGCAGACGCATGATGTATTGGAATAACCAATAAGGATTCGACACAACGTACGGAAACAAAAGGCATTTAATTTAAGCTTAATCAACCAGACCATCAGCTATACCGTCATTTTTGAAATATTTGATTAAAAATTAATTTTTCTTTTAGAAGCACCGCAAACTAGAGACTTTTGATCGGCCGACAGTTTAGCCGGTTGCTGAATTTGAATTAGATTGCGAATAGTTGGGTGTGCGCACTCACATATGCCTTAATGCTAAGGCATAAACTGTCGATCGATCGTTTATTCTGTAGGCTGCTCTGCCTCTTTAACTTAATAGAAGTATTTCTTGTTGTTAAAATCAACAACTAGTAGTTACTACAGAGCTCCCAATTAGCAAATGCCGGCTTTAAATTTAATATCAAACTTTTGAATTGTTCTTAAAATTAATAATCAATTGCAATGATTACGTTAAGGCCTCGCCACACACAAAGGCTTACCTTCCGGTTTAGGCCAAACCGGAGCCTGAACAATGTCTAGACGCTCCGGTTTAGCCCGTGCAGGTTGCTTGAACTATGTCCAGACGCTCCTGGGCAACTCTAATGAATTTAATAACAAAATTGAAGTTTTAGAGTACCTACTGCGAATATTATAACTCAATTCGATTAAGAAGTGATAAACGTTCTATCGAAATTTGTCCTGCACCTATGTGATAGTGTGTACATGTACTATCACCTGCATATCTTTTGGCCACCCCGGCTATACGCCTAGTACGAATTAAGGATTCAATCATCAATAACACCCCCCTACTTAAACTGAGGGGTAACTTATTCTGCCAACAAGTAGTAAATCAACAAACTGTGTTGGTGTTATGATGGTTGCACCCATAATTCGTGCTAGGCGTATTGCCGGGGTGATCAAAAGATATGCAGATACGCAATTTACTGTTTTGTTTAAATGTAGAAATTTTAATGCATTTAATAGATTTTCCCAAGAAGTTACGCAAGTGAAACAAAAGACAATTAAAAAATTTATTTACTTAAATAATTAAGTGAAAGATAAAAATTAATTAAATTATTATTTTTGTTGTGCAAAGGATCAAATATAAATTTTATTGTGTAATTAGCATTTATTTATAATGACGCTTTTACATTATGCAGGTATATAAATTAAAACTGAAATTGTAATTTTACAGTAAAATTAAAATTGAACCCATTATAATCAACCTTATCAAAATGAACGTAAGTATAACTTATATTTTATTAAATATTCTTTGAAAAATGTGTTAAATTTCAGCCAACTGTAGCCATAACTTTGTTATTGGTATTAGCTTGTTTTGGGCAAAGTAATGCTGGATTATCTATTGGTGGGTCACTTAGTGGAAATGGTGGTTCTGGTGGCGTAGCAGGAGTTGGTGTTGGATTAGGTGTTGGTGGAGATGCTCAAGAAAATGGAAGTGGTGGAAACGGCGCTGGAGTCCAAATTGGAGGTGGACACGAACCTGTTATTCCTCCGTATTTACAATAATTTATCATAATTTTTCCTTAAATCTCTTGTAAAATTATTCTAATGTGTTTCCTTGATGTCAATTCAATATAATATTCAAAATTTTTTTTTTTTTAATTTCAACACTTTATATAGGGTGGTGACCGAACTCTTGGTCGCAGGGATTTAACATGTAAAATCATACTTTGCTAATTTCCTGCTTTCAGCGTAAAAAATGTTGCAGTAAACTTGATCGAAAGGCAGGTTAAAGAAAGAAACACTATTTTTACTTTCAAAAATTGTTGATTACATTATATTATTATACTCAAATAGGTTATACGTTATACATATACCTAATTAATTTTTACTTCATATAAAATTTCAATTAACTTGTAAAATAGTCGTTTGTGACTTTCTCTTATATTCGCGTTTTTAGTCTTTTGACAAACATAATCAAAACTTTTCTTTTTTTTCTTTTCATATAATCCATGAATGTCAAGCTCGTCGTACAAATTTTGAATTAGTAAAATACTTTGAGGATCAGATTTTCCGTAATGTTGATGAATTAATTTTTTTTGGCCTGGTGAAGCTACTGCTAATGCTTGAACAAGTAACCATCTGAATGCCCCTAAACTTATATCCTCATCACGATCAACTATATCATCCTGAATTAAAACATAAATTAAAAGTGAAGTATTTGGCAATTACAAAATTTTATTTACCTGCATTTGCTTAAATATTCCTAGTTCAAAAAATATATCTTCGGCTTTTTTTAGCAACTCATCATCATAGTCGTCTGAGCAATAAGTAGCAAATATAGTGGGAATTATAATTCCAGGATAAGTAGAACCTAATTGAGTCGATGTATTAAATGTTTCAAAAGTGTATAATTCAAATTTTTTATCAAATTTATATATTCCTTCCATAGTTTGAGCTAAAGCGGTGTTGATGCTAGCAGTATGCATTAATTCTAAACTTGAAGTGTACCAAGGATAATTGCAACAAAATTCCTTTAAAATCATGTAAGATAAGTTTTCAAGTAGAACTGCATCATTGACAGCTTGAAATTTAACATCCTCTTGTTTGTACAGACAAGTATAGTCCCATCGAATGTCTGCTCCTTCCATGATATCGTCGTTGATTTGCATTGAAGACAACAACTAAAATTTGTATCTTTTACTATAAAATATTGTATAGAATCGACCTAAGTCACGATACAAACATAACTGGTATATCAGCAGTAGCGGCGTTATGGTTCTGAACTTTTATAATGAATAGGGCGTAGTCACTATCTTGCGTACTACAGATGGAGGAAGCGAGTGTTCTCTCTCTCTGTATCTCTAAAATTGATGCGACTAGATTTAAACCAGACACATTTTCGTTATAGCGCATTGGCCCCGCCCTATTCTTTTTAAAAGTTCAGGACCATACCTATTCTGGCGCTTCCCTGAAAATTAAAAATATTTTGCCTCCCGCCTACCAAAACTGTCATAAAAACATTTAACCAAAATTTGACTTCACAATTTTATTTAGAAATTTTTAACTTAACTAATAGTAAATAAGTTATAACTATAATAACTAATAACCAAAGACCATACATAAATATCAGACTCTCGAAGCCCAAAAAAAAATTGAGAAGTATTTAAGGTCAAAATCAATTTATCCCTTTTTTGTTCCTCCCAGCTCAACAAGCTACCTAATTCACTTTAATATACCCAGCATGATTAGTGATATCTAATTTTCAGGGTAATTTTTGTCTCATTCAGGAATTCAGGAAGCAGGAATTTATAAAAACGCGATTTTACGTGCTATTGCCCTATGTATCGGTAAGTCATTCAACACCCGGTATACTTCTACAGTGAGGTCTCAAAGTGCGCAACAGCCTTAGTAACACGTCCAGTGGCAGAGCTAGTTATTTCTTATGTCAAAAAAATTATTTTTAGAAGTTTTCAAAATTTAAAATAATTACTTAATTTTAATTTGAAATGATAATAATTAATTACTGATTTAATACTTTATAAATGAGATCTTCACATTATTAAAATGCGTACACACATACGTATTCAACCGCCGTTGTCAGACCCACTATGTTTATCAGGCGACCTCAGACCCACTCGAAGCCATTAAATTAGAGGAGTATACATTACATCAAATCAATGTACTAATCGATACATACATTTACAGCCTATGAGGGGTAAAAATTTCAAAAAATAAATTTCTAAGTTTGTAAGACAATCGTTACCAGACCCACTATACACAACCGTTATTTCAAACCCGGGTGTATACTATTGCCATAGCTAGATAATCGTCTTTTTCAGTCCCACAGACGTTGCCATAATTCCGCTATTTACAAAAGTTTCTTCGGTATACCACTTTATCATTTAGGTATCAGTCATTATTATTATAAAGAAGGTCGTATACTCGGAAAACTTTTATAAGAAGTCTATACAGGGTGTCCAAAAATAAGGTGGTTATTTTGGGGGCATATTTGCAAATTTGGGCTTAATTCAATTTTACTTTGACTAGATAGTACATGAAAGCCCCAATTGAAAAATAAAATTTCAAATTTTTTAATTCTAAATGGCGGCCAATAAAACGATTGTCCTATTTTGCGGTTTTCCCTTATAGCTTGGCCGGTAATTACTATTATAAAAATTTCAAAACGGCATTATACAGCCAAAATATAGGGCTTTCGTCCTAAACAAGTCGATTAAAAATTGTTTTAAAATTTCCTACCTTTAAGGGACAAAAGTAGGTCCAAATTTTGAAATGGATTTTTTCAAAATTGTCTCTGCCGTAATTTTTTTTCTTCGATGCTTGGTTTTATGACTTTGATTATGGTTTTAATCGACTCTGCATGCAAGAAATCATTTAAATTGACACTTCATACTTCGACTTTCAATAAACTAAATTTTTTCTAAGTTGTGGGGTCCCCAAAAACCACTTCCCATCTTTGCATTCATTAGGGACTTTTCGGATTCTTAAACTGCATTATGAATAGAACTTACAACTAATATTTCGTGAACGTTGTTAGGGCTATTTTAGGTTCATTTTCACTGTAGAGGCTGTCGCTGCTATCGATATGTGACATCACATTCTCGCACCTGACGTAATGCGTAAAAGAAGACGCGTTTTCGTATGCTGAGGTGACATACCAATTTGCTTTGCCATGGTTAAAATGAAAGCATGCATTTAGTCTATACAGGGTTCTTTAAAGGTGTGTAATAATGGTTATAATGACGTAATTATTGGTTTTAACAAAAATACCTCTAATAAAATTTTTTTTTCTATTTCGGTAGATACTTAAAAGTTCTCCGAATTTCTTATAAATAATTAGCAATATTCTTACAAAATCGTAGCTCCATCCCAAGATACGAGACAATAATCTTTTTTCTGGAGTTTGTTTTTCTGGCGGTTCCATTACTTTATACAAAGCTTGTACTTTTAGTCCCTCTATTAGCATATCGTGTGGTACCAATCTTTTTAAAATCATTTCAGTTCTTTGTGTAACTTCAGGCAAATCTTTCGCATGGTTTTTAATCATATCCAGTATCGTTGGAAACACCGAATTATAAGCTTTAATGTCTTCTGAATCAAAAACTAATTTTGTGGTTAGAGGAGTCACATTCTGAGAGGCTGATTTTCTAAAAGTTTAATCAATTACTTAAAATACTCCAATTTTACAAAAAAATATATCTTACGTATTTAAACACCTCAGTGTAGAATTACACTTATTAAGGTTTCTTTCGAAAAGACACCCTAAACTTTTTACGCGTAAATTGAACATGTTATACTATTATATAATCAAAAATAATAATTTAGCTCTTGTATAGATACTGTTGAATCTTGATTTAAAATCGATTATCAATTTATATATAAATACGCTGCATAGAGTGACGTTAGGACATGTCATGATGATCAAATTGATGATCTAAACATATTTTTAGGCACATCTCGACCCGATGAACTCTGTTGTGACTAAAAAAGTAATAGTAGATATCAAATCAAAACATACAGGGTGGGCCACTTAACTTGTAACCACTAATGATTTTTTACTGCAACCCAAATTACAAATACCATTCGAGTTTTACTATTGGACACCCCTCAATATATTTGATCGTTCTATATTTCGAGAACGATTTTAGCCTCGAAATGTGGAGTGTGTGCTCATGAGAAATTACTTCACTGGAAGCTTGATTTAAAAACTCGTTTGAAGGACGCGGATTTTAAACTGCTACGGATTGTCGCCATATTCGATAATCGTGCTTAAAAAGCGGTCGTTATCAATGCGAAATGTATTGGAAAATAGAAGACGGTCTCCCACTTTCTTTTTCCAGGCTTCATCAAAAACAATGAATCGCTATCAGGAGCTCACGCAGTAAGGATCACTAGGAGCTTTTATGTCTTCTCCCACTACAGTCACACAATCAAAGTGACGGGCCTTACTGACGTTTTTTGTGTCAGCATCTTCTGCAGTTTGCTCGACAAGGATGTTTTCATCACCTAATTTCTGAATCAACATAGAGATGAGGTACAAAATTAGTACTTTGTTCATAAGCTGGTAAGCAAAAGTGGAGGCTATGTGTGATAAAAATTGTTGAAATTGATACTATACCATATCCAAAATAGAGGTCTTTCTCATGTAATGCATTTTGCATTTCAAAAATGAAGTAAAAATACAAAATACTATTTTTGCCAAAAATGAAAATTTTTTTTTAACTATTCACAGCATCTATACGTATCTATACCACTTTATACGTAGTTTCAGAAATGAAACACTATTCAACGCAGAATGTTATGTACTTTAATTTATCTATGATGGAAATTTTCTAAGAAATGCGTCTTTTGTAAGTTATTCGCGAAAAAATGAAAAAAGTACAAAAATTGCGAGGTTTTTGTGCCCCCCCCCTCGAGCACAAGCACCAAATTGTTGTAAACTTCAAATAACTCTTTTTACATGTAAATAAGGAGATTAAAGCCGTTTCCAGCTTTCCACGAATTAATTGAAGGCACTGCCTTTTTTTACTAGTATTTTTTAATTTTGATAATATTTTAAGCAGTTACTTCTAAAAAGTCATTAAATATTAAAAATATGAAGAAGATGATATTTAGAGAACAAAGGTTATATGACTTTTTTTTGTAGGATGAATCTTTTCTGTAGAAAACGGAATGAAACTGCGCTCTGATTTTGCGAACCAACTCGTGCGCGTGAAGCTTCAATATTTAGAAATGTCATAAACGAAGGAAACTAGAAAATCATCTTAAAGAAGAAAGCTTAAGCTTTCAGATGCACTAATTCATCATTTGTAGACATTTACTCCTGAATGCCGTAATATGAGTTTAAATGTGTGGTTCTGCTGAAAAAATCCCACTTTTACTTAAAATATTGCTCTATATCATTAAAAATGCATAAATGAATAAGTCTTGTAGGGTTATATTCTTAATACTATACATTATCATTGAGTAATAATGAAAACCACCTTTTGTTTATTAATTTTTAAAGAGAGCACTCTGAAATTTTTTAATTTTCAACAGTTTTAAAATTATCCAGAAAATTTCAATTGAACTTTAATCCGACAAAAACTAAAATACAATATAAAGCTCAAAATATGTACTATTTGTTAATTAGCAGTAAATTTTGCAAAATTATAATTCTTTTTAATTATTGTACCATGGCTACAAATAAAAATTCTATACAGAAATCAACAGATATGCTTCATTTGAGTCGCTCGGGAACGATTAACGACAAATGTAGAATTATCTGTCAATACATGTATACAATTTAACACTCATTTTTTAACCCTTTAGGAAGAAAGCAATTTTAGTATTGTAGTTAGCAATACTCAATTTATTAAAACTTTTCTTATTTAAAGGGTTGGCCACACTAACGACTTCTCCTATGATAAATCATAGCAAAATAATAACCAAAAATAATAGGGAATTTTCACAATAAAACTGTTAGTTATTTACCATATTTGGGGTAAATAACCAAATATAGTAAATAACCAACAGTTTTATTCTGAAAATTCCCTATTATTTTTGGTAAATAACCAAATATGGTAAATAACCAACAGTTTTATTCTGAAAATTCCCTATTATTTTGCTATGACCTGAGCTTATTATTTTGCTATGATTTATCATAGGAGAAGTCATATGACTTGTAGTGTGACCAAGCCTTTATTTACGAATTTTAGAAAGTGACGAAAGTGACCGGACTGTTAGTATCTATCAAACTTATATTTATGCAAATGACTTCATATAATTTTTAATAACAAAATTTAAAACAAATTAATCAATAATAGGAATGAATGATAGATGGCCAAGCGCAAACGTTGAGATCGAAAAAATTAAATAATAGTTTGATGGATAGGACATGAGACAACTTAAGTAGTAGGTAATGTAACCAATTTTTAGTTAAAATATAAGCTTGAAAATAATAGAAATGTTAGACGTCACTCTATTGACTAAGCTGCGGGTAATATTAAATGAAGTTGGCGTAATATAAAATGATAGCCGAGTACCTGAGCTTCGCCACGGAACCTTGTTATTTTACGCCCATTTACTTTTTATGTACTTATTTAGAATGGTTTATGAGCATGAAATTTGATATTTTCATTTTTTTACAATCAGTGACGTCAACGTCGAAGATTAAGTTTTTGTAGTAATCATTTGTAAATATTAGTACCCGAGCTACGCCACGCAACCTTTATTTTTTTATTTCACCAAGGATTTTATTTTGCGTAAATTCAAGTTTGCTTTCTCGCTAATTTGTGTTTTATAAAGTCTCCTATTAACATTGTCAAAACCCTGTGTTGCTCTTTAGGGGTCGCATTTAAAGACATCACTTTTGAGTGGTTGCCTATATCGTTGAAAGATTCTATAGACAGAGCATTCCAATGAAAAAGGTTAGTGTTGTAGATATAGGGAACAGCGCTGCCTGATTTAATATACGAATTATTTTTCTTTTTTTTTCTAAAAATAATTAAATAATTACAATTGATAATAAATTTAAATAAATATATTTATTTAATTTTTAAAAATAATTTTATCACGAGAAAAAAAGTGTGTTTAGTACAAAATTGTATAAAACATGATAAAATTGCACGGACTACTGGCAACGGTGCGCTAGTAGTACAGGATCGCGCTAGTTAGAATAAAAGTGTGTGCAAGAAAGCTAGTAGATGCCTATCCCTGCAACACTAACCTTTTTCATTGGAACAGACTATAGAATGCTAACTTGTGTACTTATATTACAATACCTATTACACTTTCAAACACCTCTATAATCCTTTAGGACTCTAAATTGCCTTCGAGCGTCCAATTGCTATCTTGTGAGCTTGGGACACATGTATTTTAAGATACTATTATAGAATTGTAAAAATAAAAAAATGTACTATCCGATTCAGCAAGAAAAAATAAATTATCTTTTAATAAAAATCCGGATGACGTCATTACTAGAAGGGGGTAAGATGTAGAAAAATGAAAATCGTTAAAAAATGTTTGTTTTGAAATAAATTAATTTGACATGTCCAACAGTTTTTAGATATTCTTATCGAGAATGAAAATATTGCAATACTTCTTTACACTGTATAGAGGAACACTTTGTATATCCATTCAGCAGTCAAATATCAAAAAATCCTTGAATACTTGTCTGCTTTTATCATCAAATGAATATATTCTCAAAATTTTGTGTGTCTAGGGCCAGTGGTTTCGGAGTATTAAAGAATAATAAAAAATATTTCAACAGCCTATATATCCCTTCTAGAGTGGAATTTCGAAAAATCCCTTCTTAATGAGTGCTTGCGTCATGAAAAAAATACGCTCTCTAAATTTCACGATTCTAGTGCCAGCGGTTTGGGCTGAGCGATGATGAGTCAATCAGGATTTTGATTCTTATAATATATTCTTATTTAAAAACGAATCAGGGGCTATATCTCTGAATCTAAAAAAGATATCAAAAATCGCCCAAAACCGTTTGGGTAGTACGGAGGGGGAAATCTAATGACGTAGTAAGTGATGAACCCCCACTTACCCCCTAAGCTTCAGCCACCCCAGTTAAAAAATCTTAAATGGAAATTCCCTACTTGTCATACATCATTGGAAAGCCCTAAAAATGCTTTCCAGTGGTACCAACTTAAACTGCATTTGGTTAAATAAATTAAAAGTAAAAAACTAAAATGTTTATTAATTTTTTCTTTTTTCATAGGTATATTGGTTAATTGGATGACACTTAGTAAAAAATCCAATTAATTTTGGAACTTTTTTCAATTTTCCATCATCGTTATAAAACGTTTATATTCATTTATTTAAATACTATTAGAGGAAATTTTACTTTAGTACTATAACAACGATAAAAAATTAATAAGCGTTCCAAAGTTAAGATTTTATACTTATATTTAATGTCATCTAATTAACCAATACACCTATGAAAAAAGAAGAAATTAATAAACATTTTAGTTTAATAGGCAAATGCAGTTTAAGTTAGTACCACTGGAAAGCATTTTTTAAGGGCTTTCTAATGATGTATTACAAGTAGGTGGTTTCCATTTAAGATTTTTTAATTGCATGCGCTCTAATTTTAAGTTGACTTTTACAAAAACACACTTTTTGTTAGATTTCAAATTTTTAAAGAACAAAATAATAATTATTAACCCTAGAACCACACCGTGAAAAAATTGTGCGTATATCACTCCGTGGGGTTGCCGGCGACCCAAGTTTAAATAATGATTTTTAGGCCAATATAATTGATAATGCAATTATTAATATTTTTTATACATTTCGTGAACTTTACTAATACAACAATAAAAAATTACACACAAAAATTGGAAATAAAGGGCCTTAGAAAATAAAATAAAATATAGAGAAATTAACCTAAAAAAATAGTTATTTACGAACCATGTGTGGGAACACGATTTTCCCGCGTGAACGCTGTTTGAAAACACGAGCGACGTAGGAGCGAGTGCTTTTTTCATTGCGTGAACGCGGGAAAATTGTTCACGCATGAGGATCGTACAATATTTTTTGTAACGAACAAAGCCGTTATCATAATTCTTAAATAAAAGTTTTATTTGATTAGTTTTGACAATTTAGATATACAAAGCAACCTATGACTTCATAGTCAAACTTCATTCTTACGTCAAACAAATTCTTACTTTGACAGTTAATTGTTCTAAAAATTGTTAAAAATTGTTATTAGATGTAACGTAATAGTTTAGTTTGCAATTTTAAATGTTCTAAAATATGTTCCCTTACATTAATAAATACACATTACTTTATTTTATTACCATTTATTAGTGTTGTTTTGACAGTTTACTTCCCGGTGTAGTAGACCGGGAAACACTGTTTCCCAGTCGACCACAGAGTGCGTCAAACGTCACTTTCGAAGCAGTGAGTACAAAAAATATTTTTCGGTACTCAGTAAAAGTTTAAAAAAAATATAGTAAATTAATAAAAATTTGTTGTAATCATATTGTAAACTCTATAAATGTAAACAAAATTGCATATTTCGAAGTAAAAATATATACAAGGTGTTAGAGAAGAACAAAGAAAATTTCCACGGTGCAACGCTATGAGATGACACTAATATCAAATTATATAAATAAATATTTAACGCAACCAAACTACAGGTGTGTAAACTGATACTAAATACTCAAGAGTGAAGGTAGATAGACATGCCAATGCCTTTTTGGCATTGGTGCATGTTTAAGTCGAATTTTATATAGAGCCGGGTTGCCGGCGACCCCACGGTAGTATTCTAGGGTTAAATTAAGTAACTTATTACAAAAGAAGTTAAAATAAATGTGTTTATGTAAATTATAGTAGCAAACATAACCTAAAAACCAATGCATTATGGATGTTACCCATAATTATTACCATTGATGAATGCAGCAGAAAGAGGTCTATTGAAATATGTAAAAATATACAGGGCGTTCCATTTAAAATAAGAACGTTGGTGCCGTTTCCGGTTAAACCCAAAGTTCAATCAAAACAAAAATATTCCGTTAATATTTCTTATTGGTATTGGTTAATTAAAGACATTTATCAAGATACAATTCAATTAAAAAATCCCATCTTTATTATATATTGACGACGTTTCGATTAACAAATCATTGTCATAGTCCTAAAAACATATAATCATGAATACAAATATGTGCACTGCGCGCTTACTTACAATTTTATGTTGCTATCAGTTTTTTGGTAACAAAGACGATACAAACATGAATTTTGTTCTTGAAACCCATAATTTATTAGCCCAGTTGGGTCTAATAATTTCAAGAAACATTTTTCATACATTCAAATATCTACATCAAAAAATATCTATACGTAACACATATTTTCAAAAAACTATTGTACAAGCAGTTTTCACACCAAGTTTGAGTTTGTAAATAATTTAAATATTAATGTAAATCAACCATGGTAACAAAAATTCGTGAATATAATGATAAAACAATTTTCGAATAAATAAAGAAAGCCAGTGGATCTAAAACTATTTCACTTGATTTTATATGCACATTTTTCATTTTTTCTCTTACTTTTAAGGGCGAGTTTCATAAAGGGTGCTAAGCACTTGCTCAACTTAAGTTCGAGATCGCGGACTAAAATTCCGTTTCATAAAGCTTTCTCAAACTCGAACAGTTAAGTCGCCGCTTTCGGCAGTTATCGGTTGAAAACAAACGTAAAGAACGAGTTGCCCAAGTTTCGAAAAGGTTGGCAGTTTGTTTGATTTCAACCGATAACCGCCGAAAGCGGCGACGTAACTGTTCGAGTTTGAGAAAGCTTGATCCCGATCTCGAACTTAAGTCGGGGAAGTGCTCAGCACCCTTTATGAAACCCGACCTTACACTTTTATTAATTTCTCAACTTCAAAATGTTATTGTATGTAACCGGGAGTCCTTCCAAGTCTGTTTTATGGTTAACCGAATTTATATCGCTTTTTATGTGGAACATTTCTAGGAATGACCTTTTTGTATAATTTTCCTCTTCCCGTAGTATGTAGGCATTGGTATAGTCAAAAGCGTGTAGGTTTTGGAGGCTGTGCTCGCTAAGAGCTGTGGTGTTTTTATTATTCTTAACTGAGGCTTTGTGTTGGTTTAGGCGGTTTTTCAGCAATTGTTTGGTTTGTCCGATGTATGTTCCACTGCAATCGCAACAATTTATTTTGTATATTAAATTTGATTTTGAGGTCTTTGGGATCTTTGACTTTAAGTTCGAGAACAGGCTGTCTAAGGTAGCGTATCTTCGGTAACAGACATTTACGTTTTCTTTGTTCAATATTTTCTTAATTTGGGGTGTTACCTCTTTGATGTAAGGTAATGATGTAAATTTTTTGGTTGAATTTTCATTGTTGTCATTCTTGTGGTGGTTGTATATATAATGGATCCTCTTTTTGCAGTATTTGTCAATAAATTGTGGAGGATAGTTGTTTTTCATCAAAGCGATCCTGATTTTTCTAATGTTATCTTTCCGGAACTTTGCATGGGATAAGGAAATGGCTCTGTCCATCAAATTGTAAATGACATTAATTTTGTTTTTAATAGGGGTGTTAGACAAAAAATTTTCGTACCTTTGAGTCCAAATAGATTTGGTGTACCAATTTGTTAGGATATAATTGTTTTTCCTATGCAATGTTAGATCTAGGAAGTTTATTTCACCATTTTCTTCGCTTTCACAGGTGAACTGTAATCTGGGGTGGTAAGAGTTGAATTCTTCTTTGATACGATTGATATGGTCGGGTGTCGTGGCTAGGATGCAGTCATCTACATAACGTTTGTAAAATACAATGTTTCTCTTGTTTACTTCGGTGTTTAAAATTGTTTCTTCTAGGTCTTCAAGAACTATGCCTGCAATCGTAGATAAAAGTGGGCTACCCATTGCTGTACCAAAGGTTTGCTTGAAAAAGTCTTCCTTATATTGGAAATATGTTGAGTTTAATACCAGTTCAGTAGCTGTAATAAAATTGGTCAGGTCTAAGGATGTGTGTAGTTTTATTGTTTCCCATTTTTTTGTGATGATTTTTATTGCCAAACTGGTCGGTATATTTGTAAATAGTGAAACAACGTCGAGGCTGTATAGTCTGTAGTCTGTAGGTATGTTCATCTTGACTATGTCCTTCCTTTTTTATATTGAAAAATATTCCCATTGTGTGCCTCATATGCCTTTACACCTATGTCCAAAATTCATTACAATCACCTGTTTCATTTTAAAGATATTTCCATGGACCCATCTCCTTAAATATAGTATATGTATATACAGGGTGTATTAAAAATAGCTCCAAATATTTACATCACGCTATTCATCATCAAAAACTAAACAAAAATTTCAGTTCTAATTTGGTCTTAAGAGGAAGAATACGTCGTGATTATGTACCGATTTATGCTGATATTAGGAAAGGTTTTACAAGGTTTCTACTAAATATTATTGAATTTTTTTTGTATATTTTAATTTAAATGCTCTCTTAGAATGTTAAGGACTATTTAAAATTCTATTTTTATTATTACTTTATTAATTAGAGCTGTTTGAAATCATTGAAAAAGTGGTTACTTTCATTGCCCATAGCTCTTATACTGAAAATATTTTTAAAATTCAAACGAGTCAACCACATATAACAATTCTTTAACTACGAAATGCTTCATTAAAAAATAAGTTTGTATTAACTATTTGATCGTAAAATCTGTTCGAGTAGAACAATGTTTTACAATTTTGGATAAATATATGTAGCATGGCTATATTCTATCTTTCAGATGCTATTACATTCGCACTTCATGTTCAGTGTTCAGTGTTCACGCCCCCGTCGCTCCTTGTCATAATATTTATTTTATTTCTTACGTTTCACTTATATTAGATAAGCTTCTTCAGAAAAATTAATGAAATTATAAAATTATTTTTTTTAAATATGTATTGAAATTTTTTTATTTTAAAAACAAATTTTTTTATAAAATTCAAAATTTTTAACTTTTTCCAATCCAAGAAAAAGTTATAATCGAGACAAAAATAATAATAAAAATTTTATTTTTGCATTTCTCGACGTTTTGAGTTACGATGATTCCAAAAATGCAAAAAAGATTTTTCTTTATTTATTTATAATTTATGTATGTCTGTATCTGTGGAGCAAAAACTACTGAACCAATTTTGTGGAAATTTTATTTTAGTCACTTTAAAATTATTTCATCGGCAAACTAAGCTTTTATAAGAAATCTATACAGGGTGTCAAAAAGTAAGGTGGTTATTTTGGGCGCATATTTGCAAATTTGGGCCAAATTCAATTTTACTTGGCTATAAGATAGTGTATGTGAGCCCTAATTGAAAACAAAAATTTCAAAATTTTTTATTTAAAATGGCGACTCATTGGCATTGTACAGCCAAAATATAGGGCTTTCGTTCTAAAGAAGTCTATTTTCAAAATTGCCTACCTTTCAGGGGCCAGAGTAGGGCAAAATTTAGAAATGGATTTTCTCAAAAACTGGTCCGGCCGATTTTAATAGTAGAATAGTAGATTTGGATATGTTATAGGCAACATGATTCTCTATCTAACTGTAAATTTTTAAAGACTTGTATGATGCGGATTCGGAGTTATGATTTTTTGAATGTCAAAACTTCAATAATCTATAATTTCTTTTGTAATAAAAATGAAAACTTGAAATTGGATATTTATATCAACCCTATGAATATCTATTATTTAACACTATTTGCGGTTAACAAAACGCTTCCGGTTAAACCAGAAATTAGAACAATATAAAATTTTTTTGGAACATTCTGTATATTTTTAAATATTTTAAAGGCTCGTAAAATTAACTTTGACACGATACCAAACACTTTATATTTTGATTTCCGGTTTAACCGGAAATGGAATCAAAATTCTTAATTTAAATACAACACCCTGTATATTTTTCAATATTTTGAAAGCTCGTAAAATTAGCTTTCGTAAAATTTAACAAAGACATGAAATTTTTGAAACTGTTATACCTGAAAGTACCGATTTATGCTGATATTAGGATAGGTTTTACAAGGTTTCTACTAATTATTATTGAATTTTTTTTGTATATTTTAATTTAAATGGTCTCTTAGAATGTTAAGGACTATTTAAAATTCTATTTTTATTATTACTTTATTAATTAGAGCTGTTTGAAAATATTGAAAAAGTGGTTACTTTCATTGCCCATAGCTCTTATACTGAAAATATTTTTAAAATTCAAACGTGTCATCCACATATAACAATTCTTTAACTACGAAATGCTTCATTAAAAAATAAGTTTGTATTAACTATTTGATCGTAAAATCCTTTTGAGTAGAACTCAAAAGTTTTAATTTTCGTACTTTTTCTGTAGAAAATTATACTTTGTTTTATTAGGAGACAAAGTGACGTTTTGTGTGATAAAGATTTTACTTTGTCTGTCTAGACAGAGAAAAGTACTTTGCTTTTTCGACTTTTTCTGACGTTTGAAGAAAAAAATTATTACCCGAGGATGTAAAATTAAAAATAAGGAATAACAATTTCAAAATTGGTCCCTCCAAGTTTTTTATCTAATTAACCTAATTTTTATAAAAATTTAAAAGCAGGTATAGTGTAATCAACGAACCAAAATTTATCCTGATTTTCGGACTTTTTTTGTAACAGCGAGTTTTTTTTCTTAATCGGTCGAAACCATTCCTGTGAGTTTGTGTATAAAATGTCTCAACCCAATTTTGACCGGAAGGCCCTTATTTTTTGACTTTAGTCAAAGTTTAGTGTAAAATTTTGACTTTTTCAAGTTTCCGTTTCACTATTTTTTGAATAACTTCGCTTGTATTAGTCGGATCGGGACCAAAAAATTTTCCTTTTGTTTGTAACGAATCTCTCTTTAAAACTGCCGACATTAAAATAATCTATATGAATTTCCTAACCCAAAAAAAATTCAGAACTGCCGTCATTAGTGAGTCGTAGTTTTTTAAAGAGAACTCGAGTAATAATTAATATTACGGTATGAAACATTAGGAAGTTGTAGCTGATATAGTAGCAAATCCATATTGATTAATTGGGTCCAAAAATATTGAGAACAAAAACTAAAATTTGCATTTTGGTTCAAATTTTCTAATTCATATTTATTGTGAGCAATTGGAGGTATCGTAATAATTTTTTCCTTGAAATGTTGGAAATATAATGCTCTTTCAGATGAAACCAAAGACAATCACATTAGACCACGTTTTCTTCCGATTTCGTTGAAAAGAAAAATAAAATTTTTCAACTATTTACCCACAAAACCAATTTTAGTGGTCGAAATGGTTGACTTTAAAACCAGTTTTAATGTTCAAAAATAGTTTATAGCAGTTCTTCATGATTAATTTCCAAAAATATGTAAAAGAAGAATTAAATTTCGACCACTAAAATTGGTTTTGTAGACAAACCGTTAAAAGATTTTCTTTTTATCTTTAAGGAAATCGGAAGAAAAAATGGTCTGATGTGATTGTTTTTGTTTTCATCTGAAAGAGCATTAAATTTCCTACATTTAAAGAGAAGAATTATTGGGATACCACCAATTGCTCACAACAAATATGAAAAAGAAAATTTGAACCAAAATGCAAATTTTAGCCGTTGTTCTTAATATTTTTGGACCCAACTTGTAATATGGATTTGTTACTATATCAGCTGCAACTTCCTAAAGTTTCATACCATAACATTAATTAAAACTCAAGTTCTCTAGAAAAAACTAATAAACTATAACCGACCAATGGCGACAGTTTTGAATTTTCTTTTGGTTTAGGAAATTATTATAAATAATTTTAACCCAGGCAGTTTTAAAGAGAGATTCGTTACTAACAAAAGGAAAATTTTTTGGTCCCGATCCGACCAATACAAGCGAAGTTATTCAAATAGTGTTATTTAAATAGTTATTCAATAGCGAAACGGAAACTTGAAAAAGTCAAAATTTTACACTAAACTTTGACTAAAGTCAAAAAATAAGGGCCTTCCGGTCAAAATTGGGTTGAGACATTTTATACACAAACTCACAGGAATGATTTCGACCGATTAACCCTCCATTCAACGGGTGAAGCCTGTGAGTGCAAGCAAAAGTGAATATTGTCTGTAACTTAAAAAAATAAATACTTTTTACTGTAATATTCTATCTACCTTCTTAACTTGTAATAACTCATAATCATCAGCATTTGCTTTTCAAATTTTTTCAAAAAATGAATCCTCTAGGACACAGTTTGTTGTGACAGGCTTCACCCGTCGGTTCGTGTAACTTTGTGATAACCGATTATTTTTGTTATAAAGCATTATTTAAGCGCAAAATTTATCTGCAGACCATAAAAAATAATTGATTTTAAGTTTCAATGCTTGTTTGTAAATTTTTTGTTTAGGTGACAAGTGCAACATAAGCAAAAATTCTTATTATTTTTCCAGTTTTCTAAGGCTTGGTTATGTATTTAGTACATTGAAGCCTGCTATTTCAGTGAAGTTTACGCCCTTGCAGTTTGTGTTGAGAATTTTATAATTTAATTTTTTTGTAATTTTCTGCTTATTTGATCAATATACTAAATATGTATTATGATAATCAACTTTATTTTCCTTCAATGTCCATAAAAAACAGTTTTCAATAAAAAATGTCAAAAAAGGATAAAAAATTTAAAATTAAAAAATATTAACTAACAAAAGGACCTACGCTTTAATTCTTCTGTAAAATAATGAAGAATAAGGTATATTTTCAATTAAAAAAATTTCAGTGCAATTCTTGCACCCTTACTATTTTTTAGCTATAGATATAAAGTGAGCGTAACAGGCTTCACCCGTTGGCTCGTGTGATTCTAGACCCACCCGTTGGATGGAGGGTTAAGAAAAAAAATTCGCTGTTACAAAAAAAGTCCGAAAATCAGGATAAATTTTGGTTCGTTGACCACACTAGTAATCAAAACAAAAATAATAAAAAACTAATTTTAATTTAATTTCCAAAAAAGGTAAATAAAGAAAAGCAATAAATAATTTAACTTTTTTTTGCATTGATTGCCTATGTTTAAAGCGTCTTTTATGAAATTAATACGACCGTAAGTAAACATCCAAACGGTGCGAAAAGAATACTGTTTGTAAACATAAACAAAGACGACTTGTAGAAATTTCAGATGGTATAGTAGTAGCTTGTGTGGTAAATAAAATATAAGAATTAGAAATTTGCAGTTTTAGCTAGCGCGTTCTTCCTCTTAATCCAATATTTTTTAAAATACAGGGTGTATTAAAAATAGCGCCAAATATTTACATCACGCTATTCATCATCAAAAACTAAACAAAAAATTCCAGTTCTAATTTGGTCTTAATCCAATATTTTTTAAAATATAAGCAATTCAAAGTTTTTAAATTTGGCAACAAACTGCAACTGGAACAGCAGCAGCTTGACGAAAATCGTCAAAAATGACAACTGTCAGACTTCATTTACCTACCTAATTTTATTTTTTACAATCCACTGTTGCAACATTTTGCAAAATAATTCGTAGCAAAGACTTCACATTTTTTAAATTTAAATTACAAGTAAACTAATTACCAAAACTGTAAAATTTATATTCGGTTATTTATTTTAGTTGTTGAACTATGTATCACCGATACCAGTGAAATAGATTTCTACGCCATAGTCAAAATAAAATTCAAACTACGACCATTAATAACACCCTCACCAATGGGTTTTAAGAAAATTGCTGCCAGAGTTTTTTGCTTGATTTTCGACGTAGAATTGCGCTATGTAAATATTTGGCGCTATTTTAAATACACCCTGTATAAGCATTTAAAAGTTTTTAAATTTGGCAACAAACTGCAATTGGAACAGCAGCAGCTTGACGAAAATCGTCAAAAATGACAACTGTCAGACTTCATTTACCTATCTAATTATCTAATTTTATTTTTTTACAATCCACTGTTGCAACATTTTGCAAAATAATCCGTAGCAAAGACTTCACATTTTTAAAGTTTAAATTACAAGTAAACTAATTACCGAAACTGTAAAATTTATTTTTCTATTTCGGTACGTTAAGAAGCCTATAAGAATACTGTTTTGACGTCATAATAGTACGCTTATAGAGTCTATAACAGCACTGTTTCTAGGGAATTTTTTCAATGTGCAGCATTGCATGTTGACAGATGAATTATATTTGACAATTATTAAATTAATTTCATTGGACAGATTAAACTAACTTTCAAACACGAACGTCAAACTTTAGTATAAGTACTGCCAACATAAATAAATTTAGGCATCAAAATCCCAAAAACTATGTTTTGACGTAATTTTAATACTATTTTTATAAAATAATGCAGCGAAATAGAAAAAATAGTATAAAAAACACGTTTCATTAGGCCCTTAACGCATTCGTCCCTTTAGAAAACGCGCGCTGCGCGCTTGTTTTCTAAACTTTAGACTCATACGTTAAGAAGATGCCTAATGATACTTGCTTTTTAATATACTAATTCGGTTATTTATTTTAGTTGTTGAACTATGTATCACCGATACCATTGAAATAGATTTCTACGCCATAGTCAAAATAAAATTCAAACTACGACCATTAATAACACCCTCACCAATGGGTTTTAATCACAATTCCAATCACATTAGAATTCGACCTCTAACAGATTAGTAACAAGACGGGACCAATTTTAAAAATTTTCATTTAATGAGTAAAAACAGGGGGAAAAAAGTCTACCGTTTTTTTGCATACATACAAAGTTAAAGGCCATCTAAGAAAAAGAGAATGTTCTGTAGTGCTTTTTTTGCAAAATACTTGAAAAAAACTCAAATATCGATATAAAATGTATAGGACTAATCTTGTTGAGTTTAAAATTACTAACAAAACAAAAAACATGTTGCATGTTTTGAGTTTTGACAATCTATTAAGGTGGTACTACCGTTTTCTTAAAGTAGTCATTTTTTCAAATTGTTAATTAACAAAATAATGTTTTGCAATGCAATGCAAATAGGAATTAGACTGTTTTTTTATTAGTCTTTTTTTATGAAAATAGAGCTAAAAAGAATAATCTTGCCTATTTTAATTTCTTTCGATCTTCAATATTAAGCCCAAAAATAATTTTTTTTTACTACTAGTAAAATATCAATTTTCATAAAAATATCCTTAAAAAGAATCATAAAAACAGTTTTCATTTTTACCTAGGTAAATAATATTTAATATTATTATTTAATATTTAATAATAATAAAAAAATAATATTTTATTATTTACCTCAAAAACATTTGATTATTATAATATTTTATTATTTACCTAGGTTGAGAAATTTTATTTCTCTGTTTAAAAATGAGTTAATAATGGTAGCATTAATTAATGGTAGCATAAACTACGGTTGAGAATAACATATAACATAACCCTCGCGCTGCATATATCCTTCGGCTCTTCGCGCTTTAGGATGTAATACTTGCGCTAGGGTCATAATAGTATACTTCTCAACCTAAGTATATAATCTACTATTATTAGTGCTTTAACCGAAAAAGGTCGTTTTTATTCATGTTGCAACAGGGCCTACAAAGCGAGTGAGATATAATACAATCGAAAGTAGTTAGACAGAGATTGAAAAGGTGTTTTTTTTTTCAAAAATGTAGTTAAAGACGATGTGTAAAGTCGAATTTTGTTATTTCTTTATTCCAGTTGTCAGAAAACTCATGGAAGTATTACATAGAATCCGTTCACTATTTATTTGCGCTATGGTTGGCCATGAACTTTTGTTTTTTAGTTTGCCAAAATAAAAAGGCCCTATTAAGTTTACTGACAGTTTGTGACAATATCAAAAAATGACAGACAACTATTAAAGGTAGGTTCATAACTCTCCACTGATATGTTTCCGTTGGTACGTTGGCCAATCGGAGCAGAGCATTTTTCAAATTCATCTGTCAAATTTTGAGAGCTATGAACCTAACTTAACACCATTTAATTAATAGCCGCTGCTCTACAATACTTAACCTAACTGATTTTTTTTCTAATTTATACCGGGTGGACTCTGTCACCCTAACAGCGCAAATAAATAGTGAATGGATAATGAACAGAAAATTCGTAAATCCAGTGGAAAACCGCATTTTTTCTGAAAACTGTCAGAAAAATCGTAACCTATGTAATACTTCTCCGTCAGTTTTCTGACAACTTGAATAAAAATTATAAAACAAAACTCGATTTTACACATCACCTTTAACTACATTTAAAAAAAAAAAACACATTGTCTATCTCTGTCTAACTACTTTCGATTGTATTATATCTCACCCGCTTTGTAGGCCCTGTTGCAACATGAATAAAACCAACTTTTTCGGTTAAGGCATTTGAAAAAATTATTTTTGGGCTTAATTTAAGAGTTATAGAAAAATTGAAAAAACAGAATTGATCGCTTTTATTTGCTCTATAGGTTCGCATTATCAAAAATTACAAATTCAGGTACAGTCTAATTCCTCATTACAATTCTGAAAAAATTCACCTATTATCTGACATTGTGTTTTGTTCATTTGTTTTTTATCTGAAGATATTTTATGAGTTTCAGGTTGTTTGAAGCTCATTTGCCTAAAAAGTGGTTTTTTGTTCATTAAAAAAAGGATTTTGTTTCCATTCTAGTTTTTTGCAGTTTTAACAACTTTAGAGTTAGCAGAGACTAATTAGTAATTAAACTATGTTCACCTTGTTCCTTATGAAATTTTGGACAAAAATTGTCCCTTTTACTTTTTTTATCATTATTTGTTTTTGATTAATTCGCGTGCAAACTTCAAAACTAGTGTGCACTCAAACACCAACGATAGAGGTCTATTGTTAGACTACTTTTTAATTTTTATTGCCCGTTTTATCGTTTCTCGATCTCTATTGCTTCGTTGTTTTCGGTATCAATGAACGGTTTCATTTTGTCGATCGTTCCCTTCAATTTCTTCATCACTGATAGCACTTATTCGGTGACCTTCAATTGCCTCTCGGGTCGAATCCTCGACAACTTCTTCAATAGGATTATCGTCGTCTTCTTCATCTTAGAATTATATTACGTCGTCCCAGAATTGGTTTGTTCTATATCCATATTTTCTTTTTTTTAGTTAGAAGTATTTTTGAATGCCCAAGGATTGATTTGTTCTATTCCCACCATCAAATTTTTAATAAAAACATGGAAATGACGGCAGTTTTGAATTTTTTTTGGGTTAGGAAATTAATACAGATTATTTTAACTCAGGCAGTTTTAAAAAGAGAACCATTACAAATAAAAGGAAAATTTTTTGGTCCCGATCCGACCAGTACAAGCGAAGTTATTCAAAAAATAGTGAAACGGAAACTTGAAAAAGTCAAACTTTTACCCTAAAGTCGAAGAATAAGGGCCTTCCAGTCAAAATTGAGTTGAGACATTTTATACACAAACTCACAGGAATGGTTTCGACCGATTAAGGAAAGAAACTCGCTGTTACAAAAAAAGTCCGAAAATCAGGATAAATTTTGGTTCGTTGACTGCACTATGTGACAAAATTTCTTATGCAAATAGGAACCGCTCTATACTGAAATTCGTCTATTATTTTGCTATTATAGGCTTATTAAGACCTGTTTTTGAGGCTTATGACTAGGCTCATAAGAAAAATCTTATAGTGTAGTTAAAAAAATATTGTCTATGACTAAATTACATGAAAAATCATGTAGTCTAAACACACTTTAGTATTCTTTTCAGTATGAGTTTTGTTCTATATCCTAAATATATTAAAATGTTCAGAATTAGTAATGTTTTCACTGGCTAAAGAGGATTTTATGACTGGCAAGCCCCAGAGAGTCTCTCTCCTCTCTGAGCCTGTAAAACAGTTACCTTGCGTGTAATGTATAATACTATATTTGTTACTCAGGCTTAATTTGCTTAGACCCAGTATTATAAAGCCTAGTTAACCGGAGGTTGGTTGAACCGTTGGTTAAAATTATAAATAAACGTCAATTTTGCTATTAGGTGAAACTAAAATGACAGTCTTTTCAGGTTGACTTTGACAAATGAATGAAATTAATTAAACCAAATTAAACGAATTCTGGCAGTTGCGCCAAAAATTTTCCTAAATGGTTTTTAGAAAGGTGTAGAATTAGAAGTTGTTTGTAGGTAAACATTAATTTTCAAAAGTTATAGGAGTAGTGAATAACATTCTAACCTGTACTTACGCAAACTCGCGTCAAACAGACGTCATAAATGATTGATAAATGACACAAAAATAGGAAATTATAGACAACGGTCGTTTAGTAATAAATCTTGACTATAATAGGAACCGCCCAGTGTAATTCAAATAGTGCAAACTAAATAGACGTTTTAAGTTGTTACGTGGTTAGGTAATGCCCAAGTAAGAATATCCGAAATACATTGTTAGTGCAAAGAGGCGTACTTAAGTTGTCTCCTATGAATCAAACTATTATTTAATTTTTTACATTGACTTTTTTTTCTACCTCAACTTTTACCCTTGGTCATCATTCATCCCCATTATCGATTAATTTGTTGTTTTTTTAAAATTTTACTATTTAGAATTATATAAAGTCATTTGCATATAGTACAGTAGAATTAATAAAAGAGGTGAAACTAATTCCCACAGAAATGATTTTTGTGGCAAATTGAAGGTAACATACTTCTATTCAATATACTAAAAATATACATTCGTACTCTGCTGCGAAATAGGTTTTTTCGGCCTCTATCTTGAAAATAACGTTGCCCAAATACACTGCTCCAATAAATTAGCGTAACACTACGAAAAGGATGGGTATTTCCATTCAGCTTAAAAAAAGAACATCGAAATTGGAGTAGATGGGTTACCTTATCGTTGGTTTATTGTAAGCTAGGTCAGTTAGAATATTTCTTTAATCTTATCACCCAAAAAAAGTAAAAAGGATGATGCACCACTTAAGCTTAAAAAGCATACTTTCAATCCAATAGCTGTAGATTCATGAATATTAGAAACAATTGAACCTGTGTGTATCAATACTTGTCATTAGAGGGCTTGCTACTAAAATGAGCCATCTAAGTCAAGTTCAAGTAGCAAGAGCAGTTACATTAATCAAAGAAGACTACAGCTATCGTTATGTTGCAAGACAACTTAATGTGAGGCCTTCTGTTATCGAACGAGTTTTGAATCGATACTTAGAGACTCACAGTCATGGTAGAAGAGCTGGTCAGGGTCGAAAACGTTCTACAACCTTTCAGCAAAACAGATTTTTGCGAAATTGTGCATTTAGACGTCACACTTCTACTGCTAAAGACCTGCGAATTGACCGCAGAAGAGTCAATGGAGTTAAAAAAATGTGTACAGAAACCATAAGAAAAAGGTTGAGAGAAAGCAATTTGAGGTCGAGAAGGGCGGTTCGTAAGCCACAATTGACTTTAAATCACAAAATAAACCTGCCGACTTTCAAGCAAGAACATGTGAATTGCAGAATCAGGCAGTGGCCGTTGGTGCTCTTCAGCGATGAGTCCAGATTTTGGTTAACTCGTTGTTATAGTCGTCTTCGAGTTTGGGCATGCATAGGCGAACTCCATCGTGAAAGATTGGTTCAGGAGATAGGCAAGTTTGGAGATGGATATCACATGGTGTGGGTAGGTGTGTCATTTAATACTCGTACAGACTACGTCGTTCTACCTAGGCAAATGAGTGCTGCTCGATACATTGATGACTTACTAACAAATCATGTGCTAGCTGCTGGAGCCCTCGTAGGTCCTGGATTTCTGCTCCAGCATGATAAAACAAGACTGTATGTACCAGATTAAACAAGACAGTTCCTATAACAACATCAAATTCCAGTTATGAACTGACTAGCTCTTAGCCCAGATCTCAATCCAGTTGAACAGTTATGGAATGAAGTTGATCGAATGTGTCGTAGCCACAATACAAAATTTCGTGCGTTTATTTTTATATCGAGCGTTTACACTTTTTTAGTGAACTTTGACTCCTTTAATCGAGCGTTTTATGTTTTCATGAAGCGTTTACATTTTTTTTATCGAACGTTTACTTTTTGGTGGATCGTTTACCCTTTACATCGAAGGTTTACTCTTTCTATCGAACGTTTACTCTTTTTATTGCGCATTTTACTTTATTTATCGAAAGTTTTCTGTTTTTTATATAAAGTTTACTATTTTTATCAAGCGGTGAGTCTTTTATCGAGCTTTTATTTTATTTATCGACCATTTACATTATTTATCGAGCGTTTTCTAGTTTTATCGGGAATTTTATACAGCATTTATTTTAATATCGTGCAATTGTAATTTTTTTACAAAAAAATATATCGACCATGAGAATTAAATATCGATCAATTAATTTATAGCGCTAACAAATTGCTTGCTTCAAATAACAACTGTTACGGACTTGGATATTTTCTGAGTGTACTCATTAATAAATGCGTCTCTTTCCAGATTTTAGAGTGACAATGTAGTAATTGTACATTCCACTTTAAAGATCTCTAGAAAGGTCTGAATTCCTCAATAATGTAAGAGGAGTCCCCCCTCCCACCTCAATCGGCCCCAGAAGGTTTTTAGGACTTGAATTTGATTTTTTTATAAATCTTGATATACACTGGTGCCAAATTTGTTTTTGACATGCCTAGAAATGCTTCATTAGTTTGTTATTGATACGTAAATATTAATAAGAATTTCATCAAACGTCTTTGAAATTTGTTTTCCGGAAACTTGTTGTTTAGTTACTAATTATAAAACGTGTGGCAATTTGCGCCAAAAATTGTGAAAGAAAGATTCTTTTTCAGCTAATTTTTAATATTTTGAAAATTGAATTCACAAGAAGTGGTTTAAAAAAATAATGAGCAAATGCGCACCTTTTTACAATATAAACTTTAATCTTTAGGTTATTGAGGACTCAATAAAAAAATTTCATCAAAATTCGTCCAAGGCGTGGGTTCTTTGCAGTAAAACCCTCGTTCACTCCAATATTTAATATTTCGCAATGAAAATATCTTTTCCCGCACTTTGGGAAAAGAAAAACTTTTCAAATACTTTTATTTAGACACGAGGCTAGCGTAAAGCGGCCCTTTTGCCTACTAAAGATTTAAACATTTCCAACTAACAATTTCCTTAACTCCCTTACTTACGCCAGTTACCTACTGAAGATTTACTATTACCATCAACTCTCATCAACTATACCAACTCTCAAATTCACTATTTCCCTTTCTTCTGAATTTACATTTATAATTTTCCTATTGGTTGAAGTTAAAAAGAATTTAATTTAACGTATTTTATAATCTGGACCTGCAGACGACAATGCCAAAATGTCTGTTGATGAATACAAGGGTTCTAGTTTCTATCTTTGATTTGAATTTTATGTTTTATCTAACTCGGCGCTGTGTTCTTTGACTATTGAACATACAGCTTTTAATATTTTAAACTGAATTTACTTTTAAATTATAATAATCGAAACTTGTAAAATAAGCACTTTCAGTACGGACTGGTTTTAACACGAATTATTTCTTGTTGTAATAATTCGTTGTTCTAAATTGAATTCGAAAACAACTTTATTTTCTTTATCTGTAGCTGCGTTGAAGACAAACTGCCATTTTTTCATTTAAATAAACGTTAATTTAATTTACAAAATTTTAACGGGTCAAAATGTGACGTTACATGCAGCACCTACATTTAAAACATTTATGCATAGTAGATGCAAATTTTCTATGTCCAAATTTACAATTTGCATAGAAAATATTTAAGTTTAGTTTGGTTTGAAGGAAGGACTGTTTGTGGTCACCCAACCATGGCTTGAATTTAGCTTTATACAAGTGACTTCAATGAAAAATAAATGCCTATCGTATGATTAGCTAATTGAAGAGTAACCATACTTTTATACAGGATGATCTGATTATGTATTAATGTCAAAAAATTTCAGGAACGATATACTAGTAATCACCTTAGTTTTTGGCTGGGAATTTTGTTATAAATGGATAATTAAAGTAGTCAGATATGTTTATTTCAGTTTAATAGTGGCATTTGAGAGAATATATACAGGGTGTTTCAAATTCGAGTATATGCATGGGGATCTCGGAAACCGTAAGAGATACGAAGGTGGTTAAATGGGGGCAAAGTTGTGCAATCAGGAGCCCAATATTATGACATTAAGAAATCGCAGGTATTTTAATTACTTTAGAAGATATTCACAAAAAAATGAAATGTTGAAATTTTATTTTTATTTGTTTTTGACTTTATTGTAAGGAATATTTAAAAACAAACAACACTTCTTCATAGCCACTTTTTATTCTCTATCACGATCTACTATTAAAATTTGCGCACAACGTTTCGTCTCTGTGTAACCATTATCAACATCATTTTTTTAAATATGAAAAAAATTAACTATTGACATTTTTGAATAGCATTTTTAATTTTTTATTCAATGATGTATCATACCACACTTCAACTTTTCAGTTGATTGGCACCAGGATATTCCACTCTTATTTAATAATTCAATGAATTTTAACATCGAGTAGGCTAGAAAAACAAATAAAATACTTAACGGAGAATAACTTTTTAATTGGCTACTTAAAAAGTAGCCAACTTAAATCTTAATTTTTGCTTCATTAATTACGGTGGTTTTAACCGAAATAATGAACATATTTTTGGATTTAAAGTTTGATGCATCATTGAATAGAGAATTAAAAATACTATTAAAAAATGTCAATAGTTTATTTTTGCCGTATTTAAAAAAATGAAGTTGATGATGGTTACACAGAGACGAAACGTTGTGCGCAAATTTTAATAGTAGGTCGTGATAGAGAATAAAAAGTGGCTATGAAGAAGTGTTGTTTGTTTTTAAAAATTCCTTCTAATAAAGTCAAGAAAAAATAAAAATAAAACTTCAACATTTCAGTTTTTTGTGAATATCTTCTAAAGTAATTAAAATAGCTGCGATTTCTTAACGTCATAATATTGGGCTCCTGATCGCACAACTTGGCCCACATTTAACCACTTTCGTATCTCTTACGGTTTCCGAGATCCCCATGCATAGACTCGAATTTGAAACAGCCTGTTTAATGCTCTAACAAACGTCGACTGCAAAATTCGAATATAATTATCAATGACGAATACCTGACGTTTCTTAGCGCAACTCGAACTAAAAACTAGTTTGGTTACGACTATAGAATAGGTCAATACAATCCATTGTTTGTTAATGTTATGGGGGTCTCCGACGCTTCGTAGCCCACCCCAACCAAACCGCCCATGAGCGAGATATCAAATTGTTCTTGTAGGATTTAATGTGCAATAATTAAAGTGACTCGTTGTAAAGTTTTCATTCAATTTGGTAGAATAGCTTTTTAAATACTTGCGAAAAACCTCATTTCACCCTTAAGTTTTAAAAGGAAATTGCAGGGTTACGAAACGTCTGCGGCCCCCACACCATATAACAAAAAATGATTGTATTGACTTATTCTATCATTCCTGAAATTTTGACGTTGATACACAATTACACTGTATAAAAGTGGCATATCATAAACAATTCTAGAAATATACCTACAATTAATATAAAATTCTATCAGATTTTCTGTTGGATTGAGGTAAATGAAAGCTTCAAGTGCTTAAAGAAAGCCTCAAATAATATCGATAGGTAAGAAATTAAATTGAGGTCCAAAAATAGCAATTATTTTTTTTATTTCATCTATAGATTTTCCTTTAACTGTGTTCAGAATTTGTTCAAATTTTGGTCACTCAGCAAATATTTTGTCATTTTCAATTTCAAATTAAAATTTCAAATTCAAATACAGCTCTTCGCTTGCGATTTTGATCATATCATGAGGGAAAGTCTTTGTAACGCTCCTTTTCTACTTTTGAAAAAGTTGGGATATTTTTATCCAAATAAAGGTGGAGATGAAATTCGAGCAATCTTAGCATTGTTGGTATTTGCATACGTTGTTATTATATCAAGCGTACAATATTACTACACTGAAGGAAATATTGCTGAAATTGGTGATAACATGGAAACTTCAGGCGCTGTAGATGTAAAATAAATCCAAACCTAGTTAAATAAATGTTTTTAAAATTTAAAATTTTTAGGTATGGTTAAAAATGTTATTTTGTATGTTTGTTAAAGACAAAATAATAAATTTGGTTAAAAATTCTCAAAAGTTTTGGAAAGCAAATAAGTGTTCAAAGCCAGTCAAAATGGAAGTGGCTAACATTATAAAAAAAGTTTCTTGGTTGCAGAAATCGTTTTTGTATGTAACTGTAACAGCTGTAGTCCTACTAATGATTCCATTTTCTATTATACGAAAGAAACTAACTGTTGGAATATGGAAATTTGGTGAAAAGAAAATGTTTTTCAACATTTCTTGGTGTTTTTATTCTAGTGCTGTAGTTTACTGTTGTATATTCTCCTACGGTTTTGAAGGACTATTTGTTGGCTTTATTTGGGAGCTTATTATACAATTCAAAATTTTGTGCAATCTATTAGAAGAAATGAATGTGGAAAATATCTATACAAATGCAGATTTAGAGGACTATTACAAGAAACTTGTTATTTATAATGAACATTACAAATTTCTAATAAGGTTAGTTTTTACGTATCACACAAATACGACCTTTAAAATAAAACGAGCGGGCGCCCCCGTCGAAATTCGACGAAGTAGTTGTAGAGATGAATGTGTTAGAAAAATGAAATTTTCAAAAATTATTATAATGCACTTACTACCTACACCGATGATTGTTTGTTGTTAAATGTACAAAATAGGCGTATCCGTAAATTAACGTGTCGAACTTTGTTAAAATGAGGAGATAAGGATAAGATTAATACGCGTACCAATTTATTATTTAAAAAAATGTATGAAATTGGTAATTTGAAGAAAATAATTAGTGCCGACATATCTGTGGGTCGAGAGTTTCAATTTAAAAAAAATTATCAAAATCGGTCCAGTAGAAGTAGGCTATTATTCTATATCAAAAAAAGGCTTCGCGTTTTAAATATATGGATGGATAACAATTACTGTCCAGACAAGAAAAACTTTGATGATAAATAAAAATGTTTTTGTTTAAGGTTTGTAAAAGATCTTCAAGATTGTTATTCTGTTGCATTTTTCATTCAGTATCTTGGAACATGTCCTATAATTTGTTCACAATTTTATATGATATTTGAAAGGTATGCTAGTACCTACTTACAAAGCTCTAAAACATTATAATCAAAATGTGTTCAAATTAGTTCTAGCACATCTATGTTATTGCAGCACATTGCAACATTAACCGCAGGTACAATGCAGTTGGCTTTATATTGTATTCCTGCAGATTGCTTGTCAACAGAAGTAAGTACTTTTTATCGCATTTTGTTAAAATTCATCATTTTAATTGCAGAAATTGACTGTTGCAAATGCCATTTATTTTTCCAATTGGCACGGTAAACATTTTAAAATGCTGAAGAAATCGACTCAGTTGATGATTCAGGAAGCTCAGCAGGAAATTCGTCTAAGTTGTGTCTGGGGTATATTCAACATGGACGGTGAAACTTTAATATCTGTTAGTAAAATAATTAATTACATTATAAGCAAATTTATTTAACTCTTTTTCTCTTTTTAGATTTTAAGAACATCGTTTTCTATTTGCACCATGTTACGAAACTTAAAAAAAGTAGAAGAGGATAACGAGTTACTATAAGTGTTTAGATTTAGAATGCTATAGTAGTAAAACTCACATTCACTATAATCATCTGAAAATATGACACCAATGTTATTATTTTTCAACTATTGATAGTAGAATAAGTTCGGATAATAGTACGCACCTAACTTATTAGAAGATTCAGAAAAGCCAGTATACTACAAAAAGTAAAAAAAATTTTTGAAAATACTACCATAATTTGTCTAAAACACTGCACAATTATTGAAAAGTCTATTTTTTAAAAGTTTAAAAAAAACAATAGAGTTAATTGTCAATTCGGACTTTTACCCCTTTATGGGTCTCTACACGAGGCAAGAATCCGCATCAGTATGGATATTTTTTTTGTTCTACACTTTCCGTTTTAACTTCTAAATAAAACAATAGATAAGATTTTCATAATTTGTTTCATTTAAGAAATGGTCATGTAAAACAAATTAAATCGAAATAAATTTATTTATGCGAGTTTTCAAAAACTAAAAATTGAAATTCTTAAATTTTAACTTAGGTATCAGAAACGGCATAAACACTGAATTTTGTTTGGTTAAACTTTAAAATTCTTATTTGGCTATGCACTTGTTCTTATTAGTTTACATACACAAGAAACCCTCATAAACATAACTACAAATATTTAGCATATTGAATATTTGTTTACCTTTTTATAGGGATCTCAGCTTAAGATCGCAGATTCGAACTTGAAATTTGGTGTCATTGTACAACACACTCCAAGGATCCCTAGAAAGGTTGAAATTTTAATTAAAAAAGGGGGTGGCCCCTCCTCTTCAAACGGCTCCCCGGGGGATTTAGGTACTTGAAGATTTTTTAAGATCTTTAAGGAATGATAATATACTTTACCAAATTTAAAGTTTCTTGGATGCCTAGAAGTGCTTTATTAATTATTGACGAGCGGGCGCCCCCGTCGAAATTCGACGAAGTAGTTGTAGAGATGAATGTGTTAGAAAAATGGAATTTTCAAAAATTATTATAATGCACTTACTTCCTACACCGATGATTGTTTGTTAATTTATTATTTTAAAAAAATTTATGAAATTGGTAATTTGAAGAAAATAATTAGTGCTAACATATCTGGGGGTCGACAGCTTCAATTTAAAAAAAAAATAGCGGTCACCCCCGTCGAAATCGACGAAGTTTTTGAAGATATGAATGAGCTATGACTATTTTATAAAAAAAATAAGAAAACTGACCTTAAAGATAACTATGCCAAAGAGGGCAACATAAAAAACCGTCTCAAAAATCCAAAATTCACAAAAGCACGAAACGTAATTAAAAATGCACGCACCAACCTGACCATATCGCGTATTAGAAACGTACTGGTCGAATAAAAGTATTGAAAATTTTATCACCACGACCAAATGTATAATGTGTGCCTTATCGTATAAAACCAAATACTATCTACATTTATTCTCATTTATAATTTTTAAAATTATAAAATTGATTATTTTATTATGTATATTATAAAATATAAAACAATGTATGAAATTAATAATTTTGAGAAAAAAATTAGTGGTGACATATATATCTGTGGGTCAAGAGCTTCAATTTTAAAAAAAAACCTTCAAAATCGGTCCAGTAGAAGTACGCTAAAATTAGCAGAAAAGAAAAGGCTTCGCGTTTTAAATATATGGATTAGAAAAATATAAAATTTTTTAGGAACATCCTGCATATTTTTAAATATTTTAAAAGCTCGTAAAATTAGCTGTTACACGATACAAAACATTTTTTTATAACCTGTCATTGAAAGTTGACTTTTATGCAATGTTTTCATTAATCGAAAATTATACTTTTTATCATAGGTTACGTTGGCTTAAGTTGCCATGGTAACAAATCACTTTCAGTTCATACAGCGTCATACATTTACTTTCAGTGCTAGGTACTTTCAGTTCATGGTGCTTTATATTGAAAAAATTACATGGCAACTATCTATCTATAGCAACCATGACAAGCATAGACAATGATAAATCTAACAAAAAAAGTTATAATAATAATTATTCTTATTATTGCACCTTAATGAGAAGAATGTTGCATATGTATCAGGCGCTTATTTACTACTATTAGTTTAAAATGATTGAAAATATCTGTTGTGTCAACACAAGACTTTCCGATTGAGTTGATTATTTTAATACCAAAACAGTTAGAAAACAAAAGAATACTATACATTTTTATAATCACTAAATAAAAAAAAAAACTTCAAAATTTTTTGACAAATGTAAAATTTTTTGACAACTGTCAAATCTTTTGACAACTGTCAGAAACGTCAGCTGCCAATTATTATCTGATATTTGATTGCATAAAAACTCTTTTTTCTTCAAACGTCAGAAAAAGTCGCCTTTGTGTCACTCAATAGGTAACGGTAAAGTTTAACTTTCCCGCCGAGGCAGGAAAAATTGTCAGAAAAGTACTTTTCTACTGTCTAGGCAGGAAAAGTAAAATCTTAACCGCACATAATTTTTATTTTTTAAGCATTTGTAATGTAAAAAATTTTATGTTTTTGAAATTTTCCTTTATAATGAGTTCGTTTAATAATGTTTAATAATTAGCTTTTTTTACAAATTTAAGTTAATTTTAAAAAATATTTGACAATTGAACTACAAGTAATTGACAAGAGATGGTGCTCTTTCAAAAATCAAAGTTTTCAATTTTACGCTTTACGTTTGCAGAAAAAATTTAATGTTTTATACGGAGTCAAAGTAGTTTTGTGTGACTCGCCTGTATTGCCAGACTATAAAATAAACTATATATAAAACAAATAACTTTTAAAAACAAAAAAATGTTAAATATTTTAATATCACTGCATAAATATAGGAAAAAATTCTCTACCGGATTATGCAAAAAAAATTATATGTTGTAATTTAAAAAAAGATTATTTACTTTAATTACACGCCCCCTAGCGGACCGATTTTGAACAAACTCCTTTCTGCACTCCGTTGTTATCTAATAAGACCCTATAGCCTATAGCCACAGCAAAAAACTATACTACTCTTGCCGAATACCTTACAGAAGAGAATAAAGTGTTAAAGAAACAAAACGAAGGGCTCTGTTAGGGTGCTCGAATAACCAAGAATAATACTCTAAAATAAACTTATACTTGAAATAGAAAAAACACGACAACAACTGTAACGCACGTTTGTAGAGCAATGAGACTTGAACTGGAATAAAAAAAGACCAGTCCAATCGAAAAGACGCACAAAATAAAGTACTATTATTATTTATTTATGATTAAGTTGCTTCGTAGAGGTGATAAGGATTCTTTCATAAAGTGTAAAAAAATAAGAAGAGAATTCAACGTAGGTAATCTTGATGTTTCTTGAGATGTACCTTGGTGGAATGCTGAACTGGCAAAACTAAAAGTTACGGCCAGGAAAGCATTCAATAAGGCTAAAAAGAATGGCCTATGGGATAACTACACCGAAGCCCTAACAAGGTACAACAAAGAACTGAGAAAATCTAAAAGACAATCATGGATGCGCTTCTGCGAGGGGATCGATAAAACGGCCCCAGTAGCGCGTATCCAGAAAACACTGTCTAAAGACCACTCAAATACCATTGGGCTCTTCAAACAGCCCAACGGTTCTTATACAGATAATACCGGAGAAAGTTTAAAAGTGTTGATGGAAACACACTTCCCGGGATCCAAGGTAAGAGTTACAACGAACGAGACGCACATAATGTCCCACATCAATGGAAACCTAAGTTCCAGTAGGGATAGCAGACGTTTGGCAGGAACAATCTTCACCCAAGAGAAAGTGATATGGGCCATTAATAGCTTTCAGCCTTTTAAATCACCTGGTATTGACGGAATCTTTCCGGCCCTACTACAAAATGGAGTTGATATAATCGCTCCTTGTATAACAACAATCTTCAAAGCTAGTTATGCATTTGGATATATACCCACATCATGGAGGAAGGTAAAAGTGGTGTTTATACCAAAAACGGGTAGAAGACCTCCTGAAGAGGCCAAATCATATCGCCCGATCAGCCTATCCTCTTTTCTACTTAAGTCAATGGAAAAAATTATTGACAATTACATCAGAAGCGAACTTCTCAAAGAAGCTCCGCTTCATGTCAAGCAGTTTGCCTATCAATCAGGCAAAGCCACGGTGGATGCGCTCCATCACCTAGTAAGGGAGGTGGAAAAATCCATCGCAGCAAAAGAAATTGCGGTTGGCCTATTTATAGATATAGAGGGTGCCTTTGATAACACCTCATTTAAGTCTATAAAAACGGCTGCTGCAAGGCACAGCATTGAACCATCCACGATAACCTGGATAGAAGCAATGCTAGAAAGTCGAATAATAACGGCTTCCTTAGGAGGGGAAGAGACTTCAATGGATACTGCAAGGGGATGCCCACAAGGTGGGGTTTTATCACCCCTGCTTTGGTCCATCGTAGTGGACGACCTACTAACAAAAATAACTGGCGAAGGGTTCTGTGTACAAGGATACGCAGACGATATCGTCATTCTAATAAAGGGCAAGCATGACGGTGTTATTTCAAGCCACATGCAAACTGCCCTAAACAAAATAAATGAATGGTGTGAAAAGGAGGAACTTACTGTAAACCCTACAAAAACCACCATAGTTCCATTCACTAAGCGCAGGAAGCTAACATTAAAAGCTCCACAGCTACAGGGAATATCAATACAATTTTCCAAAGAGGTAAAGTATCTAGGGGTAACTCTGGATGCCAAACTCAACTGGAAATCTCATGTAGAAAAAACTCTTTCCAAAGCAACGGGGGCCTTCTGGGCGTGCCGCAAACTCTTCGGAAAGACATGGGGACTAAAACCAAAGATGATATATTGGTCATATACATCAATAATAAGACCCATTGTCACATACGCCTCGTTCGTGTGGTGGACAAAAACGAATGAAATCACAACACAAGGCAAGTTGCAGAAATTGCAACGCCTAGCGTGTTTGGGTACAACAGGGGCTATGAGCACAACCCCGACTACAGCTATGGAGGCACTTTTAGACCTACCACCCCTTCACCTACGGGTGAAGAGGGAAGGTCTTCAAACCGCCATAAAAATTGCACAGAGCAAGAAATTCAAAATGGGTGACAGAACAGGTCACCTAAAGATCCTGGACTTTTTACAGCCAGAATTGTTTGAAAAACCCTTGGATATCATTCCAAGAGTGTTTGACTTTCAGACACCATTCGATGTGGTCATTCAAGACCGCAACACGGCGAGAAGTCAATCAATACAACTGGAACAAAACTCCTCCATTTGGTATACAGATGGATCTAAAACTGAACAGGGAACAGGTATAGGCATATATGGCCCAAAATATAGGGCATCAATAGCCTTAGGAACCTATCCCACAATTATGCAAGCTGAAACTCTTGCAATAGATCTATGTGCCCGAGAATGCCTTCGAAGGAATTTAAAGGGTAAAAAAATCTATATAATGTCTGACAGCCAAGCTGCGATAAGGGCACTCAAAGCCAATAGCTTTGAGTCATTATCCACTTGGGAATGCAGACAATCTCTCAAAACTCTGGCAAGGGGCAACAAAGTTGCCCTTCATTGGGTGCCAGGTCACGAGGGAATTGAAGGAAACGAAATAGCTGACGAACTAGCTAGAACAGGCTCAAAAGCCCTCCCGATTGGACCCGAACCATTCTGTGGACTATCTAGAACACATAGAAAGGCGGAGATCCAAAAATGGGAAACTGAGAACAAAAATTCTCACTGGAACAACGCACCAGGACAAAGACAGTCGAAGAAATTCATTAAGTACTCGACCACGAATGCTAAACAGCTTCTTCTATTATCAAAGAACGAAATCAGACTAATCACGGGTCTGTTTACTGGACACTGCCCAGTGAGGTATCACCTAAAGAAACTGGGATTGGAGGATAGTGACATATGCAGACTCTGTGAATCGGAGATTGAATCCGCCGAACACATTCTCTGCAAATGCGATGCATTAGCTCGGCTTAGGCTGAAACACTTGGGGCAGGCTCAATTGACGCCTGAAGAAGTGAATAGTAAACTTCTCAGGGACATTATATGCTTCGCTGGCAAGATTGAATTCCTGAGAACATAAATACGAGTAGGGTTATGAACAAAAGATCAACACTGGTCGCAGTTCTGTAAGGCTTAGAAGCCAATCGACCCCTAAGTACAATACAATACAATACAATAGGGTGCTCGAATAACCAAGAATAATACTCTAAAATAAACTTATACTTGAAATAGAAAAAACACGACAACAACTGTAACGCACGTTTGTAGAGCAATGAGACTTGAACTGGAATAAAAAAAGACCAGTCCAATCGAAAAGACGCACAAAATAAAGTACTATTATTATTTATTTATGATTAAGTTGCTTCGTAGAGGTGATAAGGATTCTTTCATAAAGTGTAAAAAAATAAGAAGAGAATTCAACGTAGGTAATCTTGATGTTTCGCTCGATGTCTTCCTTGAAAAGAGGCAGAACCCTAATATATAGTGACGGCGCGGTTAAGTCAATTATGACTCATCGCTCTAAAGTGTAAGCATCAATCTGTTGTAAACGTATGTCCGCTCTTAATACACAATTTTAGAAACGTCAAAATTAATTAAGTTAATTCATTGTTTGTCCCTGGTGGCGACACAGTATGTTGCGATGTACATTTTAAGCGGGAATTTTAAATTAAATAAAATTGTACATCCAGTTTACTTTATTTTAAGTTTTTCTCTCCGTCCTAAATTATGGAATACATTCCTGGAAGCGCTTTGAACGAAGAATGAAAAGCAATCAAAGTGTAATAACAGATTTCCGATCGATTTATCTATTGACAAAAAGTTTAATAGTCAAGATTTTTTAAAAATGTCTGATTTTGACGCACACGGTGGGATGTAAACCTGCGTTTTAGGACGTAGGGTCGCTCGATGATCAATGATCTAGTATAAATGCTATTTTGCCTATAGACTTACTCAAGGGCGGCAAAAAAGTGAGAAGCAGAGGCACTGGGTTTTGGAACCCAAGAAACACACATCTTGTCACTGTTAAAACCGACGATAAAAACATCACACGATTAGCAAATCAACAAATTCATCAATTTTAGAAAAAATAATTACTCAGTCGATGCTCACATACACAACTTCATGAGTTTATTATAACATTTTACAGCCCAGTAATCAACCCCTTGATTCGTTAAATTGTGTTAAGTGCAGAGGAATCCAAAGATCTTCTCAGAAGCGCATTGATTAATTTAAATCAATATTTTTGTTACACGAAATTTTTGTATAAAATAGTAAAAATTCGTCAATAATTTATTGTGTGGCTGTCCATTTCATTCAAAGAAACTTTCCATGTACTATATCGTACCACTTCATTACGTTAAAAATTTTGTGATAAAGAAAAAACTAATTTTTATTAAAAAAACTGATTTAAATTTAACTGACATAACATAACCTCAAAACATCCAACTGACATCTAATAAAAGTCTGAAATGCTCGACATACGTTTTTATCTACCATATAGTTTATACAGCAGACGTATGTTTTTATATACGTCTTTTTTTATTACAATATTAGACAAAGAAAAAATATTTTATACCGACATTTCTTATTACATACTGCGATGCGTCATAATTGACTTAATCCTGGCGGGACTATAATAATGTTGAATGGTTGACTCTTTTAACTCTCTTTTTACTTCTGTATTTTTAAATGCGTCTGTGCGGGAACGAGGAGACCACCGATTGACAACCGGTTCGCCGAACCCAAATTATTTTAAGAGCAGAGGTTCTAGGTAAGCCTGTAAGCGGATAAGGGATCATGCATGCCTACTGTAAGAATAAGAACAAGAATAAGCGTATAATTGTCGTAGATACACGGTTCACGCTCAAAACTTGCTTTTGTAGAAAACAGGCGTGTTTTCTCGTGGCTTCAGCTCAGCTGATTTAAAGTGACAACTAAAAATTAAAAGTACCTATCCTCAGTATTAAATGGACGGGTGTACTATATTCATGAGATCATGTGATAATCACGAAATGTGCCAAAATTAGTCGAGGTTTCATAAGAATGAAATATTTATCATTATACAAACCAGCGTAAACCGTACTTTTGTTTTCTTTATAGCCAAACTTTTTAGCTTATTTTTGTTCTTATTTTTAGCGTCAGCATGAATAGTCCCTAAGTATAAAAACATATTTAATGCAAAATTTTTAATAAATGGTACTGAAAGTGAAATTATTTCACTTGATTGATATACCGGGTGTTGAATGACCTACCGATACATAGGGCAATAGCACGTAAAATTACGTTTTTATAAATTCCTGCTTCCCTAATTGTTTTAGAGCAAACATGAAAGAGCCAAAAGTGATGGACAATTAAAAATTAGAAATGATAGAGGTATTACATTTTATCATAATTTTACTTAAAGACCAAAAAAGACTTTAGAGTTGTTAAAATTTTCGTTAATCAGGGTAGCGATTTAAATATTGCTACGATACACAATTAAATTATTGCTTGATATTCAAATTGCTATCCTGATTAATGAAAATTTTAACCACTTCTAAAGTCTCTTTTGCTCTTTAAGTAAAAGTATGATAAAATGTAATACTTTTATCATTTCTAATTTTTAATTCTGCATAATTTTTTGCTCTTTCATGTTTGCTCTAAAACAATTAGGAAGCAGGAATTTATAAAAACGTGATTTTACATGCTAGTGCCCTATGTATCGGTAGGTCATTTAACACCCGGTATAATTTGTTGATACAAAAACTTATAATTACAAAAATTAACTTTTAGTCATGGAGGGTGGTCCACCAAACTTGTAGTGGCTGACAATTTTTTTATGTCTCCAAATAATAAATATCATTAGTCTTACATTGTGGTCTTTCGATTGTTATAAAGCAAAACTCTATCAGTTTAACTGCGTAACAATAAAGCTATCTTTAGGTTGCAATGAAAAATTGTCAACAAATACAAGTTTCGTGCCCTACCATTTACAGTGGACATATTTAGGTCTCTTGTGTAGTATTGAATTTTTTATAAATTACGATTTCAAGTACGTTAGTAAGATGTAAATACATAAACCTACATTTTTTGTATAAAAACACATATTATGTAAATAACCACAATTGCGAATTGCATCTTGCCCAACCCCAATACCGACATCAACAGCATTTATTCCATATCCTTTATTACCGCCGATTGCACCATCGATTACAACATCGGAACCAATAAAATCGACAATAAAAGTCGATAAGATTGCAGTTAAAATAATTTTGTACTAAAAATTAAAATATAATAAAAATAATTTGTAGCACATAAATTATAAACATACGATCATTTTTAAAACTTCAATTATTACTAAAACCTTTGTCAAGTGTACCTGTTCTTGTTTAAATAATGATATAACGAGTATATGACAAATGTACTAAATATTGTTCAAATATAATAAAGATTTTCAAATGGTCGATAGGTAAATGAACATTCATTTTTTTTATGTAGGGCCACAATATGCGCAATGAAGATTTATCAGTTGAAATGAATCTAAAAGCTTGAGTGAAAGAGTAAAGAAACGTTTTTAATGTGAAGACCAAATTAACCCTAGAATACTACCGTGAAAAAATTGTGCGTATATCACACCGTGGGGTCGCCGGCGACCAGAGTTTAAATAATGATTTTTAGGCCAATATAAAATCGATAATGCAATTATTAATTTTTTTTATACATTTCGTGAACTTTACTAATACAACAAAAAAAAAATTGCAGACAAAAATTGGAAATAAAGGCCCTTAGAAAATAAAATAAAATATAGAGAAATTAACCTTAAAAAAAAATATTTTTCGGTACTCAGTAAAAGTTTAAAAAAAATATAGTAAATTAATAAAAATTTGTTGTAATCTTATTGTAAACTCTATAAATGTAAACAAAATTCCATATTTCGAAGTAAAAATATATACAAGGTGTTAGAGAAGAACAAAGAAAAATTCCACGGTGCAACTCTATGACACTAATATCAAATTATATAAATAAATATTTAATGCAACCAAACTACAGGTGTGTAAACTGATACTTAATACTCAAGAGTGAAGGTAGATAGACATGCCAATGCCTTTTTGGCATTGGTGCATGTTTAAGCCGAATTTTAAATAGAGCCGGGTAGCCGGCGACCCCACGGTAGTATTCTAGGGTTAAGATAAAATAAACTACTGGTTGTAGCAGCCAAAAGAACTGGTGACTTAAATAAATTAAAACCCACTATTGAAACCCAAAGATTGGAGGGTGAACTGATCTTGGTGAAAAGGGATTCTATCCGTGCTCAAGATGATCTAGAGCAATATTCACGGCGTAACAGCCTGCGCTTTTTCGGAGTCCCCGAAACTAAGGGAGAAAATACGGACGATGTTATTTCTAAGCTTTGCAAGGAGAAGTTGCAACTCGATATACCACCTAATCAAATCGATTGCAGTCATCGTCTACCTGCTAAAGATCAGTTTATTAAGCCTATCATTGTTAAGTTTATAAGTAGAAACATAAAAAATCTTGTCTTTGGTAAGAAGAAACTACTCAAGGGTAGCAAAGTAGTAATTAAGGAGGATCTCACAAGAAGACGCAACGACATTGTAAGAGAAGCAGTCAAAAAATTTGGAAGCAAGATGGTGTGGACGTACGAAGGTAAAATTTTTGTAAAAGTTAATCATAATGTTAAAATTGTACGTTGTATTGAAGATTTAAGTGAAGGTGATGCGGTATAATCACTCATAAACGGGCTATCGGCGCGTATCATGGCTGTTACTATCTATAGCGTTAGAATATTTAATATTTAATTTAAGTGAACTTTAACTGATTTGCTTGTATTGTTGATTTTCTTTTTTATAATTGCATAATCGTTTGTTTTGTGGTTGCAAGTTACTATTGATCATGTTTTTATATGTCCGCAGTCACTGTTTTTGATTTCATTTAGGTATAATGTTTTGGTAACATCTATGGCTTGGGAAGACATTAATTATTGTTTTTATTTATTTATTTATCTATTTACTTTTCTCTTGTTCTCTTTGATATGAGATTGGCTCACATAAATGTACGCTCTTTGCTGCCAAAATTAAGCGATTTGAAGTTTTTTATAGCGCAGAATGGGATTGACATTCTCGCTGTCTCCGAGACATGGCTTAGTGATAATATTTCAAGCGATTTTGTGCATATTGATGGATATGCTTTTATTCGGAGCGATCGTGTGGGGCGAGGTGGAGGTGTTGCCATGTACATAAGTAATTCAATTAGGTTTTCTCTAATTGACATTCGAGGTGGTGGCATTGAGGAGCTGTGGGTGCTTGTTCGGAGTCGTGGAATTGAGATTGCAGTGGGTGTTTTTTATAATCCTCATCAGAGGGAATACGCTAACTTTCTGGATGGGTTCGAAAATTCTATTAGCAACTGCTTACCTTTTACTGACAAAATTATTTGTCTTGGAGATTTTAATATAGATCTCCTCAAATTTGAAACTTCCGCTTCGGTGTGTATGATGAATGTCTTGGAGTCCCTGGGACTGCACCAGCTTATTGATCAGCCGACCAGGGGTGGTGCGTTGCTTGCAGAGCTGGGAAGTAATCGATTACAATTGTAATCAATTACAGTAATCGATTACTTTTAAAGTAATTTGTAATCAGTAATCGATTACTTTTTTTCAAGAGTAATTTGTAATTGTAATCATAAGAATTTTCGAAAGTAATTGTAATCATGATTACAAATTGCGATTACTTTTGCGATTACAACAACAAAACGAGCAAAATTATGTCGATATGCGATTTACACTATTTCAGCTAACTAAAATTCGAAATTCCAGATGAATTTAGACCGTTAATACGTCGCCTACGTTAATACGTAGGCGTAATATGCCACGGTTAAGGTATAAACGATCAGTTTCCTATTGGTTAATAAAATCCATAAAAAATCAATTGATAGAAAAATTATTTAGTTGAAAAAAGTAACAAATAGAAAATAAAATAAAACAACTTAGGTACATTGATAACTTATTTTTAACCTTTATAATATTGGTAATATTGGTACTTCTTGTCAGTTTATTACAAACACCGTTTGCTAATTTTTATGATATCCCGGAGGTGTCATTCTGTAATTGTAATATTCTTTTGTATGTTTGCTTTAGAGATGTGTATAATAATAGGTAACAGGTAAGGTTATTATTCGCTTTTCTCCGGTATTTTCTTAAAAAACGAACTAGTAAATTTTGAACTAATAGTTTATTATTCTTGGCTTTGCTCGTTTTCATTCTTTGCAAATTTGCATTCTCACATCTGGTTTGTCGGCATTTCAACAGCATTGTTAGTAAAGGTATCATTGTAAAAATTCTGTACTTTCCGTTTTTGCACTTGTTGTACCTACTACTCGGGATCTTCTAGTTGGGCCAAATTTTTTTTACCGTTATAATCCTACCGTACAATTGGGCCAAGTTTGAAACTTGAGAGGATTAAGAACTAACTACCTGAGCGACCTTTTATAATATTGTGGTTTTATGATAACATTAAACTTTCTCTTCCAAAAATTTCTTTAAAAATTTGCATACAGTAGAATAAGCTATTAGGCACTTGAAAAAAACAAAAATCTCCATAAGAAGCAAATGGATTCAGTCGCCTTGTGGTAGAACCTCTTTTCTACAGTTATGTAAAATATCAAATTTAGGGTCAAAATCATTTGTTTCCATGTTGATGTGTGATGTGAGTTTTAAACAACCAACTTTGCTTGTATCTTTTATTCTAAAAATCATAACATTCTTTTACACAATGTGTTAGTTAAAGGGGTAAAATTTGGTAAAAATTTGTGATGAATTATGACACCAATCTTGGACCGATCCAACTACCCAAACATCTTTCTGAAGACATGACAGAACATGCCTGAAAGGCATGTGTTTGTTTGTACAAAATGCTAATTAAAAAATTTACTAGTAAAATTAATGTAAAATTAAAAAAATGGTTGATTTAAAATCTTTGATTGACTGGGTTGATTCAAACATTGTTTAAAAATAAAAAATAATTGATCCAAAGCTTAAACGCATTCACAACTAATTACCTAATTCTTTTTACTTTGAATTTTAAAAAGTAATTGTAATCAAACCAATTGTAATCACGATTACAAAAGTAATTTGTAATCGATTACATTTTCCTGCTTGTAATCTGTAATTGTAATCGGCGATTACTTTATAAAAGTAATTGTAATCAGTAATCGATTACATTTTACCTGTAATCGTCCCAGCTCTGGTTGCTTGACTTGGTTATTGCCTCGGATGACTCACTGGTAGGGGCTTCCGGGGTAGTTGATTGTCACCTGTCTGATCATGAATTGGTTTACTGTGATGTAGTCACTAAGCTCCCGGTGCCCGACCCAGTGGTGCTTCTGTATAGGAATCTTAATGGGATAGATGTGGACCAGTTTGATACCGACTTGAGAGCTCTGCCGCTCCAGAACATTACTCGCCTTGCTGACATTAATGTAAAATTAGAATTCTTTAATAACAGTATTCTTGGACTTTTTGACAAGCATGCTTCTTTAGTGACACGCAGAGTTGGTAAACGACAGCCACCGTGGCTAACGGATAATTTAAAGTTGCTTATCTCCTTGAAAAATAAAGCCAAATCAAAATTTAGAAAAACCGGAATGCCTTGTCACTGGGAGTATTACAAATCATTGCGTAACTTCACCAATCTAATGTTGAAAATTGAAAAGAGAGCCTATTTTAATTTTGCTTTTGCTACTAATGATAGGAATCAATTATGGAAGAGACTTGCTTCTCTCAGCATCGGGAATGCAAGGGAGGTGGCAGTGCCTGATTTCTTGGCCGATGTCAATGATATTAATGACTACTTTGTTAATGGGGTCCCTAAGGTTGGACAGCGCCAAATAAGTTCATTGAATATCTATAATAATGATACCGTGAGTAATGAAAGCTTTAACTTTGATACGGTTGATAATGAAACTGTGCACAGGATCATAATGAGCATTGGGTCCGGTGCCACCGGTGGTGACTCCATTAGTATAAATATGATTAAGTTGTGCTGTCCATACATTGTTCCATTTATCTCTCATCTGCTTAATTCTTGTATTTTGGATGGGGTTTTTCCGCATTGTTGGAAGCACGCTATTGTTAAACCCATACCTAAAAATAAACATCCAACTAGTGTGAGGGATCTGCGCCCAATAAGTCTGCTTCCGGCCCTTTCTAAGGTGCTGGAGAGAGTGATGAGTGCACAGCTATCTAGATTTTTTGGTGAACATAACATTTTACCTGCTAAGCAGTCTGGGTTTAGGAGGGGATTCAGCTGTACAACTGCACTGCTTGACGTTACGGATGATATACTGACTGCATCTGATCGGGGTGAAATCACTGCTTTAATCTTACTGGACTATAGTAAGGCGTTTGATTGCGTGGAGCATAACCTGTTACTAGACATCTTGCGTTTTGTTGGGCTTGGAGATGTTGCTATTTCGCTGTTTACTGACTACTTGGGTGGCAGAACTCAGGTGGTGGGGTTGAATGGTGAGGTCTCTGATCTTCTGCCGGTGACTCGGGGGGTGCCGCAGGGGTCGGTTTTGGGTCCGTTGTTGTTCTCAGCATACACCTCTCACTTCTTGAAACGCATAAAGCATTGTAGTGTTCAGATATACGCGGACGATACGCAACTGTATCGCTCCTTTAGGTGGTGGATTTTAATAAGGCTGTTGAGGAAATTAATGAGGACCTACAGTATGTATATGATGTCTCCGCCGAGCACTCATTAAGAATCAATCCTGATAAGTCCGCGGTCCTTTTGTTTGGTAAAAAGAGTGTTTGTGAAGACATGTCTAAAAACATAAGAATTGCTATAAATAACGTCCAAATTCCAGTCCTAAATAAATGTAAAAGCTTGGGACTTATTTTAGATAACACCTTCCGATTCAATGATCAGATAGCGGGGTACATCAGCCGAGCGTATCTTTTCCTAAGAAAGCTGTATCCGCACAGATCATACTTGACCATTGATACTAAGAAAAGGGTTTGTGAGGCTTTCGTTTTATCGCAATTTAATTATTGTGTGCCCGTCTACCATTCAGCGATAGATAAGGTTACAGTTAATAGGATTCAGAAGGTTCAAAACGCCTGTTTGAGGTATATTTATGGTATTAGGAGATTTGATCATGTGTCACATAAGTTAGCTGATGTTGGTTGGCTGAATATGCGGAACCGAAGAATCTTGCAGTGTCAGTGTCATTACCGTCGGATTGTCGATGATAAATCGCCTCCTTACTTGTATAACAAAATAAAATTCAGAACCGACGTGCATAACCTTAATACACGCTTTAAGGGTCTCATATCTCCACCTCTGCACTCCACTGCTTGCTTTGAGCGATCGTTCTCCTTTCAGATATATAAGATGTACAATAGTCTCTCAATGAATTACAGAAATTGTCCTATGCTTCGATTTAAAGGTGAGTTGAGAGCGGAAATGTTTCGGAGGCAGTGTGGGGGTTAGATCGCATCGCTTCTAATGAGAGTGTTGTTTGTTGTGTGCAGATTTGATGATAGTTATTATCTGTGACTTGCAGCTACATTATGTATATAAATTCGTGTAATAGTTAATAGTTTTGTATCTATGTATAGGGTTTCGACTGCCCGCAATGTTTATTTACTAGTTTACTGGTTTTGTAGAATTTTCATAATTTATTATTATATTTCAAGGTTTAGATGGAAGAACAGGGGCCATAATTTACTTTATGACCATCTGAATCTCGCCTTGGGGTTACCTTTTGTTGATATTTTGATTGCTGTTAATTATTACTTATATGCTTGCTTACTATTGACTGAAGGTAATAAAGTTTATTATTATTATTATATAATAAAAGAAGTGTTGAAATTCTATGGAAGAGAAAAACTGTGACTGAGTACTCTAATCTTGAGGTTCTATTCTAATTAATTTTTATTACAAAGAAACGATTATTTTAACAATGGCAGTAATCAAAATTTTATGATAGAGCTTATGCAACAAACTATCCAATCAGTGTGACAACAAAAAAATACCCTTTGACTTTATTTTGGGCTTATTATTAAGCGAATCAAATAAATAAATCGTTAGGATTAAAAATGAAAAGACCAAACAATGCACAAACACAATAGAGCAATTATTTTTATTTTGCTAAAATTTCCGAAAAGCTTACTTTTATTTATCTACTTTGTGTTAATTATAAATTGTTTACTGTAAAAAATGTGACTTATCAGGTTATTTAAGAAACACAAATATAAAAAATATGAGAATAAGCTCAGAATATTTTCAAAAATTAAAGACTACACTAGAAACAAAATGAAAGTAAGTACCTAAATAATTTCAGATAAAGTTCCTTTTATTAATTTATAATTATTGTAGTTGATCATCTTTGTAAGCCTTTGTGTGCTTGTTGTAATTTTTACAAATCCAGCTGATGCCGGTCTTACAATAACTGGAGGAATAAGTAATAATAGTGGAAAAGGTGAAGAAGTTGGTGTTGGTGTTGGCATAGGTGTTGGAGGTGATGCTGGTGCTAATGGTAATGCTGGTGATGGAACTGGAGTTCAAATTGGAAATCGACTACCACTAGTGTAGTTCTAAATTTAGCGTTTCGCCCTTAAAGAAAGATATCGAATAAGTATTTCTACGTGTATTAATTCTTGTTATTTAGAATAAAGGATTTTCAAATGTACTTGTAGTTTATTTTAGTGGTTTGTTTCATAACAGTCAGTGCCGGTTTTTCAATCATCGTTTTAACTAAGTTCCAGCTGAACGAAGTTCAAGCTCATGGCCGTAACTCGTTTACATTACAGTAAATTTACAGCGCATGAGATTGAACTTCGTTCAGCTGGAACTTAGTTTAAACGATGATTGAAAAACTCGCCCTCAGAGACGGAACAAGCAGTACAGGGGCCCGTGTGCCCAGTTAATGTTGGAGGTCTCTATTAATAGTGGTAAAAGTTAATTGAAAAGTCTCTAAAAAGTATATGTACAGGGGAGCTCTGGGGTTTATCCCCTAATGCTACGCAGGCCAAATTTTTTCATCTTATGGTAAAAAGTTAAATTTGAGAGAAGGTGACAACGGTCGGGGGTCCCTCTTGGACAGGGGCCGGTGTGCCTTGCACCCACCGCACCCCGGTAGTTACGTCATTGAAACAGTTACTATGTAATAGTATAAGACGGGAGGAAAGTGTATCATTTGCTCTCACAGAGAAAGTAATGACTGAGCGTAGAGAAGGCAATACCTAATTATCTTAACGACGATATGACATTTTACCCCTTTGGCCTTTGGGCATAAATATGATGATAATATCTATTCCTAAAAAATTTTATAAAGACAATGTACAGTCAGCCTCAAAATTATTCGACGACCTGGCTATACGCAACAACGACAAAACAACAGAAAAGCTTAGAATAAACACGTTTTAACAAGTTCAGCGCCAAGACGGACACTAGTGTCATACACTTCTATCTCCTAGCTGTGGCCTGTCATAAGAAAGCACTGTTTTTTTGACGTGCCAGTTTTTGCAGTTTTGAATATATAAAATTTACTGAAACTAGATCGTGAACGCACGCTACGCGCGCTACCTTTTCTCGATCCGTCTCTGTTTGTTTATACCTATTTCATCTGTTAACCTCATTTTCCACCTAATAATCCTATCTGTCACTTATCCTATCTGTCAAACTCATCTGCGAGATGAGATGAAATATGGCATGACAGATGGAACAGATTACCCCCACTCCATATCTCTCTAAACCAATCTATGAAATTGATAGATAACTCCACCTGACATACAAAATTGATACTTGGTGAAGATAACCTTGACATTGACATATGTTTAGTGACAGATCTCAAACATTGACATATGGTGTCAAATGACGACATTAACATATGATAACTGTGGGGACAAATTGACATTTGACATATGGTAACTATGATGACAGATGGGCTTTGACACATGGTAACTATGATAACAGACCTACAGACCCCATTTCTCTAAACTAATAATCCTTATGCTATTACCCCCACTTTCTATATCTATCTTTTTTTTATCTGTCTCTTTCGGATCTTACTGCGCATTTCCGATGATCTATGTGTTTTTATTATGTGGATTCGGCTCTGGGGACCTTCCTTACTGGTATCTTATAATTCTACAAAATTTATGAGTTTGATTACTTTCCATGTTGCAATTAATTGTAGGTATTAAATAATGTTTACTGAGATTATGATTATTTTATAATATCTACTACAATTAATACGCACATAATAATAGTTCGTAAATTTGAAGACAACCATCGACATGAAAGTAAGTTCTTATAAGCTAATACCTTTCAGTACCTATTAATTTGTTAAATAACCTGTTATTTTTTAGTTCGCAACTTTTTTGTGTGTAATAATTGTAATTACAATTTTTGCCAAACCAATCAGTGGTGGGCTTGAAATTAGTCAAGGAATAAGTAACAATAATGGACAAAGTAATGGTGTAGGGGTTGGTGTTGCCATCGGTGTTGGAGGCGATGGTGGTAGTCAAGGTGGCAATGGAACGGGTGTTCAAATTGGAGGACGTTCAAAAGATGAACCTTCTTAACTATTACAAATTAAATAATCAATTTTTATAATTGAAAACCAACTTCTTTATTTATGTCTATTACAAAAATATGTCTTCATAATAAAATATTTTTATCTACGACTATTCGATCGATAATTCATCTTTTACTTTCATGTATTTTAGTTAATTATGATAATATATTATTATCCCTCGCCTGCGGCTCACTTCATCTACGGATAATAATCGCCTACGTTACATGCTCGTTAAATAATTGTTATAAAATGTTGTATCGCAAAGTCTCATGTGAGCGTTTCTATTTCTTCTGACCACACAAAATCAACTACTTTGATCAGTCGTATATTCCTTTAAAAGCACTCTTTCAGAAACGATAAGTTCCTAATTGGTGCCGAAGAAGTAAACTTTGATTTAGAGAAAGTCAAATTTTTGCAAACTTTGGATAAAAAACTTCCATCCTCAAAAGAGATTACAATGGTCAACGGATTTGTGCAAACCCAGAAGAGAGAACACCCTATTTTAGCTTTTCATCTCCCTTAAAAGTTTTTGAGCCTGCCCTGATAACACAGTCTGATTATTATATGGCTCTGCACCCCTTTATGGAATAAACTGATCTTTTTTGGTTCGGTTAACCAAAAATAAAAGATAGAGAATAAAAATAGAACTCCAGAGAACCCCTTTTAGCTAAGAACCTAAATAATTCAAATTTTTCTTTATCAAGAATAAAAAAATTTGTTACAATTTTAGAAAATTCAGAAGCCATCAAAATCCATTTAATATTTTATGGTAGTTATGCTGTATTGAATCTTCTGAAAGATAGAAAATGAAAAAACTTTTAGTATGCTCTCATTATTTATTTTGACGAAGAAAAATCTAAACTGATTCGCTTTTAGTGTGGACACACTCGGGAGCGTTATTATGTGGTTTTACCTATCATTTTTGACTTACTTGACGTAAAATGGCTGATTGGTGCCCCGAAAGAGTTTTATAAAAGGCAAAAGAGTTTTAAGATCTGTCTTATGTGATTTGTGTTGTATGAAAACAATGGCCGCATTCACCGGACGTAGCGCAAACGGATACCGATGCAATTGAGATGCAATATAATGAAAATGAAATGCGCTCGATAAAATGGCGACTGCTTCGCAACACGTTGTCAAAGCATCGGCATGTCTCCAAACGATTTGGTAACTGTTGCACAACGGTTGCGTCCGGTGAATGCGGCCATTGACGTTAGAATCAAACATATTAACTAACCTTCTGAACACAATTATATTTTAATTACTTCTTGGTAACTTATAATTAGATTTTTTTTTGCAGATTGGGAAAATACAAAATTGATAGTGTTTACATATTTTCTTTTGTTTAATCTTAGTAAATAGAACATTGTTTAATTTCATTATTCTAACTAAATAGTATACCATGTATAAATATTTACTAATGTCTTAGAAAAATAGTAAATATTGTCTCAAGATTGATGTCGGGGAAACGTCACGCAAGTAACTCGAAAATTGTTTTTTGATTAGATTTAACTCACAGAGAGTAGAAAACTAATTATGCATGTAAGTAAAAATGTCTGATATTGTTATTTTTATATTTAAAATAATATTATTTTTGCAGTTTAAATTGTTAATATCAATGGTCATGGTAGCAACGTTAAGCCAATTTACGTTTGCTAATCGTCGTCCAGTTCCAGGTGTAGTTGTTGGTGGTAATGTTAATAATAATGTAGGTGCAGGACCTGTAGGTGTTGGTATTGGAATAGGAGTCGGTGGAGAGGCACCAGTAAGGGGTGGTGATGGCATAGGCGTTATAGTTAACAGACAAAAATTAAATTTTTAAATTAATGATATCCTCATGTTCTTAATCAATTGCTGTAATAATTATTTAAAGGTATTTTCACTAAATATACAATAAATTGCGTTATTTTTAGACAAAATTTGTGAAGTTTACCAAAAATTGGCTTTAACAATACCAATATTAAGGCTCTTATAAAATCCAAGTAAGTTCCAAGTGAAAATAGTTTACAGCAACTCCCTCTATACTATAGTGTTAGTAAGCAAGGATGAATTTGATAAAAGCACAATATATGGACCAGAGGACCAGTTTGTTTTTTTTATGGCACCCCCAATATCTTCTTTTCTAAAAAGACTAACTTTCTATAATATCTATTAACTTTGCTTGTCTCCAATCTATAAAGCTATCAAACTTAAACCATTTAGATAAGACGATAAGATTGTTATCACTATAATAAAAATATAACGCCATACAAAAGAAAATAACATTATACAGTTGCTTCTTGATTTCTTTACCACATCGTTTCCAATAACTTGCTAATTGTAAAATTTTTGAAAATGAATGTAAGTCGATTTAATTCGTCTAAATTTAGACTTTTATTATTTTCTTTAAATTTGCAGTTTTTACGTTTTTGTAGTTTATTCGCCTTAGTTTTTATTGTGTATTTTAATCAAGAAGGATATTGCGGTCTCGTAATTCGTGATGGAATTAATGGTACTAATGGAATAGGTGGTAAATATGGAATAGGAGTGGCTATAGGTGTTGGAGGTGATGGTTTACATGGCGGCAATGGGGTTGGTATCATAATTGGAAATTTGAAAAAGCCTCAAGCTCTACCTTTAAGTTAACTTTAACTAATGGATTCAGAAAGTGTTTGTAATTTAAAATTTTATCAGCTCCAGAAGTGAATAAGCTTATTTATTTTATCTAAGTGCCCAATATTTTATTGTTAATAAATAGGTAGTGTATTATTAGTGTGTATTTATTAAAAAAATATTTAAAGACCGACCCCGGGTCAGTTCTTCACTTTTATACTATTATTATACTAATTTTCACACTTGTGTTTATAACACAAGACACAAGAATTGACATGCGTTAATCATATTTAACAGAAAGTGGGGAGTGGCTTAGCTTCATTTGTTCACTGAACAGAGACTAGTTAATTTTAATTTCATATAAAATTTCAATTAATTTATATAATATTCTTTTATGACTTTCTTTGATATTCGCGTTTTTAGTGTTCTTATAAACGAAATCGACGCTTTCATTTTTTCTCTTTTCATATAACCCATAAATATCAAGCTCGTAGTACAAATTTTGAATGAGTAATACGCTTTGAGGATCAGATTTTCCGTAATGTTGATCAATTAGTCTTTTTTGGCCTGGTGAGGCTTTTACTAACGCTTGAACAACTAACCAAGTGAATGCTCCTATTCTTATATCATCATCATTATGGTCGACCATATCATCCTAAATTAACACATATAATTAAAAATAAAATATTTTGCAATAATTATTAAGTTTTGCTTACCTGTATTTTCTTAAATATTCCTAATTCAAACAAAATTTTAGCAGTTTTTTTTAGCAATTCATCATCATAGTCGCCAGAGCAATAAGTGGCAAACATAATGGGAATCATGATTCCAGCATAAGTACAAACATGATAATTAAATTTATTAAAAGTTTCCAAAGTGTAAATTTCGGATTTTGGCCTTTTATCAGATAAGTACATTAGCTCCATAGCTTGACCGAAAGCGGTGTTAACACTTACAGTACGCATTAATTCTAAACTTGAGATATACCATGGATAATTTGAACAAAACTCTTTTAAAATAATGTAAGATAAGTTTTCAAGTAGAACTGCATCATTAACAGCTTGAAGTTTAACATCCTCTTGTTTGTACAAACAAGTGTATTCCCATCGAATGTCTGCTCCTTCGATGATATCGTCGTTGATTTGCATTGATGACACCAACTAAAATTTGTATTTTTTATTATAAAATATTCTATAGAATAGACTTAAATCATGATACAGGGTATCTTAAAACGAACTATACTATTTTTAGAGAGTGCCATTTTGGTTACATTGCTAACTGTAAGTTCATATTTTACAAGTGTATTGTCACAATACACACACAATTATTGTCTGGTGAAACAAGAATCTCAACCGAGAGATTATTTACGCCGGCGCTTGTCAGCCTTGGAATGAAAATATTTTAAACCGCCATAATAACGACCATAATTTTTGTTGAAAATTGATAATAATTTATAAAGCACATTTCAACTTGAACGGATTGGATTTGGGAATAAACAAAATAGCCGTATTTGGGGTCACGAAAATCTCAGGCAACTCATAAACGATCTCTACACCTTTGAAAATGTGATGAAAAATCTCATTAAAGAACGCCGTATTTACGTCGCTGCCAGAGGTAGCCAGAGGTGGCCAGAGGCGATCATTTGAGCGATATTGTATGTCAAACATAATTCTAAAGTCTAAATAAACAATTTTGGTCAACCACGCTTCTGTTTTTTATTTCGATCAATAATTATTTAAAAAAGAAGTATAGTATAGTTTGTTTTAAGATACTCTGAACAAACATAACTGGTATATTAGCGCACATGTAGGCTATCGCTGCTATCGATACGTGACGACACATCTTCGCACCTGACGTCATGCGCAAAAGAGGACGCGTTTTCGTATGCTGAGCTGACATACCAGTTTGCTTCGCCATGCCTTAAATGGCAGCATGTATGTTTTGTATATAGAGTTCTTTACAAGTGTGTAATAATAATAATAGTTCGTAATTATTAGTTGTAACAAAAATACCTCTAATAAAAGTTTTTTTTCTATTTCGGTACTTGAAAGTTATCCGAATTTCTTATAAATAAGTTAGCAATATTCTTACAAAATCATAGCTCCATCCCAAGATACGAGACAATAATATTTTTTCTGGAGTTTGTTTTTCTGGTGGTTCCATTACTTTATACAACGCTTGTACTTTTAGCCCCTCTATTAACATATTGTGTGGTACCAATCTTTTTAAAATCATTTCAGTTCTTTGTGTAACTTCAGGCAAATCTTTCGATTGCTTTTTAATCACATCAAGTATTGTTGGAAACATCGAATTATAAGCTTTAATGTCTTCTGAATCAAAAATTAATTTTGTGGTTAGAGGAGTCACTTTCTGAGAGGCTTTTCTAAAAGTTTAACGAATTAGTTAAAATACTGTTATTTTACAAAAAAACATATCTTACGTATTAAAGAACCTCAGCTTAGAATTACACTTTTTAAGGTTTCTTTCGAAAAGACTTGCTAACATTTTTACACGTAAATTAAACATGTTATACTGTTTTAAAGTAGGTACTATTGACGTGTATGCAATATACATATAATTACTATTTATATATTAAAAAATCACAAATTTAACTCTTGTTAAATTATTCTTAAATTATTATAATTAAATTAATATAATTAAATTAAGTACTCTTTAATCTTAATTTAAAATCGATTATCGATTTAATGAAATTCGACTAAGTATAAATACGCTGACTTAGTGTGACATCAGGACACGTCATGATGGTGGTAAATTGGTGACCTAAACCAGTTTTGAGGCACACCTCGACTAGAAGAACCCTGTTGTGACTATAAAATTAATAGTAGATATCAAATCAAATTATACAGGGTGGGCCACGTACCTTGTAACCCCTAACGATTTTTACTGCAACCTAAATTACAAATATCATTCGAGTCTTAACTATCTAATAATATAAGCGGCGACAGTAAACCCTAAGTAAACCCCAGACCAGCGGTTTATTGTTCCTCGCTATTGTTTCTATCGAATGGCACCAAAATTCAACGGTAGTCCTATGACGCAGGGTTTACTGTCGTCGTCTCTCGGGCTATATAACATTTTTTACTCATTTTAATTCGTACTACAACAAGCTCTTTTTTTAACATCCTGTATATTGAGATGAACGATATAAAAATAATAGAAACAACACCGATAGAAAAATTGCATAATTAAATGTCAAGGGAAACAATTTGAATACATTTTTAATAATTTTGATAGAATAGAATTATAATACTTAAATAGATAAACTTTGATTTTTATTGGCCGTTTCGGCACAAAAAAAAGAGATAATGTTTGGGAATAAATAAGTAAACAAATAAATAAATAAATAATTTTCAATTAACATTAAATTCTAAATTATACAGTGTGTCCCCGGATTGAGTTCACTATAGGTGTAATTGACAAAAATTTTCGGAATTTCATTTTGATGTTTTGGAATTCAGCCCTGCTTGGTCTGAAATTAATTTTAGGCATATTTTCAATTTTTAAAAATGAAGGCCCTCGTGACAATTGAGAGAAATCTATTTTCTGTTTAGGTAAAGTGTCTTTTTTGGCAACAATACAGCAGAATGTCATTAACAAAAGTTGTTCAAAATACGAAATTATAGCTCTATGCAAAATTTAGAAATGATCGGCACACTTTGATTAACACGTTGTTCTACAGTCAACATTCTAGGAAATAATTTTTGAAACATACAAAAATGCCATGCAGTTACTTATTTCTTATTTATTTTTACTCTAAATATCAATATCGCTCAAAATAATAAGAGCAAACCACACCTGATCTATCAATTCATTATTAATTTTATTTAAACATTTTGAATAAAATTTTATCTCAATTTACAAAGCAATTATGATTCATTTCTTGTTCAGTGACACCCCAATAAAATAATATTACCACCAGTTTTCTGTTATGGGCCCATAGTCTATACGTACGATGATACATACAATCAAAACCGATTTAATCAAAGTGTGCCGATCATTTTGGAATTTTGTATAGAGCCATAATTTCATATTCTGAAGAACTTTTGTTAATGACATTTTGCTATATCGTTGACCAAAACGACACTTTACCTGAACAGAAAATAGATTTCTCTTAATTGTCACGGGGGCCTTCATTTTTAAAAACTAAAAATATGCTTAAAATTCATTTCAGACCAAGCAGGGCTGAATTCCAGAACATCAAAATGAAATTCCGAAATTTTTTGTCAATTACACCTATAGTGAACTCAATCCGGGGACACACTGTATAATAAAGAAGTTTAAGTTCAAATAGCAAGCTCAGACGACGTAATCGTATAACCAGAGAGTTATGCTTGAGGCTCTTCCAGACCAGTGCTGGAGATTTTAACTTGATTAACTGGGTTATCCGGTTAAAAGAAATTAACCAATTAACCAAGTGATTCATTCTTAGTTATAAGCAACTCAGTTTTATAACCAACTCTTTTTCACCATTGGTTAAAAACGATTCATTTTAACCAACAGTGGTTAAAAATGAATCGTTTTCAATCACCGTTGGTTAACCGTTATGTGACTGCATAAATAATAAAATAATTATAAGTACCTACTACATTGCTGGTGGTGGTACCCGGGTACCCACCTTGCTTAATGCTGTTTTTTGACTGTTCGCAATTTTTTTTTTAATTTTAAGGTTTGTTCCTACAAAGCTCGAACTAGTTCGTAACTGGGCGGAGTGTGCGCAGATTGAAATTTGTATTGCCAACTTCAATGTGCGCTTGCGCTGTTCAGTTCTGAACCGTTCTGAACTGGTTCGACTGTTTGTAGGAACAAACCTTTAGTAACTGTAGTAGGTAACTAATAACAATTCCAAATCCACGTTTGTTTTGTTTATATTAAATAAATAAATAAATCATTGCATCGTTAATATCAACATATCCGCTAGAGGCGCGACAATCTTAATTTGAAACGCCTATTGGTGCATGTTTAAGCCGAATTTTATATAGAGCCGGATCGCCGGCAACCCCACGGTAGTATTCTAGGGTTAATACAGGGTGATTCTGAATCAACGACAAATAATTTCAGGAATGATAGAAGAAGTCAATACAATCATTTTTCGTTATAAGCATTCAAAAATTAGTTTTGGTTATTGATTTAGATGCAGAATTTTATGCTCGAAAACTAGGAAATTATCAAAGTATGATTTTACATGTCAAATTTATATGACCACCCTGTATACTAAAGAGTTTTACAGAAATCGTTAGAGTGTGCGCAAATTAAAAGTTTCGAGCATAGAGCCTAGAGCATAGCATAGACCACAGCGTTTTGGGGTGCTCAAATTGAAAGCTGAGAGCATAGAGCATATTGCATCCTTGTAGGGACATATGATTCAAGCTAAAATTTCAAACAATTCTATGTAAACTATCTACTCTACGCTTTTAATTTGCGCACAATCTTAGTTTTAGATACTGAAGAGTATTATCCCGGAAGTTTTTTAGATAACAATTATCTATTCTCTGATGATGGGTCATTCTTTTACAAACTGCACGGATTTAAGGAAAAAAAATTGATTTCTTCAAATGCGATAAAAAAAATTTTCTGCATTTTCAACAAATTTAATTGACTCGTATTTCAGGATTTTGCTGAAAAAATTTTTTTTTCCGAAATATTCATATTTAAATTTTCGATAATTTGCTGGATTTTGTCCAATCTTCTCATACTTGAAATTTATTATCTCCAATTTCCTGATCCTGAACCAAAATGTTATATGAAATGCCGCTTGCATAAAATAATTTAACTTTTAAGCCTTGACTATAATATTTTCGTCAGTTTTCTGAAAACTTGTATAAAAAAATTTTATAACATCAATCTTTTAATTACATTTTTGAAAAAGACCACATTCTCTATCTCTGTCTAACTAGTTTCGATTATATTATATCTAACTCGCTTTGTAGACGCTGTTGTAACACTTCATACATGGTATTGACCAGACCTCTAAGAAATAGGGATTTAATATCTTAAATCATACTTTGCTAATTTCCTGCTTAGGCACATGAAACGTTGCAGTAAACTTGATCGAAAAGGTAGGTTAAATAAAGAAACACTATTTTTACTTTCAAAAATTGTTAATTGCATATTATACCCAATAGGTTTATACATATAATACCTAATTAATTTTAATTTCATATAAGTTTTCAATGAATTTGTAAATTAGTCGTTTGTGACTTTCTCTTATATTCGCGTTTTTAGTCTTTTGACAAACATAATCAAAACTTTTATTTTTTCTCTTTTCATATAATCCATGAATGTCAAGCTCGTCGTACAAATTTTGAATGAGTAAAATACTTTGAGGGTCTGATTTTCCGTAATATTGCTGAATTAATTTTTTTTTGCTTGGTGAAGCTTTTGTGAATGTTTGAACAAGTAACCATTTGAATGCTCCTAAACTTATATCCTCATCACGATCAACTATATCATCCTGAATTAACACATTAATTAAAAATGGAGTATACTTGGGACTGCATTAGCTTTTGGGTGGGAATTTTGTTTATAAATGAAAAATTGAAGTAGTTAGATATATTTATTTAACGTTAATAGTGGCATATGAAAGAAGAAAGCAAGCTCTAACAATCGTCGCCTGTAAAATTCAAATATAATTTTCAATAACGTAAAATAGACGTTTCGCTCCAACTAAAAGCTAATACAGTGCCCACTATATTTGGCAATCATATATTTGGTAAAGTTTTATTTACCTGCATTTGCATAAATATTCCTAATTCAAAAAATATTTCTTCAGCTTTTTTAGGCAATTCATTATCATAGTCGTCTGAGCAATAAGTAGCTAACATAGTTGGAATTATAATTCCAGGAGAAGTAGAAACATATTGAGCCAAGGTATTATATTTTTCAAAAGTGCATAATTCAAATTTTTTATCGAGTTTATACATTTCTTCCATAGTTTGAGCGATAGCAACGTTAATAACACTAGCAGTATGCATTAATTCTAAACTTGAAGTGTACCAAGGATAATTGGAACAAAATTCTTTTAAAATCATGTAAGATAAGTTTTCAAGTAGAAGTGCAACATTAACGGCTAGAAATTTAACATCCTCTTGTTTGTACAAACAAGTATAGTCCCAACGAATTTCTGCTCTTTCGATGATATCGTCTTGGATTTGCAGAGAAGATACCAGCTAAAATTAGTATATTTTACTATTAAAATATTGTATAAAATAACCTTAACTAAAAGTATGAATGTCCTGAAATAAATCCCAATTTCCAATAAATAAAAAAATTTGGTTATAGTCGTGAAAACGTTAACGTTCGTTAATGCGTGCTAGTACCTTTGAAAAGAACTATTTTGCTAGGCAGGTTGCCTAGCACTGTATGAGCAACGGTACGCAATAAAATTCTGCACGAAAATGGGTAACAGTCAGAGTTGGGCAGATACTTATAAAATGTATCTTTGATACAAGATATATGATAATTCAGTTTCAATATCTTTGATACAAGATCCAAGATACTTTCACCTCGAGTATCATAGATACAAGATACAAAAGTATCAAAGATATGTATCAAAGATACATGTATCATTGATACTGCCTAACTCTGGTAACAGTGAAACGGAAACTCTCGAAGCGTTGATGAAAAAATCAATGAGCAAGAAATTATGGAAGGCCAACAACGCACGGGGCCAAATCAATGCTCAATGTTTTTTTACTATTGAGTAATTGTTCATAAGGAATTCGTATCATATGGCCAAACAGTAAATCGTCTAAAAAGCCACAACACTCGCAACACCCCTGCAGTTGTAGATATCCAGCAATACTACTAAACGTGTGTTCACACTATATGATTTCTTATAGCAGAAGTAATATGACTTCTCCTATGAGAAATCATGTAGTGTGAACACACTTTAAGAATGACAATTGGTGCTATGAGCGTTACTCAATGTATCAGAATTGCTTTGATTTTCCAGGGGACCGGACCGGAGGTCCTCAAAAATCTGAGGTCACAAGCATTTCTTGGAATTAGCTACTTCTAAAACTTGAAGAAAAGTAATAAAATTTGACCAAACTCAATTTTTTATAAAAAGGAGGACAAAATGATAAGGTGTCCAACTAAAAAGTTGGATTTTAACCAATGGATTGTTGCGTGTATTTGAAAATAGAGCGTTTAATAGTGTCGGAATTTGTTATAATTAGTAACATTTTAGCAATTATTAATAATCTTACAAAATCATAGCTCCATCCTAAGATACGAAACAAAAAATCTTTTTGTGGTGTTTGTTCATCTGGCGGCACCATTACTTTATATAACGAATATATTCTACATCCCTCCATTAACATATCATGTGGTAACAATCTTTTCAAAATGGTTTCATTTCTTTGTGTAACTTCGGGCAAACCTATCGACTGTTTTTTAATCGCATCCAGTATCATTGGAAACACCGCATTGTAAGCTTTAATGTCTTGTGGATCATACATTAATTTTGTGGCTAGAGGAGTCATTTTCTGAGCGGCTAATTTTCTAAAAGTTTTACAATTAGTTAAAATACTGTAATTTAACAAACACATATATCTTACGTATTCAAAAACCTCACTTTAGAATAACACTTTTTAAGGTCTTTTTCGAAAAGACTCGCTAAAATTTTTATACTTAAATTAAACATGTTATACTATTATATTAAAAAAATTTAAACTCTTGTATAGGTGCTGTTAAACCTCAATTTAAAATTGATTTTCGATTTAATGTAATTCGACTATAAATACGCTAACTTAGAGTGACGTTAGGACATGTTACGATGGTCAAATTGATGATCTAAACCTGTTTTTACGCATACCTCGACTAGAAGAACAGCGTTCTGCCTATAAATTAATAGTAGATATCAAATTAAAACATACAGGGTGGGCCACGTAACTTGTAACCCCTAACGAACGACGCAAATATCCTTCAAGTCTTAACTATTGGACCCCTTTCAATATAACTTTTTTTTCTTATTTTAATGCGTAGGTACTACAACACTACAACAAAGTTCTGAACGCTGTTTTTAACACTCTGTATGTTGAGATGAACGATATAAATAATAGAGACAACACGGTTAGAAAAAATGCATAATTATCTTGTTCGTTCCGACGTTGCGTTGGACGGACGTGCGCGCTTTGAAAATTTTTATTATCACTTTATCAATCCTAAAGCCAACGTTATTAACCATAGTGATTAAATTCATTTTGCGTTGGTCTATTGGTCTGGGCAACCCGGTTCTTTGTTAATTTTGGTTTTTTGGTTAATTAGGTTTTTTTTTGTTCTAATACAGAATATATACTTTAGAAATAAATTTTTTTAGTATTTACATAATAAGTGTGTTTTATTAATAACGAACCCCCTTATCTCCACTAAGCTAGCCAGGGCGGCGAAGCTCAGTGTTACACAGTTTTAAAATTATCCAGAAAATTTCAATTGAACTTTAATCCGACAAAAACTAAATACAATATAAAGCTCAAAATATGTACTATTTGTTAATTAGCAGTAAATTTGGCAAAATTATAATCCTTTTTAGTTATTGTACCATGGCCACAAATAAAAATTCTATATCGAAATCAACAGATTTGCATCATTTCAGTCGCTTATTTTCCAAAAATAAACCATTAGCTTTCGCATTTTATAGTGAAAACTATAGTTATATAAAGTTTCTGGCCTTACATTTTGGCAATAAAATAATAACATTGGTGTTAACATTTATTTTAATTATACAGCGTGAGTCTAAAATAAGTACCATAACTTATACGGGTGATTCTACAAGCCAAAACAAGACGATTGAGCTAAACATGCCTGACCCGAAAATCCACTCCTGCTGAGATGTTCAAGTCTTCATTATTTTTTCGATATTTTGTTAATGTTTGAACGGGTTATGCTACAACGATGAATTTTTGGTGACAAGGATTAATTATAAGTATGGTTAATGAGAAATAAATTGAGGAAAATCGTTTGAAGATAAGGGTAGTTTTGGGGCGGTATTGATGATTGCCACCCCCAGAACTTTCTAGCGTTTTGCATTTTTTCAAAATGGATTTTTCCATATTTTAGAGAATTTAGTAGCAAACATTTTTTATAACTTAATAGTTTGTATTTAAATTAATACTTTTTGAAATAATTAGCAAAACGGTTGAAAAACGTAAAAGCATACCTTTTTGGTACAAAATGTTACTGTAATTTAGAAAAATTTAAAAAACATTTCTAAGTTAAAAATATGGTTTTCTTATGAAATAAAAACATGAATATTAAAATGATTTGTATTTGAAACTATGGAAAAATGACATACTATTAATTATATTTTCAAAATAAGTAATTTTCACCCATATATCACTACATTTTAATTATCGTTTTGCTAGTTATCTCAAAAACTATTAATTTTAACTCAAACTATCAAGTTGCAAAAAATATTTGCCATTAAATTCTCTAAGTAACAGTAAAATTTATTTTAGAAAAAGTTAAGTGATAAAAAAGTTCTGGGGGTGGTAACCGCCACAACCACCGCAAAACCACCCTCCTCTTCAATAGTTTTTCGTAATTTTTTTTTCAATGACCTTACTTATAATTACTCCTTGTCACCAAAATTTTATCTTTGTAGCTTAAGCCGTTCAAACATTATAACAAAATATCGAAAAAATAATGAAGACTTGAACATCTCAGCAGGAGTGGATTTGATTTGACTTGTAGAATCACCCGTATAAGTTATGGTACTCATTTTAGACTCACCCTGTATAGTAAACGTGATTTTGCTATAAAATTCTAAACACCGATTGTAACCCTTCTACTTTTTAAAGTTACGTAACATGGTGCAAATAGAAAACGAATGTGCAGTTAACACAAGATACACAACAATGTTAAAATAAATATGTTGTATAGGTTGATATTTACGTAAAGAATAGGGCCAAAATCTTGCCCAAACAAAACAGATGGAGGGAGTGAGTGCTCTCTCTCTCTCTCTCTGTATCTCTAAAAATGATGCGACCAGATGTTACCAAACACTTCGTTTCTGCGCATTGGCTCCGCCCTATTCATTACAAAATATTTTAGTATTAGTATAACTATTCAGTAAGCGCTAAAATAAATGCTTTTAAACAATGAACGCATTCAAATTAAAATTTAAAACCCTCAGAATTATCAATTTTATTATAGTATTATTAATTTTGTATGGTAAATATTAAAGAAATTGTAAAGTATCAACTTTCGTAAATTTATAAAACAAACGTGCTGCTCCTTATTTTAACATGTTATACCTATCAGTTTTTCTCAAATTTGCTGAATCACATAATATTTTAATTTTTATACCTACAAGTAGTGGGAGCCGAAAATGAAAATATCGAGTGTTGGATATCATCATAAAGGTAATTTCACGAGCATTCCAAGTATGAAAAATATACCGAATGTCGATTTAAAAATTTTCTCATTTCCGGTTTAACCACAAGTTGGATTATTGAGTGTTTGGTAGACGGGGCATTTTAAGCCCTTTTAAAATACCTAAAATTCTATAACGCGTTTCTACTATTTTTTACCATTTATATCAGACGAGGCCGAAGCCGGGGTTGATTTTGCTAACTCAAATCGAGTGCGAGGTTCGAGTTGTGTGGAATGTTAAGCATCTCGTAACAATAACACTTATTCAAAGGAGGTAGGGGGTGCTAATCGGAGATTCCTCCGATCGAACCCATATCTTTCTTTTGAAATACAGAATATTATGTTAATTTTTGTAACAAGAAATTTAATGTTTTTATAATAAATACTTTTTTTTTAATTATTTAAAATTGTATCGTTTGCAATTTATAAAGCGCAGTTAAAGATTTTAGGAACACAAACACAATTTCTAGTGTTTGAACCAAATGCGCAATAAATGTAAGATGATAGTCATATAATTTGTTCCTTAAATAAAACTTCATCTCCATTTTGATCGACTTCGGATTAACACTGTGGGAAACCATTAGCTTTGCATTCTATAGTGAAGACTACTAAGTTTCTGCCCTTACATTTAGGCAATAAAACGGTGTCAACATGATCTAATTATATAGTGAACGTGATTTTGCTATAAAATTCTAAACGCCGATTGTAACTCTTTATGCTCTTCTAATTTTTTAAGTTACGTAACATGGTGCAAATAGAAAACGAAGTTCTTAAAATCTAAAAAGAGAAAACCGTTAAATAAATTTGCTTATAAATGTAATTAATTATTTTACTAACAGATATTAAAGTTTCACAGTCCATGTTGAATATACCCCAGACACAACTTAGACGAATTTCCTGCTGAGCTTCCTGAATCATCAACTGAGTCGATTTCTTCAGCATTTTAAAATGTTTACCGTGCCAATTGGAAAAATAAATAGCATTTGCAACAGTCAATTTCTGCAATTAAAATGATGAATTGTATGCGATAAAAATAAAATGCGATAAAAAGTACTTACTTCTGTTGTCAAGCAATCTGCAGGAATACAATATAAAGCCAACTGCATTGTACCTGCGGTTAATGTTGCAATGTGCTGCAATAACGCAGATGTGCTAGAACTAATTTGAACACATTTGGGTTATAAAGTTTTAGAGCTTTGTAAGTACTAGCATACCTTTCAAATATCATATAAAATTGTGAACAAATTATAGGACATGTTCCAAGATACTGAATGAAAAATGCAACAGAATAACAATCTTGTAGATCTTTTATAAACCTTAAACAAAAAACATTTTTATTTATCATAAAAGTTTTTATTGTCTGAACAGTAATTATTATTTTATTTTAAAGGTCGTATTTGTGATACGTAGAAACTAACCTCATTAGAAATTTGTAATGTTCATTATAAATAACAAGTTTCTTGTAATAGTCCTCTAAATCTGCATTTGTATAGATATTTTCCACATTCATTTCCTCTAATAGATTGCACAAAATTTTAAATTGTATAATAAGCTCCCAAATAAAGCCAACAAATAGTCCTTCAAAACCGTAGGAGAATATACAACAGTAAACTTCAGCACTAGAATAAAAACACCAAGAAATGTTGAAAAACATTTTATTTTCTCCAAACTTCCAAATTCCAATAGTTATTTTCTTCTGTATAATAGACAGAGGAATCATTAGTAGGATTATAGCTGTGACAGCCACATACAAAAACGCATTCTGCAACCAAGAAACTTTTTTTATAATGTTAGCCACTTCCATTTTGACTGGCTTTGAACACTTATTTGCTTTCCAAAACTTTTGAGAATTTTTAACCAAATTTATTATTTTATCTTTAACAAACATACAAAATAACATTTTCAACCATACCTAAAAATTTTTAAATTTAAAAACATTTATTTAACTAGGTTTGGATTTATTTTACATCTACAACGCCTGAAGTTTCCATGTTATCACCAATTTCAGCAATATTTCCTTCAGTGTAGAAATATTGTAAGCTTGTTAGAATAACAACGTATGCAAATACCAACAATGCTAAGATTGCTCGAATTTCATCTCCACCTTTATTTGGATAAAAATATCCCAACTTTTTCAAAAGTAGAAAAGGAGCGTTACAAAGACTTTCCCTCATGATATGATCAAAATCGCAAGCGAAGAGCTGTACTTGAATTTGAATTTGAAATTGAAAATTTGAAATGACAAAATATTTGCTGAGTGACCAAAATTTGAACACAGTTTAAGGAAAATCTATAGATGAAATTAACAAAGTAATTTCTATTTTGGACCTTAATTTAATTTCTTACCTATCGATATTATTTGAGGTTCTCTGTAAGCACTTGAAGCTTTCATTTACCTCAATCCAACAGAAAATCTGATATACTTAATTTTGGATTTGACAAAATTTTTTCTACAATCTTACGCAAATAGGAACCGCTCTATACTGAAATTCGTCTATTATTTTGCTATTATAGGCTTATTATAAGTTTGTTCCCACACTGCTCGAACTAGTTAGTAACTGGGCGAAGCATGCGCAAATTGATTTGCGCATGCCAATTTCAATTGTCGCTTGTGCTGTTCAGTTCTGAACCGTTTTGAACCGGTTCGACTGTTTGTAGGAACAAACCTTATATTTCTTATGACCAGACTCATAAGAAATTATAGTGTAATTAAACAAATATTTTCTATGACTAAATCACATGAAAAATCATGTAGTCTAAACACAACTTTAGAATTGTCTATAATACGCTACTTTTATACAGGATGATTCTGTATCAACGTCAAAATGTCAGGAGTGATAGAATAAGTCAATACAATCATTTTTAATTATATGGTGTGGGGGCCGCAGACGTTTCGTAACCCCGCAATTCCCTTTCAAAACTTGAAATGAAGTTTTTCGCAAGTATTTAAAATACTATTCTGCCGAATTGAATGAAAACTTCACAACGAGTCACTTTAATTATTGCACATTAAATACTACAAAGACAATTTGACATTTGACAAAAAATGATTGTATGCAATTGTATGGTGCGTCGTCTGCGTTGATCTGTCGTAGTTTTATGCTACTATCAAGTCATACCAATCGCTCAAAATCGTGCGATGACATATGCTGTGAAAATAAGGTAGATGGCTCCACTTCAGGGAACATAGGAATTTATTTTACCGATAGTCAATTAGACATTATGTTGTGACTGGTGCAAATTTCATATTGACATTTGGGACACCAATCACAGCACAGTTAAATACATCTCGTACTCTATGAGAGGAGGGGGTACAGTCTCTGTTTTCTGAATGTAGCTTTAATTTTGTCGTTGTCAAATAGACAGTGACAGTATGATGACATTACTCCAGTGTAAAACATGTTATTACAGTAGTAGCGTAAAACTACGACAGATCAACGCAGACAACGGTATGGTGTATGGTCTATTCTATCATTCCTGAAATTTTTTTGTCGTTGATACAGAATCACCTTGTATAAAAGTATGGTTACCATTCAATTAACTAATCATACAATAGCCATTTATTTTTCATTTCAGTCACTTGTATAAAGCTAAAGTCAACCCAAAAAACTAAACTTAAATATTTTCTTCTCAAATTGTAAATTATTACATAGAAAATTTGCATCTAGTGTGCATCTAAGGCCCGTTTGCACAGGTTCCCCTTAACTACTAACCACAACATAAATTTATTCTCCAGTAGACTTGTTAAGGAGTGTATCCTAAGCAACGGCTAGTTTAACTACAACTTAAATGCAACTAGAAGTGGTGCAAACGGGCGTTAGTGTTTTAAATGTACTGCAAGACAAATTTATGCTGGCGAGCGGTATTTAATTCCACTAACGCAGTAGTAAACCTATTAGGCGTAGCCAAATCTGACCGAACTTATCCCTATAGGAAGATTTTTAGGTAAAGAATAGGGCGTAGCCAATATCTTGCGTAGTACAGATGGAGGGAGCGAGTGCTCTCTCTCTTTCTCTCTCTGTATATCTAAAATTGATGCGACCAGATGTTCCCAAACACATTTTCGTTATAGCGCATTGGCTCCGCCCTATTCTTTATGTAAAAATCCTCCTATACCTCTAGCCAGCACATCTGTATTGCAATATGTCAAAAACAGTAATGCCTATTGTAGATCTTTAAAAAACATAAACCCACAGAAACATGGCTAAAAACGCTCTCTCGCGCTTGAAAGGATGTGAGCTTAACTCTTGGCTATTTAGTTTCTCTAGATTGCATAATTTAGGCTAGTGTTTCACGATATTCTTGCATTTTTCTTGTTCTTGCACAAAATGCAAGACAAGAACAAGACAAGAAGTTAGTTTGCGAGAAAAGTGTAAGAGTTGCAAGACTTTCAAGCATTTTCTTGCATTCTTGCTCTCTTGTCAAATCCCTAGGTTGCAAGAAAGCAAGTATTTTGCAAGGAAAAACAAGAAAGGGGAAGCCTCGACGTTTTTTCATCGAAAATATGCAAGACAAGAAATATGCAAGACTTAACAAGACAAGTCAAGATTTTTGTTTGCAAGAATGAAGCAAGACAAGACATATTTTAATTTCTTGTCTTGTTATACAAGACAAGAAATATTCAAGCAAGACAAGAAATCCTGTCTTGTGAAACACTAATTTAGGCGTAAACTTGAAAAACTAGAATTAGAACTATTAATAGAAAATATGTGAAAATTGAGCCCTATAATAAATTCCAAAAATATGATGAAAGGACTCCTTTTTAAACAAGAGCTTTAAAAAGAATTAAAAAATAATTTAGTATAGTATCACAAAATTTTCTTCTAAATTTAATTAGTATACCGGGTGACACAGAGGTTTGGAACACTCTTATAACTCCGTTATTTATCAACATATCAAAATGAAATTTTGTGTGGACTATATGCACAAAAATTGCAATTGTTTTAATTACTTATGAAAATTCTGTCACTTCTGATTACGCCGGAAATGAAGCAAACTTTTGATTTTTAAATGGAACGCCATATATATTTTTACTTTTTTGAAACCTACATTAAATTTTGAATACAGTACAGTAGTAGTTACTAAAAAAGTAATAGTACATTGCAATACATGGTCGGTAAGTGCATAGTTAACAAATCCAGAAAATGTTAGCAAAACGAGATCCGTAGGATCGAGTTTTTCTAATTTTCGAGATTTGTTAAGAAAAGCACTTAACGATCCGAGTATTGCATACTATTTTTTGCACAATCGTGAAAAATAACTAATAATAAATTCATTTTTTAAACTGACACTAGTTGACAGTTGTAAATAATTTTTTTAATTTTAAAGTTTCTTCAAAATAGTAACCGCTGGAGAACAATGTTGTCCCAGTAACAAGAATAAAAGTAACAAATAGCTCAAACATCTGTTTCACTTACCACCCTTGTGCTTTTGGTTAAATATTTCGAAATCATTATTTTATTGTTTCTATGAACACATACAATGGTTTGGTAAAATCAACTTTCTATTAGTATAAACATTGTTGGTAAGTACAGAATAGAACACGATTGTGCAAAAAAATATTTATGGTGTTCCATTTGAAAATCTAAAGTTAACTTCATTTCCGGCGTAATCGGAAGTGATAGAATTTTCACAAGTAGTTAACAATTGCAATTTATGTGAATATAATCCACACCAAATTTCATTTCAATATGTTGATAAATAACGGAATTATAAGAGTGTTCCAAACCCCTGGGTCACCCGGTATAGTTTAATTTAGTATACATGGTGATTCAAAACTCGAGGCGCAAAATAAAATGTCATATTCAGCCTCAAATTCAAAGTCAAAAATGTAAAATAAATTTTTTTCGTATCGGGTTTTCGGGCAGAATAAAAATCATTAAAATATTTTTAGTACTTGCGGAGATAAACGGACTTAAAGAAATTTTAATCCCAACTTTAAGAGCCCGCAGTTTCTTAGGGGTGCATTTTTTGATATAATTTTAAGAGGGGCAAATGTCTTATTTTAATACCAAGAATGCGCTGTAGAAGTTTTCCGGTGATTTGCGATGGTTTATTGCTCACATTTTTTACAGAATTCAACCCTTAATATTGTTATTTTTAATTTTTTTCAAAAGCCGTTGGTTTTAGAAAAAAAAATTAAGAGAGCAAAATCGCTTGTTTTAAAATTACCTACAAAATTTAGTCAACGCTTTTACTTTTTTTGGTGCTAAAGTACTCTTTTAGAGTTTTCAAGTTAGCACCACCCCCCTAAGGGATAGTTTCAGTATTGCTATTATGAAATTTTTACCACAGAGTGACTTTTATAAGATATGTCAGCTTTATAAAAATTATTAAAATATTTACAGTAGTTCTGAAGATAAAGCGATTTGTTAATATTTTAACCCTAACTTTGAGAGTCAATAACTTTTTAGGGGTGCATTTTTAGATATAATTTCAAGAGAAATAAATGTCCTATTTTGGACCCATAAACTCATTTTAGTAGTTAGTCGGTGTTTTTCAGCAACACCTTGTCTGGAAAAAGCTTTTCCCGTTTTCTGCGGAGGAAAATAGATCACGGCAAAATAAAAAAGGTAAACTTTGAACTAAGCACCATATAGAAGATAATGTGAAAATTTCAGAAAAATCGATGCTTCGGGCACGAATTTCGAAACAATGCAGTTTTTATGCCTCTATTGACTCCCCTAATATTTCCTGCTTAAAATTCGACTCGGAATATGACATTCCATTTTCCTTTTTTAAAAGCCTGCCTTGTTTTTAATATTTATAAATTAACTTCTTCTGAAAACTTTGAAATCGATTATCTCGGAAACAAAATCCAATCGAAAAAAAATTTATTTTACATTTTCTGCTTACAATTCTATACTGATTACGACATTTTATTTTTCGCCTCGAGTTCTGAATTACCCTGTATACTAAATTAGTATAATAAATTATTAGTATAATTATTTATTCCAAAAATATGCTCAAAAGTGACTGAAAACCAATATTATCTATTCAACTTTTTCCCAACAATTTTAAATAGTAATATTTAAAAAAAGATAATCCTTAATAGGGATGAATTATGCCCACAAGGGTAAAAGTTGAGGTAGAAAAAATTAAATAACAGTTTGATGAATAGGAGACAACACACTTTATCGTATCTCACACTTTTGCACAACCTATGTATTAAATCTCCCTCCCTAATTTATTTTCCCAAATAGCTGCAAATAAAAATTGTTACATACAAAAACGGCAAAAGTAGAATTATCGTTTTATGCATGTTTGCAATTACTTTGATTTTTTAACCCTTAGGTATTTACAATTTAGGAAGGAAGAAATTTATTGGAACTTTCTTACTTAATTTACAACTACCTCTTGTAAAGCGAAAAAACTTTTATCGTAGAAAAATAAAAAAACACTTCTTAATAACATCGGTGGAAACCGCACATCTTTAGCACAAATGTTAACCGCGATAATATAAGCTTTTGTTTCAAACTCGTGACGTCACACAGCCGAATGCAAGGTAATACCTACAAGCACGTAGCTGACATTGAACGCGAAGCACACTCAAACTTGTTTATATGAAACTACTCAGCTAGGCTGGCTGCTATGCGACCGATGCATCGATAGCGGATTTGTCTGTGTAACGTCACGCATTTTTACTTGAAAACGTTAGGTAATAGGTATATCTTTTGAACGGCTCGTCAGCGCGATGTGCCGTTCAAATAAAAGAGATAGAGAGAGGGAGAGAATTAAAATAGTTATTGGTTTATAAAGATTGAGAGTTAGGGCAGTTTGATAGGAATTGGTTTAAAAATGTGGAGTGTTCTGTTACCATAGTTACCATGTTTCAAATATTTTTGATACCATCTGTTAATGTCAAGGAGGGATGTAAATGTCAGAGGGGTTATCTGTCAATGTCAAATGTCAGGGTCAATTTTGTCTGTTACCATAGTTATACCAATTGGAATTATAAATGCAGTTGAAACGGATATTAACTACAAACATTTCCTCTTGAGACAAAGAAGGTAGAAGAATACAATAGAAAGAAAGTTGTGTTATTATAAGGATTGTCGCTACTCCATCTTGAAGTTTCAGTGCTATATTTGGACTAAAACAAAATTTGTATTTTAATAAAAGAGAAAATGCAGTTCGAACTGACTTGAAAAAGATTTGTTCAGCTACGTATCACTTTTATAAATTGTATGTTTACGGATGTATTTTAAACTTAATAGTATATCAATTAGATAATTTAAAATTCAGTTTTTATAACAGGTTGAAGTCGACTAACAATAATAGGAGCAATATGTAAATAATGCATTAAAATCAATATAAAGATGATTATAGAAGATGCATTTTGATTTCGTTTTAATTTATTAATTTTATTTTCTTTTAATTTATTCACAAAAAAATAAGCCCACTTGAATTGTTTTTGACGACGTACTCTCATGGTCAAATGTTAAGGCAACTCCGTTTCGATTTAAAAAAACTGACAAAATATTATTAATTGGAACTAAGATGTACTAACTTTGCTTATAGCCAAGTTCGAATAAAATAGGGCGAAATTTGCCGAAATGCGCCCAAAATCATCTCTTTATTTTGGGCCACTCTGTTTCGTATACTTATTTTATTAGGACAGAATGTTTTTTAGAATCGACGTTCTCATATTTCTTTTCGAGGGCGGGAGAAAAATCTTTTTGATCAGAGATACAACATTACTAACATCAACCCATTATGTAAGGTTTTTGTTCACGAAAAACGTAAAAACCCATCTCTGTGAGAGCCTAGGACAGTCATGGACGCACCTATCGGGTGCGGTGGTAGCGCAGCACGCGGGTTTCCGTCAGCTGTTGTCTTCTCTCAAACTTGATAATTTGACACTTTATTGAAGTTGTAACAAAATTCTGGCTATTGAAATTGAATTGTAAGTTTTTCTTCACACCTGCAATCCATAAATATTTCAATAGTGGCGTGCATATCAGTCGAAACTGATATTGCAATTATGTTTGTAAAAATGTTTCGGTCAATACCTGCTTGTTAAAGGTTTATTAGTGTAAAAAATGGAAGTGTTTTTAATTTTCATCACGTGAATTTAATAATTAGGACTATGATATGGAAATTTTGTTGGATTTTATCACATTTAACACCTTTGAGACGGCATTTAAATAGCTTGAAATAGCTTTGTAGTTTTAACGTACTTTAAAAAGATCGAAAACTTTCGACTAATACGAGTACTTATAATTAACATCTTTTCGTTTCGTTTCAGATGAGTGGAGCATCATTTTGCTATTGAGACAAGATCTTCTTTAAAGGTAAGACCTCAAAGATGAAAATTTTTCATAAACTCCTATATTTTTTATTTTAAATCTTTTACTGGTAACCACTCAAAGAATGAAATAGAATTTATGAGAAACTTTTCAGTTTTTAAACGTAATAGACTACGATAACATAAAAATCGAGGTGATAGAATCCAAACCTATCTCTTAGGCATCAGCTATTTGAGCTCTACTCAGCTAGAAAATCCAGTTGTAACATCGAACATCGGGAACTAGCTTGAGGGCTCAGGACTGTCAACAATTAACTTTTAATTGATAAGAGGGGTGAGAAAGCCATTTGAAGAGTTTGTCTAAATAAAATCTTATTGTTTATGTAAACAATAGTTACTTTGCCAGTGGACAACCGAAATACTGCTTATGAGTTGTTAGTATGAAGTCGTTAACTTCATCCAAACTTCCTTAAAAGTAGAAAAGGAGCTTTACAAAGACTTTCCCTCATGGTATGATCAAAATCGCAAGCAAAGAGCGGTATTTGAATTTGTAATGACAAAATATTTGCTGAGCGACCTCTTCGATTTCCTCGAACCTTTTGGATTTAAATTTTATTTCTTACCTATATAGATATTATTTCATGCTCTCTATGAGGTTTTTCGCAAGTATTTAAAAAACTATTCTACTGAATTGAATGGAAACTTCACAACGAGTCACTTTAATTATTGCACATTAAATACTACAAGGACAATTTGATATCTCCCTCATGGGCGGCTTAGTTGAGGTGGGCTACGAAGCGTCGGAGACCTCCATAACATTAAAAAAAATGATTGTATTGACCTATTCTATCATTCCTGAAATTTTTTAACGTTGATACAGAATCACCCTGTATAAAAGTATGGTTAGCTAATCTTACGATAGCCATTTGTTTTTCATTGTAGTCACTTGTATAAAGCTAAAGTCAACCCATAGTGACCACAAACAGTCCTTCAAAAAACTAAACTTAAATATTTTCTTCTCAAATTGTAAATTATTACATAGAAAATTTGCGTCTAGTATGCATAAATGTTCTCTTGTCATATTTCATGTTATGGGTTTGGTATTTTAGGTTTTATTTTATTTTAGAAATTATCTTGCGAGAAAAGTGCGAGAAAAGTGCAAGAGTTGCAAGATTTTCTTTCATTCTTGCTCTCTTGTCAAATCCCTAGGATGCAAGAAAGCAAGTATTTTGCAGGAAAAAACAAGAAAGGGGAAGCCCCGACGTTTTTTCATCGAAAATATGCAAGACAAGAAATATGCAAGACTGAACAAGACAAGTCAAGATTTTTGTTTGCAAGAATGAAGCAAGACAAGACGTATTTTAATTTCTTGTTTTGCTATACAAGACAAGACAAAAAATAGTCAAGCAAGACAAGAAATCTTGTCTTGTGAAACACTAATTTAGGCGAAAACTTGAAAAACTAGAATTAGTCACACGTTTGCCCCCTTAACGTTAGCTCAGGGGATGGTGCTTTTTCATCACATATTATGAAATTTGGCCTTTAAAATTTAGGAAAGAAGAAATTTATTGGAACTTTTCTTGTTTTATTTACAACTACCTATTAATAGAAAATATGTGATAATTGAGCCCTATAATAAACATTGCAAAAATATGATGAAAGGACTTATTTTTTTTTAAACAAAAGCTTTAAAAAGAAGTAAAAAATAACTTAGTAAAATATCACAATTTTCTTCTAAATAATTATACTAAATTAGTATAATAATTATTTATTCCAAAAATATGCTCAAAAGTGACTGAACCAATATCTATTCAACTTTTTCCCAACAATTTTAAATAGTAAAATTAAAAAAAAAATTAATCCATAATAAAGATAAATTATGCTCTTATTTTAATTAAAATTTGCCGATATTTTTCTAAAATATTATTATTATTATTATTATTATATTTGAGTAAGCAGGCGGCTAGGCCGATGTGGCTTACTATCAAAAATGAGAAAAAATAAAGTACATTGCAGTAAAAGTAATATAAAATATGTGCCCTCTACGGTTATAATATTTCCCAAGATAAATTCAGAGATGGGAAAATAGTCCAAGATGGTCCTATCATTTTCAATGAAAATATTTTTATGTGCCAAAATTAGACTAAATTAAGAACAAAACGTAATATTTTGATCTCGTTGGATCAAAGTGGATCTCTAGAATTTAAATGTAAAGAAAAGAACTGCAGAAAATTATAAATAAGTGAGAATTTTCAAGAAAACCAAAAAATCAAAATGTTAATATTTTTTTCTTAAACTTCGTATCTAGTATCTTGAGGTGAATAGAAACAATTTTTCCTTATTATGTTTTCCTCTATTTGAAAAATAAAGGCATTTTTGGGCAATCGAAACTTTCAAAATACGATTTGGCGGTGTTGCGAAATGACATAACTAATATTTTTTGTGCTTTTTTGGTTTTATTTCATGCAGACATTTATGCCAAAAACTATTTTTGATAAACATGCATAATAAAAAAAAATCCCATATGGTGCAGACTTTTTTACGGACACTGTATAAATTTTCGATTATTTGCTGGATTTTCTCCAATCTTCTCATACTTGAAATTTATTATCTCTAGTTGTACTGATCGGATCAATGTAGTTTTTCTTTATTTTACATTTTATTACATTAGCTTTCAAAATGTATTAAAAAAATTTTTTTTACTGTAAACAAATGAAAAATAATAACAATTTAATTGTTTAAATAGTTTTAACATGCTGGCCCCAAACTTGAATTAATTGGAAAAATTATCATTTTGTTCCTTATCCTATTATCTGTAAAACTCATTTTACAAAAAAGTGGAGTCTCTATTAGAAGGAGAGTTATTAAATATTTTCGAGTGCAAGTCACTCAGTGCGCTCCACATGCGAGAGCGTCAGAGATTTCAGTTGCAACAATTGCTCGATTACAAGTCCTTGCGTTCGAAAATATTTAATAACTTGCGATTAGTCACAACACAACTTAAAACAACAACACAAATGATGACGCTTTCGACACCAAAAAGCGCGGAATATTCAAAAAAATCATACAAAAATCTTCTGAAAATAGGAACGGCTCTTTCTGAAATTCGTCTATTATTTTGCAATGATAGTATTAGCTTGTTTTGGACAAAGTAAAGCTGGATTTATAGCCGTAACCAAATTGAAGCTGGACATGAACCTGTTCTTTCAAATTTCTGATATACATTGAACATAGGTAAGTTTTCTTTAAATCTCTTGTAAAATTATTGTAATGTGTTTACATTATTTCAATTCAATATACGATTAACACTTAAATTTTTAAATTTCGAATTTCAACACTTCATACGGTACTGACCGGACCGAACTTGATCGAAAAGGTAGTTAAATAAAGCAACACTATTTTTACTTTCAAAAATTGATAATTGTATATTTACCCAATAGGTTTATACATAATACCTAATTTATTTTAATTTCATATAAGTTTTCAATAAATTTGTAAATTAGTCGTTTGTGACTTTCTCTTATATTCGCGTTTTTGGTCTTTTCACAAACATAATCAAAACTTTTATTTTTTCTCTTTTCATATAATCCATGAATGTCAAGCTCGTCGTACAAATTTTGAATTAGTAAAATACTTTGAGGGTCTGATTTTCCGTAATATTGCTGAATTAATTTTTTTTGGCTTGGTGAAGCTTTTGTGAATGCTTGAACAAGTAACCATTTGAATGCTCCCAAACTTATATCCTCATCACGATCAACTATATCATCCTGAATTAACACATTAATTAAAAATGGAGTATACTTGGGACTGCATTAGCTTTTGGGTGGGAATTTTGTTTATAAATGAAAAATTGAAGTAGTTAGATATATTTATTTAACGTTAATAGTGGCATATGAAAGAAGAAAGCAAGCTCTAACAAACGTCGGCTGTAAAATTCAAATATAATTGTCAATAACGTAAAATAGACGTTTCGCTCCAACTAAAAGCTAATACAGTGCCCACTATATTTGGCAATCATATATTTGGTAAAGTTTTATTTACCTGCATTTGCATAAATATTCCTAATTCAAAAAATATTTCTTCAGCCTTTTTAGGCAATTCATTATCATAGTCGCCTGAGCAATAAGTAGCTAACATAGTGGGAATTATAATTCCAGGAAAAGTAGAAACATATTGAACCAAGGTATTATATTTTTCAAAAGTGCATAATTCAAATTTTTTATCAAGTTTAAACATTTCTTCCATAGTTTGAGCGAGAGCAACGTTAACACTAGCAGTATGCATTAATTCTAAACTTGAAATGTACCAAGGATAATTGGAACAAAATTCTTTTAAAATCATGTAAGATAAGTTTTCAAGTAGAAGTGCAACATTAACGGCTAGAAATTTAACATCCTCTTGTTTGTACAAACAAGTATAGTCCCAACGAATTTCTGCTCTTTCGATGATATCGTCTTGGATTTGCAGAGAAGATACCAGCTAAAATTAGTATATTTTACTATTAAAATATTATATAAAATAACCTTAACTAAAAGTATGAATGTCCTGAAATAAATCCCTATTTCCAATAAATAAAAAAAATTGGTTATAGTCGTGAAAACGTTAACGTTCGTTAATGCGTGCTAGTACAGTACCTTTGAAAAGAACCTCAACCCACGTGACCATTTTGCTAGGCAGGTTGCCTAGCACTGTATGAGCATTTGACCATCAATTTGTTATAATTAGTAACATTTTGGCAATTATTAATAATCTTACAAAATCATAGCTCCATCCTAAGATACGACACAAAAAATCTTTTTGTGGTGTGTGTTCATCTGGCGGCACCATTACTTTATATAACGAATATATTCTACACCCCTCTATTAACATATCGTGTGGTAACAATCTTTTCAAAATGGTTTCATTTCTTTGTGTAACTTCGGGCAAACCTATCGACTGTTTTTTAATCGCATCCAATATCATTGGAAACACCGCATTATAAGCTTTAATGTCTTGTGGATTAAACATTAATTTAGTTAGAGGAGTCATTTTCTTAGCGGCTAATTTTCTAAAAGTTTAATCAATTAGTTACTATACTATAATTTTACAAAAATATATCTTACGTATTCAAAAACCTCAGTTTAGAATTACACTTTTTAAGGTCTCTTTCTAAAAGACTCGCTAAAATTTTAACACGTAAATAAAACATGTTATACTATTATATAATAAAAAATAATAATTAAACTCTTGTATAGGTGCTGTTAAATCTCGATTTAAAATTGATTTTCGATTTAATGTAATTCGACTATAAATACGCTAACTTAGAGTGACGTTAAGACATGTCACGATGGTCAAATTGATGATCTAAACCTGTTTTTACGCACACCTCGACTAGAAGAACTATGTTCTGCCCATAAATTAATAGTAGAGATCAAATTAAAACATACAGGGTGGGCCACGTAACTTGTAACCCCAAACAAACGACGCAAATATCATTTAAGTCTTCACTATTGGACACAGTTCAATATAACTTTTTTTACTTATTTTAATGAGTACTACAACACGCTCTTAAAGTTCTGAACGCTTTTTTTAACACCCTGTATGTTGAGACGAACGATATAAATAATAGAGGCAACACGGTTAGAAAAACTGCATAATTAAATGTCAAGGGAAATAATTTGAATAATTTTTTCTAAATTTTGATACAAAAAAGAATAGTAATAAATAATACCTAAATAAATAAACTTTCGGCATAAAAAAGGAGATAATTCTTAAATTACATAAGAACATATAAATTACATAATAATAAACAAGTTCAAATATCAAGCTCAGACGATGTAACCGTGTAATCAGAGAGTTATGCGTTCTTCCAGATATAAGAAACAAATACCTAGCCGTTTTGTCATCCAGTTTCTAAAAACCAGTTGTCGATAATTGTTTCTAATAGTTTATGCAGAAACGGCGCTAGTATGCAAGGCACTCCCCTGCAAAAGCAGAAACGACGCCCCTTTTCCCTTTGCAACTAATTGTTTGTTGTTTCGATACTTCATATTATTCTGCAACTGTAGGTATAGCATAAATATTCTATATAGAATAAAATATGCTAAAGAATTTAAAAATTAACATGTAAAATTCTATAGTCAGTCTTAAATAAATCGCACTAACAGTTACTGTAATAACTAGGGCTGATAATTATTATATGCGCTAAAAATGTTCAAAATATGTAATATTTTTTATTTATTTCTTGATCAAAATTTGGATTTTTTCTACTTTGGTAAATTTGAACAACTATTTTCTGATAACTTTGTTCGATAAAATTACGCCTAATATGATTTTTCAGTGTTTCGCATTTATTTCTGATCACTGTTGTTGGGCTTCTAAAATCATTGTAAAATATTGTAAAAGTACACTTGTTTTAACGAGTAGTAATATTACATCAAATTTAAAGTTGATCAAAAATAAATAAAAAAGATACAGAGGTGTGACGCTGAGAAGCGAGACACACTGTATACATAAGAAATCTACAATTTTAACCAATAAAGTTGGAAATTTATAAATTTATTGTAAATAGTTATTAAATGAGGTAATCATAAATCGTTTTTAAAAATTTTAGATTATCGTGAAATAAAAAAAAGAGATAAATAAGATCAAAATTAGGCTAAAACGTGGTTTCTCTAGAGTAGGTATTCTAAACTATCATAAGAAATTCTTAAGTTTTTAATTTATCTAAATATTAGTGATGCTGATGATGTATTAAGAATTAAGATATCTAGTAAACAAAGATAGAGATTGTATTTGAACAACTTCTTTGAAATAAATTGTTCTCTAGCTGAAGTGCTCTAAAACGCCCTACAGACGATACGATTTGATCGTACAACTTAGTCGTACTGCAAGATAGTATAGATTGTAACAATTTTAATTAAATTGGATCGTATATACTTTTGGCAGTACAAACTTCATTTACTGTTTGCAGTATCTACTACTTGGTTAAACGTAAACATGGTGTCGAAGAAAGTTGTAGGTGCCGCAATAATATTACTAGAAGAAAAGGAAAAAGAAAATTTAAAAAAACTGAAGTGGAGCAAAAATTGATTTCTACGAATTCGATTCGACCCAAAATTTCGAAACAAAATACAGTTATGAGAGAAGCAATTAGCCCCGAAGAAAGGCTAATTGTCACTCTCAGTAAGTGGAAATTCCTATGAAAGTCTGTGGCGTAATTTAAACTCAATAATTTCAAAACAACCTAAAAGTGACAAAGTGAGGGTGCCAGCTAACTCAAGGAGATGGCATGGATAATGATGTTGATGAATAATAGGGCGCCACACGATTTCCCTCACCAAGTCTTAATTCCTAAAATCGTGAAAAGGAAATAATAAAAAAACAACAATCACTCAAGTATCGCATATACTTAATCACTCCCACAATATTTACAATAATTTAAGTAAATAGTTACACCAAATGGATTAATGATTGAACGATCCAAAATGATATCAACCGATGAATGGTACGTTCAAATTTTAAATAATTAGTTCAATAAATTTTAAATGTTAAACAAATTCCCAATTACAGATCTGTACCAATGGCCACCTGTACCGTCTTTACAACCTTGATTATAAAGTGTAAATTAATATTTTCTTTAAATAAATTTTAAATAATGTGATTGATTATAAATTAGTCTTAATCAACAAAATAAATTCTGGTCACAAACCACGATGGAAAAAAACGTAAACCACTTATCTGTAGATGACCACTAGATACAATCTTGCATATCTTAGTGCTGATGATTACTGGATAAAATTCTTGCGTTATCTCAGTAGAAAAAAATATGTACTGATGATGGTGATGATAAAGAAATTATGTACAAAACATATACAGGACTCGTACAAAAACTTGTATCGTACATAAACACCCTAAAAGAAAGAATAAAATAGAAACAAGAAAAATTTAACATGGACGAACATACCTTATTGATAAGGGCTTTAAGATAAAATAACGTGGCAACCAAAATCCCCAGCGGGTGGATATAACTGAATGCAACCAAATTTTCTAAGCAAACTAATCCCAAATAATGCTAATAAAACTCCACTTGTAAATTCACAAACTCTTACAATTTCTTATTTATTAACTTAGAAAATTCTACCACGATAAATTAACCTGTTCGTTACAATGAATCTTTTTCAATTAATTCTAAAATGGCCACTTATCAACAAAGGTATCGAAGGAGAAAAGCACACAAAATTTTAGTTAAAATTAAAGGTAACAATAATAAGATACAATAAACAAACTACAGAGGGTACGACTAGTAACAAAAGTAGGAAATAATACGGAAAATACATAGAAACAAAATAAAAACGTTACAAGTCTAAATTCCTAACAGCGATATCACCGCAAAGCATAGGCCAAATAGTCACGGGTAAACGGGTAAACAACATCGGTGCATGGTCTTTTTGAAAGCCTATTGTTTGAAAATCAGAAACGTTTACATTTTTAATGGCCGCTTCATTGAAAAAATTGAGGTCGAAGATTTAAAAGTTTGATTTTTCTAAACATCTCGAGAAATATTGAACGCATAAAAAAAAGTTTAATTCTTTTTTAAAGAAGATGATATTTAGAGAAGAAAAGATTTGATGACTTTTGTTGTACGATGAATCGTTTCTATAGAAAACAGAATGAAACTGCGCTTCGATTTTGGGAATCAACTCGTGCGCGTGAAGCTTCAATATTTAGAAATGTCATAAACGTTTCTTCGTAAAAAGTGTCAAAACTCTCTCAAAAATAAACATAAAAGAAAACAAAAAAATCGTTTTAAAGAAGAAAGCGTAAGCTTTCTGATTCAGTAATTTATCATTTGTAGACATTACTCCTAAATGCCGTAATATGAGTTTAAATATGTCGTTCTGCTGAAAAATCACGTTTTTACTTGAAATGTTGCTTTATCGTTAAAAATGCATAAACGGATAGGGGAAAGTGGGTGAATATCGACCACCTAAGGCATTTTTTGTATAAAATTTCAAAATTTAATTCAATAAATCTGAATTTTTTTTTATATGTCCTGTATACTTCCATGCTTCTTAGGATTCTTCCAAAAATAAATGTGAAAGTCAAACAAGAAATTATAATATCAATAGGATAATATCGACCCAAGGTATTAATTCATATAGTTATTATTTATATTAGAAAACATATTTAAAAAGTATATAAAACATTAAGAAACATTAAAACTATCCCCTTAGAGTGCCTTAGACGGTCTTTCACAGTACTATTACGGGACTTGGTACATAGATGTCGATGCCGCTTTTCTAATTCCTCTTTCATATTCTTGTACGGCTTCTACCGCCTTTGCGGTATTGCATTTAATACAAGATTGACGAGATGTTTTCCTTACATATTTTTTAGGCATCTAGGTACATAAATCTACATAAAAGGTCATTTAGTTTAATATCAACGGAGATGGTCAATATTACCCCATGAGCAGTGGTTAGAAATTTTTCCAAAGTAGAATAAACGCCGATTGTTTATTTGATTTTATTTTAACTCAAATTGTTAAAAACATAGCTATCTATTTAATAGAAACAGAAATATGCAATTATTTGTTTTAAAAAAGTTTTTTTACCTTAAAACCACGCAGCAAATAATAATAAAGAAAACCGTAAAAACTTATTTTTAGCACTGTAAAGCGCATGTGCTACACAAAAATTTGTTATAAGCAGCTAATGTTTTCTTTTTTTACGCTTACGCTGATCTGTAGGGCACTGGTCGATATTGGACAAAAGTCGATATTCACCCACTTTCCCCTAATTATTCTAGGGTTATATTCTTAATACTATACATTATCATTGAAATGTAATGAAACCCACCTTTTGTTTATTAATTTTTAAAGAAAGCACTTTGAAATTCTTAATTTTCAACAGTTTTAAAATTATCCAGAAAATTTCAATTGAACTTTAATCCGACAAAAACTAAAATACAATATAAAGCTCAAAATATGTACTGTTTGTTAATTAGCAGTAAATTTGGCAAAATTATAATCCTTTTTAGTTATTGTATCATGGCTACAAATAAAAATTCTATATCGAAATCAACAGATTTGTATCATTTCAGTCGCTTATTTTCCAAAAATAGTTTATTTAAATAAATCTTCATCTCCATTTCGGCCACTTCGGATTAACAATGTGTGAAACCATTAGTTTCGCATTTTATAGTGAAGACTACTAAGTTTCTGGCCTTACATTTTGGCAATAAAATAATAACATTGGTGTTAACATTTATTTTAATTATACAGGGTGAGTCTAAAATAAGTACCATAACTTATACGGGTGATTCTACAAGCCAAAACAAGACGATTGAGCTAAACATGCCTGACCCGAAAATCCACTCCTACTGAGTTCTTCATGTTCAAGTCTTCATTATTTTTTCGATATTTTGTTAATGTTTGAACGGCTTATGCTACAACGATCAAATTTTGGTGAGAAGGATTAATTATAAGTATGGTTAATGAGAAATAAATTGAGGAAAATCGTTTGAAGATAAGGGTAGTTTTGGGGTGGTATTGATGATTGCCACCCCCAGAACATTCTAGCGTTTTGCATTTTTTTAAAATGGATTTTTCCATATTTTAGAGAATTTAGTAGCAAACATTTTTTACAACTTAATAGTTTGTATTTAAATTAATACTTTTTGAAATAATTAGCAAAACGGTTGAAAAAACGTAAAAATTAGCATACCTTTTTGGTACAAAATGTTAGTGTAATTTAGAAAAAATAAAAAAATATTTCTAAGTTAAAAATATGGTTTTCTTATGAAATAAAAACATGAGTATTAAAATGATTTGTATTTGAAACTATGGAAAAATGACATACTATTAATTATATTTTCAAAATAAGTAATTTTCACCCATATATCACTACATTTTAATTATCGTTTTGCTAGTTATCTCAAAAACTATTAATTTTAACTCAAACTATCAAGTTGCAAAAAATATTTGCCATTAAATTCTCTAAGTAATAGTAAAATTTATTTTAGAAAAAGTTAAGTGATAAAAAAGTTCTGGGGGTGGTAACCGCCACAACCACCGCAAAACCACCCTCCTCTTCAATAGTTTTTCGTAATTTTTTTTTCAATGACCTTACTTATAATTACTCCTTGTCACCAAAATTTTATCTTTGTAGCTTAAGCCGTTCAAACATTATAGCAAAATATCGAAAAAATAATGAAGACTTGAACATCTCAGCAGGAGTGGATTTGATTTGACTTGTAGAATCACCCGTATAAGTTATGGTACTCATTTTAGACTCACCCTGTATAGTAAACGTGATTTTGCTATAAAATTCTAAACACCGATTGTAACCCTTCTACTTTTTAAAGTTACGTAACATGGTGCAAATAGAAGACGAATGTGCAGTTAACACAAGATACACAACAATGTTAAAATAAATATGTTGTATAGGTTGATATTTACGTAAAGAATAGGGCCAAAATCTTGCCAAAACAAAACAGATGGAGGGAGTGAGTGCTCTCTCTCTCTCTCTCTCTCTCTCTCTGTATCTCTAAAAATGATGCGACCAGATGTTACCAAACACATTTTCGTTTCTGCGCATTGGCTCCGCCCTATTCATTACAAAATATTTTAGTATTAGTATAACTATTCAGTAAGCGCTAAAATAAATGCTTTTAAACAATGAACGCATTCAAATTAAAATTTAAAACCCTCAGAATTATCAATTTTATTATAGTATTATTAATTTTGTATGGTAAATATTAAAGAAATTGTAAAGTATCAACTTTCGTAAATTTATAAAACAAACGTGCTGCTCCTTATTTTAACATGTTATACCTATCAGTTTTTCTCAAATTTGCTGAATCACATAATATTTTAATTTTTATACCTACAAGTAGTGGGAGCCGAAAATGAAAATATCGAGTGTTGGATATCATCATAAAGGTAATTTCACGAGCATTCCAAGTATGAAAAATATACCGAATGTCGATTTAAAAATTTTCTCATTTCCGGTTTAACTACAAGTTGGATTATTGAGTGTTTGGTAGACGGGGCATTTTAAGCCCTTTTAAAATACCCAAAATTCTATAGCGCGTTTCTACTATTTTTTACCATTTATATCAGACGAGGCCGAAGCCGGGGTTGATTTTGCTAACTCACCGTCGAGTGCGAGGTTCGAGTTGTGTGGAATGTTAAGCATCTCGTAACAATAACACTTATTCAAAGGAGGTAGGGGGTGCTAATCGGAGATTCCTCCGATCGAACCCATATCTTTCTTTTGAAATACAGAATATTATGTTAATTTTTGTAACAAGAAATTTAATGTTTTTATAATAATTACTTTTTTTTTAATTATTTAAAATTGTATCGTTTGCAATTTATAATGCGCAGTTAAAGATTTTAGGAACACAATCACAATTTCTAGTGTTTGAACCAAATGCGCAATAAATGTAAGATGATAGTCATATAATTTGTTCCTTAAATAAAACTTCATCTCCATTTTGATCGACTTCGGATTAACACTGTGGGAAACCATTAGCTTTGCATTCTATAGTGAAGACTACTAAGTTTCTGCCCTTACATTTAGGCAATAAAACGGTGTCAACATGATCTAATTATATAGTGAACGTGATTTTGCTATAAAATTCTAAACGCCGATTGTAACTCTTTATGCTCTTCTAATTTTTTAAGTTACGTAACATGGTGCAAATAGAAAACGAACTTCTTAAAATCTAAAAAGAGAAAACCGTTAAATAAATTTGCTTATAAATGTAATTAATTATTTTACTAACAGATATTAAAGTTTCACAGTCCATGTTGAATATACCCCAGACACAACTTAGACGAATTTCCTGCTGAGCTTCCTGAATCATCAACTGAGTCGATTTCTTCAGCATTTTAAAATGTTTACCGTGCCAATTGGAAAAATAAATAGCATTTGCAACAGTCAATTTCTGCAATTAAAATGATGAATTGTATGCGATAAAAATAAAATGCGATAAAAAGTACTTACTTCTGTTGTCAAGCAATCTGCAGGAATACAATATAAAGCCAACTGCATTGTACCTGCGGTTAATGTTGCAATGTGCTGCAATAACGCAGATGTGCTAGAACTAATTTGAACACATTTGGGTTATAAAGTTTTAGAGCTTTGTAAGTACTAGCATACCTTTCAAATATCATATAAAATTGTGCACAAATTATAGGACATGTTCCAAGATACTGAATGAAAAATGCAACAGAATAACAATCTTGTAGATCTTTTATAAACCTTAAACAAAAAACATTTTTATTTATCATAAAAGTTTTTCTTGTCTGAACAGTAATTGTTATTTTATTTTAAAGGTCGTATTTGGGATACGTAGAAACTAACCTCATTAGAAATTTGTAATGTTCATTATAAATAACAAGTTTCTTGTAATAGTCCTCTAAATCTGCATTTGTATAGATATTTTCCACATTCATTTCCTCTAATAGATTGCACAAAATTTTAAATTGTATAATAAGCTCCCAAATAAAGCCAACAAATAGTCCTTCAAAACCGTAGGAGAATATACAACAGTAAACTAAGGCACTAGAATAACAGCACCAAGAAATGTTGAAAAACGTTTTATTTTCTCCAAACTTCCAAATTCCAAGAGTTATTTTCTTCTGTATAATAGACAGTGGAATCATTAGTAGGATTATAGCTGTGACAGCCACATACAAAAACGCATTCTGCAACCAAGAAACTTTTTTTATAATGTTAGCCACTTCCATTTTGACTGGCTTTGAACACTTATTTGCTTTCCAAAACTTTTGAGAATTTTTAACCAAATTTATTATTTTATCTTTAACAAACATACAAAATAACATTTTCAACCATACCTAAAAATTTTTAAATTTAAAAACATTTATTTAACTAGGTTTGGATTTATTTTACATCTACAACGCCTGAAGTTTCCATGTTATCACCAATTTCAGCAATATTTCCTTCAGTGTAGAAATATTGTACGCTTGATATAATAACAACGTATGCAAATACCAACAATGCTAAGATTGCTCGAATTTCATCTCCACCTTTATTTGGATAAAAATATCCCAACTTTTTCAAAAGTAGAAAAGGAGCGTTACAAAGACTTTCCCTCATGATATGATCAAAATCGCAAGCGAAGAGCTGTACTTGAATTTGAATTTGAAATTGAAAATTTGAAATGACAAAATATTTGCTGAGTGACCAAAATTTGAACACAGTTTAAGGAAAATCTATAGATGAAATTAACAAAGTAATTTCTATTTTGGACCTTAATTTAATTTCTTACCTATCGATATTATTTGAGGCTCTCTGTAAGCACTTGAAGCTTTCATTTACCTCAATCCAACAGAAAATCTGATATACTTAATTTTGGATTTGACAAAATTTTTTCTACAATCTTACGCAAATAGGAACCGCTCTATACTGAAATTCGTCTATTATTTTGCTATTATAGGCTTATTATAGGTTTGTTCCCACACTGCTCGAACTAGTTAGTAACTGGGCGAAGCATGCGCAAATTGATTTGCGCATGCCAATTTCAATGTGCGCTTGCGCTGTTCATTTCTGAACCGTTCTGAACTGGTTCGATTGTTTGTAGGAACAAACCTTATATTTCTTATGACCAGACTCATAAGAAAAATCTTATAGTGTAATTAAACAAATATTTTCTATGACTAAATCACATGAAAAATCATGTAGTCTAAACACAACTTTAGAATTGTTTATAATACGCTACCTTTATACAGGATGATTCTGTATCAACGTCAAAATGCCAGGAGTGATAGAATAAGTCAATACAATCATTTTTAATTATATGGTGTGGGGGCCGCAGACGTTTCGTAACCCCGCAATTCCCTTTCAAAACTTGAAATGAAGTTTTTCGCAAGTATTTAAAATACTATTCTGCCGAATTGAATGAAAACTTCACAACGAGTCACTTTAATTATTGCACATTAAATACTACAAAGACAATTTGACATTTGACAAAAAATGATTGTATGGTGCGTCGTCTGCGTTGATCTGTCGTAGTTTTACGCTACTATTATAAAGTCCGTCGTCTGCGTTGATCTGTCGTAGTTTTATGCTACTATCAAGTCATACCAATCGCTCAAAATCGTGCGATGACATATGCTGTGAAAATAAGGTAGATGGCTCCACTTCAAGGAACATAGGAATTTATTTTACCGATAGTCAATTAGACATTATGTTGTGACTGGTGCAAATTTCATATTGACATTTGGGACACCAATCACAGCACAGTTAAATACATCTCGTACTCTATGAGAGGAGGGGGTACAGTCGCTGTTTTCTGAATGTAGCTTTAATTTTGTCGTTGTCAAATAGACAGTGACAGTATGATGACATTACTCCAGTGTAAAACATGTTATTACAGTTTCCACTGCTCCCTGATGCACTAGCGCTTCTAGTTGCAATTTACTGGATTGGTATGACTTGATAGAAGCGTAAAAGTACGACAGATCAACGCAGACGACGATAAAGTGATACCAATCACTCAAAATCGTGCGATGACATATGCTGTGAAAATAAGGTAGATGGCTCCACTTCAGGGAATATAGGAATTTATTTTACCGATCGTCAATTAGACATTTTGTTATTAACATTAAGTAGGAACCCCCCTAAAAGAAAATTAAAAAAAAATAGTGCCATTGTTTTGTACCTGATTTGTACCGATTTGTACCATCAATGAAAAATTTTGTATCCCCGTAGTTTTCCGGAAAAACGCAAACCAAATGTGGGGTTCCTACTTAATGCTGTAACCCCCATGAAGAGATATCGCCGCCCGCCAAACTTGGTATGCGTTTTGTACCTGATTTGTACCCAATTGTACCACCAATGAAACATTTTGTACCTCCACAGTTTTCCGGAAACGCAAACCAAATGTGGGGTTCCTACTTAATGCTGTAACCCCCATGAAGAGATATCGCCTCCAAACTTGGCATGCGTTTTGTACCTGATTTGTACTGATTTGTACCACCAATGAAACATTTTGTACCTCCACAGTTTTCCGGAAAAACGCAAACCAAATGTGGGGTTCCTACTTAATGCTGTAACCCCCATGAAGAGATATCGCCTCCAAACTTGGTATGCGTTTTGTACCTGATTTGTACCACCAATGAAACATTTTGTACCTCCACAGTTTTCCGGAAAAACGCAAACCAAATGTGGGGTTCCTACTTAATGCTGTAACCCCCATGTAGAGATATCGCCTCCAAACTTGGTATGCGTTTTGTACCTGATTTGTACCCAATTGTACCACTAATGAAACATGAAACCAAATCTTTGCGTTTCCGTTTTACTAAGAAAATGTACAATGCAAAAATTTTTTATACTTTGATATTTTATTTTTACACTGCCAAAAAGAGTAGTCACTTTTTCAAAGTGGTGTAGGTAACTTTAATGTCAGTTTAGGAATCTTGTAGAAACTCGGTATATGAGAACACTGTCATTTATCTTCATACTACAGTCAAATAAAAGAAATAAAGGGCTAAGCCCGGAATGAAAGTCTTATAGTCTACTTATATTTTGACGTTCTAAACACTTGCTCAAGAGACCAGTTAATAAAAATCCAAAGTTTCTCAATTTTAAATAACTAGCCTTATTTAAAATGAATTAAATTTGACCATCAGACATTTTTTTAGCGATTCTCAATGGTCCATTCTTCGTTTCTTAGACTATTGTTTATTCCTATTTATTGCTTCTTACTTTACTCTTTAAAGCCATTACAATTTGTCCGTCATTTAGTTTAAATTCTTAACTTTCATACTACATATACTTAACTGGATAAAAAAGGGTTCTGAGGAATTTTTTTGTTTAATGTAGGTTGGTGCGATAATTTTGCTGTTATGTGTATAATAAGCGTAGAATATAAAAATAATAGACGAATTTTCAAGCCGGGATTTTAATTGTGACAATAATCTGTGTATCGGTTAGTAGCGAGACGTGCGTGGAACACATTCGGCCAATCACGTGCATTCATTTTGTACTGGCATTATTTTAGTTGACTTTTGACAGCTTTCATAAATTTTTAAATTCCTTTTTGAACAATAGTATATTGTATTTTTAATATTAGTTCATAACCATTTTAATATTTTTAATGTTTGGATTAAGTATATTGTATTATTAGGATTAAAAGTGGAACTTTGTTTGGCTAGCAATTTTGCATTTGCAAGGTGAAGCGAAGCGTAGCCGAGCGGATGCAAAAACTAGCGCGCCAAACAAAGACACTTTTAATCCGAATGAGACATACTATTTTTTCTGCAACCGAAAGAATCGAATTTAAAATAATAAAAATTAAGATGAGAGAAATCAGAAAACGCTACTAAAATCGGCTCTTCTTGATTTTTGTTTCCAATTTTAGTATTAAAAGTTACTTTTAAGACGAGGATTAAAAGTGTTGCTTAGCAACGTGGATATTTTTATATTAGTAACACAAACGTCAACTTTTAATGTCAAAAATGGTATTAAAACACACGTCATTTAAGACGGTTGCAGAAAAAATAATTTTTACTTTCCGATAAATTAAGGTATTATACGAAAGTATTTTTGTTAAATAACGACAACACATGTAATTTGCAATCATTAAATTCTATAAAACGAATTAAACGTAAATATTTTTAAAATTTTTATTTAGCATAAGTATCAAATATACTATTTGCTGTATTTACGCTTTTATTCACTGAGAATTGAAGAACAATTTAATTTTAAATATATATAAACAATTACTTTACTTATTTAATTGAAAACATAAAGAAAAATGCGGTTTATTTAACTCACAATTTTACCCTTATGCGAATCGTCATTTAAGTAAGCGCATGACAGCGTTAGCGTTCCCAATGGCGACCGTGGCACATCTCGCGGTTGTTAATGGTACTGAGTTAATGTAAATGCTCTATTGATAAAAGTCACTACTCTACAATACATAACCTAACCGATTTGCGAGTATTGATATAGCGCACCGCCACGCCATAGGCATGTAAGAGCCAATGAAATGACATAAAAATTGCGGCGAATTTAAATATAATAATAAATGAACTTTAGGTACTCGCTGATTAATTTATAGTATTGTACACATTTATAAATAAAATTATTTACATAAAACATATTTTAAAGTCGCTAACGCGACTCACCAAATAAATAATAAATATTTTAAACTTTTGGCAACTGAAAATTTTTTAAAGTGACAAAATTAGTACGTTATTAGCAACTAAAATTAAAATCTATTTTATTAATTAGTATTAAATAATACATATACGGAATTAATATGTTTATAAACAAAACCAAGTTCTTGAAGCATAAATGCTTACAGGACAATTTTTTCCCGCTTAAGTATACTTCTGTCCTAGTCATAAGCGGTGAATGGTGATATCGCGACAGAACTTCTTTACATTGTGCTTTTCATCGAGTGTTTTCAGTGTGATTTGAAAATTTGTAAGTACAAATGGTGGTTTGTTATAAAATTACAAAAAAATGAGACCGGTTAAAGCGCAAACGGATAAATGGTTTACTCACAAATAAATAGAATCCACGAAAAATTCTGTAGGTACTAATTATAAAAGTTAAATTAAAAAATAACAAGACTATCTTTGAAGGATAAAACTTTATGCCAAATGAACTTTTAATATTTATTTTCAAAAACTGGGAGTTTTTTATTTTTTTTTAATTTAACTTTTCTACCTAATAGAATTTTCCCTGGTTTTTGTCTTAAATTGCTATTGCTAGTCCAGCCTTTTTTCAAAAATTCATTTTGAATTATTACGCCAGTAAGTAATAATTATTGTAGTTTGCCAAAAGTTTAAAATATGTTTTATATAAATAAATTTAAATAAATATAAATATAATTTGATGTAATTTAGTTTAATAAACATTATTATTATTAAATTTCATTTTTATTTTTAATATTATATTAATTTTCGTAATTAAATATTTAAAATAATATAAATTAATCTTAATTAATTAATTAATTAATAAAGTTCATTTATTATTATATTTAAATTCGCCGCAATTTTTATGTCATTTTATTGGCTCTTACATGCCTATGACGTGGCGGTGCGCTATATCAATACTCGCAACCGATTTTTTTCAAATTTATACCGGGTGGAATCTGTCACCCTAACATGGCCAACCATAGCGCAAATAAAGAGTAAATGGATAATAGCTATGATTTTAGACAAGATTTTGTCATATGAAAAAGCATAGTAAAAATCATGTAGTCTAAACACAGCTTTAGGTTCTTAGTAAAATATCAGAAAATACGTAGGTTCTGTTATAATCATAACGTCAGTATGCAATTTTCAAGAAAGGCGCGCAAACGTCACTATTTTTAGAAAATTCAATTTTTCTTAAAAATTCTTAGTAAAAAAGTCAGGTACAAAACGCATATCAAGTTAGACAGCGATATCTACTCATGCGGTTTGCAGCATTAATAAGTAGGAGGAACCCCACATTTGGTATGCGTTTTTCCGGAAAACTATGGAGGTACAAAATGTTTCATTGGTGGTACAATTGGGTACAAATCAGGTACAAAACGTATACCAAGTTTGGCGGCGATATCTCTTCATGGGGGTTACAGCATTAAGTAGGAACCCCACATTTGGTTTGCGTTTTTCCGGAAAACTGTGGAGGTACAAAATGTTTCATTGGTGGTACAAATCGGTACAAATCAGGTACAAAACGCATACCAAGTTTGGAAGCGATATCTCTTCATGGGGGTTACAGCATTAAGTAGGAACCGCACATTTGGTTTGCGTTTTTCCGGAAAACTGTGGAGGTACAAAATGTTTCATTGGTGGTACAAATCGTTACAAATCAGGTACAAAACGCATACCAAGTTTGGCGGCGATATCTCTTCATGGGGGTTACAGCATTAAGTAGGAACCCCACATTTGGTTTGCGTTTTTCCGGAAAACTACGGGGGTACAAAATTTTTCATTGATGGTACAAATCGGTACAAATCAGGTACAAAGCAATGGTACTATTTTTTTTTCATTTTCTTTTAGGGGGGTTCCTACTTAATGTTAATCATTTTGTTGTGACTGGTGCAAATTTCATATTGACATTTGGCACACCAATCACAGCACAGTTAAATACATCTCGTACTCTATGAGAGGAGGGGGTACAGTCGCTGTTTTCTGAATGTAGCTTTAATTTTGTTGTTGTCAAATAAACAGTGACAGTATGATGACATTACTCCAGTGTAAAACATGTTATTACAGTAGTAGCGTAAAACTACGACAGATCAACGCAGACAACGGTATGGTGTATGGTCTATTCTATCATTCCTGAAATTTTTTGTCGTTGATACAGAATCACCTTGTATAAAAGTATGGTTACCATTCAATTAACTAATCATACAATAGCCATTTATTTTTCATTTCAGTCACTTGTATAAAGCTAAAGTCAACCCAAAAAACTAAACTTAAATATTTTCTTCTCAAATCGTAAATTATTACATAGAAAATTTGCATCTAGTGTGCATCTAAGGCCCGTTTGCACAGGTTCCCCTTAACTACTAACCACAACATAAATTTATTCTCCAGTAGACTTGTTAAGGAGTGTATCCTAAGCAACGGCTAGTTTAACTACAACTTAAATGTAACTAGAAGTGGTGCAAACGGGCGTTAGTGTTTTAAATGTACTGCAAGACAAATTTATGCTGGCGAGCGGTATTTAATTCCACTAACGCAGTAGTAAACCTATTAGGCGTAGCCAAATCTGCGCGAACTTATCCCTATAGGAAGATTTTTAGGTAAAGAATAGGGCATAGCCAATATCTTGCGTAGTACAGATGGAGGGAGCGAGTGCTCTCTCTCTTTCTCTCTCTGTATATCTAAAATTGATGCGACCAGATGTTCCCAAACACATTTTCGTTATAGCGCATTGGCTCCGCCCTATTCTTTACGTAAAAATCCTCCTATACCTCTAGCCAGCACATCTGTCTCGCAATATGTCAAAAACAGTAATGCCTATTGTAGATCTTTAAAAAAAACATAAACTCACAGAAACATGGCCAAAAACGCTCTCTCGCGCATGAAAGGATGTGAGCTTAAGCGACATCCCTCGAGACGAGACGAAGGATAACACAAGGCGACACTGCTATTTTTTTATGGATTAAACTGTACTTAATCGAAAGGGTATGCATATTGAAGCTCAAAAATAAAAAAATAAAAATTTTTTTACGAGTTGTTTTTGAGATAATCCACAATTTGTGATTTTTTTACCATTTTTTACCATTTGTTTTTCTCAAAAACTACTAAAGGATGCTAAAAAATTCAAAGTTTATGTTAAAGAAAACATTTCAATCTTTCCAAAAAATATTTTTGAATTTTTGAAAAAAGTTCCAAAAGTTCAAAAAAAAAGTTCTAAAATTTTATTTTTAATTTTTTTAGAACTTTTTGAACTTTTTTTTTTGTTTTTTTACTTTACCTGAAAAGAGCAATTTTTTTTACACAAAATAGTTAAAAATTAGGAAAATCCTACGAGTCAATAAAATATGAAGCTTAAGATTAAAAACAAAAGAAAGATTTGTATACAGGGTGTCCGGCATAAACCTCCATTCCTTGAAGTGGGCGATTTGTGAGCTCAAAATAGAGTGATAAAACCGAATTCACCTTAGTCCAAAGTTGTTTGCCTACCAAGTTACAGCGCTTTGAAGTTCTTCAAAAAAAAATCGATAAATAAGCGTAACTTTGGAATTAAAAGTGATGGAACAACGAAATTTATGGAATATGCTTTTCTTGATGAGAGGAAAAACTTGGTAATCAGTAAAAGTTAAAAACAAAAAGTTAAGGGTGCGTTCACATCGAGGGAGGGGCAACTAACCACCTCAGAAGAATCATATCGATTTTTACTGATTACCAAGTTTTTCCTCTCATCAAGAAAAGTATATTCCATAAATTTCGTTGTTCCATCACTTTTAATTCCAAAGTTACGCTTATTTATCGATTTTTTTTTGAAGAACTTCAAAGCGCTGTAACTTGGTAGGCAAACAACTTTGGACTAAGGTAAATTCGGTTTTATCACTCTATTTTGAGCTCACAAATCACCCACTTCAAGGAACGGAGGTTTATGCCGGACACCCTGTATACAAATCTTTCTTTTGTTTTTAATCTTAAGCTTCATATTTTATTGACTCGTAGGATTTTCCTAATTTTTAACTATTTTGTGTAAAAAAAATTGCTCTTTTCCGGTAAAGTAAAAAAACAAAAAAAAAAGTTCAAAAAGTTCTAAAAAAATTAAAAATAAAATTTTAGAACTTTTTTTTTGAACTTTTGGAACTTTTTTCAAAAATTCAAAAATATTTTTTGGAAAGATTGAAATGTTTTCTTTAACATAAACTTTGAATTTTTTAGCATCCTTTAGTAGTTTTTGAGAAAAACAAATGGTAAAAAATGGTAAAAAAATCACAAATTGTGGATTATCTCAAAAACAACTCGTAAAAAAATTTTTATTTTTTTATTTTTGAGCTTCAATATGCATACCCTTTCGATTAAGTACAGTTTAATCCATAAAAAAATTATCAATTCTAAATTTGTCGCCTTGTGTAATCGATTCAAATTTTGCGTGTTCACGAAAATAAGTAACATGCAGTTCAAAATTATGTAACAAAATTTAAAAAAAAAAATACTTTTAATAAAAGTTTTTTGATAAATTATTAGCTATCTTTTAGTAAATTCAATTTTTTTTTTCTATTTACTTTGGAAGCGCTTGCTTCTATTTCCTACGCCAGTATAGGCGTTTACTCGATTTATCGAACTTTTACTCTTTTGGTCTAGTTCTTGGCCAGTTATTTTCTCTAGATTGCATAATTTAGGCTAGTGTTTCACAATATTCTTGCATTTTTCTTGTTCTTGCACAAAATGCAAGACAAAAACAAGACAAGAATTGCAGAGTTTGTAGCAAGACAAGACAAGAAGTTAGTTTGCGAGAAAAGTGCAAGACTTACAAGATTTTGTGTAATTTCTTCCATTCTTGCTCTCTTGTCATATTTCATGTTATGGGTTTGGTATTTTAGGTTTTATTTAATTTTAGAAATTATCTTGCGAGAAAAGTGCAAGAGTTGCAAGATTTTCTTACATTTTCTTGCATTCTTGCTCTCTTGTCAAATCCCTAGGTTGCAAGAAAGCAAGTATTTTGCAAGAAAAAACAAGAAAGGGGAAGCTTCGACGTTTTTTCATCGAAAATATGCAAGACAAGAAATATGCAAGACTTAACAAGACAAGACAAGATTTTTGTTTGCAAGAATGAAGCAAGACAAGACATATTTTAATTTCTTGTCTTGCTATACAAGACAAGACAAGAAATATTCAAGCAAGACAAGAAATCTTGTCTTGTGAAACACTAATTTAGACGTAAACTTGAAAAACTAGAATTAGAACTATTAATAGAAAATATGTGAAAATTGAGCCTTATAATAAACATTCCAAAAATATGATGAAAGGACTCTTTTTTAAACAAGATGTTTAAAAAGAATTAAAAAATAACTTAGTAAAATATCACAATTTTCTTCTAAATAATTATACTAAATTAGTATAATTATTAGTATACCGGGTGACACAGAGGTTTGGAACACTCTTATAACTCCGTTATTTATCAACATATCAAAATGAAATTTGGTGTGGACTATATGCACATAAATTGCAATTGTTTTAATTACTTATGAAAATTCTGTCACTTCTGATTACGCCGGAAATGAAGCAAACTTTCGATTTTTAAATGGAACACCATATATATTTTTACTTTTTGAAACCTACATTAAATTTTGAATACAGTAGCATCCAAACAATTAATTTTATAAGCAACGAAATTTTTTTTTCAAAAAACAATCAGTTGTTTAGAGTGCTGTGATCTGGTATAAAATCATCGTTGAGAGGTACTTGTACTATGGAAATTACGTTTACACCACAAAAGCTGAAGGATGGTGTTGTGGAGCTTTCAGAAGGTAATTTGGTCACATTTCCTTCAATAACTTCATTTTTTCAAATGGCAACATATCGGAACAATTCTACCTCAGATAAAGTATTTTTTTCTAAATACAACGATAGAGTTGTTCCGATATGATGCCATTTGAAAAAATGAAGTTATTGAGGAAAATTACTAAATTACTTTCTGAAAGCTCCACAACACCAACCTTTAATTTTTGTGGTGCAAACATAATTTCCATAGTACAATTAGCTCTCACCGATGATTTTATACCACATCACAAGCACTCTAAACAATTGATTATTTAAAAAAAAAAAAATTTCGTTGCTTATAATAGTTTATTATATATGAAGGGAGAGAAATGCGGGATTATTCCTTAGGTGTAATTTGTAGACAGAGGGCGCAGCCCGAGGGCTACATAGCACCGAGGGAATAATGGCATTCTCTCCTGATATATACAGGGTGTTCGCGAGAAGTGGGCCACTATTGCTATATCCGTTAATATTGAAGATACGACATCGGTTAAATTAGTAAAGTAGTATAACTTTTTCCGCTAATTGCGATGGTCAACACAAAAAAATAATTGAACATCTAGTTTTCAAGATATTCACAAAAATAACTTTTTTTTCTTCAAGCATTAAACAGGTACAGCAATAGTGGCCCCTTGGCACGAACTTTTTTTTTTTTTTTTTTTTTTTTTTTTTTGTATTTTTATACAAATTTAGATTAGATTTAGCAAAAACACCGGGCGTTCATGCCAAGTGAGCCACTATTGCTTTATCCGTTCAATACTGAAGATACGAAATCGGTACTTTAATTTTCATTTTAGGACAAAACTCATATGACATTTTATACTCTAAATGCAATGTCTTTTTCAAATATATAAAAATATATAGGGTGTTCCATTTAAAAAAAAGTTATTTTTATGAATATCTTGAAAACTAGATGTTCAATTCTTTTTTTCTGTTGACCATTGCAATCAGCGAAAAAAGTTATAATACTTTACCAATTTAACCGACCACGTATCTTTAATATTAACGGATATAGCAATAGTGGCCCACTTCTCGCGAACACCCTGTATATACTATTTATTACACGACCCAAGCAAAATTAAAACGAAAAAAAGTTTTTTCTTCAAACGTTAGAAAAAGTCGCCTTTGTGTCACTCAATAGGTAACAGTGAAGTTTAACTTTCCCGCCGAGGCAGGAAAAATTGTCAGAAAAGTAATTTTTGTCTGTCTAGAAGGGAAAAGTAAAATCTTAACCGCACATTATTTTTATTTTTAACGTAAAAAATGTTTTTTAAGCATTTGTAATGTAAACAATTTAATGTTTTTTAAATTTTCCTTTATAATTAGTTCGTTGCTTTTAATAATTAGCTTTTTTTACATATTTAAGTAAATTTTAAAAAATATTTGACAATTGAACTACAAGTAATTGACAAGAGATGGTGCTCTTTCAAAAATCCAAATTTTCAGTTTTACGCTTTACGTTTGCAGAAAAAATTTAATGTTTTATACGGAGTCAAAGTAGTTTTGTGTGACTCGCCTGTATTGCCTGACTCGCTCGCTACGCTCACTCTTCAGCCAAACACAGTCTTGTCACACAAAACGTCACTTTGTCTCCTTATAAAACAAATAACTATTTTCTTAAAATGTCATTTACTAATATTTTAATTCATATAAAATTAATAGTAGCCTGATTAATTAAAAAAATTCGTTGACTTGACAACCGTGAAAATTTATGTACACAAATTTGGGTTTGGTCGACATTTTACATTGTGGTCGAAATTGTTTTCTTCAGTTAAGTTAATTTATGGGCCTACAATTATTAATGCAAAAAGAATGTATGGTTGTTTCTTGAATTATTTTTTTTAAAGAAATCAGATGAATATCCCAAGAAATTGGAAGTTCTAACAAGGGAACGTTTGAACACCTATTGATCTGAAGCGGATGACAACGAACATCTCCAGATGAAGGTAAAAAACATGACTAATTTATTCATAGACAACATTTAAGACGTAGGCCCTTTTCTAATAATCGATAAGATAAAGAATAAATTAACCAATAATCTGTGGATGTCTTCGGTTACTATTCTAGCTGACGCAAGAACAACTGGGGCCAGCTAGCGCATAACAACCATATCACGGAGGATGGGGCTCAACAACAAACTGTTGCAGAACGACCAGCTATTGCAAAACTAAGGGCTGCAATGTATACAAGTGGCTCAAGTACTGTGATTGTGAAGAATTCATTAAATTTAATTTCAAGTACCTAAAACTTATTAATTTCATGAATTTTCCGCTAATTTTACTAATATTGAAAATGTACCTACCAGTTAATTTTTATGTTAATAAAAACTATACTAAATTGATAAAATGCAACGTTTTTCTAGGTTTTTGTTTGCAATAGTAGTTTGAAAATTTACCTAAAAAACACAAAATTTCTTAATACTGTCTTTATTTTCGACTCATAATAAAAACTCCCTAGGGCAAATTTTTAAATATTATACACCGAGGGTATAAATCGTCATTTCTGTTACGATTTATGTATCATAGAAACCGACAAATACGCCCGGTGGTGTAAAAAATTAATTGTTTGGATGCTACTGTATTGAAAATTTAATGTAGGTTTCAAAAAAGTAAAAATATTTATGGTGTTCCATTTGAAAATCAAAAGTTAACTTCATTTCCGGCGTAATCGGAAGTGACAGAATTTTCACAAGTAGTTAAAACAATTGCAATTTATGTGAATATAATCCACACCAAATTTCATTTCGATATGTTGATAAATAACGGAATTATTAGAGTGTTCCAAACCCCTGTGTCACCCGGTATAGTATAATTTAGTATACATGGTGATTCAAAACTCGAGGCGCAAAATAAAATGTCATATTCAGCCTCAAATTTAAAGTAAAAAATGTAAAATAAATTTTTTTCGTATCGGGTTTCGTTTCCCAGATAATCGTTTTCAAAGTTTCCAGAAGAAGTTAATTTTTTGCATACAGGGTGATTCATGAGGAAGTGCAAATATTTTGGGAGGTTGTAGGATTATTCTGAGTAAAAAATGTCATATGAATATGTGTCCTATTGTCAATAGATACAGAGATACAGTCATTTTAAGATATATTAAAGTATAAAATAAATAACTTATTGTTGATTTTCAATACTAACAATTAAAATTAAACAAATTTACAAGACGGTTTAAGAAAAGGTAAACACCAGAGACGAATTATTGCTCACTCGAATTGTGAATTGTGCGGCGCTCAAAGGAACGCCAAGATGATATTAGAAAAGTAACAGTAGTATTACAAAGTGCATTGAGGTTGGCTGTGGGATTTTTGAACTATTACTGTAAATTTGTTTATTTTAATGGTTAGTATTAAAAATCAACAAAAAGTCATTTGTTTTATACTTTAATACACCTTAAAATGGCCGTATCTCTGTATCTATTAACAATCGGACACATGCTCATATGACATTTTTGACTCCGAGTAATCCATACTACAACCTCCCAAAATATTTGTACTTCCTCATGAATCACCCTGTATAAACAAGATAAGCCGTGCAAAAACAAAACACTCTCCAGCTTTTAATTAGTGTGTGTGGATAACTTTTGAAACACTTTTAAAAAATTAATTTACCTACACATATTATTTGAATTATTTGTTTTCAAAATTAATCCAATTTTGAAATTTAAAATTTTGAATCTTTATTGGAAACTTTTTAAACTGATCTCGTTATCTCGGAAAAGAAGCCAAATCGGTAAAACATTTATTACATATTTCCTGCTTAAAATTCGACTCGGAATATGACATTCCATTTTCCTTTTTTAAAAGCCTGCCTTGTTTTTAATATTTACAAATTAACTTCTTCTGAAAACTTTGAAATCGATTATCTCGGAAACAAAATCTGAAACTGTATACTAAATTAGTACAATTATTAGTATAATTATTTATTCCAAAAATATGCTCAAAAGTGACTGAAAACCAATATTATCTATTCAACTTTTTCCCAACAATTTTAAATACATATTTAAAAAAAGATAATCCATAATAGGGATGAATTATGCCCACAAGGGTAAAAGGTGAGGTAGAAAAAATTAAATAACAGTTTAATAACAGTTTGATGAATAGGAGACAACACACTTTATCGTATCTCACACTTTTGCACAACCTATGTATTAAATCTCCCTCCCTAATTTATTCTCCCAAATAGCTGCAAATAAAAATTGTTACATACAAAAACGGCAAAAGTAGAATTATCGTTTTATGCATGTTTTGCAATTAAGTACTTTCATTTTTTAACCCTTATTTACAATTTAGGAAGGAAGAAATTTATTGGAACTTTCTTACTTAATTTACAACTACCTCTTGTAAATGCGAAAAAACTTTTATCGTAGAAAAATAAAAAAACACTTCTTAATAACATCGGTGGAAACCGCACATCTTTAGCACAAATGTTAACCGCGATAATATAAGCTTTTGTTTCAAACTCGTGACGTCACACAGCCGAATGCAAGGTAATACAATACCTACAAACACGTAGCAGACATTGAACGCGAAGCACACTCAAACTTGTTTATGTGAAACTACTCAGCTAGGCTGGCTGCTATGCGACCGATGCATCGATAGCGGATTTGTCTGTGTAACGTCACGCATTTTTACTTGAAAACGTTAGGTAATAGGTATATCTTTTGAACGGCTCGTCAGCGCGATGTGCCGTTCAAATAAAAGAGATAGAGAGAGGGAGAGAATTAAAATAGTTATTGGTTTATAAAGATTGAGAGTTAGGGCAGTTTGATAGGAATTGGTTTAAAAATGTGGAGTGTTCTGTTACCATAGTTACCATGTTTCAAATATTTTTGATACCATCTGTTAATGTCAAGGAGGGATGTAAATGTCAGAGGGGTTATCTGTCAATGTCAAATGTCAGGGTCAATTTTGTCTGTTACCATAGTTATACCAATTGGAATTATAAATGCAGTTGAAACGGATATTAACTACAAACATTTCCTCTTGAGACAAAGAAGGTAGAAGAATACAATAGAAAGAAAGTTGTGTTATTATAAGGATTGTCGCTACTCCATCTTGAAGTTTCAGTGCTATATTTGGACTAAAACAAAATTTGTATTTTAATAAAAGAGAAAATGCAGTTCGAACTGACTTGAAAAAGATTTGTTCAGCTACGTATCACTTTTACAAATTGTATGTTTACGGATGTATTTTAAACTTAATAGTATATCAATTAGATAATTTAAAATTCAGTTTTTATAACAGGTTGAAGTCGACTAACAATAATAGGAGCAATATGTAAATAATGCATTAAAATCAATATAAAGATGATTATAGAAGATGCATTTTGATTTCGTTTTAATTTATTAATTTTATTTTCTTTTAATTTATTCACAAAAAAATAAGCCCACTTGAATTGTTTTTGACGACGTACTCTCATGGTCAAATGTTAAGGCAACTCCGTTTCGATTTAAAAAAACTGACAAAATATTATTAATTGGAACTAAGATGTACTAACTTTGCTTATAGCCAAGCTCGAATAAAATAGGGCGAAATTTGCCGAAATGCGCCCAAAATTATCTCTTTATTTTGGGCCACTCTGTTTCGTATACTTATTAGGACAGAATGTTTTTTAGAATCGACGTTCTCATATTTCTTTTCGAGGGCGGGAGAAAAATCTTTTTGATCAGAGATACAACATTACTAACATCAACCCATTATGTAAGGTTTTTGTTCACGAAAAACGTAAAAACCCATCTCTGTGAGAGCCTAGGACAGTCATGGGCGCACCTATCGGGTGCGGTGGTAGCGCAGCACGCGGGTTTCCGTCAGCTGTTGTCTTCTCTCAAACTTGATAATTTGACACTTTATTGAAGTTGTAACAAAATTCTGGCTATTGAAATTGAATTGTAAGTTTTTCTTCACACCTGCAATCCATAAATATTTCAATAGTAGCGTGCATATCAGTCGAAACTGATATTGCAATTATGTTTGTAAAAATGTTTCGGTCAATACCTGCTTGTTAAAGGTTTATTAGTGTAAAAAATGGAAGTGTTTTTAATTTTCATCACGTGAATTTAATAATTAGGACTATGATATGGGAATTTTGTTGGATTTTCTCACATTTAACACCTTTGAGACGGCATTTAAATAGCTTGAAATAGCTTTGTAGTTTTAACGTACTTTAAAAAGATCGAAAACTTTCGACTAATACGAGTACTTATAATTAACATCTTTTCGTTTCGTTTCAGATGAGTGGAGCATCATTTTGCTATTGAGACAAGATCTTCTTTAAAGCAACGACTATACAGTGTAAGACTGGCAAAGCTTACGGGCCGAATGTGACCAAAAATCCCCGCTACAGAAGATGTCGCTAGTCATCGGGGCATTTTCGAGTGAATAAGATAGCTTGTCGAGGAGGGAGCAACGAAGAAAGGGATAAAACAAGTTTACCCTTCGAGGGATTTTAAGCGATTTTGACCTTAAAAACCCTTTCACATTTTTTAATATAGGTTTTGGTAGTCTCTTCTATATGGTCTTTGTTTAAAGGTAAGACCTCAAAGATGAAAATTTTTCATAAACTCCTATATTTTTTATTTTAAATCTTTTACTGGTAACCACTCAAAGAATGAAATAGAATTTATGAGAAACTTTTCAGTTTTTAAACGTAATAGACTACGATAACATAAAAATCGAGGTGATAGAATCCAAACCTATCTCTTAGGCATCAGCTATTTGAGCTCTACTCAGCTAGAAAATCCAGTTGTAACATCGAACATCGGGAACTAGCTTGAGGGCTCAGGACTGTCAACAATTAACTTTTAATTGATAAGAGGGGTGAGAAAGCCATTTGAAGAGTTTGTCTAAATAAAATCTTATTGTTTATGTAAACAATAGTTACTTTGCCAGTGGACAACCGAAATACTGCTTATGAGTTGTTAGTATGAAGTCGTTAACTTCATCCAAACTTCCTTAAAAGTAGAAAAGGAGCTTTACAAAGACTTTCCCTCATGGTATGATCAAAATCGCAAGCAATGAGCGGTATTTGAATTTGTAATGACAAAATATTTGCTGAGCGACCTCTTCGATTTCCGCGAACCTTTTGGATTTAAATTTTATTTCTTACCTATATAGATATTATTTCATGCTCTCTATGAGGTTTTTCGCAAGTATTTAAAAAACTATTCTACTGAATTGAATGGAAACTTCACAACGAGTCACTTTAATTATTGCACATTAAATACTACAAGGACAATTTGATATCTCGCTCATGGGCGGCTTAGTTGAGGTGGGCTACGAAGCGTCGGAGACCTCCATAACATTAAAAAAAATGATTGTATTGACCTATTCTATCATTCCTGAAATTTTTTAACGTTGATACAGAATCACCCTGTATAAAAGTATAGTTAGCTAATCATACGACAGCCATTTGCTTTTCATTGTAGTCACTTGTATAAAGCTAAAGTCAACCCATAGTGACCACAAACAGTCCTTCAAAAAACTAAACTTAAATATTTTCTTCTCAAATTGTAAATTATTACATAGAAAATTTGCGTCTAGTATAGTGAAAACGTATTTGGATGAAGTTGGCGTTTTAACTCCTCAGCGGGGTATCAGCTTTATGTCAATACACACAATCACCCCATCGTAAATCAGAAGCTGTAGCTGTGAGCATTGTATATAATTTTACCCCTTTAGGTAGTCGCCGATAAGCAGGTAGCTGGACAGAAATACTCATTATTCTTTATATTAAATTTATGTAAGTATTTGAAATGAAATTTATATATATACAATTAGTTATGAAACTTTTAATAACTTAATTAAATACTGCTAAAATTTAACCTGTTATATATATACAATTACTAATATTATAAAACATATAATTATTTAATTAAATATCACTGCTAAAATTTAACCTGTTACATACAAATTACTATTTAGTTATATAACATTTAATAATTCAATTACAAATTAGCGCTAAATTTGTTAATTACGTCTCTTTCAAGATAGCAGTTTTTCCTAACGCAGGATTCTTCTTCGACAGACCTTCAAGAAATAAAGGTACAACAACAGTAATTATTTATTGGCATTTAGTAGAAAATTTTAGAATAAGATGACAACAAAAAATAATTCACAAAATTCAAATTCATAAAATAATAATCTGTTATTGCTAAAAGTCAAATTTAATAAATATTTAACCCGCATCCAGTTTATAGTGACTTTCAAACATAAATTCTTAAATGTTACTAATTAAATGTTAAATGAGGTGCTAATAACATTAGTGTTGAAGTACCTACAAATAAATAAATATATAAAAAAAAAAAAAAAAAATGTTAAATGGACTAATTAAATCACAGTTTACAACTTAAATAAGTGAAAAAAAATTCATTGCTTACCATTAAATACGTTTAAAACAATTTGTTTTGCTGCTGAGTGCAGGTACTGTCTTTTTCTTTTCGAATTTTCTAGAACTTCTTCATTTCCCACTTCAATCATAACATCTACTTCACTATCGACATTTTCCACGATAATCACTTCACTATTGTCATTTTCCACGTCAATCATCACATCAACTTCACTATTGGCATTTTCCACGTCAATCATTACATCTATTTCACTATCTACATTTTCCACGTCAATTTCAACTTCACTGTTACCACAATTTACGGGCCACGGTCTCCACATAATTGCGATTAATTACTAATCAAAGTATATCTAGTAGCTACCAAAGTTAAAAGTCGAATGACAAATTTTAAATATTCTCATATTTTATAGAACCCACCCTCATAATGTAAACCTAAATTTTAACAGTTATTTTACCTAATGAGGTAACTAGATTACAAAAGGTTATTCAAAGCTGGACAATTCAATTCCCAATTTCTAGAAATTCTTTAAGTCTTCTTCACAAATTTTAAAAAAGTTACCTGAACTAATCTTTATGAATAATAAACATATTACAAAAATTTATGCAAAGTTAGTTACAATCAATTTACAATTTCTAGAAATTTCTTAAGCCTTCTTCACAAATTTTTAAAAATAATTTTTGTGAATAACGAGAATACAAAAATTTTTTTTCACTTATTTAAGTTGTAAACTATGATTTAATTAGTCCATTTAACATTTAATTAGTAACATTTAAGAATTTATGTTTGAAAGTCACTATAAACTGGATGCGGGTTAAATATTTATTAAATTTGACTTTTAGCAATAACAGATTATTATTTTATGAATTTGAATTTTGTGAATTATTTTTTGTTGTCATCTTATTCTAAAATTTTCTACTAAATGCCAATAAATAATTACTGTTGTTGTACCTTTATTTCTTGAAGGTCTGTCGAAGAAGAATCCTGCGTTAGGAAAAACTGCTATCTTGAAAGAGACGTAATTAACAAATTTAGCGCTAATTTGTAATTGAATTATTAAATGTTATATAACTAAATAGTAATTTGTATGTAACAGGTTAAATTTTAGCAGTGATATTTAATTAAATAATTATATGTTTTATAATATTAGTAATTGTATATATATAACAGGTTAAATTTTAGCAGTATTTAATTAAGTTATTAAAAGTTTCATAACTAATTGTATATATATAAATTTCATTTCAAATACTTACATAAATTTAATATAAAGAATAATGAGTATTTCTGTCCAGCTACCTGCTTATCGGCGACTACCTAAAGGGGTAAAATTATATACAATGCTCACAGCTACAGCTTCTGATTTACGATGGGGTGATTGTGTGTATTGACATAAAGCTGATACCCCGCTGAGGAGTTAAAACGCCAACTTCATCCAAATACGTTTTCACTATATGCATAAATGTTTTAAATGTATTGCAAGACAAATTTATGCTGGCGAGCAGTGGGGATGAGCGGATCACTCAGTTGGTATTTAATGTCATCAACGCAGCGCAGCAGTAAAAGTGTTAAAATCATTAAAGAGGAGTAGCCAAATCTGCGCAAACTTTTCCCTACCTCTCGCCAGCACATCTGTCTTGTACTATGTCAAAAACATTAATGCCTATTGTAGATCTTTAAAAAAACATAAACCCACAGAAACATGGCCAAAAACTCCCTCTGGCGCTTGAAAGGATGTGAGCTTAAGCGACATCCCTCTAGACGAGACGAAGGATAATCGATTCAAATTTTATGTGTTAACGAAAATAAGTAACATGCAGTTCAAAATTACGTAACAAAATTTTTAACAAAAAATACCTTTAATAAAAGTTTTTTGATAAATTATTAGCTATCTTTTAGTAAATTCAATTTTTTTTTATTGACTCTGGAAGCGCTTGGTTCTATTTCCTTCGCCAGTATAGGCGTTTACTCGATTTATCGAACTTTTACTCTTTTGGTCTAGTTCTTGGCCAGTTATTTTCTCTAGATTGCATAATTTAGGCTAGTGTTTGACGATATTCTTGCATTTTTCTTGTTCTTGTCTTGTTCTTGCACAAAATGCAAGACAAGAACAAGACAAGAGTTGCAGAGTTTGTAGCAAGACAAGACAAGAAGTTAGTTTGCGACAAAAGTGCAAGAGTTACAAGATTTTTTGCAATTTCTTGCATTCTTGCTCTCTTGTCATATTTCATGTTATGGGTTTGGTATTTTAGGTTTTATTTTATTTTAGAAATTATCTTGCGAGAAAAGTGCAAGAGTTGCAAGATTTTCTTGCATTTTCTTGCATTCTTGCTCTCTTGTCAAATCCCTAGGATGCAAGAAAGCAAGTATTTTGCAGGAAAAAACAAGAAAGGGGAAGCCCCGACGTTTTTTCATCGAAAATATGCAAGACAAGAAATATGCAAGACTGAACAAGACAAGTCAAGATTTTTGTTTGCAAGAATGAAGCAAGACAAGACGTATTTTAATTTCTTGTTTTGCTATACAAGACAAGACAAGAAATAGTCAAGCAAGACAAGAAATCTTGTCTTGTGAAACACTAATTTAGGCGAAAACTTGAAAAACTAGAATTAGTCACACGTTTGCCCCCTTAACGTTAGCTCAGGGGATGGTGCTTTTTCATCACATATTATGAAATTTGGCCTTTAAAATTTAGGAAGGAAGAAATTTATTGGAACTTTTCTTGTTTTATTTACAACTACCTATTAAAACCCATTACGTACCAATGTCGTCATTTGACGACGGCGTTTTTGATAATTTTTTTTAGGGCCTGTACTTATTTTACTGCAATGAAATAATTTTTAGTAACATTAGTAAAACCTATTCTTGGGGTTCTCATGAAATTTTCTTTAAAATAACAATTTTAAAGTACACAAATAAATCACTTTTGAATTGTGTATAATAGGTCAAATCGTAGACTGGACTTAATTATTTTTTCCAGACCAAATCACGCCTTATAATGAAGCATAAAAAATAAGAGGAATTTCTTAAATATTTTACTATCATGTTACTAATTTTTATTACCGTAAAAAATTTACAGTTCACCCACAATTTCGGTTTAAATTTGGGTGTCGTCAAATAACGACATTGGGAGAATATGGGAATAATAGTAAAAGTGGGTATTATGATATATTATTATGAAATATTATTGAAGTTCTTGTTTATTTACAGATTTTTTTGTTTGTTAGTTAAAATCTAATTTTAGATGTAGAAAACTATTTGAGTTTGGTAATGTGTTTTAACGATTACCAAAAGCAATAAATATTAGTTTTTACTACCTATTTTAGAAATGAAAATTTAGAGTTACATAGTTATTAGTTAAAGATATTTTAACATTTTTTGTGTATTAGTTCCCATTGGGGTAGGTTTTGTTATTGAGTGAAAGTGATGATATATAAATTTTTATATACTTATTATACGTGCTTTATACCTTGGTACTTGTTTTATTATTGGTAAGTGTTACTTTTTATAATGGGGACAAACTTGGATTTCATTACTCCATTAGCTATAGCTCAGAGGTACAGTCGAAAAGATGGTAAAAAAGTTTCTGTAAACCAGCCTAGAGTTATCAGTTATCAGTAATTACATGTTTATGGTTTGTAAGTTTATGGGGGAAGTCGATCAAAACGACTGGTTCAGCGGTAAATACCCTACATCTTTGAGGGGTAAAAAATGGTATTAGCCTCTTTTTACAAGGCTGCTCGACATGTCCGTTGTGAATGCGTGGATCTTGTATCCATTGATTCATGGGAAAACATCCCTATCTCTTTTAGACTTCCGACGGAATTTAGCAGTTACTTATCTCAAGTCGTTTTCAAAGGCGTCTAGAGCATCTGGGCCCTCTGGTGTGGCTCCAGACGTTAGGTACGACGGAAAGTCTTACTACATCGCCAAAAGAGACAAACAGAGGAGATGTCAAGCAAACTTATGCAAAGCTTCACCAAGAACTTTCTGTAAAAAGTGTCAAACAACTTTATCTATTGAATGCTTTGAAAACTATCATACAAAATAATTAAATTATGCTTATGTAATAGTAATAATTATTCATAAAACCTTTATATAATTAATAATTTAGGTCTGTACTAGATTTTATAATGCTCTATAATTCTTCTTAATTAAAGGTTAATAACTTGTGTTTTATTTTGGTCTATATTCATTAATTATCGAAAAATTTTAAAACCGGATAAAACGTAGTCATATTATCCCAATGTCGTCGTTTGACTACGGCGTTTATCTTAGTCTTAGGACCATAAAATCAAAAACTGATAGGAATCACTTTTGAAGGACTATTTTTTTACAAGCAATTTAAAAAAAAAAATTTTAGAAATCCAAAAAAAATGTGCTTGGTACTTAATGGGATATAGAAAATATGTGATAATTGAGCCCTATAATAAACATTGCAAAAATATGATGAAAGGACTTATTCTTTTTTAAACAAAAGCTTTAAAAAGAAGTAAAAAATAACTTAGTAAAATATCACAATTTTCTTCTAAATAATTATACTAAATTAGTATAATAATTATTTATTCCAAAAATATGCTCAAAAGTGACTGAACCAATATCTATTCAACTTTTTCCCAACAATTTTAAATAGTAAAATTAAAAAAAAAATTAATCCATAATAAAGATAAATTATGCTCTTATTTTAATTAAAATTTGCCGATATTTTTCTAAAATATGTGCCCTCTACGGTTAAAATATTTCCCAAGATACATTCAGAGATGGGAAAATAGTCCAAGATGGTCCTATCATTTTCAATGAAAACATTTTTATGTTCCAAAATTAGACTAAATTAAGAACAAAACGTAATTTTTTGATCTCGTTGGATCAAAGTGGATCTCTAGAATTTAAATGTAAAGAAAAGAACTGCAGAAAATTATAAATAAGTGAGAATTTTCAAGAAAACCAAAAAATCAAAATGTTAATATTTTTTTCTTAAACTTCGTATCTAGTATCTTGAGGTGAATAGAAACAATTTTTCCTTATTATGTTTTCCTCTGTTTGAAAAATAAAGGCATTTTTGGGCAATCGAAACTTTCAAAATACGATTTGGCGGTGTTGCGAAATGACATAACTAATATTTTTTGTGCTTTTTTGGTTTTATTTCATGCAGACATTTATGCCAAAAACTATTTTTGATAAACATGCATAATAAAAAAAAATCCCATATGGTGCAGACTTTTTTACGGACACTGTATAAATTTTCGATTATTTGCTGGATTTTCTCCAATCTTCTCAAACTTGAAATTTATTATCTCTAGTTGTACTGATCGGATCAATGTAGTTTTTTTTTATTTTACATTTTATTACATTAGCTTTCAAAATGTATTAAAAAAATGTTTTTTACTGTTAACAAATGAAAAATAATAACAATTTAATTGTTTAAATAGTTTTAACATGCTGGCCCCAAACTTGAATTAATTGGAAAAATTATCATTTTGTTCCTTATCCTATTATCTGTAAAACTCATTTTACAAAAAAGTGGAGTCTCTATTAGAAGGAGAGTTATTAAATATTTTCGAGTGCAAGTCACTCAGTGCGCTCCATATGCGAGAGCGTCAGAGATTTCAGATGCAACAATTGCTCGATTACAAGTCCTTGCGTTCGAAAATATTTAATAACTTGCGATTAGTCACAACACAACTTAAAACAACAACACAAATGATGACGCTTTCGACACCAAAAAGCGCGGAATATTCAAAAAAATCATACAAAAATCTTCTGAAAATAGGAACGGCTCTTTCTGAAATTCGTCTATTATTTTGCAATGATAGTATTAGCTTGTTTTGGACAAAGTAAAGCTGGATTTATAGCCGTAACCAAATTGAAGCTGGACACGAACCTGTTCTTTCAAATTTCTGATATACATTGAACATAGGTAAGTTTTCTTTAAATCTCTTGTAAAATTATTGTAATGTGTTTACATTATTTCAATTCAATATACGATTAACACTTAAATTTTTAAATTTCGAATTTCAACACTTCATACAGGGTACTGACCGGACCGAACTTGATCGAAAAGGTAGTTAAATAAAGCAACACTATTTTTACTTTCAAAAATTGATAATTGTATATTTACCCAATAGGTTTATACATAATACCTAATTTATTTTAATTTCATATAAGTTTTCAATAAATTTGTAAATTAGTCGTTTGTGACTTTCTCTTATATTCGCGTTTTTGGTCTTTTCACAAACATAATCAAAACTTTTATTTTTTCTCTTTTCATATAATCCATGAATGTCAAGCTCGTCGTACAAATTTTGAATTAGTAAAATACTTTGAGGGTCTGATTTTCCGTAATATTGCTGAATTAATTTTTTTTGGCTTGGTGAAGCTTTTGTGAATGCTTGAACAAGTAACCATTTGAATGCTCCCAAACTTATATCCTCATCACGATCAACTATATCATCCTGAATTAACACATTAATTAAAAATGGAGTATACTTGGGACTGCATTAGCTTTTGGGTGGGAATTTTGTTTATAAATGAAAAATTGAAGTAGTTAGATATATTTATTTAACGTTAATTAAGAATATGAAAGAAGAAAGCTCTAACAAACGTCGGCTGTAAAATTCAAATATAATTGTCAATAACGTAAAATGGACGTTTCGCTCCAACTAAAAGCTAATGCAGTGCCGACTATATTTGGCAATCACGAAGTTTTATTTACCTGCATTTGCATAAATATTCCTAATTCAAAAAATATTTCTTCAGCTTTTTTAGGCAATTCATTATCATAGTCGCCTGAGCAATAAGTAGCTAACATAGTTGGAATTATAATTCCCGGAGAAGTAGAAACATATTGAGCCAAGGTATTATATTTTTCAAAAGTGCATAATTCAAATTTTTTATCAAGTTTGTACATTTCTTCCATAGTTTGAGCGATAGCAACGTTAACACTAGCAGTATGCATTAATTCTAAACTTGAAGTGTACCAAGGATAATTGGAACAAAATTCTTTTAAAATCATGTAAGATAAGTTTTCAAGTAGAAGTGCAACATTAACGGCTATAAATTTAACATCCTCTTGTTTGTACAAACAAGTATAGTCCCAACGAATTTCTGCTCTTTCGATGATATCGTCTTGGATTTGCAGAGAAGATACCAGCTAAAATTAGTATATTTTACTATTAAAATATTGTATAAAATAACCTTAACTAAAAGTATGAATGTCCTGAAATAAATCTCAATTTCCATTAAATAAAAAAATTTGGTTATAGTCGTGAAAACGTTAACGTTCGTTAATGCGTGTTAAACTCCGTTCAGCGATCAGAAATAGCTAAGTCATTCCCACAAAAAGCGAGCGATATTCAAATAGAATTTTTCTATTGGCAGAATTTTGAGAATACGGTTTATAACAATCACACAGGAATTAATTGACATGCGTCAATCTTATTTGACAGAAATTTTTGGGGAGTGGCCTAGCTATTTCTGGTAGCTGAACGGAGGAGTAAAATACCTTTGAAAAGAACCTCAACCCACGTGACTATTTTGCTAGGCAGGTTGCCTAGCACTGTATGAGCAACGGTACGCAATACAATTCAGCACGAAAATGGGTAACAGTAAAACGGAAACTCTCAAAGCGTTGATGAAAAAATCAACGAGCAAGAAATTATGGAAGATCAACAACGCACTGGGCCAAATCAATGCTCAATGTTTTTTTACTGTTGAGTAATTGTTGATAAGGAATTCGTATCATATGGTCAAACAGTAAATCGTTTAAAAAGCCACAACACTCGGATCACCCCTGCAGTTGTAGATATCCAGCAATACTACTAAGAATGACAAAAGTGCTATGAGCGTTACTCAATGTATCAGAATTGCTTTGATTTTCCAGGGGACCGGAGGTCCTCAGAAATCCGAGGTCACAAGCATTTTTGGAATTAGCGACTTCTAAAACTTGAAGAAAAGTAATAAAATTTGACCAAACTCCATTTTTTATAAAAAGAAGGCCAAAATGATAATGTGTCCACTGTCCAACTAAAAAGTTGGATTTTAGCCAATATTGTTGCGTGTATTTGAAAATTGAGCGTTTAATAGTGTACGAATTTGATATAATTAGTAACATTTTAGCAATTATTAATAATCTTACAAAATCATAGCTCCATCCTAAGATACGAGACAAAAAATCTTTTTGTGGTGTTTGTTCATCTGGCGGCACCATTACTTTATATAACGAATATATTCTACATCCCTCTATTAACATATCGTGTGGTAACAATCTTTTCAAAATGTTTTCATTTCTTTGTGTAACTTCGGGCAAACCTATCGACTGTTTTTTAATCGCATCCAGTATCATTGGAAACACCGCATTATAAGCTTTAATGTCTTGTGGATCATACATTAATTTTGTGGTTAGAGGAGTCATTTTCTGAGCGGCTAATTTTCTAAAAGTTTTACAATTAGTTAAAATACTGTAATTTAACAAACACACATATCTTACGTATTCAAAAACCTCAGCTGAGAATAACACTTTTTAAGGTCTTTTTCGAAAAGACTCGCTAAAATTTTTATACTTAAATTAAACATGTTATACTATTATATTAAAAAAATTTAAACTCTTGTATAGGTGCTGTTAAACCTCAATTTAAAATTGATTTTCGATTTAATGTAATTCGACTATAAATACGCTAACTTAGAGTGACGTTAGGACATGTTACGATGGTCAAATTGATGATCTAAACCTGTTTTTACGCATACCTCGACTAGAAGAACAGCGTTCTGCCTATAAATTAATAGTAGATATCAAATTAAAACATACAGGGTGGGCCACGTAACTTGTAACCTCTAACGAACGACGCAAATATCCTTCAAGTCTTAACTATTGGACCCCTTTCAATATAACTTTTTTTTCTTATTTTAATGCGTAGGTATACTACAACACTACAACAAAGTTCTGAACGCTGTTTTTAACACCCTGTATGTTGAGATGAACTATATAAATAATAGAGACAACACGGTTAGAAAAAATGCATAATTATCTTGTTCGTTCCGACGTTGCGTTGGACGGACGTGCGCGCTTTGAAAATTTTTATTATCACTTTATCGGCAATTTAATTAAATAAATTATTTTATAATTTATTGAATCAATCCTAAAGCCAACGTTATTAACCGTAGTGAATAAATTCATTTTGCGTTGGTCTATTGGTCTGGGCAACCCGGTTCTTTGTTAATTTTGGTTTTTTGGTTAATTAGGTTTTTTTTTGTTCTAATACAGAATATATACTTTAGAAATAAATTTTTTTTGTATTTACATAATAAGTGTGTTTTATTAATAACGAACCCCCTTATCTCCACTAAGCTAGCCAGGGCGGCGAAGCTCAGTGTTACACAGTTTTAAAATTATCCAGAAAATTTCAATTGAACTTTAATCCGACAAAAACTAAATACAATATAAAGCTCAAAATATGTACTATTTGTTAATTAGCAGTAAATTTGGCAAAATTATAATCCTTTTTAGTTATTGTACCATGGCCACAAATAAAAATTCTATATCGAAATCAACAGATTTGCATCATTTCAGTCGCTTATTTTCCAAAAATAAACCATTAGCTTTCGCATTTTATAGTGAAAACTATAGTTATATAAAGTTTCTGGCCTTACATTTTGGCAATAAAATAATAACATTGGTGTTAACATTTATTTTAATTATACAGGGTGAGTCTAAAATAAGTACCATAACTTATACGGGTGATTCTACAAGCCAAAACAAGACGATTGAGCTAAACATGCCTGACCCGAAAATCCACTCCTGCTGAGATGTTCAAGTCTTCATTATTTTTTCGATATTTTGTTAATGTTTGAACGGGTTATGCTACAACGATGAATTTTTGGTGACAAGGATTAATTATAAGTATGGTTAATGAGAAATAAATTGAGGAAAATCGTTTGAAGATAAGGGTAGTTTTGGGGCGGTATTGATGATTGCCACCCCCAGAACTTTCTAGCGTTTTGCATTTTTTCAAAATGGATTTTTCCATATTTTAGAGAATTTAGTAGCAAACATTTTTTACAACTTAATAGTTTGTATTTAAATTAATACTTTTTGAAATAATTAGCAAAACGGTTGAAAAAACGTAAAAATTAGCATACCTTTTTGGTACAAAATGTTAGTGTAATTTAGAAAAAATAAAAAAATATTTCTAAGTTAAAAATATGGTTTTCTTATGAAATAAAAACATGAGTATTAAAATGATTTGTATTTGAAACTATGGAAAAATGACATACTATTAATTATATTTTCAAAATAAGTAATTTTCACCCATATATCACTACATTTTAATTATCGTTTTGCTAGTTATCTCAAAAACTATTAATTTTAACTCAAACTATCAAGTTGCAAAAAATATTTGCCATTAAATTCTCTAAGTAATAGTAAAATTTATTTTAGAAAAAGTTAAGTGATAAAAAAGTTCTGGGGGTGGTAACCGCCACAACCACCGCAAAACCACCCTCCTCTTCAATAGTTTTTCGTAATTTTTTTTTCAATGACCTTACTTATAATTACTCCTTGTCACCAAAATTTTATCTTTGTAGCTTAAGCCGTTCAAACATTATAGCAAAATATCGAAAAAATAATGAAGACTTGAACATCTCAGCAGGAGTGGATTTGATTTGACTTGTAGAATCACCCGTATAAGTTATGGTACTCATTTTAGACTCACCCTGTATAGTAAACGTGATTTTGCTATAAAATTCTAAACACCGATTGTAACCCTTCTACTTTTTAAAGTTACGTAACATGGTGCAAATAGAAGACGAATGTGCAGTTAACACAAGATACACAACAATGTTAAAATAAATATGTTGTATAGGTTGATATTTACGTAAAGAATAGGGCCAAAATCTTGCCAAAACAAAACAGATGGAGGGAGTGAGTGCTCTCTCTCTCTCTCTCTCTCTCTCTCTGTATCTCTAAAAATGATGCGACCAGATGTTACCAAACACATTTTCGTTTCTGCGCATTGGCTCCGCCCTATTCATTACAAAATATTTTAGTATTAGTATAACTATTCAGTAAGCGCTAAAATAAATGCTTTTAAACAATGAACGCATTCAAATTAAAATTTAAAACCCTCAGAATTATCAATTTTATTATAGTATTATTAATTTTGTATGGTAAATATTAAAGAAATTGTAAAGTATCAACTTTCGTAAATTTATAAAACAAACGTGCTGCTCCTTATTTTAACATGTTATACCTATCAGTTTTTCTCAAATTTGCTGAATCACATAATATTTTAATTTTTATACCTACAAGTAGTGGGAGCCGAAAATGAAAATATCGAGTGTTGGATATCATCATAAAGGTAATTTCACGAGCATTCCAAGTATGAAAAATATACCGAATGTCGATTTAAAAATTTTCTCATTTCCGGTTTAACCACAAGTTGGATTATTGAGTGTTTGGTAGACGGGGCATTTTAAGCCCTTTTAAAATACCCAAAATTCTATAGCGCGTTTCTACTATTTTTTACCATTTATATCAGACGAGGCCGAAGCCGGGGTTGATTTTGCTAACTCACCGTCGAGTGCGAGGTTCGAGTTGTGTGGAATGTTAAGCATCTCGTAACAATAACACTTATTCAAAGGAGGTAGGGGGTGCTAATCGGAGATTCCTCCGATCGAACCCATATCTTTCTTTTGAAATACAGAATATTATGTTAATTTTTGTAACAAGAAATTTAATGTTTTTATAATAATTACTTTTTTTTTAATTATTTAAAATTGTATCGTTTGCAATTTATAATGCGCAGTTAAAGATTTTAGGAACACAATCACAATTTCTAGTGTTTGAACCAAATGCGCAATAAATGTAAGATGATAGTCATATAATTTGTTCCTTAAATAAAACTTCATCTCCATTTTGATCGACTTCGGATTAACACTGTGGGAAACCATTAGCTTTGCATTCTATAGTGAAGACTACTAAGTTTCTGCCCTTACATTTAGGCAATAAAACGGTGTCAACATGATCTAATTATATAGTGAACGTGATTTTGCTATAAAATTCTAAACGCCGATTGTAACTCTTTATGCTCTTCTAATTTTTTAAGTTACGTAACATGGTGCAAATAGAAAACGAACTTCTTAAAATCTAAAAAGAGAAAACCGTTAAATAAATTTGCTTATAAATGTAATTAATTATTTTACTAACAGATATTAAAGTTTCACAGTCCATGTTGAATATACCCCAGACACAACTTAGACGAATTTCCTGCTGAGCTTCCTGAATCATCAACTGAGTCGATTTCTTCAGCATTTTAAAATGTTTACCGTGCCAATTGGAAAAATAAATAGCATTTGCAACAGTCAATTTCTGCAATTAAAATGATGAATTGTATGCGATAAAAATAAAATGCGATAAAAAGTACTTACTTCTGTTGTCAAGCAATCTGCAGGAATACAATATAAAGCCAACTGCATTGTACCTGCGGTTAATGTTGCAATGTGCTGCAATAACGCAGATGTGCTAGAACTAATTTGAACACATTTGGGTTATAAAGTTTTAGAGCTTTGTAAGTACTAGCATACCTTTCAAATATCATATAAAATTGTGCACAAATTATAGGACATGTTCCAAGATACTGAATGAAAAATGCAACAGAATAACAATCTTGTAGATCTTTTATAAACCTTAAACAAAAAACATTTTTATTTATCATAAAAGTTTTTCTTGTCTGAACAGTAATTGTTATTTTATTTTAAAGGTCGTATTTGGGATACGTAGAAACTAACCTCATTAGAAATTTGTAATGTTCATTATAAATAACAAGTTTCTTGTAATAGTCCTCTAAATCTGCATTTGTATAGATATTTTCCACATTCATTTCCTCTAATAGATTGCACAAAATTTTAAATTGTATAATAAGCTCCCAAATAAAGCCAACAAATAGTCCTTCAAAACCGTAGGAGAATATACAACAGTAAACTAAGGCACTAGAATAACAGCACCAAGAAATGTTGAAAAACGTTTTATTTTCTCCAAACTTCCAAATTCCAAGAGTTATTTTCTTCTGTATAATAGACAGTGGAATCATTAGTAGGATTATAGCTGTGACAGCCACATACAAAAACGCATTCTGCAACCAAGAAACTTTTTTTATAATGTTAGCCACTTCCATTTTGACTGGCTTTGAACACTTATTTGCTTTCCAAAACTTTTGAGAATTTTTAACCAAATTTATTATTTTATCTTTAACAAACATACAAAATAACATTTTCAACCATACCTAAAAATTTTTAAATTTAAAAACATTTATTTAACTAGGTTTGGATTTATTTTACATCTACAACGCCTGAAGTTTCCATGTTATCACCAATTTCAGCAATATTTCCTTCAGTGTAGAAATATTGTACGCTTGATATAATAACAACGTATGCAAATACCAACAATGCTAAGATTGCTCGAATTTCATCTCCACCTTTATTTGGATAAAAATATCCCAACTTTTTCAAAAGTAGAAAAGGAGCGTTACAAAGACTTTCCCTCATGATATGATCAAAATCGCAAGCGAAGAGCTGTACTTGAATTTGAATTTGAAATTGAAAATTTGAAATGACAAAATATTTGCTGAGTGACCAAAATTTGAACACAGTTTAAGGAAAATCTATAGATGAAATTAACAAAGTAATTTCTATTTTGGACCTTAATTTAATTTCTTACCTATCGATATTATTTGAGGCTCTCTGTAAGCACTTGAAGCTTTCATTTACCTCAATCCAACAGAAAATCTGATATACTTAATTTTGGATTTGACAAAATTTTTTCTACAATCTTACGCAAATAGGAACCGCTCTATACTGAAATTCGTCTATTATTTTGCTATTATAGGCTTATTATAGGTTTGTTCCCACACTGCTCGAACTAGTTAGTAACTGGGCGAAGCATGCGCAAATTGATTTGCGCATGCCAATTTCAATGTGCGCTTGCGCTGTTCATTTCTGAACCGTTCTGAACTGGTTCGATTGTTTGTAGGAACAAACCTTATATTTCTTATGACCAGACTCATAAGAAAAATCTTATAGTGTAATTAAACAAATATTTTCTATGACTAAATCACATGAAAAATCATGTAGTCTAAACACAACTTTAGAATTGTATATAATACGCTACCTTTATACAGGATGATTCTGTATCAACGTCAAAATGTCAGGAGTGATAGAATAAGTCAATACAATCATTTTTAATTATATGGTGTGGGGGCCGCAGACGTCTCGTAACCCCGCAATTCCCTTTCAAAACTTGAAATAAATAAGTTTTTCGCAAGTATTTAAAATACTATTCTGCCGAATTGAATGAAAACTTCACAACGAGTCACTTTAATTATTGCACATTAAATACTACAAAGACAATTTGACATTTGACAAAAAATGATTGTATGGTGCGTCGTCTGCGTTGATCTGTCGTAGTTTTACGCTACTATTATAAAGTCCGTCGTCTGCGTTGATCTGTCGTAGTTTTATGCTACTATCAAGTCATACCAATCGCTCAAAATCGTGCGATGACATATGCTGTGAAAATAAGGTAGATGGCTCCACTTCAAGGAACATAGGAATTTATTTTACCGATAGTCAATTAGACATTATGTTGTGACTGGTGCAAATTTCATATTGACATTTGGGACACCAATCACAGCACAGTTAAATACATCTCGTACTCTATGAGAGGAGGGGGTACAGTCTCTGTTTTCTGAATGTAGCTTTAATTTTGTCGTTGTCAAATAGACAGTGACAGTATGATGACATTACTCCAGTGTAAAACATGTTATTACAGTAGTAGCGTAAAACTACGACAGATCAACGCAGACAACGGTATGGTGTATGGTCTATTCTATCATTCCTGAAATTTTTTTGTCGTTGATACAGAATCACCTTGTATAAAAGTATGGTTACCATTCAATTAACTAATCATACAATAGCCATTTATTTTTCATTTCAGTCACTTGTATAAAGCTAAAGTCAACCCAAAAAACTAAACTTAAATATTTTCTTCTCAAATTGTAAATTATTACATAGAAAATTTGCATCTAGTGTGCATCTAAGGCCCGTTTGCACAGGTTCCCCTTAACTACTAACCACAACATAAATTTATTCTCCAGTAGACTTGTTAAGGAGTGTATCCTAAGCAACGGCTAGTTTAACTACAACTTAAATGCAACTAGAAGTGGTGCAAACGGGCGTTAGTGTTTTAAATGTACTGCAAGACAAATTTATGCTGGCGAGCGGTATTTAATTCCACTAACGCAGTAGTAAACCTATTAGGCGTAGCCAAATCTGCGCGAACTTATCCCTATAGGAAGATTTTTAGGTAAAGAATAGGGCGTAGCCAATATCTTGCGTAGTACAGATGGAGGGAGCGAGTGCTCTCTCTCTTTCTCTCTCTGTATATCTAAAATTGATGCGACCAGATGTTCCCAAACACATTTTCGTTATAGCGCATTGGCTCCGCCCTATTCTTTATGTAAAAATCCTCCTATACCTCTAGCCAGCACATCTGTATTGCAATATGTCAAAAACAGTAATGCCTATTGTAGATCTTTAAAAAACATAAACCCACAGAAACATGGCTAAAAACGCTCTCTCGCGCTTGAAAGGATGTGAGCTTAACTCTTGGCTATTTAGTTTCTCTAGATTGCATAATTTAGGCTAGTGTTTCACGATATTCTTGCATTTTTCTTGTTCTTGCACAAAATGCAAGACAAGAACAAGACAAGAGTTGCAGAGTTTGTAGCAAGACAAGACAAGAAGTTAGTTTGCGAGAAAAGTGTAAGAGTTGAAAGACTTTCTTGCATTTTCTTGCATTCTTGCTCTCTTGTCAAATCCCTAGGTTGCAAGAAAGCAAGTATTTTGCAAGGAAAAACAAGAAAGGGGAATCCTCGACGTTTCTTCATCGAAAATATGCAAGACAAGAAATATGCAAGACTTAACAAGACAAGACAAGATTTTTGTTTGTAAGAATGAAGCAAGACAAGACATATTTTAATTTCTTGTCTTGCTATACAAGACAAGAAATATTCAAGCAAGACAAGAAATCCTGTCTTGTGAAACACTAATTTAGGCGTAAACTTGAAAAACTAGAATTAGAACTATTAATAGAAAATATGTGAAAATTGAGCCCTATAATAAACATTCCAAAAATATGATGAAAGGACTCCTTTTTAAACAAGAGCTTTAAAAAGAATTAAAAAATAATTTAGTAAAATATCACAATTTTCTTTTAAATATAATTAGTATACCGGGTGACACAGAGGTTTGGAACACTCTTATAACTCCGTTATTTATCAATATATCAAAATGAAATTTGGTGTGGACTATATGCACATAAATTGCAATTGTTTTAATTACTTATGAAAATTCTGTCACTTCTGATTACGCCGGAAATGAAGCAAACTTTTGATTTTTAAATGGAACACCAAATATATTTTTACTTTTTTGAAACCTACATTAAATTTTGAATACAGTACAGTAGTAGTTACTAAAAAAGTAAAAATATTTATGGTGTTCCATTTGAAAATCTAAAGTTAACTTCATTTCCGGCGTAATCGGAAGTGACAGACAGTAGTTAAAACAATTGCAATTTATGTGAATATAATCCACACCAAATTTCATTTCGATATGTTGATAAATAACGGAATTATAAGAGTGTTCCAAACCCCTGTGTCACCCGGTATAGTATAATTTAGTATACATGGTGATTCAAAACTCGAGGCGCAAAATAAAATGTCATATTCAGCCTCAAATTCAAAGTCAAAAATGTAAAATAAATTTTTTTCGTATCAGGTTCCGTTTCCCAGATAATCGTTTTCAAAGTTTCCAGAAGAAGTTAATTTTTTGCATATACACAAGATAAGCCGTGCAAAAACAAAACACTCTCCAGCTTTTATTAGTGCGTGTGGATAACTTTTGAAACACTTTTTAAAAAATTAATTTACCTACACATATTATTTGAATTATTTGTTTTCAAAATTAATCCAATTTTGAAACTTAAAATTTTGAATCTTTATTGGAAACTTTTTAAACTGATCTCGTTATCTCGGAAAAGAAGCCAAATCGATAAAACAATAAATTATTATATATTTCCTGCTTAAAATTCGACTCGGAATATGACATTCCATTTTCCTTTTTTAAAAGCCTGCATTGTTTTTAATATTTATAAATTAACTTCTTCTGAAAACTTTGAAATCGATTATCTCGGAAACAAAATCCAATCGAAAAAAAATTTATTTTACATTTTCTGCTTACAATTCTATACTGATACGACATTTTATTTTTCGCCTCGAGTTCTGAATTACCCTGTATACTAAATTAGTATAATTATTTATTCCAAAAATATACTCAAAAGTGGCTGAAAACCAATATTATCAATTCAACTTTTTCCCAACAATTTTAAATAGTACTAATATTTAAAAAAAGATAATCCATAATAGGGATGAAATATGCCCACAAGGGTAAAAGTTATTGAGGTAGAAAAAATTAAATAACAGTTTGATGAATAGAAGACAACACACTTTATCGTATCTCACACTTTTGCACAACCTATGTATTAAATCTCCCTCCCTAATTTATTTTCTCAAATAGCTGCAAATAAAAATTGTTACATACAAAAACGGCAAAAGTAGAATTATCGTTTTATGCATGTTTGCAATTAAGTACTTTCATTTTTTAACCCTTATTTACAATTTAGGAAGGAAGAAATTTATTGAAACTTTCTTACTTAATTTACAACTACCTCTTGTAAAGCGAAAAAACTTTTATCGTAAAAAACACTTCTTAATAACATCGGTGGAAACCGCACATCTTTAGCACAAATGTTAACCGCGATAATATAAGCTTTTGTTTCAAACTCGTGACGTCACACAGCCGAATGCAAGGTAATACCTACAAGCACGTAGCTGACATTAAACGCGAAGCACACTCAAACTTGTTTATATGAAACTACTCAGCTAGGCTGGCTGCTATGCGACCGATGCATCGATAGCGGATTTGTCTGTGTAACGTCACGCATTTTTACTTGAAAACGTTAGATAGGTATATCTTTTGAACGGCTCGTCAGCGCGATGTGCCGTTCAAATAAAAGAGATAGAGAGAGGGAGAGAATTAAAATAGTTATTGGTTTATAAAGATTGGGAGTTAGGGAAGTTTGATAGGAATTGGTTTAAAAATGTGGAGTGTTCTGTTACCATAGTTACCATGTTTCAAATATTTTTGATACCATAAATGTTAATGTCAAGGGGGGATGTAAATGTCAGAGGGGTTATCTGTCAATGTCAAATGTCAGGGTCAATTTTGTCTGTTACCATAGTTATACCAATTGGAATTATAAATGCAGTTGAAACGGATATTAACTACAAACATTTCAAAATTATAGCCTTAATTAATAATATTTTTTAGAAGTACAACCTCTTGAGACAAAGAAGGTAGAGGAATACAATAGAAAGAAAGTTGTGTTATTATAAGGATTGTCGCAACTCCATCTTGAAGTTTCAGTGCTATATTTGGACTAAAACAAAATTTGTATTTTAATAAAAGAGAAAATTCTGTTCGAACTGACTTGAAAAAGATTTGTTCAGCTACGTATACTTTTACAAATTGTATGTTAACGGATGTATTTTAAACTTAATAGTATATCAATTAGATAATTTAAAATTCAGTTTTTATAACAGGTTGAAGTCGACTAACAATAATAGGAGCAATATGTAAATAATGCATTAAAATCAATATAAAGATGATTATAGGAGATGCATTTTAATTTCGTTTTTATTTATTAATTTTATTTTCTTATAATTTATTCAGAAAAAAATAAGCCCACTGGAATTGTTTTTGACGACGTACTCTCATGGTCAAATGTTAAGGCATCTCTGTTTCGATTTAAAAAAATTTACAAAATATTATTAATTGGAACTAAGATGTACTAACTTATAGCCAAGTTCGAATAAAATAGGGCGAAATTTGCCGAAATGCGCCCAAAATTATCTCTTTATTTTGGGCCACTCTGTTTCGTATACTTATAGGACAGAATGTTTTTTAGAATCGATGTTCTCATATTTCTTTTCGAGGGCAGGAGAAAAATCTTTTTAATAAGAGATACAACAATACTAACATCAACCCATTAGGTGAGGTTTTTGTTCACTAAAAACGTAAAAACCCATCCTTGTGAGAGCCTAGGACAGTCATGGGCGCACCTATCGGGTGCAGTGGTAGCGCAGCACGCGGGTTTCCGTCAGCTGTTGTCTTCTCCAAAACTTGATAATTCGACACTTTATTTTTAACAAATTTACTTTAAGTTTTAACAAAATTCTGGCTATGGAAATTGAATTGTAAGTTTTTGTTCGCACCTGCAATCCATAAATATTTCAATAGGGCGTGCATATCAGTCGAAACTTGCAATTATGTTTGTAAAAATGTTTCGGTCAATACCTGCTTGTTAAAGGTTTATTAGTGTAAAAAATGGAAGTTTTTTTAATTTTCATTACGTGAATTTAATTAGGACTATGATATGGGAATTTTGTTGGATTTTCTCACATTTAACACCTTTGAAACGGCTTTTCAATAGCTTGAAATAGCTTTGTAGTTTTAAGTTTCTCCCGTTTTGCACTATACTTTTAAAACATCTATTTGGTTTATACCATGTTTATTAGTATAGTAAACGAGGGTTTTACTGCTAAGAACCCACGCCTTGAACGAATTTTGATGAAATGTTTTTTATTGAGTTCTAAATACCCTAAAGATCAAAGTTTATATTGTTAAAAAGTGTGCATTTGCCTCATCATCTTTTTAAACCACTTCTTGTGAATTGAATTTTGAAAATCATAAAAATTAGCTAAAAAAAGAATTTTTATTTCAAACTTTTGGGTGCAAATGCTTACGGGTTTGATAATTAGTAACTAAGCATCAATTTTACGGAAAAAAAATTTCAAAAATGCAATAGAAATTCTTATTAACATTTCAAGTTCTCAGGATGCTTAAAAGTGCTTGTGACTCAAAGTAACAAAATCACAAGAATTGGTTAAAAAGACGATGAGGCAAATGCACACTTTTTCACAGTATAAACTTTGATCATTAGGGTATTTAGAATTTAATAAAAAAGATTTCATTAAAATTCGATCAAGGAGTTGGTTCTTCTCAGTGTTATTATTTTTCAGCAAATTCGTAAGATGACGTTACTTGGAGTTACAAGCACTTTTAAGCATCCTAGGAACTTGTAATTTGGTGTCGTTGTAGAACACACTCTAAAGATCTCTAGATAAGTCAAATTTTTTCTAATAAAAAACCAGGGGGTTGTCCGCCCCCCCTTTCAATCGGCCCCAGAGGGTTTTCAGAACTTGAAGACTTTTTTTTATTAATCTTGAGGACATCATATACATTGGTGCCAAATTTGAAGTTTCTGAGATGCCTAGAAGTGCTTCATTAGTTACTATTAAGTAAATGTTAATAAGAATTTCATCATGCGTTTTTAAATTTTTTTTTCCGTAAACTTGTTGCTTAGTTACTAATTATCAAATGCGTAAGCATTTGCACCCAAAATTTTGAAATAAAATTTTTTTTTCATGATTTTGAAAATTGAGTTCACAAGAAGTGGTTTAAAAAGATGATGAGGCAAATGCACACTTTTTAACAATATAAACTTTGACCTTTAGGGTATTTAGAAATCAATAAAAAAAATTTCATCAAAATTCGTTCAAGGCGTGGGTACTTCGCAGTTTATGCTCTTTTCAGTCTAATATGACTCCATTATAAAGCAACCAGGGCAAATCATGAAATTTTGTCTATCTGACGTCACGAATTTTGAACTCAAGAGCTTATTATCTTAGTTAATATTTGTGCTAAGAAAATGCGGTTTTCACTGTTGTTCTTAGCTATTTGTTTAGCATTTTTTAGCGAATAAAAGTTTTTTTGGTTTACACCCCCTTTAAGTATGAGGAACGGTAAGGATGGTTTACCGGTCAAAGACAATTTTTGGAGGCTGAGAGAATCGTTTATGCTATCTCTCTCTCTGTAAATTTTAGAATGAGGATAAAAAGAGCGATTGGAGAAGTATGCCATTCCGATTATCATAAATCACGTTCTGATCATTCAACTGTTCCTTCGTTTGAACGCGGCCTCATTCTCTTGCAGTGACGTAAAAACTAAAATAATTTAAACTCCTTTATGTAATTTAAAATGATGTGATGAATGTTGTAAGCATATTACCATTATTCCAATGGTAAAGTGGTGTCTGGACTATTTGCAACTTTAGGACTGTGTGATGTGTGATTTCTATTGTTGCCAGAAATTTTTTTACGACGCACGGCCGGTCTTAAACGCTTTGCTAGAGTCTCTCTAGCATCAGCTTTGAATTTTTCTTCCAAAAATAGTTTATTGAAATAAAATTGTCTCCACTTTTATCGACCTTTTAACGCAATTTATTCAAAATTTCCGAGAAGAAAAGAAGGACTTCGGATTAACACTTCGTGAAGCCATTTGCTTCGTATTCTACTATAATGAAGACTACTTAGTTTTCACCTACACCTTATAGTTTGGCAGTTTATTATCTGAACAAAATAACTTAAACATATTATCTAGACTACATACATAGATCGAGTCGCGATACTTCAGGCACTTGCATTATACTTGCAGTAATTCGAAGCTCTTACAGGCTCTATCCATTCTACGTTATTCTACGTAACCCTCAAGAAGGGGAACCTCACATATAGGACATACCAATGTGTTAACTACCCTTAAAATAATTTATATTATTAAGTCTAGTTCAAAGTGCTATAGTGAGCAGTTACGAGGTCATTTTTAAAAATTACGTTTTTTGGAATAAGTTATTGCATGCTATAAAGAGGCTATAAAAAGGTAAACAAATATTGTAAATGTCAAAAAATATTTCTGGTTATGTTTAAAAGGGTTTCTTGTGAATGTAAAGTAATAAGAACAAGTGCATAACAAAATAAGAATTTGGGTTTTGGTGACTTCAAATTATACATTTGCTATGTTGGGTTTCTCTAAATATAGTTTAGATGTACTGACGAATTTATCTATTCCCTAAGGGCGGGTTTCATAAAGCTTTCTCAAACTCGAACAATTACGTAGCTGCTTTCGGCAGTTATCGGTTGAAAACAAACGTGAAGAACGAGTTGCCCAAGTTTCGAAAAGGTTGGCAGTTTGTTTCAACCGATAACCGCCGAAAGCGACGACGTAACTGTTCGAGTTTGAGAAAGCTTGATCGATCTCGAACTTAAGTCAGCACCCTTTATTAAACTCAACCTAAGTGTTCAAAAACCGGTTCCAAACAATGAAAATAGTTAAGTTGTGGAATGTTATGGATCCATAACGTTAGAGAAACTCGACATTAGTGGGGTAAAAATACGATTTTTGAGGGATAGAAGTACTGAATTTCATTAAAATTTTCCTTTTGTTTATTTAAGCTTAAAAATGAGTAAATTTCGTAGTCAATAGTTATTAACTTTTGTTTACATTTTTTGTTTTAAAGTTTAATCAAACAAAATTTACTGTTTACGCCGCTTCTGATACCTAAGTTAAAATTTAAGAATTTCATTTTTTAGTTTTTGAAAACTCGTTTAAATAAATTTATTTCCATTTAATTTTTATTGTTTAATTTAGAAATTAAGACGGAAAATGTAGAACAAGAAAATATCCGTGCTGATGCGAATTTTGCCCCATATAGAGGAGTAAAAGTCCGAATTGACAATTAACTCAATTTTGTTTTTTAAACTTTATAGTTTAAAAAAAATAGACTTTTCAATTATGAAATTTTTTAGACTAATGATGGTAGTATTTGCAAAAAAATGTTTTTAACTTTTTGTCTTAAACTGGCATTTCTGAAGCTTCTAATAAATTAAGTGCGTATTATCCAAACTTACTCTACTACTAATAGTTGAAAAATAATAACATTGGTGTCACATTTTCTAATTATAGTGAATGTGATTTTTACTAAAAAGAGAAAACCGTTAAATAAATTTGTTTATAATGTAATTAATTATTTTACTAACAGACAATAAAGTTTCACCGTCCATGTTGAATATACCCCAGACACAACTTAGACGAATTTCCCGCTGAGCTTCCTGGATCATCAACTGAGTCGATTTCTTCAACATTTTAGAATGTTTACCGTACCAATTGGAAAAATAAATGGCATTTGCAACAGTCAATTTCTGCAATTAAAATGATGAATTTTACCAAAATGCCATAAAAAGTACTTACTTCTGTTGTCAAGCAATCTGCAGGAATACAATATAAAGCCAACTGCATTGTACCTGCGGTTAATGTTGCAATGTGCTGCAATAACGTAGATGTGCTAGAACTAATTTGAACACATTTGGGTTATAAAGTTTTAGAGCTTTGTAAGTACTAGCATACCTTTCAAATATCATATAAAATTGTGAACAAATTATAGGACATGTTCCAAGATACCTACTGAATGAAAAATGCAACAGAATAACAATCTTGTAGATCTTTTACAAACCTTAAACAAAAACATTTTTATTTATCATGAAAGTTTTTATTGTCTGAACAGTAATTGTTATTTTATTTTAAAGGTCGTATTTGTGATACGTAGAAACTAACCTCATTAGAAATTTGTAATGTTCATTATAAATAACAAGTTTCTTGTAATAGTCCTCTAAATCTGCATTTGTATAGATATTTTCCACATTCATTTCTTCTAATAGATTGCACAAAATTTTGAATTGTATAATAAGCTCCCAAATAAAGCCAACAAATAGTCCTTCAAAACCGTAGGAGAATATACAACAGTAAACTACGGCACTAGAATAGAAACACCAAGAAATATTAAAAAACATTTTATTTTCTCCAAACTTCCAAATTCCAATAGTTATTACTTTCCGATACCTTAAGGTATTAAAGGAAAGTATTGTAATGGGGTAAAAAAAATATTTTGAGATAACACCGGATATATCTGTTTTGAGGTCCCCCGAAACGATCTAGACCATTTTTAGAAAAAAGTCTGTGTGTGTGTATGTGTGTGTGTGTGGATGTAGTTCCCCACGAAATCTCTGAAACGACCGAACCGATTGACTTGAAATTTGGCGTAAGGTCTTATCAGATAACAACGGAGTGCAGAAAGGAGTTTGTTCAAAATCGGTCCGCTAGGGGGTGTGCAATTAAGGAAATTTTGTTTTTTTTAAATGGCACTATATAATTTTGTTTAAATCATCCGATAGAGAATTTTTTTCACTATTCAATGATATAAAATTTTTTAACATTATTTTGTTTTAAAAGGAGTTTTTACGCAATCAAATATCTCATAATATTTGGCAGCTGACGTTTCTGACAGTTGTCAAAAAATTTGACATTTGTCAAAAAATTTTGACGTTTATTTATTTTTATTCAGTGATTATAAAAATGTTCAGTATTCTTTTGTTTTCTAACTGTTTTGGTCTTAGAATAATCAACTCAATCGGAAAGTCTTGTGTTGACACAACAGATATTTTTCTTCTGTATTGCGGCGTTTACATTTATCAAGTTACTTGAAGCAAGTCGATTTGAAGCCAGCGACTTGAAGCGAATTTTGAGTTTACACATTTTCAAGAAATTATTTTGTTTACTGGATTCTAGTAAATAATAAAATGGTGCCAACTGAGGTAACACAGAAAGCAGTCAGTGTAGTTACTTATTTTATGCAATATATTGATAGATAAATTAGAGAAAAGAATGAAGATAACAAAAAGAGTTTAATTTGAATTGATTCCTCGCTTATCTCTTGGTGGAACATGATTAAATAATTAATTATTTAAATTATTATTATTAATTTAATAATTAAAAAATTATTGTCTATATTTATGACTAGAGAGCGGATTTTAGGCTCTTAAAAATTGAAAAAAAAGCCTCATAAATAAGCCACAAAAAACTCGAATTAGGCATTAACCTTTTCAAAATAGGCATTAACCTTTTCAAAATAGGCAGTTACGTTTTTAATAATTTTTTTTCTAAAAGAAACGTTTTAAACGAAATTTAACATTTTAACAAGCTTTTATTATATGAGAGTACGTAAAAAAAACGTTTTAAACAAAACTTATAATTTTACAAATGCAATAACAAATTTATTACAAGTTCATTACATACGAGTATGTAAAAAAGGAAGGTTTCACACAAAATTTAAGATTTTACAATTTTACACACGAAATAACAAATTAACAAGTTTATTTTATACAGGTAAAGAGGTCCAAAATTGAATATCGTTGACTAAACTGCAACACCTCGTATATAATGCGATTTTTAAGCAAAATAGGATTCACCTTCACCTATTAGTGAAACAAATTAACAAGAGATTGCGCTTTTTCAAAAATCTTTATTTTTTGTTTTTGTAAGTTTTACTTTTGAAGAAAAAATTAAATGTTTCATACGGAAGTACTTTTTTTTTTAAAAAGTGACACTTTTACTTCTAATAAAACAAACTACCATTCTGAAGAAATTGAAACAATTTTTAAAATTGCTACAGACTTACCACTTTAACACATGCTTTGCAAAATACTTCGTCTAAATTATGTAGTTCAAAATTTTCTTTTTCGTTGGTTAACAGCGATAGCCACACTGTTTGATTTTTAATTTTGTGGACGTTTTTGGTTTTGGCATTTCGCCGATGTTGATGAACAAGAACAGATAATTATAATTTAACACTACTATAATTTAATACAGCTTGTTGCAAGAACAAAACTACACTAAAGTAAAACATTTTTAAAATGTATTATTTTAAAACAACCCCCACTGCATTAAAAACTAACGCAAATCTATGATTTACTACCCACTATCTAACAAACTTGCTATGACAGGATGCAGCTGAGAGCTGAGGCGGCGGGCGGCACTATGCGAATATAAAGAATTAATTTAGTACCTAAATTTTTTAATAATAAAATAAAAATAATTTTAAGCAGATAGATTTAAAATTCCTCAAAACAACCAGTTTATTTTAGGCCAGATTTATTTACTTTTTAGGCAACTATATTTGAGTTTTAGGCGCTTATTTCGAAATTTCTCAATTTTAGGCATTTTAGGCACTAACAAAGGCACGTCAAATGATTCATTTTTTTGCGAATCGTACTTATCTATTGTTTAATTTTATTTATCTACATTAATACCGAAAAGGCAATTGCCCTAGAATCCGCTCTCTATTTATGACATTAAAATTCTCTTCATTTAATTTAAGTAATAATTTTTTAAATGCGGAATCCCTGATGTTTTTATCTCTATGTGTTTTTTATCACGTATCCCACAGGATATCAAAATGGTGGTAATTTTCAAAAAAAATTATCATTATTTTTAATTTAATTTTTTTTTTATTTATTTATTTTTATTAAATTTAAATTTTAAAATTCATTAATTGTAATTAACAACTCTCAAATCAAAAGTAATCTTGATTTAACTGCACTTGACTCGTTGGCACTACTCACGTTTTTTTTGCGGCGTTTACATTTATCAAGTTATTTGAAGCAAATTGACTTGAAACCAGCGACTTGAAAGTGGTTGACAAATGTAAACAGTGTTTCAAGTAGTATCAAGTGAAGCTTGAATTCTAGTTTTAACTTGAATTCAATAGTCAAGTGAAGTAGGCGGGTCGTCTACTTTTCTTGAAACTTGAAATCATTTGTATCCACTTGAGTACAAATTGAATAGTGGCAACGGCCACAGTTCAGTCAAGTTTAGTGGACTCAAGTGCAGTGACGTCAAGTTTACTTTTTATTTTTTATAATTGTTATTGATTGTTTAAAATCAAATTTTAAAATGAATAAATGGATAAAAATAATGATCAGCCAGGAGTTAAGAAAAAACGCTAAATCCAAATAATCGGGAGCTGGATTCTTTGGCTACATAATTAAAGTTAGTATGAACATATTTCTAAATTGGCATAGTTATAAAGTTGGAGAATAAAAAAAAATTCACAAACAATTCACATACAAAAAGTACCTGAACAGAAAGAATTTACATAAAAGGCACGTTAGAAATAATACAGGTAGAAAATGTACATTCAGTAACAAAATCTTACAATAAAGATAAGCTTTTTGTTGGTCTATGGTAAAAGGTGTAATAAAAACTAATTGACCATGTGCAAGCAAAATACTAAGAATGCTTCTGAATTGAGAAGTGCCGACAGACCACATGTGAGAATTTAAAAAAAGGGCCAAAACATTAAATCTTTAATATTTATTAATTATTAGCTTGTTATTCTATTTTTAATTATATAAATAAATTATTAAATAAATAAGTGGAAAAAAAAACTTGTAAATATTCTCCAAATACAATTATTAAATCTTTAATATTATGAATAAATTAAAATAGGAAAACGCAGTGGCGTACATAATTTTTCTATCAAAATATTGCATAAAAAAGGTATAACTGCACTGACTGACTGCTTTTTGTGTTACCTCAGTTGGCGCCATTTTATTATTTACTACAATCCGGTAAACAAAATAAAACGGCGCATATTTGTACGCATGACAATGCAAATGATTTCAAGTTTTAAGAAAAGTAGACCGGTCGTCTACTTGACTTGACTATTGAATTCAAGTGAAAATTAGAATTCAAGCTTCACTTGATACTACTTGAAACACTGTTTACATTTGTCAACCACTTTCAAGTCGCTGGCTTCAAGTCGACTTGCTTCAAGTAACTTGATAAATGTAAACGCCGCATATAATAGACAGTGGAATCATTAGTAGGATTATAGCTGTGACAGCCACATACAAAAATGCATTCTGCAACCAAGAAACTTTTTTTATAATGTTAGCCACTTCCATTTTGACTGGCTTTGAACACTTATTTGCTTTCCAAAACTTTTGAGACTTTTTAACCAAATTTATTATTTTATCTTTAACAAACATACAAAATAACATTTTAACCATTTTAATTAATTTTCAACCATACCTAAAAATTTTAAAATTATTATAACATTTATTTAACTAGGTTTGGATTTATTTTACATCTGCAACGCCTGAAGTTTCCATGTTATCACCAATTTCAGCAATATTTCCTTCAGTGTAGAAATATTGTACGCTTGTTAGAATAACAACGTATGCAAATACCAACAATGCTAAGATTGCTCGAATTTCATCTCCACCTTTATTTGGATAAAAATATCCCAACTTTTTCAAAAGTAGAAAAGGAGCGTTACAAAGACTTTCCCTCATGATATGATCAAAATCGCAAGCGAAGAGCTGTATTTGAATTTGAAATTGAAAATTTGAAATGACAAAATATTTGCTTAGTGACCAAAATTTGAACAAATTCGGAACACAGATTATAGAAAATCTATAGATGAACATTAAGAAAGTAATTTCTATTTTGGACCTCAATTTAATTTCTTACCTATCGATATTATTTGAGGCTCTTTTTGCTCTTGATGCTCTTGAAGCTTTTATTTACCTCAATCCAACAGAAAATCTGATATAATTTTATATTAATTAGGTATATATTATTAGAATTGTCTATAATAGGCCACTTTTATACAGGATGATTCTGTATCAACGTCAAAATGTCAAGGGTGATAAAATAAGTCAATACAATCATTTTTAGTTATGTGTGGGGGCCGCAGACGTTTCGTAACCCCGCAATTCCCTTTAAAAACTTGAAATGAAGTTTTTCGCAAGTATTTAAAATAGTATTCTACCGAATTGAATGAAAACTTCACAACGAGTCACTTTAATTATTGCACATTAAATACTACAAGGACAATTAGATATCTCGCTCATGGCGGCTTCGTTGGGTTGGGCCACGAAGCGTCAGAGATTCCCATAACATAAGAATCACAGAATCACCCTGTATAAAAGTATGGTTACTATTCAATTAACTAATCATACAATAGCTATTTATTTTTCATTTAAGTCACTTGTATAAAGCTAAAGTTAACCCATAGTTGCGTGACCACAAAAAGTCCTTCAAAAAACTAAACTTAAATATTTTCTTCTCAAATTGTAAATTATTACATAGAAAATTTGCATCTAGTGTGCATAAGTGTTTTAAATGTACTACAAGATAAATTTATGCTGGCGAGCGGTATTTAATTCCACTAATGCAGTAGTAAACCTATTAGGCGTAGCCAAATCTGCGCGAACTTATTCCTATAGGAAGATTTTTACGTAAAGAATAGGGCGTAGCCAATATCTTACGTAGTACAGATGAAGGGAGCGAGTCCTCTCTGTCTCTGTATCTCTAAAATTGATGCGACCAGATGTTCCCAAACACATTTTCGTTATAGCGCATTGGCTCTGCCCTATTCTTTACGTAAAAATCCTCCTATACCTCTAACCTGCACATCTGTCTTGCAATATGTCAAAAACAGTAATGCCTCTCTCTCGCGCTTGAAAGGATGTGAGCTTAAGCGACATCCCTCTAGACGAGACGAAGGATAACCGATTCAAATTTTGTGTTTTAACGAAAATAAGTAACATGCAGTTCAAAATTACGTAACAAAATTTTTAACAAAAAATACCTTTGATAAAAGTTTTTTGATAAATTATTAGCTATCTTTTAGTAAATTCAATTTTTTTTCTATTTACTCTGGAAGCGATTGGTTCTATTTCCTTCATTAGTTAGTATAGGCGTTTACTCGATTTATCCAACTTTTACTCTTTTGGTCTAGTTCTTGGCTAGTTATTTTCTCTAGATTGCATAATTTAGGCTAGTGCTTCACGATATTCTTGCATTTTTCTTGTTCTTGTCTTGTTCTTGCACAAAATGCAAGACAAGAGTTGCAGAGTTTATAGCAAGACAAGACAAGAAGTTAGTTTGCGATAAAAGTGCAAGAGTTACAAGATTTTCTGCAATTTCTTGCATTCTTGCTCTCTTGTCATAATTCATGTTATGGGTTTGGTATTTTAGGTTTTATTTTATTTTAGAAATTATCTTGCGAGAAAAGTGCAAGAGTTGCAAGATTTTCTTGCATTATTGCTCTCTTGTCAAATCCCAATGTTGCAAGAAAACAAGTATTTTGCAAGAAAAAACAAGAAAGGGGAAGCCCCGACGTTTTTTCTTCGAAAATATGCAAGACAAGAAATATGCAAGACTTTTAACAAGACAAAACAAGATTTTTGTTTGCAAGAATGAAGCAAGACAAGACATATTTTAATTTCTTGTCTTGCTATACAAGCATTTCAAGCAAGACAAGAAATCTTGTCTTGTGAAACACTAATTTAGGCGAAAACTTGAAAAACTAGAATTAGTCACACGTTTGCCCCCTTAACGTTAGCTCAATGGATGGTGCTTTTTCATCACATATTATGAAATATTTTTTGAAAATATTAGTCTTTGCTTTTTTTTTAATTATTAAAATTATATATTTTATTAATTAGCTTCATTTGCTCCAATTTTAATAATTATGAAATATGACCTTTAAAATTTAGGAAGGAAGAAATTTATTGGAACTTTTCTTGTTTTATTTACAACTACCTATTAATAGAAAATATGTGAAAATTGACTGTAATAAACATTCCAAAAATATGATGATAGGACTTCTTTTTTAAACAAAAGCTTTAAAAAGAAATAAAAAATAACTTAGTAAAATATCACAATTTTCTTCTAAATAATTATACTAAATTAGTATAATTATTTATTCCAAAAATAATGCTCAAAAGTGACTGAACCAATATTACCTATTCAACTTTTTCTCAGCAATTTTAAATAGTAAAATTAAAAAAAAAAAAATCCATAATAAGGATGAATTATGCCCACAAGGGTAAAAGTTGAGGTAGAAAAAATTAAATAACAGTTTGATGAGACAACTTAAGTATCTCACACTTTTGCACAACTATGTATTAAGATATTCTTACTTTTAAAACATCTATTTGGTTTGCACCATTCGAATTATAAGCGGTTCCTATGCTAAGGATTTCCTTACTAAACAGCGGTTGTCTATAATTTCCCATTTTTTGTCATTTATAAACCATTTGCGACGTTTGTTTGACGTGAGTTTGCATAAGTACAGGTTATAATTTTATTTGTTACTCAATAGGCGGGTTCGGTTGTACAAAAATATGATGATTTTCTTAAATAAATTCAAAGTATATTATTCACGCAACTGATATATTGTGAAAACAATTTTCCAAAAAAAAACTGCGTACCGCTTTTTATTGACGAAAGAAAATTACTATATTATTTGAATTGCAAAACGATTTCTGATTGGTCCTAAACGTTTGTACACATAATGACGTCATAATTATGTTACAGAAGCACTTTGTGTTTTATCTTACACGCATTTGTTATCTTCTTACATTCTCTATCATTTTTTTGCAAAATTAATTTATTTAATATGAAGATCCAAGTACCCTAAAAATTTGCGTTACATTAAAATGTCAAATAAAGATTTCATACAGGTTATGACCACTTCAATGAAACATTTGCCGCGCCGAGTACACTGAGTACACATGCGACGTCACAGATCTAGCCTCTAAATCAGGTTCGTTTTGTAGTCTCGCTTCGATTTCAAAGTTTAAAATAGTTAAAAATGCCCTTATTTTTAAAATTAAATTTTTTTGTTGTTAAATGTACAATATAGGCGTGTCCGTCAGTCAACGTGATAGAACTTTGTTAAAGTGTGGAGATATGAGATAGTAATGAGCGTGACAATTTATTATTTAAAAAAATGTATGAAATTAATAATTAGAAGAAAAAAAATTAGTGCTGACATATCTGTGGGTCGAGAGCTTGGATTAAAAAAAATCATTAAAATCGATCCAGTAGAAGCACGCTAAAATTACCGGTAAAGAAAAGCTTTCGCGTTTTAAATATATGGATAAGGTCAATTTGTTCTTTAGAGGTTATTCGTGAAGCCAGGTAAAACGATAAAAAAAAAATCTTTTGAATTTTTATATTTTTAAAAGAACTTTATTAATTGAGTAAATAGCCAAAAGGGTTGCTGCATTATTTACATCATAGTTTTTGATCGTCTTTCTATAATATCAACCTCGTTACAGGGTTTTTTATTTATTACTTAGTAACAACAGGGTAGCGGGAGGTCGATGGGGATAAAATGCTACTTACCAAACCCCCTAGTAATCAAAATATCTCATTGCATTATTAAATAGCATTAATATTGCCCTTTTCCTCACAAAATTTTGAACTACTAATTAGTTACATCACAAATTAATGAGTAATGAGGTAATGACTCACTTTAAGTATGAACAAAATCAGAAAACACAGACTATCTAATAAAAAAATAATAAAACTAACCTTAAAGATTTAGAAACCCGTCTCAAAAATCCAAAAGGCACAATAGCACGAAACGTAATTAAAAATGCAGGCACCGACCTGACCATATCGCGTATTAGAAACGTACTGTGGAATAAAAGTATTGAAAACTTTATCACAATGACCAAATGTGCCAAGACCTTATCGTATAAAACCAAATATCTACGTTTATTCTCATTTATAATTTTCAAAATTGGATTATTTTAAATTATAAAATTTAATGTTAGAAAAATGAAATTTAAAAAAATTATTATAATGCACTTTCTACCTACACGGATGATTGTTGTTAAATGTACAAATTAAAAAGTTAAAGTGGGGAGATAAGGATAAGATTAATACGCGTACCAATTTATTATTTAAAAAAATGTATGAAATTGGTAATTTGAAGAAAATAATTAGTGCCGACATATCTGTGGATCGAGAGCTTCAATTTAAAAAAAAAATTATCAAAATCGGTCTAGTAGAAGTAGGCTATTATTATATATCAAGAAAAGGCTTCGCGTTTTAAATATATGGATGGATGGATTGCAAATTCCGAACATGCCTATTGTAAAACGTCATTTAACCAAGCTGTCTATAACTTTTGAAAATCAATGTTTACAAAAAACTTTCAAAGCTTTCTACTAGTATATTAAAAAAACAAGTATCAGGCACCTTCTTCGTATTCGTCCCATACGTTAAGGGCCTAATGAAACGTGTTTTCTTATACTATTTTTTCTATTTCGCTGCATTATTTTATAAAAATCAGGTATTAAAATTACGTCAAAATATAGTTTTTGGGATTTTTATGCGCAAATTTATTTATGTTGGCAGTACTTATTCTGACGTTTGACCTTAGAATATAGAGAGACAGAACCGTTGCATATTAGAGAAAATGTGACGGAAATTACATTTTGGAAAGCATCGGATGACTCATTTAGTGCGTAGACTTTACATTATCATTGTTTGTCATGGTCTTTCCTTATAAGTGGGAGTATAGCAACTATTTCTATTGGAGAAATTGACCAGAAATCGCTATATTTAGACAACCTTTGCATTCACATACGATTACCTGGCATGCTCTTTCCTGGTAGAGTAACGGCTATTTATTCAATGCGTTTGACGTTCGTGTTTGAAAGTTAGTTTAATCTGTCTGATCTGTCCAATTAAATTAATCTTATGACTGTCAAATATAATTAATCTGTCAACAAGGAGTGCTGCACATTGAAAAAAATTCCCTAGATACAGTGCTCTAGACTCTAGCGAGCTAGTATGACGTCAAAGCAGTGTTCTTATAGGGTAATTCCACGTCAGATCGGCCACGTTTGACCCTTAGGTCTTCGGATTTAGACGAAATTTGGTGTGTCGGTTGGAAATATGTTCAAACTTAAGTGTACAAAGTGGTTTTGCGAAAAAATTATTTTTGACCTATCTACGGTCAAATTAATTTTAAAAAACTAAACGGTCAAAAACTATTTTGAAAACATGAATACTTCAATAATTTATAACTTGCGATCTAAAAGAGATATATTTCTGCAAAATACACCTATTGAAAGCTAAAGGAACGTGCTATTTATTTTATGCATTGCTTCTTTAATTTAACGCCTTTTTGGTCAAACTGTTCCAGTGTCAAATGTTCAAGTCGAAGTTTCCAAAATACACCCTCTGCGATTTTTGCAATTTTTTGATATGTTGAGCCCTTATGACTTATGTTTAAGTGAAATGAAAAGATTCAAAACCGTGGGCACTCGTCAACTCTTGACGCTACCGGTGTTATAGAAGAATGGAAACAAAAATTTTTTGAGAAAAGATTGGTGATAGTAATTTTTTTTCAGAAATCGCTTTATTTTGGATCCGTTGGACGCCTCAGTGAGGGTTTTAGATTGAGGTGTGAGGGTTGAGGCCGTGTAGCATCAAGAGTTGACGAGTGCCCACGGTTTTAAATGTTTTTAATTAAACATAAGACATAAGGGCTCAACATATAAAAAAAATTTTGAAAATCGAAGGTGTATTTTGGAACTTTCCGCGGTTTTTATTTTTTTCTGGTCTACATGACATGACCATGTTAGAGAGCCGTCCACATGAAAACCCAGGAGGGCAATACTACCAGGCAGAGTCGGAGGCTTTGTGGTAAAGATCATTTTTTGTGTTTTCTCAATGTTCAGTTGAAGTCCATTTGCACCAAACCATTCTTTAGCATTTTCAACAGCTTCATTTGCTTTCTCGTAAAGGCTGCTTCTGTCACCTGCGCAGTTGATAAATGACGTGTCGTCGGCAAATATGCAAGTTTTAGAACTCCTCACGTGGCCAGGCAGATCGTTTATATATAAAACGAACAACAAAGGTCCCAATATTGACCCTTGTGGGACTCCAACATCGACGAGTCTCTCTTGTGAGATGTGGTTTTTCCATGAGACTACCTGTCTTCTGTCAGCCAAATGCGAAGCCATGATGCTCCAAACAGGTCCCCTCATGCCATAGAAGCACAACTTGTTCAACAGTACCTCATGGTTGACACAATCGAACGCTTTTGTAAGGTCAATAGAGGTTACAATTGCTTCTTCTTTTTGTCAAAGGATTCCAATACTGCATCCACAACCTCTACCATGGCTGTAGTCGTAGATCGACCCCTTCGGAAACCATGTTGGGCCGAGTTCAGGATACACTTGCCATCAACAAAACTCGGAATCCTTTCCTTGAAAATGGCTTCGAACACTTTTGATAAAGTTGGTAAGATGGAGATTGGTCTATAGTTTTTACATTCGTCTTGATCACCTTTTTTATAGATGGGAACAACTCTTGCAATTTTTAGTTTTATAGGAAAGACGCCCTGTTTAAAACCCTGATTGATAACATAGCATAGCGGCTCCGCCAAAACGTGTATTGCGGCTCTCAAGAGCGACATCGAAAAGCCGTAAATATCTCTAGTATTCTTACAGTTCAGGCGCTTCTGAACCATCGCAACTATCTCCTCCGGTGTCGTTTCATACAGTACCATTGAATCAACAAAGCGGCTGCCGCGAGTATTCTGCAGGAAAGCACTGGTTGCAGTCTTGCTTTTTTTAATTTGAAGTCCCTCTCCAATATTAGCAAAATAAGAGTTTAACTCATCAGATGTTAGCAAGCTGTCATTTTCTTTTGGCTTATTCTTTATTTTAGCATTTATAACATTCAAAATTTCTCTGCTTTTGTTTTCAGCTTTGTTTATTTTATTTAAGTTTTCATTCACTGACAACTCATTGACGTATTTCTTAAAATTTTCTTTCAGTTTTGCGTACAGTGACTGCGAAGCAACATCGCCTCTTATCCTAAAGATAGTCCAAGCAGCTTCTATTTGGTTCTGCATTTGAAGGAGAACCGGATTTCTATGATGTTCTCTAAAGTTCTTGTTTCCAAACTTGACTCTCTTTACAGGAAAGCATGTTTCAAAGTAGCTCTGCACTAGGTCATGGAAGGCGTCATATGATTTCTCGGCACAGCTCTCCACTATCGGACTCCAGTTTGCATTTTTCAGCTTTTCTATAAACAAGTAGGTATTTTCCTTCGTTATTTTTCTTATAAACTTGACATTGTCTTTTACAGGTGTCTTAACGTTCTGTATTTCTACGCGTTGAGCCAAATGGTCTGACATGTGGCCATTAATAGTATCTATATTACACAATGGCACATTTACGTGCAGGAACATGTTATCGATACACGATTTTGCGTTTCCAACCATTCTTGAGGGCTGGCTGAATACACAACGCAAACCGTAATTGCTCATCATTTCTAAGACTCTGTTTCTCTCTCTTGAATTTTTAGCGAAGTCGATGTTGAAATCACCCACAACCAATTGATACGATGCCTCACCACTCAACACATCCAACACAACCTCCATCTGCTCAAGAAAAATCTCAAGATCTCCTGAGGGTGGTCGATATACGCAAACCATTACTATGTCCTGTTTTGGTATTTTTATTGCAGTCAATTCTACGTGTTTTTCCACTGACAGTGGAGCAACGGAGTCAATAGGCTGTAGCGCTGTACCATGTCCTGCAAGAATTATGCTACCGCCACGCTTGTATGCTGTTCGACAATAAACACCTGCTATCTCATAGCAATGTATACTAAGTTTTTATTTATATTGCTCATAGTCTTTAATTACTACTCTGCTTAAGTCATCCCTTCTGAGCCAATGTTCGGTAATGCAAATTATGTCGCATCGCTGTCCTACCAAAAAATTATGCAGCAGTTCATGTTTATTGGATAAGCCTTGAATGTTTAGGTTCAATACAACTATTTTATCTTGATCAGGTTTAGCTAAATTTGGCCAAATGGCCCTGGCGTCGAAAAAAACTATACCGTCTTACAATAATTCCCTCGGGCCAAGTTTCAGGCTTATTTAGTTCTTCCAGAAGAGATATGTCGGCACCTACTTTAAAAGACACACTATTTGCTTCTTGTTTCTTGGGAAGCTTCTCTACCAGAAAATTCTGTGCTGGGAACCTACTTTGTAAGTAGGTCTTAATTTGATTCTCCTCTACTCCAGGCTGCACTCGTCCCACGTGTAACCATGCACGTCTCACAGCAGCCGCAAAACCAGCAGCAGGCAGGATTTGAGCTATATCTCTAGTTCCCACAGTTACCGCAGTCCTTGAAACAGTAGATGACTTCTTTTCGGTAGCTGCACCGTCCTTCGAAGGCATCTTCACGCTTTGCTTTTGAGGCTCTTTACTTTTGTCTGCCTGCTTATTCTTCCTAGTTTCTCCTGAACTTTTCTCCACAGCGGCAACGTCGCAATTTTCCCGCCCTGAATTTAAGAGTTTTATAATTTGTTCAAGATTATCGATTCTTTTTTCAAACTCTGAGTTTAAGCGTAGAGAGCAGGTCAGCTCAGTCTGAACCACCTTAAGGTCATTTTCAACAGTAAGTAACTTCAACTTACTATCAATGTCGGTAAGGTTATGTTTACATCCATCGCATGATTTCACATTTAACACACCGCTTTCCACATTTTCTATGTATTGTCTAACACCATCACTAACAACCACGTTGTCTGGAAGTCGTTTTTTATTATTATATCAACTAAGTATTCTTTTTTCAATTTTGAAAGTTCATTAACTACTTCGTTAACAGCAGCCATGTTGCAAAAAAAAACTGCAAATTAAAAAAAAATACTGCATAGTAACGCATAATAATGCATAGTGTGCATGTCATCCGCAAAATTTATATGTATTTGTATGTATTTTAATGTGGTAGCGCTGATGACAGCTCTGTCAAATACTTATTGAATATTTCTCTTTCGTAAATTTAATTAATTCAAATATTCAAATAATTGGTCCAGTTTTTGTGCATAATGCGCTAATATGTCCATCATTTTCTACATTGATCTGTATTAAACTCTAAAGAATAATCAAATTGTATGCATTTTTATAACTTCTTCGGCCGTATTAACAAAACCACGAGTTCAAAAATTTTCAAAAAATTGCAGTATTGCTAGAAACTCGGTTACATTTTGTAGAAATAATTGAGAAAATTCTGTCCTTTACTTTGAAAATAAATTCCAAAAAACCTCTTTTTTTACCGTTTTTTTGATGTTATCCAAAAACCACGGGTTAGAGTTTGATGAAAATTACATATATGTTGTTTAACAGTAGGTATTACATAACATATATTTTTTTCAAAGATTTTGAACTTGTGGTTAAAAAAACGCAGTCTGAACTTAAACCTTGTACCGAAATAGAAAAAAACCATTTAGGAAATTTTTGACGCAACTGACAGAATTCGTTTAATTATAATTTAACTAATTTGTGAGTGAACTAAGCATGATTAACAAATAAAGAATTATACATTACACGCAAGCTAACTGTTTTTAAATGCTCGAAGAGGTGACAGGCTCTGCTGCCTGAAAATAAATCAATTAAATAAATTAAAAAGAATTCGGCTTCTCTTGTAGAGAAGTCCCCTCTTAAAGTTTGTCGTGACATCTGTAAGGTTTGATTGTGGATATTTCAAATTTCCCATCAAAGACAACTTATGTTAATTTCCTGTTAAGCTTCTCGAGCTTTGAAATTTAATTTATTATTGTAAACTTAACTCGACTCAACTTTTCGATTTGGTGCTCTTCAAAATAAATATGCAGACAAATAAACTCTCCACACTTTGCACATTTTTTTCAAGTATTTTCATTAATAGATAAATAAACACTTTGTGCTACGGCTATGGCTGCGTTCAGACGAGAGAACAGTTGAGCGATTGGGAAGTAGGGCTTTCAGGCGGTGATCACCTCCTGGCTGATTTAACTGTTCCTTCGTTTGAACGCGGTCTATGATTCTCTTGCAGCGAGGCAAATACAAAAATTTAAACTCATTTATGTAATTTTAAATGAATTGACATTTTAATAAAGGTTTCTTGAATTACAAAAAATAATTATTTTATCAATTAAAATAATTAATTAACCATAACATTACTTTAGCTCTCTATAGAAAAAAATGCTATTTTCGTATAGAGTAAGAGTGGTGACAAAATGTTTACTTTCTGTCTAGTTCTGGAGAAAACTAGCAAAAATTAGAATGAGTCACACGTTTGCTCCCCTAAGGTAAGCTCAGGGGGTGCTTTTTCATCACATATGCTCAGGACATCACTCTCATCACGTTTAATGTGATTTTTAATCTCTTTGACTGGCCTTATAAGTATTGCACTGAAGATACTTATGCTCCTGCTTATGTAACAATCAAACTCACCGAAAATTTTTAATAGTTTATTGAAAGTTGTGTTTTACAATATACAGGGTGATTTATTAGTTCACCAACAAACTTTGTCATATGAATGCTGATGTAATTTTAAGAGAAAAACATTATTTGGACATATGTCCGATTTCTAATTAGGAATTAGAAGACTTCAAAGTTGTCTGCAGAAAAAAGAAATTGATCCCTATCTCAGAAGAGTGAGATCTAAAATAGTGATATAAAAAGTGCGGGGTCAGTGTGCTTGTAAGAGTTGGAAAAACGGTTTCTGTCAAATTTGATAAAATTAAGGTAAGTTGTAGATTTTGGCCTCCTGAACAAAAGTCTCTTTAAAAAAAGTCGAAGACACGTTACAGTAGCGACAGCTCTAGGGGTTGTGATAAACAACAAACATTTTCCCTGATTATTTTAGGTAAAAAAGCTATAACTAAAAATTATTGAGGAATTTTATTCAAATTATCTTTTCATCATTATGGTTCATAGTCCAAAAAAAAGAATAAAAAATAAATGCTTAAATCCCTAAAACGATGAAAAACAAATAAATGTTTTCAAGAAAAAATAGTTTTTTTTTAAAACAAGAAAAATTGTTTAACTGAGTAAATTGAAAGTAACCTCTATACCTATGAACCATAATGAATAAAACTAAAAATGATATTTCGAAATCAACAGATTTGCATTTGAGTCTTCAATTTAATATACTCTTTTTTAACCAAGGCCTTTACAATTTATTACAACTATTAATAGAAAACGTGTGGAAAATTGGGTCCTATATGACAAACATTCCGAAAATATGCTCAAAAGTGACTGGATCGTTATTATCTAACTTATTATGCAAATGACTTCATATAATTTTAAATCGTAGAATTTAAAAAAAAATAATAATCGATAGTAGGGATGAATGATGAGCAAGGACAAAAGTTGAGGTAGAAAATATTAAATAATAGTTTGATGGATAGGAGACAACGTAGTAGGTACATGGAACATATTTTTAGTTAAAATATATATAAAACTTTGAAACTAATAGAAATGTTAGAAGTCACTCTATTGTCTAAGCTGCGGGTAATATTGAATGAAGCTGTCGTAATATAAAATATTATAGTTGTTATAAAGTATTATAGTAAATAACACGACATTTTGTTCTATTGGGGAAATAATTAGGGGAAAGCTGAATTTTTCAACAACGAATTCTTAGGCTATATATACCTACTTGAAAACTGCCGAACACGGGGGGGGGCGTACGCCCGTTTGCGTTATCTAGAATTTGGATTTAAAAACGGCGGATTTGACTACAGTTAATTGCGCGCGGTCTTTTTTTAATTAGATAGATAACATAATGAGTTAAGTTTTTCTATTCAGCAGTTTCTAAGTGTATATGACCTAATAATTGATCCCTAAAAAATTCGTTTTTCCCCTAACTATTTTCTCAATTTTATTTATTTGACTGTAGTACAAATAGCGGCGTCGAATTACAGGAAAATGTAGTCTGAAAGAAAACTTTTGCTAATAGAAATATTATGATTGAATAATGTTCAGAACAGTGTCAGGAATAATCTAGTCAATTTCGGACTTCCAACTCCTGGTGCTTTCTTCGGAAAAGTGCCTTTTGTAGTACATTGACGCGTTTTCCGTGACGTTTTATTTAATTTCTCAACTTGTAATCATCGGATCGTAATAAAAAAAATACAGTATTATACGAAATAGACTGATGATCAAAATGCATTCCAAATTAGTAATATCGTAATTTCGCCCGCTTTAAAATAATCTAAAGTATAAAGTATTTTATATCGTTGGATTCAGTAATTTTTTGTCTATCTTTTGATGTAAAAACCAAATATGGCGTCCATAAGAAAAAACAAAGTTGATGATGGTTACGAAAAACTGAAACGTTATACAAAATATTTATCTATGGATTAATGTGCATCATAAAAAGTTGTTTTAAGAATGTGTTTTTAGATTTTTAATATTTCAAAAAATAAGAAAGTTATAGAAAAAAACCAAATTCCCAAATTTCAGTTTCTTTTAAGTAATTGCGAAGATAAGAAAAGTAGGCTAATTTTCGTAGCAGATTATTGTTAGTAACTATATTTAGCAACTTTGTCTCCATTTAACCCCCTTTCTATCTCTTCAAATAAGCGAGTTACTCATGGTGAGACAGCTCAAGTGAGACACCCTGTATACTCAGTATAGGCAGAACGCAGGACGCGCACCTTAACGCAATTCATTCAAAATTTCCGAGAAGAAAAGAGGGATTTCGGATTAACACTTCGTTACAAAAAAAGTGCAAAAATCAGAATAAATTTTGGTTCGTTGACTACACTATTAACTTTTGTTTAGATTTTCTTGTTTTAAAGTTTAACCAAACAAAATTTAGTGTTTATGCCGTTTCTGATACCTAAGTTAAAATTTAAGAATTTCAATTTTTAGTTTTTGAAAACTCGCATAATAGTAGATTGTTTGATTAGGAGTAAAAATGTCACTTTTTTTAAGCTAGTCAGTAGGGCTTGTCAGACGAAACGAAGTTGAGTCTGACAACTACTGACGAGCCAAAAAAAAAGGATTTTTACTCTGTATGAAACATTTAATTTTTTCTTTAAACGCAAAACTTAGACAAACCAAAAATAAAAATTTTTCAAGTGTCGCCATCTCTTGAAAATTATTATGTAGTTCAATTGTCACATATTTTTAAAAATTAACTTTAACTTGTAAAAAGAAGGTAATTATTAAACGCAACGAATAAATTATAACAGAAAATTTATAAAAACATTACCTTTTTACATTACAAATGCTTATAAATATCATTTTACGTTACAATTTGTTGTAAATATTTAGGGTTAGAATTTACTTTTACCTCCTAGGAGGAGAACTTTAAAGTAGAACTTTAACCTTGCTTGTTCAGTAACAAAATGTCAACTTTTTTTGACGTTTGAAGAAAAATAAATTTATTTCGATTTAATTTTTGTTTTACATGACCATTTCTTAAATGAAATAAATTATGAAAATCTCATCTATTGTTTTATTTAGAAGTTAAAACGGAAAGTGTAGAACAAAAAGAATATCCGTGCTGATGCGGATTCTTGCCCCATATAGAGGGGTAAAAGTCCGAATTGACAATTGAATTAACTCAATTGTGTTTTTTAAACTTTATAGTGTTTAAAAAATATACTTTTCAATTATGCACAATTTTAGACAAATGATGGTAGTATTTGAAAAAAAATGTTTTTAACTTTTTATCGCAAACTGGCTTTTCTGAAGCTTCTAGTAAGTTATAGGTGCGTACTATTATCCGAACTTACTCTACTAATAATGTAATAATAGTTGAAAAATAATAACATTGGTGTCACATTTTCTAATTATAGTGAATGTGATTTTTACTATTATACATAGCATTCTAAACACTTATTGTAACTCGTTATCCTCTTCTACTTTTTTAAGTTTCGTAACATGGTGCAAACAGAAAACGATGTTCTTAAAATCTAAAAAGAGAAAACCGTTACCGATTTTGCTTATAATTTAATTAATTATTTTACTAACAGATATTAAAGTTTCACCGTCCACGTTGAACATACCCCAGACACAACTTAGGCGAATTTCCTGCTGAGCTTCCTGGATCATCAACTGAGTCGATTTCTTCAACATTTTAGAATGTTTACCGTACCAATTGGAAAAGTAAATGGCATTTGCAACAGTCAATTTCTGCAATTAAAATGATGAATTGTAACAAAATGAGATAAAAAAAACTTACTTCTGTTGTCAAACAATCTGCAGGAATACAATATAAAGCCAACTGCATTGTAGCTACGCTTAATGTTATAACGTGCTGCAATAACATAGATCCGCTAGAACTAATTTGAACAAATTTTGATTATAGAGTTTTAGAGCTTTGTAAGTACTAGCATACCTTTTAAATAACATATAAAATTCTGAACATATTAGGGGACATGTTCCAAGATACTGAATGAAAAATGCAACAGAATAACAATCTTGTAGATCTTTTAAAAACCTTAAACAATAAAACATGTTTATTTATCATCGGGGTTTTCTTCTCTGAACGGAAATTATTATTTTATTTTACTGTTTGTGACACGTAATAGCTTACCTTATTAGAAAATTATAATGTTCATTATAAATAACAAGCTTCTTGTAATACTCCTCTAAATCTGCATCTGTACAGATACTTTCCACATTCATTTCCTTTAATAGATAGCACAAAATTTTAAACTGTATTATAAGCTCCCAAATAAAGCCAATAAATAGTCCTTCAAAACCATAGCAGAATACACAACAATAAACTCCGGCAATAGAATAACAACACCAAGAAATGTTGAAAAACACTTTATTTTCACCAAACTTCCAAATTCCAACAACTATTTTCTTTCGTATAATAGACAATGGAATCGATAGTAGGACCATAGCTATGACAAGCGAATACAAAAACGATTTCTGCAACCAAGTAACTTTCTTTATAATGTTAGCTACTTCCATTTTAACTGGCTTTGAACACTTATTTGCTTTCCAAAACTTTTGAGATTTTTTAACCAAATTTATTATTTTATTTTTAAGAAACATACAAAATAACATTTTCAACCATATCTAAAAGTGTTAAAATTATTATAACATTTATTTAACTAAGTATGGATTTATTTTACGTATGCAAATCCTGTAGTTTCCATGTTATCACTAATTTCAGCAATATTTCCTTCAGTGTAGAAATATTGTAAGCTTGTTAGAATAACAACGTATGCAAATACCAACGATATTAAGATTGTTCGAATTTCAGCTGTATCTTTATTTGGATTAAAATATCCCAACTTTTTTAAAAGTAGAAAAGGAGCGTTACAAAGACTTTCCCTCATGATGATCAAAATCGCAAGCAAAGAGCTGTATTTGAATTTGTAATGACAAAATATTTGCTGAGCGACCTCTTCGATTTCCTCGAACCTCGAACTTCGATTTCAGATTTAAATTTTATTTCTTACCTATATAGATATTATTTCAGGCTCTCTTTAAGCACTTGAAGCTTTCATTTACCTCAATCCAACAGAAAATCTGATAGAATTTTATATTAGTTGTATATTATTGATAATAGTCTAAACTTTAGAGATGCTAGAATAAGTCAATACAATCATTTTTTGTCATATGGAGTGGGGGTCGCAGACGTTTCGTAACCCCGCAATTCCCTTTTAAAACTTAAGGGCAAAATGAAGTTTTTCGCAAGTATTTAAAAAACTATTCTACCGAATTGAATGAAAACTTCACAATGAGTCACTTTAATTATTGCACATTAAATACTACAAGAACAATTTGATATCTCGCTTATGGGCGGCTTAGTTGAGGTAGGCTACGAAGCGTCGGAGACCTCCATAACATTAACAAAAAATGATTGTATTGACCTATTCTATCATTCCTAAAATATTTTGACGTTAATACAGAATCACCCTGTATAAAAGTATGGTTACTATTCAATTAGCTAATCATACGACAGCCATTGGTTTTCATTGAAGTCACTTGTATAAAGCTAAAGTCAAGCCGTGGTTGCGTGACCACAAACAGTCCTTTAAACCAGGGCTATCCAACTGCAAGTGACCCAATGGCCGCTTTAAAAAAAATGCGGTTTGGAGGGCCAAAAAATTACAATTAATCTTACAATAAATGTAAGAACTGTGCATATTTCGTATTTGAGGGTAATTTATAGGTACATGGGGGGCCGCAATAAGTTAGGTCGCGGGCCTCATGTTGGACAGCCCTGCTTTAAACCAAACTAAACTTCAATATTTTCTACGCAAATTGTAAATTAGTACATAGAAAATTTGCATATAGTATGCATAAATGTTTTAAATGTAGGTACTGCATGTAACGTCACGTTTTGACCCGTTAAAATTTTGTAAATTAAATTCAGTTTAACGTTTATTTCAATGAAAGAATGGCAGTTTGTCTTCAATGCAGCTACAGATAAAGAAAATAAAGTTGTTCAGTTTAAAATATTAAAAGAACACCGCACCGAGTTAGATAAAACATAAAATTCAAATCAAAGATAGAAACTAGAACCCTTGTATTCATCAATAGACATTTTCGCATTGTCGTCTGCAGGTCCAGATTTTAAAACAAGTTAAATTAAATTCTTTTTAATTTCAACCAATAGGAAGATTCTAAATGTAACATTAAAGTAAGGGGGTTAAGGAAATTGTTAGTTGGAAATGTTTAAATCTTTAGTAGGCAAAAAGACCGCTTTACGCTAGCCTCGTATAAATAGGTTTAAATAAAAGTATTAAAAAAGCTTTTCTTTTCCCAAAGTGCGGGAAAAGATATTTTCATTGCGAATTATTAAATAGTGGAGTGAACGAGGGTTTTACTGCAAAGAACCCACGTCTTGAACGAATTTTGATGACATTTCTTTTTATCGAGTCCTCAATACCCTAAAGCTCAAAGTTTATACTGTAAAAAAGTGAGCATTTGTTCATCATTTTTTTAAACCACTTCTAGTGAATTCATTTTTCAAAATATTAAAAATTAGTTGAAAAAGAATCTTTCTTTCAAAATTTTGGGTTCAAATTGCCATAACGTTTGATAATTACCAAATTAGTACCTAAACAACAAGTTAACGGAAAAATAATTCATAGAGGTCTGATGAAATTCTTATTAATATTTTCGTATCAATAACTAATGAAGCACTTCTAGGCATGTCAAAAACTTTAAATTTGGCTCCAGTGTATATCAAGATTTATAAAAAAAATAAATTCAAGTCCTAAAAACCCTCTGTGGTCGATTGAGGGGGAAATTTATTAGTTCTTCTTCTTACTTAGAACTTTTCTTATTTTATTTACAATTAATGCAATAATTTTTTATGCTGACGAGTGGTGAGAATGCGCAGATAATTAAATTGGTATTTATCCCCACGAACGCAGTAGTCAACGTATTTAAATTATTAAAGAGGGAACTGAGCCAATTTTCGATATTTTGTTTCGCATTGGAGATACGGAAAAAAGTTATAGGTAAAGTTGTTGAGAACTCAATTTTGGCCCTCGTTACAAAGTTTCATTACAAAATTCTGATTATTATTTTATTAATATTTCTCTGTAAAATACGGTAAAATGTTTTAAATTGAAAACGAGCGGGCGCCCCCGTCGAAATTCGACGAAGTAGTTGTAGAGATGAATGTGTTAGAAAAATGAAATTTTCAAAAATTATTATAATGCACTTACTTCCTACACCGATGATTGTTTGTTAATTTATTATTTTAAAAAAATTTATGAAATTGGTAATTTGAAGAAAATGATTAGTGCTGATATATCTGGGGGTCGACAGCTTCAATTTAAAAAAAATATAGCGGTCACCCCCGTCGAAATCGACGAAGTTTTTGAAGATATGAATGAGCTATGACTATTTTATAAAAAAAATAAGAAAACTAACCTTAAAGATAACTAAGCCAAAGAGGGCAACATAAAAAACCGTCTCGAAAATCCAAAATTCACAAAAGCACGAAACGTAATTAAAAATGCACGCACCAACCTGACCATATCGCGTATTAGAAACGTACTGGTCGAATAAAAGTATTGAAAATTTTATCACTACGACCAAATGTATAATGTGTGCCTTATCGTATAAAACCAAATACTATCTATATTTATTCTCATTTATAATTTTTAAAATTGGATTATTTTAAATTATAAAATTGATTATTTTATTATGTAAGTATATTATAAAATATAAAACAATGTATGAAATTAATAATTTTGAGAAAAAAATTAGTGGTGACATATCTGTGGATCAAGAGCTTCAATTTAAAAAAAATCATCAAAATCGGTCCAGTAGAAGTAGGCTATTATTATATATCAAGAAGTCTCAAATTAAAAACCGGAATTTTAGTATGAAACTTGGTGATAGGTGTCAAAATTGTGTTCTAAACAACTTTTCTTAATAACTTCTTTTCGTATCTCTAATGGTGAGTTTCCATTGCGCGTCGACTTCATGCGTCGCCCCGTCCCTTTGATATATTGTCACCGTTCTAATGGAAACCGAAATATTGTCGTAATTCGAGCGTTTTGCAGTAAAATTTGGATAGTTCTTGACTACGACGTATGGTGCCGCTGCGTTCGAAACAATTCAAATAAATGGCGTTCAATTTTGTCAGCCGACCAAGAAGTCGTTATTAAATAACAGTTTTGAACTCAATTTTGGCAAATAATTTAACGAAAAATTGTTGACGCCTAAAAAGTGTGTTTTCGTTTGTTTATTATTGTTTTTTTTTCAAATATTTTTTTATTATTTCATAACATATTTACATTAATTTAGCCAATGTTGAAAAACATTGTAATTGCTAAATATATAAATAATAAGAAATTATTAATAGCTTTTTATTAATAATTTAATTGTTTTGGAAAGTTTAATTGAAAGGTGAATGTGGTATATCGTTTGAACACGGCATTTTTTTAAAAACGTTTGTTTGTATACGTTTGAAAGTATTTCACTTTCACTCGTGCTTTCTCTCTTTAGTCAATATTCACGCAAACATCCAATATTTAAAATCGACCAATAGAATTTTATATTCGTTTCTGACAGTAGTCCATCTTAGTTTTTAATAGCGCCTTCTCTCTCTTTTCACTGCAAAAAGTTTAACACTGTCGAAGTTTGAAAACCACCGCTGTTACTTTCCCCCAAATATCAAATATCAAGGGAATTTATTTTTTTTATGTTTAGTAACTTTTTTGTTCAAAAAATTTTTTTTAATTGCAATTTGGTTATAAAATTAAATACATTTTGATTGCTAAATACAGTGTGTCCCCAGATGGACCTAACTATACTTGTAAACTTCTTTATTTTTCATTTTTAGAGAAAAAGTCATTCTTTATAAAGAGTTTTGCTTCTTCTGAAAAGTTCTTTGCCATAATCAATATGTCGATATAACATACAGGGTGTCTAAAAAATAGGGAAACGTTAAATGATGGTAAGAGTAAAGTACTAGTTCTGTGAGAAAAAATTAAAAATGTTAGAGGAAAAAGTTGTTTCTAATGATAATAGGAGCTCAGATATGAAATTTAAGTTATGTATCTCAAAGTTGATATTTTTGACTTCTTTAAAATTAAAGCAATAATATTGTACAAACTTTACTAAAATGCATAATTTAGTGATTTTTAACATGAACACAAACAATAATAACATCGATGATACACTCGTAGATTTTCTGTAGAAATTAATATTTCCTACTAAACTATGGGGCTGTAACAGAAAAATGGGGGTGATCGTATTAAGGCCCATATTTTGGAAATAAGCTATTTGAGTGCCGGCAAACACGAAAATCTTTTTGGCTGTCCAAAGCACTGATTTAAGGCCTCAGGATCCTTTAATGAAATTGTTAGAGAAGGAAAAAAGTAAGAAATATGACAGCATTATCGGGAAGCAACATTGATATTTTTTCATTCTTATAAAAAGAATTGACAAAAAAAATTGGCTACTCTCTTGAATGGCTCTGAGAGCGTGGTAACTACTTTTTACATAAAAAGTAAAATTTAATTTTGGCATTCCTCTCAGGTGGGTTTCCCGCCTTCTTCACCAATTAGAAGTTTATTATTAAAAGTCCCGAGGCCTTAAACCAATGCTTTGGGCAGCCAACCAGATTTTCGTGTTCTGTGGCACTCAGATCGCTTATTCCTAAAATGGGCCTGAATACGGTCACCTCCATTTTTATGTTATTGGCTCCAGGACTGTTGTACTCGACGTGCTTCATTAAAAAAGTAAAAAATGTCAACTTTGAGATACAATACTGAAATTTTATATCTGAGCTCCTATTATCATTAGAAACAACTTTTTCCTCTAACATTTTTTATTTTTTCTCATAGAACTAGTTCTTTACTCTCACCATAATTTAACGTTTTCCTATTTTTAGACACCCTGTATGTTATATCGACATTTTGATTATGGCAAAGGACTTTTCAGAAGAAGCAAAACTCTTTATAAAGAATGACTTTTTCTCTAAAAATGAAAAATGAAGAAGTTCACAAGTATAGTTAGGTCCATCCCGACACACTGTATATAAATAGTAAATAAATATTAAAAAAATACAAAAATAAGAAATAAGTAATATTTATTTAGCACCCTTGAATGCTTCTGACAGTAGTCTCAATCCCACTTTAAAATCGTGTTTTCTCTCTTTACTTACAGCTTGAAAAATGATCAACTTCTGCGGTGCTGCAATTATATTCCCGCAAAAAAATATATTTAAAATCGACCAATAGAATGTCGTGACGCCATAACGCGTACCGCATAACTCACAATGGAACCCACCATAACGCGACCCATCAACCTGTATGACTATGCAAAAATTCAAATCTGCATTTCTTCAAATAGCGAAAATATGGGGGTGTCTTCATCTTTAATGCGACACACTGTATAATTTTAAATAGTAAAATTTAAAAAAAAGAAAATTAATGGATAATGGGGATGAATGATGACCAAGGGCAAAAGTTGAGGTAGAAAAAATTAAATAATAGTTTGATGAATAGGAGACAACTTACATACGCCCGTTTGCACTAACAAGGTATTTAGGATATTATTGCTTGGGCATTACTTAACCACGTAACAACTTAATACGTCTATTTGGTTTGTGCTATTTGTATAGGCGGTTCCAATAAATTATTAGTAAAGATTTCTTACTAAACGACCGTTGTCTATAATTTCCTATTTTTTGTCATTTATCAATTTATCAATCATTTATGACGTTTGTTTGACGTGAGTTTGTATAAGTACAGGTTATAATTTTATTTACTACTCAATTAGGCAATCCAAACCACGTGACAAAAATTAATTAAAAAATGAATTAGAAGGAAACAAAATTACCAAACTTGGTTTTGTATAGTATATTAAAATACATGTGTCACAAGATAGCATTTTGACGCACGAAGGCAAATTTTGCCAGACCGACTGAAAGGAGGTCTGAAAATGCCTGAGTAGCCACAATTTCAAAAGTTTCAAGAGGGCGACAGTTTTTTACGAGCAACAATAATTGTGGTGAGGTTGCAATTTAAAAAAATCTTCGATGCTGTTCACTGCTCGAAGTGGGATGATCGTAAAATGAAAATTATCAGAAAATCTTTATTTTTAAAAAAGAAATAACGTTATTTACCGGAAAATTTTGATAACTGCTTATTGCTTTAGCTAATAAGTAGTTGGATTTTTGAGTTTTGGTTTTTTAGATTTTTATTTTTGTGTTTGTTTAGAGAAAGTCTAAAAACCAATTGTGATTTTATAGTTTTTAAAAAGCCTTAAAAAGCGAAATGTTAAAAAGTTCATTAAAAAATATAAATTTGCCAAGTTATAGCCATTTATCAAAAAATAATTTAAATACTGCAATAAAGAATACATACAAATATTTTTTGAGGCTTACACCTTCTCCAAATAGACAATAAATCAATAAAAAGCCAAAAATTATCAACATATAATTCAACAAATTTCAGAGTTGCAGGAAACTACCGCAAGCTTTAATTGATGGTTAATTAAAATGTTCACATGATAAATTATTTGTAATAATCTTCACTCACATATCGATAATATAGTGGGGAGGCATATCTAGTAGAAGAAGTCAATATGTAAAAAATTTAAAAATATTAGGGGTATTCGAAAAGTGCAGTGGTTTCCACCATAGAAACGTGTGCTCAAGGGTTAAATAAACGAGATCGGAGAATTTACACATTTATAAATGTTTATATTTATTGGGAAAAGAAAAACAAATAATAAAATAAAAAACCTGTTTAATCAAATCAAATCAAATCAAATCAAGTTGTCAAATTGTCAACTTAAATAGTGATTACTGATTACAAACAACACCTAGGTACAACTAGCAAATAATAAATTAAAAAATAACAGTTAGACAATTATTTTATTTTTATAATAAATTAACAATTAAGACTATCCATATACTCCTCGAAGGAGTAAAAAGCTGCTGTTATAAAAAATTGTTTAATTTTATAATTTTTTCTATTTAAAAATTTTATATTTTTCGGCAGTCTATACCACAGTTTAAGAACATAAAAATTTATATACAGTGTGTCAATTTAAAAAGTAGCCTAGGGCTATAAATCTGAAACTAAAAGAGCTATCAAATAATCGCCTGAAACCGTTTGGGTAGTACGGAGGGGGAAATCTAACGACGTAGTAAGTGATTCACCCCTACTTACCCCCTAAGCTCCAGCCACCCCAATTAAAAAATTTTAAATAAAAACCCCTTGCTCGTGATGATACATCATTCGAAAGCCCTTAAATTTTTTTTCTAGGGGTACCAACTTAAACTGCATTTGGTTGAATAATTTAAAAATGAAAAACTAACATTTATTTAAATACTATTACGACCGGTATTATCAACCATATATGCTCCTTTTAGTCCCGGAGACCGCTGCTGTATACCTACCCCGATCGAGTTATGTGTACAGACTATCATTAATTTATCGAGGTAATTTGTCCAACCATGAAAAGGCAATCCTGCCTGAGTAAATGCTGCCGGAAATGTCTTTTAAGAAGGTTTAAAGTTACGCTTGTAGTGTCATGCAAGTGTCATTTAGTTTGCATGTCATCCGCAAACTTTACACGTATTTTTTGTGGTGGCGCTGGTGACAGAACCGTCAAATACGAAATAATTTAAACATATTGCGTTCGTTAATTTAATTTTTTTTCGAAAATTCAAATAAATTGTCTAGTTTATGTGTATAATGCGATACTATAGACCTATGCACATCATTTTCTACGTTGATCTGTCTTAAACTCTAAAGCTTAATAAAGTTGTGTTGATTTTCCTAACTGCTTCGCCCGTAGCAAGGAACCCACAAGTTCTAAAGTTTTTAAAAAATTACAGCTTTGGTAGAAACTCGGTTACATTTCGTCAAAAAAATTGAGGAAATTCTATTTTTAAATTTGGTAATAAATTGCAAAAAAACTATTATCGGCGAAGGTGCACCCCAATAACATCCCCTGCCACCTACTTTCGGCAAGTTTTCACCGGGCAGGATAGGTTTTTCGGATAGAGGACATCAAGATCTCTAATTTGATAACTGATTTAGTGGAAAACTAGATGAGTGTAGTATATAAAGCCGCAAAAATGAATCGGCGACAGAGCTCCTAATAACCTCTCCTGCCACCCACTTCCGGCCAGTTTTCACGAAGCAGGATAGGTTTTTCGGATAGAGGACATCAAGATCTCTAATTTGATAGCTCATTTAGTGGAAAACTGGATTAGTGAAGTATCTTAAGTCCCAAAAATGAATCGGCGAACGCGAGTTTAAAGAAATTACCCTTCCACCAACTTCCGGTAAATTTTCACGAAGCAGAATTGGTTTTTCGAATAGAAGACATCTGGATCTTTAATTTGAGATCTTATTCAGGGCAAAACTAGATCTGCGTATTATTGAACGCCTTAAAAATGTGTATGCGCGCGCTGGGCTTTTGAAACTACACTCATCTAGTTTTGCTATAAATTAGTTTTCATATTAAAGGTCTTGATGTCCTCTATCCGAAAAACCCAACCTGCCTGGTGATAACTTGCCGGAAGTGGGCGGCAGGGAAGGTTATTGGGGCACGTGCTCACCGACTCATTTTTGAAGCTTAAGATGATACACTATTCTAGTTTTGCACAAAATGACATATTAAATTAAAGGTCTTGATGTCTTCTATCCCAAATTTCAAGCCTGCCTCGTGAAAACTTGCCGGAAGTGAGCGGCAGGAAAGGTTATTGGAGCACGTGCTCACCGACTCATTTTTGAAGCTTAAGATGATACACTATTCTAGTTTTGCACAAAATGACATATTAAATTAAAGGTCTTGATGTCTTCTATCCGAAATTTCAATCCTGCCTCGTGAAAACTTGCCGGAAGTGGGCGGCAGGGAAGGTTATTGGGGCAAGTGCTCACCGACTCATTTTTGATGATGAATGCGATGACCATTTCGACTCAGATTCCGACTCAGATTTTGAATAATAATGATTTAGTTAAAAATACTTTTTCTGGATAAACCCTTGAAAATTATTTTGAATAATAAATTTCAACAAAACAATCGATAATTTTAAAATTATCGCCCTTGCCGCCTACTTCCGGCAAGTTTTCACGAGGCAGGATTGGATTTTCGGATAGAAGACATCAAGACCTTTAATTTGATATGTCATTTTGTTCAAAACTAGAAAAGTCTATCATCTAAGCTCCAAAAATTAGTCGGTGAGCATGTGCCCCAATAACCTTCCCTGCCGCCCACTTCCGGCAAGTTTTCACGAGGCAGGATTGGATTTTCGGATAGAGGACATCAAGACCTTTAATTTGATATGTCACTTTGTGCAATACTAGAAATGTCTAGCATCTTAAGCTCCAAAAATGAGTCGGTGAGCAGGTTCCCAATATGTTCCGCTGCTACCCACTGCCTGCAATTTCTCACGAGACAGGATTTCTTAAAAATATATGTTGTGTAGTATCTAATTTTATAAAACATAATGTAGTTTTCAAAATCTATCTCGAGGATTTTGGATGACTTCAAGAAAACGAGAACAAAAAATGATTTTTTAATTTATTACCAAAGTAGAAGATAAAATTAGCGAAATTTATTTTTATAAAATAATGTAACCGAGTTTCTACCAGTACTGCACGTTTTTGAACGTTTCTGATATTATGGTTTTCTTGCTACGGCCGAAGAAGTTAAAAAAATGCACCCAACTTAATTATTCTTTAGAGTTTAATACAGATCAACGTATATCGCATCTATGCGATAGGTGCATAGATCTTTGATTGAATATTATACATAAAAAAACTACACCAATATCTTGAATTTTCGAAAACAAATTAAATGAACTAAAGCAAAATGTGTTTAAATTTATTCGTATTTGACGGTTCTGTCACCAGCGCCACCACAAAAAATACGTGTAAAGTTTGCGGATGACATGCAAACTAAATGACACTTGCATGACACTACAAGCGTAACTTTAAACCTTCTTAAAAGACATTTCCGGCAGCATTTACTCAGGCAGGATTGCCTTTTCATGGTTGGACAAATTACCTCGATAAATAAATGATAGTCTGTACACATAACTCTATCGGGGTAGGTATACAGCGCTGGTCTCCCTTACTATTTTTAGTCGAACTTTTATTTTCGTATTACTGGAGTGTATTATGGAGAAGTAGCTAACTGTCAAATTATTTAATATAAAGTTAATATCAACGCCAAAATAATGAAAAACAGCCATTTAAAACAGATAATATTTTGACAGATTTTTACTAAAGCTCCTTTGAAGTTAAAGGTAGGTCGATAATATTGGGGGTTAGAGTAAACGCTCAAAAGTAAATGCCCAAATAAGGTGAAATATTGAGTGCAACTGAGTGAATTAAAACTAATTTCTTATTATCAATTATTATTGAAAATAGAAAAAAAAACATTTCGCTTAAAAGTTGTTAAAAAGGCTTCGAACAGCTAAATAAAATAAGCTAGACAAAAATTCATGGACTGGTGTCAGAGAAATAAGACTTTGAACTTCCTGCTTCGCCGCCATTTTGATACGGTGAGAGATATAATAAAAGAAAATTTACATTATTTGTAGAGCTTGAAATAACAAAAGTTATTAGTATTGGTCAACTCTACCACCTGGTACAGTTTATATTTCTATACTATAACAAAAAATATCTGCTTCAAATTTATCAGGATAGCTAGCTTAAGAGCTTTGGCTTTAGCTATCTCAGAAACGTGAGGGTCTAGAAGTTCTAGCCCATGGAGACTTTTGTTCAGAAACATTCATTGAATCATTGAAGTTTTGACTAGATATTGAAAATAGGAATTTTGGTTACCTTTAGGATGATGCCTGACATGTTGGTTTTTGTATAAACTTAATGGATCTCCAGAAAAAAATACCATCATTAAAAGTCATCCAGAGGAAAAATTTGTCAACAAAATGATTTAATTTTTTGTACATTGTAACTTAAAAGCGTCATAAGTTTTCCTACCAAATTTCATAAAAAAATATTCATAGCTTCTTATAAAATTTTCAAAAACCAATCTGTAGTGCCATTGATATTGGAAATATCGACAACCCTAGCTGTGTCTCGTTTTCATTAAATATTTGTTTGGACGATTGGCCGATGTCAAATAGTATATTGTATAATTTGCTAATTGCTAATTGCTAATTGTATATTGCTAATTTTTGCATCCGCGCGGCTACGCTTCGCTTCGCCTTGCAAATGCAAAATTGCTAGCCAAACAAAGTTCCACTTTTAATCCGAATGAGACATACTATTTTTTCTGCAACCGAAAGAATCGAATTTAAAATAATAAAAATTAAGATGAGAGAAATCAGAAAACGCTACTAAAATCGACTCTTCTTGGTTTTTGTTTGCAATTTTCTTTATTTTGTCAAACTGACAGTTAAACGAATCTAAGCGTATTTACAGTTAATTTTGGCGAATTCTCATCACCACACCACCAGAAATTGTAAAAAGTGCAAAAGAAGGTGTTTCGAAACTTCTGCCCAATAAATCTAGAAAAATATACGAATATGCCTATAACAGATTTTTGGATTGGTTTAAGGAGAAAAACATAAAATTGTACACGGAAAGCGTACCTACTATTAGCCTACTTTTCTGAACTGTCCAGTAAAATGAAGGCTTCTACCCTCTGGGCGCAATATTCAATAGTGAAGGCAACACTAAATATAAAAAATTGGGTAAATATTGAGAAAATTTCAAAACTCCGTGTCCTTCTAAGAAAAAGAAAATAATGACTACAGACCTTTTTTGGTTATTTAATTTTGTATCGATAATTAGAATTAAACAGGTACCATAATAGTTGTGTAATTTTTTATACAACAGTTGACTTCTGTATATATTATTTAAATCTGTACGATTTTAGTATTAAAAGTTACTTTTAAGGCGAGGATTAAAAGTGTTTTAATGTCAAAAATGGTATTAAAACACACGTCATTTAAGACGATTGCAGAAAAAAGCTTTTATTTACAAAAATATCATGAACTAATAATATTGTTGACCAAGTAAATAGTGCTGACTTTTTCTAACTTATAGTGTCATGGTTACAAAAGTGAATGTTTGCCGAGGTATTGAAACCCCTTAATTTCAGTGAAATCAACTGGTTACAATTTTTTCTCATATAAAATTTCAATCAACTTATAAAATAGTTGTTTGTGACTTTCTCTTATATTCGCGTCTTTAGTCTTTTGACAAACGTAATCAAAACTTTTATTTCTTCTCTTTTCATATAATCCATTAATGTCAAGCTCGTCATACAAATTTTGAATGACTAAAATACTTTGAGGGTCAGAGTTTCCGTAATGTTTATGAATTAATTTTTTTTGACTCGGTGAAGCTACTGCTAATGCTTGAACAAGTAACCACTTTAATGCTCCTAAAGTTATATCTTCATCACGATCAACCATATCATCCTGAATTAACACATTAATTAAAAATTAGAGTATTTGGCAATTACGAAGTTTTATATACCTGTATTTGCTTAAATATTCCTAATTCAAATAATAGATCTTTAGCTTTTTTAGGTAATTCATTATCATAGTCGCCTGAACAATAAGTAGCAAACATAATGGGAACTAGAACTCCAGGATAAGTAGAAATATATTGAGTCAAGTTATTATGTGTTTCGAAAGTGCACAATTCAAATTTTTTATGAACTTTAAACATTTCTTCCATAGTTTGACCGAGAGTAACCTTAACAATAGAAGTATGCAATAATTCTATACTTGAAGTGTACCAAGGATATTTGGAACAAAATTCTTTTAAAATCATGTAAGATAACTTTTCAAGAAGAACTGCATCATTAACGGCTAGAAATTTAACATCCTCTTGTTTGTACAAACAAGTATAGTCCCATCGAATATCTGCTCCTTCGATGATATCGTCGTTGACTTGCAGAGAAGACACAATCTAAAATTTGTATCTTTTACTATTAATATATTGTATAAAATAGGTTTGTTGAATTAAAACATTCATGAATTAAAAATGAAAATTAAAAGTGTCTTAGAAAAGTATCAGATATTTGTTGATTTTGAACAAAACTGAACAAAACGACTATTTTTCAACGACATTTTTAAGTTTCACATCATGGTGTTTTAATTCATGGAGCTATTAATAACTACTTCGGTAATTTATTTCGGTAACTTCGGATTTTTATTAACTAGTCTTCTTTAAAAACAATTAAATTTGATTATGAGGCATTTTTTTCGCGATTCTCATCGGTCAATAAATTCTTCTGTCGTTTTTTAGAATATTGCCGACTATTGTTTATTGCTATTTATTACTTGTTACTTTACCATTTAAAGCCTTTGAAACTTGATAGACATGTAGTCTAAATTCTTAACTTTGATACCACATGCTTAAATTGATATAAAAGTGTTCTGAAAAAGCGTGGCCCGTATAGTAAAAAATATGCAATATTTTTGTCCATGAGTGTATATGACATCTCAATAGAGCGTGTCACGTCATGAAATTCAATTTTATTCCACGAGGTTCGCACAATTGATGGTCCTAAACGTCAAATTACAGTATTACCAAATTACTTTTATTGTATATAATTGTTAGGAATTTTTCAAATTTGTTTGAGTTAAGTAATTTGGTAATACTGTAATTTGACGTTTGGGACCGTCGATTGTGCGAACCTCGTGGAATAAAATTGAACTTCATGACAAGTGACACGCTCTATTCAAAGACAATATTATCCATTGACTCTTTATTTGCGATATGGTTGGCCATGTTAGGGTGACAGATTCCACTCGGTATAAATTTGAAAAAAATCAGTAAGGTTAAGTATTGTAGAGTAGTGGCTTTTATTCAATTGTGTTAATAGTTGGCCTGTCAGTGGTCTGTCATTTTTTTGGTATTGTCAAGAGCTGTCAGTCAACTTAATAGGGACTTTTTATTTTGGCCAACCAAAAAATAAAAGTTCATGGCCAACCATAGCGCAAATAAAGAGTGAATGGATTATAGTCAATAAATTTCTTATAAAAAATAATTTGAAACGTTCTTACTAAATCATAGCTCCATCCCAAAATACGAGACAATAATTGTTTTTCTGAAGTTTGTTTTTCTGGCGGCTCCATTACTTTATACAAAGCTTGTACTTTTAGTCCCTCTATTAGCATATTGTGTGGTAACAATCTTTTTAATATCATTTCATTTCTTTGTGTAACTTCAGGCAAATCTTTCGATTGCTTTTTAATCACATCCAGTATCTTGGGAAACACCGAATTATAAGCTTTAATCTCTTCTGAATCAAAAATCAATTTTGTGGTTAGAGGAGTCACTTTCTGAGAGGCTGATTTTCTAAAAGTTCAATCAACTACTGAAAATACTCTAATTTTACAAAAAAAAACTTATCTTACGTGTTCAAAAACCTTAGTTTAGTATTACACTTTTTAAGGTTTCTTGCGAAAAAACTCGGTGAATTTTTGAAGCGTAAATTAAACATTTTATGCTATTATTGCGTAACTCTTGTACATAGGTAGGTACTGTTTAATCTCAATTTAAAATTGATTATCGATTTATTAAAATTTTACCTTATATACTCTGATTTACAATTAGTGTGACGTCAGAATTCATTATGGTCAAATTAACGCTGTAAACCAGTTTTCAGGCGTACGGTTCTAAAGTACAATGCACACGGCAATAAAACAATGAAAATTGTTATTTATGTAATTTGTTTATGTTCACAGTATCTATAACTTTTATGAAAAAAATTTCAAATTCTAAGCATATTATACTAATAGTTTTTCCAAAATTTTAGACACGTTTGGGTGGAAACCACGGTACCCAATTTTAAATGTTTCAGCACATTTTTAAGATCCAACATTGCATAATAGTTATCTTATATTTGTAATAAAGAAATATAAAAGCAACGTTTATTAAAATTTTAATACAAAAATAATAGGGGAGAGCGAGGCACATTGAGACTGCCAAGAAATTTAATTTCTTTTATAGGTAAGTTACACTTTGATGTTTTATCTAAAAGATAGTATGTTAGTACTACAAATTTGCATTAACTTGTGAGAATTTCTGTTTTAAATGTATCCCAAAGTACCCCACGGTGGGGCAGTTTGGTTAGGTGGTTGGGTAGTTTGGGACACGTGTAATTATAATAGGGTTTTTATCAGAAATAATACTCTTTGGGTTTGAATATTTTTTTTACTTTAAATAAAAAAAACAGAAAATATAATTATGATTTACGGTGGTACCTATCAAAAAGCAAATATAAAGATAAAATTAAAAAAAAAATTTTATTGGATATCGTATTCCTTAACGCTGTCTAAATGTGTCCCACATTATTTGTCCCAATCTGCCTCACCGGTAGCGTATTGAGCTTCCCTCTGGATTATAGAACCAGTGCGAAATGCTGTTACTGGATTGGCTGGTAGCTTATAGTGGAATAGAGATATGGGACGGTCATAGAGGGTTACGGATGTTAGCTCCCATTAGCAATTTTATGCTTGAATATAATTGAGGACTACGTCCTGAACAACCCCTGACAGTTTTGACAATTCAACTAGTGTGGCAACATTAAAAAAAATGGCCTTCTTCTTGCACTTTCACATTTTCGTTCTTAAAATAAGAAATAACTCGAGCTGTAATCAACGGATAGAAAAAAGTTTTGATAAGGAATTGTTTGGGATTTAATATCGCAAAATTCTAGTCCAGTTGCGAGACTTTTAATCTATTAAATTTTCCTAAAAACCTTCCCGAAGTTAAGAGGTTGTCAAAAAATGTTTTCTTTATTTATTCTGAAAGAAGTAAGCCAATTTTAAAGATATTGCACGAAAAGATGTTACTTGACTAATAAAATTAGCCTGCCAAATAGGAGTTTACAAAATGGATTTCAATAGCCGCAATATGGATTTCTGCACAATTTGTTGAAGGTGCTTCCATTTTGTGACATCGTATAGAATTTAAACAATTTTTTTTTTCAAATCTCAATTTTCTTATGTACTTTGTGATACAATAAAAAAGCATTTTTTTTTTCATTTACTATGGATTTTTGACCTTTTTGTCCGAACGCGTTTTACAAAAACTGTTCTATCTCTTCTAATTTGAACTGCAACAAAATTGTATATGCTTAGTCAAATAGAGTTTTTGAAGACCTATCATTTAAAAAAATAATTGTTTAATTTGGTCAAACAGAAGAGTAGAGAGTTGCCTTTTCGTGTTAGCAATTTCAGTGGCCGAACGCCTAACCTTTTTTAGGTTATTTTTGGGTCAAATGAAAGGCAGAATATTTTTTCATTCATGTATATCATTTAAAAAATATATGCACTTTTTAATTCAACACCAGAACAGGAAGAATGAGTCGAAACGCAAGAAATTTTTTTAAAATCCGGCAAGACTCGCTGAAACCATGGTAAAATTTAATCAACAAGCATTTTCTCACTACCGATGCTTGCATGTACTTTCTATAGGATATGCGTTTGTAATGGACCGGTTTAATATTTAATGAATTTTTAGAAGTAACTGCTTAAATTATTAACAAAATCAAAAAATACCTGCACATTTGGATGTACGTGAAAAATTACCCTATAAACATAAAAAATAATAAAAACATTAAACCGGTCCATTACAAACGCATATCCTATAGAAAGTACATGCAAGCGTTGGTAGTGGGAGAACGATCGTTTATTAAATTTTACCATAGTTTCAGCGAGTCTTACCGGATTTTTACAAATTTTCTTGCGTTGCGACTCATTCTTCTTATTCTGGTGTTGACTTAAAAAGTGCTTATATTTTTTAAATAATATACATGAATGAAGAAATAGTCTGCCTTTCATTTGACCCAACAATAACCTAACAAAGGTTAGGCGTTAGGCCACTGCAATTGCTAACACGAAAATGCAACTCTCTACTCTTCTGTTTGACCAAATTAAACAATTCTTTTTTTAAATGAAAGGTCTTCAAAAACTCTATTTGACTAAGCATATACAAATTTGTTGCAGTTCAAATGGGAAGAGATAGAACAGTTTTTATAAAACGCGTTCTGACAAAAAGGCCAAAATGCCATAGTAAATGTCGAAACAAAATATCCTTTTTTATTGTATCACAAAGTACATTAGAAAGTTGAGATTTGAAAAAAAAAATTGTTTAAATTCTATAAGATGTTGCCACACTAGTTGAATTGTCAAAACTGTCAGTGGTTGTTCAGGACGTAGTCTTCAATTATATTCAAGCATAAAATTGCTAATGGGAGCTAACATCCGTAACCCTCTATGACCGTCCCATATCTCTATTCCACTATAAGCTACATAAATTATAAAAAGTATTTATTTACCATTTCGACGCTGCGAATTCAATACCTAAATATTTACAAAACATTGAGCTCGCTGTTATATTCTTTATATAACTATACAGAGAGGTCTAAAAACTTGTAACAGCGTTAATAACTTCTAAACGAATTGACCAAACGGAATGAAATTTGGAAGAAGTAAATAACGTAATTTTTACAATATTTTGACAATGCTTAAAATTTTTATCACTTAAATCTTCAGAGTAATGGTGTCGGGGTCAATTTTTTTAAATAGCAAGGGGGGAATTTTTTTTTATTGAATTTTATTAATTTTTGAAATAAGTGTTAAAAGGTATCTGGGCACATTGATGCTAATAAGTATCTTTGATACAAGATACATGATAATTCAATTTCAGTATCTTTGATACAAGATACAAGATACTTTCACCTCAAGTATCATAGATACAAGATACAAGATACAAAAGTATCAAAGATACATGTATCATTGATACTGCCCAACTCTGCCAAAATCTAATAGTCTTGAACCACGACATCAAAAAGCTCTATAAGATATTTGAAGCCAATCGGTTAACACGTTCGAGAGTTAGGTAGTGGAGAAGAAATTTCCTAAAATTCATAAAAAAATTTTTTAATGCAACAAAAGAGGTTTCTCGAAACAAACTTTATTTAATTAATTTATTAATATTAGAAACATGTTCGGTAGAAAAATTAACACTCTAGAGATATAAATAAGGTCTTTAATGCTAAATTTAGTCATACAGCAAGAGAACAGGCAAAATACACATAAATTCACTTAAACCGTAGTACAAAAAGAAAACCTGGGTGAATGTTGCAAATACTTTTTTCCACGGATGAAAGATACATATATTAAATTAAATTGAGAGAGCTAATACTTGATTAAAACTGTTAAATAATCATAAGAAATCAAATTAAAGTTTTAACGATTAATTTATATCCATACATATGATACATATACATATTTGTCGTATATGCATGCTTCGTAGGATGTGTACTTTCCCTGTAGAAGTAAATTAAAGAGTATCAAAATTAATTAATTAAAAAAATCCAATTCCATTCTTGGCGAGATTAAAAAATAAGCAGTTTAGGTAATAAATAAGTAAATAAATAAATAACTTTTCCACACCACCTGTATGAGGTAGTAAAAAAGGCGCTTTTTTTAAATGATGTCCCTTATGCATATACGTTTTCTGCAGACGCAGTAGGTATAGGAACGAGCGTTCGACATCGTTCGGTTACAATCGAGATAATTATTAATTAATTTTAATTAAAAGTGTTTTTTTGTTTGGTCTTTCAAATTAACTTTATTAACCTTCGCACTACACACTTATTTTTCATATCATATCCTGGCAGCAGTGGTGGCAGACCTCTTCAGAAATTGTTAAATTTTTTTTTTCATAATTGCAATTTAGTAGCGATGAATAAAACTCACAATTTGTTGTATCAAAATTTACGTACAATGTTTATTCAGAGTGTCTCACAAAATAGGCGGAACGATAAAATATCTATGAAATATGTTGTTATTTAGTATTTTTTAATAGGGAAGTCTCTTCAAATTTATATCACAATCAAGGGCCAATTTTTAGGTGTAAAATATAAATTCATTCGCAATTATGTGGGTCACTTATACTAAATACAACTTTTTATCTTAATTATTGCATTTTATAAACTGGTTGTAAGCGACCGAATAGTAGGCATGAAAAAAAACGATTTTGTGACGTCAAAACCCTGTTTTTAACCCTGTTTAACCTTGTGGTTGTCATTCTTGTCAGCTTCTCAGATAACACAGACAATCATTGAATTTGTAATATAAAAATTATAGATGTGGCCATACGAGGCACTTTTTCCTGCACGTAAAATCTTATAATTTTGTATTTATGTTAATTAAAATTTAATTTAATATATTAAAAACACCTAATCATATTAATGCAGATGTTGAAGAACACATTTGCACCAAACACCACTTGTAACGATCTCTTTAAACTTTTGCTTCCATCTCCATATAGATGATATAGTCAAATTTTTTAAAGACTACCGACACGTGACCACCTTTATATGTATAAATAAACATGAAAATGACTTATTTCGTGAGTTTAATTAGTCAATTTAGTTAATACATTTATTGCTAATTATTATTAAATATTTATTTAGAAAATTTATAGTTAAATTAATTATTTATTCAATATTTTAAAAGTCACGTGTCGGTAGTCTTTTAAAAATTCGAGTGTAGCTATTATATTCCATAACTGTCATGCTGAAGTTGCTACACATGTAAGGGTTATGACGTCACATACCGTTTTCGGCGCGCAGTCTGTAACTCAAATTTTAAATATTTTTTAAAATAGGAAATATTATCGTAAAAAAATTTAAAAAAAAAACAGACACATTTTGAATCATAACGAACAATAATTAAATACTTTTAAAATTGAAGAGACTTCCCTATTGGGTGGGCTGGAGCTTAGGGGGTAAGTAGGATGCATCACTCACTACGTTTTTAGATTTCCACCTTCGTAGTTCGTACTACCCAAACGGTTTCAGGCGATTTTTTGATAGCTCTTTTAGTTTCAGAGATATAGCTCTTGGCTACTTTTAAAATTGACACACTGTATATAAATTGTTATGCTCTTAAACTGTATAGACTGCCGAAAAACATAAAATCTTTAAATGAAAAAAGTTTAAAAATAAAACAATTTTTTATAGCAGCGGCTTTTTACTCCGTCGAGGAGTATATGGATAGTGTTAATTATTAATTTATTATAAAAAAATAATAATTGTCTAGACTCTTTTTTTTTAAATTTATTATTTGTTAGTTGTATGTGTTGTTTGTAATTAGTAATCACTATTTAATTTGACAACTTGATTAGATTTGATTAAACAAGTTATTTATTTTCCTGATTTTTTTCTTTTTCCCATAAATATAAATATTTATAATGCGTAAATTCTCCGATCTCGTTTATTTAACCCTTGAGCACACGTTTCTATGGTGGAAACCACCGCACTTTTCGAACAACTGTAATATTTATAATGTTTTTACATATCGACTTTTTCTACTATAGAGCATCTACCAATAGTGAATGAATTACAATAGTGAATACCTACAATAGTGTTGTGGGTATAGGGAACAGCGCTGCCTGATTTAATATACGAATTATTATTTTTTTTATTTCTAAAAAAAATTAAATAATTACAATTGATAATAAATTTAAACAGAACCATTAAAGAGAATTTCCCGTGATGTAACAATGAAAAAATATATTGCAAGAATTTAGATAAATTGAAAAAATGAAAAATATAAACTTGGACTATCAGATTTCCCGATACTAATATTTTTACCAGTCCAGCCCTGGTGATGACGATTCATTGAGCACATTTTAGTTTGAGCGTATTTGTGAATGAACAAAATATCCGTATTTGGGCACACGAAAACTCTCAGGCAATTCATAAACGACCTCTACACCATCGTAGAGCAACTACTGTTTAGTGCGCAAGTTGGTCTGAAGGTGTCATTGAACCATATTTTTATGAGAATATAGCTGGAAATGCTGTTACGCTAACTGACGAACAGTATAGAGTGATGTTTCAGAAATTCTTTATGGTAAAAATTAATGAATTAGGTCTGAAAGAGGAAGACATTTATTTTCAGCAAGACAGTGCTACATTCCGTACTGCACGCCCTATAAGATGGAGACTTTGCAGCAAATGTTTCCTGACTGAATAATGTCAAAACTAACTATATTAAGTGAACTCCAATAAGCGATAATTATACCTAATTAATTTTAACCTCATATAAAATTTCAATCAGCTTGTAAAAAAGTTTTTTGTGGCTTTCTTCTATATTCGCGTTTTTAGTCTTCTGATAAACATAATCAAAACTTTTATTTTTCCTCCTTTCATATAATCCATAAACATCAAGCTCGTCGTACAAATTTCCAATGAGTAATACACTCTGAGGGTCAGATTTTCCATAATGTTGATAAATTAATTTTTTTTGGCCCGATGAAGCTTTTGCTAATGCTTGAACGATTAACCAAGTGAATGCTCCTACACTTATGCCATGGTCGTTAGAATGATCAAACATATCATCCTAAATTGGCACACGTAATTAAAAATTGATTATTTTGCAATGATGAAGTTGTACTTACTTGCATTTTCGTAAATATTGCTAATTCAATAAAAATGTCTTCTGCTTTCTTAAGCAATTTATCATCATAGTCACCAGAGCAATAAGTAGCAAACATAAAGGGAATGATAATTGCTGAATGAGTAGTAAGATATTCACAATATTTATTATATTTTTCAAAAGTGTACTTTTCCAATTTTGACTTTTTATCAAATTTGTACGTTTGTTCTATAGAGTGGGCAAAAGCAACGTTAACACTAGCAGTATGCATTAATTCTACACTTGCAGTGTACCAAGGGTAATTTGAACAAAATTCTTTTAAAATGAAGTACGATAAGTTTTCAATTAGAACAGCATAATTAATAGCACAATGTTTAACATCCTCTTGTTTGTGCAAACAAGTATAATCCCAACGAACGTCTTCTTCGTCGAGAATATCGTCATTGATGAGTATTGAAGTAAGCAACTAAAATTTGAGTGAGTTTACTATAAAAATAGCCTATTAGAAAAGGATTAGCGTAATGGTAAGCTTAGACAGCTTTATAAAAATAGTTAATTTAGAAAACTATATATTATGGGGGGTGCTTATATGAAATCGCAATTCTTAGGAGATAATCCTGTACAAAATCTTACAAAATCATAGCTCCATCCCAAGATCCGAGACAAAAATAGTGCTTCTGTCGTTTGTTTTTCTGGGGTTTGAATTGTTTTATACAAGGCTTGTATTTTCCGCCCTTCTATTAACATATCGTGTGGTAACAATCTCTTCAGAATATTTTCATTTCTTTGGGTAACTTCCGGCAAATCTCTCCATTGTTTTGTAATCGTCTCAAGTATTATTGGAAACATCGAGTTATAAGCTTCGATTTCTTGTGTATCAAATATTAATTTTGAGCTTAGAGGAGTTATTTTCGAAGAAGATAACACTCTAAAAGTTGATTCAATTACTGAATTAAAATATTGTTATTAAAAATAAAAAAATCTTACGTTTTAAAAAATCTTAGTTCTGGATTAGACTTTTGGAGGTTTATTTTGAAAAGACGCTGTGAACTTTTTGCTAGCAAATTAAACATTTTCTACTCTTTGTAAATTATAAATAAATAATCTTTAATAATAACAACTATCGTATACTGTGACAAGTAGTAAAGTATTAGAACATTGAAGATTTAATAAAATAACTTAAAACAGGAAGAATAAACTTAGCAAAATTTCTAGATTTGATCAAATTATAAACAAATTGTACGATATTAAGAAAATATCTAAAGTCATAACTTCCAGTTCTGATAAGTCCAGGATATTACTAAGACTTCAAATGTATCAGATATACACAAAGTGATTACTTTTCGCTTTACCTTGGGTTGGAGCCATATACGCCTCTACTAATTTCAGTCTTGAAATCAGTAGTTATTTAAAAAATAATTATTAAAAAAAAAGTTTGAAAGACGTTTTTATATACAATAATTTAGAAATTATTCTAATTTGTTGTCAAATACACAGGGTTATTCACATTCGACCGGCACCATGGGGATCTCGCTTATTTGAAGAGATAGAGAAACGGTTAAATTAGGGCAAAGTTGGGGAATTTTATACCGACTAATAATCTGAAAAGAAAAGTGCCCTAGCTGCTTTTGTTTTTGAACTATTGACAAAAAATCGACTTTTTGTTTTTCGACTTTATTGTCTTTATTATCAAAAATTGTGAAAATCAGAACTTTTATATTCTACATCCGATTCCGAAATCACATTTGATACAAAACGTTTCGGTTTTCTGGAACCATCATCAACTTTAGTGTTTTAAATAGGCGCAATCTTTTGTTTTAGTACCATTTTACAGATCATTTTTTGCTGATATCAAAAATGTATATCACTTTAATATTTATTTTTAAATTTCTTACTCAAATAAGCAAATAGTTATTTAGCGGAGATCAAGTTGTAACGATACAAATTTGTGAGGGTAGTAAATTTACCGTTTTTACAGAAAACTGTTTACTACCCTAAATTTCAACTGTAAATGTTCTAATTTTAAGTGGTTTACTTTGTAAGAATAATAAACGAGGGCTTTTTCTTAGCGCACCCTTGTCAATTGTTAGTTAAAAGCAGACATAAAGGGAGCCAGCTTGACCATAAGGCATCCTTCGAAGATCGGACAAGTAGGGTATTTCTACCTGAACATCTGGTCTTCGGGGATCTGATGTCTAATTGCAGATATCGCTGCCGTAGTCACTGCTGCCGCCGTCTCTATCGCCGTCCGTTTGCTGCCGCCGCCGTCCGTTCTGCCGCCTGTTGTCGCTACCGCCGTTACCGCTAGGTCTGCCGCTACCGCTGTTACCGCCGCTGCTGCCGTCAGACTGTTCCGCCCGGTTGGCATCGCTCGCACCTGGAATTAATTTGACAATCGTGGGTTCCTCTGTTACGAGTGATCGCAATACGACGGTCATTCTCGTAGCAGGCTTGTTCAATCGCCTCTTCATGGGCATTGTTCCGGCTAACCCTCGGTGATCGCATTACGACGGTCATTCCGATGGGGGACGGGTTCTCCTTGTCAAACATTCCTCGTGTGGCCGGTGTACCGCCGTCAGAGAGCCGAAGGAGAGTGTCTTTAGTTTGATGCGCTCATTAGCCCAGATCGGATTCTTGGTCATCGGGCTAAGAGTCCATCCTAATTAAGGCCTCTTCAAGACGAGCATTTAACATGGCTCATCAGCCGATTAAGTCCGTGCAGGGTAAAGATCGCAGGCGGGAGAAATTCCGCGACCGGGTCACCACCGTTTATTACCATCGCGAACCCTTTATGCTTGGTTTGGCTACAGGTCTGTTGTTTCTCGTTTGTATATAATCTTCTGTTCTTTCTGTTTATTCGCTCTTATTTTTATTTGTTTTATGTAGTTTTAGTTTAGTTTTAAGTCTGTAAATATTTCTGTCTGTTTGATCCGCAGCTGCCGAGTTTTATAAATAAATTTGTTTAATCCAAATTCTATTTATTATTGTTGTTCTCACAAACAACTGGCGCCCGTCAAAAACCCGTGCGAAAAGTCATAAAAGGAGGTAAAAATTCTTTACCGTCTCCAACTGTTTTGCTACCCGGAAAGCAGTAAACCATAATAATCACCCTTAACCACCCTTGTACATATAAGTATAAGAATGTGGTGGTCAGGTAAAAGGGGTGGTTATAAAGTAACTTTTGAAATTTTGGTGTCTGAGTTTCCGAGATCCTCTCGATTTTTGGATATCAAGATTTTGAATTTTAGACACCTTAATAAATTTTTAAAATGTTAATTTCGTTATTTATTAAATTAAATTAATATCATTGTTTACTCAGTTTATTTTTGTAATAAACGCAAATAAAGAAAAAATTTTAGTTGTAATCGAAGCATGGGTTTATGTTTTGTTATACCGGCTTTTGTTTTAATTCTGGAGCAGCTTGGTGCTTAATTTTTATTAACAAATACGCTTATTTGAGTACAAAATGTAAAAATAAATACTAAAGGAATACACATTTTGGAAATCAGCAAGAAATGTTCTGTAAAATGCTACTAAAACAAAAGATTACGCCTATTTAAAAAACTAAAGTTGATATGGTTCCAGAAAACCGAAACGTTTTATATCAAATATAATTTCGGAATCGGATGTAGAATACAAATTGGCTGTAGAGAAGTTCTGTTAGATTTTCAAAAATTTTTATAATTAAAACAATAGTCAAAAAACGAAAAGTCGATTTCTTGATTTTTTGTCAATAGCTCAATAACAAAAGCAGCTAGAGCACTTTTTTTTTAGATTATTAATTAGTTAGCAAAAAATTCCACAACTGTGCCCCAATTTAACCTTTTCTCTATCTTTTCAAATAAGCGAGATCCCCATAGTGCCGGTCGAATTTGCATAACTCTGTAGCCTGTAGGTATGTTCCAAATTATTTTATTAAAAACATCAAAAACGTCAAACTTCGATAAATTCAACATTAAAATTTCAATTCAATATTTTTTAGTACTCTTTCAGGACGAGAATTTGTAAAGTGGTAGTAAATTAGTAGTAAAATTCTAAAGTATCATTCACATAAGCAATAGTGCAGTTGTATTGGTAGTGCAGGATTAGTGTAGAAAGTTAAAGCCGTATAGTTCTACCGCGTTGTTCACAGATCTGTGAAGTTGGAATAGCCTTCATAAAATTATGGAATAACTAATATGCCATCAATACGTGCTAGTTACGTGTTCTTACGTGCTGTCAACAAAACATTCCGTGCTCTTCCGGTTGCCACGTAAAGCCGTTTTAAAGTTGGTTATTCTATATTCACGTAGAATAACCCATGAGAGGGATGTCAATTTTTTGGTGTCAAGATGACGTGCTCGTTGCGTGCTATTATGCGCTGTCAATAAATTATTTTGTGCTCATTCGGTTGCCTCGTAAAGCCCTTTTATGACTTTTATAGTACTCGTACTACTGTTGACAAAATCTAGGTAAAAACTCGTTAATTGTTTTTAAAATAAAACCGATATTTAAATTATATTACTTGTTTAGATAGTTTCTGTTTTGTTTTAACAATTTGTGGATTTGGATCATTGAATAAATAAATAAAAAAAATATTATTTTAAAATTTATATTATATTGAGTAACCGATTTAAAAAATCGAGCAATAACGTTTTCATGTTGATTAGAAGTGGAACGGCAGACAGTTGCGTTAAAAGTCCAGACGAGCTCATGAGCTCGTCTGCAAAGTCTTACAAAAATCACTTCATAGAGCATTCATATTTTGGTTCTATTCAACAGCCTTATAAATATCAAGTTTATTTTTGCAAAGAATAAATAAATGCACAATGAATTTTTAAATTTGCAACGTCTGCCGCTTGTGGATGGTCGCATTATCAAAACAGACACCGTTAAAGAAAAATTTCAGAGATATGGTTCATTGAAATGGCATACATTATTAGCTCGGGTAAATGACTATAAAACTCAGCAGTGATTCAGTCATTACTTGACTGTAATATCAAACCTTTGGTATCTTTTATGAGGCTGTTGTTTTTATAGCAACCTCTTGAACAAGGTTAGTTTGATTTCAACCATATACCATACCATATCATACTTACTATGAAATAACATTTTTGCTTTATTAAATAATGGAGTCTGTTCTGCCGGGTAGGTATATGCATATGCATTGTGCAATGTGCATGTGCAATGTGCAGATCACCTAAGTCAGAAGGAAGATTTCGCAAACGGGTCTCTCAAAAGGGGTGTAAAGCAAAAAAACTTTTTTTCAATAATACATGCTACAAAAATATCTAAGAACAACGATGAAAACCTCCCATTTTTAGCACAAATCCGAAAATTGTAGCGTCCAACAGCGAAGAGCTTCATGAAAATAGTTAAAAATAGTGAACTGTTTTATCGGCCTTACGCAAATGCAAATAATGTCACTTTGACGTAGACCCAAGATGATTGACGATTCAGCTACAATTTATCTAGTAGTTGTAGTTTTAACGGTGACGTCACTAAAGAATCCAAAACTTTGAACCTCTATAACTTTTTAATTAATAAGGCGCTAGCTATAATTTTTGCGGAGCTAATGGTTATTTTTTCGAAATTCGAATTTCTACAATATATTGATAACCAATAAGGCGCTAGCTATAATATTGGCGGAACTAGCTGGCGCTAGCTTAGCCCAACCAGGTGCAATGTTTTTTTTCAAAAACATCTAATTTCGGGGGGCCATGTTGACTGACCCCTCCTTCTGACTGTGAATTGAAGACACGAGTTAAACATTAGTATTCATAATGTCATAATGAATACCTGTCTTTTTATCATTTCTTGGCAGCTAATAACAAAAAAATTATAAAATTTGATAAGACTATATAACTTGCGGAAGTTTAGATAAAGTCTCGCATATATGATAATATTTGTATAAACATGCAGTATACACTATACAAAGATGTTTGAGTTATCTAAAATTATAACAATAGGCCTTGTTAAGGAAGTACGAATTTTTAAATTTACTTGAATAAATTTTCATAATAGTTTTTCAAAACCAGGTATAGCCCAGTTTCCAGAGACATATAAGCATATAAACCTCAGAAAATTAGGAAAGTGCAAAAAAATTCGGTATTCAGATAGATTAAGGCATGGCGAAAAAGATGCAACAAAGTTTGCATTCAATATAGGGGCCGCTTCATCGAAAAAAATGGACCTGAAGAGGAAAAAATGTGTTTTTTTAAGAATATCTCAGAAAGTATGCGATCTAGAGAAAAATGAGTAGACCCCCATTTTATAGGTGAAGCATTTTTACAAATCATATGTCCTATAAAAGTTTTCCGTTAGAGTAACGGTTTTCCTGAAAACCAATTTCAAAAATATGTTGAAAAATAAGATTTTTTAATTTTCTTAGAAAAATCATAATTTTATCAATAAAGTCTTGAAATTTTTTCTTTCTCGACGAGTTAAAACTTTAGTACACTCCTTATAGGAAGATCTGCATTATAAATTATACATAGAGTGTGAAGAAAAAGTAAAGAAGCAGTGGAATATTTTCTTTCCCGTTAGCAATATCAAAAAACGGTTGGACCCGTCAAATTGATTTATTTCAAAACAAACATTTTCCAACGATTTTCATTTTTCTACGTCACCCCCTTCGAGCAATGACATCATCGGATTTATTTTTAAATGACGATGTATATTATTTTTCTTGCGGAATTGGATAGTACATTTTTTTGCTTTACAATCCTATAAAAATATCAAGAAAACAAAAAAAAATTTGAGGTCTATTTGGGTAAACGGTTAAGATGATCCCGACAAAACAAAAGCAAGTAGATTTAGATCCGGTGATGTAGCTAACCACTCGATAAGCCCTCTTCTACCATTCCATCCACCTATTATCGAAAACTGGACATCTTATCTTTTTTTTTTCTTTGCAAGAGGACCCAAAATTTTTATTTTATATTTTTTTGTAGGAATGCAAAGAGAAAAAATGTACTATCGCATTCCGCAATGAAGAATATACATTGTCATGATCAAATTCTTATTAACATTTATGTGTCAACAACTAATGAAGCACTTCTAGGCATCACATAAACTTCAAATTTGGCACCAGTGTTATCATGACCTCAAAATTTATAAAAAAGTAACCAAGTCCTGAAAACCCCTCCCAAAACGCCCCCGTTTTTTTATTAGAGGAAATCAGACCTACGTAGGGATCTTTAGAGTGTGTCGACACAACGACACCAAATTTCAAGTTCCTAAGATGCTTAAAAGTGCTTATGACTCAAAGTAACAAAATCACAAAAATTGGTTAAAAAGATGATGAAGCAACTGCACATTTTTTTAGAGTATAAACTTTGATCTTTAGGGTAGATATTTAGAACTCAATAAAAATGATTTCATTAAAATTCAATCAAGGAGTTGGTTCTTCTCAGTAATATTATTTCGTAAGTTACCTTGAGTCACAAGCACTTTTAAGCATCCTCAAAACACTAAAGATCGCTAAATCGGTCTGGTTTCCTCTTTAAAGAACGGGGGTGTTGCCTCCCCCCCTTCTTCAATTTGTCCTTTGGGGAGTTTTCAGGACTTGACAACTTTTTTTATAAATCTTGAGGACATGATCTACACTGGTGCCAAAGTTTGAAGTTTATGTGATGCCTAGAAGTACGTCATTAGTTATTGGTACTTACATAAATATTAATAAGAATTTCATCATGTCTTTTTGAATTTTTTTTTGTGTAAAATTTTTGTTTAGTTAATAAATATCAAAAGTGTAAGCATTTTTAGTAAAAATTATGAAAGAAAGCTTCTATTTCAGCTAATATTTGTCGTAGCTTTATTCATTCTCACGGGTCCTTAATTTTGACCAACTATTTCAGGACCACCCTGTACATATATCTGTGTTCGTTTATGAAATTATCTCTTTTTGGGGCATTACAAATCTCTAGAAGCAATAATAAGCTGTTTTTGAAATTAGTTTCGTGAGACTAATTTTCAAGTTCAAATATTTCCACAGATTTACTTAAATTCAACAGCCGCTCCTATAGTTCCAGTAAATCCGAGAAACTTCTAGCTTCATATATTTAAAGTATAAGTTATTATCTTTCATTTCCAGAAAGGGATGTTGAAACGAATACAGTGCTTTAGATTTATGAAGGGTTTTTTAAAAAAATCGCCACTTTCTCTACTTATCAACTATAAGCAATAGATCTAGAAAACTGGAAACTCTAGGTAAATTTTCCTTAATGCATCACAAAGTAGACATATTTTCCTTCAAAATTAGTATGTAATTTTTTTCAATTCGTTTAATATTAACGATTTTACAGCTATTTTGAAGTAAAAATTTTCAAAAAATTCAAATTTACATAAAATGAAGAAATATAAATTCCTTGTACTTTTATAAAATAATGTATAATCAATTTATCATGATGTAACTTTGAAATATAATTCATAAGGAACGATTTGCATCACGGAATAATTTTTTATGCAATTTTTTCCACAAAATATCATCAATTCTTTAAAATATGGTAGAAAAATAATTTCATTTGTCGTTTAATAGTACAAGATGTAACAGAAGTAAACGATAATACATCGAGGTGCAAGCTGAAATCTTTAGGTTTCCATTCATATAGATTTTTTTAATTTAATCACTGCTCATCTTGGATTAAAACAGTTTTTTGTTCATCAACTCGCACGTATTTAGCAATATTTCAGCTAGTCTGCTTAATAATATTTTTGAAAACATGGCATTTTTATGACATGTTTTTCGGGAAAACCGTTACTCTAACGGAAAACTTTTATAGGACATATGTTTTGTAAAAATGTTTCGTCTATAAAATGGCGGTCTAGTCATTTTTCTCTAGATCGCATACTTTCTGAGATATTCTTAAAAAAACACATATTTTCCTCTTCAGGTCCATTTTTTTCGATGAAGCGACCCCTATATTGAATGCAAACTTTGTTGCATCTTTTTCGCCATGCCTTAATCTATCTGAATACCGAATTTTTTTGCACTTTCCTAATTTTCTGAGGTTCAAACCTTTGGAAACTGGGCTAGTACCAAAGTATAGTTTTTCATTTTTGTAGGTTTAGATTGTTTAGAGCCCGTTTGGTCTATAACTAGTTCTAACGTTTTTTCAAAATTTTGCTAGCCATTTTAAAAAGTAATTTTGTAATAATAGTATGGATTAAAATAGTACATTGCAATACATGGTCGGTAAGTGCAGAGTTAACAAATCGAGAAAATGTTAGCAAAACGAGACCCGTAGGGTCGAGTTTTTCTAATTTTCGAGATTTGTTAAGAAAAGCACTTAACGATCCGAGTATTGCATACTATTTTTTGCACAATCGTGAAAAATAACTAATAATAAATTTATTTTTTAAAAACTGACACTAGTTGACAGTTGTAAATAATTTTTATAATTTTCAAGTTTATTCAAAATAGTAACCGCTGGAGAACAATGTTGTCCCAGTAACAAGACTAAAAGTAACAAATAGCTCAAACATCTGTTTCACTTACCACCCTTGTGCTTTTGGTTAAATATTTCGAAATCATTATTTTATTGTTTCTATGGACACATACAATGGTTTGGTAAAATCAACTTCCTATTAGTATAAACATTCTTGGTAAGTACAGAATAGAACACGATTGTGCAAAAATTCATTTTATTAATAAACGTTAGTATAAATAATAACAATTTTATTATTTAATAGGTACATGGGAAAAAACGAAGTTAAGGGGACTTTATTTGAAATTTAAATAAAAGACCCTATTATTAAGTAAAACTTCTTAAACCTCTTATCTTACTTTACCTGTAGTAAAAGAATACAAAACCAAAAGATTTCGATATCTATCACGGTTGAGGCGGTACAAAAATTATTTTAATTTATGTCGCTCTTATTACCTATTAATTGTTTAAAAATTTAAAATTTCTTGATGTTCAAAAATTGTTAAAATAAAACAGAAACTATTAAAAGTAATTTGAATATGATTTTTGAACGTAAAAAAATTAACGAGTTTTTACCTAGATTTGTCAACAGTAGTACGAGTACTATTATAGTACAAGCCATAAAAGGGCTTTACGAGGCAACCGAAAGAGCACAAAATAATTTATTGGCAGCACATAATAGCACGCAACGAGCACGTCATCTTGACACCTAAAAAATTGACATCCCTCTCATGGGTTATTCTACGTGAATATAGAATAACCAATTTTAAAGGGGCTTTACGTGGCAACCGGAAGAACACGGAATGTTTTGTTGACAGCACGTAAGAGCACGTAACTAGCACGTATTGATGGCATATTAGTTATTCCATAATTTTATGAGGGTTATTCCAACTTCACGGACCCGTTGTTCACATAAACTTAGTGGAATTGGTAAGCGGTAGCACGGTTGGTGAAAGCTAGATAGCTTTATAAATGTAAGTCTAATGGGCATGCCTAGAGATATGTTTGGACGTTTAGTTAGGACTGGATGGCGCTGTGTGGCGCTAGTGTGCACTACATCCTTCATATAATTTGAACGTCCTTCAAATTTTAAACGGCTGTCCCTGTCTAACGTCTGCCATAACGCCATTTTCATCTTAACTATAACGTCGTATACACACGTCTGGCTTTTTTACCTGCTTTGTTTATTAAGTTTATGAAATTTTAGTAAGTGTGGCCAGGTTTGTTAACAAAACTTGAAATTTGTATTATTTAGTGGACATTTCGCACCCTTTATGGATGGGTTTTTATTAAGAATAAGTTAAAAAAAGATTTACATAAGATGTATTAACAGTCTTGAAAGCCCTAAAATGGAGGCGAAATGTCGACTAAATAATAACAATTTGAAGTTTTTTTAACACACTTGAACAAACTTACTAAAATTTCAAAAACTTAATTATAAAAAATTTAAGTGATTGATATAATAAATAAATAAAAATAATAATTTGAATTGATTCCTCGCTTATCTCTTGGTGGAACATTATTAAATAATTAATAAACTTCAAAAAAATTTGTAAAAAGAAATTTTAAGAAATTAAAAACATTTAATTTCTTAAAATTGCTTTTTAAAATTTTTTTTGAAGTTTATTAATTATTAAATAATAAATTTTCTTATACTAACATATTTGAATTTCGCGGGCTTTAGCCCGAGTATAAACCTCTTATCCGAGTTTTAAACCTATAGCTAAGTTCAGCTCTTTTAGTTGGGCTGGATCCTGCCGGAGCGCTGAAAACAATTCTCAACTTTTTAACATGGCACTTACATTTATATAGTGGGTGTTATGTGGATAGCTTTTAACTTTGTACACTACCACTGCAAGCGAAATACAAGCACCCAATGAAAACACACGACGTGCGCTGGCGCATTATGTGATGTTTATAAACGTCAGTTGTTATTATTTTTTTTACCTCTAAAAACCTAAAGGGGTCATTTAAATTGTAATAATATTTTTCAAAAAATACGTTTTTGAGTATTAATGTTGATGATGGCTGCTGCTATTTTCTTGTAAAACATGTTGTGGACACGATATCTAGAAATTGTTAACACCTCAATGCTCACGACTTCTTTCTACTTATACAACTGCACAAAGTTTATGGGAACGCTCAACTTTAAGAATTACCTTACTAAATACACTACAAGAACACTGCAACTGCACTAATCTTATCTGAATGAAGCTTAAGAAAGAAATTACAACGTTAGACCTATTGCCATATCTAAACGACCGTAAATGCGCAGAACAGCAAGTGAGAGAGCTAGAGAAAAAGACGCCCAAACATGGTTTTCACGTATATGTAACCTTGGTTATGAGGCAGTACACAATTTTGCTTTTTGCGCAGGTCGTTTAGATTTGGCAATAAGTATAACTCATAATGTCATTTTTTAAAAATTAGAATGAAGAATTTCTATGCTCTGTAAGGTAAAAAAATGTAATTAATAAAGATATTCACGTAACCAATTAAGAAGTTATAACAGATTATTAAGAACACTGTCCTCCAAATGAAGACGAAACATTCAAACTGAAGGGTCGTTTTTGACACAGAATCCAAACTAGAAAGCAAACGATCAGTGGCGTAAATAACGGGCCCACAGGGCCCGCGTTGCTGGAAGGCGCCAGAAACATCTTTTAGTATGAAATTTCGTTATAAAGGGAATGGGTAGAGGCCTTACTCTGGATTTTGCTGGAGGGCTCCCAAATTCATAGTTACGCTACTGCAAAAGATCCCAATTCTTTATGGTTTAAGAACTTCCCAATAGGAAAAAATTTAACGCTATTAATTATTGTATGTTTCATATTTATAATAAAGAATTTGATGACGTTGTTGTTGCTTAGTAACTTTAAAGCATTGCTGTGGGTTAATGCGGTGTTTTTGCACGCTTTTTTGTTTGATAAACATGGGACTATGATGTAGAGTAGTCCTAACGTAAGATGAGTACACAACGTGACCAAATCTGCCCAAGGCGTGGCTTCAGAATCCAGTGGCGGAGCTAGTTATTTCTTCAGTCAAAAAAATTGTTTTTAAAGTCTGTCAAAAATCAAAATAATTACTTCATTTAATTTTTTTTGAAGTATTAGTAATAATTAATTACTATAGTTTAATACTTTGTAATGAGATATTAAACATTATTAAAATCCTTGTAATTATTTTGCCTCGACAAAAGTAATGTAATTACTATACGATGACACTGTCTACGTTCGTTTCTAAGCAACGGCAGTATAAAACTACTGCGTAACTTTAACGCTCATCACGTGGTGTATTTATCTTATCTTGGCATTACTCTACCAAGGTATAATAGAAAATGTATTTAAAATTTTAAAATAAAATTTTGGCATAATCTCGCTTGCCATTTGAATGTCCTTAATGTCAGAACTCCGTTTTGAAAACTACTGGGTAGGTACTGGGATTTAAAGAAATTGTTGAAGAAAGAAACACTATTTTTAATTTCTAAAATTGTTACTTGTATGATAGACAACATTTTATACACTATAATATAATTGTTAATGATGAACTATGTATAGGTACCTAATTAATTTTAATTTCATATACAATTTCAATCAGCTTGTAAAAAAGTTTTTTGTGGCTTTCTCTTATATTCGCGTTTTTAGTTTTCTCACAAACATAATCAAAACTTTTATTTTTTCTCTTTTCATATAATCCAACAATATCAAGCTCGTCGTACAAATTTCGAATGAGTAATATGCTTTGAGGGTCAGATTTTCCGTAATGTTGATCAATTAATTTCTTTTGGCTTGGTGTTGCTACTGTTAATGCTTGAACAACTGCCCAACTGAATGCTCCTGTAGGTATATCTTCTTCACGATCAACTATATCATCCTAAATGAACAGATAATTAAAAATGAACTCTTTTGCAAGAATAAAGTTTTATTTACCTGCATTTTTGTAAAAATTCCTAATTCAATAAATAGATCTTCAGCTTTTTTAGGCAATCCATCATCATAGTCACCAGAGCAGTAAGTAGCAAACATAGCGGGAATCATGACTGCGATATAAGCAGAAATGCATTCAGCATATTTATTGTATTTTTTAAAATTGTAATGTTCAAATTTTGACTGTTTACCAACTTTATACAATATGTGTTCCATAGTTTGAGCGAAAGCAGTGTTAACACTAACAGTATGCATTAAATCTAAACTTGAAGTGTACCAGGGATAATTTGAACAAAATTCTTTTAAAATAATATACGATAAGTTTTCAAGTAGAACTGCATCATTAACTGCTAGAAGTTTAACATCCTCTTGTTTGTACAAAGAAGTATAACCCCAACGACTATCTGATTCTTCGTAAATATCATCATTGATTTGCATTGAAGATACCATCTAAAATTTGTATCTTTTACTTATTCAAATTAATTTTCTACTGAAATTAAAACCAACGTTGGCAAAAATTTTTCATGTAAATTTCAAGAGTCACTGATCTAAGAGTTTGGCCGAAAAGCCCCCATGCGTTTTTACAGCGTGCCCAACTGCCCAAATTAACTGTCTAACAAAGAGGGTTTCAGAAACGGTAAGAAATAGATGGTTTGGGTATGGAACGGAAACGTGTCTTATTGTCTGGTTTAACCACTGCCAGATGCAAAATTCAAAAAGCTAAAGCTGGTGTGGAGTTATTAAGATGGGAATTCGAATTCTGTAGTAGCTAAAATCTCCGAGTGAGGTGCTAGTGTATATTTTCATAATTTATTTCAAATATATTTTAGAGATTTTTAAAGGTTTCTGTACTGCCCAAAAATTGTTCTTCGCTAGATGTAGCAACTCAGGAATATGTAGACATATATTTTTACCGAGTTTTAAGAAAATTTAAGATCCTCCCATTGAACCTTTTTTTTACCACTTCGTCTACCTAAATATATTGTAGTGAAGTATTATTTTCAAAACGCCATAAATTAAAGTATTATTTTTACACAAACTTTTAAAATATTTTTTGCACATGTTATTTCTATTTAGTACCTAGAAAATCTTATTGGATTATTATTGTGAAAATTTTTTACTAATTCTTGTAATTGTTTACTACATCCGCTCTCAAGTGAAATTAGATAACTGAATTTAATAACACATCTCTGTTTGTAAACAAAACATATTCTTCAATTACATCACTGCACTTTATATTATGCTAAACAAAAAAATCAGTTTAGTGGTAATTTTTAGCAAGCGAAGTTGACTTTTAAAAATACTAAATTTTTAATTATAGTTGCTAAAAAAAATTTCATACAAAATATTCAAAAAATATAACTTTCCTGTTACATCCGTCCGTAAATAAAAAGACAAATTGCAAAGAAAGTATCAAAATAGTATATTGTATTATTAGGATTAAAAGTGGAACTTTGTTTGGCTAGCAATTTTGCATTTGCAAGGCGAAGCGAAGCGTAGCCGAGCGGATGTAAAACTAGCGCGCCAAACAAAGACACTTTTAATCCGAATGAGACATACTATTTTTTCTGCAACCGAAAGAATCGAATTTAAAATAATAAAAATTAAGATGAGAGAAATCAGAAAACGCTACTAAAATCGACTCTTCTTGATTTTTGTTTGCAATTTTAGTAAAGACGAGGATTAAAAGTGTTGCTTAGCAACGCGGATATTTTTATATTAGTAACACAAACGTCAACTTTTAATGTCAAAAATGCTATTAAAACACACGTCATTTAAGACGGTTGTAGAAAAACATATTTTTCAAATTTTTTTTGCTTTTTCTAAAAGATCTCAAAAATTTGATCCCTGAGTCGAAAGCATTTCAAAATCGGTTTAAAAACGTCTGAGTTATTCAGAAAAAGCCAAAAAGTCAAAAAAATCACAACTATAATAAATTGTATAGACAATAAAAGTATTAAAAACATATTTTTCCAACTCTTTTTTTGCATTTTCGAAAAGATCTCAAAAATTTAATTACTGACTCAAGCATTTCAAAATCGATGTAAAAACGGCAGAGTTATTCAAAAAAACAAAAATCCAAAAAAATCACAACTTGCAAATAAAACTATCAAAAACAATTTTTTTTCAAATTTTGTTTTGCATTTTCGAAAAGATCTCAAAAATCTGATTACTCACTCAAAAGCATTTCAAAATCGGTGTAAAAACGGCGGAGTTATTCAAAAATATTTACATTTGTAAATCTAGTCCACTAAGTGAAGTACATAGGTTTCGAAGTCTAAAAAAACATATTTTCACTAATTTTTTTCTAATATAATAAACGAAATAAAAGGAATTTCTTTTTGTTTCGATTCGACCGAAATAAAAAATAAAAATAAAAAATTATTTATTACGCGTAAAATTTATTTTGAATTATTTGGAGTCGATTGAAGAGGTATAAGAATTAAAATTCGTAAGTAGGCCACATAAGAAGCACCCTACTGTTACATTATTACAAACACTTCATTTTTGGACTTCCTGTTTAACCGGAAATTGAAACAACTTTTTTAATTTAAATAGAACACCTTGTATCTTTTTTTGAAAGCTCGTAAAATTAGCTTTCTGAAGATATAAAACAATATATATTTTGAACTTCAAATTAGGCCAAATTTAAAACAAAAAGAAATTTATAGTAAAATTAGTTACTACGTTACTACACTACATCTGGTCATTTTCATTCAAGGTTCCGAAAGGGTCCTTTTTGCATAATGGGTAGTAACTAGGTAGCTGAAGTCAAAAGAAGTTCTTAGAAAAAAACATTTAAAATCCTTTCAAACTTCTTTTAGAAAAAATAATAAAATCGTAGGTAATAAATAAAAATATGTACTCCTTTAATTTTTAATCCATTCAATCCATTTAATCCATAATCCATAAATTTTATGTTAAAAAAAATACAAGTAGGTACATAATGTTGGAAATTGGGCTTCTTTTCACAAGTCCAAGTTTATAAAAAAAAGGAAAAGTTTGTGGGTGGTGTTCTGTGACTTCCTGTATAAAAAATGTTGTCAGAGGCGAAAAATCACGAGCATCAGATAAAATGAAATGATCTGGGCACCGCATAGAAGATAAAGCAAAATGTTTTTAAAAAATTGGTTCAGAGAGGAAAATTTAACCCGTTCAATTGCTAATTGCAGTGCACTACTATAAAGCTGGCCTTACATGCCAACTTCTAAAAGCTAGCTTTTTTTTCTAAGCCAATAGAAACCTTGCATATCTAGCGGCAGACGCTAGAAGTTAAACTTGAACCAACTTTCTAGCTTCTGCCGCTGGAAATGCAGGATTTCTATTGGCTTAGAAAAAAAAAGCTAGCTTTTAGAAGTTGGCATGTAAGGCCAGCTTAAGAATTATAAGATTATAACCATATACGCGTGAGTAAATATCCCTGAACCTGAACTGAACAATAATAACAAACAAGAATTGGGTACAGCTACAATTTTCGAACTTTTTGTAATTCAGAAGGCACAAATCATAAAAAAACATCGATACATGAATTATAAATAATGAGCTATAATTTTAATAAATTCGAAGTTACACTAATAATTATTTATTTTCTTTATATAAGAATTTTACCAAAAATTTTCAATAACGCTTGCTGAAAATTTTTTAAATTTATTTACCTAACAATTTTTTTGATAAATTTTATTGTTTTTAATAAAAATATTTATTATCTTTCTTGTTTTTATTTTAATTTTTTTAATAATAATTTTCTTTCGTGTCCACTTTAAAATCGACGGGGTAAATTTCAGGTAAAATTTGGTCCAACCGTTCTGTCCCAAAAATCGACAGAACATAAGGTATACGCCCCTTATTCAAGTCAACTTTACATGCTCAAATGCTGCCATCTATTTGAGACTGTCTGAACTAATTTATGTAGCAAGGTTGTGAACCTAACCGTTCGAGCTGACGGAATTTTAATCACCTATCAGTAATTTCGCGCCGGCATACTTCACGCTTTTATTTCTAATCCAAGAAGCTTGATATTTTGGCATTTCATTATTATTTAGGATTTCACGGCAAAGTGTGATTTTGAACAAAATCCGTGAATAAAATTTTCAAATTATACCGTCGCGGAAACGCTGGTTAACTCGCTTATAAAAGCGAATTTTCTTTATTATTTTCTTTTAACTCCTTCTCCAATCTTTTATCTTCCCATACATACCAAAATTTTTATTTTTAAGCTTCTATGAAGCCCATGAGTCATGCCGGGCAAATAGTCTAAATTCAAATTTTTTTCGAATCCCCATCTTAACAAAAGAGAACATTCTCTTGAGCACAATAACTCGATGCATTAAAATTGGAATTTTTGTCTGTTAGTTTACATTTGGGGACATGCAAAAAAAATCAGTTTTAACATTGGGGTTTACACCTTGATATCCTAACATAAAATTATTGGCTTTTGTTAATAACTCCCCAACTATAACTACAATAATCTTACAAAATCATAACTCCATCCCAAGATACGAGCCAAAGCAAGTTTTTCTTCTGTTTGTTTTTCTGGTGGTTCCATTGTTTTATACAACGCTTGAATTTTTAGTCCCTCAATTAACATTTCGTGCGGTAACAATCTTTTCAAAATAGTTTCATTTCTTTGTGTAACGTCAGGCAGAGTTTTCGATTTTTCTCTAATCATATCGAGTATTGTTGGGAACACCGAATTATAAGCTTTAACATCTTCCGAATCAAAAACTAATTGTGTGGTTAGAGGATTTATTTTTGGAGTGGAGGGTTGTCTAAAAATTTAATCAATCAGTTAAAATATTGTAATTAACAAAAAGAAATCTTACGTTTTTAAAAATCTTAGTTTGGAATTAAAGTTTAGAAAGTTTCCTTTGAAAAGACACTGTGAACTTTTTTCAAGTAGTAATTTTGACATTTTTCACTATTTTTAATTATTTTTAATTAAATGGTCTCAATAACTAACTTTAGCTATTCACTGATCTGGTTTATCACTTATATAGGTTACCAAAAATAATTAACAGAGAGTAATTACAAAAGTTGTATATTTTATCGGTTAAATTTGCATTTTTTTTAAAACTGATATTAAATGTTTGTAATAAATACGAAAGTTCGTCAGGATCACGTCAGGACGTGCGTCTTTATCCAACTATTTGTCGATTTAAATTGTTCAAAGGATATGTTCGAGTTGAATAATTGAAGTGAGAAAACGACGAGTGGAATTCGACACCATAATAATATCTATAAGTTTCAATTAAAATACACATTTATTTACACCAATAATTTGACGAAATCCTAAGAATAAAGTCACAATCAGCATTGGATACGATAAAATATGGTCTATTTAGAGGTGCATCAGCAAGATAATTATAATTCTAGCATATGGTAGGTATAATGAACCTAATATTTACTTCTGGCGACTATCCGAAGTACAAGACACATGAAGTCTGATCATGTGAACTGTTTCTTCAAAATCATACTTTTTCGAGAACTACCAGTAATAAATCCATGCTGTCTTCAAAGCTGGCCTGACGTAATTACAAATACGATTGTATTAAAAACTTGACAAGTCACGGTTGAAACAGCAACCGGTCACCATTACGAGACACTTTACGAGACACGAGATTATACCAGCACATTAAAAGGTTCTAAAAGCTCATTCTCATACTCTTTAAAAAGAAACTCTGATATGCGATTTTTTTATAGAATCAACCACTTCATGCATCTCAATCACCTCTTCTACCTCTACAAAGTCTAGTGTGTTTGCAACAGGCACGTTCTCAAGATGATTAATAGTATAGTGACTAATACCATATTTTACAGGGTGTTCCAACGCTACGTTATTGACAAATTGTGGCTTTACTATTATACATAGACCACACACTTGTATTTTTTTAATGGAACACTTTGTATACCGGGTGTTGAATGACCTACCGACACATAGGGCAATAGCATGTAAAATCACGTTTTTATAAATTCCTGCTTCCCTAATTGTTTTAGAACAAACATGGAAGAGCCAAATATGATGCAGAATTAAAAATTAGAAATGATAAAAGTATTACATTTCATCATGCTTTTACTTAAAGAGCAAAAAAGACTTTAGAAGTTGTTATAATTTTCATTAATTAGGATAGCAATTTGAATAACAAGCAATAATTTCATGTATCGTAGCAACATTTAAATCGCTACCCTGATTAACGAAAATTTTAACAACTTCTAAAGTCTTTTTTGCTATTTCGTTAAAAACATGATGAAATGTATATCTTTATCATTTCCAATTTTTTAATCTGCATCATTTTTGGCTCTTTCATATTTGCTCTAAAACAATTAAGAAAGCAGGAATCTATAAAAACGTGATTTTACGTGCTATTGTCCTATGTATCGGTAGGTCATTCAACACCCGGTATGTATATTGTATATCTTCTTAATATTTAGATTCTCCTTTCAATGACGATTGTAATGTGTGGGTTAATGGGTCTACCATGGGCCTGGAGCCAAGATACTGCGTATTTTATGCCAAAAACAAGTCAACTTTGCTTGCCTATGGTACGAATTGACATTTTTAAGCGTAGTTTAAGATAAAAAATTCTGACATTGTTTACTTTGTCAATTATGTTTCAAAGTTACGAAAATCGTCATGATTATGCCGTGTGAATCCCAACGCAAAGTGTAATTTTTTCCAAATTTTTAAATGGGCGATAAAAGTTGAAATTCAAAAGTTAATATATTTAGAAAATATTAGGGGAAAGTGGTGAATATCGACCACCTAAGGCATTTTTGTATAAAATCTCAAAATTTAATTCAATAAATCTGAATTTTTTTTTATATGTCCAGTATACTTCCATGCTTCTCAGGATTATTGTAAAAATTGAACATATTAACACATTCCTTCAAAAATTAATGTAAAAATCAAGCAAGAATTTGAGGGGTAAAATCGACCCGCTGCGCTGGGTAAAATCAAGTAGGATAATATCCACCAAAGTATTAATTCATATAATTATTATTTATATTAGAAAAGATATTTAAAAAAATGTAAAGCATTAAGAACATTAAAACTACTATTACGGGACTTGGTCCATAGATGTTGATGCCGCTTTCCTAATTCCTCGTTCATATTCTTGTACGGCTTCTACCGCCTTTGTCGTATTGCATTTTATACAAGATTGGCGAGATCTTGTTTTTCTTACATATTTTTTAGGCATCTAGATACTTTAATCTACATAAAAAGTCATTTAGTTTAATATCAACGGAGATGGTCGATATTACCCCATGAGCTGTGGTGAGGAATTTTTCCAAAGTAAAATAAAGGCCGATTGTTTATTTGATTTTATTTTAACTCAAATTGTTAAAAGCATAGCTATCTATTCATTAGAAATAAAAATATGCTATTATTTGTTTTAAAAAAGTTTTTTTGCCTTAAAACCACGCAGCAAATAATAATAAAGAAAACCGTAAAAACTTATTTTTAGCGCTGTAAAACGCATGTGCGACACAAATATTTGTTATGAGTAGCCAATGTTTGCAACATGAACCGATAAATCATGAAGTATGCTTTATATATTGGTCGATATTCACCCACTTTCCCCTATATCATTAGAAAGCTTAGGAAAATGGCTCTCTTTTTCTAAAATAGGCGACTTGTATAGGTACTGTGAGGATTAGCGTTTCTAGTGGTCATATTTTTAAGTATTAGTGACATTTTATGGTTAAGTTATTTGGATGAGAATTTAACCTATTCATCAAAGTACCATCTTTTGCTGCTGTGTTGCGAGGTAACAATTTTCGTCATAAAACAAAAACTGTTTTTTCGGCGTGGATAATTTCATATTTGACAGACTTGGATATAATTAAATTAAATTAATGTCAGATTGACGTTATTACATTAAAAAATTTGTTAATATTTTTGACAATCCGACTCACTTAATTTTAGACCAATAGTATTACATATTTTAAACAAATTAAACCAATCACAGCAGAATTTGGTGACAATTTATGACTGTCCTATAGGACAGTACTAAATTTGAGTGACAATTTTTTTGCCTTCCTGTTTTTAGACTTAACTTCCTGTTTTACGTCATTTTTTGACAAATGTGTAATTTAAATTTGTTTCTTATGCAGATCATAATTTATTTATAATTTTTTATAATTTTTTTTAAACCTACATAAGGAAAATGACCTGTAATGTAATAACCCTCAAGTTTTATTCATAATTCAATACACTTTTAGTTATTATTATTGATTATAAAGGAACAATTATTATACACGATTTGATGAGGTTCATTTTTACTGGAAGATGGATTGCTTAAAGTACTTCCCACGTTAATGGCAGTACCAGTTACTGTTTGCCGCATTTGTTGTATTATTTCTTCGTGGTATTCTTGATCCATCTGAAGATATGGTTTTATTGAGTTTATGTTGCTATGCCCTGTAACTTTAATAAGACTTTGCTCTCCAACTCCAGCCTTCGCTAACATTGAAACTGCTGTAGAACGAGTTGAATGATTCGAAATTTTTCTCTTTTTAATATCTATTCCTGTTAACTCGGCTGTGGAGCTCACCCACTTCCCAATTTCGTGTATACCAGCTGCACTATTTTTATACCATGCGCTCGTGCTAGTTTTTGCCCAAAATGGGTTTGGAGTTACAAAGAAACGAGTGATTTTGATTGTACTTCTTTTTGAAAGAAGTTTTCTGTATAATCTAAAATATTCGCCAAAATGTTAAATTCTGCCATAAAAGTTTTTTTATTTCTTACCTCACAGGACACACATCTGGATTTTTATTTACAACCAGCCACTTAGATTCCGCCAGCTTGTGTGCACCCCCTTGACAAGTTTTTGAGAAATAGCTGTTGAATTCTATTCTTCCGGTCATTTTTCCAGTGTTGTCGATTTCTTCTTTAAAAAATTCTAACTTGCAATTAACGGCTTCCCACCACGCCATGCTAGCTCTAAAGACACTATAAAGAAGAATTTTTTTTGGAGACCGCTTGGTGTGTCTTCGTCGCATGCATTAATTAAATTGATATATTCGGCTCCTGTTAATGCATCACAACTTTGTTGGGTTTGTCTGGTATACCTTGAAGAAATTTTCTTTTTGCATCTCTCGCATCTCTTGCCGGCTTAAAAATAATATCGGAAAACGGATCTATTTTTGTATTGTATTTTTTGAAAAACATTTCCTGCAGCAATTTTTTGCGGTTACGTTCCACAGCTGCTTAACGACACTTTCTTTATAATCTCTTTTATCCTTCCGCTTCATATTTTGGGCCCAGCTCTTCAAGATGATATTCAATTCTTCCGAGGTAGTTTTCTTTTCGATAATATATTCCTTTTCCGTACAAAATTCCATAAACTGTTTCCATACAGAATCGTGGGATTTTTTAGTATTTTTTGGAGTTTTACTACTTATCAGCTCGTCAATTTCTTGCATACTACTTTGGCCAAATCTTTTTAATTCCATTTTAATAACAAAATTGATTTATTTAAATTGTTTAAAAAACCTGAAATTAATTTTACTTAATTTACATCAATTTGTTTTTGTTTATAACAACATAACAACCATAACAACCGGAAAGCGTAACAACTCCAACAATTTTTTTTCCAAAGCCGCAGTTATAAATGGTTATGAAAAAATGACAAATTCTGTATCTTGATTTTAATTAATAAAAATAATTTTGTTTTGTCAAATATGAAAGATCAAAATTCACTCATAATAATTTATATAGTTCGTCAGATTGTCTTCCGAATACTACTCGTAACTAGGAAATTGCCTGCAATTTTTGAATAAGTAGATACTCGTATGCTTGTTGCTTTTGTAAATTCGTTACTCGTCCTAAAGGACTCGTAACGAATTGATCAAGCAACAAGCACACTCGTACCTACTTAAAAAATTGTCGGCAATTTCCTAGTTACTAGTAGTATTATATATGAAAATTTCTTACAATCGAATAAAAAATATTGTATGACGCACCGACGAAAACGTTTTCGGATTCATACGTTTGCGCTTCTTTCGGCAGTTTTACGTATTTGTCCGAGAAATTCAACTTTTCGTTCTTGTATCTTATAAATAACTATTTTGCAAAATTTGACTAAAAACAGCAATAGGACCAGCACAAAGAAACGGACCTATCACGTTTTGACCATGTCGTGCGCACGTGAACTGGTTTACACCATATACCCACACGCAACATACCGAAAATGCATTTCACGCGGGAGATTCAAATTTTAAAATGATGAGATTTATAAGAAATTAACCCTCGACGTACGGAAATCGGGTCAAAAAATAACTTTAGGTTTCTATTATTTGCATTCTTAAAAGTCGAAAATTTTTTTTACTTTATACTAGTATTAAAATATCTTAATAAAACTTAACTCAAAAATAAAAAAAGACGATGACGAAACGGAACACATAAACACACGACGATAGGGATAGAATGATAAAAAAAAGTAAAAATTTGTGGTGGTAAACCAGTCTTTTTGCTATGAAATACTCTGAAATACTTGTCAGCCAATAGTAAAGCATTTTAACTCCGATCACGCACTTTTATTGCTCCGTTTCTTGGTGGTTTACATTAGATAAAAAAACACTATTTTTACTTTAAAAAATTCTTAATTACGACATCATATTATAAGCAACACTTCTTTCTACATTAATATAAATATCAATGATAAACTATTTCACTGAAATCAATAGGTTATAACTAATTAATTTTTTTCTCATATAAAATTTCAATCAACTTGTAAAATAGACGTTTGTGGCTTTCTCTTATATTCGCGTTTTTAGTCTTCTCACAAACATAGTCAAAACTCTGATATTTTCTCTTTTCATACAATCCATTAATGTCAAGCTCGTCATACAAATTTTGAATGACTAAAATGCTTTGAGGATCAGAGTTTCCGTAATGTTGATGAATTAATTTTTTTTGGCCTGGTGAAGCTATTGCTAATGCTTGAACAAGTAACCACTTGAATGCTCCTAAAGTTATATCTTCATCACGATCAACCATATCATCCTGAAATAACCCATTAATTAAAATTAGAGTATTTGGCAATTATGAAGTTTTCGAGGGGTCAACCCCTGTTCTGAATTTGTACACTGACTGCAGTTGGCTACCTATGACTGCATACGCTATTACTGCCACTAACTGCAGATAACTATCGTTGACAGCTCAATTTTTGTACATTGACTGCAGAGAGTGGATAACCCCTCGTAAAGTTGTATTTACCTGAATTTGCTTAAATATTCCTAATTCAAATAATATATCTTCAGTTTTTTTTGGCAATTCATCATCATAGTCGCCAGAGCAATAAGTAGCAAACATAACGGGAACTATAACTCCAGGATAAGTAGAAAGATATTGAGTAAAGTTGTTATATGTTTTGAAAGTGCATAATTCAAATTTTTTATGAAATTTAAACATTTCTTCCATAGTTTGACCGAGAGTAACATTAATAATTGAAGTATGCAATAATTCTATACTTGAAGTGTACCAAGGATAATTGGAACAAAATTCTTTTAAAATCATGTAAGATAAGTTTTCAAGTAGAACTGCATCATTAACGGCTAGAAATTTAACGTCCTCTTGTTTGTACAAACAAGTATAGTCCCATCGAATGTCTGCTCCTTCGATGATATCGTCGTTGACTTGTAGAGAAGATACCATCTAAAATTTGATTGTATAAAATAGGTTTGATTGAAAGTAAGAATGTCCTGAAATAAAATCCCACTTAGAGTAAATGTAATTGATTAATTTGGTTCTAGTTGGCCTAAATGTCTAAAAGCGAAAATCATTAAAAGTTTTCTCAAACTTAATTATAACAGAGATTCCATTCTATATCTAAATATCTTTACGATCTGATTAGAGAGACAAAATGTTCAAAATTAAACTTATCGAGAAGTCATCGCTGGATGTACCTATAGGATATTTTCATGGGATGAAGATCTCTGAAAATCCCGGAATATTGTTGGAAATACAGAATTATATAAGCTTTAATCTCTACTGAATCAAAAACTAGTTTGGTAGTTGGAGGAGTAATTTTCTGAGCAGACAATTTTATAAAAGCTTAATCAAATAATTTAATCAACAAAAAGAAATGTTATACGTTTTTAAAAACCTTGGTTTTGAATTATACTTTTGAAAGTTTACTTAGAAAAGACACTGTGAACTTTTCATAAGTAAATTTGACATTTTTCACATTTTCACCATTGTTTAATAAAGAATCTACTGGATCTTGTTGAAGCTCAATTGTTAATTAAAGGATTAAAACTAACAAGTAAGTAATAAGGTTACTAGAACTAGTTAGTCGAGAGTACATAATTACACAAGTAGTAACTATTTTTTATCGGTTGCAGATTACTTTCCGATACCTTAAGTTATTAAAGGAAAGTATTTTTAGAACTGATCTTAAGTGTTCGTAATAACTACGAAAGTTCGTTTAGACCATGTCAGGTATTTATATCGACTTACAATGTCCAAAAAGAACGTTAAAGTTACCAAATTCAAATTTGGCTTGAAAAATTACTTCCAGTGGTTCCAAACTACTGAATAATAACTACAAATTTTAATTATTGCATGTTCTTTGCAACACTACAAATAAAAATAAAATGGGTGTCATTAGTACGAGTATTTACAATAAAATGTTTTTAACTTTTTGTCGTAAACTGACTTTTCTGCAACTTCTAATAAGTTAGGTGCGTACTTTTATCCGAACTTACTCTACCCGTTAAATAACTACCTATTAAATTTGCTACATTTCTATATTCTAAAAGTAGTACAGTAAAAGAATCAAATTAAAAAAAAATGTAGGTATAAAAATCTAATTCATTTAAGAAACGCATATTTCAAAGATAAAAAATGCAAAATGAGAGTAATATAAAGGGTGAAACAGAGCCATAGTCCAGTCAACGAAAGCTCAAAAAAGAGGTGTAGAGGGGATGGAAGAGGGTGGAAATTTTTTTTAAAATGCGTTTGGAGTAGTTAGGTCTTAACTGTTAGGAGATAAAAAAATTCTAAAAGTTTTTGGAGTTTTAGCTTATATCTGAAAAACGGTGGTTCCTAGTCAAAACATTACTTTTAGCAAAATAAATGCTTGTCTACAAGATATGCCTGTTTGCATATAATTTACAACGAGTACTTACAATAGTGTACCCTCAATGGTAGAACTAAGGTGGAATTTTTTTTAAACAAAAAGAAATTAATTGAAAACGCATTAAGAACGCGAAAATTTTCAAAGGCCATATAGATAAAACTTAGTTTTCGAAGATATCACAAAGGCTCAACACCATCAGCGTTATAGAAAAAAGTTTTAGAGCTTTAAATGTCAAAAAGTACCGGTGTACCCACAATGGTAGTAGTAGGGTTAAAACAAAAATGTTCTCACCTAAAGTAAAGCACACTGTATTTTTAGAAACTTTTTGAATAACACTTGCTTGGTTGCAGGCGAATAACATTTTAATCCAAGAATTAGATCTATAATTCTTTGATATGGCAACGTTACACATTGTAAGGTCAAAGTATTGTGAATACTGTTTGTCAAACTTTGAAATTGTGATTTATTTATTTATTAATTCATTGTGTAACGTTGCCATTTGCCAGATCTAAGGATTATAAATCTAATTCTCGGATTAAAATTTAATTCGTCTTTATGCAACCGAGCGTTTTATTCCAAACAACATTAAGACGAGAATCGATGGCCTCGTTTTAAATTCATTCCTTCTGTCACCCAGGACCCAGAGAGTAAATAGGTTGTGAAAATGCCCAATGTCAGTTAAAATCGGTCAAAATTTAATTGCTGGAGATAAAATTAACCTACTGAAACGTGGTTGAGCTTAAATTCTTCCTAGAGCTCCAAAAAGCAAGGATTAACCATTAATAGTTTCAGAAATACAAGATGGACCGTTTTACTTGTAACCCATTGTAACCCGTGAATTAAACGGAAACGTGTCTTATTGTCTGGCTTAACAACTGTCGGATGCAAAATTCAAAAATCTAAATCGTGTGTGGAGTTACTAACAAAAGAAGACGTTCTCCCGAGCACAATAATTCGATGCATTAACAATTGAACTTTTGCATGTTAGTTTAAATTTGGGGACACACAAAAAATCAGCTTTGACATTGAGGCCTGTTATCTTTTCATAAAAATTTTGTTTTTTTGTTAATAACTCCGCAACTACAACTCCAATAACCTTACAAAATCGTAGCTCCATCCCAAGAGACGAGCCAAAGCAAGTTTTTCTTTCGTTTGTTTTTCTGGGGTTTCCATTATTTTATACAACGCTTGTATCTTTTGCCCCTCTATTAACATTTTGTGTGGTAACAATCTCTTCAAAATAGTTTCATTTCTTTGTGGAACGTCGGGCAGAGTTTTCGATTTTTCTCGAATCATATCAAGTATTGTTGGAAACACTGCATTATAAGCTTTAATGTCTTCCGAATCAAAAACTAATTGTGTGGTTAGAGGAATTATTTTTGAAGTGGAAGGCTTTCTATAAGTTTAATGAATTAGTTAAAATATTATAATTAACAAAAAGAAATCATACGTTTTTAAAAATCTTAACTTTGAATTAAATTTTTGAAATAAGTTTCCTTTGTAAGGACATTGTGAACTTTTTACTAGCAAATTAAACATTTTTTACTGTTTTTAAAGTAAAACGGATAAACTCAGTAACATTTCTAAATTTGAAAAGATACAAGTTATAAACAAATTGCACGAAATTTAGAGAAAATCTAAAGTCAATAATAAATAATATCAAATAACTTCCAGTTCTGATAAGTTCAGGATATTACTAATAGCGTATTTGATTGGGACCGCACCGACACGGAGCCAGTGCGGTTCTGCACCGGTGGAGTGCAATCACGTGGTTGATTTATACAGGTATAGGTGGGTGCATTATTGCCGATCAACACCAATAAAACACATAAAACTGGGATAGTGCAAATAAAACTGCACTGGCTGGTTTAACCAATCGAATACACCATTAGACTTCAGATGTAGTAAACAAATTGCTTGCTTTTCGATTTCATTTGCTGGCTTTTAAAGTCACTAGTATTTGGAGATCGAATTTGTCACTTAAATATTTATAATAAAAATATTCATTTTCATTTGCATTTTATGCGCAGATTATACATAGAAAAAATCTTTTCTCTTCTTCTTAAAACTACACTTCTTCTACTCAAAAGTCCCAAAATTAATTATTAAATTATTATTTAATTATGCAATTACCATCATTACATTTATTCAGCTAATAAACATCTGTGGCGTTCTTTATCATAAATGCAATAGTCGTTTTTGAATCATAAACATATATTAGGTATATTTTTGCTAGTAAAGTAGAAGTGATCCAAGTGAAAAAAATCATAACTTATCCTAAAAGAAACAACAAGTTTTCATAATTTTAGGTAGACCAATAACAGAAGAATTGTGGTGATAGGTTTCGAGCCTAGATGAGATCTTGATAGTAATAAGTTAATTGAGTACCAACCAAGAAAAAAATCCGGTTGGTGAACCCGGTGGCGATATTAAGCACTAGATTTAGGGCTCAGAACTCGTCAAGGAAATTGTTAGAGAACAAGAAAGATTAAAAAGTATACCTACGGGCAGCCACTATGTAATTATGTTATTTTATAAAAGAAATCGATAAATGCTTGGCTACAATGGCTTTGATAGCGTGCCAGTTGGGGTTAAAGTTAACGTCTTCATATTATCATACAACAGTATTTAGGTTGCCCACTAGCAAAGTAACTATTTATACATAAAAATTAAGATATCACTTTGTCATCCCTATCAGTTGGTTTTCCCCATCCTTACCAATTAAAAGTTGACTGATAACAGTTCTAAGACTTAAAGTCAGTGCCTGATATAACCAACCAAAGAATAAAAATGATGTAAGTTTGAAATTTCAACCCTTTGTTGGGACACCCTTCATTTACCGATTATTGAATTGCTTACATAAATCGGTATATGAGTCTCGATTTTATTTTGATGAGTTTGAGATTATGTTGTTTTGTAAGGTTTGTCATATATTTTTTAAATGTTTGTAATAATATTATAATATTAACTAAAATATTAAAAAATATTAAATAAAATATTTAGTTAATATTATCTATTATTAAAATAATTTGTTTCTCTTTACCAGCATCTAACTTATACTAAAATAAAAAATATACTATAATGTATAATCTATAATGGTTCCTAGTTAATAAAATTATCGTCCCAGTTCTTGGATTTTCTATTTTATAGAAATCTTTGGCAGGTAATCATTACTATTAATTAGTATACTTATAAACCGTATAATATCGCATGGTTGATCATACAATCAAACATTATCCCATTTAATAATATATTATGATACTAGTGTATAAGTATTAAGTAAGCCTTTAAAGCATAGCCGATGATTTCAACATTTTAAGAAAACGACGCGAAGCGGAGGCTTTTATCGTCGCTTGTGCTTTAAAGGCACTTATACACTATACACGTGTGTCAGGCGCTATTTCTTTATTAGGTATACCTGCATGACAATAACCCGAATAAATAAACACCTCGCGCTTTAAATATACGGATTACTAAGAACACCTTTCTCCAAACGAACACAAAACATTTAGGATGAGTTTCATAAAGGGTGCTATGCGCGTGCTGAGGCGCTTTCGGCGGTTATCGGTTGCAAATAAACAATATATGCCAACCTTTTCGAAACTTGCGCATTTACTCGTTCTTTACGTTTGTTTTCAACCGATAACCGCCGGAAGCGGCGACGTAATTGTTTGAATTTGAAAAAGCTTTATGAAACGGACTTAAGTCCGCGATCTCGAACTTAAGTTGGGCAAGTGCTCAGCACGTGCATAGCACCCTTTATGAAACTCGCCCTTAAACTGAAGGGTCGTAAATTTGACACCGAATCGTAACTAGAAAGCGAACGATCCCAATTCTTTATGATTTAAGTACTCCTCAATAGGAAAAAATACAACAAAATTGTCAAAGAACATCTTTCAAAAATTTATAACAATTAATTATTGGACTTTCCGGGTAATAAAAAAAAGAAAAAGTTAAAAATTTATGACGTTGTTGTTGCTTAGCAACTTTAAAGCGCGAGTGTTTTAATGTGGTGTTTTTGCAAGCTTTTTGGTTTGATAAACCAAAAATTGTGATGTACCAAGATATAATAAAAAACGTAAGTATTTAAAATTTTATGGTTTTGGCATAATCTCTCTTGCCATTTGAATGTCGTTAATGTCAGAACGTCGTTTTAAGAACTACGGAGTAGGTACCTACTGGGTTTGAAGAAATGCTGCTGCAGAACAGATCCTAGAGTAGTCCCAAGTTAAGATGAGTACCCCACGTGATGATCGTTATAGTTGAGCGGTAGTTTTGTACTGCCGTTGCGTAGATACGAACGTAGACAGTGTCGTCGTATAGTTATTACATTACTTTTGATCAAGCAAAATCATTACAAGCCTTTTAATAATGTAAAGATGTCATTCACAAAGTATTTAATTATTTTGATTTGTGTCAACTTTTAGAAAATTTTTTTTTACAGAAGAAATAACTAGCTCCGCCACTGTGCTCTGAAACCACGCCTCGTACAAGTTTGGTCACGTGGTGTACTCATCTTACGTTAGGACTACTCTACTAGTTAAAGAAAAAAACACTATTTTTAATTTCTAAAATTATTACTTGCATAATAGGCGACATTAATATAATGGTCAATAATGAACTATTTATACCTAATTAATTTTAATCTCATATAAAATTTCAATTAACTTGTAAAATAGTCGTTTGTGACTTTCTCTTATATTCGCGTTTTTAGTCTTCTCACAAACATAATCAAAACTTTTATTTTTTCTCTTTTCATATAATCTATTAATTTCAAGCTCATCAAACAAATTTTGAATGAGTAATATACTTTGAGGGTTAGATTTTCCATAATGTTGATCAATTAATTTCTTTTGGCCTGGTGAAGCTTTTGCTAATGCTTGAACAACTGGCCAACTGAATGCTCCTATAGGTATATCTTCTTCACGATCAACTATATCATCCTAAATTAACAGATGAAATTAATAAATGAACTTTTTTGCAAGAATGAAGTTTTATTTACCTGCATTTTTTTAAATATTCCTAATTCAATAAATATATCTTCAGCTTTTTTAGGCAATCTATCATCATAGTCGCCAGAGCAGTAAGTAGCAAACATAGCGGGAAGCATGATTCCGCAATAAGTGGAAACGTATTCAGCATATTTATTGTATTTTTTAAAATTGTAATGTTCAAAGTTTGACTGTTTATCAAATTTATACAATATGTGTTCCATAGTTTGACCGAGAGCAGTGTTAACACTAACAGTATGCAATAGTTCTATACTTGAAGTGTACCAAGGATAATTTGAACAAAATTCTTTTAAAATAAGGTGCGATAAGTTTTCAAGTAGAACTGCATCGTTAACTGCTAGAAGTTTAACATCCTCTTGTTTGTATAAACAAGTATAATCCCAACGACTATCTGATTCTTCGAAAATATCGTCGTTGATTTGTATAGAAGATATCATCTAAAATTTATATCTTTTAGTTTAAAATATTATTTATCCTGAAATTAAAACCAACGTCCAGTTAAGCAGACTCGATATAATAGCAAAAATCGAAAATCACTTATCCCAGGAATTAATACTCTAGAAATTATTATCCATTTTCAACAGTGCTATTCTTAAAATGGAGTAAGAAAACAATAAAAAAGAGATAAAAGAGAACACTAATAATGGCTAATAATAAAGACAGCAGTTTAAAGTCTAGAGGTCTAGTCGGGCGCCAACCCTTAATGTTTTTACAGGGTGAACTGTCCAATTTAACAAAGAGGATTTCGGAAACGATAAGAGATAAATGGTTTGTAAATTGAACGCAAACGCGTCTTATTGTCTGTCTTAACCACTGACGGACGCAAAATTCAAAATGCTAAAGCGAGTGTGGAGTTATTAACAAAAGAAAACGTTCACCCGAGCACATTATTCGATGCATTAATAATGGAATTTTTGTCTGTTAGTTTACATTTGAGGTCATACAAAAAATGAGCTTTGACATTGGGGCTTACATCCTGATATATTTGCCTAAAAGTTTTGTTTTTTTGTTAATAACCCCGCAACTATGACTCCATTAACCTTACAAAATCAATGCTCCATCCCAAGATACGAGCCAAAGCATGTTTTTCTTCCGTTTGTTTTTCTGGGGGTTCCATTGTTTTATACAACGCTTGTATTTTTTGCCCCTCCATTACCATTTTGTGTGGTAACAATCTTTTTAAAATCGTTTCATTTCTTTGTGTAACGTCAGGCAGAGTTTTCGATTTTTCTCTAATCATATCGAGTATTGTTGGAAACACCAAATTATAAGCTTTAACGTCTTCCGAATCAAAAACTAATTGTGTGGTTAAACGATTTATTTTTGGAGTGGAGGGTTGTCTAGAAATTTAATCAATCAGTTAAAATATTGTAATTATCATATAGAAATCTTACGTTTTTAAAAATCTTAGTTTTGAATTAAAGTTTTGAAAGTTTCCTTTATAAAGACGTGCACTTTTTATCAATAATTTCGACATTTTTTCACTAACTCTATTATTTTTAATTAAATGGTCACAATTAGTAACTTTAGCTATTCACTGATCTGCTTTATAACTTATATAGGCTACAAAAAATAATTAAAAGAGGGTAATTACAAAAGTTGTATTTTTTATCGGTTAAATTTACATTTTTTTTTAAATACATTTAAATGTTCGTAATAAATGCGAAAGTTGGTCAGGATCACGTTAGGACGTGCGTCTTTATCTAACATTTTATTGATGTAAATTGCCTCAAGGAATAAGTGTTAAGGCTCGTCTTCACACACAGGCTTGCCTTCCGGTTTGCCTGTGTCCACGATGTCCACACCCTTTGGTTTGATCTGTGCAGGCGGTCTAGACAGCGATTAGGTGACCTTTGCAGTCTGCAGTGTGCAGGTCGCCCGCACAGGCAAACCGGAAGGCAAGCCTGTGTGCGAAGACGAACCTTAGAGTTGAAAAATTCAAATTAGACGTGAGAAAGCTACTTCGAGTGGAAGTCGATACCATAATAATATCTATCTATCTACAAATTTTAATTAAAATGCACGTTTGTTTATGCACACCAATTGGGTATTTGACAAAAAACTAAGAATAAAGTCACAATCAGTATTGGATACGACATGTTCTATTTAGAGGTGCAAGATAATTATAATTCTAGCATTCTACGTTATGTTATTAAAGCGGCACGTGTTTTCTGTATCTATCTCAATATAAGCCTCTCTATAGTTAGCTAAAGCTTGTGAACCCATATTAGGAATGAGTCACTCCTCACTCTCTACAATTCTGGGTTTGGAGAACAGATTCCTATACCGGGTGATTAGCACCAAACCTGGCCAAAGGGCGACTTAACATTACGCTAATTTCCAAAAATATATGAATTGCCATGAAATATATTTCTTTATTTCCTATGATAAATAAAATCGCTATTGCCGGATTTGGTAACCATGGCACGTTACCATGGCAATTCATATATTTTTGGAAATATGCATAATGTTAAATTGCCCTGTTTGGTGCTAATCACCCGGTATAATGGCGGGTGAAAAATTTCGTAGAAAAGGCTAGTTTCCAAATTTTATTCACTAAAGGTCCGTCCACATCAATAAAAATTTGCGTTGTACGTTGTATTTTGTATTCAACAAAAATATTTGCGGCGCAAAATATTTTGTTGGTGTGGACCTTTTCTGCGTAACGAAACTCACACAAATGCTGTCGGTTTTTCGGTCAACTTCAAAGTTTTATTGCGGCGCACAGTCCACACCAACAAAAATTTCGACGCATACGAGAAAATTTATACCTTAGGGATCTTAGGGAATAAAAATGTGTCTGAACCCCATTTATTTCTAAAGACATAAATGCCACCCTTAATGTGTGTCTACCAGTAATAAATCCAAGCTGACTTCAAAGATGGTCTGACGTGATTACAAAAAGATGCCATTATATTAAAAATTCGACCAACTGGTCTGAAATTCGAAATTAGCTCTCCCCCCCCCATCCCCAGATTTAAAAACAGGGCACACTCTGTGGTGCGGCGCCTAATATTAAAATATTAATAATAAAATTAATTTTAAAAACATTTGTAAAAGTTTGATAAGTGCGGTCGTATTTTAAATCGAACCTTTACTAGGGAGTGTTGTACAGTACAGTCAGCCTCATAATTATTGACCACCCTAGCTATACGTCAGGTTGGTTATTAGCCAACAACGACAAAAGGACAAAAGGGGATGTTGTTGATTTACTACTTGTTGGCAAAATAAAGTAACCCCTCAATTTAAGTATGGGGTGTTATGATGGTTACATCCATAATTCGTGCTAAACGTATAGCCAGGGTGGCCATTAATTGTGAGGCTGACTGTACGTGCTTAAGTACGAAGTTAATTCATCGCGCTACATAAAATAAAACTAATTCATTGTGATTAATTAAAAAACTTTACTTTTTTTGACATTACTTATTTTAATACTGCATTGTTTAATTGTGAATCATAAATAATAAAATCTTAAATCAAGTGATTACCAGTGGTTATGAGGTGAATGCCGTTCAATTGCGGGAGTTTAATTTTTGCTAAATGAGCTCCTGAAGCGCGCGATGAAGCTTGTACGGAAGTTTCTGTACGATGTACTGCTCGTGGTACATGAGCGCCTCATAAAAATATCTGTCGGTTGACTGGCTTACTATCTTGTCAGCGGCAGGTGGAAATTCTTCTTCTTTATAGTTAATTATGTATAAATCCGACAGTAGTTCCCATGTGGCTTGAAATTGTTTATACCAATCGTCCAATTGCCTAAACATGGCTTTAAATAGTAACAGCTGGTCGGGGTTATTCGCTAGAAGCCGCTTGTTCCGTAATTGCCTTTATCTTACTACATAAGGTGAGTAATTTTGTACTTAACGCAGTACGTCTGACGTCCATTTTAGTAGATGGGACAGGTGAGGTTAACATATTAAAAAGAAAGGATTCTACTAGTATCGTAGGTTATCCGGCTCGAAGGACCAAAAATGGCGATACCGCGGCAAAGTAAAAAAAATAGTAATAAATTTAGTTTCCTTACGGCACTCACCTCGTAACCACTGGTAATCACTTGATTTAAGATTTTATTATTTATGATTCACAATTAAACAATGCTGTATTAAAATAAGTAGTGTCAAGAAAAGTTTTTTAATTAATCACAATGAATAAGTTTTGTTTTGTTTTAACAGCAAATCCATCGTTTAAAGGTAATAGGGAGGTGCCAATAGAAGTTATACAGGGTGTATTTTAAATAGCGCCAAATATTTACATAGCGCAATTCTACGTCGAAAATCAAGCAAAAAACTCTGGCAGCAGTTTTCTTAAAACCCATTGGTGAGCGTGTTATTAATGGTCGTAGTTTGAATTTTATTTTGACTATGGCGTAGAAATCTATTTCAATGGTATCGGTGATACATAGTTCAACAACTAAAATAAATAACCGAATATAAATTTTACAGTTTCGGTAATTAGTTTACTTGTAATTTAAACTTAAAAAATGTGAAGTCTTTGCTACGGATTATTTTGCAAAATGTTGCAACAGTGGATTGTAAAAAATAAAATTAGATAGGTAAATGAAGTCTGACAGTTGTCATTTTTGACGATTTTCGTCAAGCTGCTGCTGTTCCGCTTGCAGTTTGTTGCCAAATTTAAAAACTTTTAATTGCTTATATTTAAAAAAATATTGGATTAAGACCAAATTAGAACTGGAATTTTTTGTTTAGTTTTTGATGATGAATAGCGTGATGTAAATATTTGGCGCTATTTGTAATACACCCTGTATATGCCAGTGCTTACCTAATTTTAATCAGTTTTAAGTTCTAAGTTATAACTTGTAATTGCACTAAAATTGTAATTGTACTTAAACTCCGACTTAAATAAAAAACCATCCATAAATTTAAAGTCGTAAATTTATTTTGCTGTAAGCAAACATAATTTATTACTATTTGTTTTTGAACTTTGCCGCGGTATCGCCAGTCTGAGATTTATGTTATGTTTTCATCTTTGAAAACACCACTTGACATCACGAGATTAAACTAGTATATTAAAATACATGTGTCAAAAGCTCTTGTGACACAAGTGTTTTATACTATTTTTTCTATTTTGCAATGATTTATTTTAAAAATTGATTCTAAAAAAATCGTGTTAGAGAATTTTATTGCTTAAATTCTTAAGTTGGTCCTACTGACAGTTGACGTTTATTTAAACTTCTAAGATTTTACCAAGAGATGGCGGTAAGGTTTGTTTGATTTTAATATTTTTAACTTTAATACTAATGAATTTACGTAAAAATTACATTATTCCTTTGGTATTTATTACTTAATAAGCATTTTTTGTAATTATTTTTTAAAATTAAGAATAATTTTTACATAATTGATTTGTATCATATGTCAAAATAATTATTTTAATTACCAATGTCAACCAATCTCAAACTAAAAAAAACTAGAAACAGTCTTAAAAGTAGAACATTACAACATCGTTTTGGACGGTTTTCGATGCTGTAATGAGTAGTACATTGCAATACATGGTCGGTAAGTGCATAGTTAACATATCCAGAAAATGTTAGCAAAACGAGACCCGTAAGGTCGAGTTTTTCTAATTTTCGAGATTTGTTAAGAAAAGCACTTAACGATCCGAGTATTGCATACTATTTTTTGCACAATCGTGAAAAATAACTAATAATAAATTCATTTTTTAAACTGACACTAGTTGACAGTTGTAAATAATTTTTATAATTTTAAAGTTTATTCAAAATAGTAACCGCTGGAGAACAATGTTGTCCCAGTAACAAGAATAAAAAGTAACAAATAGCTCAAACATCTGTTTCACTTACCACCCTTGTGCTTTTGGTTAAATATTTCGAAATCATTATTTTATTGTTTCTATGGACACATACAATGGTTTGGTAAAATCGACTTTCTATTAGTATAAACATTGTTGGTAAGTACAGAATAGAACACGATTGTGCAAAAAATAGAAAAAGTTATTTACGCAGTCGCTATATTCACTTCTTTAAATTTTTAGGTTAAATCAAAGTAAACATAAATATACAGAACATTTTTCAGTTATAATATAACAAGACCTCATTTTTCAATCGATAAAAATTGACATTTGCACAAAAGTGCCAAAATGCATGTAGGTACATTTATGCGCGAGGGCTTTTTTCAGATTAATAATGCTCAAAAAGGCCGAAATAAATCACCTTAGGCATTTTGGCACTTGAGTGCAAATGTCAATTTTTTGTAGATTGAAAAATGAGGTCGAATTCTATTCGATAAGACAATTTTTTTTAAATAATTAATTCCGATGCAGTAACAAGCTAGTGTGCATTTGTCGCTAGAAAAATGAGGTCTTGTGCTTTTATCAGGCGTAACGTGATTATGTACAAAAAAAAATTGTCAACTTAAAAGTAAGTAACTCCAATCCTTAAAATAACTATAACCATATATATTTTAGGCCGATGTATCTAACATCCCCAATAACGTAACAGGTTCTAAAAGCTCATTCTCAAACTCTTTAAAGATAAACTAGCGTTTACCCCGTCTAGATTCGACGAAGTATTTGAAGATACAGGTGTAATTTTTTAAGATGAAGAGCGGTAGGCACAAGCTCGCGCACGTTTTGCCACGCCCTTTCAAATGTTGACTACGGCATTGGAGGGGAAAAATACCAATTTAGGTATCTGCGCATCCCCTCAGCTCGTCATCTTAAAAAATTATACCTGTATGTAGGTGTTTGAAAAAGGAAATTATCAAAAATGTTTCTATCAGCAGTGAATTTAATAATTACCACTCTGTCGTGTTATTTTTGTTTTTCGGCTTATTTAGGAGAGAGAAATCACCTCTTAAAGTTTGCATGACGTCCCTGGTATTTACATTACATTTACATTCTTTGTGAACCCCCCTATAGGCTCGTCTTCACACACAGGCTTGCCTTCCGGTTTGGCCTGTGTATGAAGACGGAGCCTTATGATTAGGTTCTTTGTTACGAAAGAGAAAGTACAACAACATTTTATTTATAATTAGTTGTCATTTTTGATTTTTAACCAAAATGACCCATTGTACCTAAAATCGCAAAATAAATTTTAGGTAGGTACATTTTTAATCAAGGAATTTAAAAAATTTATCAAAACTGGACAAAAACGCAGCGGAGGCCACCCATAGGCACACCACCGATAAATTAACATGTTTCACCAACACAAAACAATAGTCTTTGGCACTGCAATGGATTTTCATAACTTAGAAAAATAACTATTAGTAGGGCTGAGAATTATATGGAATTGCATATATTGTTTGCTGATATGCAGCATATTGAAATAAAAAGATCTTGACGAATTAAGCTAATTATGATAACTTCACCAAATTTTATAGTGCATATATTTGCATATTTTTCCATTTTTATACATATTGGCATATTTTCATTTTTAGTGCATATAACGGCATATTTTGACAAAAAATGGTGCATATATTTTCACGTTTATACAATTTTGTAAATATTTTCCTTTCTAGTGCATATCGGCATAATATTTTGCCAAAAAATATATAATTTTAAATTTTCCGTAGATAATATCAAATAATAAATTATTAACTTTTCGTACAAAAAAAATGTAGTTTTACGTCTTTAAAGTATACAAAATAAATATGAATAAGTAGGAAAAAACAGTAAAATTTCAGTATTTCAGTGTCATTTTCTTAAAAATTATAATTTTGAAAAATATTTGAGTTGTTATGCAGATTTTTAGAGCATATATTGGAAAATATACAGCATATTTCCTCTATATTTAACAGCATATATGCAGCATATTTTAAGCATTTTTAGTGCATATAATTCTCAGCCCTAACTATTAGTTTATCTCAACTACATCATCTTATATTTCGAAAACAAAGAACTGGAGAAGCCAAAGAACATCCTAATGAATTTGCTTAGATACCCTACACTGTTTAATGAAATATACGTGTTTTGTTCCTCCTTTAGCAATAATTACCAACAATTATCGCATATTTGAAATAAGTTTTTCTTTATAACATTCTGGTATCTGATTCGAATTTACAACACTACCCATAACCTTGCATTATATAAAGCATTTAAGAAGAGAATCGATGACCTTGTGTAACAATCAGCTTCCAATTTTAAGAAAAATAAAACCTCATTTTAGAGGACTTACCTTTTGGTTCTTTTCTTATCAATTCGACTCCATTTCCATGCTTGATTTGCTGTAACAAAATTGTTTAATTAGTATTTCAAAAACTACATTTTGTGGTTCCGAACCAATTGAAATAAGGGCTTCAAATCGTTAAATAAAGTTGTATAAGCACTAGAGCCTTTTTTATATAATTTTAACTTACTTTAGAAATATGATGGACATGGACATCACTATGCTTTCACTCACCACGCTATCACTACACTATTAGAAATTCATTGTTTGCGCAGGTTGGGAAAGATTACAAACTTTATATCAACACCTGTAATTTTTCATGTGTTGGATATTTTCGAAATTTTTAGCAGAGGATTGAACCTTTTATTTTGCGTTCTTTTAGTGCTTTAATTTACACTTTAATATACAGGATGCTTCTAAATGCTTTTAACGTTTATCTATGTTTGAAAATAGCTTTTGAAAATAATAATTATAGGCACAGTTACAACAGAAAAATAAAAAAATGAAACAAGAATTGGACTACATTTTGAAATTTTATAGGAATCTACCTTTTTCTGAGAAAATTAATATTTTAAGATACCATTGTTGCAAAGAGATAATACAATTTAGGAAATTTCATAAATTTATTTTTTCGCACCCTGTAGCTCTATTTCTAACTACAAATAACAATTCTATTTCTTCTATGCAAAATCTCTTAGGAAGGGTCCTTTGTTATATTTCATTTTGCGCCTAACACAAAGTCTTAAACACATTTTCAAAACTACTCTATATTATTCTGGTAGACAAAAGGTGGTTATGCCATTTTGGCCATCATGCTTTATACAAATTATAAACTTTGGTATAATAATTTAAACGACAGTTTTTATAAATAACATTTATAAAAGTTTCTTGAATTATTTTAAGAACTACTTCAAGTAATTTTAATATTTTTAAACACTGTGTATAGAAAGTACGAAATATTTTAAAAGATTGCAAAATAAAAGGTTCAATTATTTGCTAATAAAAATTTATGAAAAATGACAAATACATTGAAAATTGCAGGTGGTGTTTGTTGTTTGTTTGTTATCTCTTCGAACTTGCGCAAACAATTTTCTAAAATTTCGCGTGTGGTGAGATGGTGAATGGTGAACGTAAAGCGATGTCAATTATTTTATTAATGTAAGTTGATTTAATATATTTTTTTATATTATATAAAATGCTTATGGAACTTCATTTAAAGATTTAAGTAATTATTTAATTTATTAGACTTTGTTAAAATACATCAAGTTTTAATTTAAACAATTTTGTTACAGGAAATCAAGCATGGCAATGGAGTCAAATAGATAAGAACAGAACCAAAAGGTAGGTCCTCTAAAATGAGGTTATTTTTCTTTAAATTGGAAACTGATCTGTTACACAAAAGGACATCGATTCTCTTCTTAATGTTTCTTATAATGCATAAATGCATATTATTTAGGGTGTGAACTCGAATGTCAATGGTAATTATTACTAAAGGGGGCACTTTTAGTTTGAAAAAACGGTTCTAGAAATACACGTAGATTTTATTAAACAGGGTAGGATAGGGTTTTCTAAGTCTAAACAAATTCATTGGGATGTCTTGAGGCTTCTCCAGTTCTTCGTTTTCGAAAATACTCGTATAGGGTGATGTAGTTGAGAGAAAATAATAGTGCTTTTTCAACAATTTAGCAGTGTTGTGCCTATGAGTCACTTTTCCAGGATTGAATATCTGAAGACACAACACCACTGCATTTTTGTGGAGTTTTGATAAGTTTTTTAAATTCTTTGATTAAAAATATGCAAAAAATTTATTTTGCGATTTTTGTACAAGGAGCCGAACAATATTTTACGAGAACAAAAAAAGTAGTTATTATCTCTGATGCATGTGCATGCACACTGCACACCTTGGGATTTCATAATTATTAATACCATTAATACCGAAGGATTTTCATCCTTTCGCCTAAATAAGTCGATGGACTGTAGATAAAACTGAAAACAGCATGTAACAAAAATTAAAAAACTGCATCAGCTATTTATTGCCCTTATCTAAAAATTACAGGAAAAATAAAAACAAAATGGTGCACAGATTGTTGATTTTAACAGTTTTTAGATTTTGAAAGCTAACATCACAAATTCATTTAAAATTATCTTAGTCGTAATGATATGATGTATGTGTGTGGTCATGGTCATCCTCGTGGTCATCTATTAGCTTTATAATGTACTAGAACTTTTCAATACTTTTACTAAGTAGGAAATTTCTTCATTTTACCTTTTTTTGGACTTTTGAAGCTCCATAGTGTGATTTAAAATTATTTTAGTCATAATGTGATATGTGGTCATCAATTAGCTTCATATGAGTAAAGTTTTAATTTTTTAACCTCACATATCACCACGTACTAGAACTTTTCAATACTTTTAATAATAATTAGGAAAATTCTTAATTTTAACTTTTTTAGGACTTTTGAAGCTCCAGTCAGACCAAGGTTTGATTTAAAATTATTTTAGTCGTACTGTGATATGTGGTCATCTATTAGCATCATATGTGTAAAGTTTTGAATTATCCATCCATCCATCCATATATTTAAAACGCGAAGCCTTTTCTTTTCCGCTAATTTTAGCGTACTTCTACTGGACCGATTTTGATGATTTTTTTTTAAATTGAAGCTCTCGACCCACAGATATGTCACCACTAATTTTTTTCTCAAAATTATTAATTTCATACATTGTTTTATATTTTATAATATACATAATAAAATAATCAATTTTATAATTTAAAATAATCCAATTTTAAAAATTATAAATGAGAATAAATGTAGACAGTATTTGGTTTTATACGATAAGGCACACATTATACATTTGGTCGTGGTGATAAAATTTTCAATACTTTTATTCGATCAGTACGTTTCTAATACGCGATATGGTCGGGTTGGTGCGTGCATTTTTAATTACGTTTCGTGCTTTTGTGAATTTTGGATTTTTGAGACGGTTTTTTATGTTTCCCTCTTTGGTTTAGTTATCTTTAAGGTTAGTTTTCTTATTTTTTTTATAAAATAGTCATAGCTCATTCATATCTTCAAAAACTTCGTCGATTTCGACGGGGGTGACCGCTATTTTTTTTTAAATTGAAGCTGTCGACCCCCAGATATTATGTCAGCACTAATTATTTTCTTCAAATTACCAATTTCATAAATTTTTTTAAAATAATAAATTAACAAACAATCATCGGTGTAGGAAGTAAGAGTGCATTATAATAATTTTTGAAAATTTCATTTTTCTAACACATTCATTCATCTCTACAACTACTTCGTCGAATTTCGACGAGGGCGCCCGCTCGTTAACCTCATATACCACCAAGTACTAGAACTTTCCAAAAATTTTGAATAGTAGGAAGATTTTTCATTTAAACTCTTTTTGGACTTTTGAAGCTCCAGTCAGACCAAGGTTTGATTTAAAATTCTTTTAGTCGTAATGTGATATGTGGTCATCTATTAGCTTCATATGTGTAAAGTTTTAATTTTTTAACCTCACATATCACTACGTACTAGAACTTTTTAATACTTTTAATAACTAAGAAAATTATTAATTTTAACTTTTTTTGGACTTTTGAAGCTCCAGTCAGACCAAGGTTTAATTTAAAATTCTTTTAGTCGTACTGTGATATGTGGTCATCTATTAGCATCATATGTGTCAAGTTTTGAATTTTTAACCTCATACCATCAAGTACTAGAACTTTCCAATAATTTTGAATATTAGAAGATTTTTCATTTAAACTTTTTTTGGACTTTTGAAGCTCCAGTCTGACCAAGGTCTGATTTAAAATTATTTTAGTCATAATGTGATATGTGGTCATCTATTAGCTTCATATGTGTAAAGTTTTAATTTTTTAACCTCACAAATTACCACGTACTAGAACTTTTCAATACTTTTAATAATTAGGAAAATTCTTCATTTTAACTTTTTTAGGACTTTTGAAGCTCCAGTCAGAGCAAGGTTTGATTTAAAATTCTTTTAGTCATACTGTGATATGTGGTCATCTATTAGCATTATGTGTAAAGTTTTAAATTTTTAACTTTACGTACCACCAAGTACTAGAACTTTTTAACCCTCCGTTCCACGGGTGGACTTGGCAGAACACCATTCCACGGGTGAGGTCTGAGAAGTCCACAAGAAAAATACGAATTTTAGACAGGGTTTTAAACTTTTTAGTATTTGCGTTAATATATTGGTATTATAGTTGCTTTATTATTATTTATACATTAAAAAAATTAAAGAAAGTTATTAGTAATTACTTTTTATTACAAATTAAACAAACGCATTAATTTTCTCTACTTTATTTTCAAATAAACAATAAACATAAACGAAAAATAGCAAAACGGCAAAATAATTTTTTTCTATGTAGTACATAAAATAAACAATTAGTGAAACCCAAAAATATTTCAAAAAACTAAATTGTACACAAAATGGAGAGGGTCAAAGTTACGCCGTAAATTAATCATCGCAATCACGGCAACATGTTATTGTATGTTGTTGGCACACCCAAACCTTGCAAAATTTACAAAAGTAACGGGTTTTGCGTCTTACACAAAATTTGCAATATCCTCTTTTGCTTGGGGGTGGATCTGGCCGATCTTCAACCCCATCCATCCTTATAGCACTTGCACTAAGTGCACACACTGAACACAGACAACACACAACTGTGAAAAATAACACTTGCTTTAGATAAAAATAACTAATTAGTACAACGGGGAATACCCGATTTTTGTCGATAATTTAATTATTGGCAAATGACAATGATAATTATTGTCGTAACAAGAAATTATATTTAATCTTCAAAAGTTACATCATTCCACGGGTGAGGCCTGTGAAGTCCAACGGCTGCCCTATGGCCACACTGTACTCTATATTTTGGTTATTATTTAACATTAATTTGACTGTTTACATTCCTGAAAGGTACCTAAAATTTTGCGTTCCTAAAAAAATAATTACAACAATTACAGCAAAGATTCATTTTTACGAAATCTCACAGGCCTCACCCGTGGAACGGAGGGTTAATAGTTTTGAATATTAGGAAAATTATTCTTTTTAAACTTTTTTTGGACTTTTGAAGCTCCAGTCTGACCAAGGTCTGATTTAAAATTATTTTAGTCATAATGTGATATGTGGTCATCTATTAGCTTCATATGTGTAAAGTTTTAATTTTTTAACCTCACAAATTACCACGTACTAGAACTTTTCAATACTTTTAATAATTAGGAAAATTCTTCATTTTAACTTTTTTAGGACTTTTGAAGCTCCAGTCAGACCAAGGTTTGATTTAAAATTCTTTTAGTCATACTGTGATATGTGGTCATCTATTAGCATTATGTGTAAAGTTTTAAATTTCTAACTTTACGTACCACTAAGTACTAGAACTTTTTAATAGTTTTGAATATTAGGAAAATTATTCTTTTTAAACTTTTTTTGGACTTTTGAAGCTCCAGTCAGACCAAGGTCTGATTTAAAATTATTTTAGTCATAATGTGATATGTGGTTATCTATTAGCTTCATATTTGTAAAGTTTTAATTTTTTAACCTCACAAATTACCACGTACTAGAACTTTTCAATACTTTTAATAACTAGGAAAATTCTTCATTTTAACTTTTTTAGGACTTTTGAAGCTCCACTCAGACCAAGGTCTGATTTAAAATTATTTTAGTCATACTGTAATATGTAGTCATCTATTAGCTTCATATGTGTAAAGTTTAAAATTTTTAACCTCACGTACCACTAAGTACTAGAACTTAGCAATACTTTTAAATATTCGGAAAATTCTTAATTTTAACTTTTTTTGGACTTTTGAAGCTCCAGTCAGACCAAGGTCTGATTTAAAATTATTTTAGTCATAATGTGATATGTGGTTATCTATTAGCTTCATATGTGTAAAGTTTTTAATTTTTAACCTCACGTACCACCAAGTACTAGAACTTTTCAATACTTTTGAATATTAGGAAAATAATTTTTTTTTTATCTTTTTTGGGACTTTTGAAGATCCAGTCAGACCAAGGTTTGATTTAAAATTATTATAGTCATCCTGTAATATTTAGTCATCTATTAGTTTTATATGTGTAAAGTTTTAAATTTTTAACCTCTCGCATAACCCCCCTCCTAGGGACCTGAAGATTTTTTTGTATATCTTTAATGAATGATAATACACTTTACCAAATTTGAAGTTTCTGGGATGCCTAGAAGTGCTTAATTAATTATTGAAACCTACATAACTGTTAAAAAGAATGTCATCAATTTTTAAGAATTTTAAGAAATTTTCGCTAAAGTTGTTTGTTAGTTACTAATTATAACTAAGTGTAAGCATTTGCAGCGAAAATTTTGAAGAAAATTGTTTATTCAGCTAATTTTTAAGGTTTTTAAAATTTGGTTCACAAAAAGAAGTGGACTAAAAAAATGATGAGGCAAATGTACACTTTTGTGCAGTATAAACTTTGATCTTTAGGGTATTGAGAACTCAATAAAAAAATTTAATCAATATTCATTAAAGGAGAGGGTTTTTCTCCGTTGATGCTTTTTTTGGTCTAAAATAACTCCATCAAAAGTGCCTGCTGGTCAAAATTGGGATGGCATATTTTGTCAGCACATGCACATTGATGTTATCGACCGTTTAAGAAAAAAAAAATTGCTGTTACCAACCTCTTCCCAAAATCATGAAAAATTATTCTTCTTTGCCACCACTTTTACTATTTAAACATTTAAATACATCATTTCGTTCGTATTTTAATTCTGCTTAACTTATCTCTTTTGCAAAATTTCGTCAACCTAACTGTTAAGTAGAAAAAAATTAAAATGTGATTATTAAAGATGTCTTAAGACTTTGACCGACAACCATTAATGATTGCCCCATAAGACTATCTGGCAACATCAAGAATATTGAAGATTGATACCTCCCAAATTCAAATCCGTTGACAGGACGCCGGTCCTCATATTTTGTAAACTCACTGCCCTTCAGAACCCGATCTATATAAGTTATGATTCAAATTTCAAGTTTATCCTGTACTGAGCCCTTCAACTGTCATGGTCTTTAGAGCTCTATTGCAATTTTTATAATATATTTAAAAGATTTATAACTTAGAATTTTAAAATTTTGATTATACCTCTATTATACTCGTACAGATTGTCGTTCAAATATACGTCATTTACTGTGGGGTTTGATGAACATAGTTATCGCTTCACGAATAGATATCTTATACGTAAATATTAAAAAACTGGTTTCAAACAATGTATTGGCTCATCCAGAAGTTATAGAAACCTACTATTAAACATTTAAAGTGTTGGTATTTAAATGTCGCTAGTATTTAGATTTATGTGAGGCATAAACCAGGAACAATTTTAATCTATCTAACCATTTCTCTAACTCTATAAATGACCAAGATTCCCACGATGTTAGAAAGGGTTTTTTGAAACAGCCTGTTTAGAAACATTTTTGAAGGGAGTAAAACTTTTTTATCTTATCGTTCTGAAACAATTAATTAAAAGCCCTGTTTTGTCTCTCACCTTTGAGAAGTGTAGCGCCCTTTCGAAGGACAAACATTATTCTTATTTTTCTGCTTGTTTTCGTGAGATGGATCACCTCTTCAAGTAATGACATCTTGCCTGTATAAGAACCACCTTTATGTTGATAGAAATTGGTTTAAAATTAACCTTCGGAGATGCCAGTGAATTTTTTACACCTAATTAGAAAACATGTATGTTTATAAATTATAATTATTATTTTAATGGATTTATGCACGCATTATAACTTTACTGTAAATTTAAAATTTTACAAAAATGCTTTATTGTTTATTGTAGCGAAATTTTCTTCAAGGGCTAATGAAAAAATAAATAAAACAGCATTATTAATTTAATTATTTGGTAACTTTCAATCGGGTGTAGGTATGTATTGTATAAGTTCCTCCGGAAGTTTTTTATTATGAGTTTATATTATGACTTGATTTTCTGGAAAATAGAAAAATTTGTTAAACGTCCTTATTGAGCTGAAGAAGAGACTACAGTATTCAGACATTTCCGCATATTTGATCACTTCTAAATTAGCAGGTAGTAAAAAGTAATGATGTGAATAATTGTCAAGGTTATGATATAAATAAAAAACGTTAAATACAATATTCTTTAACAAGGACAAAGTGTATTTAATTCTATTCAAGTGTGTTTTTCTTCGTAATGCAATCTTAAAATAAAATTCAAATGAGCTTCCTGCGTCGACGACCTTTACTTACTATTACTGCAAGAACTCGACGTCTAGCGCCTCACCATCTAGAAATTTTAGCAGAGGTTTATAATGATTTTACATCGATATTGAGAAAAAGGCTCTTTTTGATTATATAGTACAAGTTTGAGCCCAAACCGACTTAAGCAAATATAAACTTTTAAGCCGTTTGGAGGTTGCTATACAAATTAGAGAGCGAATAGGTTGTCCAAGCAAGAACAATCAACCTCTTTTTGTATATACGCTTTTAATGTAACTCACGTAGGTTTTAATCTGATAGGTCCTTATTCAAAACTTAAAACAATCGTTGAATAAGGTATTTTACGACGTATGGCCATGGGTACACGGTACAACAATGCGCGGAAGTACTTTTTAATATTGGAGTTATTTAAATGGATGTTTACATGTAGAGTAGAGTAGTTCCAACAAAAGAAAAGCCCAGCACGTGATGAAGTTTTGTACCGTCGCCACCGAAGCCACGCCCCTTGCATATTTAGTCACGTGGTGAGTTTTTCTTTCGTTGGGACTACTCTAGTATTAAATGCAGTTTACAAAATACACTTGTCCAAGAGAAAATTATTCTAATATCACTGCTTCATTTTGTCCTACGTCAGATTAACAGTTGATTTTAATGACATGAAATGGCACTAGGAGAACGTGAGCAAAACGGAACAAAACAATAAACAATAATATTGTTATGAACGATATTTGTATAAATTGGTGATTAATTCCTCATGTTTTATTAATATCAGTAATTAATTAGCGACTTTAAGACCGATTTAATCAAATATAGGAATAAGTAAATAAATAAATCATTAAAAACTTTATTAACAATAAATAATTATAAGTATGTTATGACCTCTAATATAAAACGTTTTTTTTTAATATTTACACAAAAAATAGATTAATTACTAGAATTTAATTAATTTGTTACAATGGACTTCATGCTGTATTATCTTTTGACGTGTTTTGACCTAAATTTTACAAAAAATTTGCTCGTAATCTATTTAAAGTTCTGAGTAAATTTAAATTACATTGGAAATTCCTTAATTTGTATGAATCAAACAAGAAAAGGTAATTTTTCAAATTTTAATTCCCAAAAAATAATTATCAATAACACGAAGCTTATAGAGAAGGCTACATTTCCGGATGACTTAACACTAATGGTTTAATGTAAAGAGGCACCATTGAAACACTCGAATAAATAAATATTTAAAAAAGAATATTAAATAATTAATTTTAAGATGACCGACAGATTAGTGTATTGTGATTTGAACTTACAATAATATTGAAGTATCTCAAGGATAACTGGGGGGTATCTGATCAACTCTGAACTTCGCGTTGTCATGTTAAATGTAATTTAAGCAATTTCAAAATGCTACTCGGTAATGAGATAACCACTTCAGTTTTTTGCCTTACTCCCTTACTACTATAAAAGCCCGATAGAATTTTAAAAAGCGTTAGTAATAAATTATTTGTTGTGGAGTTAAAAGTTATAGGAAATATGGTAAGATTAATCTTACGAAGCAAGTGAAGTGTTAATTTGTATTTATTTTAGATTACGTCAATATTATTAGTATTTTTAATAGGAAATGCTATTGCATCTCCTTTTGATCGAAAAGGTGGTTATGGTCATGGCCATGGTCATGGTGGATACGATGGTGGTTTTGATGGATCTCATTTAAGTGGACAGGGTGGCGTTCAAGTTGACCCTGGATTTGATGGTTCACACTTGGGACAAGGAGGTCACGGTGGTGTTCAAATTGACCCAGGATTTGATGGTTCTCATTTAGGACAAGGAGGACACGGTGGCGTTCAAGTTGATCCTGGATTCGATGGTTCACATTTAGGACAAGGAGGACACGGTGGCGTTCAAGTTGATCATGGATTTGATGGTTCTCATTTAGGACAAGGAGGACACGGTGGCGTTCAAGTTGATCCTGGATTCGATGGTTCACATTTAGGACAAGGAGGACACGGTGGCGTTCAAGTTGATCCTGGATTTGATGGTTCTCATTTAGGACAAGGAGGACACGGTGGCGTTCAAGTTGATCCTGGATTCGATGGTTCACATTTAGGTCCTGGAGGACATGGACACGGTGGACATGGACACGGTGGACATGGACACGGAGGACATGGAGGGTATGGCCATCATTAAATATTTTAGCAACTAAGATAAAATTTAAAAAAAAGTTTTTACCTGTTTTTTACTTAACCTTTGTATAAAATAAAAAAAAATTATTATAAGCAGTTTCTAAATTACCATTACTTAATTGTTATTAATAATGTTTTTAATTTGAGGTTGTTACAATCCAACAAATCTGAAAGAGCTTAACATTTGAGGTATCGAAAAGGCGTTCATATTTTGTTGGAGTGATGAATTATTTCAATTCAGTCAGCTTAAATTAAAGCTTTTCAAGAACTTTCCACTATACAGTGTTCCATAAGAAAAAGTATTTTTTTATTATACTTGCATTATAATCTGCCAATTTCACACTAAAAAGCGTTCATAAAATCGTCTTTATTGCACAAGTGCTCTATAAAGTCGTCTAGGTAACAACAATAATATTAACTGTTGTGCGACTGTTGGGCTACGTTCGGATTCAGAAATATCTCGCCCGAGTGAGATGTACTAGTGTGACTTATGACGTAGCAAATTTTACTCGTTGATTACGAACGTCTTTTGCAGAAAGTGAGGTTAGGTCAACTTGTTTTTGTTTAATCTGTCAAATAAATTGAAAAAGGAATAACAACGACGTAGTGGTACGAGCTGTAGCATCAGTTTCTACAAAAATTATGAGTATAGTTTAAAAATGAAGCGAAGGAGAGGAATTAGTGGATCGATTTATTTATTTTTTTTTTTATTAGTAAAAATAACATCTACAAGCTTATCCAATTTTTATCCAAGATTTATCCAAAGATTGGAAAATAAGTTAATGAATTGGAAACCTAATAAGTTTATTATTTCAACTATTAGTACTCGGACAAATTAACTTCGTAACATAAAAATTATTAAAAAAAAATAAATTCACAACAGCCATATAGCAGTAGTATTTATAGTTCCCAAGTTTTTTGGCCACACTTTATCATTGACAGTTGAGGACAGAGATACAGAGATCTGGTTGAGGACAAACGAAAATTTGAAAATAAAATTCAAATCAAATAACCAATTAAATGTTAATATCCAGGAAACACGTGACTAGAGCGTTTAACACCCATCTAACCCGGGTGGGTAAAAAGTTGTCGTTCGGGCGTTGACGCACTTGGATTCGGAACGTGCTTTTTAAGACAAGGAGAGCAAGAATTCTCTGATTACGAACGACGTGGAGTGAAAAGTTGTTAGCAGAGCGTTGAATCCGAACGTAGCCTTGTTCTGCAATGTAAACACAAAGCATCTCTGTGGCAACAAATATATCTAAAATCGGAATGCTTAATTTTCAAATTTTAAATACAGATTTTTTCTCTTATACAGGGTGGTTTTACGGAGCGAACTAGTGAGATTATGGCCTTACTGTTATAGATATCAAAATATCTTTTTAATAAAAGTTTTAGGCAACGAAAAATAACGTAACCTAAAATTATTTTAAAATGTATAGGGTGTTCCATAAAAGAGGGGAAAAGCAAACTTATATTTTTTCTTATGGAACACCCTATATATTATTATATTTTTGAAAACAGTTTGTTAAAATACGTATTAAATGTATAATAATTATTGCCCCTAAAATTAAAAATAAAAAAGTTATTTCTATTTTTAAGAGAAAAATAGATCTTATTCAAAGAAGCAGTATGAGAAAACGGAACGAGTTAGGATGCTCAAATTTTGAACTTAGCTTTTCCTAATGTATCATTACCTTATGGATTAGCAAAAATTTCAATAACTTGAATGAGTTATACAGATTGTTGAGCATTTGCAAAATATTATTTTTCTCGGTTATTTTAAATGGAACACTCTGTATACAAAAACTTTATTTTACGCGGAATTAAATTATCTTTCCCTGAGTGCATACATTCCCTATACCCAAAGCTCATAGATTTCGAGATATTTCGTGTTAAAAGTTAAGATACACCCATAAAGAATTTACCAATTATTTAACATAGTTACCTGAAAGTCTCTTTTGTTTCTTTTGAGAAACGTCATTATTGCTTTCAGTATAAGTAATTATTGTACTGTCTCATTGTTATTCTTCTTTTTCTCATTCAATTCGTTAAATTTTGTTTTGTGTTTTTCTACAATGGACGTTTTGACCACCGAAGAAATGGTCGATATTGTGTTTATTTTTGGAGAATGTTCTAAAAATGTTGCTTTGGCTAGGCGCGTATACCACGAACGTTATCCAGATCGAAGACTTCCACCACCGTTGTCGTTTAAAAAATTATTAAATCGATTCACACGTTCAGGCAACGTTGCTTATTCTAAACGAATCCTTACACCAAGAAACGAAGAAACAGAGTTTGCTGTTGTTGCTAGCGTTTATGAAAATCCCCATGCTAGTCAAAGAGAACTTAGTAGAAACTTAACCATTAGTCGTTCTAGTATTCAGAAGATTCTAAAGAAACATAAATTTCATGACTACCATGTTTGTTTAAATCAAGAACTTCATGGTGAAGATTTTCAAAATCGTGTTAATTTTTGTCAGTACATTATGGATGAACTTCGTGGCGATGAACGGTTTGTTGAGAAAATTATGTTCACTGACGAAGCGGCATTTAAAAGCAACGGAATAATGAACAGACATAATTCACATTATTATTCTACAGAAAATCCACACTGGATGAAATCAGTAGACAATCAGAGACTATGGAGTTTAAACGTTTGGGGAGGAGTTATTGGTGATTATGTCAGTGGTCCGTATTTTTTTGATGGCATTTTAAATGGAGAACGCTACTTGCAATTTTTGCAAAATAACCTTCCAGAGCTTTTGGAAGATGTGCCGTTAAATTTAAGAGCGACAATGATTTTCCAACAAGATGGTGCACCCCCGCATTCGTCGCGTGCAGTTACCAATTATTTAAATACTCTTTACAACCAATGGATTGGAAGATACGGGACTATTAAATGGCCTCCTCGTTCTCCAGACCTTACAGTGATGGACTATTTTGTGTGGGGTTACGTTAAAGTTCAAGTGTATAAAATAATGCCTACAACGTTAGAAGACATGAAACAAAGAATCAGAGAAGCTTTCAGAAGTATAACTCCGACAATGCTTTCACGTGTTAGACGAAGTTTGCAAGGAAGAAGCCAAAAATGCATTGAGGAGGAAGGGCGCACATTTGAGCATTTGATTTAATTTATTGTATTTTTAACATTATTTCCTGTGACTAACTTTATATTATGTACATGCTTATTTAAGTACTATGTATTATTAAAATTTCTTAAACTTGCAACCATGGCTATACAAGTTTTATTTCTAGTTAATAGAAATAATAAACTCTTTTTAGGACTCCATCTTATGTTAAAACTGATAAATTTATCATTAAAAAGTCCTTATTTTACTTAACACGAAATATCTCGAAATCTATGAGCTTTGGGTATAGGGAATGTATGCACTCAGGGAAAGATAATTTAATTCCGCGTAAAATAAAGTTTTTGTATACAGAGTGTTCCATTTAAAATAACCGAGAAAAATAATATTTTGCAAATGCTCAACAATCTGTATAACTCATTCAAGTTATTGAAATTTTTGCTAATCCATAAGGTAATGATACATTAGGAAAAGCTAAGTTCAAAATTTGAGCATCCTAACTCGTTCCGTTTTCTCATACTGCTTCTTTGAATAAGATCTATTTTTCTCTTAAAAATAGAAATAACTTTTTTATTTTTAATTTTAGGGGCAATAATTATTATACATTTAATACGTATTTTAACAAACTGTTTTCAAAAATATAATAATATATAGGGTGTTCCATAAGAAAAAATATAAGTTTGCTTTTCCCCTCTTTTATGGAACACCCTATACATTTTAAAATAATTTTAGGTTACGTTATTTTTCGTTGCCTAAAACTTTTATTAAAAAGATATTTTGATATCTATAACAGTAAGGCCATAATCTCACTAGTTCGCTCCGTAAAACCACCCTGTATAGAGGTCTTAGTTGCAATTATAATAACAAATAGCGTATAATACTCGTGTATAAGTAGACTTTATCGCATACGCGCCGTTACAAGCACTCGCAAGCTCGCGCTTGTAATTTTCGTCGCTAATGCGATAAAGTCTTTCTTATACACATGTATTATAATATACTATTATTTGTCTTTCCAAATGACCCAATGATCAAAATGATTCCAAATGTTCTTCTGGGGCCCAATTCTCGACCCTTCGTTTCGATAACGAAAGTGAGATAAAACGAATGGTAGCATGCCGAGCCATTGCCGAAATTTGTCGAATAGAAGGTTTGGCAACGTTTTAGAAATGCCATTTACTTGTCAAATGTCTTATGCAGAGAGCTACGTTTAAAATCTCGAAATTATTATGTTTATTTTTATCTTATTTTGAATTTTTTCTCATAGATCGATTGGTTGAATTATTTTTACAGAAATTAATAAAACTAATTAATTAAAATTAATTTTGTATTAATACATTTAAGGCATTATTTTTATATTTGTGGGTGTTCGATTTATTTTCTATATAATTTATGCCAATTTATGTTAATATTTCCTATTTTTTAATACTTTCTCTATAAACTATTTTTAAGGTAATGTAATTGTCTATTTATGACCGACCCTTGAATTCCAGTCGGTACGAGAGGTAATAAAAGCGTCAAACAGTAAATACACGCTACTGACGCTACTGTGACTGTAATGGATAAGCGAAAATGGTTCTATCTTTCATACTTTTAGCCAGTTTAGCATACGTTTAGTTCTCACTCGCCAAAGTGCACTCGTGTTATCTCGAAGGTTTTAAGACGAACGTTTTCTCAAGAATACCATGTCACTTAAATTTCTTCGTTATTGACATCATCTGTGTGGCGTTTACAAAAGGATTTGCAACGTTGTCAAGCTTCATTCGAGATAAAACACTCGTTTTAACTCACCGTTCGTGATAAGTCGAAGGATGTCAAGAATTGACCCCCTGTAGGTGTTATTATTATTATTGAGAACTTCAGTTATCATGGGCACTGTGAATAGTTTTGGATTTGGCTTCGCTAACAAGGCCTTCTGATGGTGAATATTAAAAGGTCATTATCTTCGGTTTTAAAAATTTTATTTGCAACTGCACGATGAAGAATTTTTGCCGATTATAAATACTTGTGCATGTATTGTAATAATTTAAACAAATCCACTACAAATGGCATTAATGTCGTTATAATACAGTTTTGATCTGAAGTACCGATACGGAAATGCAATGCTGAATATAATGGTATCAAATGTGACTTTTAGATGCTTTTATAAAATGTGCAAATGCAGAAAAATATTAGAGCCTCGGAAACATTCTGGTTAGGAGTGGAAAGCCCAGATGGATCATTTCCATGTCAAATTTACCTATCAAATAAATTTGCATCTGTGATTTCGCTGAAATATTGATATGTTTTAGTGCCTATTCAAAGAAGCTTTCCTAATTTTCTTCAAATTTTTTATGACCTTACGATATATAAATTTTTCATAAATATTCAAAAATTGTAAAGTCAATCGATTTGGACGTTCATTTTTCCAAATTATTCGTTTTCATCATTATGTTGGTAACAATTATTGACTTAAAACCTTAAAATTAGCTTGGGAGATGCCAGTGAATTTTTTACACATAATTAGAGAACACTCTGTATATTTATAATTTATAATTACATATTATTTTAATGGATTTATGCACGCATTGTAATTTATCTGCAAATTTTAAAATTACAAAAATTCTTTATTGTAGCGAAAAAGAAGAAATATCAAAAGTATACGAGTATTAAAAAGTAGGTAGCTTAGAAAATAGTAGATTGTTTGATTTTTGATTAGGAGTAAAAATGTCACTTTTTTTAAGCTAGCCAGTAGGGCTTGTCAGACGAAACGAAGTTTCAACTACTGACGAGCCAAAAAAAGTATTTTTACTCCGTATGAAACATTTATTGTTTCTTCAAACGTAAAACTTAAAAAAAACCATCTCTTAAAAATTATTTGTAGTTCAATTGTCAAATGTTTTTAAAAAGTAACTTTTTAACTTGTAAAAGAAGCTAATTATTAAACGCAACGAATAAATTATAACAGAAAATTTATAAAAACATTACCTTTTTAAATTACAAATGCTTAGAAATATCATTTTACGTTGCAATTTGTTGTAAATATTTAGGGTTAGGATTTACTTTTACCTCCTAGGATTTACGATTTACCTCCTTTACGATTTTCTTACAAAAATTTAAAGTATAAAAATGGTTGTAATGCGGTACAGCGGTATTTTCATTCTTTTACTTGATGATACGCTTCACAAGCATGACACTTGTAAGCAATTTTCATTTCATATTTGAAAAGCTAAGTATTAATAATTTAAAAAAAACGCCTTGTACAGCACTTAATACACCTGCACTTTAGTTTGCAAAATTTTTTTTTTAAAACAGTGACAAATTAAGGCGAAATTTAAGGTGGCCGAACCCATTAAAATTACTAGTTTAATGTTACCTCCTTAACAGTAATGGTTTAATCGCAGGCGCGGACTGGCAGAATGCACCGCGTCTTGATCAATGTAGTCTGGTTGCCAGCCCAGGGGACCTGGAAATGTCCGCGGAGTCAAATTTTTTGACTGATTCAGATTCAGGTTTTTCCGCTGATTTAAAATCTGCCTTAGCAGCACTAATAACTTGTTGGACCATAATTATATCGGCCTCTTTATGGGTCGACCTTAAATGTTGTAATGGCGTAACGACGCCTTCATGAACTTGAAGTGGTACTGGGTCTTTACCTGTTACAACCAGTTTATGGTTTAGTTTTGAAGCTCTATATTTTGCCACTAATTCTACCACTTTTTGCTACACTATTGGTGGATTTTTAATAGGAAATGCTATTGCATCTCCTGTTGGATATGGATACGATAGTGGTTTTGATGGGTCTCTTTAGGAGGACCAAGGTGACGGCCCAGTTGACACTGAATTTGATGGCTCGCATTTAGGAGGACATGCTGTCGTCAAATTGACTGCAGATTCGATGGTTCACATTTTGGACAAGGAAGTGATGGAGGGCACGGAGGACAAGCTGATCCCGAATTTGATGGTTCGCATTTAGGAGGCGGTCAAATTAACTTCGGATTCGATGGTTCATTCTCTGAAGGTCTTTGAGGACATATAGATGGTGAACATTGACACACAGGTTATATAGAGATCATGGTCATTATTAAAACCTTTAGCAATTAAGGTAAAATTTAAAAAAATTTTACAGTAAAAAGAAATTAATATAATCAATTTTAAAATGACCAGTAATGGCCACTAAATGCTTGGTTATGTTTTTAGTATATTGAAGTCTGCTATTATTACAGTGAAGTTTGCGCCCTTCTAGTTTGTGTTGAGAATTTTGTAATTTAATTTTATTGTAATTTCCGAGGGGTCAACTACTGTTCTGAATTTGTACACTGACTGCAGTTGACTGCCCACTACTGCATATGCTATGGCTGCCATTGACTGCAGATGACTACGGTTGACAGCTCAATTTTTGTACATTGACTGCAGAGAGTGGATAACCCCTCGGTAATTTCTATAATTTTTTGTTTTGTTCCTCTTCAACTCAATTTCTTCCAGTGAAACGATCTCTATATTTCACACAAATTTACTGTATATTTTTTGTTATGCCTTAATCTACCTACCTTCACTAATATTTTCATCGTTTTTTTATTCTTTTCAGGTTGCGATTTTTAAGTAAGTACAGGGTGTTTCAAAAGATATGTTCCATACTTTAAAGTTTAAAGAGTTTTTGGCTGTTTGCTGATGTTAAAAGAAGAACCCATAAACCATATTAACCCAACTAAACCCATAACCAATTTTAAGTAAGAAACAACGTACACAGCTGTCTTTATTATAACAACAAAAACTCTTCTATAGCAGCAATATAATTTAATAAATAATAAGTAATAACAATGTCAATGAAACAACAATTTTCGATAAGTTGACCTTGAACTTGTACGTACGTAATTTAGCTACAGCACTTCCGCTGTATTGTTGTTGGTTAGCGCACATTAGGCCGAGCCGCATCACAACGCATTTCAAAACTCCAAATTGATAATTTTCATACATTTTATAGAAATATCGCATATTATAGACGGGTTAGAGCGAGGTGCACCTGTTTAAGTAAAAATACGAACACAAAGAATGTCAAAAGACAACCTATATAAATTAAAATTTTTAATTCAATGCGATGCGGTGCCCGGCGCGGCTCTAATGTGCGCTAACCTTTACCTATTAGTAATACCTGTTACTGTACCTATTATTTTGAGTTACGAGTAAAATACTTTTGTGTGTTTTCGATGTCGTATAATAGGTAGAGCTGAGATTTTTGTAGAACTTTTTAAGAAAGTTTTTATCCTCTAATGAACGTTAAACGACTTTAAATCGTCTTAAATCGATTAAATTCCAAATATCATAAAATTTCAACAAGTTTCGTTGCTTTTGTTTCAATGTTTTTTGGGTTAACAGCAGTCAGTTTATTAGCTATCGTACTAAATATTGTTTTGGAAGTTGTGTCTGAAGAAATAAGGATGGTTTTCAATCCAACCGATAGTGCTAAAGCCATTGCTTTAATTGAAGATGGGAGATATCAGTAGGGGAGACCGGGGACAATTGAAACATTTTGAATTGTTTTTAATTTTTCTCCGCTGCTATCATGATTTTCAAAAATTTAATGTGTGCTATAGGGACCTCAGTCTTTCTAGTTTCTATTTATATCATTTCGTTAATTTATAATGATATACAAAAAAATTATTTCAAAAACAGTTGAGGTGGCCGAAATGTTTCTTTCGTCCCCGTGTCTGGGACGGTTGAAACATCTATCTGGGACAATTGAAACGAATTTACATTAGGTGATTTTATAGTTCAAACATTACTCTGGTCAACAATTGTGACAAATATATTTCTTCTGGACGAGTGCACTTATCATAACATTATTTTTTACAATCCACCCCTTTCCCGGACGGCTACACAGCTATATAGTTCGAAACAAACTAAACAAAAATATTTGTGCTCCTCTGTATCACTCTGCATGCATTGATTATGTTTAGTATTATTTGGCTGGTGTTTTGCTTCCTATCATAAGACTTTTCCTAACTTTCTTTTTTTGAAATCACGTTCCCCTTGTATAACATGTTTCAATTGTCCCCATCGTGGTTTGTTTCAATTGTCCCCACAGCACATTTTTATACAATCATTCAAATATTTTCTTAATCTCATATTACAGTAATAATTTGAACTATTTGAACTAACGACAATACATCAAATAACAAAATAAAAATGGTCGAAAGTTGATACTTATTGATTTTATTTCATAGTAACTTTTTTTGCACTAATAGAAAAATTTACTATGCATGCACTAAAACACTTTATTAATAATAAAACGATATTGTTTAATTGTAATCGCTAATTGTCTGGTCAGTCTAAGGAGCATGTAAATACTGTTCTAACGACACATTTGCGTACTAATTTAACCACGAATTCCGCTCATTATGACGACTGTTTCAATTGTCCCTTGTTTCAATTGTCCCCGGTCTCCCCTACTGCGCCGCTAAAGTTCTTGGTGTTACCACATGCAGCGTTTAAAAAGCTGTAGAAAGACTTTGAGAAACTAGATGCTACACTAGAAGAGTTGAATCAGGTAGAGGAAAGTGTAGAGTTGCTCACACGGTACAAAAACAAGGTATGTCAGCGCGCAGGTTGTCATCTATCTCTGTCACACAATGTGACGTCGCATGCGATTTCAAAGCTACTTTTAAACAGTGACAACTTGCTTTACACTAACAGCACAAAAGCAACTCCTTCAAAAATTCGGGCCAAGTCGATCGCAGATGACGTCATGCGCAAATCGGACCAGTTTTAGCTCAGTAGCTGACATACCATGTTTTATTATGCCATGGTTGCTCAGGACGACCCTCGGGACGACCATTCGTTAATTTTTAAAAAGAGATCCACTACTGCAGTTAACGAGTAACGAGAATTACTAGTAGTAGCAGTTACTAAAAGAACTGTAAAAAGAAGGTTGCAGGAATAAGGAGTGGGTGCAAGAAGACCTGCAAATGGTCCAGAACTGACCAGGGAACATCGCGTAAAGTGAATTGGCTTTGCTCGCAAACACTAAGACGGAGTGTTGTCGAATGGTGGCAAATCCTTTTCACCGACGAGTCCAGAGTCCAGATTGGGCATGTACTGTAGCACCAAACCAATAAAAATAAATAAATTATGATGACATTCGTCTTTGGATCCAATTTTGTGCTTTTGAGTGTACATCAATCAATATAAATATTGAATATCAATATAAAATTTCAATTAATTTATAAAAGATTCTTTTGTGACTTTCTTTTATATTCGCGTTTTTTGTGTTCTGATAAACAAAATCGACACTTTCATTTTTCCTCTTTTGATATAATCCATAAATATCAAGCTCGTCGTACAAATTTTGAATAAGTAATATGCTTTGAGGGTCTGATTTTCCGTAATGTTGATCAATTAAATTTTTTTGGCCTGGTGAAGCTTTTGCTAATGCTTGAACAACTAACCAAGTGAATGCTCCTATTCTTATATCATCATCATTATAATCGACCATATCATCCTAAATTAACACAAATAATTAGAAATTGACAATTTTGCAATAATTATTTTTTGTTTTGTTTACCTGTATTTTCTTAAATATTCCTAATTCATCAAAAATTACTTCGGCTTTCTTAAACAGTTCATCGTCATAGTCGCCAGAGCAATAGGTAGCAAACATAGTTGGAACCATGATTCCGGCATAAGTAGAAACGTAATGATTAAATTTCTTAAAATTTTCAAAAGTGTAAATTTCGGATTTTGGCCTTTTATCAGCTAAGTATATTAGCTCCATAGCTTGACCGAAAGCAGTGTTAACACTGGTGGTATGCATTAATTCTAAACTTGAAGTGTACCAAGGATAATTGGAACAAAATTCTTTTAAAATAATGTACGATAAGTTTTCAAGTAGAACCGCATCATTAACAGCTTGTAATTTAACATCTTCTTGTTTGTACAAACAATTATAATCCCAACGAATGTCTGTTCCTTCGACGATGTCGTCGTTGATTTGTATTGAAGATACCAACTAAAATTAGTCTTGTTAGCTACTAAAATAATGTAGAGGGTTAGGGTGGCCCAACTTGAATGTTTACAGAGAAAAACTTTAATGTCTTTACTGTTTTAAAAAATCTTGAGAATCTATGGAGATATGACACGAAGTGGCAAAAATTTTAATTTTGTGTTTTAACTTGAAAACTAAAAGAATGTAGCTAAGTTTTGAATTTAACATATTAATTGGCCCAGAAAAAAATTAAACACTCGGTGTCGATTTCTTAACTGCTAATATAGGTGGTTATCGAGTTTTCTCAAGCAAATATCTAATTTGGGTCATTTTTTATAAAAATAGCTTGACTGAAAGTATATGTATGTCACGAAAACTTTCTTTAAGTAAAGGTAATGAGTTACAGCTTGGCCAGTTGGCTCACTATAATGGCAAAATTAAAAATCACAAGAAAAACAGCCTAAGGACTTACATAATTTTGTTCACATTATTCTCAATATTTATTTAATTTAATTAAAAAATTTAAATAACTAATATAGTATTTAACATTACAAGCCAGGTAAAACTTTAATTTTAAAGAAATTTTAAAACTTTAAAGCTTAGTGAGCCTGTTAAAACAGTTACCTGACGTGTAATGTATAATACTTTACTTGTTACTCATGCTTAATTCACTTATAAATTAATTAAATTACAATTAAACAATTTCTGTCAGCTGTCAGTAGCGTCAAAAATGTCCCTAAATTGTTTTTAGAAAGTTTTGAAAGTCAAACTTGTAAACATTGATTTTCAAAGGTTATAGACATCTTGGTTAAATGACGTTTTACAATATTGAGTAACAAGTAAACAATTTTACGCATATTTATTTTTGATAGATATACAGTGTGTCCCACTTCTCAGAGCTTCAGACTTTTGTATCTCTTTTATAAATTTATTCTTTGATCAAAATTCGGATTTCGTGTAATTTGATTATTCTAAACAGTTTTTTCTAATAACTTGAGTCCTATAAAGCTTGGATTAGCTTAGTGAGCTTAGTTCGACAAGTAACCTCAAAATGAACCCGTTTTAAATTTTATGTCAAATCTTTTTGGTTCAATTCACGTGCGACTGGGTTTAGTATGAAATCTCAATTCAAAGAAAATTTAAATTTCTTAAAAATAAATTTGAAAAATTCTTACAAAATCGTAGCTCCATCCCAAGATACGAGACAATAATATTTTTTCTGCAGTTTGTTCTTTTGGCAGTTCCATTACTTTATACAAAGCTTGTACTTTTAGCCCCTCTATTACCATATCGTGTGGTAACAATCGTTTTAAAATCATTTCAGTTCTTTGTGTAACTTCAGGTAAATCTCTAGATTGCTTTTTAACCATATCAAGTATCATTGGAAACACAGAATTATAAGCTTTAATGTCTTGCGAATCAAAAATTAATTTTGTGGTTAAAGGGGCCACTTTCTGAGCGGCTAATTTTCTAAAAGTTTAATCAATTAGTTAAACTACTGCAATTTGACAAAAATATATCTTACGTATTTAAAAACCTCACTTTAGAATTACACTTTTTAAGGTTTCTTCCGAAAAAACTTTTTACACGTAAATTAAACATTTTATGCTATTATAATAAGAAATAGTAATGTAACTCTCATATAGGTTCTGTAAAATCTCAATTTAAAATTGATTATCAATTCTATAATTTAACTATATAAATACTCTGACTTTGTGTGACGTCAGGATTCTTGGTGTTCAAATTAATGATCCAAAATCTAAACCAGTTTTCAGGCAACTCAAAGAAAACATTGTAGGGGACACCGGGGCAGGTTGAGGCACGGGGCAGGTTGAAACGTCGTCAAAATTTCCTAAACAATAAATTTTTCAACACCGCTTCTTGTGTAGGCTTCTAGAAGACGATACCATGGTCAGTTTCATGTAAACAATCAACTCTATTGTTCAAGTGTTGTTGTTATTTCCGAACAGATTTATCTTTTATACACATAAGTAAAATTTGATCTCGTATTTTGATTCAATTAACTACCATTAAAAACGGCTGAGCTTCAGTTTTTTTTATCATAAGTGAATCATTGGGCATTACTATATTATATTTGCAAAGAATATTATATACTATATTATATTTTAGTTGTTTGATGTTGATTTACTAATTTACTCAGACATAAAGAAAAACGCTGCACAGGGCAAATTGTAACATACTGCTCGGGGTAAGTTGTACCAGGTTACAGCCATAGGGCAGAAGTGTATATGGTTCGTTCAAAAAGTAATGATCATCTGTTTACAATGGTTGGATGAGAACCAACCCTGGAAGATCCATGACGTTTCGTTTTTGGTTCGGCATGTATTACCACTAGCAATAATTAATTACTTCAGTATATAAATAAATCTGTAAAATGATACTTATGTATCACCAAATAAATTTTTTTCATTTTACCGTATTGTGGAAACTGCCAGGCCATTGTGGAGGCACTAAATCACAATTTAGTTTTCTCAAATCGGTAAAATGAGACAGAGAAATATGCGTTACTACTTACCCCGGACCGGGGCAAGTTGAAACAAAGATTTGTACCTTTAAAAAATACGCCTGGAGGTCTAATAATTAAGATTCTGTTAGGTATTTCTAATAAATTAGGTAACCAAATACATATGCAAGAATATTCTGAAAAAGAATCTTTGATTCATAATAACATTGACGAGAAAAAAGGCAACAAATTGTTTTTGTTACAACCTGCCCCGGTCTCCCCTACTTATGAAAATTTTAATTTATGATACAAAGACAAAAAATGCGGTTTCTCTGATAAGATAATTTATTTGTTTATGTTTACATTATCTACAACTTTCATTAAGAACAATTTCAAATTCTAAGCATATACCGGGTGTTGAATGACTCATTAAAACAGGCAAATTAATAGCACGTAAAATAGCGTTTGTATAAATTCCTGTTTATCTAATTGTTTTAGGACAAAAATCAAAAAGACTTTTCAATTAACGAAAATTTTAACAATTTTCAAAGTTTTTTTTGTTCAGTAAAAGTAAGATGAAATGTAATACTTTTATCGTTTCTAATTTTTAATTCTGTATAATTTTTGTCTCTTTCATTTTTGCAAACAACAGTTTTTAACCCTCGAGCATACGCGCTAAAAATTTTACGCGAGCACACGCGTCTAATTGGAAACCACCGCACTCATGCCCGTATTTATAAAGCGATCTCGACTCGATCTCGTACTCAAGCAACCGGTTGCTATTGGTTTCTATTATATTATACAATAAAAACCGGCCTCGTCTCGGTCTTGAGTACGAGCAAGTGCTTGAGATCTCTCTATAAATACGGGCATCAGTTTCAATATATTTTTTGGATCCAAGATTTCATATTTTTATCATTATTTGTAATAATTAAGATGTAAAAGCAACGTTTAAAAATTGTAAACCATAAAATTATCTATCCAAACCAATAAAAATGTTCGTTCTAATTGCCATAATTATTCTGTCAAAAATAACAAAAAAGATATCTTGAGACCCATCTTGAATATCTTCTAGTTAAGAGTTCACTTTGGTATGCACAAATTCGCATTCAGTAGGATCGAAATATGGGAAAAACATCAGTTATCAAAATGTTATATGAAATGCCGCTTGCATGGTTAAGGAGACCTGTTTTTCAAAAATATGCAACTAAAAATTTAATATTCCAAGAATGTTCCATTAATACAATAGTAGAATGCCTTGGATCGGATCCATTTGTAACAATAAAAAATTACAAAAAAATATGTAAATTAGAATTCTTTGTAATAATCTTCACTAAAATGTGAATAATATAATAATTATTAGAGCCGAGATTTTAAGTGATAATTAACGACAAAATCCGTTTCTAAAAATTTCCTTTCATAATTATGAGTCTAACTTGTTTTTACCTTTTTTCTTGTTTCGTTTTATCATGTTTTGCAAAGTACAAAAAAAAGTAAATTCTAAAGGTGCGTCCATACCAATTAAAATTCGCGTTGAATGTTATATTTTGTATTCAAGAAAAATATTTGTGGCGCAAATTTAAATAATTTCTAATAATGTTTTATAAATAATTTTTATAAATAATTTTTAATAATGTTTAATATTTTGTTACAAACCACTAAGTCCAAAAGTACAGGTGGTAAAGTATTGCAAAAATGCATTTAAAAGTACAAAGAAAAGGAAAAGAAATATTTAAATAAAAGAGGCTTTTTTCCAAAAGAGATGTTTTAACACCAATAAACGGCATTGTTGACAAACTTCATTTAAGTGGTAAATGGACATTTCATTCATTAACTCTAAGTAATACTAATAGTTTTCTATAAAACCCACATTAATATTATAAATTTTCTAATTTATCAAATAAATTTTTTATGTTGTAAATGTGATAAGATTCAATTCATTTATTTGCTTTTCTTAAAGTCAGGTACAATTAGTCAAAAAAATTAGTTCTTTTAAAAGCAAATTTTACTCTGGCTTCCGAGTCCCGATACGTATTTATGTTTGAAGTTTCAACACGCAAAATAAATATTTACGTGGAAAATATTTAGACCAATTTTAAATTTGAGCCGCAAATATTTTTCTTGAATACAAAATACAACATTCAACGCAAATTTTTATTGGTATGGACGCTTAAGAAGTCTCATAAGCAAATTTTTCAACATCCTGTTTGAAAATTTTGTTTACAGATAAAAAAGTAGGTAAATATGTTTTTCTTCCAACGCCAAAAAAAGTTGACATTTTGTTACTGAACAAGTAGGGTTAAAGTTCTACTTTTACATCCTAAGAGGTAAAAGTAAATTCTAATCTTAAATATTTACAACAAATTGTAACGTAAAATGATATTTTTAAGAATATGTTAATGAAGATATAATGGCTCTCAAAATCGGTAAAGTGATGCAGCAAAACCCAATATGTGCAAAGAATACATAAACCAGATTTTGGAAAAAAATGTCAGTCACTGTGTTTTTGCTTGGTACAGCCGAATATGCACATATTCGGCTGTACCAAGCATGTGGTATGTGGTACATACCATATGGTATTGCACCATATGTACCATATGTACCATATGGTGCAATGCACATTGCACATGTTTGCTCTTTAGGCTTTAAGTTTTTAAGATATTAATTTTTTAATCTATGGAGAGTAGATTTTTTTAGAATTTTTGAAAAGTAAAAATTTTTTATTTCGAAAAACGATGCTTGCTTGGTTTAATATCGATATTAAAACTCACAAAAAGCATCTGCTCATTTTTCAAACGAAAATTATTTTACTGGTGAATTATCAATGATCATGTGCTCGAAGGGGGTGAGGGGTAGAAAAATTAAATTTATCGGAAAATGTTTGTTTTAAAATAAATCAAATTGACGTGTCCAACAGTTTTTTTATATTCCTATCAGGAAAGAAACTCATTCGATTAATCTATACTTTACGCGCTCGCTGTATATGTACTTGGTTAACTCTACAGTAAATGCGTGAAAAATAATCCCAGCAGTGCATACGTGAGGCCTGTCAGGCCGTTAGTTTGATAGCCATTCTCAAAGTTTGATAATTTTTTAAAAACTTTTTATATAGAAATTGATCATTAACATAAAATATTTGTGATCAAGTAACTAAAAATTAATACAAATGGCATTATTACATACCATGCGCATAACTTATACTTTTTCATTTTAGGTACTTGCTTTGAATTTTCAAAATTAAATTGTTTTTGCACAATTGGCACAAACAAAGTTAGAATGTTCCATAGAAATTTCACATATTTTATTGTAATTACGACTTTTGTGCCTACTCCAAAAACAGCAATATTTTCCCTTATTTTCTATCTTATTTCCTATAAGTAACTAAAATAAAAAATTTTAAAGTTTGAATTAATCGGTAATTAATACTCATAAACTAATCATACACTCTGTTTAAATCTAAAACGTGACAAAAAAAATAAATTTGAATAAAATGAACAAATTCATAATAAATACCTACACATACTCAGCTAAAATAAATCCTGGGAGTAAATACGTGGTGCTTTTCAGGCCTCATTGCTGTTCTATGCGAAATTTAATACACTTGTAAAAATTATTTAATTGTTTTTATTATATAATCTTACACTTCCAATCAAGAGAGAAAGGTTCAGTAAGTTTCATAAGTCTAGTTTAAAAACTATAATTGGTACAACAAAAATAAAACAGCGTAGGCCTGTCAGGCCTCACCTATGCTCTGTAGGGTTAATGAACCGTGAATTTAAATTGGTACAACTCTCCCTTAGTGAACTGTAGATTTAAGATAAAATAGTGCAATTGGGCCTTAGATTATAAAGAATTAGGTACTTAAAACCGGTGGATTGCGTAAATGCATTTATTATACAAGTTATGAACGACTTTTATTGTCTTAAGGGTGATGGATATGGGCAGTGGCGTAGCTGCTAGTTCTTAAGATGCCACCACCATGCCTTATGCTTTACATAAGGTCTAAATGTAACTGTTCGTTCCTCGCCATAGAGTTTTATATAAGGTAACACTGTTTTGCCCATTGATAATTGTAACGTTTTTCCCATTATCCGCAGTAATCAAAAGGCGCTTTGAGTTTTGATTAGGTTGCAAGCTCAAATCGCTCTCTCGTCTCGCATCTCTCCTCGCATTGCGAAGAATGCAATATTCTCGCAATTTTGCTAGATTTTACATGTTAAATTTACATGACAATTCGAGGGTCTAAAGCAAAACAACGTTAACTACAAAACTAAGGTTTTCGAGAATTGATGAAATAAAACTTTTAAGGTAACCTACCGCTGGCGCTGTATAAAAATATTACTTATAGTTATAACCCATATAACTTGGAAAATATCAATCGTAGAGGTACAGATTTTTGACACTTCATATCTTGCCCTTAGTACTACTTATTCTTGGTACTATCTCAAAAATCAAAATTTTGTAGTTAACGTTGTTTAACTCTAAGCCCTCGACTTAGTCCTGGTCACCTGTATACTAAACATGTAGGTTACTTAATATTCTCAATCTTCGTTCCAAAAAATATATTTCGTGGCGATCATATTAAATACCATCTTGAACTGTACAAGTTTTACTGAGTCGCCTCAATTGAATTTAAAATCTACATATTGTAACCTACCGGAAGCACTCAAAATACTTAATTCCTATATCCATATCTCAAAAACGAGCTTTTTACTTCTGCATACCTAAAATGAATTTCTGTTTATTCATGGACTTATGTACTGTACAGTAAAAATGTCTCTATAATTACCTACTATATTTGGTGAAAATTACACAAAAAAAATAACAGAAGCTTAGAAAACTATTTATAAACTTTTTTGCTTTTTTTAACATCTCCAGTCGACTCTTAAATACATAGACACTCTATTTTGAATAACCTGTAGATAATCTACGATTAGCTATTTTTAAACCTAGCCGTTAACCATTAAATAAATAATTAACTAATGAATAGGTAGTAAATTAAGTACCATTTTATGTTTTATTAGTTTTTATTTGATTTTCTACATCTGAGTACCTGTAAACCCGTAATTTAATGTGATCACTCACTTATATAATCAAAAAATATCCTTGGGAAAAAATATTGTAATTTGAAATTAGATTAAATTTATTTGGTTCATAATTGAACGATTTCGTAAATACATACGTTAATCTCAGAGTTGGCTTTAGGATGCATAGTAGACCCCTGCAAAATCCAAAAATAGGGCTTCTTTTCCCAACCCACCTACCAAAATAAAAGTCGTTTTATACTATGTCTTTCAATGCACGTATAATAATGAAAATTCCCATACTTAACAAAAACTAGTGACAAGAGAGACGTGAGGAACTGGTTTTGCGCTTGCAACCTCTTCTAGTCTTCATCGAATGAAAAGATGTTAGGCTTTATGAATCTGTTACCACGTTAGTGTCTTTAGAGTCTGTTGCATGGGAGAGTGTGTGCGAAACAGTCTTTCAATCTGGAAACCATCTAAAAGTTAGCATAGTTAGATAGCAAAGTTAGACTTCACAAAAGCTTGGTAAAAATCTTTTGAGTCGCATTTTTAAAAATTTTGATCCAGTTAGTAGTCTACCAACCAAAAATGAAGTAAATACTATTATATGAAGTAGCAACAGGTCGGGTGTAGGCGACTATTTTTACACGAAATTTATTACACAATTTTTTGAAATGGCCAGGGTTTACCTAACCTAGGGTACCAAGCCAAGCCGCCCTGGTTAGTCTAACTTGGTTAATTAATTTTAAACACATTGTAATTATTTAATTCAACAATTTAAAATTTCTTTATCTAGAAAAAAGCAATTTAACAAAAAAATTATTTCTATTTAAAAAATAATTAAAAGGCAACGGAAATTATTATTTGAACGCGTTAAAGCAAATCAAGGCTCAACGTTGTGTTGATACATTGATGCAAGTCGTATCCATCATACAGGATATGACTCTTAGAGGTAATGCTCAACACATTAATTATATGAATAAACAAATTTTGGTATGTGTATTTTTTTAGTTAGACGTATAAAAGGGAAATAGCAGACAAGGACGGTTTAGTCAGATAATCATGTTTGTAGTGAGATCTTTTGATTTAGTTTTGGTGAGTAGCTCTTAAATAATTTTAAACTCGCATTGTGAATTAATTAAAATAGTTACTAATTATCCAATTATAGTTATTTTTTTAAATATACTATTTTTTCAGTTATCAACTGTGGTTCTCCTAAATAGTGTAATTTGTATACCAATTGATAAAGCCGGAGAAGCTAATACAAATGTTAAATCGTTGACGTATTTTGCTCCACCTCATAGAGCTCAAACTGGATGGAGTATAGGCGGAGGTGGTGTTCCCTTAGGTCCTGGATGGAATGGATATGGTCATGACTTAGGACAAACTGGGCATAATTTTGATCATGGTTTTGATGGCTCAAAGTTTGGTGGAACCGGAGGCGGTTTTGACCACGGTTTTGATGGTTCACATTTAGGTGGAACCGGAGGTGGATTTGACCACGGTTTTGATGGTTCACATTTAGGTGGAACCGGAGGTGGATTTGATCATGGTTTTGATGGTTCACATTTAGGTGGAACCGGAGGTGGATTTGACCACGGTTTTGATGGTTCACATTTAGGTGGAACCGGGGGTGGATTTGATCATGGTTTTGATGGTTCACACTTTGGAAGACCTGTAGGCGCTGTTAACACTGGTTTTGATGGTTCAGGTTTAAGTGGACCTGCAGGTGCAATCAACCCTGGTTTTGATGGTTCAGGTTTAGGTGGACCTGCAAGTGGAATCAACCCTGGTTTTGATGGTTCAGGTTTAGGTGGACCTACAGGTGGAACCAACGGACCTGCAAGTGGAATCAACCCTGGTTTTGATGGTTCAGGTTTAGGTGGACCTGCAGGTGGAACCAACGGACCTGCAAGTGGAATCAACCCTGGTTTTGATGGTTCAGGTTTAGGCGGACCTGCAGGTGGAACCAACGGACCTGCAAGTGGAATCAACACTGGTTTTGATGGTTCAAAATTAGGTGGAGGCGCTATTTACTACCCTGGTTTTGACGGCTCACCTTTAGGCCCACCTGGAGGTAGGGGTTATAATAATTTTGGAGGATATCAGCGAGTTCAACAAAATTCAGGAGCCCTAGGATCGAATTTTGGCAAAGGCGTTATGGCATTGAGATCTGCTAGTGAAATAGATAATAGCAATTATCAAACACGTGGATATCATGTTGTAAACTAAAAATACTTTTTTTTCTAATGTACTTATAAAAAAATTTAAATGTGTATTTTGAATGAGATGCACTATATTTTGTTACCATAAAAATGATTTAAGAAAATCAAATGTTCTCTATTGGTTACTTTGTAACCAAATTTTGCTTTAAATTTGTAAATTGCGGTATTGTAAGAACTAAAAATAATAACAGTCCACTCTGCTATATTACTCGATGTGTCCTGGCTACGTCGCACTGCCCTTAGCACCGAAAATAAAATATTGTTTTATCTAAAATTGTCAGTTTTTGAGATATTTTGCTCTACTGTTTTGTAATATGAAGTTAGCGATAAGTATCTTTTACAGTTCATTATAGTGCTCTTTAAGACTTAAAAAAAAGCTTCTTAAACGTAGTCCTTGAAATATTTAGGATATAAGATTAAGATGCGCTTTCAAAATTTAGCTAAAGGCAGAAATATTTTTGAAAACTACATGAGCCAATCATTAGTGCTTCATTAAGGCCTTATAATTTAGTAAAAACTAAATTTTAGTTTTCAACCCTTTTTAAATTATTTATGATTAAAAATTAGAGATGCATGAATTAATCAAAAGAAACAAAAATTGTTACGTTGTGGCAAAAGTGTTCCTTTATTTTAAAGTTAATATTTAATTTATGATTATTCATTGAAATAAAAATTCTTTTTCAGCTAATTTTTATGATTTTCAAAATTGAATTCACAAGAAGTGGTTTAAAAAGATGATGTGGCAAATGCACACTTTTTAATAATATAAACTTTGATCTTTAGGGTATTTAGAAATCAATAAAAAAAATCTCATCAAAATTCGTTCAAGGCGTGGGTACTTCGCAGTTTATGCTCTTTTCAGTCTAATATGACTCCATTAAATTATATGAATAAACAAATTTTGGTATGTAGTATAGTAGTCAACGAACCAAAATTTATCCTGATTTTCCGACTTTTTTTGTAACAGCGAGTTTTTTTCCTTAATCGGTCGAAACTATTTCTGTGAGTTTGTGTATAAAATGTCTCAACTCAATTTTGACCGAAAGGCCCTTATTCTTCGACTTTAGTGTAAAAGTTTGACTTTTTCAAGTTTTCGTTTCACTATTTTTTGAATAAATTTGCTTGTATTGGTCGGATCGGGACCAAAAAATTTTCCTTTTGTTTGTAATGAATCTCTCTTTAAAACTGCTTGGGCTAAAATTATTTATATTAATTTCCTAACCTAAAAAAAATTCAAAACTGTCGTCATTGGTCGGTTGTAGTTTTTTTGTAGAGAACTTGAGTTTTAATTAATGTTATGGTATGAAACTTTAGGAAGTTGCAGCTGATATAGTAACAAATCCATATTACAAGTTGGGTCCAAAAATATTAAGAACAACGCCTAAAATTTGCATTTTGGTTCAAATTTTCTTTTTCATATTTGTTGTGAGCAATTGGTGGTATCCCAATAATTCTTCTCTTTAAATGTAGGAAATTTAATGCTCTTTCAGATGAAAACAAAAACAATCACATCCGACCGTTTTTTCATCAAATTTCTTTGAAGATAAAAAGAAAATCTTTTAACTGTTTGTCTACAAAACCAATTTTAGTGGTCGAAATTTAATTCTTCTTTTACGTATTTTTGAAAATTAATCATAAAAAACTCCTATAAACTATTTTTGAACATTAAAACTGGTTTTAAAGTCAACCATTTCGACCACTAAAATTGTTTTTTTTGGGTAAATAGTAGAAAAATTTTATTTTTCTTTTCAACGAAATCGGAAGAAAACGCGTTCTAATGTGATTTTCTTTGGTTTCATCTGAAAGAGCATTAAATTTCCAACAGTTCAAGGGAAGAATTATTGCGCTACCACCAATTTGCTCACAACAAATATGAATTAGAAAATTTGAACCAAAATGCAAATTTTAGTCTTTGTTCTCAATATTTTTGGACCCAATTTGCAATATGGATTTGTTACTATATCAGCTACAAGTTCCTAAAGTTTCATACCGTAATATAAATTATTACTCGAGTTCTCTAGAAAAAACTACGACTCACCAGTGACGGCAGTTTTGAATTTTTTTTGGGTTAGGAAATTAATACTCGAATTTTTAAAAGACTACCGACACGTGACTTTTAAAATATTGAATAACTAATTAATTTAATTATAAATTTTCTAAGTAAATATTTAATAATAATTAGCAATAAATGTATTAACTAAATTAACTAATTAAACTCACGAAATAAGTCGTTTTCATCTTTATTTATACATATAAAGGTGGTCACGTGTCGGTAGTCTTTAAAAAATTTGACTATAGATTATTTTAACCTATTCAGTTTTAAAGAGAGATTCATTACAAACAAAAGGAAAACTTTTACACCAAAGTCGAAGAATAAGGGCCTTCCGGTCAAAAATGGGTTGAGACATTTTATACACAAACTCACAGGAATGGTTTCGACCGATTAAGAAAAAAAACTCGTTGTTACAAAAAAAGTCCGAAAATCGGGATAAATTTTGGTTCGTTGACTACAGTAATTGTATTTTTTTAGTTAGTATAGAGGTATAAAAGGGAAATAGCAGACAAGGACGGTTTAGTCAGATAATCATGTTTGTAGTGAGATCTTTTGATTTAGTTTTGGTGAGTGTAGCTCTTAAATAATTTGAAACTCGCCATGTGTGTAAATTAGAATAGTTACTATTTACTAATTATCCAATTATAGATATTTTTTTAAATATATTATTATTTCAGTTATCGACTGTGGTTCTCCTAAATAGTGTAATTTGTAAACCAATTGATAAAGCCGCGGAAGCTAATGCAAATGTTAAATTGTTGAAATATTTTGCTCCACCTCATGGAGCTCAAACTGGATGGACTATATGTGGAGGTGGTGTTCCTTTAGGTTTTGGATGGAATGGATATGGTCATGACTTAGATCAAACTGCGCATAATTTTGATCATGGTTTTGATGGCTCAAAGTTTGGTGGAACCGGAGGCGGTTTTGACCACGGTTTTGATGGTTCACATTTAGGTGGAACCGGGGGTGGATTTGATCATGGTTTTGATGGTTCACACTTTGGAAGACCTGTAGGCGCTGTTAACACTGGTTTTGATGGTTCAGGTTTAAGTGGACCTGCAGGTGCAATCAACCCTGGTTTTGATGGTTCAGGTTTAGGTGGACCTGCAAGTGGAATCAACCCTGGTTTTGATGGTTCAGGTTTAGGTGGACCTATAGGTGGAACCAACGGACCTGCAAGTGGAATCAACCCTGGTTTTGATGGTTCAGGTTTAGGTGGACCTGCAGGTGGAACCAACGGACCTGCAGGTGGAACCAACACTGGTTTTGATGGTTCAGGTTTAGGTGGACCTGCAGGTGGAACCAACGAACCTGCAGGTGGAATCAACACTGGTTTTGATGGTTCAGGTTTAGGTGGACCTGCAGGTGGAACCAACGGACCTGCAAGTGGAATCAACCCTGGTTTTGATGGTTCAGGTTTAGGTGGACCTGCAGGTGGAACCAACGGACCTGCAAGTGGAATCAACACTGGTTTTGATGGTTCAGGTTTAGGTGGACCTGCAGGTGGAACCAACGGACCTGCAAGTGGAATCAACACTGGTTTTGATGGTTCAGGTTTAGGTGGACCTGCAGGTGGAACCAACGGACCTGCAGGTGGAATCAACACTGGTTTTGATGGTTCAGGTTTAGGTGGACCTGCAGGTGGAACCAACGAACCTGCAGGTGGAATCAACACTGGTTTTGATGGTTCAGGTTTAGGTGGACCTGCTGGTGGAACCAACGGACCTACAGGTGGAATCAACACTGGTTTTGATGGTTCAGGTTTAGGTGGACCTGCAGGTGGAACCAACGGACCTGCAAGTGGAATCAACACTGGTTTTGATGGTTCAGGTTTAGGTGGACCTGCAGGTGGAACCAACGGACCTGCAAGTGGAATCAACACTGGTTTTGATGGTTCAGGTTTAGGTGGACCTGCAGGTGGAACCAACGGACCTGCAGGTGGAATCAACACTGGTTTTGATGGTTCAGGTTTAGGAGGACCTGCTGGTGGAACCAACGGACCTGGAGGTGGAATCAACACTGGTTTTGATGGTTCAGGTTTAGGTGGACCTGCAGGTGGAACCAACGGACCTGCAGGTGGAATCAACACTGGTTTTGATGGTTCAGGTTTAGGTGGACCTGCAGGTGGAACCAACGGACCTGCAGGTGGAATCAACACTGGTTTTGATGGTTCAGGTTTAGGTGGACCTGCTGGTGGAACCAACGGACCTACAGGTGGAATCAACACTGGTTTTGATGGTTCAGGTTTAGGTGGACCTGCAGGTGGAACCAACGGACCTGCAGGTGGAATCAACACTGGTTTTGATGGTTCAGGTTTAGGAGGACCTGCTGGTGGAACCAACGGACCTGCAGGTGGAATCAACACTGGTTTTGATGGTTCAGGTTTAGGTGGACCTGCAGGTGGAACCAACGGACCTGCAGGTGGAATCAACACTGGTTTTGATGGTTCAGGTTTAGGTGGACCTGCAGGTGGAACCAACGGACCTGCAGGTGGAATCAACACTGGTTTTGATGGTTCAAAATTAGGTGGAGGCGCTATTTACTATCCTGGTTTTGACGGCTCACCTTTAGGCCCACCTGGAGGTAGGGATTATAATAATTTTGGAGGATATCAGCGAGTTCAACAAAATTCAGGAGTCCTAGGATCGAATTTTGGCAAAGGCGTTATGGTATTGAGATCTGCAAGTGAAATAGATCATAGCAATTATCAAACTCGTGGATATCATGTTGTAAACTAAAAATATATTTTTTTTAATGTACAAAAAAATTTCAAAGTGTATTTAGAATGAGATTCACTATATTTTGTTACTATAAAGATGGTTTAAGACATTCAAATGTTCTGTATTGGTTACTTTTGTAACCAAATTTTGTTTTTAATTTGTAAATTGCGGTATTGTAAAAACTAAAAATAATAACAGTCCACTCTGCTATATTACTCAATATGTCTGCTTCGCACATTCGCATATGGAAATTACGTTTACACCACAAAAGCTGAAGGATGGTGTTGTGGAGCTTTCAGAAGGTAATTTGGTCACATTTCCTTCAATAACTTCATTTTTTCAAATGGCAACATATCGGAACAATAGCACCTCAGATTTCAATTGTCAAATATTTATTAAAATTAACTTTAACTTGTAAAAAGAAGCTAATAATTATTAAACGCAACGAATAAACTATAACAGAAAACTTATAAAAACATTACCTTTTTACATTACAAATGCTTAGAAATATCATTTTACGTTACAATTTGTTGTAAACATTTAGGGTTATAATTTACTTACCTCTACTAAAAATTCTACTAAAAGTAGAACTTTAACCTTACTTGTTCAGTAACAAAATGTTAACTTTTTTTGACTTTTGAAGAAAAAGTTAATTTTTTAAAAATTTTATTTTATAATTTTTTCGTTACCTTTAATGATTAACGTTTTTTAGAAGTTAAAGTTAATTTAAAATAATATTTGACAATTAAAGTACAAGTAATTAACAAGAGATGGCGCTTTATCAAAAACCTTTATTTTTGGTTTGTATAAGTTTTACGTTTGAAGAAAAAATTAAATGTTTCATACAGAGTAAAAGTGTTACTTTTTTTAGGCGAGGCAGTAAGGCTGGCAACTACTGACGAGCAAACTACTATTTTCTGCAAACGTCTAAAAAGTCGACTTTGTGTCATTCAATATGTAAAGGTGAAGTTTAGCTTTCCCGCCGAGGCAGGAAAAGTTGTCAGACAAAGTAATTTTCTCCGTCTAGACAGACAAAGTAAATTTTAACCCAACATAATTTTTATTTTTATAACAAAAAAAATGTTAAAGGTCTTGTAAAGTAAAATATAATATTTTCTAAATTTCGTTTTATAATTTGTTCGTTGGGTTTAATAATTATTAAATTAGCTTTTTTTTACAAGTTAAAGTAAATTTTAAAAAATATTTGACAATAAATCTACAAGTAATTGACAAGAGATGGAGCTTTTTCAAAATTCAAAATTTTCAATTTTGCGTTTGAAGAAAAAATAAAATGTGTGAAAGTATATAATATGACTTGCCTGTATTGCCCGACTCATTCGTTATGCTCGCTCATCAGCCAAACACAGTCACTTGCGAGATTTCGCTCGAGAAATGAAGGTCTCCCTTCTCGCCTCGCAAATTTTTTTTTAGCATATCTCGCGCTATACAGATTGAATATTTTAAGTTAGCATATAGGAATTATAATAAGTGGAAACAAGTACGAAATATTTTTAAATGATTACGAGAGAGAAAGAATTATTTGTAGATAGAAGGTAGGCGTCAATTATTAATTTCAAATTTGAATAACACGCCTGCAATTTTTGAATTGCAATAAATAAATAAATTTTTATAAATAAATAAATAAATAAGATTAGTTGGAATGTATAATACATATTAGGTACCTATGCACAAATAAATATTCAGCCAGGTTTAGCTACAAGTTGAGCTGTAGGGTAGATTGTACCAACCGAGTTCAAAGTAAGTTTAATGTGCGCCGTAGTTCAATCATATAGCGTAAAGTATGGATTAATCGAATTATTTTCTTTTCTGATAGGATTATAAAAAAACCGTTGGACTCGTTAAATTGATTTTCGTTGTTTTAAAACAAACACATTCTGATGATCTTATTTTTTCTTCGAGCAATGACGTGATCGAAGATTATTTTAATATGCAAACCCATATCTTTTTAGATATTTGGATAGACTATAAAATTCTGATTTTAGCAATACGGCTGTCCCAAGCAAAAACACAGTATGTGCTACAATGTCAATGAAGATATGGCTCTCAATGTCGGTAAAATGATGCAGCAAAACACAATTATGTGCAAAGAATACATAAACCAGATTTTGAAAAAAATGCCAGTCACTGTGATTTTGCTTGGGACAGCCAAATATGCACATGTTTGCTCTTTAAGCTGACAGTTTTTAAGATATTAATTTTTTAATCTATAGAGAATAGATTTTTTAGAATTTTTGAAAGGCAAATAGTATATTGTATTATTAGGATTAAAAGTGGAACTTTGTTTGGCTAGCAATTTGGCATTTGCAAGGCGAAGCGAAGCGCAGCCGAGCGGATGCAAAAACTAGCGCGCCAAACAAAGACACTTTTCTGTATAATTACCTACTATATTTGGTAAAAATTACTCAAAAAAATTAACAGAAGCTTAGAAAACTATTTATCAACTTCTCCAGTCGACTCTTAAATACATAGACACTCTATTTTGAATAACCTGTAGATAATCTACGATTAGCTATTTTTAAACCTAGCCGTTAACCATTAAATAAATAATTAACTAATAGGTAGTAAATTAAGTACCATTTTATGTTTTATTAGTTTTTATTTGATTTTCTACATCTGAGTACCTGTAAACCCGTAATTTAATGTGATCACTCACTTATATAATCAAAAAATATCCTTGGGAAAAAAATATTGTAATTTAAAATTAGATTAAATTTATTTGGTTCATAATTGAACGATTTCGTAAATACATACGTTAATCTCAGAGTTGGCTTTAGGATGCATAGTAGACCCCTGCAAAATCCAAAAATAGGGCTTCTTTTCCCAACCCACCTACCAAAATAAAAGTCGTTTTATACTATGTCTTTCAATGCACGTATAATAATGGAAATTCCCATACTTAACAAAAACTAGTGACAAGAGAGACGTGAGGAACTGGTTTTGCGCTTGCAACCTCTTCCAGTCTTCATCGAATGAAAAGATGTTACGCTTTATGAATCTGTTACCACGTTAGTGTCTTTAGAGTCTGTTGCATGGGAGAGTGTGTGCGAAACAGTCTTTAAATCTGGAAACCATCTAAAAGTTTGCATGACTTCACAAAAACTTGGTAAAAATCTTTTGAGTCACATTTTTAAAAATTTTTATCCAGTCTAGTAGTCTACCAACCAAAAATGAAGTAATAGTTATTTGTTTTATAAGGAGACAAAGTGACGTTTTGTGTGACAAGACTGTGTTTGGCTGAAGAGCGAGCGTAGCGAGCGAGTCAGGCAATACAGGCGAGTCACACAAAACTACTTTGACTCCGTATAAAACATTAAATTTTTTCTGCAAACGTAAAGCGTAAAACTGAAAATTTTGATTTTTGAAAGAGCACCATCTCTTGTCAATTACTTGTAGTTCAATTGTCAAATATTTTTTAAAATTAACTTAAATTTGTAAAAAAAGCTAATTATTAAAAGCAACGAACTAATTATAAAGGAAAATTTAAAAAACATTAAATTGTTTACATTACAAATGCTTAAAAAACATTTTTTACGTTAAAAATAAAAATAATGTGCGGTTAAGATTTTACTTTTCCCTCCTAGACAGACAAAAATTACTTTTCTGACAATTTTTCCTGCCTCGGCGGGAAAGTTAAACTTCACCGTTACCTATTGAGTGACACAAAGGCGACTTTTTCTGACGTTTGAAGAAAAATATTATTATATGAAGTAGCAACAGAGGTCGGGTGTAGGCGACTAAACTGCGACAAATGCCTTATTTTTACACGAAATGTATTGCACAATTTTTTGAAATGGTCATGGTTCACCTAACCTAGCGTACCAAGCCAAGCCGCCACTGGTTAGTCTAACTTGGTTAATTAATTTTAAACACATTGTAATTATTTAATTAAACAATTTAAAATTTCTTTATCTAGAAAAAAGCAATTTAACAAAAAAATTATTTCTATTTAAAAAATGATTAAAAGGCAACGGAAATTATTATTTGAAAGCGTTAAAGCAAATCAAGGCTCAACGATGTGTTGATACATTGATGCAAGTCGTATCCATCATACAGGATAACACATTAATTATATGAATAAACAAATTTTGGTATGTGTATTTTTTTAGTTAGAGGTATAAAAGGGAAATAGCAGACCAGGACGGTTTAGTCAGATAATCATGTTTGTAGTGAGATCTTTTGATTTAGTTTTGGTGAGTGTAACTCTCAAATAATTTTAAACTCGCATTGTGAATTAATTAGAATAGTTACTATTTACTAATTATCCAATTATTTTTTTAAATATACTATTATTTCAGTTATCGACTGTGGTTCTCCTAAATAGTGTAATTTGTATACCAATTGATAAAGCCGGGGAAGCTAATGCAAATGTTAAATCGTTGACGTATTTTGCTCCACCTCATGGAGCTCAATCTGGATGGAGTATAGGCGGAGGTGGTGTTCCCTTAGGTCCTGGATGGAATGGATATGGCCAAGACTTAGGTCACAGTGGACTTAATTTTGACCATGGTTTCGATGGCTCAAAGTTTGGTGGAACCGGAGGCGGTTTTGACCACGGTTTTGATGGTTCACATTTAAGTGGAACCGGAGGTGGATTTGACCATGGTTTTGATGGTTCACATTTAGGTGGAACCGGGGGTGGATTTGATCATGGTTTTGATGGTTCTCACTTAGGAAGACATGTAGGCGCTGTTATCACCGGTTTTGATGGTTCAGGTTTAGGTGGACCTGCAGGTGGAGTCAACCCTGGTTTTGATGGTTCAGGTTTAGGTGGACCTGCAGGTGGAATCAACCCTGGTTTTGATGGTTCAAGTTTAGGTGGACCTGCTGGTGGAATCAACCCTGGTTTTGATGGGTTCAGGTTTAGGTTTCATGTGGTAAACTAAAAATTTTTTTTTTCTAATGTTCAAAAAAATTTCAATGTGAATTTAGAATGAGATTCACTATATTTTGTTGCTATAAAGATGGTTTAAGACATTCAAATGTTCTGTATTGGTTACTTTTGTAACCAAATTTTGTTTTTAATTTGTAAATTGCGGTATTGTAAAAACTAAAAATAATAACAGTCTACTCTGCTATTATATTACTCAATATGTCGTGGCTGCTTCGCTCTGCTCTTAACACCGAAGAAATAAATAAAATATATTATCTAAAATTGGCAGTTTCTGAAATACTTTGCCCTACTGTTCTGAAATGTCAAGTTGGCGATAAGTTTGAAGCACTAATGTTTAAATGGTGCTTATCTTGTACAGTTCATTAGAGCTCTCTAATACTTAAAAAAAAGGTCCTTAAACGTAGTCCTTGAAATAATTAGGATTTAAGATTAAGACGTGCTTTCAAAATTTTGCTAAAATTAAATTTTAATTTTCAACCCTTTTTAAATTATTTATGATTAAAAATTAGAGATGCATGAATTAATAAAAAAAAATCTAATATGAATTACTACCCATACCCATCTTTAAGGCTTTTTGGACTTATTAATAATTTTATCGTCCTAATACAGAGTTCTGGAGATGTTTTTTAAATATGGTTATTTGAGATTTGCTAAGGACTCCTTTGCTGTGTAAAAGCCAGATATTTTGAACGTTAAATGGCGATCATTATTCAAAACCACTGGGTTGCAATTTCATCCCACTTGGTAAAGAAAAACTAAAAATAAATTGTTTTTATGACTTGGATTCTTTAAGTACTTTAACAATAGCAGAGACAATAGCCTTACTTTTTAAATAAGGGCCGACAAGAAAGTGCATACTATAACCACCCCTTTTACCTCACCACCGCATTCTTACACTTATATTTACAAGGGTGGTTATGGGTGATTATTATGGTTTACTGCTTTCCGGGTAGCAAAACAGTTGGAGACGGTCCAGTTTCAACGATGACAATGGTAAAGAATTTTTACCTACTTTTATGACTTTTCGCACGGGTTTTGACGGGCGCCAGTTGTTTGTGAGAACAACAATAATAAATAGAATTTGCATTAAACAAATTTATTTATAAAACTCTGCAGCTGCGGATCAAACAGACAGAAATATTTACAGACTTAAAAACTAAACTAAAACTACATAAAACAAATAAAAATAAGAGCGGATAAACAGACGGATTAGAATACAGACCAGTAGCCAAACCAAGCATAAAGGGTTACGCGATGGTAATAAAGGCGGTGATGACCCGGTCGCGGAATTTCTCCCGCCTGCGATCTTTACCCTGTACGAACTTTGTCGGCGGATGAGCCATGTTATTTGCTCATCTGACTCCCTGACGGCAGTACACCGGACACACGAGGAATCTTTGACCAAGAGCCTCCGCCCCCCACTGGCTATGACCAACGCAATATGATCACCAGGAGTTAACCGGAACCCTGTTACGAGCTATGACCAGCGCAATATGATCACTCGTGTCAGAGCTGCTCACGACGGCCAAATTAATTCCAGGTGCGAGCGATGCCAACCCAGCGGAACAGTCGGACGGCAGCGGCGGATCCAGCGGTAACGGCGGTAGCGACAACAGGCGGCAGAACGGACGGTAGCGGCTAACAGACGGCGGCAGCAACGGACGGCAATAGAGACGGCGGCAGCAGTGACTACGGCAGCGATATCTGCAATTAGACATCTGATCCCCGAAGACCAGATGTTCAGGTAGAAATACCCTACTTGTCTGATCCTCGAAGGATGTCTTATGGTCAAGCTGGCTCCCTTTATGTTTGGTTTTAACTAACAATTGACAAGGGTGCGCTAAGAAAAAGCCCTCGTTTATTATTCTTACAAACTAAACCACTTAAAATTAGAACATTTAAAGTTGAAATTTAGGGTAGTAAACAGTTTTCTGTAAAAACGGTAAATTTACTACCCTCACAAATTTGTATCGTTACAATACAAAGTGATTGGCAGGTAGTGTTATCGCAGACAAATGTTTCTTAAAACAACCCTGTTTTTCAAGCTTTTGGCGCTTGGACAGTTTAACAATACCAGGTAGTGTACAAATAGATATAAGAACAGACTTCTAGAAGTCAACAGTTGGTCATCAACTTATGCCAATACACAATAACCAACCCTATCGTAAATCATACACCATCGCCCATTATACTGTGACGAGTTGTAGAGTCTACGACTGTAGGGTTGGTTATTGTGTACTGACATTCATAACCTGATGGACAACAGTTGACTTCTAGAAGTCAGGTTCTTATATCTATTTGTACACTATACCGGGTGACACAGGGATTTGGAACACTCTTATAACTCCGTTATTTATCAACATATCAAAATGAAATGTGGTGTGGATTATATTCACATAAATTGCAATTGTTTTACCTACTTGTGAAAATTCTGTCACTTCCGATTACGCCGGAATTGAAGTAAACTTTTGATTTTTAAATGGAACTCCATATATATTTTTACGTTTTTGAAACCTGCATTAAATTTTGAATACAGTGGCATCAGAAAAATTAATTTTATAACCAAAAAGAAATTTTTTTTTAAATTACGCGGGTTTCTAGAGTGCTGTTATGTGGTATAAAATTATCGTTGAGAGGTACTTTGTACTATGGAAATTACGTTTTCACCATAAAAGCTGAAGGATGGTGTTGTGGAGCTTTCAGAAGGTAATTTTGTCATATTTCCTTCAATATGCAGTTTTTGCACGTTGGGGTTTATCATACCCCACGTGTCGGATGCCGGGTTAATTAAAAAACGTACTTACAGTTCATTTTTTTAAATTTTCTTTTATTATTTACTTCTTAACAATTAACTTGTTTTTACAATTTAAACTGAATTTAAAAATATATTTGACAAGCGCAAGAGATTGACAAGAGATGGCGCTTTTTAAAATTTATTTATTTCTTAAGTTTTAATTAATTTTGACGTTTTAAGAAAAAATAACATGTTTCGTTCGGAGTAAAAGTTCATTTTCATGACTCGTCAGTAGTTATAACACAAAATTATAAGAATGTCGTATCTTCCTTTAAACTTACTGACTCGTAAAAATTATACTTTTATTTCTTATAAAACAATACAGTAGGTACTATTATGGTCTAATTTTACTAAGAATCCAAGGCATGTAGCTTGTTACTCGAGTGTGTTTCATTCCACATCTACTACCAGTAGTTAGTATTCCAAAAGCATACCAATTAGACCTATTCTCATCTTGTTCAAATTTCATCAATGCGCTACCATCAACTCCGTGACATAAAGAAGCAACTCCGAGTCCTTCTGTACAGATATACCATGAGTTGATCATTCCGTTGTTAGAAGTTGCACATTGGGTAGTCTCTTTCACTGCCACCTAATAAATAAACACAATATGTATACGTTCATCAGTGATCAAATTTTATATCAGTTACTCTGCATCCCCTTGATCATTAAACATTCAAATTTCTTTGTGGATTTGACTCAAATGTGAGAATTAAACCTATACAAATTTCTTACCCTTGATATGGTTTTGAATGTGCTACCGTCCCGTAAAAGTGGCGTTGATGTCCAACTAGCTACTGTCATAAAAGCGTTTTCGAAGTGTTTATTTATTAAATTTTCCGACGTTGGTAAACATATTGGTTTGATGTAATCTAAAATAATTAATAGATTTTTATATAAATTATTTTATTATTTTATAAGATTATAAGATTACCTGTAAAATCAACTACTCGCTCCAAACGTCCTAACCCAATATTTCTATGTCCAGTAATGAGGTCAGTTATTGGTACGTCTATTGGACTAGGTGCACAAATATTTCTACTTCCAATATTTAGACAGTCTGGTTTTGTCACGAAATTGTATTCGCCCAAACGAGCCATATCTCTTATAAATTATACGTTTTTATGAACAAAAGCTGACTAACGTTCAATATACTCACATGTCATAGTGATCAAGACAACTTGCAGCAGTTAACACATATCTGTTATTAATTAACACGCCTTCACAAGTACTTAAATCTAGAAATTATATTATAAATTATGTAACTCAATGAAATGGAACAAAACTTACTTTTCAGCGAACTGGAATGAAGCGTAACCAACCATGGAAATTCGTTTAAAGCGGCTTCGGCAATAACATTATATACTGCTGGTTGAGATATACCGCATACTTGTTTACTTGGTAATAAATTTAACTTAGGTGAATCTAAAAAAATAGTTTAAAACTTTACAATATGAATCCCGTCCACACTCCACACTCGCAGGCCTTGTCTTCCGGGACGCCCTGTGCACTGTGCAGGTGGTCTGAGCGCTGTATAGACGTAGTTCTGGTGAGGCCATTGCAATGTGCAAACCTGGCAAGTCTGTGTGTGTGGCGCAGCCATTAGAGTGGAATGCATGAAGTACAAGTAATTTTAATAAAATAGCGTGCTGTGATTTTCTTACAATAGCAATTTGTTAGTTTAGGTCTCCAACTACCATCTATGCAAACTGAAGAAGTCAAGTTTGTTGTTTGTTCGTTACTGCACCTTGTAGTTAAAACATCAAATAGATCTGCTAATAAACTTAAGTCACGACCTTGGTGTAAAGTTCTATTGCTTGGTTTGCTATAAAAATAGAAGAGCTTTTGTAGCGAAATCAGCCCACAACTTCATATTCACACCACGCAATGCACATAAGTACTGTAAAAATATTTTAAGTAACGAGCTGAGGGGAAGCGCAGATACCTAAATTGAGGGTAAAATACCTTCTATGTAATAGTAATCGCCTAGTTACTTATAATTTAGTAGCCAATGATACAAACGAATTTATTTTAAACCAATCGTGTTTAAGGAAGGCGCTTCCCCTCAGCTCGTCACTTTAAGATATTTTTACTGTATGTATAAATGTATAGCTTTATTCTAAATTTGGCCCTCTTTACTTCAGAAGGCCCCGATATGGTTGTAGTGATACTAATTTAGTTCCCTAGTGATGTATCTTGCTTACTCGTTTCTACCTCCTCTGCACATCTTCTGCATAGTGAGTCTTCTTCTAGTCCCATTGTATACAGGTGCTTTTTAAGCTGGCAATGGCCCGTTATTACTGCCATTACCAGCCATAGTTCATATCTACTCGTTCTGAGTAGAGAGCGAGTTCTTTTGTCAAAATGTTTCTCCAGTAGGGTTTTATAATGTATCTGTCCAGGAGTTTCCCTCCAGTGTTTAATATGCTACTTCACTAGAAGTGACTCTCTCTTTGACATTTCGTAAGGAATGCCAAGGGCTGGTCCAATGATGGACCAGAACGAAAGATTGTCCGCTTTCTCGTTCCCTGGTATGTTGGCATGAGCTGGCACCCATACCAGGTTGACGAAATTTGTCCCCTCCAACGCATTCAGTCTGTGGATGTAGTTCATTACTAGTCCGGTCCTTACCTCACAGGCGTTCAGCGCTTTGAGGGTTGCTTGGCTGTCAGATACTACGAAGATTTTTTGGTTGTGATATCCTATATCAACAGTATTTGCGTACATGTTAAGATGACGTAAATTTCTGCTTGGAAGACGGTAAGTGCTCCCAGAGGATTAAGATTACCCCGTGCCTCTAGTTGCCATCTTCAATGATTCCAGCTCCTGTACCTGTTGGGTTTTTAGAGCCGTATGTGTAGAATTCATTCATTTCATTTCAAATCCATTTATTTTGACTGCCTTGCATTCCCATTCTTTCCTTATCGTAATGATAATTTCGCAGGTTCAGCTCCCTAGTGATGTATCTTGCTTTATCTCTTATTGGAGCGCCCACAATTTCGATATTAAGATTTTCATATCTATATTAAATTAATTATAAGTGACTTATAATTTTCTACAATTTTTCATATCGCTATTGCAAAAATATAACTTGAATAACTCGCTATACTTAATACTTATGCCATTGTATAGTGTAAAAATGTAATATTTTTTGCTTACCTTAAAGATTGTACAGTACGAATTCCATAATCCGTAAAATTAGGAATTGGGCAAGGTAAATTAGACGGTGGAGTTGATGGAGCGGTTACAGATGGAAATACAGATAAAGGTCTTACGGTGGACGTATTAGGACTAGACGCAGCTGTAACTGATGGAGCGATTAGTGGTGGTATCGAAGAAATAGCAGAGTATTTTGAATTTCTAGACAGAGATAGTACGGTGGACGTATTTGGAATTGGCCTAGGTTTGTTGCGAATACTGTTTATGAAATCCAAATGTTCAGAAACTAAAGTGTATATTCCATATTGGTTAGAATCACACTGTCTTTCTATTGTAGCTGGCGAGGTACTAACTATACCTCTTATGAAATATCTTCCTGTAGATCGTTTACGAAATACTAATCCTCCACCACTATCCCCTTCACATATACTAGTACCTAAATTTAAAATTAAATAAATAATAGAATCGCTTCAGCGGCTGATTAATTTTGTTTTGTCAAACCCTTGAAACTATTTGAGTAATTGGTCAATAATCAGCTTACTACTATTCAAATATCCTCCACATATTTTATCTTGGCGTAAAAAAGTTTGAAAGGCTCTTGGTACACTGTCATAACATTGATCAAATGGTATAAATGGAATACTCAATTCTTTCAATTCGTCTGCCAAATGTAGACCTTCCACTGTGTATCCCCAACCTATTACCTGAAAAATTGGTAAAACGTGTTAACAATAATTAATTATCGTTATGGTATATGCATTGAAAACGTACAGTGCCGTAGTTATTAGGAGTTAGTTGTTGATTTTCGAATCTATTACCCCAGTCTACGCATACTGGTTGAACGGCTTCTGTTAAAATTAATTCTTTTGCTAAAACGACTACTGCAATATCAAATTGGTATTGTAATTTAGATCCTTTGTATCGTGATGGAATGTGAATAGAATCTATCTGCAACGTAACATTATTTTCTATGAAGCATTCCAAATTCAATATTACCGTGGAATATTGATAATGTTCATCTCTAGAATCGCTATACTCCCGATAATATTTACCAACGGCAATCAAATAGTTTTCTTTGGGGTATAGTTCACCAGTGGCAGGACTCGTAAAACAATGGGCAGCTACAATAATTTAATTTTTAAAAGTAGAAGCAATGATTGCATTTGTTATACCAGATAAAATAATTCGTTGTGTTATAATGGTACCTCCACATCTATAATCCTTCTGAGCATTGTAAACTCCAACGTGCCAAGGATAGTCGCCTAATTTAGCATTTGTTCCGTTTATCACGTTAATACGTCCTATAGGATGTTTTTGACCACAAACTAAAAATAATAGTAAAATTGAGGAAAATAGGCTAAACAGAATAATTAAAGGATGTGGCATTTAAAAGAAGAATTTCTATTTTCAAATTATAAATTTCTCACTTGGATAACACTGGGGCATTCCATTCCATTCGCCATCTTCGCAAAAACGGGAAGGATTGTTTTCTAAACTAGATTCTTCGTAAAAGGCTTCACACGTAAATTGGGCTACAGTACCTTCAACTGGATTATCACAACTTTTGAGAGTCAAATCATTAAAGAAGCACTGAACTTCCGTAGTTTTAGTGGTACGTATGGACTTGCATGTACCTAAAAGTCGTTCTTTGAGCTTTATGTTTTTCAAATTTGAATTAGTAGTACATACGAGAACATACACCTGGTGATGGCTCCCAAACGCCGTTTACACAGTAAGAACCAAAAATTTCAGGTGGTGAAGGTCTATAAGTTCCATCACATTTTAAATATAAAATCACTATCAATTCTGGCACATAGTCTCCTTCTCTGTAAGTATTAGCGTCGTCTCCTCTAATGGCATACTTTCCATTTGAAGGATTGTTGGGTATTTGACAACTTCCACTACCATAAATAAAGCTTAAGATGAGAGAATTGAGAATTTCATTAACTTGTACTTACTTGGCTATTTGTCTTCGGTCTCTACTTGAGTTTTGAAAGTTGGGCTGAATATCAGGGACATAATATGAATTGCTAAACTTTAATATACCTAAAAATTGTGTTCATTTCAGTTATTTGAATATGTAGTCTTATGGGAGTTTGCACCGCTTGAATATTAACTGACAGATAGTTTATGTGGCAAATAAATTATATTTTTACAACTTATCCGGATAAAATCGGTTCAAAAGGCCGTAAGTAGCAGGTAGCTGTGTAGAATATATATTCGTCACTTATTTGATTAGAGGTTTTTTACAACTTATCCGCCAGATAAACTATCTGTCAGTTACTCTGTAAGCGGTGCAAGCGCCTATTGCCCACACATTTTCTACACCTTTTATGTTGCTGGGATTTGTGCTTTCTATGTTATTTTTAAAAGTAATTTAGAAGTTATAATAACGTCATAATACTCGGCTTGTTACTCGTTTACTTTGGCATAGATGGCCATAAAAATAATTAATATTTGATTACGTAACAAGTATTGTCTCTCAATTAAATAGTAAAAATGAGAAAAATTTAATATCCGCTTACCTAAGAGTAAAATGCAAGTACGAAAATTGGTCATAGTTTCATGTCAACTAATAATTTTGTGTAAAAACAATATTCGTTTTAGATAAGATGGGTAACTTTTTGACCTCGCTAATTTAATCTCTAGTTGGAAATCCACATTAAATCAATTTTTGTTAATATTATGGGAGTCGCCGGCGCTTCGTACGACGTATCGTAAATAAAATTAAAATAATAAATAAAACTTTATTGAATAAAAATGATTTCCAACTACTGAACAGCACATTGCAAAAATGGTGGAAAAACACATTCACATTTTACTTCTCTGACTTTTCTGTATATTTTGTTGCTTTGTAGAATACGAGAATCACCGATTCCTAACGTTTTATTTCCAAAATGACACTGTGAGTCTAAAATGTCGTACTGGCCGCCGATCTAAGCAAAAAATATTAAACAAATTTTTTTCTAATGAATAACTTCGTCTCCATAAAGACCGAAGTTTTTCAGACTAAAATCAAAATAAAATTGCAATAAATATTCAAACTTCTTTTGGGATCTTGGAAACGATTATCTTGAAACCAGGGTTGGAATAAGTCGTGACTTTTATCAAAAAAATCAAGAAAATTGGACATTTTGAATTAATTCAGACTTTTTAGAGTTAATTCTAATTTTTGAAGTTAACTTTTATTGCGTACTCAACAGTAAATAAAAATACCCCCTGAAAACTGAAATACAAAAAAATAGGTCTAAAAATAAAAGTAAGTCCTAAAATATAAAAAAAGAGGTGTAAAAAGTAACAATTTTTTGTTCGAACATCTAAACTATTAGTTTGTTAATAAACTTAAAACTTACACAAAACTGTCATAGCATTCTTGGGTTTTGCCTATTTTTCTCGAGATTTTTTAAGTCAAATTACAATTTTGATTTTGGAATTATAGAAATTGAAATTGTGTGATTTAATTCCTGCCTGTATTATCATTAATCTTCACCTTTCGATTTTGTGGGTTTTTGATGCAATTGATCTGTTCTAGTTGCTATAAAATTAAAATTTTAATTATTTTTATTTAAAAAGTTTAAAACTCACGACATATCCATGCATAATGACAAAAATTACTCTTTAAATCAAAATAGAGAGTAGCACAAAATTTGAACATTTTTTGAGCTTCAAAAAGCATAGTCCAGGTACAAGTGTGAGTTCGACAAAACGGCTCTTTAAAATCCATATCTCTACGACATACGCATTCAGAGCAACGATCTTTGGGATTTTGAAAATCTTCTTTTTCATTATAAATTTGATCTTTGCCTTTACATTTTGCACCTCCACCAAGTGGAGCTAAAATTTGCTACTTCTTGCTGATATTAATAAATTAAGGAGTTATACTTACGACATATTACTTCACCACATTCGGGAGCTAATCTATAATGCAAGATGACATCCTGCTCTCAGAAGATCCGGGGCCCAATCTTCTACACATCCGGCCTTTAACTTCGGAAATATTTGAGTACATTGAAAATCTAAACTAAAATTTTCTTTTTATAAATAATACTACTACATTTTTAAATTGAGATTATTAACCTTACTGAACAAGTATAGTTTTTATAAAGATGTTCTTCCACTAGGATCATAAAGATGTGCTCCTGGTTTAAAATTTTTTTCATTGAAATGGCAAGTATTTTTTGGACGATTCATGAAAGACAATACTTATTTTTAGAATCATATTTTGGGGTGCATTTTAAGACGTTGTATAAACATTTTAGAATATTATCTAGGTGGACATTTTTTCGAATCTGTAATTTATAGTCTCTAGTTGCTCATTGTGATTTCAAATATTATTTTGTAGAAGTCAACTCTATAAATGTAGGGTACAGCCAGTCTCACAATAATTAGCCACCATTCATATTTTCTTTATTTTAATTGTGATCAATATCTCCCTTATTTCTCAAGAGTTTTTGAAACAACAATCTAACAGTGTTAGGGCTCTCTTTCAAAGCAGATTCCTGTGGAGTAGTCAAAAAACTTTTCAGAGGCTCATTTTCTCAAAAGAGGCTCTAACTTCATTTTTAAAATACCAGATAAATCAAAAATAAAACGTTTATATCCTTCATTTTAAATTATTTTAAAATACACAGGGTAATTACATACAGGGTTAAAGATTTAGATTATATTATGGTATAATTTTGAAGGGGATACAAATGATTTTCATATAACAATGACATTCTAAAAAATCGTTAAATAACTAAACGTGCACAAACGATTAAGCCTATTTTGGAACCGAAATTCGAAATGGGGGGCTGCATGTCGCCAGCCCCCCCAATTGTTTATTGTAAATAACTTCGGAGGGAGATGAGCACAAACGACGGGAATAGAAGCACAAACGAACGAGACTATTTTGGATCCAAAAATAAAAATGAGGAGGGGCAGCGACATGGACCTTTACCGATTTGCCTGTGTGTGTTTGTAAAATTCTTTCCCTTTTTAAAATACCTTCGGACCAAAAATGTTTATTTATATTTTTTTTAAAGCAAGACTCGAATTGGTATAAAAAAATTATTCTGGCAAGAGTTAAAATTCAGTTTAGGTTTTGAATACGTGAAATTTTAATCAAACTATCTTGTTACAGTAAACCAAACCTGGTAATGAAGCCAAGCAGATAAGAAGAGAACCAAAAGGTAGGTCCTCTAAAATGAGGTGTACTTTTTTCTCAAATTGGATTTATTATAACATATGGGCATCGATTCTCTCTTTAATCTTTTAACCAGAATTGTCATAAATCCTGAGTTCCCAAAATGTTAAAACTTTAAAACGCCATAAACTCGCTTAATGTTTTTCTTACTGAGACTAACAAAAAATACAACTTATAGGAAATTTTATAATCTAAAGATGTCTGAAAAGATTTTTCGTTAAAGTAAACCCTTCTTGAGTTATTTGGAAAATACTAATTTTTTCTCTTTTTCGAGCCTCTATAAATCTTCCTGCACTAGGTGAATAGATAGTTGTAGAAGTTTGGGTTTCTTAAAAGGTGTCAAAGAACCCTTTACATTACTTTCAGCTGATCATCTAATTTTGTTTCCATTATCGTCAAGCTGTGCTTCATTTTCTTGTAGGGGACACCGGAGCAGGTTGAGGCACGGGGCAGGTTGAAACGTCGTCAAAATTTCCTAAACAATAAATTTTTCAACACCGCTTCTTGTGTAGGCTTCTAGATGACGATACCATGGTCAGTTTCATATAAACAATCAACTCTATTGTTCAAGTGTTGTTATTATTTCCGAACATATTTATATTTTATACATACAAGTAAAATTTGATCTCGTATTTTGATTTCAATTAACTACCATTAAAAACGGCTGACCTTCAGTTTTTTATCATAAGTTAATCATTGGGTATTAGTATATTATATTTGCAAAAAATTTTAGTTGTTTGATATTGATTTACTAATTTACTCAGACATAAAGAAAAAAATGCAGCACGGGGCAAATTGTAAGATACTGCTTGGGGCAAGTTGTACCAGGTTACAGCCATAGGACAGAAGTGTATATGGTCCGTTTAAAAAGTAATGATCATCTGTTTAAATGGTTGGATGAGAACCAACCCTGGAAGGTCGATGACGTTCCGTTTTTGGTTCGGCATGTATGACCACTAGCAGTTACTTCAGTTCAAAATAAATAAATCTGTAAAATGATACTTATATGTATCAGCAAATAAATTTTTTTCATTTTACCATATTGTGAAAACTGCCAGGCCATTGTGGAGGCATTAAATCACAATTTAGTTTTCTCAAATCAGTAAAATGGGACAGAGAAATATGCGTTACTACTTACCCCGGACCGGGGCAAGTTGAAACAAAGATTTTTACTTTTTAAAAATACGCCTGGAGGTCTAATAATTAAGATTCTATTAGGTATTTCTAATAAATTAGGTAACCAAATACATATGCAAGAATATTTTGCAAAAGAATCCGTGATTGATAATAACATTGACGAGAAAAAAGGCAACAAATTTTTTTTGTTACAACCTGTCCCGGTCTCCCCTACTAATTAATTATTATGTGGTTAAAATTGTTGGTTAATGGTAACTTAATAGCTATTCGTTTAATTACCTATAAAATTCACTCAGAAAATTAGACTCAGACATGGATGTTGTGATTAAGTATTTTTGTGTATCGTAGTATTTCACCTACAGCACAGTAAGAATTTCCTCTTTCTCCCATAGTAGCGTATTTATAAAAATAGTCTTTTTCTGCAACCGTCTTAAATGACGTGTGTTTTAATACCATTTTTGGCATTAAAAGTTGACGTTTGTGTTACTAATATAAAAATATCCGCGTTGCTAAGCAACACTTTTAATCCTCGCCTTAAAAGTAACTTTTAATACTAAGATTTAAATAATATATACAGAAGTCAACTGTTGTATAAAAAGTTACACAATATTATGGTACCTGTTTAATTCTAATTATCGATACAAAATTAAATAACCAAAAAATGGGTCTGTAGTCATTATTTTCTTTTTCTTAGAAGGACACGGGGTTTTGAAAATTTCTCAGTATTTACCCAATTTTTTATATTTAGTGTTGCCTTCACTATTGAATATTGCGTCCAGAGAGTAGAAGCCTTCATTTTACTGGACAGTTCAGAAAAGTATGCTAATAGTAGTAACGCTTTCCGTGTACAATTTTATGTTTTTCTCCTTAAACCAATTCAAAAATCTGTTATAGGCATATTCGTATATTTTTCTAGATTTATTGGGCAGAAGTTTCGAAACACCTTCTTTTGCACGTTTTAAAATTTCTGGTGGTGTGGCGATTTCATTATCATTATCTTCGTATTCAAACATTTTTGATGAGAATTCGCCAAAATTAACTGTAAATACGCTTAGATTCGTTTAACTGTCAGTTTGACAAAATAAAGAAAATTGCAAACAAAAACCAAGAAGAGTCGATTTTAGTAGCGTTTTCTGATTTCTCTCTTCTTAATTTTTATTATTTTAAATTCGATTCTTTCGGTTGCAGAAAAAATAGTATGTCTCATTCGGATTAAAAGTGTCTTTGTTTGGCGCGCTAATTTTTGCATCCGCGCGGCTACGCTTCGCTTCGCCTTGCAAATGCAAAAATTGCTAGCCAAACAAAGCTCCACTTTTAATCCTAATAATACAATATACTATTAAGTAGGTAGCTCACTATCTAAATTTTCATAAATAACACTTTTATAAAACCGGTTTTGACAGTGTTCTCGGCTATTGGCTATAGGGATTTCAGATTAAGATCGCAGCGCCCTCAAAATAAAACCGTGAACTACCTTCTTGCACAACGAGTGACACATTTAAATTTGGAATTCTCTTAATCCATGATTTACAATGAGACACTGAACAAAAACTATTATTTTTATTAGAATTCATATCGAAGAACTTATTGGCATTGCTTTAAAAAAAACTACACAAACATGCACCAAACGTCAAAACATACGTCAAATGTTGTGATGTTGTGCGATATCATAGTACAAAAAAATCCGCCAGACGTCTTGTCGCTTCTCATGATATCCCTTATACAGGGTTATTCAAATTCGAGGGCCAACATGGGGATCTCGGAAACTGTAATAAAGTTGGTTAAATGGGGGCAAAGTTGCGTAATTAAATAGCGAATAATATGGAAATTAAAAAATTTCCATTAGATCCCGAGATATCTGGAAAAATTCGAAATTACGGAAAATCTTATTAATTTTTTTCTGAAGTTGTTTTCAAAGATATCAAAAAACTAGAAACACCCTTTCATTGCACCTTTCTTGTCTCTACAAGATGACAATTTTAGATTTTTAAAACAACGTTTCGGATTTGAATTACCATCATCAACTCAAAAATTTTAAATACGGAACTGCATTTTTTATTTTATTTTTGAGTTTAGCTTCTTATTATAAATGCAATGATGTGCCCAAAAAAAATTTATTTTTATTTAAAATTTCTGGAAAGGCCCTTAAATTAGAGAGAGAGATAAATAGAAAAATAGAAACACATTTTTTGTCTCGACAAGATGACAATTATTAATTTTCAAAACAATGTTTCGATTTTGAATTACCTTCAACTCAAAAATATTAAATATAAAGAATTTTTTTTGACAAGTCATTGCATTTATAATAAAAAGCTAACTTCAAAAATAAAATAAAATAAAAAATGCAGTTCCGTATTTAAAATTTTTGAGTCGATGATGGTAATTTAAAACCGAAACGTTGTTTAGAAAATCTAAAATTGCTATGTAGGGTTTTAGGGACTTGAAGATTTTTTTATATATTATCTTTAAGGAATGATAATACACTTTACCAAATTTGAAGTTTCTTGGATGCCTAGAAGTGCTTAATTAATTATTGATACCTACATAACTGTTAAAAAGAATTTCATCATGCCTTTTTAAGAAACTTTTTCGCTAAAGTTGTTTTTTAGTTACTAATTATCAAAAGTGTAAGCATTTGTACCGAAAATTTTGAAGAAAATCTTTTATTCAGCTAATTTTTAAGGTTTTTAAAATCTGATTCACAAGAAGAAGTGGAATAAAAAATTTATGAGGCAGATGCACACTTTTTTACAGTATAAACTTTGATCTTTAGGGTATTGAAAACTCAATAAAAATAAATTCATCAAAATTCATTGAAGGAGAGGGTTTTTCTCAGTTGATGCTCTTTTTGGTCTAAAATAACTCCATTAAAAGTGCCTTCTGGTCAAAATTGGGTTTGGATATTTTGTCAGCACATGCACAGTAATGTTATCGACCGTTTAAGAAAAAAAAAATTGCTGTTAGCAACCTCTTCCAAAAATCATGAAAAATTATTCTTCTTTGCCACCACTTTTACTATTTAAACATTTAAATACATCATTTCTTTTGTATTTTAATTCTGCATAACTTATCTCTCTTGCAAAATTTCGTCAACCTAACCGTTATATTTATTAGTTATAATCCAACTATATTATTTTAAATTACGACAGCTTCATTTAATATTACACGCAGCTTAGACAATAGAGTGACTTCTAACATTTCTATTGAATTCAAAGTTTTATACATATTTTAACTAAAAATCTGTTACATGTACCGTACCTACTACTTAAGTTGTCTCCTATCCATCAAACTATTATTTAATTTTTTCTACCTCAACTTTTGTCCTTGCTCATCATTCATCCCTATTATCGATTATTATTTTTTTTTAGTTTTACTTTTTAAAATTATACAGGAAAGATAATAACGATCCAGTCACTTTTGAGCATATTTTCGGAATATTTCTCAAATAGGGATCTCAGATTCAGATCGCAGCGCTCTCAAAATAAAACCTTGAACTATGTTCTCCACAATCGAGTCACACATTGTAACGATGCAAAATTCTATCAGGATGCTGGACCCAAATACTGGTACATTATTACAGCATCACACATAAATAAATAATTTAAAATTAGTCCGGCTCTGTTTCTTTGCTTACCTATACTTTTACCAGCTTTGTGTACTTATGGGCTTATAATTTAGGATACTCAGGTAAATTTTTTTATAGCTTTTCATTTATTTCTACGGGGACAATAACTCATTTCATTATTTCGAGCAATTGTATTTTCGAGAAATTGTTATTCGAGCAATTTTCCATTCGAGGAACTTTCCATTCGAGCAATTTTCTTTCTAGCAATTGTTTTAGAGCAATTTTCACCAAACCGTTAAAATTCATAGGCGTCCTTTAATTTAGAAACACTTTTAGCCTAATTCTGGTTATATCATTTATTAAAATGTTTTACAATAGGTAATTTCTAATAATTACAGTAGAATTGGCATATACACCTAAAAAAATGTGTTTTAAAAAAACTTTTAATTTATTTTCAAAATTTCTCTTCATAGTCAACTATTATTGATTTTAGTAATATTAATTAGGTAGGTAGTGGTCAGGAAATATACACCTAATGCACTATTGTACCATTGGTGCAATACAAATAAGGTGGCGTGAGGCATTGACAGTTTATCTCTCCTAATTCCGTATCTTTTTGATGTAAACTATCACCAGGAAGTAACTCCTTGTTACCGAATTTACACTTGAAAGCTAAACAATAAAACAAGTATTATTAAAAAAAGATTTGCAAATAAAATATACATACTTGAGGGGCTACTCTGTATGTTTGAAACATGTACATCCGTTTCTTTTGCTAAAAAAATATTTAATTACTGAGAATAAATAATTTAGTGGTACGTTGTTTTGCTGGATACTTTTAACGGTTTGATTCAGTTGAATGGATGTCATGAGCATCTAACTTTGATATTCGAAACTTCAGTAAATTGTAATACCCTTAACAGTTTCCAGCAACCGACCATATATTTAACTTACGACAAATCCAAGCATTTGGGCAACACGACTCTTTTCCAAATGAGTAATAAGGTGCACAAAATTCATCTATCTTTTTGCTATTTTCCAACATGGTTGCTGTACAGTTAAAAGTTTGACAAAATGGAGGTTCGAGTTTAAATCCTTTATTACAAACACAATGAGTGCATTTTTCAGTTGGATGTAGAAATTGTTGGCCTTCTTTGTAAATGGCATCTTCTACTTTACATTCTGCATTTCCTTCAAATGGTGCTAAAATAATTTTGAAAAAATATATGATGCATATAAAATGGTTTTCATAAAATGTTTGAAATTCATTAAAAAGGTTAGCCTGTACCAGTAAATCTAATAGTAAATAACATTCTAATTCGACTTACGACAAATTTCGCCAGCAGCACAGTAAGAATTTAGTTGCCACCTTAAATAACACCCAAATTTTGGATAACCTCCAACCCAGCTTTCAGCACAACCATCACTCAATGGCGGACAATTGAACTCCAAGCTAAAAATAGTTTCGGTTAAATTTTGAAATTCTTTAACTAACTAACACCAGCAAGCAGACAAGCCTTCTTAAACCTATATCGTAAAGCTAGCATTTACCTTTTACTGCAAGTACAACCGTAAGCCCAAACATCCGTCAAATCAGCATCATCAATTCTCTCATCAATTTGAAATGTTTTCCCTTTAAAAAAGCAAGTGTCTTTTGGTCTGCTAGCATGTGGGCATTCGTATGCTTCAAAGCAATTATCTTCATGTTGTTTAGGTGTACACTTGAGCTGGCTGTATATCAATTTAGGTACATCTTCATCTTTACGGTGCTGACATGCTGATTCTAGAATTTGTAAACAAATTAATTAATTTCTTGTTTACATTTATTTATAACATTGGCTAATTATTATTGAAATTAATATTTACAGCTGTGGAACTTTTGATAATGAAGGAGTTCATTATGATATTATTTTACAACAGAAAAAAAAATCAATTAATTGATGAAGGGTTATACATCAAAGTGTTTAAAAAAATCTACATACGTTTTATGAAAAACTTTGTTCTTACTGTACTGTAAAGCTCCTAATTAATTTAGTTTGAGCAGTAAATTTAATCAGAACTTTTGATTTGTCCTAATTAATAAACAATTCTGATTGGATTGGTCAAATTAATTTTAGTTCTTATAAATTTGAATAGCCTTTTTGCTTACCTGTATCTGCGCCATAGCAACTGATTATTGCTAATAACAAGAAAACCAATGTCTGCGACGTGAACATCGTTCAGTTGGGAGTAAGGATGTATGAATACTAACTCTATAATTTAAAAACGTTGATAAGTTTTGTAAGAAAGAGTTGAAGTTTTAAAGGTTATTCAATTTAATTAATGTAAATAAAAATATCGCTATAATTGTTTATAACTGTTGTTTTTAGTGGAATAACTGTTTAGATAAATTATCATTTGGTCATTAATTATGATAAATGTGAAGAAATTCATCCTAAATTACATTTAAAGCATTTTTGGTCAATTTTTCAATCATTATTATAGGGTTAAAATTGTTGTTAGGGCTCGATAAATCAACGTCTGAGACGATCCTGGATAACGACAAAATGATATCAGAATCACCAATTACAAGAGCAATGCTAAATAACAATAAAAAAATAGTCTGCATTGATTTGCATAACGAAAAAGGCATTGGGGTCTAAAATACCCCACCCCGGAGTAACGCAAAATCATCGTTTTTCTACTAATTCGAAATTTAACTAAAAAATGTTTTTTCATTTTCAAAATCTATATTAAAACTTATAAGGAAAAGTTACCGAAGAGCACGACTGAATTTGGAAAATTAAGTATAAAAATCTAAGTCTAGTAATGAAATGGGGTCTAAAAGACCCCATTGGTCTCTCAAGGGTTAAAAAAGTAATTTTAATTTTTCACAATTTCAAAAATATGAGCACATGAGCTGCCATAGCATTATGTATCATCAATTTTGACTGTTGAGTAGATATTTCGTATTTTTAAAATTGCAGAAATATTAAAATTACTTTTTTATAATTAATTAACGTACTTAAATTAATAATCAGTAATAATTCTCTTTCGATAGATGTCACTACCGTTCTTATAGATTTAACTGGCGAACAGAAAACTGCAAATAGGTGGTTTCCGATGTCATATCCGTATGTTCCGCTTTGAAAGTAGACACATGGTATATGAATACTTTTATTAAAATTCACCTATATCAAATATCATACTGTAAAACACTGCTAATTTAGGATATTGGATGATTAAAATGGAGTATTCGATTGGTTGCACCGGTGCGGACAGTGCGGTGCCAGTGCAGTTTTATTTGCACTACCCCAGTTTCACGTGTTTTATTAGTGTTGCTCCGCAACAGTGCACCCACCTATACATGTGTAAATCAATTACCTGATTGTACTCCACCGGTGCAGAACCGCACTGGCTCCGTGTCCGTGCGGTCCCAATCGAATACGCTATAAGTTAATTATTAATTTAATACCAAAAATTCATGCTTATTATTGATTTTAAAAACGGTTAGTTGAAAGAGAAATATCACGTTTCTTCTTCGATTGCAAATTGTATTTTATGTACATTGAATGCCTGTATAACGTATTATGATGTCATTGTCATCCACGTATTTAAGTCAGTAAAATGAATGAATTTGTGCCTGTGTTAATTATTTCTATGTCAACCACAAACATTTCTGTGAATACCGTGTGTTCATGAATGTCTGGTCCGCGTTCTTATCCAACTTATGTGCGGTGTACGCTGTTGGTAAAAGCACTTAACTAAAATTTCCTACATTATGCATAACACTGCGATGGAAGCTTAAAATGGCGGTTTCCAGTCATTTTCTGCAATGAAAATGGTTAATTATAGTCCAACTTATAAGAAAAAATCATTACAAATGATAATGTAAACGCGACGAAAGTCTAAAATGGTGTCTCCGTTGCATTTTCCTTTATTGGCAACGGTTGCCTACAACTCTCCTTCCTAAGATTTTATTTTCTAAGAAGCATAGGTATTTATAATTTCGCTTAATTTAGTGACATCTAATCATTTAGAGATTTTTTGTTTTCACCAACCTAAAAAGCCGTGTACAACCAAACTTACGTAGACCAAACATTCCTGAACACACGGTTCTGGAGACTAACAGCCGGTTTTTGCAGAGCTCTTGATTTATTTGTTTCGTGAAGTAAATTTAATAGGAACTTTTGATTTGTCCCTCTAACTGCTAATCAATGCTAATTGTCTTAGAACAGCTGCTAATGTGGACCGTAAAAACTAATTTTTTACCACCAACTGGAAGAATGTTTTGCATAATCACTGTAAGTAGCACTTTGGCATTATCCTATTTCAATTTCATCTAACATTCATTTCATTTTATTTAACAACATTCAGGTCAATAGCAAACAATCAAATATAGTTCAAGATAAATTTTACGAGTTAGTATATTAATAGTATCTTCAGACAGGGCCAAATAACAACAAATATCATTTTGGGGTGCATTTTAAGAGGTTGTATGATAATTTTGGAGCAGCTTCTGATGGACATTCAGAATCTGAAATTTAATAGTCATAACATTTCAAATAATTTTCTACAAGCAAAGTCTATAATAAGTCATCAGCCTATACGTTTAATGTTTTAAATTTTAAATTTAATGTTTTATACGGAGTCAAAGTAGTTTTGTGTGACTCGCCTGTATTGCCTGACTCGCTCGCTACGCTCGCTCTTCAGCCAAACACAGTCTTGTCACACAAAACGCCACTTTGTCTCCTTATAAAACAAATAACTATTGTAGGAAATTTGATAAGCCTTAATTTTGCTAAGAGTTTTTGAGATATAAGCGAAAATCCCAAAAGCCGGACCTTTTTCCGCCCTGAGCCATAGAGCTAGGACCCCGACCTAGGACGGTTCGTTGACATACACTTGTCATACATATGTAAACATATTACGTTGACTACATATTTTTTGAAATCATTAAAATACTTGATCTCTTTTTGTCCAAACGAAGAAACAGACTAGAGAATGGATTTGCGTGTTTTATTTGTCTGTGATGTACCTATACAGTTCATTTTTGGAGTTTAGGCTTCGACTGCTTCAGGAGCTGAAAACAAATAATACAACAGCATATTTTCATACTAAAGTAGTTGCCTGGGTTTAGTTGCCAGAGTTTTAAAATCTTTCAGAAAGTATTTGGGCAAGACAGGTACAGCACATAAGCATTTAAAAGAGTTACGCCCGTGATTATGAACGACAAATAAAGTTATTCTCGAGAATAAAATTTATATTTTTTAGACATCGCAACGTAGCAACGTTACAATGTCAAAGTTTGGCGTTTGAATCTATGAATAAATAGCTGCTACTCTAACAGGAAAGAGCATTCCAGGTAATCGTATGTGAACTTGACAGAATAAATGAGTCATCCATAGTTTTCTAAAATGACATTTCCGTCGCACTTTGCCTTATATGCAACGGTTGCTAAGCTCCTTCCTGGTTCTTTATATTCTAAGGTTTGAATATAAATATTAAAATTTGAGGTTAAGTTCTTTTGTTGTTGTTTATATTCAAACGTCAAACTTTGACACTGTAACGTTGCTAAGTTGCCATGTCTAAAACATATAAATTTTATTCTATTTGTCGTTTATAATGTTTATAATCATATGGCAGATAAAGAACTAGAAAAACATTTTCTTAAAAGCTAAAATTATATTGTCCTTCATTTTTAGAAACATTATTATTGCCAAAAAATCTAATTATAATTTTTTACAATACTTATAATTAAAGAAAAATTAACTTATTTACAGGTATTTAAAAGAACCCAACAAATTCTTGGAAATTCATATGAAATATCAAAACCTAACGTAAAAATTAATTTCAAAATTTCTTTAGTACATATCTACTAGTCATAAACTCCCAAATCATGTTTCGGACGAACGGTGCAATGTAAATAAGGTGGCGTGAGGCATTCGCAAGTTACTGTTCCTAATTCAGGATCTTCTTGTAATAAATAATCGCCAAGAAACATATGATTAGTGCCAAATTTACATCTCAAAGCTAAAAAAGAAAACCATTATTATTTTTTATAAGGGGCTACAAATGAAATATAGTTACTCGGGTTGATCCTTGGAACAGGACTTAAAAAATGCTCATCTTTTTCTTTTGCTAAAAATATATTATTTTACTCATTATTAACGGTTTAGTAAAATTATGACTTACGACAAATCCAAGTACTTGGGCAACAATAATCTTTTCCTATTGCGTAAAACGGGGCGCAAAATTCATCTATCTTTTTGCTATTTTCCAACATGGTCGATGTGCAATTGACAGTTTGGCAAAATGGTGCTTCCAAATTAAATCCTTTATTACAAACACACTGAGTGCAGCGATCAGTTGGATGTTGAAATTGTTCACCTTCTTTATAAAGCTTATTTTCTACTGTACATTCTGCATTTCCTTCAAATGGCGCTAAAATAATTTGAAAAATATGTAAGAATTCAGTAGTTTCCATATTAGATATTACATAATAATGTATAGATTTCTTCTTTTTTGGGTGGTTAGTGGTGAGAGTATTAGCTTTATAGTATGATTAACACTATTTTTTTACTTTTAGAGCTCGTCTAATTTAGAAAGGCATGTGGGACAGGATACACCACTCCTGTCCAAGTTACGTCCTGTGTTTATAACCATTATTTAACGCTTAAAATGGTAATCCTGCCCCTGCCAGTAAGCATGGCCAATGCACTTTACTACTAAACCTAGGAACTGGAATAATGGATTAGTGTCCTTATTCAAATTACACGAGCTCTAGTTTTGATATTCGTAAGAGAGTATCTTTTCTCCAAATTTAACGAGTTTTACGACATCCAAGAGCACCAAAAATAAAATTTTTATTCAACTTACGACAGATTTCATCAGCAGCGCAATATGAATTTAATTCTCTTCTTAAATAACATCTCGGTTTTGGATAATCACCAACCCAGTCTTCTGCACAACCATCGGTCAATTCCGGACAATTAAACTCGAAGCTATAAATAGTTTTAGTTAAATTTCAAAAAATTCCTGTGGTTGTGCAATATTATGAATTTGAGAAGACTGGCTTTGAAGCATTGTTACAAATAATCACAGAAATAGCCAGTCGTCTAAAACCAATCGAGTAGATAGTTCACCTTTTATTGCAAGTACAACCAGAAGCCCAAACATCAGATAAATCAGCGTCATCAATTTGATCATTAAGTTGAAGTGTTTTTCCTTTAAAGAAGCAGGTGTCTTTTGGTCTGCTTGCATGTGGGCAATCGTATTCTTCAATGCAATTATTTGCTCCATATTTAGGTGCACACTTGAGTTGATTGTATATCAATTTTAGGACATGGTGATCGTCACGGTATTGACAATGTGAATCTAAAGTTTACATTATTTATTTTTAATAGCTGTAAAACTTTTTTTAATCGGGAGTTCGTACGATCGTTTTAAGGTTTTTAATAAAAAATAAGTAAAGCTCGATTCATTAGAGAAGAACCAACCGCGTCATTGCGCGAAAGATACGATTCCTTAGGATCGTCGGCATGTGATTTCTTCTGAAGGAGATCATGCTCCTTCAATAAACTAATAAAAGTGTTATATAGGGTAGAATGTCCAATATCAACGCACGTTCTACGGATAACTTGGTTATTATTAAAAATAATTTAATTAAATTCAGAATTAAACGATTAATCCAATGGCGTTGAGAAAATTCTTAAGTAAATGTTTGAATAGACCACAGAGTGGCAGCTAATTTGTGTAATATTTTTTTTGTAATTTGCTTTTAATTATTTTAGTTTTTTCACTACATGGTCCATGGTAGAATTTTCAATTTGAAATCTATTTTATGTTTTTTCTTCGAAATTTTTTTAGGCATGTAAAAATTATTTCTCCTATTTTATAATTTAAGGAACTTTCGGCAAATTATAAATTTTAATAAAATTATTTATTTGCTTACCTGAATCTGCACAATAATAGCCACTTAATATTGCTAATAATAAAATGAAGTTCTTGGATGGAAACATCTTTCAGTTATAAAAATATGGATATAAATATCTACTAATTATATTTTAAAACTGTTGATAGTTATGTAAGAAAAATTTGCAATAATAAAAATGTTGCAATATTATTAAAATATGTAAATAAAATTTCGATAAAATTGTTTATAAAAGTCGCTTTTCTTAAAGCAAATCTTTGAATATAATTGATTATATTAGGAAGATCAAATTCGTATATTAAATATATGTAAACATAATTCTACTAAATATTATAGATATATCCTGAATATAGTAATATTGCGAAATTTTACCACCCCCTCTTTAAGAGTACAACATGGTTGACTTCATATTTGAATAATACAAGAAAGAATAAAATTGTTTCATAGGTTTTAATATTTTGGGAAATTTTCTTGAGATAAACTTATTTAGGGTTTTTTATATTTTGTTCGGTTATTCCGAGAGCCGATAGATAACCAACAGAGAGCCGATAGATAGCCTACAGAGAGCCGATAGATAGCTTACACAGAGCCGATAGAAAGCTTACAGATAGCCGACAGAGAGAGAGAGCTAATAGAAATATTATGATTGAATAATGTTCAGGACAGTGTCAGGAATAATCTAGTATATTTCGGACTTCCAACTCCTGGTACTTTCTTCGGAAAAGTGCCTTTTGTAGTACCTACATTGACGCGTTTTCCTTGACGTTTTATTTAATTTCTCAACAATATAGGATTATGCGAAATACACTGACGATTAATTCTAGACCAAAAATGTATAGTTTGGTTTTGTAGTAGTTTCCGCGAAAAAAAATCTTAAGCACCAAATACCGACCAAAAATTGTTTTATTCAGTGCATTGCGAAAAAGTAATAAAAAACTGTTTTCCTCATGGAAAAGATACTACTTCATGAGTAGAATCGACCTGCCAAAGTTGAGATCCTCAAGTGTAACCAAACAGTCAAAAAGTGTACAAGAAGTCATAATTTGTAAGGGTTGTCATTTAATGCGATCGCTATGAAAACGAAATTCTTTTTTAAAAAACATTCGTCTTTGAACGTATACTATTTGCTGAAAGAAGTTGTTTTTAAATTTTTGCTAATCGTATTCCACTTTTGACTCTTTTTCCGAAAGGTACTTCTTTAAATCGCTAAGAACTTTGTCAATAATTATTGTTAAATAGAAAATGCATTATTTGAACTTGATAGATCTTTTAAAAACCTTGGATTTATAAAAATAAATATCCCGATATTTCAACTTGAAGGTCAATTGTGGACATTTTTGATTTCCAACAACAGTGGGTGCATTCACCGGACGTAACAGTTGTGGAGCAGCTACCAACCGCTACATCACTAACGCTACTATCGTGGGATAATTTTGTTAAATGAGCAGGTATCGAGATAATTCAACATAACGCAAATGAAATGCGCTCGAAAAAATGGCGATCGCTCCGCACACGTTCCTAAAATAGGGGTAAGTTACCGAATGATTTGGTAGCTGCTCCACAACTGTTACGTCCGGTGAATGCACCCAATGTGTCACGTTCCCCCACTACCGACGTTTAGATGTATTTAGATGCAGTTTTATTTGTCAGTGTCAAATTTATTTTCAAAAAACCCATGGCTGTTACTATTTTGATGCAACTTTCGATAGTTTCATTATCTAATTTCTGTAGTTACGAAGCACGCAAGTTTAATTTTGTTTATTGACTACTTCTTTTTACTCTGGTTTTGAATTAAAAGATGCATGACATATTTAGATAACATATATGAAAAAAAAATGTTTTACCTTTTAGTTCAGATGAAAACGATGTAAAACCGATTAGCCGTTTAACCATTGCAGTTATAAATACAAAAATATTCACATTAAGCCTCCAAATTGATAAATCGCGATGTTTTTTTAAAGTGGATTACGATTAGCAAACATTTAAAACAATTTCTTTTAGCAAATAGTACGTTCAAAGACGAATGTTTAAAAAAAAGAATTTCGTTTTTATAACGATCGCATTAAATGGGGACCCTTACAAATTCTGACTTCATGTGCACTTTTTGGCTGTTTGGTTGCACTTGAGGATCTCATCTTTGGCAGGTCGATTCTACTCATGAAGTAGTATCTTTTCCATGAGCAAAACAGTTTTTTATTACTTCTTCGCAATGCACTGAATAAAACAATTTTTGGTCGGTATTTGGTGCTTAAGATTTTTTTTCGCGGAAACTACAAAACCAAACTACACGTTTTTGGTCTAGAATTGATCGTCAGTCTATTTCGCATAATCCTGTATTTTTTTTATTACCATCCGATGTTTACAAGTTGAGAAATTAAATAAAACGTCAAGGAAACCGCTTCAATGTACTACAAAAGTACAATGCAAAATGTAACATACAAAGGCGGGTGCGGAATCTCACTCCGCAAGGCCACAAAATCAACACGTACAAAAATTTTTTGCTAAAAATTCATAATAACATAGAGTAGGCCTATTTGTGAAGCTAGAAAATAATACAAACAGCTCAATACAAATTTGAAAAAATATGAAGAAAAATATATGCATGCGGAGTCATACCTTGTCCGCACCTTGAAAGGTTAAAAAAAATTAATTTAAAAATCACCAAAGTTTGAAAAAAAAAGCTCAATGAAGCCCCAAACTGTTTTTTAAGCAAAATATTCGAAAAAAAGCAAAATAAGCATTATCAACATTGGATTAAATGACTTAAATTTTTCAGAAACGTAAAGATCCGAATGGAATTTGTTCTGCTTATGATTTAAAGCCATAAGCAAAAAGATTAGAATCCGGGCTCTAGATGAGGTAAAATTTTCAATTTCAAATCTACTTGATGTTTATCGTCGAAATTGTTTAGGCACGTAAAAATTCTCATATCATAATTTAAGAGGCATATCATCATTTAATTTATTATTTAATTAATAATTTAATTTAAGTTAAATTATAAATTACAATAGAATTATTTATTTGCTTACCTAAATCTGCACAATAATAACCACTTAATATTGCTAATAATAAAATGAAGTTCTTGGAAGGAAACATCTTTCAGTTATAAAAATATGGATATAAATATCTACTAATTATACTTTAAAATTGTTCATAGTTATATAAGAAAATTTGAAATAATAAAAATGTTTTTTTTTAATACTAATTCATAGCCATTTTAATTGTTTGATATTTGGATTTACTGGTGATTGATTGGTTAATTAAAAAAAATGGCTATTAAAAAATCATTTCATTTTTTTTTATGACGCTTCATAAAAAAAAATGTTTAATAGCCTTTTTTTTAATTAACCAAACAATCACCAGAGTTATAATATTATATTTAAGGGTTACTTTATAATAATTACTCTTTATACTAAATTATATAAAGACAGATACTAACGTATCTGATCACACTTTGCAACAATGATAGAAAACTTCTAAAATTTATTAACTTTCACGACGATCCTCAATTAGGTTTTTTCAGTTTCGTATTTTTCCCGACGACTGCTGTCCTTTGATCTATCTTTTCCTTAAATCCTGAATACTTCTTAATCAGCAATAATTTATTATAAGGCAATTCATTTTTTATAGTTCAAGAAACTGCAGACCTCGGTAAAGTGAACAGCCAGCAATTTGTTTAAATATCATTAATAGACGTATAAGTAATTTCCTGGACGTATTTATTGGTCAAGTCTCTTTTTTGGTCAAGTAATTTTAACCAATGGTTATTGAAATAAATGCAAATTATCAATTCTTAGTAACTCACAATAACTCCCCTAAGAAAATGTATGTATACTCGAATTTTTTAAAGACTACCGACACGTGACCACCTTCATATGTATAAATAAAGATGAAAACGACTTATTTCGTGAGTTTAATTATTTAATTTAGTTAATACATTTACCGTTAATTATTATTAAATATTTATTTAGAAAATTTATAATTAAATAAATTACTTATTGAATATTTTAAAAGTCACGTGTCGGTAAGTCTTTTAAAAATTTGACTATATGTATGTAATTGGCTCTCTAAAAATAAAACCTGGCGCCGTCTCTGACCAAGAATGATGACCAACAAAAATGATTCATTTTTTAACCACCGTTGGTTAAAGTGGTTAAAATGAATAATTTTAAACCAATTAACCAAGTGATTTATTCTTGGTTAACCGACTCATTTTAACCATTGGTTATAAACGATTAATTTTAACCCCTTTAATTAACGGTAGTTAAAAAAATAAATCATTTTTAACCAATGGTTAAAATGAGTAGGTTAACCAAGAATGAATCACATAATTAATTGGTTAATTTTTTTAACCGGTTTACCAATTAATCAAGTCAAAATTGACAGCATTACGTGTAACTTGAAGTTGAATGTTCTTGTAGGTATAAAATACCCATGTTATGAATCTTAGGGTTAATATCCCAAACTTTTAAATTAAAATACCACCAGTATCTCACTTCAACCTTTGCATTTAACATATTTTTTGAATTTTTAAATTGGCACTAATTTTAAAGATCATAGGGAATAATAATGTATCTGAATACCGTTTATTTCTAATGGCAAAAATTCCGCATTTAATAATTATTTATTTAAGGTGAAAAACTGGAAGAAATAAATTTATAATTTTTATACTTTTAAACGTAGGTAGGTACAATTTAAAACCATTTTGAAAAAGCGAGCCATAAATAATTGAGTAACATTATCTTATATTGAATATTGGTTATTAAAGAAATACCCTTACTAATTATAGTGTCTTTAGTAAAATTAATTATTTATAAATTAATGATATGTTTCAAAAACTCAATTTTTTAATTTTTATTAAATAAGAGATAGTTATTACGTTATACGTTTCAATTACTTCTAAGTTAATCACTGACCCGTAGAGAAGAAATAAAAATTTTAACAATTTTATTGTTAAAAATTTAAAAAATTGAAATTAACCGTTGATAATTGTTTGTTTCATAATTTAAAAAAAAATTATAAGGTATGGAAAATAAATTGGTGAACTTTCCTGTATTCCTTTTACGCAAATTTGGATACTTAAGACCAAATTCTCAAGGTATTTTTTCTTACATTCTACAAATGCAGTTTATATTTACATTGTTGGTCGGAATTATGCAATACTTTTGGATTGAAGGAAATATTTTTGAAATAATTGACAACTCAGAATTGGTTGTCGCGATGTGGCAGGTGATCAATAAATTTAACATTATTCGTCTTTAATTAAATACAGAAGTTATCATTTTTTGCAGTTGAGTCTGAAGAGTTTTTATTTAATATTTAGCAAAAATCAAATTTTAAGTTTAATTCAATTAAATAAAAACTTTTGGAATAGTAATGAATGTTCAGAGCCGACTCAAAAGAGTGTGAGTCGAATAATGAAGATAGTTTTGTTTTGTCAAAAATTATTTGTGGGTTCGTCATTTTTCTTTGTTATATTAATTTTAATTTCTCCTCACGTCACGACAAGACCTTTACCTATGGGAACTTGGAAAATGGTTGACTATAAGAATCTCTACATAGTCTACTTAATTAATATGAACTCATCGCTTGCATTTGCTATAGTTTTTATTCCTGGTTTTGAAGGTCTTTATATTGGATTTTGTTACGATGTTATGGTACAGTTTAAAATTTTATGCGACAATTTAGAAAGAATGACTGTCGAAGATATTAAATCCAAAGAAGATTTGGATAATTATTATGATAAATTAAAAAACTGTATCGAACATCATAAGTTTTTGATCAGGTCAAAATGATTAATAAATACTTTTCATTTAATAATAAATTATTTCAGATACGTGAAATCGTTACAAAAATGTTATTCTGCAGTTTTTATGATTCAATACGCAAGTTCAGCGCCAATGATTTGTTCTGAACTTTATGCATTATTTGAAAGGTATAAGCAATAACAGACGCTGAATTTTTGACGCTAATTGTTACTTAAACATTTTAGTTCTGATATTAAAATAACAATCAGATATGGTACGACTTTAATAAATGTAATCGGTCAGCTTTGTTTCTATTGTATGCCTTGTGAATTTCTTGCGCAAGAAGTATAAACGCATCCCAAAATTATTATGTGGAATAAATAAATATTTTTGTAGGTTTCACTAGTTTCAGAAGCTATTTATAATTCTAATTGGTATTCTAAACACTTTAAACTATTAACACGATCTCAACAATTAATGATACAACAATCGCAAAAAGAAATTCGTTTCACTGCATGTGGTATAATTGACATAAACGTCAACACGTTTTTAAAGGTATGTAATAAACAATTGTCTTTGAATAGAAAAGTTCAAGAATAACAATAAGAAAATATTCAATATTTACAAAATTGCTAGAAATGAACTAATAAATACCTACAATTTTCTCGAGTCAAAATAAGTTAATCAAACCGAACTTTTGAATTCGAGAACATAAAGAGTTAAGAATCGTGGAGTTAAAAAACTTCCTATTTTAACATAATATGGAGCTTCCCTTAGCAACAACAAGCATGGTAAGCTCCACTTACTTATGTCAAAACTTACACATAAATAATGCCCGATTACTAGGGCGGGCCACGAAACGTTGACGAATTTTTACTACAACCCAAATTAATATCGTTACTGTTTATATTAGATCAGGCACCATAAATTATATAAATAAAATATATATATTTTATAAATAAAAAAATTGATCAGCATAGAGCTAAAATAATTTAACCTGAGGTAAGTTCACGCAGGGTTGGCCACGCCCCTTTAATAATTTAAATACGTTGACTACTGCGTTGGTGGGGATAAATACAAATTTAGGTATCTTCGTATGTTCAGAGCTCCTCAGAATAAAATATTTTTTCTACTCTCATATGTGAAACTAAGCATTTCGTCATCACTTACTCGTTACGAAAATAGCATTTTCGTTTCTAGTGAGAGAAAGTTTTAGTACAAGCGGATGTTGATAGATGGCGTAAAATGTCCGAAGTAAGACGAGCTTGAAGTTTGCAATTTTAGTTAATTAATTGTTTTAATTGATAAATTTGAAATTTAATAAATGGCACTTACAACTTAATAAATATTTTATAATTTAAATTTAAATAAATTCCAATTTTATTTGAAAAGTGACATTGCTGTCACTTGGTGTCATCTAGCGGCTTTTTAAAAAATCTCTATTGAAATGTCAGTTCAAATTTTAGTAAAAAGAATTATTTTAAAATGTACTAATTATCGTCGTAGAAAAAATAGCATTTACGACTCGAGATGAAATCCGTTTTTTTCGTTCGAAAGATTACTTCACTCGCCGCTTACGCGGCTCTTGAATTAAATTCTATCTCACGAAGAAAACTGATGTTTCATCTCATGTTGTAAAAAATACTATTTGCTGTAGGTTATAGTAGTCCCAACGTAAGTTGAATCCACCACGTGACCAAACCTGCGCGAGACGTGGCTTCAGAACCCATTGGCGGAGCTAGTTATTTCTTCTGTCAAATAAATTATTTTTAAAAGTTGTCAAAATTTAAAATAATTACTTAATTTAAATTTTTATTTGAAGTACTATTAATAATTAATTACTGGTTTAATACTTTGTGAATGAGATCTTCACAATTTTTAAAATGCTTGTAATTATTTTGCTTCAACCAAACCAAAGTAATGTAATATTTATACGACGGCACTGTCTACGTTCGTTTCTAAGCAACGACCGCACTAATCTACTGCGCAACTTTAACGGTCATCACGTGGTGGATTCACCTTATGTTGGGTTCCCTCTAGTATGAAACTTATTACTGAATTAATGTTATAGCAACTGTTGGAGATTATTTTAATTTGACATTTACCATCACTGATTCATTTTTTGATTTGTAAAAATAGCATTATTATGACTGATCGATCTAGAGTATCTAGACGATTAAGACGGTAGCGATTATTTCGTTTGCAGTGGTTTGCAGTAAAAGCTCGTCAAGGGCTACAAGTTGCGTGACCCACCCTGTAGATTAAAATATTAACTTAGCTAAAATTTACTTTTATTGTCTTCCAGGTGTTCAAGTTCGCATTTTCACTGTGTACTCTCTTAAGAAGACTTAAAAAATAAAGACCACAATATAGAAAATTAAATATAGCACCTATGCACACTTTTGTGGTTTTCACACTTTGCAAGATTTAAGAGTTTTCAATATAATGAAGTTAATTTTGCTACTTCGAAAACATGGAACGTCGTCTTTATAAAATTTGATTGCTATTGTAAGAATGAAAAAGAAATAAAAATAATAAAGTTGTCAGTATTTCATTCATTGAAAATCTAAGCACTATAATGCTTCTAGGTACAGTAATACCGTCCAGAGAAAAAAAATTGTTGAACCTCGCGCAGAAGTTCTGAGCAATTGTTTTCGCTTCATATCGTATATACTCGTTTCTTAAACCAATATAAACATTTGCTCACACAATCTTCTATTACTCTAAAAATGTCAGTGCCGTAACGGTTCTAAACATCACTGCTTACACTAATTTAATTCTTAATATATGAAATAAGAGAAATTAACCTATTCTAATTTTAACCAAGAATTTTCTTTGAGAGATGTCTCTAACGCCAAAGATCAACGCTACCCTTTAAAAATGTAATTTAGATACAAAATTAAATACCATGCCCATCTCCGTTACTGTGTAGCAAGGCCAGTCATGCTTCTACTTAAAATTTTGGGGGAGTGATAGACGTAGTCTTTTTTTTTTGCTCTCGACGGTATTACTGTACTGTAACGAACCCCCCTTATTATAGTTTCTTACTACTTTTTCTACGAAGTTATCTTTGGTAGCGTAGGGGTTGTTACTTTCGCACATACCTATATAAAAACTTTAAGTTATGTTTACTTAGTTTATTTTTCTCTACTTAAAAATGGTACGTAAACTTTACTTCAATAAAACCCAACAAGTATATCAATAAAACAATATAAAACTTTAGGACTCTTACCCCTCGTTGAATAATAATCCTTATTGCTGTTTCTACGTTTAAAACCACTGAGTGTTCGTTAGAACGATTTGAGTTATTTTTACTACTATGTGATCAGAAGACTTTAACAATTATATAAAGACAGATAGAGGCCGTTCGTTTTCTCGTGAACGATGAGTCACACAATCACAGTAGTCGAAAATGTGAATAACTTGCTTGTTAAAATCTAAAAAAAATTTACTTCTCCCTTCATTTATATAAATTAGTCAATATTTTTATCTTTTGAAATTTCACTACAATAGCCCTCTCCCTTCAAAATAGCCCCGTTTCCTAGTAGCTTTTTTCAAGGGCATCGTTCACGAGAAATCGTACGGCCTATAATAACGTATCTGATCACAATTTGCAACAATAATAGAAAACTTCAAAAATTTATTAACTTCCACGACGATCCTCAATTAGGTCTTTTCAGTTTCGTATTTTTCCCGACGACTGAGTCCCTTGATCTATCTTTTCCATAAATCCTGAATACTTCTTAATCAGCAATAAAGAAAATGCCTTCATTGTTTAAAAGCATTTATTTTAGTACGTACTAAATTAGAATAGAATAATAAAAAGGCAAAATCCTTTTTACGCCCTGCAATTGTTCCGTAATACCTTTCATTATCTTGTGACATTGCGTCTTTAAATTCCTCCCACAACTCTTTAGAATGCAGTGACTGGCAATAAATTAATAAATTAATAAATAAATATCTTAATTGTTTTAGCATCATCCATATTTCAGCTTCATTCATGGCTCTTTTCCATTCATCATCATAATCTTCAATAATTCCTGATTTAAGCGTTCAATTTCGAATGTGAAGTACACCATGATAAAAATGTATGTTTGCTGATATAAACAGACATTGACAGATGACCTTTGACATTTGACATTGACAGATAACCCCCCTGACAATGACATATGGTAGCTATGGTGACAGACAAAATTGACATTGACAGATGACCCCTGACATTTGACATTGACAGATTGAGAGATAAAATTGACATGGTAACTATGGAGACAGACAAAAGTGACATTGACAGATGACAGATCACGCCCCTAACAGATGTCAAAAATCCATAATCCAAAAATAAAATTTATGGTACAGATTTTGTAGGAAATTTGAGAAGATTTCATTTTGTTAAGAATAATTTTTTCCCTAAAACTCACCATGAGATATATAAGCAAAAATCCTAAAAGCGGGGCCTTTTTCCGTTCTTAGCCATAGATCCAGGGATTTTTTGTATTTTTACCGAGGGGTCATCCACTCTCTGCAGTCAATGTACAAAAGTTCTGCAGTCAACTGCAGTCAAGTGCAGTCACCTGCAGTCAGCTGCAGTCAGCTGCAGTCAAGTGCAGTCATCTGCAGTCAGCTGCAGTCATCTGCAGTCAGCTGCAGTCAAGTGCAGTCATCTGCAGTCAGCTGCAGTCAAGTGCAGTCATCTGCAGTCATCTGCAGTCATCTGCAGTCAAGTGCAGTCAGCTGCAGTCAAGTGCAGTCAGCTGCAGTCAAGTGCAGTCAACTGCAGTCAAGTGCAGTCACCTGCAGTCAAGTGCAGTCAGCTGCAGTCAACTGCAGTCAGCTGCAATCAAGTGCAATCAGCTGCAGTCAAAAGCAGTCCCGGCTGAAAGACAGTCTCGGCAGTATTTGGGCAGTAGGTCAGCAATATAACTAGTTTCTTAGCAGTTTCACCAAGCTTAGTTCACTCGGACCTAGCGCTAGCGCCAGCAAAGAAAGCGTATACCCTATACAAAGCGCTAATGTCGGACGCCAAATTACCATCTGGTAACAACGACTCACTGACCAGTGACCATTGCCTGGACGCGAGATTTATACCCCTATTAGACCTCGTATTAGACTTACTTTATGGGAGCATATATGAGAATGCTGATTGGCTATCATCAATTATGAAGCGCTTGGCATATTTTAATTCAGGTGAAGCCTAGCAAATCTATTAATTTGTACTCATATTTATATATGAAATCGTAAAAGGATTTGCTGATTGGCATTATTTGGCAAAAGAAATAGTTAATTGAAGTACGAAGTTTTTAGTAGCATTGTATTCGAAAATAAAATGGTAAAATAAATTATGTTATTTAACCTGGGACATGACTATGTGCAGGATGACGCACCATTCGACATCTGAAGGAAGCGAGCATTTGTAGCTCAGTGGTTAGAGCCCTCGAACGTAAATTGGGTGGCCTGGGATCGACTCCCGGCGTGGTAGTTCTTTTTTTACCATGTACATGTATATGTATATGGATATAAATTAATCGTTAAAACTTTAATTTGATTTCTTATGATTATATGTTAATAGTTTTATTAATCAACTATTAGCTCTCTTAATTTAATTTAATTTGAATAGGTGCTAGCCATGGTACTTTGAGCGATTCGGGGTGCGTGAAGTTAGCCCCCAAAGTTGACATTTTTGAAGTGCCCTTTTGCCACAAATTAGTAACTAATTTGTAACTATATGTAACCATAAAATCAAAATTTGTAACTCAACCGTTATGCCTCTAAAAATAAAAAACGTTTTGGCGGCCAGCTTCTCGGGGGCCCCCAAGCTATGGCATTTCGAAAAAATTTTTGGGCCACAAATTAGTAACTAATTTGTAACTATTTGTAACCTAAAAATTAAAATTTGTAAGTCACGCGCAAAGGACTTATGGATATTCAAAGTTTTGGGGGCTAACTTCGCGGGAGCCGCCGAACTTTCAGTTTTCGAAATTTTTTTTTAGCCAAAAATTAGTAAGTAATTTGTAACTATTTGTAACCTAAAAATTAAAATTTGTAAGTTTCGTCTCGCGGAGTTACCTTGAGTCAAATTTCGGGGTGCGTGAAGTTAGCCCCCAAAGTTTAGGTTTTTTAAGTGCGCTTTCGCCACAAGTTAGTAACTAATTTGTAACTATTTGTAACTATAAATTAAAAATTTTAAAGTCAAACCGGCAGTCTTTAAAAAATTATTTCAATTTCGAAAAGTTTATACCTCGTTTACTTTTAATGAAAAAGCCTTCCTATAGGAATTGAAGAGATTGACTCCACAGTGACTTGGTGATATTTAGTAATGATGAAATTCTTTTTTGAGAGATTCTTGAGATTCTTGAGATTCTTTTTTAAACAAAAGCTTTAAAAAGAATTTAAAAAGGGTGTAGAGTAGAGTACTACACCATCATCAAGTGTGTAGAGTATTCTACACCTGATAATGCTGATTAGCGAAACCGGTAGTTAGGTAAGTGGGTAATTCCACGTCAGATCGGCCACGTTTGACCCTTAGGTCTTCGGATTTTGACAAAATTTGGTATGTCAGTTGGAAATATGTGCAAACTTAAGTGTACAAAGTAGTTTTGCGAAAAAATTATTTTTAACCTATCTACGGTCAAATTAATTTTTGAACTATTTTGAAAACATGAATATTTCAATAATTTATAACTCGCGATCTAAAGAGATATTTCTGCAAAATACGCCTATTTATTAAAGCTAAAGGAACGTACTATTTATTTTATGCATCGCTTCTTTGAGTTAACGCCTTTGTGGTCAAACTGTTCCAGTATCAAATGTTCAAGTCGAAGTTTCCAAAATACACCCTCTGCGATTTTTGCAATTTTTTGATATGTTGAGCCCTTATGACTTATGTTCAAGTGAAAAGATTCAAAATCGTAGGCACTCGTCAACTCTTGACGCTACACGGTATTATAGAAAAATGGAAACAAAAATTTTTTGAGAAAAGATTGGGGGATAGCAATTTTTTTTCAGGAATCGCTTTATTTTGAACCCGTTATTATGGGAGAAATTGCCAAAATACACCCTCTTCGATTTTCGAAATTTTTTTATATGTTGAGTCCTTATGACTTAGCTTTAAGTAAAAAAATTCAAAACCGTGGGCATTCGTCAACTCTTGATGCTACACGGCCTCAGCCCTCACACCTCAATCTAAAACCCTCACTGAGGCTTAAGACCGTGTAGCATCAAGAGTTGACGAGTGCCCACGGTTTTGAATTTTTTTACTTAAACCTAAGTCATAAGGGTTACACATATAAAAAAATTTCAAAAATCGAAGAGGGTGTATTTTGGAAACTTCGACTTGAACATTTGACACTGGAATAGTTTGACCAAAAAGGCGTTAACTCCAAGAAGCGATGCATAAAATAAATAGTACGTTCCTTTAGCTTTAAATAGACGTATTTTGCAGAAATATATCTCTTTTAGATCGCAAGTTATAAATTATTGAAGTATTCAGGTTTTCAAAATAGTTCAAAAATTAATTTGACCGTCGATAGGTCAAAAATTATTTTTTCACAAAACCACTTTGTAAACTTAAGTTTGAACATATTTCCAACCGACAGCGACACACCAAATTTCGTCAAAATCCAAAGACCTAAGGGTCAAACGTGGCCGATCTGACGAGGAATTACCCAAGTATAATTATTAAGAAGAAAATTGTGATATTTTACTACGTTATTTTTTTTAATTCTTTTTAAAGCTTTTGTTTAAAAAATAATAAGTCCTTTGATCATCATTACCTACTAAATATCACCAAATCACTGTGGAGTCAATCTCTTCAATTCCTATAGGAAGGTTTTTTCATTGAAAGTAAACGAGGTATAAACTTTTCGAAGTTGAAATATTTTTTTAAAGACTGACGGTTTGACTTTAAAATTTTCATTTTATAGTTACAAATTAGTTACTAACTTGTGGCGAAAGCGCACTTAAAAAACCTGAACTTTAGGGGCTAACTTCACGCACCCCGAAATTTGACTCAAGGTAACTCCGCGAGACGAAACTAGGGTGTGCGCAAATTAAAAGTTTCGAGCATAGAGTTTACATAGAGTCGTTTGAAATTTCAGTTAGAATCATATGTCCCTACAAGGATGCAATATGCTCTATGCTCTTAGGTCTGTTTTACATGAACTAACTATTTAGTAACTGTTAGTTACTAAGTTGGTTACTAAATGAACTCAAGGAGCAAAAACACGGGAATCTAAGCTTTAACGTCAACGCCAAAATTTATCCGCCCATTTTGACGTTGACGTTAAAGCTTAGATTCCCGTGTTTTTGCTCCTTGAGTTCATTTAGTAACCAACTTAGTAACTAACAGTTACTAAATAGTTAGTTCATGTCAAACTGCCCTTAGCTTTCAATTTGAGCACCCCGAAATGCTGTGGTCTATGCTATGCTCTAGAGTTCTAGACTCTATGCTCGAAACTTTTAATTTGCGCACATCCTTACAAATTTTAATTTTTAGGTTACAAATAGTTACAAATTACTTACTAATTTTTGGCTAAAAAAAATTTCGAAAACTCAAAGTTCGGCGGCTCCCGCGAAGTTAGCCCCCAAAACTTTGAATATCCATATGTCCTTTGCGCGTGACTTACAAATTTTAATTTTTAGGTTACAAATAGTTACAAATTAGTTACTAATTTTTGGCAAAAAAATAATTTCCAAAAATCAAAGTTCGGGGGCTCCCGGGAACTTAGCCCCCAAAACTTTGATTATGCATTATGTCCTTTGTGCGTGACTTACAAATTTTAATTTTTAGGTTACAAATAGTTACAAATTAGTTACTAATTTTTGGCCCAGAAATTTTTTCGAAATGCCATAGTTTGGGGGCCCCCGAAAAGCTGGCCCCCAAAACGTTTTTTATTTTTAGAGGCTTAACGGTTGAGTTACAAATTTTGATTTTATGGTTACAAATAGTTACAAATTAGTTACTAACTTGTGGCAAAAGGGCACTTCAAAAAAGTCAACTTTGGGGGCTAACTTCACGCACCCATTTCTTCGCATCAAATCATAACACAGTGTCACGTGTGCATGAAGACTATAGAGGTAAAAGCTACTACTACTGGAGGCATTACTCTACGCCAAAAAAAACGTCCTACTACCGCCACTTTTTAGAGCACAGTGTGCACGTCGTATTGGTCGTATGATGGTCATACCACGTTATTATAAAGTGGTATAACCATAATCTGTATAATACACAACGTTGTATACTTAAAAGAGTGGGGAAAACACGTTGTACTGCTCAGTCAAGTTGGACGCTTTTCTTGCTATAGGCGTTTCAAAATAAGATTGTCGCGCCTCTAGCGGATATGTTGATACTAACGATGCAATGATATTGAAATAACTGCGCATAAGCGTATGTGGAATTCATTCAAATACTCGTTTGTGTTTTCAGTTCTAACCTATAAATTTTGACATTTCACGTTGTTATATTAATTTGTTTTGGGATTGTTATAGAATTACATCCGAAAACTGAACAATAAACTCATTAGAAAAAAAAATTTCATTAGAAAACTCTCAACTTTGCATTTCAATACACACGTAAAGTAAACATCATTGCAACGCTAGTTAAAAATCTTGCCGCCAGACAGCGTGTCGCTTAGCTTGAAATGCCTATAGGATTTATATAAGAGTAGTTTCTCCAGTAGTATTATAGGTTTAACTCTATGATGAAGACGCACTCATTTGACATAATGAAAGAAGCGAGTCCCTATAGCTCTGTGGTTAGAGCCCTAGAACGTAAATTGGATGGCCTGGGTTCGCCTACCGGCGTGGAAGTTTGCTTTTTTCACATGCATGGGATATAAATAAATTATTGTTAAAACTTTAATTTGATTTCTTACGGAAAAAAAATCGTTACTCCAAAACAGCTTGAACGATTTGGATAAAAATTTATATTTCGATAGAGAATTAATTGACACTGTAACATCAAAAAATAAAAAATATGGCAGAGAAAATTTTAAGAAAATAAATTTCAGAATTTTGACCTACCCTTAAAGGTAGGCAATTTTAAAACAATTTTCAAAATTGACTTAATTAGGGCGAAAGTCCTATATTTTGGCTCTACGTTTTGAAATTTTTATAATTGTAATGACCGGTCAAGTTATACGAGAAAAACTACAAAATGGGACAATCGTTCTATTGGCTGCCATTTCCCAATTTTCTATTGGGGTTAGGATATACCTACTATCTTATGGTAAAATAAAAATAAATTTGGTCCTATAGCTTGCAAATACGCGCCTAAAAGAACCACCTTATTTTTGGAATCAAACTCAAGAATTTTGAAACGTCGAGAAATGAAATTTAAAAAATCGGATTTTTTCTTGATTATAACTTATAACAACTATTTCTTGGAAAAAATTAAAATTAAGTTGTTGAAGAAAATGTGAACAAAATACTTTTTGAACAACCCACAAAAACAAACATTTTTTCGTCGCTTTTTCATATAAAATGAATGTAATTTCCATAGTAAAAGTACCTCTCAACGAAGATTCTTTAAATCTTTACCACTTTACAGAACTGTCTAAAATTGGTTACCTAACTCGATGTCGATATAACAATTATTTTTTTATTTTTTTTTATTTTTTAGCCAAGTAAAACAACTTTGACCTAAATTTTTAAAAACGCGCCCAAAATAACCCCCTTATTTTTTATCACTCTTTTTTGCATTTTTGGGCTCAGGGGGGTTAAAAACATCGCTAAATTATCTGCAGTCAATTTGAGTCAAATGCAGTCATCTGCAGTCAAGCGCAGTCAGCTGCAGTCAAGTGCAGTCATGTGTAGTCATCTGCAGTCAAGTGCAATCACCTGCAGTCAACTGCAATCACCTGCAGTCAACTGCAGTCACCTGCAGTCAGCTGCAGTCAAGTGCAGTCAGCTGCAGTCAGCCGCAGTCATCTGCAGTCAAGTGCAGTCATCTGCAGTCAAGTGCAGTCATCTGCAGTCAAGTGCAGTCATCTGCAGTCAAGTGCAGTCATCTGCAGTCATCTGCAGTCAAGTGCAGTCATCTGCAGTCAAGTGCAGTCAGCTGCAGTCAAGTGCAGTCACTGCAGTCAACGGTAGTTTCTGCAGTCATTGTACAAATTCAGACCAGTGGTTGACCCCTTGATTTTTACCTAACTACTCCAAACACATTTCTGGAAAAAAAAATTCTACTCTCTTCCATGTCCTCTACACTCATGTTTTGAGCGTTCGTTGACTGGACTACATATTTTTTTAAATTATTAAACTTGATCTCTTTTTGTTCAAACAAAAAGCAAACAAGATAGTGGATGTTATATCTCTTTATTTAAAATGTTATTAAAGAAATCGTTTATTAAACTTATTAAACGTTACAACAATTACCAACGGGTTTATTGTTAGGTACAAACATATTCAATCCTTTTCTTAACATTATAAGATGAAAATAACTAACTAACTTTAGTAACTGGATGTGGCTAAAATAACTATAACGTGAGAACACTACAGTGGATTTGCGAGTTTTATTTGTCTCTGTGATTTATACAGTTAATTTTTGGAGTTTAAGGTTTCGATTTTTTCAGGGGCTGAAGACAAATAATAAAACAACATAATTTATTGCATACTAAAAGAGTTGCCTTTGTACTAATCTGTGTTTTTTTCCCTAATGTTTAAGTTCTTCTAATAGTTAAACTCGAAATTATAAAAAAATAAGACAATTTTTTAAAGAAGAATCTGCATGTTTTACAACCACATCAGAGTTTTAAAATCTTTCAGATAGTATTTGGGCTAGACAGGTACAGCACATACGAATTTAAAAGGCTTAAAAATCTTGAAAAACATTTGCTTAAAAATTAAAATTATTGTCCTTTTATTTAATAGTGTTGTTAGAATGTTTTACAATACTAGGCAATAATTAAAGTAAAATTAACTTATTTGTAGTTATTTAAAAGAACCTAACGAGTTCTCGAAAATTCATATAAAACACCAAATTCTAATCATACATCTACTAGTGATTAACTCGACGATCTTGGGGATAAACGGTGCAGTGTAAATAAGGTGGCGTGAGGCATTCACAAGTTACTGTTCCTAATTCGGGATTTTCTTGTAATAACAAATCGCCAAGAAGGATTTCCTTAGTACCAAATTTACATTTCAAAGCTAAAAAGGAAAACAAGTATTACTTGAAAAGAGCTACAAATGAAATATAGTTACTCGGGATGATCCTTCGAACAGGATCTGGAAAAATCTCATCCTTTTCCTTTGCTAAAAACATATTATTTTACTCGTTATTAACGATTTAGTAAAATATATTAACTTACGACAAATCCAAGTACTTGGGCAACAAAAATCTTTTCCTAATGCGTAAAACGGTGCGCAAAATTCATCTATCTGTTTGCTATTTTCCAACATGGTCGATGTGCAATTGACAGTTTGGCAAAATGGTGCTTCCAAATTAAATCCTTTATTACAAACACACTGAGTGCAACGATCAGTTGGATGTTGAAATTGTTCACCTTCTTTATAAAGCTTATTTTCTACTGTACATTCTGCATTTCCTTCAAATGGCGCTAAAATAATTTGCAAAAATACGTAAGAATTCAAAGTAGTCTTCATAATTTTTTGGGTTATCAGTGGTGAGAATATTAACTTAATAGTAGGTACGATTAACATTATTTTATTACTTAGAGCTCGTGTAATTTAGAAAGGCACATGGGACAGCACCTAACCACTCCCTGATCGTACTATTAGAATTTTCAAGTTTAAAGCATGGCCATGCACTTTACTAAAAAAAGATACGCTTCAAATCAATATAAACCTAGGAACTGGAATAATGGATTAGTTCCTTATTCTAATTACACGAGATCTAGTTTAGATATTCCCATATTATTATAGGAGTATCCTTTTTAAAAATCACATTTTTATTCAACTTACGACAGATTTCACCTGCAGCGCAATAGGAATTTAGGTTTCTTCTTAAATAACATCTCGGTTTTGGATAACCAGCAATCCAGTCTTCTGCACAACCATCGCTCAATCGAGGACAATCAAACCCAGCCCTAAAAATAGTTTCACTTAAACATCAAACCATTCCTGTGGATGTTCAATATTATGAATTTGAGAAAACTGGCTTTGACTGGCATAGTTACAAATAATCACAGAAATAGCCAGTTTTCTAAAACCAATCGGGTATAGATAGTTAATTCAAACCTTTTATTGCAAGAACAACCAGAGGCCCAAACATCAGATAAATCAGCGTTATCAATTCTATCATCAAGTTGAAGTGTTTTTCCTTTAAAGAAGCAGGTGTCTTTTGGTCTGCTTGCATGTGGGCAATCGTATTCTTCAATGCAATTATTTGCTCCATATTTAGGTGCACACTTGAGTTGATTGTATATCAATTTTAGTACATTTTGATCGTCACGGTATTGACATTGTGAATCTAAAGTTTAAATTATTTATTTTTAATAGCTGTGAAACTTTTTTTAATCGGGAGTTCGTACGATCGTTTTAAGGTTTTCAATAAAAAATAAGTAAAGCTCGATTCATTAGAGAAGAACCAAGCGCGTCATTGCGCGAAAGATACGATTCCTTAAGATCGTCGGCATGTGATTTCTTCTGTATTAAATCAAGCTCCATCAATAAACTAATAAAAGTGTTATATAGGGTAGGATGTCCAATATCACGTTCTACGGATAACTTCGTTATTATTAAAAATAATTTAATTAAATACAGAATTAAACGATTAATCCAATGGCGTTGAGAAAATTCTTAAGTAAATGTTTGAATAGACCACAGAGTGGCAGCTAATTTGTGTAATATTTTTTTTGTAATTTGCTTTTAATTATTTTAGTTTTTTCACTACATGGTCCATGGTAGAATTTTCAATTTGAAATCTATTTTATGTTTTTTCTTCGAAATTTTTTTAGGCATGTAAAAATTATTTCTCCTATTTTATAATTTAAGGAACTTTCGGCAAATTATAAATTTTAATAAAATTATTTATTTGCTTACCTGAATCTGCACAATAATAGCCACTTAATATTGCTAATAATAAAATGAAGTTCTTGGATGGAAACATCTTTCAGTTATAAAAATATGGATATAAATATCTACTAATTATATTTTAAAACTGTTGATAGTTATGTAAGAAAAATTTACGATAATAAAAATGTTGCAATATTATTAAAATATGTAAATAAAATTTCGATAAAAGTGTTTATAAAAGATGCTTTTCTTAAAGCAAATCTTTGAATATAATTGATTAATATATTAGGAAGATCAAATTCGTATATTATACCGGGTGACACAGGGGTTTGGAACACTCTTATAACTCCGTTATTTATCAACATATCAAAATGAAATTTGGTGTGGATTATACTCACATAAATTGCAATTGTGAAAACTACTTGTGAAAATTCTGTCACTTCCGATTACGCCGGAAATGAAGTAAACTTTTGATTTTTAAATGGAACACCATAAATATTTTAACTTTTTTGAAACCTACATTAAATTTTGAATACAGTAGCATCAAAGAAATTAATTTTATAAGCAAAATAAAATTTATTTTTCAAAAAATAATCAGTTGTCTAGAGTGCTGTGATGTGGTTGAAAATCATCGGTGAGAGCTAATAATTGTACTTTGTAAATTATGTTTGCACCACAAAAGTTGAAGGTTGGTGTTGTGGAGCTTTCAGAAAGTAATTTAGTCACATTTCCATCAATAACTTCATTTTTTCAAATGGTATCATATCGGAACAACTCTATCGTTGTATTTAGAAAAAAATACTTTATCTGAGGTAGAATTGTTCCGATATGTTGCCATTTGAAAAAATGAAGATATTGAAGGAAATGTGACAAAATTACCTTCTGAAAGCTCCACAACACCATCCTCCAGCTTTTGTGGTGTAAAAGTAATTTTTCTAGTGCAAGTACCTCTCACGGATAGTTTTATACCACATCACAGCACTCTTGAAACCAGCGTAATTTTTGAAAATAAAATTTATTTTTGCTTATAAAATTAATTTTTTTGATGCTACTGTATTCAAAATTTAATGTAGACTTTAAAAAAGTAAAAATATATACGGTGTTCCATTTAAAAATCAAAAGTTTACTTAATTTCCGGCGTAATCGGAAGTGACAGAATTTTCACAAGTAGTTAAAACAATTGCAATTTATGTGAATATAATCCACACCAAATTTCATTTTGATATGTTAATAAATAACGAAGTTATAAGAGTGTTCCAAACCCCTGTGTCACCCGGTATGTAAACAAAATTCTACTAAATATTATAGTAATCCTGAATATAGTAATATTGCGAAATTTTCCCACCCCCTTTTGAAGAGTGCAACATGGTTGAATTCGTATTTGAATAATACAAGAAAAGAAAATCGTTTCATAGGTTTTAATTTTTTGGGAAATTTTCTTGAGATAAACTTTAGAGTTTTTTATATTTTGTCCGGTTATTACCGAGAGCCAACAGAGAGTCTACAGATAGCCAACAGAGAGCCGATAGATAGCCTACAGATAGCCGATGGATAGCTAACAGAGAGCGTACAGAGAGCCGATAGATAGCCTACAGAGAGCCGATAGAGAGACTACAGATAGCTAACAGAAATCCGATAGATACCCGACAGAGAGCCGATAGAGAGCTGACAGAGAGCCTGTAGATAGCTTACAGAGAGCCGATAGATAGCCGACAGAGAGCCGATAGATAACCTACACAGAGCCGATAGATAGTTTACAGAGAGCCGACAGAGAGCCTACAGATAGCCAACAGAGATCCGATAGATAGCTAACAGAGATCCGATAGATAGCCGGCAGAGAACCGGTAGATATCCTACAGACAGCAGACAAATTAAAGTACATAGTGTTCATTAAAGCCACCCAAATTTACTAATTTTCAAATGACTATAACTCGTTATTTTCAAATGGAACACTCTGTATATTTTTACATATTTGGATTCTCATTAACATTTAGAAGCAAATATATATTTATGCATCTATCGCTAACCGTTCTGGAGATATTGTCACTTTAATGCTGAGCCACTTTTGGCGCCCGATGCCAGGACTGTAATCAAAATTTTTTAAATCTGTTTGTGCAACCACTTTTTAATGTTAGTCGGGTGGAGAACCGATGGATAGCCGACATATAGCCTACAGAGAGCCAATAGATAGCCTACAGAGAGTCTACATATAGCACATATGACCAAGTTCTTGAATTTAAATATCATTTAGTTTAAAATACTGAGTACCTGTAATTTAATATATTGATTGTTATGCCTATGGGATACTATTCATAATTAGTAAGGCGTAGGGGCGTGCATTCGTTTAAATTAGATAGGCAACTAATGGGCATTGATGCCCTCCTATTTCTTTTTTTTTAACAACTATAATCCAAAAATAAAATGTATAGTACAGAAAATTCTAAGAACAAATTTTAAAACCGCACATCGCAGTGATGAGCCGTTCAAAAGATATAACGTTTTCAAGTAAAAGTGTGTGACGTCACACAACCGAATCTGCTATGGATGCATAATTAAGTTACATAGCAGCTTGCCTAGCAGAGTAGTTTCATATAAACAAAATTGAGTGTGCTGCGCGCGACGGATAATGTCGGATAATGGACGGATTTTTCCATTCGGCTGTGTGACGTCACTCGCTTATACCTCGGTTAATGTGCGGTTTTCAGCGTTGTTCTTAAGATGTTTTTTAGCATTTTTTTATGAATAAAGTTTTTTTTGTTTACACCACAGGTCGAGTGGCCAAATTGTATAAAACTTATTTCCAAAAACGGGAGATTAAGGATCGTGATTATAACCGACAACGACAAATAAAGTTTATCTCGACAATAAAATTTATCTTTTTTAGACATGGCAACGTAGCAACATTACAATATCAAAGTTTGATGTTTTAACACAGTATAATTAATAATACGCCAGGTATACAACAGTAGTGACGACGTGCAAAAATTGTGTCGCTAATATTGTTTTGCGCATGCGTGAATTTGTACTATCCGCTAAATGGTGGATTATTGGTGAATACAGTGCACATTCAATATAGTCACCTATGATAAAAGAAACCACGCAACTATTTTTTATAAATTTTATGTCAGCATGAACGAGCATGAATGACAAATCGAATGTGCACGTTATTATTATATTTTTTATAAATTAAATATTTTTTATTTGCATCAAAAATCGAAACGGAAGGTACCTTGTACCAAAGACCATATACAAGAGACTACCGAAACCTATATTAAAAAATGTGAAAGGTTTTTAAAGGTCAAAATCGCTTAAAATCCCTCGAATTGTAGACTTGTTTTACCCCTTTCTTTGTTGCTCCCGCCTCGATATGCTATCTTATTCACTCGAAAATGCCCCGGTGACTAGCGACATCTTCTGTAGCAGGGATTTTTGATCACATTCGGCCCATAAGCTTTGCCAGTCTTACACTGTATAGTCTTTGCTTGTACTAATGAAACATGATTTCAATACATTCAGATACTTATTTATGCTACTCTTTACTCTTTACAAATAGATATAAAAATAACAGTGACAGCTGACAGAACCTATAAAAATAATTTTGAATTTACGCGCGCTTATATACTTAATACTATCCGAAAAATGGCGGACGGTGTTCAAGGTCACTGATTTTGGCGACAAGAAATACAATCGTAACCATGGGATTGTCACTACTGTATGCGAAGCAAATAAGTATACTGTGGTTTTAATATAAATATTAAGATTTGAGGTTAAGTTCTCTTTATGTGGTGTTTACATTCAAACGTCAAACTTTGACGTTGCTACGTTGCCATGTCTAAAAAGATAAATTTTATTCTCGAAATAAATTTTAATTGCCGTTGTCATTATTTATAATCACCTTAAGAGTTCAATATAAAATATAAATAAAAAATAATTCTCTTTGTTAAATAAATATTGAATACTTGTAAAGTTGCTAATTTATTAAATTTGAGTGTACAAAAAAATCACAACAACATAATTTTAACCTTCGCGAGCACGAGCATTTTTAGCGGTAATTCCATCGCAGTCAACTTATTTTAGTAAAATTTCCCCTTGCGTAATCAATTCTTTGTAATTAATATAGCACTCTAGAATTTCTTGAATGTCACAATTTCCTAGTCCAAAGCACATTGCAAAAGTGGTGGAAGAGTGCATTCACATTTCACTTTGCCTAAGTCTTTATGGTTTTGACGAATATAATCACCGGTTCCTAGTGTTCTATCTCCAAAACGGCATTTAGAGTCTAAAATAAATTTTTAAAAATTATAATAAAATATGGAAGACATATTAGAAGAATTATTACCTCCCGATGTAGAAGGATTTTGCTGCAGGTCATCAGTTGCCGATGCTAAAAAATTTAAATGTTAATATTTGAATTTCACAAGCTAACAAAAATAAACTTACGACATATCCATTCATCGGGACAACAAGCATTCTTTAAATTTCTATAAAAAGGCGCACAAAATTTGTCCATGTTTGGACCATCGGCAAACATAGTCCATGTACAATTTTGAGTTTGACAAAACGGCGCTACATAGTTATTACCAAGTCCTTCTTCACATATGCATACAGAACAATGATTGTCGGGATTTTGAAACGATTCTGCTTCCCTGTAAATTTTACCATTGGCAGAGCATTCCAATGTTCCATATGGAGCTGAAATATGCCTTTTAGTTTTATTAATTTTTATAAATTATTATACTTACGACATATTTGTCCAACGGCACACTGTTGACCTAATCTACGTTTGAGATAACATCCTGGTCTAGGAATTCCTCCAACCCATGATTCGGCACATCCGTCCGTTAAATGAGGACATTGAAAATCTAAACTAAAATTTTGTTTTGTCATAAACTTGCTTTTTTAAATTAAAGTTGGTTACTAACTTTTCTGAACAAACACAGTCTCTTCGGTGAATTTCTCTCAAATCTTCATTTTTAAGATATTCTCCTACTTGTAAATTTTGTCCTTTGAAATGACAGGTGTTTCCTGGGCGATCAACAAAAGGACAAGTATATTCTTGAATACACTTATTACTAGAGTCATATCTTGGGACGCATTTTAAGAGGTCATATAACAATTTTGGTGCACCATCAGATCGACAGTCGGAATCTACAATTTAATAGTCATTATTTGTTTATATTTCAAACAATTTGGTGACTTTAAAAATGGCTCTTATAAATAAATAAATAAACATTTCTTTGCTATACGTTCGTAAATCGCTCACCTGCTTTTATTTCAAAAGCGACTCCTACAATTACCAATAAAATTAAACACCGAAACCTCTCCAACATTGTTGATTTGATTGCAATTCACTTGATATTGATTAACTTAACGAATGTATTTTATTTATGCGATATTCAAGGTTAAAGGTTGTTTTAAACATACATAACAGCTACCAATTAGGAAAAACAAGTTTGTATTTTTAAGTGAAGAAATATACAAATTTGACCTCCACTTACTTCCAAAAACCAACAAAGAGAAAAGGGCAAGATGGTAGTTTTGCAAGTTTTAGAATTATTTTATTTTATAATTTTTTAAATTTAGTTCAGGCATAGAATTTTTCAAGCTTATTTGAGAGGTAGCAGCTCCGGAACGCGCGCTGGAGGATTAGAAGTAAAGTTGTTTTAGATGTCGACGAACTACGACTTAGCTCCTTTACTTTTATCCTGTCAAATGCCTTGTATTTTTGTAAAAAAATTGCCTTGTAAGTCGAAATTTGGCGAACGGCGTCGGAAAATGCCAGATTGTAAAAGAATAGTTGTAGCTCATGTTTAGATTTGTTAAAAAGTGTCAAATCAAGTTCTTTTTGCATAAAACAGAGTTGAAAACTTAATGTCGATTTTTTTCAAAAATTCTCTTGTAACCAGCCAAAAGTTTTATGATACCAAAGGCAACCATTTCAAAGATGAAAAAATTATAGGTTGCTATTAAATTTAATAAACTAAAGGAGCATGCTCATGTGTCTACTTGCGATAACGCATAAACAGTTAAATATAATGGACAACTGAAGCATTTTTAGCCTAGTAACTTTCTCACAACTCTTTTTTTTGAAAAATCGTTAATAAAAAAGTTATAACCTTGTTGAGTTACTTTCTCCGAACCCTGTGTATTTAAAGTTTAATTTTTGATTCTGCACTTATAGTTGAAGTAGCTTTTAAACTTTCTTTACCGCAATTCACGCTCTGTGTGGAAGAAAACTGCCACTATTGAGCTGATATTAGCAAAAAATAATTAAACCAATGACCACCTTGCAAAAACAAAAATAACTCACCTTTATGTTCTTTTACATTTTATTGTTATTCTTAATTTGTAACTAATGGTTCAATGTTCCTTCTTATTAAGACGAAGTGTTACCACTTCACCCAGATCCTCTATTTATAAAATATTAGGGCAATGTAATTAATTACCATCAAGCCTACATTGAAGTGTGACTTGCAGTTGATGATTAAATTATAATTTATAGCTATTTCATCATTTTGATCAGTTTTTCTCAGCGTTTTTTTCGACCATGATCCAGTAAGAAGCCACACCATTTTTCTATAACCCCGAACAAACTTTCCGTTTGCTTTCCAAAATATATTTTTTTAGAATTCGTTGTATGTTGGATGTTTCATTTATTCTACAAAACTACTCCAGTCAACGAACGCCCAAAAATGGGGTATAGAGGACAGAGAAGAGGGTAGAATTTCTTTCTTCAGGAATATGTTGGGAGTAGTTAGGAGGTAAAAATACTAAAAATCCTCGGTCCTAACTACATGGCTAACGGAGGGAGGGGGTTAGGTCATAGGAAAACAATTAATCTTAGCAATATAAAAGTTATTCATTTTTTTTATTCCTTATAGTTGTTGAGATATACGCACGCAAAAATCGTTAGTGTATGAAAAAAAGTAATCATTTTTGCATGCAGGTATCTCTAAAACTATAAGGAATAGAGAAAAAACGAATAGCAAAGATCTTGTAGGAAATTTAATTTTGCTAAGAATAATTGTTTTCTTAGGACTTACTATTATAACTTCGAGATATAGGCGAAAACACAAAAAAACGGGACTTATCCATCCCCCTCTCGCCCTTCGCCACCTCTTAACTACTCCAAATCTATTCCTAAAGAAAAAGATTCTAATCTGTTCTATGTTCTTTGTAACTCCTTCCTAGACTAAACCACTTAAATTTCAACTTCCCTTACTCTAAACCAGGGGATAAAGCGGGAACAAATTTCGTCAACCTGGTATTGGTTCCAGTTCATACCAACATACTAATGAATTAGAAAGCGGACGATTTGGCCAAAGAGGGCAGCAAAATAAGACCCATTGAACCAGAACCCGCCTTTGCTTTGGTATTTTTTATGAAATGGCAAAGAGAGGGAAATACGGGAGAGAAACTCCTGGACAGGGACATTCTAAAGCCCAACTGGGAAAACCCTTTGACCGAAGAACTCGCTCTCTACTCAGAATGACCAGAGAGGAACTACAACTGGCAACGGCAATAATAACGGCCCATTGTCAGCTCCTGCATACGATGGGACTAGAAGAAGACCCACTATGCAGGGGATGTGCAGAGTGCAAAGAGAACTGCCTAACTTATCAATAGAGAAAATTCAGGAGTTTATCAAAAGCACAGAATTCCCATAAGGGAAGACTAAATGCGAGGTATACAAATAGATCCGAGAGGTCGCGATGCAAGGAACCACTAGGTACCACCCTCAGAAATACATTTTCACCTTACAGAAAAACGAGGGTTTTCCAAACTTTTTCTCCGATAGAGCGCTTTGACGGTCTTTGAATTTTGACGTAGCACCTTGTGTAATTTGAAGACTAGGTAATGTCACATAATCAATAAATCGTAAAAAAATAAGAAATAGCTCTGTTAATAATATTTTTTCGCGGAGCACTTGCTACTTACCAGCGGAGCACAGTTTGGGAAACCCTGCTTTAAACAAACGAAAGTAAAATGCAGAAATAATAATAAAACAAAAATTACATAATATTTTGGTAGATATTTATTAATTTTGTTATTATCTATTATCTTAGTAATGCTTTACAATTAAAAACATTAAAGCAAAACAATAACAATAATAATAAGATTAAAAGGTTATTTGTTTTAATTGCTTTTAATATCTGCATTCAAAGTAAATAATTTTTTAATTAATGCTTTGTGCTCTAGAAGGCACGTGAAATCGGTTCAGGTTGTTAACCACATAACCGCCGCTTTAGTAATCGCAAAAAAGTCTTATTATTTTAGATTATTAGGCCAACAAGTCCTTTGTCCAAGTTACTAGTATACAATAATAATAAAGGTAATTTTTTACAAACCTAGTGGTAGCAGGAGGTGATGCACATCAACGCTCAGTGATGCAATCTCGGAGCTCATCTAATGTTTCTGGAAATTGTGTCATGCAAACAGTAGCTTTAACTTAACATGCCCTCTAAGAGATTTAAGCGGCGCTCAAAACAGCGCAAAGCCATCCCAGAATATGGTGCTCGATCCAGCAGTGTAGGAGTTTCTGTGGTTCAGACCCACTTCAGGTATCAATGTGGTGGAACCCTATTTTTCTGCAATATTCTCATATTCTAAAACACATTCTGACCCTGAAAGCGTAAAGCCTGCGCCACACACACAGACTTGCCTTCCGGTTTGGCCTGTGCAGGCCAGGCCGCCTGAACAGGCCAGGCCGCCTGAACAATGTCCAGACGCTCAGGTTTGACCTGAACGCTTTGCAGACGCTCCAGTTTGGCTTGTGCAGGCCGCCTGCACAGGCTAAACTGGAAAGCAAGCCTGTGTGTGTGTAGCGTTTTACTGTTTAGTAAATAAAAATAAACATTACCCAATTTATCTTTTACAAAAACACAACTTCAAGTCTTATCTATTGTTTGGTGATTATGGTGGTTTATTGTTATTCTGCCGATCTTTAATTATTACAAATGTTTCCATTTACACATTGATTATAAATTTTATAAACTGTGGGTTAATTAATAATTTTTTTAATTGATAATTTTGACTATCTTTTATTGTATAAAGGTCAAAAATGATAACAAAATGTTGATTTATACATAAAATATTGCTCATTTGTTATTATCAATAGAAAATTATGTCAAGAATTTTTCTTCGAAAACGTCTTTGAAAAATGTAAATCCCTGTTAGAACAAGAAATAATCTTGCAATAATTTTGGCTTTTGTAACAATAGTTATCAATCGTTGCTTAGAACGTTGACGCAAACTGGGAAAAACAAAAGTGCAACAGACCATTAAATTATTTATTGTGAGGAAATATACGTATAGAAGAGAAGACACATTGGACGTCTTTCAACTCAATCAAGATCTTTTTTTCAATGGAAGTGCTTGAAATCTTTTCTGTTCGAAACATCCTTTTATACCACAAGGAAATATTCCTTTTCGAGCAATTTAAAAAGAATTCAGCCTGAAAGTTTATTAAAACCGTGTATCTGTATAAGTACTACTACAGGAGGGTGGACAAATTTTGAGTTGTTTTTTTATGGGAACTGGGAACTGTTATTACAGGACATGGCATATGAAAAATATCTGTTGTGTCAACACAAGACTTTCCGATTGAGTTGATTATTCTAAGACCAAAACAGTTAGAAAACAAAAGAATACTGAACATTTTTATAATCACTGAATAAAAATAAATAAACGTCAAAATTTTTTGACAAATGTAAAATTTTTTGACAAATGTCAAATTTTTTGACAACTGTCAGAAACGTCAGCTGCCAAATATTATTAGATATTTGATTGCGTAAAAACTCCTGTTAAAACAAAATAATGTTAAAAAATTTTATATCATTGAATAGAGAAAAAAATTCTCTATCGGATGATTTAAAAAAAATTATATAGTGCCATTTAAAAAAAACAAAATTTCCTTAATTGCATGCCCCCTAGCGGACCGATTTTGAACAAACTCCTTTCTGCACTCCGTTGTTATCTGATAAGACCTTATGCCAAATTTCAAGTCAATCGGTTCGGCCGTTTCAGAGATTTCGTGGGGAACTACATCCACACACACACACATACACATACACAGACTTTTTTCTAAAAATGGTCTAGATCGTTTCGGGGGACCTCAAAACAGATATATCCGGTGTTATCTCAGAAATTTTTTTTTACCCCATTACAATACTTTCCTTTAATACCTTAAGGTATCGGAAAGTAAAAGGGATGCCGCTTTACATAATGTACATTTGCCTGCGCAGGCCGTCTGAACGATCTACTGTCGCATAGTGAGCCTGACTATACAGTTGGGCACAGGAAAACTTGAGGAAAACTATCTCGCACTGATTCTGAAAAATGGGATTGTGTCCCATCGTGCTGAAACAATATGCTTGTAGCGTCGAGGGGTGGAATTCAGAACATGACGAAAAAAAGTCACATATGGTTTCCCCCAGGTACCCTAGAAAGTTGTAACACATAAGTAACACCCTACATCTATATCAATATCTTGGTGGTATGTGTGATGTGAGAAGAAATTTAATAACACGTTTTTCACCACAACATATAAATATGTAATAATTTTTGAAATTTTCTAATTAAATTTTTTGTGTTATAAAGCATTTAAAATTAAGTTCGTTTATTGACTTAAAAACAGAATTGTATACTATAGAACTTTTATTTGAAGATTTTTTTAACTTTTTCTAAAATAAATAGGGAAGCAGGAAATTACAAAAGTATGATTTTACATCTTAAATCTGGCATTTTCTACCATTTTGTATAAAAAAAAACGATCTTGTTGATTGTTGAACTTTCCATAAGAATTCTTACAAAATGATCGAGGAGAATTATTTGGTGGTAAGAGTGCTGTAGTTTTCTTATTTTATAACTATTGAATTTGAGTTTTTATAAAATAGTTAGTCCTCCCTGCAAATATCAAATATTTCACCCCCTTTCCATTGTATTGTATTAATTGTACTCAGGGGTCGATTAGCTTCTAAGCCTTACAGAAATGCGACCAGCATTGATCTTTTGTTCATAACCCTGATGCTCGTAATTATGTTCTCAGAAATTCAATCTTGTCAGCAAAGCATAAAATGTCCCTGAGAAGTTTGCTTTTCACTTCTTCAGGTGTCAAATAAGCCCGCCCTAAGTGTTTCAGCCTAAGCCGAGCCAGTGTATCGCAAATTCAGAGAATGTGTGCGGCGGATTCGATCTCCGATTCACAGAGTCTGCATATGTCACTATCCTCCAGTCTTAGTTTCTTGAGGTAGTACCTCACTGGGCAGTGTCCAGTAAACAGACCCGTGATGAGTCTAATTTCTTTCTTTGATAATAGAAGACGCTTTTTAGCATTCGTGGTCGAGTACTATTTTTTCGAATGTCTTTGCCCTGGTGCGTTGTTCCAGTGAGAATTTTTGTTCTCAGTCCCTCGAAGGGCAACTTTGTTGTCCCTTGCCAGAGTTTTGAGAGATTGCCTGCATTCCCAAGTGGATAAGTGAATTCAAAGCTATTGGCTTTGAGTACCTTTATCGCAACTTGGCTGTCAGACGTTATGTAGACTTTTTTGCCCTTTAAATTCCGTCGTAGGCATTCTCGGGCACATAGATCTGCTGCAAAAGTTTCAGCTTGCATAATTGTAGGGTAGGTTCTTAAGGCTATTGATGCTCTATATTTTGGGTCATGCCTAACTCTTCGATCTGAATTGACTTCTAGCCGTGTTGCCATCCTGAATGACCACCTCAAACAGTGTGTGGAAATCAGACACTCTTGGTATGATGTCCAAGGACTTTTCAAGCAATTCTAGTTGTAGAAAGTCCAAGATCATTAGTGATCTTTGAAGATCTTCCCTCTTCATCCGTAGATGAAGTGGGTCTAAAAGTGCCTCCATAGCTGTAGTTGGGGTTGTGCTAATAGCCTCTGTTATACCCAAACACGCTAGCGCGTTGCAATTTCTGCAACCTTGTGTTGTGATTTCATTCGTTTTTGTCCACCACACGAACTTTGTCTCTTTGTGTTATTATTATGAATTTAAAAAAATATTTGTAATGACGCTATCCCGCGTCACCCTTAAGATATTGCGCCACTAACATGTTGCGCCCCTATGCGACGCTTACCTCGCCTACTGTTTAGCGCCGTCTCTGTATTCAGTACAGGACGTCGTGATATACTTTCCACTTTGAGCTTCAGTTTGAAATCTGAAATTTTGAATTTGTAAATGCCGCTCCAACTACATGTGTGTCAGCTTTTGTCGCGTCTGTAATAATAGGTCTGTTTGTTTGACTTGCACTAGTTGCTCGGAGCAGTCTGTGAACCAATGACTGAAGACTTTATTCTATATTCTTTATTCTCATTGGCCCCGAGCAACTAGTGCAAGTCAACAAACAGACCTATTGTAACTACTCGTATTTGAGTTTGTTTTGTTAAATGACCCACAATTTCCTACCCAAGAAAATAGCTTGTGTAGCAAGCTGTGACTGGCTGAACTCCATGACAAAATCTTAAAATTCTCCTTGTAAACCACTATTATGTATTTTACTAGCTTCACATTTGAGCAAAATAATTTTTTGAAACCCGGCCATGCCACAACATAAAATGCATTGAAAGAGTGGTCGCCACTGTATGGTCACTGATTAAATTTTGAGCAGGTTAGCGGACATTACGATCACCTGTATTGATGGTATCATATCATGGACGAGCATAATTGCCTCCATGGAGCCCTGTTAATGATATTGTCCTTTGTAGCAAAAGCCATAGATTTATATAAAGTATATAAATTTTGTCTTATTTTCAATCACCAGTTCTATGGTACTCATTTATCTAAGCTGATACTAATTGTGATAAAAAAATTCGTGTGCGGTAATAAAAAAATTGCTGATGTAATTATCAATAAAATGTATAACATCTTAAGCTCACCTTTGTGTTCTTGACATCGGAAATCTACAATGTGTTTGACCCTTAAATTAAATCTTATCTATTATAGTTAAAATAGCGCTAATGTCTCTTTAAGTAGAAATACCAAAAACGTTATTTACCAAAACATAAGGTTATCGTTATCCCCTATGTAGTAAGTAATTAGATATTGCTAACGATTGTTCGATTGTATTCTGACCTATAAAAGCTTATTGTAATCAACAAATTTTTAGTTCTGTTTGTTTCTTAAACTCGAACAATACAAGATGGTTAAAATTGTGGTAAGTTGAAAGAAAAGTCGTTTGGTTTAAGTTTTGAATTTTATTTCTGTTAGATTGCTTTATGTTTGATTGTCGTTGTGTACGGCGCACCTCTTAACCAACACGGTTACGGAGGTGGACACCAAACTGGCCATGGAGGTGGACACCAAACAGGCCACGGAGGTGGACACCAAGGAGGCCATGTAGGTTTACCTCAAAATGGACACGGAGGTGGACACCAAGGAGGGCATGCTGGAGGTGCTCACGGACCCGGTGGACATGTTGGCGGTGGACATCAAGGAGGTGGTCATGTAGGTGTACCAGGTGGACATGTTGGAGGCGGACATGTAGGTGGAGGACCCGGTGGACATCAAGGAGGTGGACATGTTGGTGGTGGACATCAAGGAGGTAGCCATCATGGGGGTTATCAAACTCATGGGTATTAAGCTAAGATTTAAGATTTTGTAATTTAATTTTATAAATAAACTAATTTAAGAAAAAATGTTTTTTCTTCAATATTTTTCCACTCTACTCTACTTAAATGTTATTTTTAATTAATTTTCCATATACTTAGTCAAATTAGTCATACATCTCTCTTTTACAAGGCCTTTTTAATTTTTAACAAGAATTATAATAATTATGTTACTATAAATACAATGATTTGAGTTTTTTCAATAACAGCAACACAAAAAACTTCCACTTAATAATTGTTGAAGTGTCTAATCAAGTAATCATCAAACAATAGTGGAGCTAATTTCTTCAAGCACGACAGCATAGGTAATCCCCTTATTTTGTTATTAATTTTTTGTCGGCTATCCTTAAGGTATAAAAGCAATTTCTTCGCAAAAACAATATTACTTATTCTTTTGTTCAACAAGAGTGTATTAAAAATGATTCGTTTACTTGTAAGTAACTTGTTATATAATAACAATTAAGTGAGTTTTTATTCAAGAGTTTTTGTAGATCTCAAGTTTACTTTTGGTTATGTTTGTTGCATTTGTTTATGCACAATTCGATGCCGGATTTGATGGCAGTCGTTTCGGACCATCACGTTATCCTAGTGGGGGTGGTTCTATAGATCCAGGATTTGATGGTAGTCGTTTTGGAAATAGATACGGAGGTGGTGGCCGTGGTCGTTACAATGGAAATTATTATCAATTATATGGTGGACGTTAAAGTATCAAAACGTTGTATTCGTGTCTTCAGTATTTGAAATAAAAAATATTATTCTGTTTTTATTATTTTTCTAAATGGAACATCTACCAAGAATTTTCGTTGATAGGTGCAATAACCAATTAATACTAGTCCAGTCATTTGCTCCAAAAAAAGAGACGATTTTAATAATAATTGCGCAAAGGTTGAATTTTTGCACACAACTTCTAGTGCTCAATGAAATATAAAAAATCTGTGAAACAGCTGAAGTTTAAGTGCACTAAAGTTTGGGTTTCGTAGGATAGCAGTGCCGCAAAATAGCGACCGTAATGACGGTCAATGACGTCACAAAAAGCGTTTACATATAAGTACAGATATGAGCTGGGATCCTGTAAGTACTAGCGGAGAGTAGCAATACGCTAAGCTACTTACTCTCTACCCCTCTCCTACAAACTTTTAAAAATCAGTAGAAGGGTAAAGGTATGAAGTAGCTATATGGCTTGCCAAACGTAAGCGATCTTATATGCGCAGTAGATCAAGTGATAAAGTTGTAGAAAAAGATGCCTAAACATTCTTTTTACAATAGTTTTGAAGTATATGTAACCTTGGTTATGAATTTCGCTTTCTGCGCAGGGTCGCTTACATAATGACAATCCCTATACGCTAATATTTACAGAACCGATGCCATGGTTTCCTAGATAGCGGTACTATCTCATTGCTTTAACGGCCGTTTTTGGACTTCACCGCTATTCTAGGAAACTTAAGCTTTAGGCTACTTAGTTGGCTTCATTGTGCTGCCTTCTTATAACAACTCTTTCAGTCTTTTCAATCCCTATTCCATCCAAATATTTTGATGAGGTGAATGAGACTGGAAGGTGAACTATCGCTGATACTGTCCATGACATAGATCTTCGAATTTGCGTCACAGGGCTAGTAGCTTGTGTAGTAAGCTCGAGGGTCAACTATTATTCTGAATTTGTACCCAGATTGCCGATGGCTGTAGTTGATTGCCCATGACTGCCTATGGTATGACTGCTGATGACTACCGTTGACAGCACAACTTTTGTACATTTACTGCCGAGAGTGGATAACCCCTCGAGTAAGTCCAATGGTTTTTATGGACAATTATAGTCTTTATACTATTCAGTAAAGCAAAGAGAGTGTCAAGCAAAGATAGTAGAAGTGGCTTAGGGTAAATAGGCGCAAGAACCAAGCGCTCTCTCTCCAACCCCTCAGCTCTTTAATTTCCCTCGTTTCCTTGACGACTCGGCAGAGTTTTAAAGCACTGTTTGTAGATATTTGAGTCAGATCATCAATCCAAAAGTTAATTTGTGGCTGTTTGGTGCCATGAACACTTCTCTGGTGCCGTCAATAACGTTTTATAATTTTGTATAATCGTCGGTGTTACCATGAACCTCGCCATTTCGGAAATATTACCAAAAACACATATTTTTAAACCCCTTTACGACTTGTACTTGCATTTATGAGGATATTTCAAATTTCAAAAGAAGACTTGTCCAAAAATGGAGCCACTTGGTATGTATTCCGATAATAACTGTAAAGTGGCTAGACTACAATTATTAGATTTCATAATTTTATTAAACCAACGAACTTACAGGTCGTTAAACCAACATAACTAATACGGGATTTTTGTGTGAATATGTAGCAATACAAGACATTAATCGCCATAATAAGATAAGGATAAGTTCATAAAATTGTTAAAATCATAGCGGTTTTATATGCAAAACAGATGAAACTAGTTTACTAGAAGGAAAATTTAAAAAAAAACATGTTTTAACAATAACTTTCAGTCTTGTCCAACGAGTTAGGGCTCTATAAAAGTTCTAAATTTCGTAAAATTTTGTGTAAATCTATCGTAGGTGAAGATGGATCGCTGGGAGTTGGTAAGCAGTAAATTTATTAAAATAAGCAGTTCCTAAAGAGCTTTCAAATTTAATAGGTTATTTTCTATGTGGTGGCTTTATTAATCTACCATTCGCAAGCACAAGTCAATGATAAAGAAAAAATCTCCGATGGCAATGTAGTTGCTGAACCTTACTATCGTCCTGGAAAGCCAAGCGGTGGAGGTTTCAATTTTCAGATTCAAGGAAGCGGTTTTGCGATTGGAGGTCAACGACCTAGTGGCGGACACTATCCAGGTGGCGTTCAGTTTCCAAGTGGACAAAATCATATAAACAGTGGATATCATCCTAGTGGAGGTTCTGGGCAATATCCCGGTGGTGGTGAAGGACAGACTTCAGGAGGCACTGGTCAGCATCTTATTAATAGTGGCCAGTATCCTAGCAGTGGCGGACAGCGGCCTGGAGCTAATGGTCAACGACCGGGAAGTGGCGGACAACGTCCTGGTGATGGTGTTATTCAACAAGGTGGAAATGGTCAATATGTAGGAGGTAGTTTAGGACAATTCTCAACAGGTACTTTTGGACAATATCCTTCAGGAAGTGGTAGCCCTTATCCAGGAGGAATTGGTAGTCAGTATCCTGGAGGGAGCGGTAGTCAATATCAGTCAGGCGGATCAGGACAGTATCCAGGAGGAAATGGTGTTCAGTACCCGACAGGCGGTTCGGGACAGTATCCAGGAGGAAGTGGTGCTCAATCAATAGGCGGTTCGGGTCAATATCAAGGAGGTAGTGGTAGCCAATATCCAGTAGGCGGTTCGGGGCAATACCCAGGTAGTAGTGGAAGCCAATATCCAATAAGCGGTTCGGGACAATACCAAGGAGGTAGTGGTAGTCAATATCCTGGTGGTGGTCATCGTCCAACTGGTGGTTTAAATTCTGGAGCTGCCAGTGTTAGTGGAGATATACATTTTGCAGGCAGTGGAGTACATCATCAAGGAAATGGTGGAAATCATCATCATCATCACGGAAGCGGACACTATAAACCTAAGGCAGATTCTAAAGAATAGCACTTTTTTAGACAGTTTCTGAATGAAAGAAAAGAAATTGTATTACCTACTTCTGTATTTTTTTATATGAAATAATTTTTTTATGATTATTTATAATTAAAATATAAAAACAAAATTAAAAATAACTGAGATTATTTGTTAATTGTTGCAATTGTTTGAATTTCTAACGCTCTCCATATCCTAAATTATTCCCTGCTCCAATAAAATATTTATCGTATCCTCTTGCGTATTGTCCTTCATTTTCAATTATTTTATTTTCCAATCCATTTCCTTTATTATTAATGGTAAAACCTCGACGATAGCCACTACTTAAGCCATAACTATTCGAATTTCCATACCACCCTCCGTAAACTCCATATTTCTGTTTCTTTCTTAAATTTCTCGGACTTGCGCACACTACCAGAATAAAAGTGAGCAAAAATGTAAATAATAAAGCATAAAATTATTATTTTTTAAATTTTTAATACGGTTTAATTAAAGTGTTGCTTACCTTTGAAAACATTCTATTTTTAACTCTCAACAATCAATATCTTCTTAGAAAATTTTATTTTAAATACGTAAATATTTGTAAACTTCTTGATTTTATATTATGTTTTAAATTGACTATTAATGAAGGTTAAAGACGAACTTGTAGAATTTACGTAAAAACTAATATAATGTTTATTCTACCTTTTTGACCTTGTAGAGTGGACCATTAATTTTATTAAAGACATCTTCACAGTTTTTCTTTTTGTTTTTCATTTGAAATCTACATACATATACGTAGAAGACACCTATTACATAATGTTGTTTGTTATTTAATGATGAATTTGAAATACTAAATAGTAAATTAGAACAGTTGAAGTGAGACATGAGATGTTCTAGAGAAATTTTTTGAATTACCTACAATAATAATGACATTATTATTACCATGTAAATAGAGTAATGCATCGCTTATATGTATACATTAAGACAGAGGCTATGTCAAAGAGATAGTTCATGTAGCATGTAGCTGTAGGCTCTAGGTGTAGGTGCGTTGCATATAGTTCAGTTTTTTTTACTTTACCGACACGTGACCACCTTAATACGCAAAAATAAAGGTGAAAATGACTTATTTAGTGAGTTTATTCTTTTAATTTAGTTAATACATTAGTGTTAATTACTATTAAATATTTATTTAGAAAATTCATTATTAATTTAATTATTTATTGAGTATTTTAAAAGTCACGTGTCGGTAAGGTAATAAAAACCGAAAAAAACTATCCTATAGTAGAAGTATCTATTCATGATACAAATACAGTGCAGTACAGGTCGATTATTAGTTTATAGTGAACTCTTATCAATTACAATGCATTATTTTAGTACCTAATTCGCTTTCGAATAGGAAACTACACATACTAGCCCCTCAAAGCATTTGAGGGGTTGTTATTAAAGACCTTGTCACATAACACATGCCAAAAATAGGACCATAGAGTTTCTATGATGATATTCATTGTTAACATTATTTATACATAGCATGGCACGACATGTGTTATGTGGCCAGGCCTATAAATTTAAAAAACTGATTTAACAAAACTAAAAAGTCTTCATGAGTTATATTGTCCATATGTCCATGCCTAAAACTAAAGTAAAAAATTGCTCATAAATTACAGCAAATAATTGTTTTCGTCAGATCGGTTGGTAATGGTGATTTATACGTATTCTCTAATGACATAAAACATCAGGAACGAGCCTCGAAAATTTTTGCCTATAGGAGAAAGTCCGACGTAAATGTCATTTTGGACTTCCATCGCGTTTACATTATCATTGGTTGTCATAGCCTTTCCTTTTAAGTGGGAGTATCAGCAACCATTTCCATTGGACAAATTGACCGGAAATCGGTACAGTAACTCTTCCATTGCGATCCATATTATTAGCTAAAAAGCTATTTCCTGATAGAGTAGGGGGTATTTTTTTATTCAATGCCTAATCTCTGTTCAGCAACCAGAAATACCTAGGCCAATTCGACCAATAGAAAAATTCTATTTAAATATCGCGAGAGTTTAGATTATTTGCGTTTTCTGGATTTTCTGCGCTTTTAAACCTTTCTCTCTGTAACTACGACACCGCTGGTTAAATTTTGTTGAAACTGTTTTCATGCAAATCAGTATTTTAAAAAACATTTTTGCGTCGAGTACGAATTTTTTATTTTAAACCGTTCTTAAACAATTATTAATTATTAACACCTTGTTTTGCCTATCATAGGCTATTTGTCCCCATAACAGGAAAATCGAGGCGATTTAATCAGGCCCATGTCTTGGGGATAAGCTATTTGAGTATTACCACTGAACAAGTAAATCCGATTAGCGACATCAGCTACTAACTGTACGGGATTTAATTGGGGATGGGGCGAGAGATGCCTTTTAGCTTATGTAAAAAAAAATTTTTGCCAAGAAGTAAGGCAAATACTGCTTAAGAGTAGTCTGGTATAAAAACCTATTCAGCCCAGCTGACACGCTGTCAAAGCCATTCTAGAGAGTAGCCAATTTGTTTGTAGATTCTTATTAATCAGAATGAAAGAATTACATTATTTCACACTTTATGGACGCACTGTATAATATTCTCTCATTCCGTAGTTTATCGAAAATTTATATTTCTTATCATTAACTATATTTTTTGTTTCTAGTTCTATGACAACGTGCTTACATCTGAAGACAGCTCATTCAAGCCTTTAGGATGGTACCTATACCACTTTCAAGTTTAGAAACGTTATGACACATCTAAGCATGGAGAATATTTGGAGTTACATCTAGGTGAGTTTCCCTTAATAATAAGTCTGTTGTTCTAATTCTTCCTACGTTAGTTATCAACGCAGTACAAAAATTCTACGCTGCAATTGAGAAGAGGAATGGACAAATGTTCAAGATCCAACATCATTGAGTGCACTAGCAGAACCTAGCAATCAAATGAAGTTGGCAGATTGGGTGACTGTAATGGCATATTACCGAGGGCTAAAAATTAAGTAAAACCATAGAGGTAAAACTTTTTGAAAATTAAGGTTGGAAGCAGTTACCCTGGCTTACCTATTGGTCATCGTAATTTTGGTAGTGAAGACGAGTTATCGATTCAGGTAAGCATGGAAAGTTGCCATCAATAAAATTGTTGTACATGTTTTAACTTTTTCAACATAGTACCAAAATTCCATGTTGAAATCAGTAAGAAGGATGCGCAATGTACCAACACTGCTTACATCACTTGCAGAACCTACTAGGAAAATCAAGTAGGTGGATCCTGTAACTGTAATGACATAGTACTAGCGACACTAAAAATCAAGTAAAACTTTTTCAAAACGATCGTGAAGGTTGGGAGCAGTTAACCTTGTTGGTCTTTGTAATTTTGATGGTTTGAAAAAACATTATCTACTCAGTTAATCATGAAGGTTATTTTTTGGATTCACATTTAGGTGAGTTGCCATTAATAAACCTATTGTTCTATTTTTTGGAACTTCAGTTATTAACGTAGTACCAAACTTCCACGCTGTAATCTGGGAGAAGAATGGGCAATGTACCAATACCGTTTACATCACTAGCAGAACTTACTAGGGAACCAAGTAGATGGATTCTGTAACTGTAATAGCATAGTACCAGCGACACTAAAAATGAAGTAAAACTTTTTCAAAACGATCGTGAAGGTTGGGAGCAGTTAACCTTGTTGGGCTTTGTAATTTTGATGGTTTGAAAAAACATTATCTACTCAGTTAATCATGAAGGTTATTTTTTGGATTCACATTTAGGTGAGTTGCCATTAATAAACCTATTGTTCTATTTTTTGTAACTTCAGTTATTAACGTAGTACCAAACTTCCACGCTGTAATCTGGGAGAAGAATGGGCAATGTACCAACACCGTTTACATCACTAGCAGAACTTACTAGGGAAACCAAGTAGATGGATTCTGTAACTGTAATAGCATAGTACCAGCGACACTAAAAATAAGGTAAAACTTTTTCAAAACGATCGTGAAGGTTGGGAGCAGTTAACCTTGTTGGTCTTTGTAATTTTGATGGTTTGAAAAAACATTATCTACTCAGTTAATCATGAAGGTTATTTTTTGGATTCACATTTAGGTGAGTTCCCATTAATAAACCTATTGTTCTATTTTTTGTAACTTCAGTTATTAACGTAGTACCAAACTTCCACGCTGTAATCTGGGAGAAGAATGGGCAATGTACCAACACCGTTTACATCACTAGCAGAACTTACTAGGGAAACCAAGTAGATGGATTCTGTAACTGTAATAGCATAGTACCAGCGACACTAAAAATAAGGTAAAACTTTTTCAAAACGATCGTGAAGGTTGGGAGCAGTTAACCTTGTTGGGCTTTGTAATTTTGATGGTTTGAAAAAACATTATCTACTCAGTTAATCATGAAGGTTATTTTTTGGATTCACATTTAGGTGAGTTGCCATTAATAAACCTATTGTTCTATTTTTTGTAACTTCAGTTATTAACGTAGTACCAAACTTCCACGCTGTAATCTGGGAGAAGAATGGGCAATGTACCAACACCGTTTACATCACTAGCAGAACTTACTAGGGAAACCAAGTAGATGGATTCTGTAACTGTAATAGCATAGTACCAGCGACACTAAAAATAAGGTAAAACTTTTTCAAAACGATCGTGAAGGTTGGGAGCAGTTAACCTTGTTGGTCTTTGTAATTTTGATGGTTTGAAAAAACATTATCTACTCAGTTAATCATGAAGGTTATTTTTTGGATTCACATTTAGGTGAGTTCCCATTAATAAACCTATTGTTCTATTTTTTGTAACTTCAGTTATTAACGTAGTACCAAACTTCCACGCTGTAATCTGGGAGAAGAATGGGCAATGTACCAACACCGTTTACATCACTAGCAGAACTTACTAGGGAAACCAAGTAGATGGATTCTGTAACTGTAATAGCATAGTACCAGCGACACTAAAAATAAGGTAAAACTTTTTCAAAACGATCGTGAAGGTTGGGAGCAGTTAACCTTGTTGGGCTTTGTAATTTTGATGGTTTGAAAAAACATTATCTACTCAGTTAATCATGAAGGTTATTTTTTGGATTCACATTTAGGTGAGTTGCCATTAATAAACCTATTGTTCTATTTTTTGTAACTTCAGTTATTAACGTAGTACCAAACTTCCACGCTGTAATCTGGGAGAAGAATGGGCAATGTACCAACACTGCTTACATCACTTGCAGAACCTACTAGGAAAATCAAGTAGGTGGATCCTGTAACTGTAATGACATAGTACTAGCGACACTAAAAATCAAGTAAAACTTTTTCAAAACCATCGTGAAGGTTGGGAGCAGTTAACCTTGTTGGTCTTTGTAATTTTGATGGTTTGAAAAAACATTATCTACTCAGTTAATCATGAAGGTTATTTTTTGGATTCACATTTAGGTGAGTTGCCATTAATAAACCTATTGTTCTATTTTTTGTAACTTCAGTTATCAACGTAGTACCAAACTTCCACGCTGTAATCTGGGAGAAGAATGGGCAATGTACCAACACTGCTTACATCACTTGCAGAACCTACTAGGAAAATCAAGTAGGTGGATCCTGTAACTGTAATGACATAGTACTAGCGACACTAAAAATCAAGTAAAACTTTTTCAAAACCATCGTGAAGGTTGGGAGCAGTTAACCTTGTTGGGCTTTGTAATTTTGATGGTTTGAAAAAACATTATCTACTCAGTTAATCATGAAGGTTATTTTTTGGATTCACATTTAGGTGAGTTGCCATTAATAAACCTATTGTTCTATTTTTTGTAACTTCAGTTATTAACGTAGTACCAAACTTCCACGCTGTAATCTGGGAGAAGAATGGGCAATGTACCAACACTGCTTACATCACTTGCAGAACCTACTAGGAAAATCAAGTAGGTGGATCCTGTAACTGTAATGACATAGTACTAGCGACACTAAAAATCAAGTAAAACTTTTTCAAAACCATCGTGAAGGTTGGGAGCAGTTAACCTTGTTGGTCTTTGTAATTTTGATGGTTTGAAAAAACATTATCTACTCAGTTAATCATGAAGGTTATTTTTTGGATTCACATTTAGGTGAGTTGCCATTAATAAACCTATTGTTCTATTTTTTGTAACTTCAGTTATCAACGTAGTACCAAACTTCCACGCTGTAATCTGGGAGAAGAATGGGCAATGTACCAACACCGTTTACATCACTAGCAGAACTTACTAGGGAAACCAAGTAGATGGATTCTGTAACTGTAATAGCATAGTACCAGCGACACTAAAAATGAAGTAAAACTTTTTCAAAACGATCGTGAAGGTTGGGAGCAGTTAACCTTGTTGGTCTTTGTAATATTGATGGTTTGAAAAAACATTATCTACTCAGTTAATCATGAAGGTTATTTTTTGGATTCCCATTTAGGTGAGTTGCCATTAATAAACCTATTGTTCTATTTTTTGTAACTTCAGTTATCAACGTAGTACCAAACTTCCACGCTGTAATCTGAAAGAAGGATGCGCAATGTACCAAAACCGCATACATCACTTGCTGGACCTACTAAGAAAATCAAGTTGGTGGATTTTGTAGTAATTGTAATGGCATACTAGCGACACTAAAAATGAAGTAAAACTTTTAATAAACGATCGTGATGGTTGGAAGCAGTTATCCTTGTTATCCAGTTATCCCTCGTAATTTTGGTGGTTTGAAGATACGTTTTTGATCCAGCTAAGCATGAAGAATATTTGGATTTGCATTTAAGTGAGTTTCCTTTACTAATCAATCTGTTGTTTTAATTCTTGCAACTGTATTTATCAACGCAGTACAAAAATGGACCTGTAAGAAGAATTCGCAAATGTGCCTAGTTATCAAATCAATTTGGAGGATTCTGCAACTGGTTATGACATACTGGCAATGTAACAATCAAGTAAGAGTACTTTGTAAAGAGCCAGAAAATTTTGGTTAATGGTAGTGATTTGGACTTGCTGTCGGATATCTGACATAGTTTATGAAGTGTTGAGTTTGAAGCTTTGTTTTCTATCAATGCAAATCAAGATGATTATGATGGTGTTGTGTTCAAGTCCAAAAAGTGAAAAATGTACCTGCCTCTATTTCTAACCAAAGCGTTCAAACGAAGTTGCTTAGATTGTTTAGCTTGTTATGGGATACTGGGATACCAACACCATTACTTAAGGTGTTCGCAAACCATGACTTTTAAAATTAAGTTTACGAATTCTGTAGCTTGTATGGTATGGTATGCTGACGATTGTATAAGAGCTAGGAAACTTTATTTATCTTTAAAGAGACGTGAAATGTGAGTTGGAAAGAATGATAATTTTGCTAGTTTAATTTGTAGATAGTAGATGTGGGGTGAAGAAATTTCTGAAAGTTCTGTAGGACATCTTTTATTTTTTTTAAATACTGTAACGAGTAATTTATCAAGAATTGCATACTTGTTAATAAGGGTACGTACCGCTCATATTGAATAAATCGATTCAATTACAACTATTTAATTCAATTAAAAATATTTTCGTAATGTCAGTTGGTTAATTAATTATTAATTGGGTACTTTGTAAGATAAAGTTCAATGAAATGGGCGCTTACAATACTGAAACTTTATTAGATGACATTCTGTAGTAACTATAAACTGTTACAAGTAATAATATTATATTTTATTAGAAATTCTTATACAGTATCCGCAAAAAAGTCTGCACCATATAGAGCAGGCGCCCAAGGTAATTGAGTATGCAAAATATGAGGACCGCGTTCTGTCAACAGATTTGGGTTTGGGAGATAACAAAGTTTAATATTTTCGATGTTGCCGGACGGTCTTATGGGGCAATCATTAATGGTTGGCGCTGGAAGTCTTAAGACGTGTTGAAAAATCACATTTGAATTTTTTTCTACTTAACGGTTAGGTTGACGAAATTTTGCAAGAGAGATAATTTATGTAAAATTGAAATCCGAACAAAATGATGTATTTAAATGTTTAAATAGTAAAAGTGGTGACGAAGAAGAATAATTTTTCATAATTTTGCGAAGAGTTTGGTAACAGCAATTTTTTTTTCTTAAATGGTTGATAATATCACGGTGCATGTGCTGATAAGATTTCCGAACTCAATTTTGACTAAAAGGCACTTTTAATGTAGTTTTCTTAGACAACAAAGAGCTTAAGCTGAGAGCAACCCACTCCTTGAATGAATTGTGACGAAATTGTTTTTATTGAGTTTTCAATACCCTAAAGAACAAAGTTTATACTGTAAAAAAGTGTACATTTGCTCAATCATTTTTTTAAACCACTTCTTGTGAATTCAATTTTCAAAAACTTTAAAAATAAGCTGAAAAAGACGCTGTTTTTTCAAAATTTTAGGTGCAAATGCTTACTCTTTTGATAATTAGTAACTAAATAACAAGTTTAGGGAAAAAAAATTTTTTTAGAAAAAGCTTCTTTTTCAGCTTATTTTTAAAATTTTGAAAATTGAATTCGCAAGAAGTGGTTTAAAAAAATGATTAAGCAAATGTACACTTTTTTACAGTATAAACTTTGTTCTTTAGGGTATTGAGAACTCAATAAAAACAATTTCGTCAAAATTCATTCAAGAAGTAGGTTGCTCTCAGCTTAAGCTCTTTGTTGTCTAAGAAAACTACATTAAAAGTGCCTTTGAGTCAAAATTGAGTTCGGAAATCTTATCAGCATATGCACCGTGATATTATCAACCATTTAAGAAAAAAAAATTGCTGTTGCCAAACTCTTCGTAAAATTATGAAAAATTATTCTTCTTCGTCACCACTTTTACTATTTAAACATTTAAATACATCATTTTGTTCGTATTTCAATTTTACATAAATTATCTCTTTTACAAAATTTCGTCAACCTAACCGTTAAGTAGAAAAAAATTCAAATGTGATTTTTCAACACGTCTTAAGACTTCCAGCGCCAACCATTAATGATTGCCCCATAAGACCGTCCGGCAACATCGAAAATATTAAACTTTGATATCTCCCAAACCCAAATCCGTTGACAGAACGCGGTCCTCATATTTTGCATACTCACTTCCCTTCAGAACCCGGTCTAATATGGGATTTTTTTTTATTACGTGTTTTTCAAAAATAGTTTTCGGCATCAATCTCTGCATGACATAGAATCAAAAAAGCGCCAAAAATATTAGTAATGTCATTTACGCAACACCGCCATTAGAGGTCCACTTTGATCCAACGAGATCAAGCTACTAAGTTTTGTTCTTAATTTAGTCGAACTTTGGAACTTCAAGTTATTTTTATTGAAAATTGCAGGACAATCTTGGACTATTTTCCCATCCCTGAATTCTTCTTGGGACATATTTTAGCAATATTGGTCACATATTTTAGAAAAATGTCCGCATATTTTAATTAAAATGAGAACTGACACATAAAGAGTCCGAAATGAAGTCTAAATTTACGGTAAATATCCAGACAATTACAAAAAAAAAATGAAAATGTTGATATTTTTTTCTTAAACTTCGTACTTACTATCTTGAGCTGAATGGAAACAATTTTCCCTTATGATGTTTTTTTCTGTTTTGAAAAATTAAGACATTTTTGGGCAATTGTAACTATTGAAAGACGTTTTTACGGTGTTGAGTAAATGACATCACTAATATTTTTAGCGCCTTTTTGATTTTATGTCATGCAGAAATCGATGACGAAAACTATTTTTGAAAAATACGTATAATAAAACAAAATCCCATACGGTGCAATAATTTATTAACTTCATGATAAAATATGCGCCTAATGACGAGGCAACACTTCATACATAAATTTTATCCTCTCTAAATTTGACTTTGTTGTCATTTTGATTAGGATAACGCTAGAGTGAGGTTGTCACGTCAAGTTAATAAATGGCCGAATTTTTTATTTATATCTTATACTAGCAGGACCCGTGGGCTACGCAACACGCCTATTAATTTAGCGGCTCTTTAGTTTGCAAAACCCTTGGCAAAACCTATCAAATCTTAATTACTAATTAGGTATATATGAGCCAACATACTCTACAATGTAACAATTTATTTTTTTTTTTTAAATTAAATTGCACCTAGTTTACAGCAAATCAAAACTAACCAACAATTATTCTCTAATATACTTATATCTACACTATAGAAAGATTTCACCCACTGATGTCCTCTCTGTTCTAGCACTGAAACACTTTAACAATGTAACAATAAATCGATATTGTGAAATTTGTGGGCATACGAATGTATGATAATAATAAAAAGCAAAAAAAGGCCGCTATGATGTCTATTAGGAAAAAGTTCGAAGCAGATGCTTTTTATCGTGCACCACCAATGACGGCAATAATCCTAAATTAGTGTTGGTCATCATCTCATCAAAATTTTGTTAGAGGCGACTTGAAGGAAGATTTTATATGATATAGATCAGGATGGAAGATTATGTTAATTTGCGTTGAGGTAAATTTGCTCTTTATGACACTCTTTATGCTAATTTTTTAATTTTAGTTATGACGTTAGTGAAGAAATCTACACCATCATGTGAGAAAAGAATTGCAGATGATGTGTTGGGTAGTAAAAACCATTTTTGCTTGTCTGCTCTTGCAAAACCTGACGTCCAGAAAATGTTGGTGTACTCACTAACTGGTTATGACACACTAGTATTGCTATAAATCACTTAAAACTTTCTAGTAAAGATTCTGAAAATATTGGTTGGTAACGGTATAATCCTAGATTAGTGTTGGTCATCATCATGATGTTGGTGGACTCTCTAACTGGTTATGACACACTAGTATTGATATAGATTACTTAAAACTTTCTTGTAAAGGTTCTGAAAATATTGGTTGGTAACGATAATCCTAAATTAGTATTCTCATCAAAATTTTGTTAGAGGCGACTTGAAGGAAGATTTTATATGATATAGATCAGGATTGAAGAGTATGTTAAATTTACGTTTAGGTAAATTTGCTCTTTATGACACTCTTTATGCTAATTTTTTAATTTTAGTTATGACGTTAGTGAAGAAATCTATACCATCATGTGAGAAAAAAATTGCAGATGATGTGTTGTGTACTAAAAACTATTTTTGCTTGTGTGCTCTTGCAAAACCTGATGTCCAGAAAATGTTGGTGGACTCACTAACTGGTTATGACACACTAGTATTGCTATAAATCACTTAAAACTTTCTTGTAAAGATTCTGAAAATATTGGTTGGTAATGATAATCCTAAATTAGTATTCTCATCAAAATTTTGTTAGAGGCGACTTGAAGGAAGATTTTATATGGTATATATCAGGATGGAAGATTATGTTAAATTTGCGTTCAGGTAAATTTGCTCTTTATGACACTCTTTATGCTAATTTTTTAATTTTAGTTATGTTATTTTAGTTTTTAGCCGGATGTTCAGATGATGTTAGTGGACTCTGGTATTACAAGAAATCAAGTAAAACTTTCTTGTAAAGATTCTGAAAATATTGGTTGGCAAACAATAATTCTAGATTAGTATTGCTCGTCATTTCATTGTAATTTTCTTAGAGGTTACTCTGAAAGAACATTTTTTGTGATAAAGATCGGGGTGAATAGATAATGTTAATATTGCGTCCAGGTAACTTTGCTCTTTATGATAAACTGTATGTTAAATTTTCTAATTTTAGTTAAAGAAATAGTAAAGAAAGAAGTACTAAATACGATAATGCAGATGGTTTAGTTACCAAAACTAATCGCTTTTGTGGGCTTCCAGGATGTTCAGATGTTGTCTGAACATCTGTTCAGACACAGAGTCCGCCAAAAGATGTTGGAGGACTCTCTAATTAGTTATAGCACACTGGTAGTACTAAAATTTGAGCTGAAGTGTAAATATTCATCAATCAGTAAATTAAATTTGAATTTTGTTAAATATTACGCCTATAAGACCAGGCAACCTTCTTAGCACGCCCCACTATTTACTAGAATTGGATGTTTGTACACTAATTTGTAGAGTGGGGTTGTCACGTGGTTCAAAATGTTAATAAAAGGCCGAGTCTCGCCATAAGTTGACTTTTTTATCAGCAACACAGATCTTCAACTTTTAGAAATTTAAGGGTTACTCTTGTTGAAAATCAACTTGGATTTTTAAAATTTATTTTGATTAGAAGTTGTTTCTAATATTATTCTAAGCATTCCTACGAAATATTAAATTAATAACATCAAAATTAAGCACTAAAAATTGATTTTACTAATGAATAATTTATTATAAATTTTAATATTTCAAAATTCATTGAAACTTTGAACCATTGAAAACAAAGCATTAATTTTGTTAATGCAATTATTAGATACTCGTTAATTATTATCTTTTTAGAAATTTTACATTATTTATAATTATAACTGCTCTTGTTGCACAATCAACTTGAATTTTTAAATTATCGTTTGATCGGAAATTATTCCTAATATTGTTCTAGTGTTTTTACAGTTAGAAATCAAAAACTTTAAAATTAAGTGTGTGAAATTTAATTTATTAATGAATAATATTTTTAATATTTGAAAAAATTTTTGAAACTTTGACACAAGAGAAGAATTTCGTAAAATATAGTTGTAAGAAATACTAAGTCAGTCTCATGAGTTAAATTTTAAATAAATCAATTCAAGAACTCCTTTATGGACATGACTTTATGTCCTATTTATAAGTTTTTGGATTTTGTTTTTCGAACACAAATTGTTACCTTTTATACCATAATTATATGAGCTGCTTCTTATATTAGGTAAAATTAATTACTATGTCACCATTGTAGTAATTAGATGATATAAGACATCTACCCATCTACTTATTTTTATAATTAATTGATTGCTAATTTCTAATGAAATTTTCTTCTTACATTTCAGAAACCGACGTGAGAGAGACCTTGAAGAACAAAATAATTACTTTGCAAGGGAAATTTTAATTAATTTATTATAAACACAAGGAAAAGCGAGCACTTGAAGTTTTAATTAATTTGTTAGTGTTAAACTTGTAGTTTGATGTTGTGTTAGTTGTTAGTACATTGTAGTTGAAGCACTGTAATTATATTAGCAATACAAAGATGTTCTCAATTATTTTAATTTGTAATAGTATTTTTTATTTTTATTGTATTCAGAAGTTGTTGAATTTTTAAGTTCAGAAAAGAATATTTCTCATAAATTGGTTACTTCAGTAGACGACCCCTAACTCTATGTAGTAAATAATCTCTTGAGATATCTTTAAAATACTTTAATTTTTAATCCGTTAATTATTAATAATCAATTTTTTAAATATTACGCCTAATAGACCAGGCCACCTTCTTAGCACGTCCCACTATTTGTTAAAATGTAAACTAATTTGTAAAGTGGGGTTGTCACGTGGTTCAAAAAGTTAATAAAAGGCCGAGTTTCACCATAAGTTGACTTTTTTATCAGCAACACAGATCTTCAATTTTTAGAAATTTAAGGGTTACTCTTGTTGAAAATCAACTTTGATTTTTGAAATTTTTTTTGATTGTAAATTGTTCCTAATGTTATTCTAAGTATTCCTACGAAGTATTAAATCAAAAAGTTTAAAATCAAGCACAAAATATCGAATTTATTGTTGAATAATTTTTATTTATTTTTATTAAAGTTTTGAACCATTGAAAACATAGTGTTAATTTTGTTAATATAATTAATAAATACTAGTAGATTATTATTTTTATGTTCATACTGTATAAATAAGCTGTTATATTATTGTACATTAAGGATTTGTTCCTTAATGTTTAAGTTTAAGAATTTGTAATTAATAATAATTTGTTAGTAAATTATAATTTATTGTTTAAATAATTACTCGATTTAATTAGTTACAATTAAGATTTGTTTCAACCATGTTGAACCTTGTTTCAATGTATATGTGAAATGTAAACACTAAAAACTTTTAAAATAAAAAAAATTTTAATTAGTATCTTATCTCAAATTAATACTTTAAGTTGCCCCTAATGTAGAAATCCATTTGAACACATTTCCACTTTTGTTAATTAATTAACATCCCTTAAATCTTGATAAAGAAACCTTCTACAGCCCGAAATGAGATTTGCAGATTTGAAAGTTTGTGATTATTTAGGACAACAGAAGCATTATAGGATATCTCTAACAATATTACATTAAATTTGCTGAAAGCTTTACGTAAAAGCTTATGTCTTACGTAAAGATAAGGCCGTGTAGGTTTAAATAAATTAAATATTTTAGTCTTATTTTATTTTAAAATCTTCTTTAACTCCTGTTATACTGTCACCAAGTCGCAAAAATCGACATTTGCGATCATTTTCTTGTCTGTGTTAAAATTTCACAAGGGTGATTTTTGCCATTTTGAGCGTGATTAGAGCACTTTTGACTAATTTAGTTAGTGTAGACGATAGAGAATAATTAATTACTTCTAATAATTTTGTAACATCCCTTAAATATTGTTAAATAAACCCTGTACAGCCCCAAATAGAATTTGCAGATTTGTTAATTTGTGTTTACTTAATTATAATTTTGATTAGAGGGAGGATATAAGAATTTTAATTAATAGGCGTCGTTCCACAACGTCTCAACTACCCCTATATTTTATTTCATCCTTCAATCTTTTCTACATCAAAAGTTTAGTGTCAAAATCGGCTTATTTTGGCATAAAAATTGTCCAAATGTGTTAAAATTCGACAAAAATCGGTGCATAAACCAGTTGATGTATTAGGAAAGCAGAAGTGTTATAGGATATCAGTAAAAATAAAAATTTTAAATTAAATTTTCAAACAGCTATACGCAAATGCTTTTATCGAAAGCTTATCAAAGCTTATCTTGTTATGAGAAGATAAGGCCCTGCATTTAATGCTCTTTTAATTTAATATTTTTATTTTTAGTAATATCTTATAACACTTCTGCTCTCCTAATACATCAATTGGTTTATACATTCATTCTTAGCAAATTTTAACAAATTCGGACACATTTGGACATTTTTTATCTCATAATAAGCTGATTTTTACACAAATATTTTATTTTGTCCCTCTATCTCTTCTACATTAAAAACTTGGTGTCAAAATCGTCTTATTTTGGCATAAAAATTGTCCAAATGTGTTAAAATTCGACAAAAATTGGTGTATAAACCAGTTGATGTATTAGGAGAGCAGAAGTGTTATAGGATATCTCTAAAAAATATTAAATTCTATTTGCAATGAGCTTTACGTAAAAGTTTTTATCAAAAGCTTATCTCTTACGTAAAGATAAGGCCGTGCTCGTTTAAATAAATTTAATATTTTATTTTTATTTTATTTAAAAATCTTCTTTATCTCTTGTGATCCTGTCACCAAGTCGCAAAAATCGACATTTGCGATCATTTTCTTGTCCGTGTAAAAATTTCATAAGGGTAAACTTTGCCATTTTTAGCGTGATTAGAGCACTTGTGACTAATTTAGTTAGTGTAGACGATAGAGAATAATTAATTACTTCTAATAATTTAGTAACATCCTTTAAATATTGATAAATAAACCCTGTACAGCCCCCAATAGAATTTGCAGATTTGTTAATTTGTGTTTATTTAGTTATAATTTTGATTAGAGGGAGGATATAAGAATTTTGATTGATAGGCGTCGTTCCACAACGTCTCAACTACCCCTATATTTTATTTCATCCTTCTATCTTTTCTACATCAAAAGTTTAGTGTCAAAATCGGCTTATTTTAGCCTAAAAATTGTCCAAATGTGTTAAAATTCGACAAAAATCGGTGTATAAACCAGTGGATGTATTAGGAGAGCAGAAGTGTTATAGGATATCAATAAAAATAAAAATTATAAATTAAATTTGCAAACAGCTATACCCAAATGCTTTTATAGAAAGCTTATCTTGTTATGAGAAGATAAGGCCGTGCATTAAATGCTCTTTTAATTTAATATTTTTATTTTTAGTAATATCTTATAACACTTCTGCTCTCCTAATACATCAATTGGTTTATACATTCATTCTTAGCAAATTTTAACAAATTCCGACACATTTGGACATTTTTTATCTCATAATAAGCTGATTTTTACACAAATATTTTATTTTGTCCCTCTATCTCTTCTAGATCAAAAGTTTAGTGTAAAAGTCAACTTATTTTGACATAAAAAATGTCCAAATGTGTCCAAATTTGTTAAAATTTGCTAAGAATCGGTGTATAAACCAGTTGATGTATTAGGGGAGCAGAAGTGTTATAGGATATCAGTAAAAATAAAAATTTTAAATTAAATTTGCAAACAGCTATACGCAAATGCTTTTGTCGAAAGCTTATCAAAGCTTATCTTCTTATGAGAAGATAAGGCCCTGCATTTAATGCTCTTTTAATTTAATATTTTTATTTTGAGTATTATCTTATTAACACTTCTGCTCTCCTAATACATCAATTGGTTTATACATTCATTCTTAGCAAATTTTAACAAATTCGGGCACATTTGGACATTTTTTATCTCATAATAAGCTGATTTTTACACAAATATTTTATTTTGTCTCTCTATCTCTTCTACATCAAAAGCTTTGTGTCAAAATCGTCTTATTTTGGCATAAAAATTGTCCAAATGTGTTAAAATTCGACAAAAATTGGTGTATAAACCAGTTGATGTATTAGGAGAGCAGAAGTGTTATAGAATATCTCTAAAAAATATTAAATTCTATTTGCAATGAGCTTTACGTAAAAGTTTTTATCAAAAGCTTATCTCTTACGTAAAGATAAGGCCGTGCTCGTTTAAATAAATTTAATATTTTATTCTTATTTTATTTAAAAATCTTCTTTATCTCCTGTGATCCTGTCACCAAGTCGCAAAAATCGACATTTGCGATCATTTTCTTGTCCGTGTAAAAATTTCATAAGGGTAAACTTTGCCATTTTTAGCGTGATTAGAGCACTTTTAACTAATTTAGTTAGTGTAGACGATAGAGAATAATTAATTACTTCTAATAATTTTGTAACATCCTTTAAATATTGTTAAATAAACCCTGTACAGCCCCAAATAGAATTTGCAGATTTGTTAATTTGTGTTTACTTAATTATAATTTTGATTAGAGGGAGGATATAAGAATTTTAATTAATAGGCGTCGTTCCACAACGTCTCAACTACCCCTATATTTTATTTCATCCTTCAATCTTTTCTACATCAAAAGTTTAGTGTCAAAATCGGCTTATTTTGGCATAAAAATTGTCCAAATGTGTTAAAATTCGACAAAAATCGGTGCATAAACCAGTTGATGTATTAGGAAAGCAGAAGTGTTATAGGATATCAGTAAAAATAAAAATTTTAAATTAAATTTTCAAACAGCTATACGCAAATGCTTTTATCGAAAGCTTATCAAAGCTTATCTTGTTATGAGAAGATAAGGCCGTGCATTAAATGCTCTTTTAATTTAATATTTTTATTTTTAGTAATATCTTATAACACTTCTGCTCTCCTAATACATCAATTGGTTTATACATTCATTCTTAGCAAATTTTAACAAATTCGGACACATTTGGACATTTTTTATCTCATAATAAGCTGATTTTTACACAAATATTTTATTTTGTCCCTCTATCTCTTCTACATTAAAAACTTGGTGTCAAAATCGTCTTATTTTGGCATAAAAATTGTCCAAATGTGTTAAAATTCGACAAAAATTGGTGTATAAACCAGTTGATGTATTAGGAGAGCAGAAGTGTTATAGGATATCTCTAAAAAATATTAAATTCTATTTGCAATGAGCTTTACGTAAAAGTTTTTATCAAAAGCTTATCTCTTACGTAAAGATAAGGCCGTGCTCGTTTAAATAAATTTAATATTTTATTTTTATTTTATTTAAAAATCTTCTTTATCTCCTGTGATCCTGTCACCAAGTCGCAAAAATCGACATTTGCGATCATTTTCTTGTCCGTGTAAAAATTTCATAAGGGTAAACTTTGCCATTTTTAGCGTGATTAGAGCACTTTTGACTAATTTAGTTAGTGTAGACGATAGAAAATAATTAATTACTTCTAATAATTTAGTAACATCCTTTAAATATTGATAAATAAACCCTGTACAGCCCCCAATAGAATTTGCAGATTTGTTAATTTGTGTTTATTTAGTTATAATTTTGATTAGAGGGAGGATATAAGAATTTTGATTGATAGGCGTCGTTCCACAACGTCTCAACTACCCCTATATTTTATTTCATCCTTCTATCTTTTCTACATCAAAAGTTTAGTGTCAAAATCGGCTTATTTTAGCCTAAAAATTGTCCAAATGTGTTAAAATTCGACAAAAATCGGTGTATAAACCAGTGGATGTATTAGGAGAGCAGAAGTGTTATAGGATATCAATAAAAATAAAAATTATAAATTAAATTTGCAAACAGCTATACCCAAATGCTTTTATAGAAAGCTTATCTTGTTATGAGAAGATAAGGCCGTGCATTAAATGCTCTTTTAATTTAATATTTTTATTTTTAGTAATATCTTATAACACTTCTGCTCTCCTAATACATCAATTGGTTTATACATTCATTCTTAGCAAATTTTAACAAATTCGGACACATTTGGACATTTTTTATCTCATAATAAGCTGATTTTTACACAAATATTTTATTTTGTCCCTCTATCTCTTCTAGATCAAAAGTTTAGTGTAAAAGTCAACTTATTTTGACATAAAAAATGTCCAAATGTGTCCAAATTTGTTAAAATTTGCTAAGAATCGGTGTATAAACCAGTTGATGTATTAGGGCAGCAGAAGTGTTATAGGATATCAGTAAAAATAAAAATTTGAAATTAAATTTGCAAACAGCTATACGCAAATGCTTTTGTCGAAAGCTTATCAAAGCTTATCTTCTTATGAGAAGATAAGGCCCTGCATTTAATGCTCTTTTAATTTAATATTTTTATTTTTAGTAATATTTTATAACACTTCTGCTCTCCTAATACATCAATTGGTTTATACATTCATTCTTAGCAAATTTTAACAAATTCGGACACATTTGGACATTTTTTATCTCATAATAAGCTGATTTTTACACAAATATTTTATTTTGTCCCTCTATCTCTTCTACATCAAAAACTTTGTGTCAAAATTGTCTTATTTTGGCATAAAAATTGTCCAAATGTGTTAAAATTCGACAAAAATTGGTGTATAAACCAGTTGATGTATTAGGAGAGCAGAAGTGTTATAGGATATCTCTAAAAAATATTAAATTCTATTTGCAATGAGCTTTACGTAAAAGTTTTTATCAAAAGCTTATCTCTTACGTAAAGATAAGGCCGTGCTCGTTTAAATAAATTTAATATTTTATTCTTATTTTATTTAAAAATCTTCTTTATCTCCTGTGATCCTGTCACCAAGTCGCAAAAATCGACATTTGCGATCATTTTCTTGTCCGTGTAAAAATTTCATAAGGGTAAACTTTGCCATTTTTAGCGTGATTAGAGCACTTTTGACTAATTTAGTTAGTGTAGACGATAGAGAATAATAAATACTTCTAATAATTTAGTAACATCCTTTAAATATTGATAAATAAACCCTGTACAGCCCCCAATAGAATTTGCAGATTTGTTAATTTGTGTTTATTTAGTTATAATTTTGATTAGAGGGAGGATATAAGAATTTTGATTGATAGGCGTCGTTCCACAACGTCTCAACTACTCCTATATTTTATTTCATCCTTCTATCTTTTCTACATCAAAAGTTTAGTGTCAAAATCGGCTTATTTTAGCCTAAAAATTGTCCAAATGTGTTAAAATTCGACAAAAATCGGTGTATAAACCAGTGGATGTATTAGGAGAGCAGAAGTGTTATAGGATATCAATAAAAATAAAAATTATAAATTAAATTTGCAAACAGCTATACCCAAATGCTTTTATAGAAAGCTTATCTTGTTATGAGAAGATAAGGCCGTGCATTAAATGCTCTTTTAATTTAATATTTTTATTTTTAGTAATATCTTATAACACTTCTGCTCTCCTAATACATCAATTGGTTTATACATTCATTCTTAGCAAATTTTAACAAATTCGGACACATTTGGACATTTTTTATCTCATAATAAGCTGATTTTTACACAAATATTTTATTTTGTCCCTCTATCTCTTCTAGATCAAAAGTTTAGTGTAAAAGTCAACTTATTTTGACATAAAAAATGTCCAAATGTGTCCAAATTTGTTAAAATTTGCTAAGAATCGGTGTATAAACCAGTTGATGTATTAGGGCAGCAGAAGTGTGATAGGATATCAGTAAAAATAAAAATTTTAAATTAAATTTGCAAACAGCTATACGCAAATGCTTTTGTCGAAAGCTTATCAAAGCTTATCTTCTTATGAGAAGATAAGGCCCTGCATTTAATGCTCTTTTAATTTAATATTTTTATTTTGAGTATTATCTTATAACACTTCTGCTCTCCTAATACATCAATTGGTTTATACATTCATTCTTAGCAAATTTTAACAAATTCGGGCACATTTGGACATTTTTTATCTCATAATAAGCTGATTTTTACACAAATATTTTATTTTGTCTCTCTATCTCTTCTACATCAAAAGCTTTGTGTCAAAATCGTCTTATTATGGCATAAAAATTGTCCAAATGTGTTAAAATTCGACAAAAATCGGTGTATAAACCAGTTGATGTATTAGGATTGCAAATTCTATTTGCAATGAGCTTTACGTAAAAGTTTTTATCAAAAGCTTATCAAAAGATTTTCTCTTACGTAAAGATAAGGCCGTGCATTTATGCTCGTTTAAATAAATTTAATATTTTATTTTTATCTTATTTTAAATAAAATATACTTGCTTACAATTAGAGAGGATACCTCACCTCTTGGTATCATCCCATGGTAATTTAAGGAGCGTCTCTTCTATACTTACAGTTTGTACACCTATAAGCTTTTCAAAATACAATAGCTGTTCACGGTTATTACTGGATGAAGCATTTTGACACAAAAATATATATTTTTAAATATTAACTAACTAATTAATCTTGTGTACAAATATTCTTAATTATTTCAAAAGAAAAGAAAAAAAATAAAAAAAATAATAAAAAAATAATGATGAAGTTTCAAAAAAATTTTAAGTTTTTAAGTTATTACCGTTTTAAATTATAATTAACTTTTTTATTATTGGGTAAATTATGTTAATATTAAGTTCAAAAGACTCAGATTAATATAAAGAGCAACCCACAAGAAAAAAATTTTAAAAAAATTAAAGTTTATTTTTACACGAGTAACCCTTAAATTTTCTAAAAGTGAAGATCTGTGGTCGAGATTATTTTCTAACAGAGTGGCGAAAATCGTCCTTTTATTAAGTTTTAGTGGCTACGTCACACTGCCACTACCCTCCCACCATCATTTATCACAGATATCCCACCAATAACACCAAGTGATATCTGTGTTGCCTACCTCGTAGGTGCTTATTGCTCCTTTATGTTTCTTTCTAATGATAACACTCAAATTAGATATTTTGTTTATTAATAATTTATTATAATTATAACACTGTTATTAAAAATGAAGAGCCTTTTAAAATATTTATTGCAAATACAAGCCTTCTGTTTCAATTAAAAATTTAACTAATTACATTTAAAAACAATATAATTTAACCATTTAATTTAAAAACTTGTTAGCTGTAGTTTTAAGTTTTATAATAACAAATAAAGAGTCAGGGAGAAAAGGGTGGCTGTTCATTTTCCTCGTTTTTTTCTCTTCTGAAGAATATTATTTGGAACTCACATCATTTTCCCCCTTAACTTTTTAAATATTACAAAAATTAACAGGTAGGTACGTAAAACTAAAAGTAGCTTAAAAACTATTCATAAATCATACAAGAAATTTTTGAACAACAACTTAGTAGAAGGATAGTGCTAATTAAAAGTTTTACAGGGCAATCAAAACACAAAAACCATTGAGAAATTATGTATTTAGTCTGTGATAAGACTAAGAAAAACAGCCAAATTTATCTCAGACTTAGCTCAAGCCATTACAATAACTTAATTGTTAATTCTTCAGTTGAACTCAACAAATTATAAAAATGTGTATTTTTCTGTACATCTCTGAGTTGTTATAAATTCCCAAGATTCTGGTTCTGACTCAGGAAATACATTTTTTTAGGTATCCCACAACTATCAGCAAATATTATATGAAAAGTCCAAAGTCAAAAGTTATTAATTTTTCCCAGTATTTATACTCTATACATTGTTATAGTAGTACCTGCTAGTTACATGTTAAGTATTTTTCCAATTTTAGCCTTTTAGTACACATAGCCAGATAGCCACCCTTAACTGAAAACAAAATGAGTACCTAGTTCAAATATTTTCACATGAGACCTTAAATGATAAACGTCATTTTACCAAAATGGTGAAATGGCTAACTGCCTTCTGTGTTGAAATTTTATTTTGTGGATAATTCTCCACCGTCTTCTTCTTGGGTAAATTTTTTCCATCATTACTGTAACAATTAACAGCATATTAATAAAGTTAATAATTAAGTCTTGGAAAATGTGTACTTTTCCTACAACGTATTGCTAGCATTAAGATTGATATTAGGGCATCACATAATTATAAATCGTTAGTAAAAAATGTACAGTTTCAAAACTCAAAGGTTTTGTTTGTAGTGTCAACCTCAGTCTGCTTATTAAGATCGCACCAAATAATTCCAATTATTCTTAGATCAGTGAAAAATATTTAAGTTTGAAACAATTAGATACTACGAGTATAAAAAATTATTTATACTTATACAATATACAGTGCGAATCTTAAGTAAACACAAAAACTTGGAAGAGATATTTTTTTATTCTTTTGTGTAAAAAGCCCTATGAATACAGGGTGAGTCGGGAGGATCGCACCAAAAGCCAGGAGTGTATTTTACACGTAAATATGAGACGAAAAAACCCTAAAGTTGTAGTCCGATTTTTATTGGTATTCGAGTTACCAGCGTCTTAAAAGTTGAAATATTTGATAAATTAATTTCATTAACTTAGAAGAACATACTGTATAACGATGAAACCACATTCACCCATGATGACATTAACAATACCCGCAACTCCCACTTATGTTCCGACGAAAATCCTCACATAAAAGTCGAAACAAATTTTCAGCATCGTTTTTCGGAAACGTGTGATGTGATATCGTCTATAGTTTCGCCTAAGAGGAGATAAATATTTGGAGTTCTTACAAAATGATTTACAAGGACTGTTAGAAAATGTTCCCCCAAACAGTAAAATACGCATGCAGTATCAGCACAACTGCACGATGGATGCAAGTTATTTTGTGAAAACGCTGTATCTTGAAAACAAATAAAAATCGGACTACAACTTTTGGGTTTTTTCCTCTTAGATTTACGTGTAAGATACACCCCTAACTTTTGGTGCGATCCTCCCGACTCACCCTGTATAACGCTCCAAACTGTTTTGTTTTCAAAACTTAGTCTATATGGCACCCCATGGTGTTAAAGTTAAAATAATCTTACCTCATATGAAGAAGTTCTTCTTTACCAAATTCCATGAGTCAAACAGTCATCGTTACCTTGAGGAAGCACCTTAATAGATCTCGAGATTAATAAATCAATGATTTATGGCTTGAAATCGCACAAAACTTTGATTTATTTAAAAATTTCCAAGCACTTCTTAAAATACTTCCTTAAGATTATAAAATATTCTGCAATTCTTTCATTCCCTGAAAAATAAATCCTTTGTATACAGTGTGTTCACCGATAGTGGTAACAGTGAATAATAATAATAATAATAAATGCCTTTATTCTTCAAAGGAACATAAAAGAAAAAAAAAAAAGAATACATAATTTATATAAATCGTATTACAAAAGTTCCAATGAGAACCACAGGGCGTTGGTTCAAGTGGCTGCAATATGCAGCCCTTGTTCTTCCACCATAACCCGGATTTGCAAAAACAGTTAACAAAAATAAAATTTAAATGCCTAAAGCTAATTCTGCGACGTGTAACTCCCCAAAGTTAATAAACGTTCTTGAAGAGAATAAATTGAAAAATAAGAAAAGTACCACTATACACATTAGCACACTAACACTAAATTCATACTACAATAATTAATTATGAGAAAATCCATAGTACAAATCAATAGTAGGCACATGAGAAGCAGCAATATACATAATATACATGTCGGAGTATCATAGAAACCCCAATGAACCGCTTAAACCCCAACGAGCCGCCTATGTTCATCTTAATACGAAGTTATTTTACGATTATTAGTTTTAAGAAAACAAAATACTAAACTATGGTTTTATGTGAAATCAACCGAATCGGGGTGTGAGGCTGCTACCACCAAACGTACCCACCTGCGAGGGGATGTTTGTGAATTGAAGAAACCATATGGCAAAAGGAACACTTGTCTTTGGGCATTGGTTCGAGTTACATTGTATAACTTGTGCTTGGACAAATTGATGTGATTAAAGTCATTGTAATATACCTGGTGTTTAATTGATCATTGTCATTACAAATAAAGTGATTGTTATAAGTTGTTTGATTGGTTTTAATAATTAACAATAAACATGAACGGCGTTAAAGAAGGAGATACATCGCCCCTTATCTCATCTACGGCTTTCGGCCTCCACCTTCCTTTTATCTATTTCCGACATCAGAAGTGGGATGTAATCCAGAGCTCCACGGGATCAACTTCGTGATCTTCTGAAATTCCGAAATTGAAGTTTGATGGAGTTAGTGCAAACAATGAGGGTTTCACGAACAAACAATGCAGAGGAAGATCTTGCAGCTTTCAACATCAAACGTCCAAATTGTCGCCACCTTTAAAGAGTTATTTCTGTGGACACGAGGGGCAGTCCAATCAAAACCAAAAACGGCAATTCCAACAAAGAACAGCGAGAAGACCCGTAGGAGATTTTATGTAGCTGTAGCTACACTGGACTCTCTTATTTAATCTGGTGAGTCGTATCCATTTTGTTGTAATTAAAATAGCAAATTTTAAAGTACTCAGTAAGTACATAAAAATTTTGATAATGCAATTATTTTAAAGATGCTTTTTTTAAAGCAAGCATAAATAGAGGCACTACTTTGCTAATTTTAAAGTAAATTATTAAAAGTGGTAGGTAACAGATTAGAATTTATAGAAATTTTATTTCATGTTGTATGTTAGTACAGGATTGTTGTGAAATCAAAACATAATTAGTTACGCAATTTTAGGTCAAAGTTTTAGGGTAAAGATGATCGCAGTTTCTTTTGATTTTTTTAAAGTTAAAGTTAAAATAATTGGAACTTTTGTTAAAATGGGGTAAAATGGCAGCTTATGGCAATGTAAATAGTCAAACATACTGTGGCATTATGGACTATGACGTACATGAGGTTAATCTTAATTATTGGAGAAGTATTATAATGAATAATCAAATAATACGCACATAAAGGAAACTAAAAATTAGAACGAAGTTGAGCATTTCGAATTGGCATAAACTAAAAATATTAAGTTACAATAGGGGTCGTAATGGGCGTGACGTGCTAACTAACAAAATTCTTCGGCACAAGCAAACAACGTTGACAAATTTACATCTGTTTCAAAAATTATAATTTTTTTAGAAATTTGAAAATTATTGTTTTTTTTTTACAAAAAAAAGTTTAATCATTTTACTTTTGTTGTAAGGATAATTAATACCTAGGGTATAGGTAGTGCGCTTACGAGCCATTAGTACAAAAGATGGGTTTTAAAAGAGTACGTAGTCATTTTAATTGGTAATTGACGCCATTACAGAAAGTATGCAAAATTACTACATAAGTAATGTTCAGTAGAAGGCAGCAGTGCCATTCGAAATAAGTGGTGTGCAAAGACATTTTTAATCCGTAAAATTTTAAAAAAATTAGGGACTTTATTGGCAAAATTCAAAATAAAATAATTTAAATTTGAAGGCAAATGCTGAGTTTAGATATTGGTTGGTTCTTGAATCCAAGTTTGATCATTATGCTTCGCAAAAAGGATTGTAAAATAGAATTTAAAAAAAAAAAAAAAATTTTAGAAGAATAATTGATCATATGATAATTTTTAAGTAATAAAGGCAGGGTGATATTTGATATAGTAAAGTTTTCAATGCTAAAACCGTCAATATGCAAGTCAATCCTTTCATTTGACATGTAATTTATGAAAATTTTGTACATTAATAAAAATTATAGGGAATAAAAGGTACAAGTGAGGATGTTGTTTACTCTGTTTTTGTCTCAATTTCTCAATACAACCTTAATGCTAGTATTAATTTGGGCAGTACTTTTAAAGCCCTAAAAGTCGATCATAGAGTTATTTGAAGTACCATGTCGAGTGGTCACTTATCCAGATGAGTTTTCAAATTATTAGTTAATTATTACTTTGTACGATAAAAAGACATAGAGAGGATAAGAAATGCCATTTGAGCAATTTTCTAGTATTTCATTTTTTTATCAGAAATGCGTAATTATTATGCAATGTGTTAAAAAGGAATAAAAGATAAAACATTATGAATGTTGTAACCAGCAGCTAGATTATTACAATAATTGAGAACTGCTAACTGACTTTTGTGGTCTAAGTTTTTTATTTTTTTCGTCTTTTTGAACTTGAATTTAATTAAAATCGGTTCTTTTCATACTTTTGGGACAATCCTAACGAAGTGGTTCAGATAAGTAATGTACCTGATTTCTGTGAGGATAAACTGGTAAAAATAAATTAAGTCACTTAGATTTTTCATTTTTAATTCCATGCACTTGGAAGTGAGAGCTAACTAAAACTTTAGTAAAGATTTTCGCAAATTATGCACAACCCAAAAATGGAATTACACTTGATAGTGACTGGCTCAAGTTGTGTTAATGGTCAGGTAGAATGTGTAATTAGTTTAAATAGGTTGATTTGTAATGTTTTGTAAAAGTTAATTTAAAAAAAAAAGTTGAAGTTTAAAATTTTGCTATTTGAGAAAGGTTTTAGAACGAAAAAGGAATGCTTTGAATTTTTAAAAAAAATATTGAGTACGCTTATGAGTTTGCTTACATTTTTGTTACAGTTAGTGAAATTCGAATTAAAGTCGATGTAATTATTCAAAATAACTTTTCTAGGTTTGATAGAAAAAGAAATAGAGCTAAATTGTTAGATTTTGTTGGTGATTATGTTTTGCTAGAAAAGCGATTAAATTAAGAAAGGAATCAAACTAAGCTTGATTTAAGGTTCAGAGATCCATTTTAAATAATAGAGATTCTTGAAAGTGACAGAGATAGAAAATGCGTTGAAATTATTACCTAGTGAAAGGGATTGTAAAGATGCGCATGATCATATTAGAATGATGTCTGAAAGTCATATTCCTATTGTGTTTAATGTTTGTGATGAATAGAGAACAAAGCTTAAAGCTTTGTAACTGTCGAGGAAGGAGTGGTTGATGCTCGTGTTGGCTATAATGAGCTGCACCACGTACACCATGTCGTAGTCATAACTGGTGGACCTGCATTATTTATTATAATGTAGGATAAAATCTGCACAGGGCGTGATGCGCGGCTGGTGCGTGGCGGGGGCTTGGGGTCTCAAGATGAGACCTATGAAATGATGCTCCGGGGTTACGGAGATAACCCTGATGCATGGTGGTTTCAAGAGAAGACCACAATGATGCTCCGGTGGTAACACTGATGCATGATAGCGTTGCAGTGAAGCAACAAGAGCCAAGTGTGTATATGGAATGGAACATGTGTGTACTGTGTACTTAGGGAATATGACCAGACGAATGACTAAATAATTGAGTCAGTAGTTAAAATTGTTATTGATTACGTAGTTCATTAATTATTGTTAATTTAAAAAAAAAAAAAAAATCTCTATTGTTGAGCTGGATCTTCTGATTATGTGATCTCTATCTCATCGAAAGAGTTCTTAAAAAGAAATGATAGTAGTAGTAATAAAACAAAAAAAAAATAATAATAACAAGTTACTAATTATTTGAATGTCAGAATAGCCGAGCAGGACTACTTGTTTTGTTCAATGTTCACACGAGGACGTGTGACAGTCAGGACGGCCGTGTCGGAGTATCATAGAAACCCCAATGAACCGCTTAAACCCCAACGAGCCGCCTATGTTCATCTTAATACGAAGTTATTTTACGATTATTAGTTTTAAGAAAACAAAATACTAAACTATGGTTTTATGTGAAATCAACCGAATCGGGGTGTGAGGCTGCTACCACCAAACGTACCCACCTGCGAGGGGATGTTTGTGAATTGAAGAAACCATATGGCAAAAGGAACACTTGTCTTTGGGCATTGGTTCGAGTTACATTGTATAACTTGTGCTTGGACAAATTGATGTGATTAAAGTCATTGTAATATACCTGGTGTTTAATTGATCATTGTCATTACAAATAAAGTGATTGTTATAAGTTGTTTGATTGGTTTTAATAATTAACAATAAACATGAACGGCGTTAAAGAAGGAGATACATCGCCCCTTATCTCATCTACGGCTTTCGGCCTCCACCTTCCTTTTATCTATTTCCGACATACATAATAGCAGTTTAGCAGCCTCTCGTGTACCACAATACAATGTGGATCACAGACGATGTTGATGTTGATACAAATGCAACCCGTATTTGACTTTGAATGACTTGACAGACAGACCCTTGAACAACGGTGGAATACCATTATATACCTTAGAAGCCTGGTAAGAAAAACCTCTCTCAAACAGAGACGATTTGTGGAGTGGTGGCGTAATTAGACCTTTAAAGCGTAGATTCAAGGAGTGAACATCCGTACGAAATTTTATCTTGTTGTACAGGTACGGTGGCCGCCGATTCAGAACTATTCCGTGACAAAACGAAGCCAGCTGCAACCGACGTCTACCCTCCATGCTAAGCCAACCGATATCCGACAGCTTGTGCGTAATTCTGTCGTACTTCCTTATACCAAAAATAAGCCTTAAACAGGAGTTCTGTACCCTTTGTATTCTTTTACAGTCAAGTTGTGTGATGGCAGGGCCGTATATTTGTGAGCAATAATTAAAATGCGATAACACCAATGTGTCGCAAAGAAGAGATTTTACTGGGACCGATAAAGAGTGTCTATGAGGATAGATTAATTTTAAGTTAGTGTACGCCTTTTTGATATAGTTGGTTATTTGAGTTTTGTATCTGAAAGTATTGTCCATGACCAATCCAAGGTTTCTGGCCTCGTCAACGATAGGAATGTTATTATTATTGATGAAAAAACGAGCGGCAGATCGTAATTCCAAAATGCTATTAGAATTGCCGAACAACAGGATATTAGATTTAGAAGCATTAATTATGAGAGAGTGTTCCGTTGATACTTTATAAATATTTTCTAAATCCTGGTTGATACTTATCGTGGATTGATGAAGATCCCTCAAGTAGAACGAATGGTACAGCTGTGTATCGTCCGCAAACATATGTACAGAACACGTACTCACGTGATTATGAAAACCTGCGGTGTACAACGAAAACAGCTGAGGTCCAAGTATGGAGCCCTGAGGCACTCCAGTAGTTACTTGTCTAAATCGAGAACAACCTCCGTCAAGCCTCACTCCCTGGAGCCTGTCACTCAAGTAGCTCTTAAAAAGTGCAATTGCGGACAAACCGAAACCAACATATTTCAAAACAGCGAGAAGTACATCGTGATTTAAGGTATCAAAAGCCTTACTAAAGTCAAGCAATACCAACACAGTGACCCTATTTGAATCACTCGCTGTTAAGATATCATCAGATATTTGTGTCAGGGCTGTCACACAACCGAATCCAGAACGAAATCCTGACTGAATATCAGGTATAATCTTATGCCTATCAATAAATTTCTGAATTTGTAAATGCATAACTTTCTCAAGGATTTTTGAGCAAACGGGCAAGAGGCTAATCGGTCTAAGATCTTTCAACTCGTCGACATTAGATTTTTTTGGTAATGGTTTAATTAATGCCTTTTTCCATAATTTTGGAAATTTACTTTCCGTTAAACAGAAGTTAATTATGTGTGTAAGATAAGGCAAGATAATAGGGCAACAGAGTTTAATCATTTCTATATTGAGACCATCGAACCCTTGTGATTTACTTTTTATTTTATTTATGATGTTGCTGATATCAGACATTTCAACACACTCAAACAAAAATTCATCAGAATCATCAACAAATTTATTGGTTTTATAATAATTAAGCAAATCAGTATTATCGACTTGAATTGTAGGTATATTATCAATAAAAAAATTATTGATTATTTCTGGGTCCTGTAAATGAACGGGAATACTAGAATTTTTGTTTTTATTTATACCCAACGACTTAAGTTCTTGCCAAAGACGCTTAGAATCATTACTACTAGAGATATATTTAAAATACGCGACTTTTTCTTTTTTAATTGACTGTGTAGTATAATTCCGTATAGATTTATAATAATCCCAATGAGCGGGGAGACGGGTTAGTTTGAATTTTTTATACGTTTTATTCTTTAGTGCAATCATGCACTTAATGGTGTCCGTAATCCAGGGCGTTCTTTGGTTGGTTATTTTGACTGTTTTTATAGGGGCATGAAAGTTTAAAATTTCTAAAATATTGTCGTTAAGAAATTCAACCTTATCATCTACATCCCCAAGAAGAAAAATATTTTGCCAAGGCACCAGATGTAAATCATTGTGGAAATCATCAATACTAAAGTTTTTGAAGCATCTAATTGTTTTATAGATTGTCATGCTTCTAGAAGGTATCATTAAATGACAGAAGACCGTCTCGTGATCCGAAAACCTACCATCCGAAATACCAGAATCCTCCACCAAAGCAGCATCCGAGACCAAGATCACGTCCAATAAAGTTTGAGAATTGGGTGTAACTCGTGTGGGAGAATCAACCAATTGAATTAAGTTGACTGAGTCTATTAACGAAGTAAAACATACGCTATCATTATTTTTTAACAACAGATTTATGTTAATGTCACCGAAACAGCACACGAAATCATGAGTAGCAGACACCAAGGTGCAAGACTTCTCGAATTCATCACAGAACATCTGATAGTGCAGTTCCGGAGGTTTATACACGACTCCAACTGCTATAGACATTTTATTAGCCCTAAATGACACCCACACCTGCTCAACAAGACCACCGACGTCAACAACTGTAAATCTGTAAATGTTACTCAAATAAATAGCAACACCACCACCACGTCCACGCCTGTCCCGCCTTATAAGAGAATAGCCTCCGATACCAATTGCGTCATCCGGAATCGCATCTGTCAACCATGTTTCGCTCATCGCAAAGCACCCCAAACGCATACGAGTTATATAGTTTTGAATAGAAGTGAATTTTGGTAATAATGATCGAACGTTAGCGTGTGCAGCCCTGAACGACTTCTGTGTCATCTTATGTTAACAACTTTCCCATTTTTACAAATATTGCACATTATAAATCAAATTAATGTGAATCAATTGCAGTACGGAAATGTAAGTTACTTAAATTTAAAATTGTAAATTTAATGGAACTAAAAAATGATAAGTCCACATCAGATGGGACGAAATACAAAATGTAATATTTAAACTATAAATTAATATGTATGAGGATAGCACATAAAATAAAATTCTTCAATATTTAATAAGATAACGCATGAAAAGGAAGGAATACCACAAGAAGAAAATAAACTGAAGTTGATATGAATTTATACGATAGTTTAAGTTTGTAAATTAAATTGTACTATCACAAGATATGATATAGCACAAGACCACAAGCCTAGAGTAGCAAGAGGTAAGCTCACTAAAACGTTGAGTGAGCATCCTACGAGTATAACATAAAGAACGAATTACTGTAAGTCGCTTAATGATTTAATGTTTCTCACCACACCGTCCACCTTAACAAGCACTTTGCCCTCACTTGTCCATACCGAGCCGCTTCCATATTTCTTCACCGTTCCCATATAAATTTGGTAACGTAACTTCGTCAGATCCTCCCTAATTACGATTTTGGAGCCTTTGAGTTTCCGTTTGGACTGGTAGATAGTTTTTTTAGTATTTCTACTAACGAATTTTACAATTATTGGTTTTGTGCCACCTTCTCTAGCAGGAAGGCGATGGCTGCAATCGATAGAGGTGGGTGGAAGATTTAGACCCAATTTTTCTTTGCATATGTTCAAAACTATGGCATCGGTGTCTTCCTCTCTGGTAGCTTGAGGAACACCAAAGATCCGCAGACTGTTGCGCCTAGAGTACATTTCAGACTCGTCTTTGTAGAGAATTAGTTCTTTTTTAGAGGCTTTTAATTCAGCCTCAAGTGAAACCACCTTAAGTTCAAGCGAATTCACCTTCTTCTTATATTCTTGGACTTCTTTCTTAAATTCATCTACAACTTTATCCTTTATGTTTGACACGAGGTTCTGAATTAACGAATCTGAACTTAACAATTTCTCGACTATGTTACGTATGCGCGCCTCGTCCTCAGTAGCACGAGTAGATCGTATACTATCGACTGGCATATTGTAAAAATTAGGTAAAATTAGGTAATAATTGACTCAAACACAATAACTATAGGAGCGGCACCTGACACTACTACTCCGTTCGAGCACACATAGCAGAATCTTATAATAATTCTTGTATCGTACTAGATACAAAAAAAAAGTTTGAATTATTTTTTATTCAACTCGACGTTTACTATCGGAAACTGCTGAGGTATATTTTTTTGTACTTCAAACTCAACCGGAAATGTACATGCATTTGTTTTTTCAAATGGCAACATATATTTTTTTTTACATTTTCGAAATCTCCATTTTTTTCTCTATAAATTCATGTAAAATTGTCATAAGGTTACATAAGAAAATATTTGAGAAAAATGTAATTGATTTATTAATTAAACAAGCAATAATAATTATTATTAATATTTAAACTCTGTAGAGTGCCTAAACAATACTTTTAAATTGTATTACTGCTGTCAAACTTAGAACTTAAAAGTATTGTTAGGCACTCTATAAGTTTAAATACTAATAATCCATATATTTAAAACGCGAAGCCTTTTCTTTTCCGCTAATTTTAGCGTACTTCTACTGGACCGATTTTGATGATTTTTTTTTTAAATTGAAGCTCTTGACCCACAGTTATGTCACCACTAATTTTTTTCTCAAAATTATTAATTTCATACATTGTTTTATATTTTATAATATACATAATAAAAGAATCAATTTTATTATTTAAAATAATCCAATTTTAAAAATTATAAATGAGAATAAATGTAGATAGTATTTGGTTTTATACGATAAGGCACAGATTATCTTCGTCGATTTCGACGGGGGTGACTGCTATTTTTTTTTAAATTGAAGCTGTCGACCCCCAGATATGTCGGCACTAATTATTTTCTTCAAATTACCAATTTCATAAATTTTTTTAAAATAATAAATTAACAAACAATCATCGGTGTAGGTAGTAAGTGCATTATAATAATATTTGAAAATTTCATTTTTCTAACACATTCATCTCTACAACTACTTAGTCGAATTTCGACGGGGGTGACCCGCTAGTAATTATTATGGCTTGTTTAATTAATAAATCAATTACGTTTTTCTCAAATATTTTCTTATGTAACCCTATGATAATTTTACATGAATTTATAGAGAGAAAAATGGAGATTTCGAAAATGTAAAAAAAAATATATGTTGCCATTTGAAAAAACAAATGCATGTACATTTCCGGTTGAGTTTGAAGTACAAAAAAATATACCTCAGCAGTTTCCGATAGTAAACGTCGAGTTGAATAAAAAATAATTCAAACTTTTTTTTGTATCTAATGCGATACAAGAATTATTCACTGTTACCACTATTGGTGAACACACTGTATAAGTTTTTCAAATTACAGTTAGATCGTCAGGATTTGCAGTTACACGAAATTATCATCATAGAGAAAATTGGATCTATGAGATTTTTGATTACGAAAGAAAGATGTTTCGAAATTTATTCAAAGCACAAAAAAATTAATAAAAATTTTAACTGAAAAAACTTGCTATTTAAACCAAAACGAGTTCAAAACAACAACGCACAATTTGAATTATTTAAAGTAAACTGAAGGACAAAAATTTTCCATTACCTACTAAATCTTCAAAAAATTGTAATTGTCCATTTTATTACGATCCTCATTTTGTGGCACCTGTTATAGATAAGTAACTATAATCAATTTTTTAAGTTTCCATCAACTTTTATGTTCAGAAGATCTTCATGTTAACCCTGTTTTCTGTTATTTTGATTTTTTTAAATCTTTATTTCCTCCTAAAAAAGTAAATTTTACATAAGTAGGTAATCTTAAATTAATAACTTATTACAGCTGTGGCCAAAAGTCACAAGCTAGAGTGACATCTATGAAACGTTACTTCACTATAATGAAATAATTTTCCGAATTTACAAAATCTATTCTTTTATTCTTTTTCGGTTTCATAACGATTGCATTAAATGGCAACCCTTACAAATTCTGATTTCCAGTCCACTTTTTGGTTGCTTGATGGTTGCACTTGAGGATCTCAACTTTGGCAAGTTCTACTCATTAAGTAGTATCTTTTCCATAAACAAAAGAGTTCTTTACTACTTCTTCGCAATGCACTGACTAAAACAAGTTTTGGTTCGTATTTGGTGCTTAAGAATTTTTTTCGTGGAATCTTCAGAACCAAACTACACGTGTTTGGTCTAGAACTGGTCGTCAGTAAATTTCCCATAATCCCATATTTTTTTATTACGATCCGATGTTTACAAGTTGAGAAACGTCAAGGAAAACGCGTCAATGTACTTTAAATGCACTTTTCCTAAGAAAGCACCAGGAGTTGGAAGTCCGAAATTTAATATATTATTCCTGACACTGTCCTGAACATTATTCAATCATAATATTTCTATTAGCAAAAATTTTCTTTCAGACTACTTTTTCCCGTAATTCGACGCCTCTAACAGGGAGAAGAAAACGCTAATTTTTTTTATACTAAAGCTGTGTTTAGACTGCATGATTTTTCTCTTTAATTAAAAATTTGTTATATAAAACTCAAAATTGTAAATTGTTAGTAATAAACAAAGTTACTCTTAGAGGATAATAAATATGGTGTAAACGAGGGGTTATCCACTCTCTGCAGTCAATGTACAAAAATTGAGCTGTCAATGGTAGTCATCTGCAGTCAATGTCAGCCATAGCATATGCAGTCATGGGCAGTCAACTGCAGTCAGTGTACAAATTCAGAACAGTGGTTGACCCCTCGGGTGTAAACCAGTAAACATAAAACTTATTTACCTTTCGATTTCAATCTAGCTTGATTTAAGAGAAGATTTTGACTTGAGATGTGTTGTATTTTAATAGGTAATATTATTCTTCAACATTTGCCATCAAAGGTGATAAAATATATGAAAAATATTGACTTACGAGATAACGAGATTTTACACTGTAGTTATAGGCGATGAAGCAGGATGGAGCAGGAATATACCAGCACGAGCAGGAATGTGTCCCGAAATTCCTGCTTATAAAGTGTTGCTCACTTCTCGCACCTATGGCCTATCACAATCTAATTCCAGCTTTATACTTAAAAAAATAAGATAATTAACTAAAGAAACACTTGTAAACAGAACACAATTTTTAGGTTATTAAAAATTTTACGTTTATAAAGCGACAAATGACGAAATATATCGAATACAATCATACAATAGAAAAGATAATAATTTTAATTGAGCGTTGACCCTCAAATAATAAATTAATACTGTTAATTAAATTATATAAATTTTTGATTTTTGGAAATTTGTTTTTATTTGTTTTAAAAAAAAAGACACGGGCCGGATTAAGAAAAAGACTCCTCATCGACAGCATTTTAGTCGAAACAAATCATACTGATAGTGATAATACAAAATATATGATGAGTAATATAGCCCTTTTGGGTTAATTTTTCAAGTACCAGTGAAAAACTAAATTTTTCTTGAAACGTCTGAAAAAGTCGCCTTTGGCATCTTTGGCGCCATCGCATCACTCAATAGGTAACGGTGAAGTTTAACTATCCCGCCGAGGCAGGAAAAATTGTCAGCAAAGTACTTTTCTCTGTCTAGACAGACAAAATAAAATCTTAACCCAACTTAATTTTTATTTTTATAACGTAAAAAATGTTTTAAGCATTTGTAATGTAAAAAATTTAATGTTTTTTAAATTTTCCTTTATAATTTGTTCGTTGCGTTTCATAATTAGCTTTTTTATCCAAATTAAAGTTAATTTTAAAAATATTTGACAATTGAACTACAAGTAATTGACAAAAGATGGTGCTGTTTCAAAAATCAAAATTTTCAGTTTTACGCTTTACGTTTGCAGGAAAACAAAATGTTTTATACGGAGTCAAAGCAGTTTTATGTGACTCGCCTGTATTGTTGGACTCGCTTGCTACGCTCGCTCTTCAGTCAAACACGGTCTTGTCACCCAAAACGTCACTTTATCTCCTTATAAAACAATTAACTATTTTTAATTATGGCCAACTCTTTTTTCTTAGGAAAGATACTTAAAATTTGATCCTATATGTTTTAAAATAGAAAATTTCTATTTCATTTCTTTAAAAAATTTTACAAAGAAAAATGCGCCGATGTCCTGCATATTGCACGCCCCAAACTTTTACTTAAACTCGTAAATAATATTTAAAATTAATAAATTTTATTTAAAATACTAATTTTGTCTAATTGGGTGAGATTTAACAATTACAACAGTTGGATCAGATCGATGATCATATCTTCTGTGATGGTAATAGTAGTCGTGCTCGTGCCTTCCTCTATGATAGTCATGGTGATGGTAGTATCTAGGATCAATATCACCGTGCCCATAATCATCATAACCGTGTCTATGGCTATCATATCCTTGATTATGTCTATCGTATCCGTGACGAGTATCACCGTGATGATAACGACTTCCTGAAACTCCAAATTGTGCTTGCAAATTATAATCGTCTTCGTGGTGTCTATCGCGATGGTCGTAATTATTAGGAAGTGCTGATGTAGCTACTATTGACATCATTATTAGTATTAGAGCATAAAAGGCAAATTTCTGAAAAGAAATAGAACATTAGTGATGGTTATTTATAAAAGTTTACAACGCAAAGTCGACTTAGTCCTTCAATCACCAATTACAACAACAAATTTTGGTTTTTAATTATTGGAAGTATAATTTTCTTCCTAGTCCTCCTGAAGTCGACATTTTAGCCCAATATAGGTTTATGGGACAAACTTATGGCTATAGAAAATTGTGGAATGAACCAGAATAAGTGACCCAAACCGTCTAAGTGCGAGGAGTGTACTTTTCCTCCAATCCAAAACATAACAGTTCCAACTTGCAACCATGAACATGTATCTTGGACATGTTTCTCTTGAACCCCTTTTCATTTAGGTGTCAAAAATCAGAAGTAGTCGTTAGCCATTTGTACTTACTTTCAGCCATTATTAGCCACTGATACTTTAGAATAAAATTAAGTTTCCTTACCTTCATATTGTATTTTGTTTAAACTGTGAGCATTAGATACTATAACACTGATGACTGATGAGCTGATGACCATTACATAAAATATTACTCCAACCCACGGTAGTCTTTTATAACAAAAAAAATGTTCTGAATGTTAACAAGGTCATTTGCAAATAAACAATAATTTTTATAAGGGAATTAAAATTAACGTGGCATCTGTAATTATTAAGAATGATTTTTTTAAATAATTTTCGTAAATCCCTAGATTAAAATACAATTCATTATACCTAACCATGCATTATTCAAAAATCTAATAGACTTGGTAAAAAACCTTTTCCATTTTTGCTGTACCCAATTTTGTTATTCATTTTAATTTTTCTAATTACTGGTATTAATAAACGTAATTGTAAGTTATAAATTATTTGTTTGAATGAAGCACAGTAAACTCTAAACGAATGCAAAATCAAGGTGATTTGAGAAAAGACTTTAAACTCCTAAACAGAACTACAGGTGGTGATTTCTAAGTAACTATTTATTTTTGGTAGGCAAGATCTATTTTAAAGATGGAAATAAATATATAAAATTTTGAATAAACTAAATTTTATTTATAAAAGTTAAAGGAAAAGAACATAATCCTACTCTTACAGCGGGATAATAAAAAAAGTCAAGTGCAGATTATCAGGAGGATTAAGGCTTTTTATTTGAGGAATGGTTCAAAATAAATTACTAAAAACTATTCCAGAGCACAGTGTTATTGTAATGGAAAATGCTTCATATTCATACCACTAAATAATTGAATATAACCGCCAGACGACAGAAAATAAGAACGAAGAGTTGAATAACAATTCGTGGCTGTACAAAAAAAGATTTATTGAAAAAAATTGAAACAATTCCTTATGAAAAGAAATATATTTTAGACCAGGAAGCATCAGCGCATCTTGCGCATCAACGCAAGGTCACACTTGTTTGATAACAAATCAAACTCAACATTAGAAGGGCAAATCGATCACCTTAGCTATATGCTCAGTGCTCTCAGGTCACAGGTCGAGAACAAAATGAAAATATTGAAAGCGATTTATGCAACAATTGCGTAAGTAAACCATGGGGTAAAAATTAAAAAAACAATTCTCATTATTAATTTGGAAACGAGGGGTCAACCACTGTTCTGAATTTGTACACTGACTGCAGTTGACTGCCCATGACTGCATATGCTATGGCTGCCATTGACTGCAGATGACTACCATTGACAGCTCAATTTTTGTACATTGACTGCAGAGAGTGGATAACCCCTCGTTTGGAAAGCTGCTCTGACGATGAAGATAAGTTATGAAATATAATTAGGAATTGGTTTCACGGAATACTGTTTTTCAAATTTTTTTTCACATGCTTCACACAGTAGGGGAATAGCGCAATGAAACGGACAGTGTCTGTATCTTGAAAACCAAAAGGCATTTAAGTTTGAAATTTTAGTATATGTACGATAACTTAATATACTTATAAACAAACTATGACGTGAACATAGTCCTCTCGTTTAATACACCAGAAGTAGAGTGTTTTGTTTTTTATTTATATGTTAGACTCAATCCCCGAATTCGCTCAATTGCCGAAATAAACGACCAATCCGAGGATTCAGCAATCGAAAATGATAAATCGCCGAAATGAATTGTTATTCCGGCAATTGAGCATAAAATTTTAATCGTTTTGCGAACTGTGAAAGATGCGTTTGCTCTACAGCCGATTATTTAATCTTTTAGGCAATTGAGCAACTGAATTTGCTCCCTTTGCAGGTTGTTCAATTTTAAATTGCTCGGATGGATGCAAATTGCAGGAGATACGAATAACGATAGCTAAAATGGGCTGGTATCCTGTAACTATTAGCGATACGATAGCTAACGCTAAGCTACTGACCCTTTATTCTTCTCCTACTAATTTGTAAACATTTGTTGGAAAGCGATAGAGAGCAGGTAAGTAGCGTTAGCGTATCTTTAGTTATCTATCTATCTAATAGTTACAGGATCCCAGTCATGAACAGATACACCAAACATGGCCTCGTAAGAACTTCTTTGTATACTTTTATGAAAAGATCGGTTTTTCTTTAACTGCACATATCTTAAGCTTTTCGCCTATTTTGTTGTGTTGTTATCTTTCATCCAGGTTATTAAAATATCAGGAACATTCTGGTTTCCGCTCTTCAGCGATCCTTGACTTTGGGAATGGGGGGTTTGCCGTGAACTACTTTAGTATTGAGAATTTCTAAGACATTCTTGATTACATTATTAGCAAATTCTTTTCCTCTATCGCTATGAAGAAGACATGGAGCACCAACATTAATAAATATACCCATTAAATTATAATCAACCTTTTCGACTCTCTTAGTTTTTATTAGTCTGAGAAACAGGAACATGGTAAGATGATCCTCATAATTTATTATGAATTTATCTTTTTTCTTGACCCGTTTATCCCCAGTGTCCTGATGGGTCCTTTCTAAAATTCCAATATAAACAGTCATTGCTTATTACCTTATTAGTATGCTTGCTCACACTGCAGTGTGATGATTTCTAATACACTCAATCTCAGAACTGTACAAATTGTACTAATTGGTCACCGAAATATTATAAGAATCGGGAATCATGTAAGAGCATCTTGCACAGTTCGCGAATAGGTTAAAATTTTGTGTTCAGTTTCCGAAATAACAACTTAATTGGGCGATTGAGCATTTTCAATTACTCAACTCTAGGACTGCTCATTTATTTCGGCAATTGAGCGAATTCTGAGATTGAGTCTAACATATAAGAAACTATAATAAGCGGGTTCGTTACAGTACCTAGATACATTATAGTGCTTAGATTTTCAATGAATGAAATACTGATAACTTCATTATTTTTATTTCTTTTTCATTCTTACAATAGCAATCAAATTCTATAAAGACGACGTTCCATGTTTTCGAAGTAGCAAAATTAACTTCATTATATTGAAAACTCTTAAATCTTGCAAAGTGTGAAAACCACGAAAGTGTGCATAGGTGGATAGGTGCTATATTTAATTTTCGGGTAGTCTTTATTTTTTAAGTCTTCTTAAGAGAGTACACAGTGAAAATGCGAACTTGAACACCTGGAAGACAATAAAAGTAAATTTTAGCTAAGTTAATATTTTAATCTACAGGGTGGGTCACGCAATTTGTAGCCCTTGACAAGTTTTTACTACAAACCACTGCAAACGAAATAATCGTTACCGTCTTAACCGTCTAGATCGATCAGTCATAATAATGATATTTTTACAAATCAAAAAATGGAGCAGTGAAGGTAAATGTCAAATTAAAATAATCTACAACAGTTGCTATAAAATTAATTCAGTAATAAGTTTCATACTAACCTACAACAAAAATATTTTTTTTACTCTCATATGTGAAAGTAAGCATTTCGTCATCACTTACTCGTTTCGAAAATAGAGTTTTCGTCTCTAGTGAGAGAAAGTTTTAGTACAAGCGGATGTTGATAGATGGCGTAAAATGACCGAAGTAAGACGAGCTTGAAGTTTGCGATTTTAGTTAATTAATTGTTTTAATTGATAAATTTATAAATTTACTAAATGGCACTTACAACTTAATAAATATTTTATAATTGAAATTTAAATAAATTCCAATTTTATTTGAAAAGTGACATTGCTGTCACTTTTCAAGTGACAGCAATGATACAAATGACACTTGGTGTCACCTAGCGGCTTTTTAAAAAATCTCTATTGAAATGTCAGTTCAAATTTTAGTAAAAAGAATTATTTTAAAATGTACTAATTATCGTCGTAGAAAAAATAGCATTTACGACTCGAGATGAAATCCGCTTTTTTCGTTCGAAAGATTACTTCACTCGCCCCTTACGGAGCTCTTGAATTAAATTCTATCTCACGAAAAAAACTGATGTTTCATCTCATGTTGTAAAAAATACTATATTCTGAGGAGCTGTGAACATGCGCAGATACCTAAATTGGTATTTATCCCCACCAACGCAGTAGTCAACGTCTTTAAATTATTAAAGGGGCGTGGCCAAACCTGCGTAAACTTACCTCATGTTAAATTATTTTAGCTCAATGCTTATCAATTTTTTGATTTATAAAAATATAATTATGGTGCCTGATCTAATATAAACAGTAACGATATTATTGTTATTTGGGTTGCAGTAAAAATTCGTCAACGTTTCGTGGCCCGCCCCGTATAATAGTAATCGGGCATTATTTATGTGTAAGTTTTGACATAAGTAAGTGGAGCTTACCATGCTTGTTGTTGCTAAGGGAAGCTCCATAGTATGTTAAAATAGGAAGTTTTTTAACTCCACGATTCTTAACTCTTTATGTTCTCGAATTCAAAAGTTCGGTTTGATTAACTTATTTTGACTCGAGAAACTTGTAGGTATTTATTAGTTCATTTCTAGCAACTTTTGTAAATATTGAATATTTTCTTATTGTTATTGTTCAACTTTTCTATTAAAAAAAATTGTTTATTACATACCTTTAAAAAAGTGTTGACGTTTATGTCAATTATACCACATGCAGTGAAACGAATTTCTTGTTGCGATTGTTGTATCATTAATTGTTGAGACCGTGTTAATAGTTTAAAGTGTTTAGAATACCAATTAGAATTATAAATAGCTTCCGAAACTAGTGAAACCTACAAAAATATTTATTTATTCGACATAATAGTTTTGGGATGTGTTTATACCTCTTGCGCAAGAAATTCACAAGGCATACAATAGAAACAAAGCTGACCGATTACATTTATTAAAGTCGCACCATATCTGATTGTTAATTTAATATCAGAACTAAAATGTTTAAGTAAAAATTAGTGACAAAAATTCAGCGTCTGTTACTGTTATTGCTTATACCTTTCAAATATTGCATAAAGTTCAGAACAAATCAGTGGCGCTGAACTTGTGTATTGAATCATAAAAATTGCAGAATAACATTTTTGTAACATGTTCACGTATCTAAAATAATTTATTTTTAAATGAAAAATATTTATTAATCAATTTGACCTGATCAAAAACGTATGATGTTTAATACAATTTTTTAATTTATCATAGTAACTATCCAAATCTTCTTTGAATTTAATATCTTCGACAGTCATTCTTTCTAAATTGTCGCATAAAATTTTAAACTGTACCATAACATCGTAACAAAATCCAATATAAAGACCTTCGAAACCAGAAATAACAAATGTAACAAATACAATCGATGAGTTCATAATAATTAAGTAGACTATGTAGAGATTCTTATATTCAACCATTTTCCATGTTCCCATAGGTAAAGGTCTTGTCGTGACGTAAGGAGAAATTAAAATTAATATACCAAACAAAAATGACGAACCCACAAATAATTTTTGACAAAACAAAACTATCTTCGTTATTCCACTCACACTCTTTTGAGTCGGCTTTGAACATCCATTACTATTCCAAAAAGTTTTATTTAATTGAATTAAATTTAAAATTTGATTTTTGCTAAATATTAAATAAAAACTCTTCAGACTCATCTGCAAAAAATGATAATTTCTCTATTTAATTAAAGACGAATACTGTTAAATCTATTGATCACCTGCCACATCGCGAAAACCAATTCTGAGTTGTCGATTATTTCAAAAATATCTCCTTGGATCCAAAAGTATTGCATAATCCCGACCAACAATGTAAATATTAGCTGCATTTGTAGAATGTAACAAAATATACCTTGCGAATTTGGTCTTAAGTATCCAAATTTGCGTAAAAGGAATACAGGAAAGTTCACCAATTTATTTTCCATACCTTATCAATTTTTTTTAAATTATGAAACAAACAATTATCAACGGTTAATTTCAATTTTCTAAATTTTTAACAATAAAATTGTTAAAATTTTTATTTCGTCTCTACGGGTCAGTGATTAACTTAGAAGTAATTGAAACGTATAACGTAATAACTATCTCTTATTTAATAAAAATTAAAAAATTGAGTTGTTGAAACATATCATTAATTTATAAATAATTAATTTTACTAAAGACACTATAATTAGTAAGGGTATTTCTTTAATAACCAATATTAAATATAACATATTGTTACTCCATTATTCATGGTTCGCTTTTTCAAAATGGTTTTAAATTGTACCTACCTATGTTTAAAAGTATAAAAATTATAAATTTATTTCTTCCAGTTTTTTACCTTGAATAAATAATTATTAAATGTGGAATTTTTGCCATTAGAAATAAACGGTATTCAGATACATTATTATTCTCTATGATCTTTAAAATAAGTGTCAATTGCCAAAATTCAAAAAATATGTTAAATGCAAAGGTTGAAGTGAGATACTCGTGGTATTTTAATTTAAAAGTTTGGGATATTAACCCTAAGGTCGAGTTTCATAAAGGGTGCTGAGCACTTGCTCGACTTAAGTTCGAGATCGGGATCAAGCTTTCTCAAACTCGAACAGTTACGTCGCCGCTTTCGGTGGTTATCGGTTGAAAACAAACAAACTGCCAACCTTTTCGAAATTTGGGCAACTAGTTCTTTACGTTTGTTTTCAACCGATAACTGCCGAAAGCAGCGACGTAATTGTTCGAGTTTGAGAAAGCTTTATGAAACGGAATTTTAGTCCGCGATCTCGAACTTAAGTTGAGCAGGTGCTTAGCACCGTTTATGAAACTCGCCCTAAGATGCATAACATTTTAACACTAACTTAAGTTTTAACGCTCACTTTGAGAGTGTTACCAACTCCAGCTTGAAGATGCTAGGTTTTATCATCAGGAGCACGATGATATTTAATCCTATTTAATGCTTTAAGCTTTAGTAAGTTCAAAGCTAGAATTTGCGGTCTTGGTTAGGGATCCTGGGACGGCCCTTCATTCGCAATTGAGTGAGATTGTACAAAACAAATTTATAAAATATGTATATTACTTAAAGTTTTAAGTCTCCAATCGGATTTCGTTCATATAGTGATGCCAGATGCATCTTTAATATGCAAAAACTAGACACTAGAAGAATGCTAAGGGCCGTCTTATTCTTGCACCGGATTCTTCACGGGTGGGTGAATTGTAGTGCTCTGCTTGAGAGAGTTAGATTTTACGCTCCAGAAAGACTTATCAGGGCCAGGGACCTATTTTATGGGCCTGCCTGTCGCACCAATATGCGTAGAAATTCCCCCTTGGTCAGGATCGCCTCTACATATAATGTCTTGTCAGATATGCATGAAATTAGCATGTTCGGGGTTGTCAGTAGCTTGAAGTTCAGAAATTGTTTAAGCAGTTTATTTTCGAACTAAAGGTTCTCGGTCCTTACTTCCTGTTTGCTTTGTTTAGTTGAAAATTAAGTGGGTGAATATAATTTTTGGTTGTTTATACAGGGTGTCCCTGAATAACACCGACAAACGCTTACAGTGAGTTCCTGGGACCAAAATAGGACTTTTGGCCCTCTTGCAATTATACCCTAGAATGTCCCCCTACCAAGTTATACGCTCTCGAAGTTGTGTTAAAAATTTTGAAAAATCGCTTTATTTCTAAAAGTACTGCAAATATTTTAATGATTTTTATACAGTCCACATAACTTATAAGAGTGCTCATGTGGTAGATATTTCAAAAAAATTGCACCACTACAACTGCCCCTTCTGGGGGTGGTGCTAACTTTAAACCTTTAAAATACTAGTTTTTGCTAATAAAAATATTAAATTTATTTGATTAATTTTATGGGGAATTTTAAAATAAACATTTTGTGTCTCTTACATTTTGCTTCTAAAACCAACCGTTCTTGATCAAAGTTGAAAATCAATAATGATAATAGTAACAGTGGATAACAAATGAATCAATATACTTTTGAAAATCACCGACAAACTTCTACAGTAAATTCCTGGGATCAAATTAGGCATTTGTTTCTCTTGAAATTATATCCAAAAACGCACCCCTAAACAGTTAAAGGCTTTCAAAAGTGGGGTGGTTAAAATGTAAACAAATCACTTAATAACATTTTAGGAGTGCCTTTTTGGATATTATTTCAAGAGGGACAAATATCCTATTTTGATCCCAAAAACCCGCTGTAGAAGTTTGTCGGTGATTTTCAAAGGTATATTGATTAATTTGTTACAGACTGCAATCATTAGTATTATTAGTTTTAAATTTTTCTAAAGAACCATTGATTTTAGAAGAAAAATTTAAGAGGCACAAAATGTTTATTTTAAAATTCTTCATAAAATTAATCAAACGAATTTAATATTTTTATTAGCAAAAACTAGTATTTTAGGGGTTTAAAGTTAGCGCCAGCCCCAGAAGGGGTAGTTCGAGTGATGCGATTCTTATGCAATTTCTACCACAGGATGACTTTTATAAGATATGCCTACTGTATAAAAATAATCAAAATATTTGCAGTACATTTGGAGATAAAGATGATTTTTCAAAATGTTTAACACAACTTCGAGAGCGTATAACTTGGTAGGGGGACATTCTAGAACATAATTTCAAGAGGGTCAAAAGTCCTATTTTGGTCCCAGAAACTCACTGTAAGCGTTTGTCGGTGTTATTTAGGGACACCCTGTATAGAATCGCCTTTAGTTGTAATATTATGATATTTTACTATGATTTTGTTTGTAATATGAATTTTGCATTTGGGTTTTTGTTTTTCACAAGCACATGTTGTGGTATTATTAATTTGTAATAATTTTTGTATGGCACAGTATAATTAGGCTTAAGCCTGTTCCGTGTCCACATGTACATATCGTATATATGGAATATGTATGTGTGTAAATAAATAAATAAATAAATAAATAAATAAATAAATAACATGGGTAGTTTATTTCTACAAGAACATTCAACTTCGAGTTACACGTATCTAGTGCTGTCAATTTTGACTTGATTAACTGGCTAACCGGTTAAAAAAATTAACCAATTAATTATGTGATTCATTCTTGGTTAACCGACTCATTTTAACCATTTGTTAAAAATGATTCATTTTTTTAACTATTTTATTTTTTTAAAGTGGTTAAAATTAATCGTTTTTAACCAATGGTTAAAATGAGTCGGTTAACCAAGAATAAATCATTTGGTAAATTGGTTAAAAATTATTCATTTTAATCACTTTAACCAAAGGTGGTTAAAAAATGAATCATTTTTGTTGGTCAGAGACGGCGCCAGGTTTTATTTTTAGGGAGCCAATTACTTACATACATACATTTTCTTAGGGGACTTATTATGAGTTATTAAAAATTGATAATTTGCATTTATTTCAATAAGCATTGGTTCAAATTACTTGACCAAAAAAGAGGTCCCTTGTAGGTATAAAAATTATATATGTATTTTTTAGGTGGCTTCTTTTAGGTAGTAATGTAACAATATTTCGTTTTTCTTTATTGTCAAGTTAAGTTGGAAGACACACTGGGGTAGATAATGTCCCACGCAAACTTTCTTTCATTGCCAATTAATAATAGCTGCATTTTGAAACTTGATACTTCCTGTAAATTTAAGTTACATCACAAGTAACAAAATATTGTAAAAACATAAGTCAATAGAAGAAGGGAAACATTATAAAATGGTTAGAGAAAAATAATAATGACTATGATTATAGAGTCAAGAAAATAGAATCTCTTCATCTTTGAAATAACTTTACCGCGAGAAAGAATTTGTGGTTTCCTACGTATGACCATGAGGTTTACTCCTTACAATTTCCAATAAAATGCTATTGATATGGTGTGCATGGAGCATTGCTAAAAATTATTAGCTCAATAAACTTTTTGCCAAAAATATTAGTGGCAAAAAACTAGTGAAACGGAACGACCACGCGATTAAAACTTTCCAATCCAGCAAAAATCAACTACTCGAAGTTACACAACTGGTGCACCAAAAATTAGATGCCCAATTGACAATTATGTGCGAAGCATTTAGCCAGTCCGTCAGATCAGTTTTCCAACAACGCTTTGATGATGATTGGCAACCGTTGCAATTTTATTTGTAGAAACTAAGTTCCGCCGAAAAGAAACATTTTGCTTATGATCGAGAATTGCTTGCAGTATACATATAAAGTATCAAGCACTTCCGGCACATGGTAGAAAGAAGAGAATTCACGATCTACACTGATCACAAACCGCTGACGTTTACATTTCGTCTAAAGAGTGGGCAGTGCACACCATGTCAATTTCGCCATCTTGACTTCATCAGTCAATTTTCAAGAACTGAAGGACAATCAAGAATTGGAGATATCTTCATGTTGGACTCTCAAGCACTGGCGAAGTCACAAACCAGTGACAGAGGGCTTCTTGATTATCTCAACGGACCTACTAGAGCGCTACAGCTAAAAAATAAGCCTCCCAGGAAGTAGGATTGAACTATATTGTGACGTTGCCACTTCCAACCCAAGGCCATTTTTCACAACACCGTTCAGGAAGGCTGCTCTTGAAGCTGTCCACAATTTGTTACATGGATCAAAGCAACATCAAGCTCGTTACGCAACGATTCGTTTGTCTCTCCGTCTCTGTCGAAGCCGATTGCCGCAAGCTTTAAGCACGTTCACTAAGACATTTTAATCATGCCACCTTCCGAGGGATTCCGTTACGGTCTCGCGATGGTGGACCGCTTTACTAGATGAACCGGGGCACCAGCCTGGGCAGTCCAAATTTGGAGTGAACAAGTACTGGAACTGTGGCTTTTAGAAACAATCTTGTGAATCACTTTCCGCTCATATTGAAATACAAAAATATTTTTGTAATGGTCTCAAAGTACTTAGTGGTCTACTATACAAATAGAATATTGGTACCTAGAAGAGCATTATAGTGCTTGGATTTTCAATGAATAAAATACTAATAACTTCATTATTTTTATTTCTTTTTCATTCTTACAATAGCAATAAAATTCTATTAAGGCGACGTCCCAAGTTTTCGAAGTAGCCAAATAAACTTCATTATATTGAAAACTCTCAAATCTTGCAAAGTGTAAAACTACAAAAGTGTGGATAGGTGCTATATTTAATTTTCGGCTGGTCTCTATTTTTTAAGTCTTCTTAAGAGAGTACACAGTGAAAATGCGAACTTGAACACCTGGAAGACAATAAAGTTAAATTTTATTTTAAAAAGTAAGTAAATATTTAAATCTACAGGGCAGGCCACGAAACTTGTAGCCCTTGACGAGTTTTTACTGCCAACAAAATAACAAATATCGTTACCGTCTTAGGCCGAGTATTTCAATCGACCCTTAAACTTAAGTGTAACTTAAAACTGACCTTCAACCAATAGAAATACGCAAAATTGTAGTAAAGCTCAGCTTAACGCCATATTTAAGTTTAAGGGTCGATTGAAATACTCGGTCATAATCGTCTAGAAATCCTATTATAATAATGATATTTCTGCAAATCAAGAAATGGATCAGTGAAGGTAAATGTTAAAGTAAAATAAATAATTATAATCAAGAACAGTTCATACTTGCCTACGCTGCTCAATTTTTTGATTTATAAAAATATAATCATGGTGTCTGATGTAAACGGTAACGATATTTGTTATTTGGGTTGCCGTAAAAATTCGTCAACAATTCGTGGCCCGCCCTTATAGTAATTGGGCATTATTTATGTGTAAGTTTTGACGTACAACGTAAGTGGAGCTTACCGTGCTTTTGTTGTTGCCAAGGGAAGCTCCGTATTCAGCCGTGTGTTGTAACTTGCGGGTTATTTCTAGTAGATAACCAGTAACGTTATCGATTCGAAATAATGATAAAAAATAACCACTTAAATAACCTGTTTATCCGATTTTGGAGTGTTGTATTTGAAAAGTGTTATACATGCGGTTAAAATTTTAGGTTGAGAAAGGATCAGGCACGTAACTACGGGTGGGCCAGGGTGGGCCCTGGCCCACCCTTATGCCCACCCTGGAAAAATAAAAGTAAAGATAGCTAAATCCAAAGACTATACAGCGTAAGACTGGTAAAGCTTATGGGCCGAATGTGACCAAAAATCCCTGCTACAGAAGATGTCGCTAGTCACCGGGGCATTTTCGAGTGAATAAGATAGCATGTCGAGGCGGGAGCAACAAAGAAAGGGGTAAAACAAGTTTACCCTTCGAGGGATTTTAAGCGATTTTGACCTTTAAAAGCCTTAATATTTTTTAATATAGGTTTCGGTAATCTCTTCTATATGGTCTTTGCTAAATCTAAGCATTTTTGTAAACGTAGGAAACACAAACCTACATACGGCACATTTCAAAAGTAAGCAATTTATTATTTACATATAAGAATCCACTGAATTCGGATGCCAATGACATTTTTTGATCTTGTACACTGCCAGTGAGTTACTATTAAAATTTTAGCCCAAATACTATCAGGTATTTTATGAACTCTTCAAAACAACTTTTAATTAGCGAGGAGAGCGGGTAAGCCACCAGAGAGGGATGCCAAATGCAAATTCTTAGTTGTTAGGTCAAAAATAGTTGATTTGCCAAAAGGCAGCTCGAATCCTGTTTGGGTGTGGTATGGTCTGAAAATTTTGACTTCGGCCCAACTTCAACGCTGAGTAAGCCACTGTGGAGGGATGTCAAATTTTTTGGTCGATTAATATCATCTAAATGAAAGAATGGCGAAGTGGCAACCCGAATACTGTAAACTTTTTTACCGAATATTTTTAACAATTTCATTGAAGGACTGTGAGCGCTTAAGCCAGTGTCCACGGAAGCCAACCAGATTTTCGTGTTCTGTGAGTATCAAATAGCTTATCCCGAGGGGTCAACCACTGTTCTGAATTTGTACACTGACTGCAGTTGACTGCCCATGACTGCATATGCTATGGCTGACATTGACTGCAGATGACTACCATTGACAGCTCAATTTTTGTACATTGACTGCAGAGAGTGGATAACCCCTTGGCTTATCCCCAAGAACTCAGCCTGAATACGATCACCCCGTTTTTTTGTTAAGGGTCCACGGTCTATAATCTTTAAAAATTTCGTACTTGTACTTGGCCCACCCAAAAAAATTGGGCCCGCTCTGGGCCCACCTGATTTTTTAAAGCTAGTTACGTGCCTGGAAAGGATAAAAGTGTGAGTTGAACATTGTCGAAAGAGAGAGACGTAAGTATACGCAAATTTACATGCAATAATAATAGAGAGAAATTAAATGTTTTTAGCTCATCTTTCTTACAGTTGAGCACGCCCACGCGGGAGTATTTTGAAATTTTAAACCAAGAAGCAAGGGCAAGTATTTTAATTTTTGTAACTGCGTACTTTTTATTTGGTGTTTTTAATTATACCTATGTACAAGTATTGTGTTTTTCGAAACTAGCTTGTGGCGTCAATCTCTGCATAAAATAGAACCAAAAAGGCACCAAAAATATCAGATATGGGAAAATAGTCAAAGATTGTCCTATAGTTTTTACCAAAAATATTTTTATTATCAAGAATTAGACTTAAAAAACAAAACGAAATCTTATGTTGATCTCGATGGATCTCTATTATGTAAAGAAAAGAATGCCTGAGAACTACAGTGATAATCTGATAATTGACAAAAAAAAATGAAAACGTTAATATTTTTTTCTTAAATTTTGTATCTAAGTATTTTGAGGGGAATAGAAACAATTTTTCCTTATGATGTTTTTCTTGATTTTAAAAAATAAAGTCATTTTTGGATATTTTACTACAGGCAACTCCTATACGTATAAAATACGCCATTACCGACGTAAATTATTTAGTTAAACAATAATGTATAATCAATGGTTAAACTTATTAAAAAAATTATATACCTATTCTTGTATTTCTTCTTGCAACTCATCTCAAGCAAAAATATTTTATTCTGAGGAGCTGTGAACATGCGCAGATACCTAAATTGATATTTATCCCCACCAACGCAGTAGTCAACGTCTTTAAATTATTAAAGGGGCGTGGTCAAACCTTCTTGAACTTACCTCAGGTTAAATTATTTTAGCTCTATGCTTATCAATTTTTTGATTTATAAAAATATAATTATGGTGCCTGATCTAATATAAACAGTAACGATATTATTGTTATTTGGGTTGCAGTAAAAATTCGGCAACGTTTCGTGGCCCGCCCTGTATAATAGTAATCGGGCATTATTTATGTGTAAGTTTTGACATAAGTAAGTGGAGCTTACCATGCTTGTTGTTGCTAAGGGAAGCTCCATAGTATGTTAAATAAGGAAGTTTTTTAACTCCACGATTCTTAACTCTTTATGTTCTCGAATTCAAAAGTTCGGTTTTATTAACTTATTTTGACTCGAGAAACTTGTAGGTACTTATTAGTTCATTTCTAACTACTTGTGTAAATATTGAATATTTTCATAGTGTTTTGTTCAACTTTTCTATTCAAAGACAATTGTTTATTACATACCTTTAAAAACGTGTTGACGTTTATGTCAATTATACCACATGCACTAAAACGAATTTCTTGTTGCGATTGTTGTATCATTAATTGTTGAGATCGTGTTAATAGTTTAAAGTGTTTAGAATACCAATTAGAATTATAAATAGCTTCTGAAACTAGTGAAACCTACAAAAATATTTATTTATTCGACATAATAGTTTTGGGATGTGTTTATACCTCTTGCACAAGAAATTCACAAGGCATACAATAGAAACAAAGCTGACCGATTACATTTAGAAAACTCGTACCATATCTGATTGTTAATTTAATATCAGAACTAAAATGTTTAAGTAACAATTAGTGTCAAAAATCCAGCGTCTGTTATTGCTTATACCTTTCAAATAATGCATAAAGTTCAGAACAAATCATTGGTGCTGAAGTTGCGTATTGAATCATAAAAACTGCAGAATAACATTTTTGTAATAATTTCACGTATCTGAAATAATTTATTATTAAATGAAAAGTATGTATTAATCAATTTGACCTGATCAAAAACTTATGATGTTCGATACAATTTTTTAATTTATCATAGAAATTATCTAAATCTTCTTTGGATTTAATATCTTCGACAGTCATTCTTTCTAAATTGTCGCATAAAATTTTAAACTGTACCATAACATCGTAACAAAATCCAATATAAAGACCTTCGAAACCAGGAATCAAAAATACAGAAAATGCAATCGATGAGTTCATATTAATTAAGTAGACTATGTAGAGACTCTTATAGTCAACCATTTTCCAAGTTCCCATAGGTAACGGTCTTGTCGTGACGTAAGGAGAAATTAAAATTAATATAATAAACAAAAATGTCGAACCCGCAAATACTTTTTGACAAAACGAAACTTATTATTTAATTTAATTTAATTAATTAAAGTATAATAATTTATTTAATTAAAGACGAATGCAATGTTAAATCTATTGATCACCTGCCACATCACGAAAACCAATTCTGAGTTGTCGATTATTTCCAAAATATCTCTTTCAATCCCAAAAGTATTGCATAATCGCGACCAACAATGTAAATATTAGCTGCATTTGTAGAGTGTAACAAAAAATATACCTTGAGAATTTGGTGTTAAGTATCCAAATTTGCGTAAAAGGATTACAGGAAAGTTCACCAATTTATTTTCCATACCTTATCAATTATTATTCTTTTTTGATTTATGAAACAAACAATGACTCACGGTTAATTTCAAATTTCAAAATTTTTAACAATAAAATTGTTCAAATTTTTATTTCGTCTCTACAGGTCAGTGATTAACTTACAAGTAATTGAAACGTATAACTTATAATAAAAATTAAAAAATTGAGTTTTTGAAACATATCATTAATTTATAAATAATTAATTTTACTAAAGACACTATAATTAGTAAGGGTATTTCTTTAATAACCAATATTCAATATAAGATAATGTTACTCAATTATTTATGGCTCGCTTTTTTAAAATGGTTTTAAATTGTACCTACCTACGTTTAAAAGTATAAAAATTATAAATTTATTTCTTCCAGTTTTTCACCTTAAATAAGTAATTACTAACGCGGAATTTTTGCCATAAGAAATAATCGGTATTCAGATACATTAGTATTCCCTATGATCTTTAAACTAAGTGGCAATTGTAAAAATTCAAAAAATATGTTAAATGTAAAGGTTGAAGTGAGATACTGGTGGTATTTTAATTTAAAAGTTTGGGATATTAAGGACGGAAGGTACTCGCAATATTTGTTGAACTTAATCATTTTTTTCTGGCTTATAAAAATTTATTTTAATTAATTGGTAATGTGAGGAATGTTAACTAGGGCTGTACTTAATATTTGTAAAATATAAAAGTTATAATTGTTATAGTTTAAAAGATAATTTATTAAAATTATTTACATATTTACGGCCTTAATAACAGTTCAATTAAATCGGCGTTTAAGCCATGTAATAGAGAATCTTTTATTCTAGGGTATGACATATTTTATAATTTTATTAATTATTTGGAAACTTGTATATCGTCATTTTGTTAATTTTATTGTGGCTACTTTTGTATTATTGAGGCGTATAAAATTGAATTATATAAGTTTCCAAATATTAAATAAAATTATAAAATATGTCATACCCTAGAATGAAGGATTGTCTATAACATGGCTTAAACGCCGATTTAATTGAACAGTTATTAAAGCCGTAAATATCTAATTAATTTTAATAAATTATCTTTTAAACTATAACGATTATAACTTTTATATTTTACAAATATTAAGTACAGCCCTAGTTAACATTCCTCACATTACCAATTAATTAAAATAAATTTTTATAAGCCAGAAAAAAAATGATTAAGTTCAACAAATATTGCGAGTACCTTCCGTCCTTAACCCTAGGATGCATAACATGGGTATTTTATACCCACAAGAACATTCAACTTATTCAAGTTGTTACACGTGTAGTTAACAAGTTATTAATCTGTAGTATAGTATTGTAGTTATTCTAGTAGCTATCACTGTTTATAATTTTTTGATTGTGGTACCTCGTCTTAGGTACTCACAAGTTATTAATTATACTATTTACTTACTTACTTACGGACATTATTGACAGATCATGTAAGTTGATCATCCCAACCTCGTGCCGATTTCTATGGAAACAGAAACGTGGCGGTACTGTTATAATAATTATAACAGCATTAGTGCGGCAAGTAAAACGCATTTTGAAAATGACTAAAAAAGTCATATTATACAAACAAATTTATTAATTAATATTGAAATTGACTTAATTCGAGGAATTATTGAAAGTAATAACAATAGGTTTGTCTTTTTTCTCCAAACTAACGCAATTTACATTATTAGTGGCACAGGTGGAAATTCCAATATTATCAGGAGAACAAGAAGACGTTCCAGCTTCTACAGCAGCAGAGGAAATAGATAGACTGCTGGTGCTGTTGGTATGCAAAATCTTGTTAGCACAATTCACTTTATTTTGCAAAGAATCTTCTACATAACCTTCTGCTACCGTAGAAGACTTCCAACCACCGGCACCGTGTCGCTTTAGTCCAACAATGTCGACTCCTGCATCAACCAACAACGTTGCTGATGTTCTTCTAAAAGCATGTCCAGTATACAGGGTTAGGAGAAACTATGGATCCATGAAAATATCTCTGAAATGGAGTAAGTGATTGTAATGAAATTTTGAACATAGGTGTAAAGGCATTTGGGGCATACGATGGGAATATTTTTGTTTTGATTGAACTTCCGGTTTAACCGGAAACGGCACCAACTTTCTTATTTTAAATAGAACACCCTGTATATTTTTACATATTTAAATAGACCTCTTTCTACTGCATTCATCAATAGTACCTAATAGTTATGAGTAACAGTCGAAAAGAAGAACCACTAATGCATTTGTTTTTAGGTTATGTTTGCTACTTTAAATTACAAAAACACATTTATTTTAACTTTTTTATAATAAGTTACTTAATTTATTAATCATTTTGTTCTTTAAAAATTTGAAATCAAACAAAAAGTGTGTTTTTGTAAATTTTGTAAGTCAACTTAAAATGAGAGCGCATGCATAAAGTGGCTTATCTTTTCTGCTGTTACCCATAACTATCACTATTGATGAATGCAGCAGAAAGAGGACTATTGAAATATATAAAAATATACAGAAATTCCGGGCGGTAGAACAAATCTCTTCGAAAACATTTGAATCCAAGGAAGACATTCAATGCCAAAGTTATTATGTGGAATCCAATACGAGAGATAACACGGGGCGTTACACGGTAGCCCTGCTTTTCAAAACCCTAGATCCCTGTCTTGGGAACTCCAAAAATATCGCACTTCGCCGTTTCCTCTTTAGAACAACGCTTAATCAAAAACTCGCCGTTGTATGAGGAGTATTCAAAATTCATGCACGATTATTTAGAGAGCGGGCATATGTCCCTCTTAACCCAACAACAAGTTAAAGAGGAACCTCACTATTATATTCCTCATCATTGCATTCTAAAGCCGGAGAGCAGTAGCACCAAACTGCGTGTCATTTTTGACGCTTCTGCAACCACCATCGAAGGCAACTTATTAAACAAATCGTTACATATAGGTCCTAAACTTCAACAGGACATTGCCTCTATTCTGTTAGCATTCAGATCTCATCCCGTGGCTCTTACCGCCGATATAAAACATATGTATCGGCAAATATTAGTAAAACCACAACATCGTCGGTATCAGCGCATCTTATGGCGTTTTTCACCTGACGCCCCTTTATAACCACCCCTTTTACCTCACCACCGCATTCTTACACTTATATTTACAAGGGTGGTTATGGGTGATTATTATGGTTTACTGCTTTCCGGGTAGCAAAACAGTTGGAGACGGTCCAGTTTCAACGATGACAATGGTAAAGAATTTTTACCTACTTTTATGACTTTTCGCACGGGTTTTGACGGGCGCCAGTTGTTTGTGAGAACAACAATAATAAATAGAATTTGCATTAAACAAATTTATTTATAAAACTCGGCAGCTGCGGAACAAACAGACAGAAATATTTACAGATTTAAAAACTAAACTAAAACTACATAAAACAAATAAAAATACGAGCGAATAAACAGACAGATTAGAATACAGACCAGTAGCCAAACCAAGCATAAAGGGTTACGCGATGGTAATAAAGGCGGTGATGACCCGGTCGCGGAATTTCTCCCGTCTGCGATCTTTACCCTGCACGGACTTTGTCGGCGGATGAGCCATGTTATTTGCTCATCTGACTCCCTGACGGCAGTACACCGGACACACGAGGAATCTTTGACCAAGAGCCTCCGTCCCCCACTGGCTATGACCAACGCAATATGATCACCAGGAGTTAACCGGAACCCTGTTACGAGCTATGACCAGCGCAATATGATCACTCGTGACAGAGCTGCTCACGACGGCCAAATTAATTCCAGGTGCGGGCGATGCCAACCCAGCGGAACAGTCGGACGGCAGCGGCGGATCCAGCGGTAACGGCGGTAGCGACAACGGGCGGCAGAACGGACGGTAGCGGCTAACAGACGGCGGCAGCAAACGGACGGCGGTAGAGACGGCGGCAGCAGTGACTACGGCAGCGATATCTGCAATTAGACATCTGATCCCCGAAGACCAGATGTTCAGGTAAAAATACCCTACTTGTCTGATCCTCGAAGGATGTCTTATGGTCAAGCTGGCTCCCTTTATGTTTGGTTTTAACTAACAATTGACAAGGGTGCGCTAAGAAAAAGCCCTCGTTTATTATTCTTACAAACTAAACCACTTAAAATTAGAACATTTAAAGTGGAAATTTAGGGTAGTAAACAGTTTTCTGTAAAAACGGTAAATTTACTACCCTCGCAAATTTGTATCGTTACACCTTTGTCAGAATTCCACCTGAACACCGTCACGTATGGTGTATCGTCATCACCTTTTTTGGCGTTTAGAACCGTTCAACAACTTGCTAGTGATCATGCTTCAGAATTCCCTCTCGCCGCAGAACTTCTGAAAAAAGATGTGTATGGTGACGACATAGTAACAGGGGCTGACTCTTGGCAAACGGGCTTAGAATTGCAAACTCAATTAATTTCGCTTTTACTAAACTTTGAACTACGAAAATGGTCAAGTAATGATCCTCGTCTATTGGACTCCGTTCCTTCTTTACATCAGCAACCGCTCTCCTTTGATGTCGATGATCCAGCATGGATTAAAATTTTGGGCTTGCAATGGGCTCCAACATTGGACGTCTTTTCCTACAAAGTTCAACCCATGGAAAGACCCTGCACCAAGCGTAATCTACTTTCTGAATTGGCCCGGATCTTCTATAATCTCCTCCTCAAACTAGTATAAATCATTGGGACACCTACAAGTCTCAATTGTCTGATTTATCATCATTACAAATCCCCAGAAACGTCGTCTCAAATGAGCTGGCCTCATATAAACTACATGGATTCTGTGATGAGAGAGAGATTGGATCCGCTGCAGTCATTTACTTTCGTCGCCCCTTTGAAGCGGCTATCAATTCCAAGATTGGAACTACCGGAAATACCGTGCAGCGGTATTGCTAGCCAACCTTATAAAATTTGTAGTTGACACATACATACAGTAAAATTTCGTTTGCGTCAATCAACGCTTGGTCCGATTCTACAGTAACGCTAGCCTGGATAAAATCGTCTCCACATCGTTGGAAGACTTTCGTAAGCAATCGTGTGAGCCACATTCAAGAGCAAATCTCTTCCCATCTGTGGTCGCATGTTCGTGGCGTCGAAAATCCTGCGGACTGCGCCTCTCGGGACTTCTTCCAGCCGACCTACAGTCACACCCCTTATGGTGGGCGGGTCCACCGTGGTTTCTTCACGATCGTAACCAGTGGCCCGAGCAACGGTGATAGTCGGTGAGTCATAGTGGCCTCTAACGATGAGGTCGCGGAAGAAAGACTATATTATCAAAAAAATCGAGATTTTATATCGCGATTTATTGGAAAGCAAGAGTTTATGTAAAATTGTCAGCAAAACACACATTATATTTGACAAGAGAGAGTAAAATATGCCACCAAAGGCATATTTTGTGGCTTACGAGCCACATATCCACTACCTGAGAGAGCTCTGCTAGAAAATGTATATGCGTCAATTTGATATTCCTGCGGATCAAATCCCAATCCGACTTGCATGTAATTCAGAATAGCTTTACAACATTGCACCCCTACGTCATTAAAACAACCTACTGATGACAAAAATTGCATTAATCATAGTGTACAAAACCAAACTGTGGATCCACAACCATCGCCTTTATAAAAGGTAATAATTATTTAGAAAATTAATAGAAAGTTAATTCCAAATATTCAAATCGCAAGTTAAGAAGAAAACGTTTAAATTACCTGCACCTCATACAAAGAAAGAAATGCATTTTGTACAGTAAGGGACGACGCCGTAAGATAGTAACAATAAGCCCGTAATCCTGTTAATGAAACGAGCACGAAAGATGAAATATTTAAGAAGGAAGTTATTTCAATTCTCCTAATACTTACCGTGAGTTTTGAACAAACCAAGTGCTTTTTACGTTTTTACCCCTAAGTACTTCGGACTTTCCGAGTTTCTTTTTATTCTTGTAAATAACTCATAGGTATACATATTTTGTATTGTATTATATTTTATTACAGTCATCATAGATAATAAAGTAATTGAGCATTTGTTCAAATAGTTTAAAAGTTAATTGCTCTTTAAAAAATGTATTTTATTTTATTCATAAAAAGAACGTAATAAGTTAAATAGAATAAAACTGACGAATATAATTTGCTACTCGTTAATTGTTCTTTTATTATTAGAATGATATTTTCGTACATGTTATTTTACATTTAATACTTTTAGCATTTAGTGGCATGTTCGCATGTTTATAAATTTCTTTCTATAACGGCAAGTAGTTTCATTATGAGAATTTATTTTTTTTAACACGATTAATTAGCAGTGCAATATTGATTTTTTTAAATAAGATTATATGACTTAATATATTTGAGGAGAAACAAAGTAGATCAGAATACAAAAAAATATATAAACAATTGCACAAAAAGTTAAATTAAAAAGCAGCATTTTCGGTTAACCTCTGTGCATCGATAGGGCGTCGAGCGAGAATAGCAAGAGCAAGAAAGAGAGACTCTCGCTTCAAGACAAGAATTCTTGTCTTGAAAAATTTAGCATGTCTTGCTATTCGAGAGCAAGACAAGAAATTACTCGGCAAGACAAGATTTCTTGTCTCGGTCCAACCCTAGTTTTTCACCTGTATGAGTCAACATGTGTCTGTTTAAGCTTGCTCTGTGGGAACATTTATATTCACAAATCGCACAATGATGTGGTTTTTCACCTGTATGAGTCAACATGTGTGTCTTTAAGTGTGTTCTCTGAGAACATTTATATTCACAAATACCACATTGATGTGGTTTTTCTCCTGTATGAGTCATCATGTGATTCTTTAACTTTGCTCTCTGGGAACATTTATACTCACAAATAGCACATTGATGTGGTTTTTCACCTGTATGAGTCAACATGTGACTAGTTAAGCTTGCTCGGTGTGAACATTTATATTCACAAATAGCACATTGATGTAGTTTTTCACCTGTATGAGTCAACATGTGTCTGTTTAAGCTTGCTCTCTGGGAACATTTATATTCACAAATAGCACATTGATGTGGTTTTTCACCTGTATGAGTCAACATGTGTGTCTTTAAGTGTGTTCTCTGAGAACATTTATATTCACAAATAGCACATCGATGTGGTTTTTCACCTGTATGAGTCAACATGTGTGTCTTTAAGTGTGTTCTCCGAGAACATTTAAATTCACAAATATTACATTGATGTGGTTTTTCACCTGTATGAGTCATCATGTGATTCTTTAACTTTGCTCTCTGGGAACATTTATATTCACAAATAGCACATTGATGTGGTTTTTCACCTGTATGAGTCAACATGTGTGTCTTTAAGTGTGTTCTCCGAGAACATTTATATTCACAAATAATACATTGATGTGGTTTTTCACCTGTATGAGTTATCATATGGTCTTTTAAGTGGCCTTTACGTGAGCATTTATAATCACAAATGGAGCATGAGAACGATTGTTTTTGCCAGTATGTGAAAGCATGTGCACTCTTAATAATGATTTTTTTATAGATCTATACTCACAATTGTAACACTGAAAAAATGTTACATTTGTATTTATTAACTCGTGCCTCTGCAAGTTACTTTCTTGCCGCATGTCAACAATTAAGTTTGGGCTTTCGGAACACTTTAAATCAGACTTATAGGAACTGAATTGTTTTACATCGTCTTCTATTTTAATATTTTCTTCGATAAATTCATCTAGGTTATGTTCTTCTATTTTAATTGAGCCTTAAACATTTTTCACATATATAGTAACAATTGTATTAGAAACTAACGAAATTCTTACCAACATCTGAAAGGTGATCGTCAAGTGGCTCGACCGGCTCTTCTTCTAAAGCTTCATCTGCAATATTTTTGTTACATTTACAAAGAGAACAAACATTGAATAGTTACTCACTACAATTATTGTTGACAGAAAAATCATGAAAATGTTCTTTTTTGATTGTTGCATCCATTTCGATTTCTTCTTGCTGGTACTTTCTAACCTCATTTATTTCTTTTTCTTTCACATTCACATAATTTCAAATTCGTCATGCGCAGTTTAGTTTAAAAAGTCCGAGAATTTAAATCTTTAAACGTTCATGATACACACTTAATTTACATTTAGGTGTGAAAGGGTTGGAGAAAAGAGTATTAACAGCAACTCTGCCCAACTATGGAGAAAGGCAGTCACTGCAAAAAATTCGAAATTGACTTTTTGGTATTTTTGGATTCCTAGAAGGCTTTTACACCTACATAGTAACAATAAAAAAATGTAATATTTTGAAACCTAAATACTTAAAAAATTAATAAATCACTTACTGCCTTTGGGTAAATATTGGACAAATACATAAAAGGCAGTAACTACGTATTGCAGTGTATAAAAGCAGCATCTGCACTAGAGACTTGCAATGTCAATGCATGAAAGTAGTAACTACGTGTAAATACTGCTTTCTTACTTATATTTATGTGCCCCTAAACTTAGTAAAAATATAAGGTCGTGTATACTACAAGACTAGATGTGCAGCTGCTGTAGTTTCCCATAATAAAAAAAAGGCACACAAAACATATCGTTCAACTATAAACAGAAATGAAATTGTGGGTCGAATACTCGTAATAATAAGAATTGAACTAAGTTCTCAAAAATGTAAATTATATCAAATTAATAAATCAAAATCAACTTCTTTAAACGGCGACGCAGATTACGGAGAAAACTGCGTGAAAGAGAACCTAAAAGAGAAAAGTGCAGAAATTTTACAGGAACTAAAAAGTGAACTTTTAAGCAAGATCCGGAGATCTCCAGAAGAAATTGCCAAATTAGAGAGAGAAACTGTAGATCAGGTTAACAGTGGAAGTTGGATGGAGGGACATGGGAAACTATTAACGGCTTCTAATTTAGCAAAAAATTGCAAACGAATTCCAAATATAAATTCGGCAAAACATGTGTGTTGATTGTTAAAAAAGAAATTCCGATTCTGACATCAAAGTGCCGATTCTGATTACGCTCAATTCAGTTCTAAGAAAGACGATTCACCTGACATGCCGGAAGATGAAATTTTAAAGGCAAAAACAAGTTTTTTGAATTCTTTATCTCAAGAATTATTATCTTCTTATCTTAAAGAAATTTCTTTATCTTCTTTCTTTTATCTTAAAGAAATTTATCTTCTTTATCTCAAGATAAAGAAGATAAATTTCTTGTTGCCATAGAAACAAATACGTTTGGGCAAAACGCCAAACCCTGAGTTCTTTGACAGCGACAATGATTATGACGATAATGTATTTGTATATGAAGAAGGGAAGCCGCCTCAACTCGACAGAGAACTCAATCATCAGGTCAGCTTACACTGGGAGACCAAGTGGCAAGAGTAGCATTCAAGCTACCGCCATTCTGGAGGAAGCACGTGGCTGTATGGTTTATGCAGTTGGAGTTTCAATTCTACACGGCGAGGATCAACGCGGAATTAAGCAAGTTCTACCACGTACTTGGATCGTTACATTCGGACGGCGCGACACTGTTAAGCGACCATTTGGACCGAACGCTTTCCCAACAACCGCACTCGGGCCTAAAGAAGAGGCTCATCGAATAATTCGCCGAGAGTGACAACAGGAAAGCCAGAAAATTACCTAACGAGTTTGTATTAGGGGCCGGAAGCCATCGGCCCTACTGCGAGAAATGAGGCAGTCGACAGGGTCAAAAATTACAGACCTCGACATATTATCCAGTGTGGCTGACAAAATTATGAAAACCTACGTCCTACGTAAACGCCACCAACTCCAGCAGCTCACGACAGTTCGTTAGCGATCTAGGTCCCGCCCACGTCAAACCAAATACAACGTGTGTTGGTACCACTTCAAATTTGGAGAAAAGGCAAAGCAATGCACCTCGCCGTGCAAAGCCAGCCCGCATTCGGAAAACTCCTCGGCCGATCACTGACAGCGGTAGTGATGTAGGCCTCAACTCCTATCAGTAGGTATCAGTAGTACCCCTACGTTCCAAAGAGAAATCAAAACGTGCCGAAAAAACCCTTTTCGCGGCTAATTTTTCATTAAACTCGCACAGGCTCAACCGGAGGACGAAGAATTGCAAGTTATACAGCATACCGAAACAAGCCTCCAACTGCGCGAAATGCCCATTTTTTGCACTCAGTATCAACTCATTTGTGATACTTCCACTAAACAAAAAACGCCCCTACGTACCACTAAATTTCCAAAAAAAATGTTCTACCGATTGCACAACCAGGCACATCTACAGGAATTGGAGAATACAGATCACGTATTTTAGTGATGTTTTTATTTTGTAAATATTGTTTTCAATAAAACAAACATTCTACAAGTTTAAAAAAAATGACGCGAATAAGAAAAAGATTTTGCTTTATTAAAATCACCTTGTTACAAGCACATGAGAAATAATTTAAAAATAAATTGCACTGTCCCAGAATAATTTCTAAATGGCCATCATCAATCATCACACACACTACTGGAATCAACCATAAATTATTTTCAAATTTTAAAATCAAAGTCGACAGTATAAAGATATCAGAAAAAAGAATTTATTTATCTGTTTGACCATTAGAATATAATAAAACTTGAGATTTCATTGAAGGCTACAAAGATATTGGAAATGTCAGAGACGGCGTTGTAGCAAATTATGCTTTGGTGTTTAGTTATAGTATACATATTTCGTCATCTCCAAAAGAAAAAGTTTGACGCTTCGTCATAAAAATACTGTTCCGTGGAATCATCAAAATAAATTGAAAACTTCCAATTGCCTATATGCGTCTTTAAGCAAGGCAAGCCCCAAGAAATGGAACGTTCATCAGGATCAAGGCTCCAACAACAAAGCCTCGAGGTGACCAAAGGCGTCGGAAAACTTTAACGTCTAGGTAGGATACGTTTAACCTAGTCTACGCTTAGGTAGGGTTTTACAAATCAAGTAAAATGTTATGTACATAATAATTTTCTTTCCAGATGTGAGCAATATCACCTGAACTGCCATTTCCAGCATCTTCAACCTAAACTTCAAGTAAATTGACTTTGAACACGCATAGAAGGATGAAGTAAAACATCAAGTCATTGACGAGAGAAAACAAAATACTGAACGAATGGGTTGAAGAGTTGGAAAATACGTTAGAGAATTTTGATGACCAAATTTCTTTAGAAAAGTACAAAGCTCTCATTTATAAATTTTGTTAGTCGGTAGAAACGCTCAATTTCACCAATAAGTAAGACAGGGCCAAAAATAGCGAAAGGTCGGCGATATTCCAAGGAATTTAAATACGAATGCTTGGAATTTATTTCACTGGTCCAAAGGTATATAAGCAGCACCTCACAAAAAAATTTTGCCTTCCTAAGCCTCAAACACTGTTGAAGAAAATAAGAGGAGTTCGAATATTCCCAGGTCTGTATAATCCACAATTATTTAATATGCTGAAGTTATAAAAGTGGATTGCTTCAAAGAGAATGAAACATTGTGTTTTATGCTTTCAAAAAAAATAGTCCCAAGACCAATTGGAAAAAACAAAAGATGAAAGTATGAAATAGCCTATATTTGCAAAAAATAATTTGTTTAGAAGTTAATAAGTGTAAAAAATTAAGAATAATTTATTTTATTAAAAACAATAATTATTTTTAAAGAAATTAAAATTTATTCCTCATCTTCATGGTCGCATCTCAAGCACGTCACGTTCGCGATAAGATACACCTTTAATAATCTCAACGTTAAATTATTTTAGTACAAATTTTTAAAACTACAACAACTTCAATTAAAATTTTAAATACAAAAATTAAAAATGGAAATTAGCGAGATCAAACAAAAAGAGTTATACGAATTGGTAAAACCAAAAATTGAAGCTTCATTAATGAACAGTAATTTAACATTGGAAAATGCTCTATATACTCCAGGAGCAAGAAAAGGTGAAGCTGTTTTAGGTAAAATACTTCAGATAACCGCTTTAGGTAGATGTAATGGCATGCAACGTAATGTCGATTTTTTGGTAAAATATGCAGTCGAAAATTACCTTAATCAAGAATTGCCTATAAAAGAAGCTTACAAACGAGAAATATTAATGTACACAGAAGTTTTTCCTGCGTTTATGAACGTACAAGACGATTTATTGAATAATTTTATGGGATTTCCCGAGTATTTTGGTTCAGATATTAATGCAGAACCACAATATATTATATTAGGCGATTTGAAATTCGAAGGATATAAAACAATTGATCGTACCAAACCGTTGGATTACGACCATATGGTAATAACTATTAAAGAATACGCTAAATTTCACGCCTTATCATTTGCTTTACGTGCAAACAGTAAATTAGCCACTTTGGAAACAAAACTGGCAGAAACTTTTTATACCTCGATGAAGAATTTGGACATTAATTTCATCAGTAGGCATTGTGCGAGAGCTTTAGAGACGTTAAATCACGAAACAGATAGAGCGGTTTTAAGGAAGTTTGATGGTATGGCCGATTACATTTTTACAAGTATGAAGGAAGCAACCACTGCTGATAAAGCACAAGATTTTAAAGTTATATGTCATGGAGATTGCTCAATTACTAACCTCATGTTCAAATATGTAAGTTAAGGCTCTTCCACATACACAGGCCTTGCCTTCCGGTGTGGCCTGATGTATGGGAGGCCGCCTGAACGGTGTCCACACGCTCCAGTTTGGCCTGTGCACATGCCAAAGCAAGTCTGTGTGTGTGCACGGGCCATTAATAAAATAAACCATCATTCCTAAAACTTTTTGGTCACAGGTCTTTCAGAAGGGTTAATTAATATTTCTGTTTCAGCCTCGTAATAGCACAAAACCCACAAATGTAAGTTTCGTCGACTTTCAATTGGCTAAATTGGGATCGCCCGCTTTGGATTTAAGTCATTTATTTTTCGCATGTACCGATAAAGAATTACGGACCCAACACTTACAAGAATTACTAAAACTGTACCACAAAGAATTAATTGAGTTTGGTCAGGCAATGAATGTTCAGATAGATGTTCCTTTTAAAGTACTCCAAGACCACATGGTGCAATTTTCAGTTTATGGTTTGTACATGGCGATAACAAATTTGTATATGAAAATGAGCAGCGACGACGACATTCCAACCGTAGAAGAGATTTATGGTATGAATGATGCGAAAGAGAGATTTGAGCATCCGTGTGCTAATTACGATGCTTTTGCAAAAAGGATTAGGGATGTTTTGATTGATTTTCATGATTATAGTTATCGTTTGTGATTGTTTAAATTGTTTTAAAATGTGAATGATTTTCTTCTCTTTAAATTGTGATTAAATTGTATTTTTATTATCCTCTTTAACATATGTATTAATATTAAAAAAACTGAATATAGCAAGTTTTAGCTTTTTAATTACTGAAAAAAAAATTATGTTAAGAGGGCGACTTGGTCTTCGGAGAAATACTTAAATATGTATTTGGAAATATGTATATGGAAGATGAAGGATATAGATGCCGCAAAAATATTTGAAAGCCTTCTGGCAGTACCAAATGCGTTATTGTTGTCTGCAACCAATAATTTCAAAGATTGTAAATTGTAAAGTAGGCTATAATGATAATGTATGCGCAAAAATATTTGAGAAATGGTTTGCAGAGTTATTACCAAAGTTAGAACCTAACAGTGTAATAATTAAGGACAGTGCCAGTTACCATTTTCGCCAATTCCAAAAAATTCCGAACCAATCCCCATGTAAAGAACAAATTCAAGATTTTTTTTAATTCTTAAGAGAGAATAATCTATTTTTTGAAGACTGGTACACTAAAAAGCAGCTATTGAAAACAAAACAGTATAAAAAATATGCTGTAGATACTTTAGCACAAGAAAATGGGTGCTCTGTATTGAGACTGTCCCCAAATGAATCCTACAGAGCTCATCTGAAGTCAATAAAAAATTTAGATTCGCGTTTCCGAAATTTGCTGTTGGAATCTGCAAAATGAGGGAAAATACAGAATACTGCTAAGACTGTAAAAATTATTTTACATTAGAGTTCTTTTCAGGCTTTTTTTGCCAAACCGTTACCGTACGGAATAGGAAACAATAAAATGCGGCAGCATTATTTGAAGAGCAGACACCTATAAAAGTGAGAAACTGTTGATTATCTATTGATGCCATTTTTAGCTTCTTCTTCTGATGGGTTGGTAAGTGAATCATAAAAATAAATTGAAAACTGATGGCTTGCCTATCCATCCTTACGCAAGGCAAGCCCTAAAAATGGGACTTCGGATCAGAGCATTAACTGGCGATCAAGGCTCCAACAACAAGAGCCTCGAGGCGACCAAAAGCGTCGGAAAACTTCCGGAAAACGGAAAAGTCCCCATAGTATTTTTTGCAACTATATGTCGTGGTGACAAATTGAAGTAAAACTTTTCATTGCTTGCGCGCTATTAAAGTACGCAAGGAACGACGTGCTTTCAAATATTTGCGTAGAACTTGGAAAAAGTCTGCCAACATAAAGCCTGCGGAAATAAAAACGAAATTCAACAATCTTCGCATAAATTTTTTGCTATAATACAGAGAAAACTCCTTGCACAGCGGAATGGGCGAAGATGTGGTGAGTGTTTATTATTTTTTAATTAAGAAAAACACTAATTATTATTATATATTTATAACTTATAAGCCAAACTTGTGGAATTATACCGCTATGCTCTTTATTATTGATCACACGACACCGCTACAAAACGTAGATGGCGTTTCTTTCGAGACATCGCAGAAGGTACTGACCAAGTGTTTGGAGAATAATTCTCAAACGAGAGAAGAAAAACGTGAAGTAAATGATGTATGCAACTTACAATTATTTTTAGTCAGAAAGCCATTAAAATAATTTTTTCTTCGAAAGGCCGAGAAATATGAGATGTTACATTCGGACACAGTTGCAGTACTTAACGCCAATTGCTGGCAAGAAGCGACCAACTCCTGCTGAGGAAAATACATAGTGGAAATTCAACTAAACGAAAGCATAAAAACTTTCACTTTCCACAACTTTCCCCATAAGGGGAAATTGTTGCATCCACAATTCGTGCTAGAATTATAACAGGGTGGCCAATAATTGTGAGGCTGACTGTACACTCGGGTCCGTTGGACCCGGCTGGTACTTCTCCCATAGTTTTTTCCTTGGTACTCTAAGTGTTAATAGCGTACTCACATTTTGTTCCCCCTATCCTCGTCATAATAATAAACATTGAAGGTTTCAGCGATCTTTCAACTGTTGTGTTTCCTGAATTCGTCGATTATATAGGGATATCGTGACAAGCGATACGACGTCTGTCGGATTTTTATACTATCTTCTTGCACAACTTTTGACGATGCTTTGAGGTATAGTTTGACGTGTGACGCCTGATTGTGTAGTTTTTTCAGAGTTTTTTTGAAAGAAATAAGTTTTTCGATATGAATACTAATAAAAATAATAGTTTTTGTTCGGTGTCTCATTGTAAATCATGGATTAGGAGAAATCCAAACTTAAATGTGTCACTTGTTGTGCAAGAAAGTAGTTCACGGTTTTATTTTGAGGGCGCTGCGATCTTAATCTGAAATCCCTATAGTCCAGGGGTTGAATCTGAATTACCTATAGAAAAAAGTTCGTGATCATTATCACTTCATAATTTGGCAAAAGTTAGTCACTCATTTAAAAAAGAGGCCAGCACTGGCCGACCAATGAGCAAACGCTAATGGGTGCTTTTCACGACCCATGTGCGCCATGAGCACGTGATAGTTTTATTTGTTCGATGATTCAAGTACAAGAGGTAACACTAAAGAGTTGTGGAAAAAGATGGAACTTTATGTACTTTTTTTAGTTATTCTGAAAACGTAATGTAAATTTTGTAAACATTGTATCTTTTGTTTCGGTTTTTCTGTTATCAAAAAGGGGAAGCTCGTGATTGCGATCTGTAGATTGGAGCTGATCCTGCAAATTTATTTGAGATGTCCTATAGAGGGACAGCCATAATAATCCAATAAAAATTTTATTTTTTAAACCTCATAGGTTTATATAATAAGAAATAGAAGTTATAAACAAAATTATGTGCAAGACTTTGCATTAAAGCTCAGATTCAGTAAAAAATGCTTTTGCACCGCTTCAGAACTAAAAGTTTAGTATGATATTAATTTAGTCTATGTCAACTGGCTCTTAGGCCTGGAACCCTAGCTAGTGAAGACTCCCTAGTACGATATTTATTTATACACAAAAATTATACACAAATTAGTGCAAAAATTTTTATTAATCAACAATTTTGTTATATTTTTCATATTTGTTAATGAATTAATGAGTTTAAGAAAACGTTACTAATATAGCGTAATTATGCCATGTTATAGTACAACAGACTTTTGTGTTCCATAGATCAATCCATCAAAGTTCCTCTCCAACTGGTTTAATCATTAGCTCGTGTATCTAGAATAAAACACAAAATTCATCACAAATGTCAATATACAACAACCACAAGTAACTTCTTTAAATAGTTCGCACAGGGTCTTCTAATTATTAATAGGCCTATGGCCTGCTCCTTTTATGATCGTCCTTAGGTTATTAATTGAGTAGGTAGTATGAGTAGTACCCACAACCCCCAAAAAAAATTTCATAATTGGTTAAGATGGTCTTCAGTAAACAGTACTTGCTTTGAAGCAGTGCGGAAAACCACAGAAACAGATTTAACTTCTCTTACCATAGTCACAGACCATCAGCCTCTCACACTATTAACATCTGCTATCTAATCAAAATGCAGAAAACTTTATTTTAATATTATGTAGGTATTATTTACCTGCACGTGCGGTGGAGTAGACAAAATATACATTACTGCACTTGCAATATCTTCTGGATTTAAAGTAGGAAAATTTTTAAACATTTCCGTCAATTTATTGTCAGCACTATCAACTCCACTTGCTTCCATGGACGTTTCTAAGATATCAGTTTTTACACATCCTGGACTTATACTCTAAAAAAGAATAGTTAAAATAATAAGAGCTTCTTCCAATTTATCTACATACTTACAGTAACTTTAATTTTTTCTCCGGACGTAACTAGTTCATATCTTAACGTTTCAGTTAAAGCAGTTACTGCATATTTAGATGCAAAGTATAAATTCAACTCTGGTACATTGCCAACTTTGTGTCCAGCAATACTATTCAAATGTATTATTTGTCCATCGACTTTATTAGCTCTCATATCTTTCACAGCTTCCCGAGTTGCAATGCACAAACCCAAGACGTTAGTGTCAAGCACTTCTCTCCATAACTTCGTAGAATCTTCCATTAAACTCGAGTGCCTTACTACACCTGCGCTGTTGATTAAAATATGCACCGGACCTACATTTTCTTTTATCCATTTGAACAAATCCAAGATACTCTGTTCTTGGGTTATATCAGCACAGTAAGGGTACACATTTCCCTTCTCTCTTTGAGTTTCTTTCTGCAAAATTTTAAGCTTTTCTTCTCCACGAGCTACTGCGACAACCTAAAAAGAACTTTTTTTAAATGTGTTGGTTTTTAAGGAAAGTATTACTTCGATTCCAGCACATGCCAATTCTTTTGCGATTGCATATCCTATACCTGAACTGGCACCAGTTACAATTGCAGCTTTTCCCACCCAACGAGATATTGAAGAATTCATGTGGAATTGGAACTAAATAAATACCTCTAAGTATACTGTAATGATCGGTGACAACTGTAATGGCTTTTTATTTATTTTAATAAGACACGTCTTACTCGTGCAAGCGTCATTCGTACACTGCCTTGTGCAATAATATAATAGTAATAATAATCATATTGCTTTAGTGTCACTGAAATGTACAATGTTTCATGGACAAAGCATTAAAATAACTTAGTTCTTACTGATTTTAACGTAAGTGAACTCTTAATAATAATAAAAATAAATAATATATAAAAATAAAGAATGATACGCAAGGATGACTTGCAATCATGACATCTCCCTTTTTTACACAATATAATTAATTTTAGTTCAATTACAATTATTTTTTCCTTGTGAAAAGTACATTTCTTTTTAAACTAATTTAACAAAAAAACAATTTTATGATTAATAATTTCAACTTAATCTAGTCATAACAAATATCAAGTTATAAAAACAATTTATTTTGCAACATTATAATAAATGTTAATTTCTAAACCTTTGGAGGTACCTAATCGTTCCCTAGTATGATAATCATTGTTTATTTTACAATTTTTATTTACCTTTACCATCTCATCATTTGTATCAATTAATGTTTTTATTTTTGGGTTGTACCGTGCATTTTTATTATAGATCAAATATCTTCTGTTTCGTTCTATGATGTTTTATGTGTCAAACATTTTATTTTTATAAGAGTTTGGTCTATTTGCTTTGCCTATTACTCGTCCTGGTCTGTTTTTCCCATTTTCCGTTTGTACATAAATATTTGTTTGATTTGGAATTTCTGGTAAGGACATTGAGTGTTTGTTGTAATAATGTTGTTGTTTTTCTTTCTAAGTATTAAAGAAATTGTTTATCCATTTTTATTTATCTTTGTCGGTCTCAAATGTTAATCTGTTCCTGGTAATATACTTTCTAAATTTCTATGGTATAATATTTCTGCTGGTGACTTCATGTTTGAATACAGTGGTGTGTTTCTTAATTCTAATAATGCTAAATTTAAATCTGTCTTTGCAATTTCACAATTTTTTATGGTTCTTTTACTGCGAGTTTCTCTAAAGACGTCGAATAGATACCTATCTATTCCCTAATTGTTCAAAACCTGGTTTCAAACAACAGAAATAGTTAAGTTTTGGAATGTTATGGATCCATAACTAAGCGAAAATGTACCAGAAACTGGCCATTAATCTGTGATATAACAACACTTTATGTTAGATAAGAATTGTTATTGTTAGAAATAGTTTTAAAATGTAATAGTTGTAATCGGATAGGTCACTTAGCGCATAACTGCCGACAAAAATTTTATAAATCGGGTCCGTCATCTTCATACATAAATTTCACTAATCGTCAAACTCCAAATTCATCAAGTAGACAACCAATTCTAAGAAATGCTTCAACTACACAATACAATCAATCGAATTCAGCAAATATTACATGTGCATACTGCAAAAAGTTTGGTCACCATATATCCGTTTGTAGGAAAAGAATTTAATAATGAAAAAAACTCAACTCAACCCTCTGCGAGCGGTCAGGAGGGTCCACAAAACCAGAAATCTGTTTAATTAATAAATCTAAAAATAAATCATCAAATAGTTCTCTTATTCTTATTGATCCTAAAACAAAATCATTATACAATGCAGAAAAGCATTCAGAAAATCGTTCGGAAAATCGTTCGGAAAATCATTCACAAAATCGTTCAGAAAATCATTCAGAAAATCGTTCAGAAAATCATAATCGTTCTAATTCTTCAAATATTCCTAAATCATCAAATTCTTATATTTTATCAAACGATCCTAGCACCAAAATTCTAACTCTTTCAGATCCTCTTAATTCAATTTATCTTAAAGTGGAAGAGAGCGTCGACCCCAGATCCTCTTTTATAGTCGACACAGGTGCCGATGTTAGTATAATAAAAAGAAATTGTTTAAATCAGAACCTCCTACTTAATTCTTCCGAAATCATATGTTTAAAAGGTATTTCAAATAAACCAGTAAAAACCTTAGGATCCTGTCAATTAACATTATACGAAACGAACGAAAAGTTCACATTTAATTTCCAAGTCGTTGATGACGATTTTCCTATTTTTTCGAAAGGGTTATTACGTTATTAGGTATAGTACGGAGTCTACGCCACATAAAACTATGGAACGCTGCCAACGCTGCACTTTTGGTTAATGGCATGAAACTCGGTACATAGTTTACTGAAACCATGTCGAGTAATTTTGTCCGATGAGACCAAAAAAAAATTCGATGGGGGCCGCAGGACACCCCCTTTAATGCAAATTGTACACGGCGAATACCTCAGGCACTTTGAATTTACAGTTAATGAAATGAAATTCGAAACATAGTTTACTGGAACTATATTGGCAAATTTCGTCCGACGAGACCAGAGATATCTTCGAGGGGGGCGCTACACACCCCCTTTTTCTCAAAAAGAGATACTCGACCTACTTTTTCGCGAAAAGTATCTTTGCCGCGTATTTTGAGAGTACTGAATCAATCTGTCCCAATAACTGATCCATCTGAACATCCCCATATGCACATAACCGCCATTTTCTCCTCTGGGTCTGTAAGAGCGCTCTTTCAAAAATTTAAAAAGAGGTCGAGTTAAATTATATTTTACTTTTCGTTAACGGAATAAAACTAGTTGCATACTTTATTGGAACTATAATGAAGTAATTTTCACCGATAAAAACAAAAGAAAGTCTAGGGGGTCGCTGCACACCCCCTTTAATACGGGCGGTGCTAGGCGAATACCTCAGGTACATTGCACTTTTGGTTAATGGAATGAGACTCGGCACATAGTTTACTGGGACCATATAGTACAATCTTGTCCTATGAGACCAAAGAAATATTCGAGGGGGGGTGCTGCAGACGCCCTTTTTTATCAATCTTAGATTGGCCGTATTTTCTCGTGAAAAGTAACTTCGCCGTATATTTCGAGGGTGCAGAATTCATATGTGACAACAACGAATCCATCTGAATATCTGCATCCGTGTAAACACGCCGTTTTTTCCTCTAGTTCTGTAGGAACGCTCTTTTAATAGTTTTTAAAGAGGTGTGGTAAAATGATACTAGACTTTTTGTTAATGGAATAAAATTTGGTACATCGTTTACTGGAACCATATTGACAAATTTTGTCCGATGTTTTTATCGGTGAAAATTACTTCATTATAGTTCCAATAAAGTATGCAACCAGTTTTATTCCGTTAACGAAAAGTCAAATATAATTTAACTCGACCTCTTTTTAAATTTTTGAAAGAGCGCTCTTACAGACCCAGAGGAGAAAATGGCAGTTATGTGCATATGGGGATGTTCAGATGGATCAGTTATTGGGACAGATTGATTCAGTACTCTCAAAATACGCGGCAAAGATACTTTTCGCGAAAAAGTAGGTCAAGTACCCCTTTTTGAGAAAAAGGGGGTGTGTAGAGCTCCCCTCGAAGATATCTCTGGTCTCGTCGGACGAAATTTGCCAATATAGTTCCAGTAAACTATGTTTCGAGTTTCATTTCATTAACTGTAAATTCAAAGTACCTGAGGTATTCGCCGTGTACAATTTGCATTAAAGGGGGTGTCCTGCGGCCCCCATCGAATTTTTTTTTGGTCTCATCGGACAAAATTACTCGATATGGTTTCAGTAAACTATGTACCGAGTTTCATGCCATTAACCAAAAGTGCAGCATCATTTTGCCTAGATTCCGCACTAGTAGTGATTTCTTAAATTACTATAAAGCTAAAATAGATTATAAGAAAAAATCGGAAATTATAAATTATCAATCAAGTAGTAATTCCAATGTTTTGTAAATCAGAGATAATTGAACTACCGCCTCGATCCCACCCAAGTTGTTATTGAGGTCAATATTTCTAATGCAAATCCTACCGAAATCGTCGAAGGAATTGTAGAATCAAAAGAAATAGATAAACAAACGTTTTTCTTGCAAATTCTTTAATTACATGTCATAATCAGAGAACCAAGGTCAGTGTTCTTAATCTTAACGAAACAAGTGTTGAAATTAATACTCCATTCGTTTTTATTCAACCTCAGTTGTAGCAGTGATAAGGAATATAATGGTAAATATTCCAGTGAATCTCAAACAAATATTTTAAATTTTAATAAATCCTCAAATACTAATAGCGAACGTATTAAATTACTAAAATCACTAACTTACTAAAAGCGAAAACAAGCAACATTACTTTTTATTTAGTGATTTGGATTACTAGTAATCAACTTAAGTATTAACGAATTAGTATGTAAACAAGTCAAACCGACTTATGTATCCCATTTTTTAGATACTTGTGAAATTGCCTTATTTAATCAGATAACCGTTATGCCTAAAACGTGCGATACGAGAGTGGTAAGTTTGCACTCTTCTATATATTATCAGCTAAAAAATCAAAACCGATGGATCTACATTGTTCCTAACGGTTCAGAAAATTTGGTAATAAACTGTCAAAATTCTAAAAATCCAATTGACGTGAATTTAAAAGGTTCAGGTATCATACAAATAAGTAAGGATTGTAAGGGATATTCAAATTCCGCCTTATTAACGCCAAATCGTCAATATTCTTCAACCTTACTAATAGATTTCTTACCTAATTTTAATTTAGATTTAGATTGTTGTGAATTTAATAATAAAAACAAAATAAATATTTCAGAATTAAATTTAGACAAAGGTTACAAAGTAACTTCTCTTCATTCTGAAGAACTTAATTTGGCCAGCTTTAAATTATCTCAGATTGATCAAATTGCTGACCAAGTCTTAAAAAATAATGTAACAGCAAACTCTCAATCAGTTCTTTATTATTTTGTGTATTCGTTTTGTGTAATTTTAACTATAGTTGTAGGAATCAAAATATTTTATAAATTCAAGAAAAAGGCATCTTGTGCGTGCATGTGGAGGTTTATCGAGTTTGTGTATAACTGTTAATAATAAAAATAATGCTAGAAGCACTCGAGAATCAAATTCATCAGAAATTGAGTTATCAGAAAACATTACCACACATATACAGGGTAGGCCTTCTGTAAGCTCAAGAAGGAGCAGCAGGATTTTTGATTAAGTTTAAAAAACTTTTTTTCATTAGTTCATTAGTAATTTCTCGACGCGTATTTCGGCAATAACTCATTTAACCAAAAAAATCAAAAATTTGTATGGACCGCCGAATGTGAGAATGCGTTTATGGACATTAAACAATGTTTGGTTTCTGATGCTCCAATTCTGACTAGGCCAGATTTTGAGAGAGAATTTTATAACTGCCCCTTCTCGTACCGGCCAAACTCAGCGAGCGGTGTAATGTTCGATTATAATTTTTGGGCGCCAAGTGACCCAAGCCCTTGTAAGACGAGTCGGTTGGCCACTTAACCCAGGAGCAGTAAGTAATAATAAGTAATAAGAAATAAAACAAAAAAAATTTAAATACTTGTAATACGCCAAATAACTTCCGATAAACGTTATAACGGTTGTAATTGAAATATCGGTAACAATCCACAGATATGTTTGAAGTTGGTGATATTTTTCAAGATAACCAGATAAATCTTTTATACCCACTACTTCGACTTTGAAGCCCTGGAAATAATGACGATAACGATAGGAGTAATTAGTTGAACTACAAAAGTACAACCAACCAAACGAAAAAACGCCTACAATGACATTATCAAAATTAGTTATGGATTATCACAGCACACAACTCTTACCTTCAAATATGAAGACGTTTTACTCAACAAACTATTCAAATCAAATCCGCAAATGCGATCAGATGATATACGCTACTACTACGAAAAAATCAGATACGATAAGCGTCTATCATCAAAGTGTAGAAAAACCACGAAAAAACTAAACTTAAACGGCCACAAGGCACTCGACTGTCGAACAAAAACCCGGAAACTTGTAAGATTGGGTAGGTGTCAGAACGCTCTTGTCTTTATAATAAATCCTAAACCTAAGAGAAGTTTTACTGTGGTCTTTACCTTGGACAAGCAATCAGCTTCGTCCAAACCAATTATTAAAAAATCGTCGATATAATTAACACAAGAGAGGGCCAGTTTTTTCGGCTAATTGTCTCGTACCTGTGGACTTAAAATAGGAACTATTAAAAGCCGCCTGGAATTAGAAATGCCGTTAAATAGATTAGCCAGAAGGCGACCAGCCTCACTGAAAGAAGATAAGAGAGTTTCACGCAAGAGCTGCGGAAACTCGTCCTCTGAAGAGAGGACAGGAGCCAACACTCGGCCTAAAGTACTTAGTCCCCGACCCAACTGGGTCTGGAATTTCAGATAAGCTGCATCCCGCAGTTTATTTGAAAAAATTGGCATAATTTCAGAATTTAATGTGGGAGCCGTTAGTCCAAAAGTGGACGGAGTGAGACTACGTGATTTAAGCTCCTAAACAGCTGTGCCGGAAAGCCCATTGGCAAATATGAGCTCCCGGCGAGCGAGAATAGCTTCATGCAAGCAGTAAGTAAGTATTTCGAATTTGTCGAAGGCTTGGCACCAAAAAGTTGCACAATTGCGTCTGTTAACTCCAGGTGATCCAGAAGTAAAATATCCGGATTCACTGGGAGTACAGGCGGTAACTGGGGCGTCGCCCTTGAAGAATGCTCAGCGGTGCCAGAAGCCACATCCGATAAAGCCCTTAAGGGGTTTTATAATACTACTAATAAGATGTATCAATCTATTTAAAAAAAGAAAATTTTCTTTTACATTTAGTATCGGAAAACAATGATAAGGATGAGTGATGATAATTAGATTTTCTTTAAAGATTAAATTTATTAAAGTGCTGCAAACCGAGCTGCAAACCATGAGAGCAATATATTGCTAAACTGCTTTTGAAATCTTGTCTTATAAGTATATCCATATTTATATACAGGATGTCCCTACGCTTCGTTATCGTAAAATTATGACTTGAACAAGCCTGTCAACGCAGCAAGGTGACTCGACACAATTCAGCCCCACATCAAACCTTCGACTTCGACATTCGACAACTAAAGCTATTGACGATGAACATTTAAAATAATAGATTTTTAGAAAAAAGAGCCGTTGTTTTCTACACAAAGTTGGCAACATTTAATAACCCATTTACATTAGCAGGCACTGTTCAAAATACTAAATCTTTTATGTAGCTCCTTATATAAAAAAGCTTTTCTTCTTTTAATTTATTCCCAACAAGCTGATGGTAGCCAAACCAGAATCCGTGGCATAATAAAACAGTAGATTAGAGTGAAGAAGCTTATACACTATACAGTTAGCTAAACAATTGAAAATAATTTTTTTTAACAATCCGCTTGCTTGATAAAAAATAATGTAGATTGAGTTTTTAAAATTTTTCTTTAAAATTTTCTTATTTAACCTACCAATGTTTTACCTTATTCAAAAGAGGAAAAAAATCTCTCATATGAGACTAAAAAATGTATACCGGGTGATTAGCACCAAACTTGGCCATAGGGCAATTTAACATTATGCATATTTCCAAAAATATATGAATTGCCATGGTAACTTGCCATGGTTACCAAATCCGGCAATAGCGATTTTATTTATCATAGGAAATTTTAAACTGTCAGTGTGTGATTTAAAGAAATATATTTCATGGCAATTCATATATTTTTGGAAATTAGCGTAATGTTAAGTCCCCCTATGGCCAGGTTTGGTGCTAATCACCCGGTATAGTGCAATTTAAAAAAAATAACGAAGATGCCATCCGTCTTAGCTGTTTGGAAAATAATAACTTTTTTGAGCTAAAATTGTAGAAAAGATCGTCTCATTTAATTTTATACAAGGTTGTATTTGTCTAAAGTTACTAATAACCCCCCTATAAGCTGGGGCCCTTTTTTGGAAACGCACGGTACCTATACTCGTAAGATAGGGATACGGGGTGGTGAATGAGAGTCATAGCCTCTTAGCAGATGGGTGGATTTTACAGGATGTGAAAAAAAAGAATTAAAAGGGTACAACGTCGAAACACGTTTATGTATTTTTTAAGGTTAGATTCTTATTACATTCAATTTGTAGTTCGAAATATAATTTCTTTTACTATTAAAAAGGGCTAACAATAAGCGTTCATAATTAAACTGGTCCACTGTAAAATATGAGTATTCGAATCTGAGTTTGGCGCTAATATCCAAGAGGTACGACTTAGCTCAGATTCCAGTAAAAAAATGCTTTTGCACCTATTCAAAACTAAAAATTTAGTCTATGTCACATAGCTCTTAGGCCTGGAAACCCCGCTAGTGAAGACTCCCTAGTACGATTTTTATTTATACATAAAGTTCAAAAAGTTACATAATTCAATAATTTTGTTATACTTTTCACATTTGTTAATAAATCAATGAGTTTAAGAAAAAATACGATAAGAAAACGTAACTAACATTAATTACGCTACTAATATTATTATTAATTAATATTAATTATATTAATTACGTGGTAATTACGCCATGTAATAGGCGTAATAAGGTAATAATTTAATAGGTCAATCCATCAAAGTTCCTCTCCAACTGGTTTAATCATTAGCTCGTGTATCTAAAATAAAACACAAAGATGACTACGAATATTATAAAATGTCAAAGGTCAATATAAAACAACCACAAGTAACTTCTTCTATAGTTAGTATAGGGTCTTCTAATTATTAATAGGTCTATGGCTTGCTCCATTTATGATAATCCTTGAGTTATTAATTGAGTAGATATGAGTAGTACACCAACCACCAAAAAAATTTTGCAATTGGTTAAGAATGTTAAGATGGTCTTCAGTAAACAGTAGGTACTTGCTTTGAGGCAGTGTGGAAAAACCAGATCATCCCACACTAGTGTCATCACATCAGCCATCTAATCAACATGCAGAAAACTTTTTTTAGTATTATGTATTATTTACCTGCACGTGCGGCGGAGTAGACAAAATATACATTACTGCACCTGCAATATCTTCTGGATTTAAAGTAGGAAAATCTTTAAACATTTCATTCACTTTATCGTTAGTACTATCAACTCCGCTTGCTTCCATGGACGTTTCTAAGATATCAGTTTCTACACATCCTGGACTTATACTCTAAAAAAGAATAGTTAAAAAAATAAGAGCTTCTTCCAATTCATCTATATACTTACAGTAACTTTAATTTTTTCTCCGGATCTAACTAGTTCATATCTTAACGTTTCTGTTAATGCAGTTACTGCATATTTAGATGCAAAATATATACTCAAATCTGGTACATTGACAACTTTGTGTCCAACAATACTATTCAAATGTATTATATGTCCATCGACTTTATTAGCTCTCATATCTTTCACAGCTTCCCGAGTAGCAATGCACAAACCCAAGACGTTAGTGTCAAGCACTTCTCTCCATAATTTCGTAGAACCCTCCGATAAACTCGAGTGCCTTACCACACCTGCGTTGTTTATTAAAATATGCACCGGACCTACATTTTCTTTTACCCATTTGAACAAATCCAAGATACTCTGTTCTTGGGTTATATCAGCACAGTAAGGGTACACATTTCCCTTCTCTCTTTGAGTTTCTTTCTGCAAAATTTTAAGCTTTTCTTCTCCACGAGCTACTGCGACAACCTAAAAAGAATTTTTTTTATATGTGTTGGTTTTTAAGAAAAGTATTACTTCGATTCCAGCACATGCCAATTCTTTTGCTATTGCATATCCTATACCTGAACTAGCACCAGTTACAATTGCAGCTTTTCCCACCCAACGAGATATTGAAGAATTCATGTCGAATTGGAACTAAATACCGTGGTATAATATAATATAATAGGTTCATAAGCGTGGTAAAACGCAATCACGACTTGCTAACTTTAAAGATAAGCAATGCATAATGCTGGGTTTCCATTACTGCGATTAGAGTGCGCGTCGCTCCGCCCATTACTATTTTTCACCGCTCTAATTTAACTCACTTAACTTAACTTAACTTTGCGAATTGAAAAAATTGGCAAAAAGGGGCATAAGTACATTAATATTACTAACAGTGCTCTAGTAATCAGGCAATTAGAGCTAAATAGTAAATTAGTAATTAGTACATACTAGATAACATTAGATAATTATCGTTTATAGATATAATAATATAGAAACTTACTTGTTTGTATAATTACTTAATAATCCTACTAATAAGATGTACTTGTACATCTATCTAAAAAAAGGAAATTTTTTTTACGTTTAGTATCGGAAAACAATGATAAGGATGAGTGATGATAATTCGATTTTCTTTAAAGATTAAATAATAAATTAAAGTGCTGCAACTATTGCAGCAATTATATTGCTATATTGCTTTCAAATCTTGTCTTTTACCAGTATATTCATATTTATATACAGGGTGTCCCAACGCTGCGTTATCGTAAAATTATGACTTTGCTATAGATTTTTTGTTTTCTTCATTCTAGAAAATCTTTCCTTGTTGAAGATCCACTTCTCATTTATTTGTACAATTATTATTGTTTGTATCTTGTATACAGTACATATTACATAATTTGGAGCACATGATTTGCAAAAACCGATTTTGAGTAGAGGTTTTTAACTCTTCGTTAATCTCGTTTCGTTTCGTGATCGGTTTCGTGATCTATAGTTATTTTGATGGTAATGCCCAGTGCCCCCTTAAAGGACTGGGCAATGGGTACAGTCAGCCTCACAATTATTGGCCACCCTGGCTATACGTTTAGCACGAATTGTGGATGTAACAATCAAAACACCTCATACTTAAATTGAGAGGTAACTTTATTTTACCAACAACTAGTAAATCAACAACTTCCCCTTCTGTCATTTTGCATTTGTTAGCTAATTACCCTGGCGTATAGCAAGGGTGGACAATAATTGTGAGGCTGACTGTACACTGGAGGCACCGTTACTCATAGACCTAACTATACTGGTAAACTTATTTATTTTTTATTTTTAGAAAAAACATCATTCTTCATACAGAGGTTTGCTTCTTCTGAAAAGTTCTTTGCCATAATCAAAAGGTCGATATAACGTACAGGGTCTTTAGAAAATAAAAAATGTTAAATGATAATAACTTCAAAAGTACTTAAAAAATCAAAACGTATTGGTTATTCTGAATGGATCTGGCTAAAGAATAACAAACAAATAAAACACAAAACAAATATTGCATTAATTGCTCCTTTGTTATTAATACAGCTTAATTACACCTGGTACAATACAATAGACTTTTTAGAGTTTGGTAAGTCAATCCATCAAAACTGCTCCCCAACTGACCTTATCATTAGCTCGTGTATCTAAAATAAAACAAAATTTAATTCTACGTTTATCAAAAATTATTAAAAATTAATAAAAATTAATTAATAAAAATATTCTTTTGAATAGAGAGTAAGGGGCATCCTCATCTTCTTATTTTGATTGCTTATGGACTGTTTCTGCTGTTCAACCAAGAAGCGAAAGATTAGACATTATTGTAGTATTATTTACCTGAACATGCGGAGGAGTAGACAAAATATACATCACTGCATTTGCAACATCTTCTGATTGTAAACTAGCAATATTTTTTAATATTTCCTTCATTTCTTCGCTAACACTCTTAACTCCACTTCCTTTCACGGATGCTTCAAATAATTCAGTGCTTACAAACCCTGGACTTAAACTCTAAAAAGCAATCAATTTTTAACCAAATAAGAACTTCTTCGAATTTACCTACTTACAGTAACTTTAATTTTATCTCCAAACGCATTGAGTTCGAATCTTAAAGTTTCAGTTAAAGCAGTTACTGCATGTTTAGATGCATAATACACGTTCGCATTTGGTATATTGTGAACTTTGTGTCCAGCAATACTATTAATATGTATTATATGCCCATCAACTTTATTAGCTCTCATATCTTTTACAGCTTCACGAGTTGTAATGCACAAACCCAAGACGTTAGTATCGAGCACGTCTCTCCATAACTTTGTAGAACCCTCCGTTAAATTCGTTTGCCTTACTACACCTGCATTATTGATTAAAATATGCACTGGACCTACATTTTTTGTCACCCATTTGAACAAATCCAAGATATTCTGTTCTTGGGTCATATCAGCACTATAAGGGTATACCTTTCCCTTTTCCCCTTGAGTCTGTTTCTGCAAGTTTTTAAGTTTTTCTTCTCGACGAGCTACAGCGACAACCTAAAAAATACATATTTTTTTAAAATATGTTAATTTTTAAGAAATATATTACATACTTCGACTCCAGCACATGCTAATTGTTTTGCTATTTCATATCCTATCCCTGAACTTGCACCAGTTACAATTGCAGCTTTTCCCACCCAACGTGACATTGAAGAACTCATGTTGAACAATTAAAATTACAACGTGACATTGAAGAACTCATGTTGAACAATTAAAATTAAATTCTGTTACCACAGATAGTTGAATGAGAAATGTAATCAAGTAAATAGATATTTATAAGTACTCTAAGTGCATTATATGATCTAATACCTGCATTTGACCTCTAACTGACTAACACGCAGTTAAACAGTGCATCCTTATCTACAGTATGTTTCGCTTTAGTTGAGAACACTTCAGAAATTTTTTGTTTTTTAAAGCATTCGGAATAGGAATTTTATCAGTTATGTAGGCCATTAAAATCTATCTTTTTGTAAGAATAGAATTTTTTCAAAAGTCAAAATCGAGTCACTTAGAATTAAAATAAAAAATAGTAGCGATTGAGATACAGGATAGAGCAAAAATATATTTTTTTCATTAAAAATAAATTTTTGTTGGGGCGTAGCGTTGGGACACCCTGTGTATTTATATTTATAATGAAATAAAAAACAATTATCATAAATCTTCCATACACTGTATGTAAATAAAATATTTTGGCTCTACTTCTTGTACAAAATCTGTGTTGGTTAACCCTCCATCCAACGGGTGGGTCAAGAATCACACGAGCCAACGGGTGAAGCCTGTTACGCTCACTTTATATCTATAGCTAAAAAATAGTAAGGGTGCAAGAATTGCACTAAAATTTTTTTAATTGAAAATCTACCTTATTCTTCATTATTTTACAGAAGAATTAAAGCGTAGGTCCTTTTGTTAGGTATTATTTTTTGATTTTAAATTTTTTATCCTTTTTTGACATTGTTTATTGAAAACTGTTTTTTATGGACATTGAAGGAAAATAAAGTTGATTATCATAATACATCAAATAAGCAGAAAATTACAAAAAAATTAAATTATAAAATTCTCAACACAAACTGCAAGGGCCTAAACTTCATTGAAATAGCAGGCTTCAATGTACTAAATATATAACCAAGCCTTACAAAACTGGAAAAATAATAAGAATTTTTGCTTATGTTGCACTTGTCACCTAAACAAAAAATTTACAAACAAGCATTGAAACTTAAAACCAATTATTTTTTATGGTCTGCAGATAAATTTTGCGCTTAAATAATGCTTTATAACAAAAATAATCGGTTATTACAAAGTTACACGAACCGACGGGTGAAGCCTGTCAGAACAAACTGTGTCCTAGAGGATTCATTTTTTGAAAAAATTTGAAAAGCAAATGCTGATGATATGAGTTATTACAAGTTAAGAAGGTAGACAGAATATTACAGTAAAAAGTATTTCTTTTTTTAAGTTACAGACAATTTTCACTTTTGCTTGCACTCACAGGCTTCACCCGTTGAATGGAGGGTTAAAAGTATTTTGACAAAAATTTGTTTTCTACGTTCTAGAAAATCTTCCGTTGTTGTAGATCCACTTCTCATTTATTTGTACAATTATTATTGTTTGTATCTTGTATACAGTACATATTACATAATTTGGAGCACACGATTTGCAAAAACCGATTTTGGGTAAAGGTTTTTAACTTTAAATATTTTCGTGATCTATAGTTATTTTGAAGGTAATGCCCAGTGCCCCCCTTAAGGGTCAAGGCAACGGGTACAGTCAGCCTCACAATTATTGGCCACCCTGGCTATACGTTTAGCACGAATTGTGGATGTAACAATCAAAACACCTCATACTTAAATGGAGAGGTAACTTTATTTTACCAACAACTGGGTAAATCAAAAACTTCCCCTTCTGTCATTTTGTCTTTGTTAGCTATTAACTACCCTGGTGTATAGCAAAAGTGGACAATAATTGTGAGGCTGACTGTACACTGGAGGCACCGTTACTCGTTGCAATATACAGTGTGTCCGCAGATAGACCTAACTATACTGGTAAGTGGTAAACTTATTTATTTTTCATTTTTAGAAAAAAGATCATTCTTCATACAGAGGTTTGCTTCTTCTGAAAAGTTCTTTGTCATAATCAAAAGGTCGATATAACGTACAGGGTCTTTAGAAAATAGAAAATGTTAAATGATAATAACTTCAAAAGTACCTAAAAAATCAAAACGTATTGGTTGTTCTGAATGGATCTGGCTAAAGAATAACAAACAAATAAAACACAAAACAAATATTGCATTAATTGCTTCTTTGTTATTAATACAGCTTAACTACACCTGGTACAATACAATAGACTTTTTAGAGTTTGGTAAGTCAATCCATCAAAACTGCTCCCCAACTGGCCTTATCATTAGCTCGTGTATCTAAAATAAAACAAAACTTAATTCTACGATTATCAAAAATCATTAAAAATTCATGAACGCTCAACATCTAACCAAAATATTCTTTTGAATAGAGAGTAAGGGGCATCCTCATCTTCTTATTTTGATTGCTTATGGACTGTTTCTGCTGTTCAACCAAGAAGCGAAAGATTAGAGATTATTGTAGTATTATTTACCTGAACATGCGGAGGAGTAGACAAAATATACATCACTGCATTTGCAACATCTTCCGATTGTAAACTAGGAATATTTTTTAATATTTCCTTCATTTCTTCGCTAACACTCTTAACTCCACTTCCTTTCACGGATGCTTCAACAAATTCAGTGCTTACATGCCCTGGACTTACACTCTAAAAAGCATTTTTTAACCAAATAAGAACTTCTTCGAATTTACCTACTTACAGTAACTTTAATTTTATCTCCAAACGCATTGAGTTCGAATCTTAAAGTTTCAGTTAAAGCAGTTACTGCATGTTTAGATGCATGGTACACGTTTGCATTTGGTATATTGTGAACTTTGTGCCCAGCAATACTATTAATATGTATTATATGCCCATCAACTTTATTAGCTCTCATATCTTTTACAGCTTCACGAGTTGCAATGCACAAACCTAAGACGTTAGTATCGAGCACGTCTCTCCATAACTTTGTAGAACCCTCGGTTAAATTTGTTTGCCTTAGCACACCTGCATTGTTGATTAAAATATGCACTGGACCTACATTTTTTGTCACCCATTTGAACAAATCCAAGATATTCTGTTCTTGGGTCATATCAGCACTATAAGGGTATACCTTTCCCTTTTCCCCTTGAGTCTGTTTCTGCAAGTTTTTAAGTTTTTCTTCTCGACGAGCAACAGCGACAACCTAAAAAATGTTTAGTTTTGTAAATGTGTTGGTTTTTAAGGAATATATTACATACTTCGACTCCAGCACATGCTAATTGTTTTGCTATTTCATATCCTATCCCTGAACTTGCACCAGTTACAATTGCAGCTTTTCCCACCCAACGTGACATTGAAGAACTCATGTTGAACAATTAAAATTAAATTCTATTACCACGATAGTTGAATGAGAAATGTAATCAAGTAAATAGATATTTATAAGTACTCTAAGTGCATTATATGATCTAATACCTGCATTTGACCTCTAACTGACTACACGCACTTAAACAGTGCATCCTTATCTACAGTATGTTTCGCTTTAGTTGAGAACACTTTCAGAAATTTTTTGTTTTTTAAAGCATTCGGAATAGGAATTTTATCAGTTATGTAGGCCATTAAAATCTATCTTTTTGAAAGAATAAAATTTTTTCAAAAGTCAAAATCTAGTCACTTAGAATTAAAATAAAAATGTCATTTCAGATAAAGTAAAAGTTATATTAGCGATTGAGATACAGGATAGAGCAAAAATATATTAGAAAAAGTTGTAGCAAATTAATTAAAGTACTTTTCGTTTTTAATTTATTATGTCACTACACCAAGTCTGTTATAACTTGTAATTTCAATTACAAGGGTGGTATGAAACAAACAATTGAAAATTGTTTAAAGCGATGAAATGTCTAGTTTATTGAAAATTTTATACAAGTTTTAAAGATTCGGTCTCTTTATCCCTACCGCTCGCCAGCATCAATCAGTATTGCAGTACTTGTTCGACTATGCATGCAGCTGAAATTATTTTTCCATAATTTGCAACTTGTTAATTTTCACACATTTAAAAAATTTTTCATCTCACCGAAAGTGAAACACACTGTATAGGTATGTGCATTTAAATTTAAATTTTAATAAATAAATTTAAATAATAAAATGTAAAATAATTATGAAGTAATTAATAGAATCAATGCTAACAAGTAACTACATACATTGTATAGACTAGACGCAAAAGTTAAAGTATTTTATGCAAGCGGCATTTCATATAACATTTTGGTAACCGATATTTTCCCAATATTTCAACCCTACTGAATACGAAAATTGCGGTTACCAAAGCAAAATCTTAATCGGGATCGTGATATTCAAGATGACGCCCAAGATGTCTGCTTTGTTATTTTTGATAAAATAATTATGAACAATTAGGACAAATATTGTCATTGGTCGGGATAGATAATTTTATACCCTACAATTTTTATTAGAAGTAAAATTATCTTCAGATCACTCCTAAAAGAGCTAGAGTCGATAAAAGCACCAGTGTTGTATAAACCGTCTTAATACATAAAGCAGTATATGGAAGCATCTTGGTGAGTTCAGCGAGGTAGCTTTCCCAGTATCCAGCTAGGATGTATCTGTTAAAACATGATCAGAGCAAATCAAGTCCATAAAAGTCGATCATAAAGAGGATATTGCGTCTTCTGTTTTGACAACACACGGTGCTTCTCCCGACTCTCTAGACCCTTAAAGAGTGATTTTACTGTAATTTTTTGTAGACCATAAAATTATCTATCCGAGCTAACAAAAATATTTGTCTTAATTGCCATAATAATTAATCCATCAAAATAAATAAAAAGAGCAAACATGTATATTACGACGATTTTTACGCACACGATGTCTTTAGCTGGCTTTCGCTCCTTAATAAGCAATCTTACGGTACTTTTACATTTAATAATAATTGTAGGGAACCTTGTATATCTAATTCAATCAAAACAGTTGTCCAAGTTTCAATAATAATTCTTCCATCCAAATAAATCTTAATTAATGAAGCAGACAACCTAGTCGCCATCTTGAATATCGCGCTTCCGGTTTAAATTTCACTGTGGGTAACCGCAATTTTTGGATTCAGGGCGTCGAAATATTGGGAAAACATCGGTTACCAAAATTTTATATGAAATTCCGCTAGCATTTCGATACTGGGATTTTGTTCCAATTTCACGGTGCTTCTTCCGACTGTAGTTCCTTAAGGAGTGATCTGAAGATAGTTATAGGGGAACATGGGGCACAGAGGACATAGTAAGCCTTTTTTATCAATTTCTCTTTTTCTTATTCAATTAATGGGAAACTAATACTTGAATCACCTAGGTACATATGTACCTGAAACATAAGTAAAATATTGTTTCTTAACTGCTACTGCAAATCGCTGTAATTAAAGATAAAAGAGCGATTACCTGTGGCCCTCTTCGCCCCGTACATGGGGGCGAAGAGGACCGGCAAGTGAGGTAAAGAGGACCATTATTTGCCAATTGAATAAATGATTGTGATATTGTTTTTATCAGTTTAGTTCATCATGTTATAATTTTGACAAAGTAAAAACAACTTAAGATAAGTTTTTAAAAAAAGAAATTACAAAAAAACTATTCATGTTAGTGTGTTGAATAAAATGATCTAAGTATTTTATAAAATAGGCATTGTCCATCTATCCAGTACCATTAGAATATCCAAAAGACCCTACTGGACACGCTTTTATAGAGTGGATTCATTTTTCCCTCGTAAATAAAATAAACGAAGACACACAACTACAGATGCGGATATACCATATAAAACACATATTGAATCAAGCGGACCTCTGTACCCCATTGGCGCGCTTTTCTTTGTTTGGAGGTTCATAAGCTAAAGATTATAGCTTAGGTCAAACTTTTCACTTGAATATGTTAAACTAGTATCTTAACAATAACTTATGACGATGAGCTATCATTAACCACGTTTCATATTAAAGATAACAACAAACTAACGTAATTGAAAATTAGATCACTTCCCGTAAATTTTGAATTTATCTTGTACAGACTAAGATTGTTTACAATACAACTATTTGAATGCTAGGTTTACTACAAAATGTGTAAATTATGCATTTTGACTGTTAACTTATAGATGAAGCACCTGGTTTTAAACTAATCGGGGAGGTCCCCTTCGCCTCACTGGTCCTCTCTGCCCCATCTTCCCCTACCTCTAATAAAAATTGTAGAGTATAAAATTATCTATCCGAACCAATAAAAATATTTGTCTCACTTGTCCATAATGATTCCATCAAAAATAACAAAGCTGACATCTTGGGTGTCACCTTGAATATGACGCTTCCGGTTAAGATTTCGCTTTGGTAACCGCAATTTTCGTATTCAGCAGGGTTGAAATACTAGGAAAACATCGGTTACCAAAATGTTATATGAAATGCCGCTTGTATGGTTAAGGATATGTTTTTTCCAATAACAGTCCTAGTCTAGTATTATAATTAAATAAAAATTAAATGTTAATAAAAATAAATAAATAAAGGGTACCTAAATACCTATTCCCTATTAAAAATGTTAAAACGTTCTAAAACGCAAAAATGAAAACTAAGCATAAACTATCGTATATTGACCTTTAGAAACCAATAATGAAATTTCAGTTTCCCCCCATTTCCTTTTTAACATCCCTAAGGCCGAGATTTTCATTAGGAGTTTAAACTACGTTCCATCTGAACGAAGATCAATCTCATACGCTGTACTGTAACGTAAACGAGTTACGGCGCATGAGCTTGAACTTCGTTCAGATGAAACGTAGTTTAAAAATTTATTTGAAAGTACTACAATGAAGATTGCATAAAGAAGATGGAAATGGGTATATACTGAAATGTGTATTACACCTAAAGGGAAATATTTTAAAAAATTTACAAAATATGAACCAAAAGGTAATATTTTATAGACCACGGACAATACCGACGGTTTTTAGGTATCGAAACACCTGTTTAGGATAACTTTACAAGGGAACATACTTATTTACCTATTGTTTTAATAATTTGATTCGCAAATAAAATTTTGAAGCTTTTTTTTTTAAATTTTTCGAACAAAATGTTGAAAAATTTGCTTGATAAGACGAAAAAAGAAAAAAAGGTAACAAAAACTGTAAAAAAGGTACCAAATAGTTAAAAAAGGTGCTATAAACGAAAAACAGCAAAAAAAGGTAAAAAGAAGTTAGGCTCATATGAAAGGAAATTTTTGGAAACGGATTTTGTCGTTAATTGTGTGTCATTACCTAACTTCCCTATAAAAAGGTAAAAAACCTAAAATCTCAGCTCTATAAATAACACTCAATAATCAATATACACCTTACACCTGGTATACTAAAACAGAATTTTTAGTTTGGTTTTGGTAAGTCATTCCATCAAAATTTCTCCCCAACAGGCTTTATCATGAGCTCGTGTATCTGAAATAAAACAAATAAAGATCTTAGTTTTGAGTTTATCAAAAAAATATTAAAATATATGAACGCTCAACATCCAACAAATATTTTGTTAAATAGAGAGTACGGGGCATATTCTTTTTATATTAATAGGCTTATAGGCTGCCTCCGTTGTTCAACCAAGAAGCAGATATAACATTATTGTAGTATTATTTACCTGAACATGCGGTGGAGTAGACAAAATATACATTACTGCACTTGCAACATCTTCTGAATGTAAACTAGGAATATTTGTAAACATTTCCTGCATTGCTTCGCTAATACTCTTGCCACCGCTTCCTTGCACAGATGCTTCAAAAATTTCTGTCTTTACATACCCTGGACTTACACTCTAAAAAACGATATTTAATAAATAAGCACTTCTTCCACTTTGCCTACTTACAGTAATTTTAATTTTATCTCCGGACGCAACGAGTTCATATCTTAACGTTTCAGTTAAAGCAGTTACTGCATGTTTAGATGCAGGATATACATTCAAGTTTGGTACATTGCCAACTTTGTGTCCAGCAATACTGTTAATGTGTATTATATGCCCATCGACATTATTAGCTCTCATATTTTTTACAGCTTCACGAGTTGCAATACATAAACCAAAAACGTTAGTATCGAACACGTCCCTCCATAACTTTGTAGAACCCTCGGTTAAATTCGTTTGCCTTAGCACACCTGCATTGTTGATTAAAATATGCACTGGACCTATATTTTTTGTCACCCATTTGAACAAATCCAAGATATTCTGTTCTTGGGTCATATCAGCACTGTAAGGGTATACTTTTCCCTTTTTTCCTTGAGTTTCTTTTTGCAAGTTTTTCAGCTTTTCTTCTCGACGAGCTACAGCAACCACCTAAAAAATATATTTTTTTTAAATATGTTGATTTATAAGTAAAATATTACTTCGACTCCAGCACATGCTAATTGTTTTGCTATTTCATATCCTATGCCTGAACTTGCACCAGTTACAATTGCAACTTTTCCAACCCAACGTGACATCGAGCAACTCATATTGTTTTCTAGATGTATTTATCACGAAAATTGAATGAGGAATCTAATACTATGGCTGTTTGAGATAAATGATAAGTTAATAGAGAAACTACCAAAGGTTGCGGTTATTTTACAATGTCACTGCATGATTTGAAACACTCAATAATAACAATGTGTGTTATACTTAATACGTCTCTAATTACACTTGTCTTAGAAAAAAAAATTAATTTTATTAAATAGAAATTGATTTCAAGGGCATTTATATTTGCATCTATCACGCAATTATTGAAAGTGGAAAATTCTTAATCAGTAGGTATCTTTAACCTTCCGAAGGCACACTTAAGGTACCTTTCCACTTTACACGTACACTTTTGTGGCGCGACTTTTTATAGTGCAATTCTAAAATTGCACGTTGTGTTCACACACAAGCAAAAAAAAAGTCTAAAATTACTCTACAAATGAATTGCGCAACTGAAATGTATCAACGACACTTTTTAAAGTTGCAAAACCATTCACACACGGTATGCCACTTTATATTGCGCAACTCCTACTGCAACTTTCAATAGACTAATTTAATGAGTTTAAAATTAGTGATCAAAATGTGTACTGATGATGATATTGTAGAACTCCACTTAATTTTATAGTGGTCGGCTGCCCCAGCCGAAATCAAGACGTCTCGGGGCGTCTCCACTTTTGAATTTCTTCATCTTGGACCGTTAATTCTTGTACTGGTTCACAAACTGTGAATTTTCTTTTTTACTTTTTCAGTGGAAATTTTCAACACATATTGCGGTTTCTCTTTGTCATCTATCCTGGAATTCTGCCAACTATTAAATTGATTAATTTGAAAACATTCTGAGCTTTCCACTTATTTTTAAAGGTCGCACCACACACACAGGCTTGCCTTCCGGTTTGGCCTGTGCAGGGAGCTGTGCACCATTCAGGCGGTCTGCACGGGCCAAACCGAAAGACAAGACCTGTGTGGGTGGACGAGCCTAATGGAAAATATTTATTTAATTAATTTTGTAAATTGTTCTTCTTTTTAGAGGGACAATTTTCATCTCAAATTTCACTATTTTCAATTTGAAAAAATATCATATTTGTTTGGTGCTTCTTTCTTTTCTGACTAACCGAAGTAAACAATATGTGTTTAAAAGTAAAAATTACTTCGCAATCTATTTGTAGGGCTCTTACTATATGTTTGTAACCTTATTAAATCATGATGCAGTGTGGAGTCTACCTGGAAGAAGAAAATGTACTCTTTTTTTTCATCTGTTTAAAGGCCGTGCCACACATACAAGCTTACCTTCCCGTTTGGGCATCGTTCAGGCGGCCACCTGCACAGGCCAAACCGGAAGGTAAGCCTGGCGCGGCCTTTTAATTTTAGTAATAATGAAATAAAAGATGTAAAATCAAACACCAAATATCACGACTACTTTTTCAAGCACACCTCTTTGATTCAGAGTAATATTTCACCATATTATCGTGCAAGTGCAACATAGTTGCGCCAAAAATTTAGTATGATATTTAGTCTATATCAAATGGCTCTTAGGGTCGTTTTAGATGGACTAATTGCGAGTTTCTGAAAAGAGAGTTATCTACTGACGAATAGATATCTATTCATTCTGTCTCTCGATGGCCAGTCAACTTTAACCATTCTATAACCACTGATTTTCTCCGGTTAGTTTAGCAGGAGCTAACTTAAGTCAAGTTATGTACGCTCGTGGCGCTGGTGTTTGTTTTGTTTGTTATTGTCAATCGCGTTTAAATGTACAAAATTTCTACCTGTTTTTGGGTGCCTATTGTTAAAAAAAAATTTTGTCCATTATTTTACCTGATGTATGCAAAATATTTCTTTAAGCTTCTCTTTGAATTAAAAAAAATTTTAAAAGGTTCGAGAATTTGTTTCTTTTTCTACATTTTTAATCACCGGCCTACAGGAATTTGCATTTCTTGTGCTTTTTTTAATTAATTTTAAAGAATACAAAGTATCACCTTAAATTAATCATATTTAATATTATTTTTTTTTTGGCTTAGGTATTTAATGATTTTTTTTTAGAGATAATAGTCAATTTTATAATATTATTTAATATTTATTAATTAATTGGCTATCTCTAAAAAAATAATAATTATTTTATACGTATATTTTGATCAAAAAAATTGTAACATCAAGTGACGATTATTTATAAACGAGCGCGAATTAGTTATTCTTTTGCCAATCCATCTATTGTCGAAAAACAGAATGACGTTATTTCTATCCAAGTTACACGACAATTTTAAATGTTAGCCGACCGTCGAGCAACCCGATTTGACGAGTTATGGGTTCCATAAGTTAGCTCTAGCTAAGTTAGCTAGAGCTAAGCAAAAATGTACCAGCAACCGGCCATAAGTATTGTACTAACTGTTAGTAACTGAATCAACCCAAGGAGTAAAAGCACGGGAATCTAAGCTTTAAGATCGTGCCTAGAAATTTTGATGCGCGACCGTTTTGATTGTGCATTGTCGAGTTATTACACAAACTTCACTTTTTTTAAATACGAATCATAGGCGGCTATGACTTTATTAAATAAAGTATTTTTTTCTCTTTTTAATAATATAAATGTTGGTTTAGGTATTTTTTAATTTCACTGACATAGGCTGTAAAAACAGTTTTTTACGATTAGATTCGTTAAGTCAAGGGGTGCCATGCAAAAATATTAACAATTGATATTTACCGTGAGTTTATCTCAAAAAAGAGATCGAAGGTGCGTGGTCTATTTTTCCATATCTTCTCTAGTTACCGAGTTGCCCTAATCGACGTTTTCATAGGGCAACTCTGGCAACTCGGTAATTATATATTTCATCTCTCCTTTTGAGAAACCTCCTTTTTTACCTAATAATGGTAAAATCAAAATCCTGCCACCTTCTTTTGTTTTCGAGTTATGTCAAGTGGCAATAAAGTACGACTAATTTTATTTCTATATTTGTGTTTATTGCAAAAATAACTGAGTAAACAATGATATTAATGTACTTCATAATTTAGGAAATAAAAACTTAAAAAACTTGTTAAAGGTGTTTAAATTTCAAAATCTCGGGTTGTAATCGAAGCATGGATTTATGTTTTGTTATACCGGCTTTTGTTTTTATTCTAGAGCAGCTTGATCCTCAATTTTTATTAACAAATTAGCTTATTTGAGTACAAAATTTAAAAATAAATACTCAAGTGGTATACATTTATGAAATCAGCAAAAAAGGTTCTATGAGATGGTGCTAAAACAAAAGATTGCGCCTATTTAAAAAACTAAAGTTGATGAAGGTTCCAGAAAACCGAAACGTTTTACATCAAATGTGTTTTCGGAATCAGGTGTAGAATACAAAATGGCTTAGGAGAAGTTTGGTCAGATTTTAAAAATTTTTGATAATAAGGAAAATAAAGTCAAAAAACGAAAAGTCAATTTTTTGGTTTTTTGTCAATAGCTCAAAAACAAAAGCAGCTAGGGCAGTTTTCTTTTCAGATTATTAATGGGACTAAAATTCTGCAACTTTGCCCTAATTTAACCGTTTCTCTATCTCTTCAAATAAGCGAGATCCCCATGGTGCCGGTCGAATTTGAATAACCCTGTATAGGGTGTTCCATTTAAAAAATAAGTGACATATTCCTGAATCTCGGTAACTAGATCCTTTTCCGTTTTTTCAACTACATCACTAAAACCGGAAAAATAAGTACTATAACTTTACTAATTTAACCGCATTCGTATCTTTACAAATAAATAGGATAGCTATTGTAAACTGTTTTCATGAACACACTGTAGATGACCAGAAGCAGGTAATGGTAATCCATGCCCGATGTAGTTACATTTTGCCTCCTAAGAGGCAACTTTTGCGAGTTATTAAATTTTTACTTTTCAAATTTCATTTTTCGCTCCATCCTAATGAATAGTTTTGGTGACAAATATTTAAAGGAGTCAATACTTGCAGTAGTAGAGTTTTACATGAAAACCCCGACGTATCCGGTACTACTTTAAACACTCTATGCAGTATACACTTTTTGTTAATTCTTGCTCATTTTCGAGAGAGCGACTAACCTAATAATCTAATAATAAAAATGTATCGGTTCCTGTGAATACATCTGGCTAAAGAATAACAAACAAATAAAATATAAAACAACTATTATATGAATTGATCAAAATCTTCTCTTCTTATTAATACAGTTTAACTATACGTGGTATAATACAACAGAATTTTTAGAGTTTGCTAAGTCAATCCATCACAATTGCTCGCCAATTGGCTTTATCATTAACTCGTGTATCTGAAATAAAACAAAACTTAATTTTAAGTTTATCAAAAATTATTCTTTATTAAAGTATTCATTTGAATAGAGAGTAAGGGGCATCCCCATCTTTTTATATTCATAGGCTTATGGACTGTTTCCGCTGTCCAAAAATGACATTATTGTAGTACTATTTACCTGAACATGCGGTGGAGTAGACAAAATATACATTACTGCACTTGCAACATCTTCTGATTGTAAACTAGGAATATTTTTTAACCTTTCCTTCATTTCTTCGCTAATACTCTCAACTCCACTACCCTTCGCAGAAGCTTCAAAAAATTCAGTATTTACATGCCCTGGACTTACACTCTAAAAAGTAATTTTTAACCAAATAAGAACTTCTTTCAATTTACCTTACAGTAACTTTAATTTTATCTCCAAACGCATTGAGTTCACATCTTAAAGTTTCAGTTAAAGCAGTTACTGCATATTTAGATGCATGCATGATATACATTCAAATTTGGTACATTGTGAACTTTGTGTCCAGCAATACTATTAATATGTATTATATGCCCATCAACTTTATTAGCTCTCATATCTTTTACAGCTTCACGAGTTGCAACGCACAAACCCAAGACGTTAGTGTCGAATACGTCTCTCCATAACTTTATAGAGCCCTCGGTTAAAGTCGTTTGCCTGCGGACACCTGCATTGTTGATTAAAATATGCACCGGACCTACATTTTTTGTAACCCACTTGAACAAATCCAAAATATTCTGCTCTTGGGTCATATCAGCACTATAAGGGTATATATTTCCCTTTTCTCCTTGAGTTTCTTTCTGCAAGCTTTTAAGCATATCTTCTCGACGAGCTACAGCGATAACCTAAAAAATACATATTTTTTTATACGTGTTCGTTTTTGAGGAATATATTACATACTTCAACTCCAGCACATGCTAATTGTTTTGCTATTTCATATCCAATGCCTGAACTTGCACCAGTTACAATTGCAGTTTTTCCCACCCAACGTGACATTGAAGAACTCATGTTGAATAATTAGAATTATATTCTATTACCATAATAGTTGAATGAGAAATGTAATCAAGTCAATAGATATTTATAAGTAATCTTGCGCATTATGATCTAATGCGTGCATGTGACCTCTGACTGACTACACGCACTGATTTCCCTTATCTACACATCTACAGTATGGTCCGCTGTAGTTGAGAATTTGTTTAAAAGCAATCGGAATGAAAAAAAAATTTTTTATTTAATGTAGTTTTTGCTTTTATTTTTGTTTTTTCCTTATCAATATTTTAGTATCAATATCAATATCAAGCACATAAAGTATGATTCACCTCTCAACATTCAGCTATTTGATCAAAGTCTATCACGGAATGATTTTGCATTTCCATTGCGAAAAATCTTTTGTTAAATTATGTTCAACATGAACTAGAGCACCCTGTTAGTAATACAAAAAGTTTAATTCATAATGAAATTTTTAGAATTGTGTCTTTTTGAAGACCGCCGTTGCCAGAGGCATATGCATATGTGCATTGTGCATGGCTAGATTACTTAATGTGCAACAATCCACAATTTCTTAGATAATGCATCGTTTTAGAGAAACTGCTGAATATAGCAGAAAGCCAGGACAGGGTGTTGAGAAGGTTACAACAGCTATAGATGGCCAATTTCTAAATATGAATGTATTGCGCAAGAGTAACTAAAGGCTCCTCTTAACACACAGGCTTGCCTTCCGGTTTGCGAGAATTCAGGCCACCTGAATGCTCCGGTTTGGACTGTGCAGGCCATCTGTACGCTATGTCTACAATGCTCCGGTTTGGCCTGTGCAGGCCGCCGATTTGGTCTGTGCAGGCCGCCTGCACAGGCAAACCGGAAGGCAAGCCTGTGTGTGAAGACGAACCTTAACATTTTGAAGTTTAATCGGATCGAATATTCAAAGGATTGACTTGAACCGTTCGATTTCTTAGAAATTTCAAAATGAAATTAGACTTTAGATTAGAATAAGATCACTTAAACACTTGTCTATCGAAGATCACCCTCAAATTCGTTTAATCCTAATCCGGGGGTGGTAGAAATAGTTTGTTAAAACTTGAAAAATTACTAACTTTTTAAAAATAATAAACAATTTAAGGGCGCGCTGCTAAAGTGGAGGGGAGACATTTTTGCCATAGCGTGTATTTTTACCACTTTAAGTTGAAGAAAAAAAAATATAGATGGTGCCAACATACTGTCAAAATAATTATTTTTTTCTATAGCAAACGTTAAAGTGTGCTTTGATCAACTAAAATTAGTCGATAAAATAGAATTTTAACAGCAAGGATAGATAAAGTAATACAACCCCAATATCAACCATGAAGTTATAGCAACCCCACTACTCACATAGCAACCGCACACTACTCAAATATTTTTAATAAATTTTGTAAATGATAATTTAATTTGTAATTGGTTTTTCTTTAACATTTGCTATAGAAAAAAATAGCATATTATACACGACGATAAAGGTTCTTTAACTACCTCGTGAAAGTTAATTCACTCGTGGCTAACGCCACTCGTAAATTAACACTCTTCCACTCAGTAGTTAAATTATCCCTTTATCGTCTTGTATAATAAATAACTATTAATTACCAATGTCAACCAATCTCAAACTAAAAAAAACAAGAAACAGTACTTAAAAGTAGAACATTACAACATCGTTTTGGACGGTTTTCGATGCTGTAATGAGTATATTCTTACAAAGGAATAGTAAAGTTAAAAATTTATACCTGGAACTTTAAAATTTTGCTTGGGCCATCTAAAAGGCAATGCCTGAACTATTGTCGAAAGATTTGGTTGAAAAGACCGCTAAGGACATATTTTGATTCAGTATTATCTTCCTCGTTTCGTTTAATTAGCGATGGAATCACTTAAAAATTAGGTATTGTTCTTATAACGATCTCCACCAGGAGATAACGGAATTTCATCAATATTGGTTGCTTCAAAATTTGAAAGTTTCTTGTTTTCAAAAATTAATTTAACCTATTTATTCATAATATAAAGCAATGAAAATTGTCCATCTCCTTCATTGATCTTTCTTTATTAAAATTTCAAAAAAATTAAGTTCATATAACGTTTAGTTTTTAAATTCCGCAAGACAAACTAAAGGCTTATTTTTAACGTTATTTTAACTCCAACTTTTGCCGGTTTGTCAGCGCGCCCGTCACTTAGGCCCGTTTTCACCGGTTCCCCTTAACTACTAACTACAACATAAATTTATTCTCCAGTAGACCTGTTAATGGGCGTTTCCTAAGCAACGACTAGTTTAACTACAACTTAAATTTAACTGGAACTGGTGCAAATGGCCCTTAGGCACCCATCTATAAAAAGCCACCCTCAAATTCGTATAATCTAAATCCGGGGGTGGCGGAAATGGTTTGTTAACTTGAAAAATTCCTAATTATTTTAAAACAATAAACAATTTAATAAAATTTATTATGTAGGTCACTAATGCCCGTTTTCATCAACGATTCGTAAAGTTAGGCATTGCTTAATTTGACATTAGCATTTTTTTAAATCGAAATTGCACTTCACCACTTTTCATCACACCCACGAGCACCAGGGTTCCAAAATAAGATAAACAAAGGTATCCGTATATCGGTATCGTAATGGTTAATAATTTTTATGCATCGGGTTAGGAGTTGTCAAAGCGTTAGGCAGTTCTTACGTTGGCAATTATTGCTTAGGTGGCCGTTGTCTGCCACCTTAGGTGGTCACCAACCGTTGGTGAAAACGAGCATTAAGCAACTATCTATAAAAAGCCACCCTGTGCCTATAATTTGTTTAATCTCAATTCGGGGGTGGTGGAAATAGTCTGTTAAAACTTGAAAAATTCCTAACGTTTTTAAAACAATAAAATTTAATAGTCCCGTCTTCGCGTAGCTTTTTTCAAAGTCATCGTTTACGAGATACCGTACTAGAGGTAACCCAACGTAAGGTGAATCCACCACGTGATTCACCACGTTCAAGTTGCGTAGTAGATTAGTGCGGTCGTTGCTTAGAAATGAACATAGACAGTGCCGTCGTATAGTTATTACATTACTTTTGTGGAAGCAAAATAATTATAAGCATTTTAATAATGTGAAGATCTCATTCAAAAAGTATTAAACCAGTAATTAATTATTATTAGTACGTCAAATAAAAATTTAAATTAAGTAATTATTTTGAATTTTGACAACTTTTAAAAATAATTTTTTTGACAGAATAAATAACTAGCTCCGCCAATGGGCTCTGAAGCCACGCCTCGTGCAGGTTCGGTCACGTGGTGGTTCAACTTACGTTGGGTTTACTATATACCTCTATTATTCTCAGTTTAAAGGAAATAATGGCTAGGCAACTCATCATACATGAAATCGAAATTTTTTTTACTAAATAACACTCAATAATCAATATACACCTTACACCTGGTATAAATACTACAACAGAATTTTTCCAGTTTGGCTTTGGTAAGTCAATCCATCAAAATTTCTCCCCAACAGGCTTTATCATGAGCTCGTGTATCTGAAATAAAACAAATAAAGATCTTAGTTTTGAGTTTATCAAAAAAATATTAAAATATATGAACGCGCAACATCCAACAAATATTTTGTTAAATAGAGAGTACGGGCATATTCTTTTTATATTAATAGGCTTATAGGCTGCCTCCGTTGTTCAACCAAGAAGCAGATATAACATTATTGTTGTATTATTTACCTGAACATGCGGTGGAGTAGACAAAATATACATTACTGCATTTGCAACATCTTCTGATTGTAAACTAGGAATCTTTTTTAACCTTTCCTTCATTTCGTCGCTAACACTCTTACCACCACTTCCTTTCACGCATGCTTCAACAATTTCAGTCTTTACTTGCCCTGGACTTACGCTCTAAAAAAAATATTTAATAAATAGGAACTTCCGATTTACCTACTTACAGTAACTTTAATTTTATCTCCAAACTCATTGAATTCGTATCTTAAGGTTTCAGTTAAAGCAGTGACTGCATATTTAGATGCAGGATACACATTCAAATTTGGTAAATTGCCAACTTTGTGTCCAGTAGTACTATTAATATGTATTATATGCCCATCGACTTTATTAGCTCTCATATTTTTTACAGCTTCACGAGTTGCAATGCATAAACCCAAGACGTTAGTGTCGAACACGTCTCTCCATAACTTTGTAGAACCCTCCGTTAAACTTGTGTGCCTTACTACACCTGCATTATTGATTAAAATATGTACTGGACCTACATTTTTTATCACCCATTTGAACAAATCTAAAATATTCTGTTCTTGGGTCATATCGGCGTTGTAAGGATATACCTTTCCCTTTTCTCCTTGAGTTTCAATTTGCAAGTTTTTCAGCTTTTCTTCTCGACGAGCTACAGCGACCACCTAAAAATATATATTTTTTAAATAATGTTGATTTTTAAGTAAAATATTACGTCGACTCCAGCACATGCTAATTGTTTTGCTATTTCATATCCTATGCCTGAACTGGCACCAGTTACAATTGCAACTTTTTCAACCCAACGTGACATCGAACAACTCATGTTCTATTTTCTTGATGTATTTACCACGAAAGTTGAATGAGGAATCTAATACTGATTGTTTGAGATAAATGATAAGTTAATAAAGAAACTACCCAAGGTTACCTAATTATATTATAATTGGAGAAATTATAGGCTTGTTTTATAATATATTTTTAATTTTTTTATTTTGTTTTGCTAAATTATTAGCTTCTTCAGAAATTAAAAAGCCACTATACTAATTTCAGTACAGAATTCTGGACTAAAAAAAATGGATTAAAATTTTTTAGTTGAAATTGTCGAAGTTTAACGTTTTTGACATTTTTTAATAAAATAATTTGGAATAGACAATAAATTAGAATATGTTGTAAATTGTTATAAAGTAAAGAACGTCTAAAAACATCAAATTTCAAATTTCTTCTTCACCCAATTTTTGTCCTGAATTCAGGACTGAAATTAGTGTAGCGGCATACAAGCCTTAAAAGAAAAAATTTTATTATTTTTTAGTTTGGATCGAAATATGTAGGTACTTGGAAATTTAGAAAAAATTGCAATAATTGAAAGTAGTTAATTTATTAAATTGAAATATGTGGAATTTAGATTTTCAATATCCGTTCGATAATTTCTAAATGTATATTCTTTTTTTTAAATTAACCTCTTTTGGTAAAATTTTGGGATTCTTAAAATTAAAAGTATGAAAATTGTCTATACTATACTATCTATACTATCTATACTATAGCATGGTCACTTAAAGCAATGTTTGGGTGATTTGCATTAATTATTTTGGCATTTTGCGTTGTATACAATATTTATGTTGGTTTATACGATTTTTTAAATTTTGTTTCGTTTTTTAGTGTTTTAGTTTATGTATAATAGCATTACAATTATTGCAATTAATTGAATAAACCAAATCAGATTGGTCTAATACAGGAATTTTATCTTTTAAAATAGTGAAGAAATTTTAAAAATAGTATTAAAATTTTTATATTAAATTCTTTTTAAATTTTTATGAATATTAGGGGAATGAAAAGAAGAGTAGCATAGGTAAATAGGTTTTTCAGAATATCCGTTATTATTCGTTATTAAAAAAATTGGGTTGTAAGTTAATAGAATTATTGTTAATTTTGTTTCTGTTATGTAATGTATTTAAACGGGTTTTTATATTTTTATTTATAAAAAATAACGGATAATTAGTTTTTAAAAGCATAATGGTGATGTAATTGATGTTTTCTTTTTGAAAAATTTTGTCAGATAAATAATCATATAGCACTATCAATTAGGCTATTAATGACACGTTGTTTATATTTTATTGAAGTAAATAAGAGTAAAATCTAAAAAATTTAAAGTTTTATTATTATCTTCATGTTCAATTGTGAAATTTAGTCGTGGACGATAATGTATTCGAGAAAATCACAACCACTAGAGGCGCCACATACATTAACCAAGATGTCGGAAACCGTAGGGATAACATTGAACATATGATTTCGACGTTTACACATCCTGTTTATTTACATTGATTTAATGTTTATATGCAATTATATTTGATATTTATAATAGGTTTTTCTTTCAATTTTAATGTTTTAAGTACTTTTTGTAGCTGTACGCTAAAATAAATTTGTATTATTGAGGTTATGTTGCTACAAAATTTGGTAAATAAATAACACGTGACACTCCAACGGCGAGTTTTTAATATTTAACCAATAGATGTCGCAGCGAAATTATAAAAATTTTTGCAAAATATTACACGTCACACCCCCCACGGGAAGTATGGCATATTTAACCGATAGGTGCCGCACCCTTCGTGATTTTCTCGAATTAAAAATAATGTCAATTTCAAATTTATTAGTACCAAGCTAAAAATGATATCATCAACATATCTTTTATAGAAGGAAATGTTAGTATTATTTTCTACAAGAACCTTTTCTAAATCTCCAAGTATACTAATTCTGCAATAGTAGACGAAATAGATGAGCCCATTGGTACTCCAAAAATTTTTGAATAAGTTTCATCATTGAAAGAAAAATAAGTGGAATTTAATACAAAATTAGTTAATTCTATAAATTTTTTTTTATTTTAGTATGTTTTTTTATATTTAACCAATTATTATTATTTTTTTGTATATTATTAGGGCGCTTTTAACAACTAGGTCATTACACCCGGAAGTGCACTACACTTGACTACACTTAGAAGTTAGATTTTTGATGATAAGTCCGATTGTTGTAGGAAATTTAAAATTTGATGCACTTTTGTGATACTGTCTTTTAAGATTTCTAGGATCCCTCCAAGTCGTTGTTACTTCGGTGGTCTTGATATTTTTTGCAGATGGTCAAAAAGTGTTCAACAGTAAGAACTACTTTGCATTCGGAACATATTGGCGGTGGTTCTTTTTTCATTAAAGAATGGGTGATTAGTGTGTGGCCCATTCTTAGTCTGCTCATTATTATTTCGTTTCGCCTATTGGTAAGTTTTGCGGTTGTCATGTTTTAGGTCAGGGCACGATAGTAAAGGGAGGGTTTGGCCATCCTGATGAGCCCTCTCAGCAGCCTTATCTGCTCCCGAATTGCCCTCAATTCCCACGTGGGAAGGAACTCATAAAATGGCGACCTCAACTTGTCTTTGTTGAAGTTCGAAGAGTACACCCTCATTACACGATGCCCAAAACACAACAGGATAGTATTGAAAGAGTCAAACTACTGGTAAATTGTTTCTTATGAATGGGGCATCCGGCTAATTACGTTACCTGTGAACTTTACCTAAATACTAACGATTTCTTTGTTTTCTTTTGTAGTTTGGGTTTTTACTAAATTTTAGTAAAATTTCATTCGTACATGTCGGCTACAACCGTACTCCGGTGTAGGGATAACTGATTTTTTAGTGCTTTTAGTTGCTTTCTGCTATTATTACTGCTATTGCTATTTTTGTTGGCTTTTCTGCTTTTTCTAAAATAGCTGCTATTACAAAAGCTGCTATTTTTAAATAGCGTAGCAGGTTCGTAACTGATATTTAGAAATAGCAGTTTTCGACATCACTACTGTGTATACTAAGAAGTTAATTCTTCTTTATTTTCGAGATAGGGGCTTCCGATAAAGTAATAAAAAAATATATCAGTTACAGTAAATGCAATTGGCTAAAGAATAAAAAATAAATGAAACACAAAACAAAAAATATTGTATTACTACAATACTACAATACACTTTTCAGAGTTTGGTAAGTCAATCCATCAAAATTGCTCCCCAACAGGCTTTATCATGAGCTCGTGTATCTGAAATAAAATAAATAAAGATCTCTTAAAGTAGAGTTTATCAATTTTTTTTTAAATTTATAAACGCTCAACATCCAACAAATATTTTGTTAAATAGAGTACGGGGCATTTTCTTTTTATATAGGCTTATGGACTGCTTCTGTTATCCAACCAAGAATTACATCAACATATAATGTTATATCAGCAGATATAACATTATCAGCAGATATAACATTATTGTAGTACTATTTACCTGAACATGCGGAGGAGTAGACAAAATATACATTACTGCACTTGCAACATCCTCTGATTGTAAACTAGGAATATTTTTTAACATTTCCCTCATTGATTCGCTAACACTCTTATCACCACTTCCTTCCATGGATGCTTCAAAAATTTCTGTCTTTACATACCCTGGACTTACGCTCTAAAAGATATTTCATAAATAAGAACTTCTTCTAATTTACCTACTTACAGTAATTTTAATTTTATCTCCGAAGTCATTAAATTCGTATCTTAAAGTCTCAGTTAAAGCAGTGACTGCGTGTTTAGATGCAGGATATACATTTAAATTTGGAAAATTGCCAACTTTATGTCCAGTAATACTATTAATATGTATTATATGCCCATCGACTTTATTAGCTCTCATATTTTTTACAGCTTCCCGAGTTGCAATGCACAAACCCAAGACGTTAGTGTCAAGCACTTCTTTCCATAACTTGGTAGAACCCTCCGTTAAATTCGTTTGCCTTACTACACCTGCATTATTGATTAAAATATGTACTGGACCTACATTTTTTGTCACCCATTTGAACAAATCCAAAATATTCTGTTCTTGGGTCATATCGGCACTGTAAGGGTATACTTTTCCCTTTTTTCCTTGAGTTTCTTTTTGCAAGTTTTTCAGCTTTTCTTCTCGACGAGCTACAGCGACCACCTAAAAAATATATATTTTTTAAATATGTTGATTTTTAAGTAAAATATTACTTCGACTCCAGCACATGCTAATTGTTTTGCTATTTCATATCCTATGCCTGAACTGGCACCAGTTACAATTGCAACTTTTCCAACCCAACGTGACATCGAGCAACTCATATTGTTTTCTAGATGTATTTACCACAAAAGTTGAATGAGGAATCTAATACTATGGCTGTTTGAGATAAATGATAAGTAAATAGAGAAACTACCCAAGGTTGCGGTTATTTTACAATGTCACTGCATGATTTGAAACACTCAATAATAACAATGCGTGTTATACTTAATAGGGCTCTAATTACACATGTCTTAGAAAATAAAATTAATTTCATTAAATAGAAATGGATTTCAAGGGCATTTAGACTAGCATCTATCATGCAATTATGGACAGTAGAAAATTCTTAATATCTAAATGGTTGGACTTGGACTCTTTAAGTAGGTACTTTAAAGATAGTCCTAGTGAGTTGTCAAAGCTGGTCCGCATATACCTTTCAAGCTCCAGGCGCCATGACTGAAAATTTGTAAATAGGAACCCCCTATTTCTGATATATCGTTGGAAAGCCCTTAAAAAGTATTTTCCAGTGATATCAACAAAAATGCATTTGGTTTGAAAATTTTTAATGAATTCTAAAATAAAGAACAAAATGCTAAAACTCATTTATTGAAATAAACTTGAAATTTTTCAAAATGATTCGAATGATAACATTATCGTAATGGTGGATATTCATTACTGAGGTGTGCGTTTTGCGGTGCTGCGTGGCGCAATTCTATTGGTCTATTTTAAATATTTTTTATTTGCGAGAATATAATTTCACTTTAGCGTGTGAGTAGCGAACGTGATAACGAAGGATTAAACTGTTACTAAACAAGGGAAAAAATCTAACCCAAGAAGGTAGAAAAGAAGAGTTCTATAGTACAAATTACTTGGTTCCACTTCCATCTTGATAACCGCACCTAATTTGCAAATAAAGTTTAAAATTTTAGTTGGAATTTCAAAACACGCCTATTCGAAAAAAAGATTGAAATATTTTAGTTTGACAATTAAAAATTATAGGTGTCATAATTAAATTTAAAATTTTGAAAAGATTACTTCGGGTTGTTCTTTAGAGTGATTTAAATTATATGTAAAGTATAATGACAAATTTTAAGTCTAAAATGGAAAACAGTAAGCAATAATTATTTGAAATTAAACGAAGTGTCTGATTAGGTGCTTAATAATATTTAAAAATACCCCTGAGGTCCCTGAGGAACCGACAAAATATTTAATTACGACCTAATAACATGATAACCTGAATCAACAGCTTAACGTGTCCTCCGAAGCACGGTCAACTGCATGATTGTAATTTTTAGGCGGTCACCCATCCATCCATTCAAATGCAAGCCCGGTGTACCGAGGCTGTATTCTCTGAACAAAGCAGTTGTCCCAGATGAATTTTATTCAGTAAGGTTAAGCCATTTTCAAATTTAAGCCTGCTTTACATTTTTTGTAAGACGTCTTAATTACAGCGTCTTTGATTTACGCGGTTTGATTGGTAAAGATTTAAAATTAATCAAATAAAATGAATGAATCGAAGAATCTAGATTTAAAATGCAGTTAGGGACAGTCGCCTTTTATGCGAATGCGTTTGGCTAAAGAAAACAAAAAATAAAGAAAACACGCTTTCTAAGCCTGCTTCAAGTTTTTGAGCTATAGACAGTATAGAGCTGACAATTAATTGCTGCAACAAATGAAAGATTATTTTGGATGGAGTTAGCTGCTTCGACTACTTTCGCAATCAACCCTTCAAGTATGTGTGGTAAATTTATATGAACTTTGTTGTTCACAGTGGCCCCTAGTACTTTTGGTAAAAGTGTTTTGTCGGTTTCCTCAGGGAACATCATGTACATAATCCATACACTTTTGATGGCCGACAGCTAGGTGTTAGAATGTATTTTTTTAGTGTGTAGCATCAACTCAACTACTAAAGGTTATTTTGGGTGATTGTTCTGTATAGGCTTTGTTAATTGCATTCCAATAGTTAATGACTGACGGCTATCCCAAATAAGACAAGGAAATCCCAATCTCCAACAATTGCAAAATCCCTCTCTTACTAGACATGACTTGATACATCAGCTGATTGCCATAAAAAATAACCATAGCCCAGCTCATGTGAGTGATTGAAAAAGGCATACATGGTTATATTTTACACACTCAGAGCTAACTTTACCCACAATAAAAAATTAATGGATTACACATAGTAAATGAGTAAATTTGAGTTCATTGTCTTCTATTTTCCTTCGTCTTAATTGTAGAAGTACAAACTCTCTGAAAACAATTGGATCCTCATATTACCCCATTTGGGTCATATTTGGGCGTTGACTGTTGATGAACGTCGACTTTGTTCGTTTTGCCACTAAAATGTAAAATTTTTATTTATGTAGGTTTCAGCTAGGGCATCAGAGAAATCAGTTCTCAGATTAGTTTAATATGAAACCAAAAAAGTGTCTACTTTATTGCTTCTGCGTATGCGCATGAATTTGAATGTGAAAAAATATGCTTAAAAATGTGAAATAAGAATAGGCGTTGTTTGAAAGAATCACTTATTCCATTATTCTATAAAAAAACGATAATCGCAGTTTGCTATTTTCATTTATTTCAGACTACTGCACTTGCACTGGCGTCCGTTAGTTTTACTATTCTTCTATCAAATAATGTTTTATCTCACTTTATTTTTTCTAAAAGGACCAGTTAGGGTAATTTTTAATTTTATATATTACCCTTCATTTTACTTATTTGTGACCAGCAAGTTCACTCTTCAATAATGTTCACCCCATCCTGTTATTTTAATGAATTTCCCCTTATGACTTGACTAAGTTTCAGTTTCAGTTTCAAACTTTTAAAATATTCCTGAACGACTTTAAAATTAACAAATAATTATTTTCTCTAAATTATTGATAGGTATTCTTCGAATCAGCTGGTACTTAAACTATTAATGCCCATTAATTTGTATAAAGCGTCGTTGTCGTAGCAACGCCATATGAATCACTAGCAACGTTCAGTACGTAATATTTTTATTATTTGGTCTACACAACCTACTTTTAATTTTATTATTAATAAAATAAATAAATAACGCAATGACTTTCAAGTGCACTCCATTAGACGTATATTTTCATATGTCCAATCATTATAAAAAATTGAAAACTGTTAAAAGTGTAGTGGATACTTCTGCTCCTCCAGGTTATAGCGAATTCGTTCATAGAAAAGGTCGCTCACATTCTAGATCAGAACGTTACAAACAAGTAACAACATCCAAAATATCTGCAAGGAATGTAGATGAGTGAGTATTAGACAAAAAATAAATTGTTGCATAAATAAAAAATTTTATTAATAGATTAGCAAAAGATTATAATTTTGATAAAGAAAATGTGCCTTGTAACAAACTTAACAGATCACATAGTTTACCAGTAAGACCACCTACGAGAAGACGATCAAACGAAGAGACTAAGAATAAAAAAAAGGTACTTAATTAACAATTAAATTACGTAAATAATGTTTGTCAAATTTAGTACGTATTTCGAGCTCGATCAAACGGACCTTCTTCAATTGATATCCAAACTATAAATCCAAATCCGAAACCATTCTTATCTACTCGTTCTTATGGATATGAATCGACTACAGATTCCGTTTACACAATTCTGTCTCCAACTGTAAGTAAAATTTAAACGTCCAAACTGACAACACAAAATTTGACTATTTTTCATTATTTCTATAAAATTTAATTAGACTCGAACAAATCCAGAAATCGATGTCAATGTTTCTGAAATTTCATCAAGATTAAACGAGAGGCCGATTCCGACTCCCAGACAAAGACAAAGTAAAATAAATTCTCATAGGAGTTTGTAAGTAGACGTTTGATAAGGACAAATTTGGATAAATAATATTTTTTTGTAGTATAACAGAACATGAATATCTTCAATTTATGTTGAGGATCACAGAAGATATAATACGAAATGACGTTTATACAACTGAGGATATTTTAAGGATTTTCAACAGTCACCTAGAAGCTAATCGTGGACGATTAGATCAAGTGAGAAGTTACAGTATAGTGCCTAGCTAATAATTATCTTTGAATTTTTAGGCTAAAATGGCAGAAAAAATACAAATGTTATCTAAAGAATTAAATATGCCCTCGCAACCTTCACCAGATCAAAATTCAAGCAATAAAGAGCATATACATAATACCAAAGCAACACTTAAAAAGGCTTTAAACTGTACGTGTGAGTCAAAGCCAAAACCGATTTCTTTAAGTACAAAAACTTGCGAATGTCACTCTGTACGTCGTTGTCCACTAAAATGCGCATTGCATTTGGATGAAATACAAAACGTTCAACAAAATTCACTAAACGACAAAGAGGTAAACCAATCAAATTCACCTCAAGGTGCAATTGAGGATTACATTAAAATTTCTGAAGAACAGCAATGTGATTATCAATCGGGCAACGATGCTGTAATTAAACCTAATCAAAATGTTGTTAAAAGCAGCTCCGTTACATCTACAATGCCCAAAGAATCTACATCAAGTTGTCGTACTACATCAACGAGCTGTGAGTTTGATAAGGATTCTTTAGAAACCTTGAAGAGCAATCCGGAAAAACATCCAATTCAAACGTCAGTTATAACGGAAGAAACAAGTAGTTCGATCACAAATTATGGATCAAATAAAATTGGTGACAAAAATGGCGCTCAATGTCCACGAAATCAAGAAGAACACATTTCTTGGTTAGATGAAATAGATGAAACTAACAATAATTTTAATAGTCAGCAAGAAAAGCCCAAAATTCGCAATTTAGAAACTACATCCTGCCAAACTTCCGAAGATTTGTTAACAGTAGTTCCAAATGTTAAAACTACACAGTTGCCAAATATACAAGTATTAGAATCAAACAATAATAATAAAGATGAATTTATTTTAATATCGGGGCCTATTTACATACCAAAAAATTATATTTTTTTAAATAACCCTCAAATTAGTCAGTGTTTAGATACACAAGAGCCGATAAAAAATATGGAAGAAGTTATAAAGTTAAGTCACTGTTGTAAAGTACAAAAGAAAAATAAAGTGGCAACAAAAAGTGAAGAAAAGTCGGTTAACTGCGCTACTAGTGTAAAGAAGGACTGTGAATGCTCCAAAAAAGTTAAAACAAATGCAGAAGATGGTTACTCTTCAATTTCAACGTTAGAACCTACGTTGGCAACTTATAGTAAAATTCACGAGGCAGCTTTAAATACCATTCATAGTCCGAGCGCAGTAGTACAAAATCCAAAGAAAAACCCTGAATTTCCAATAACCGAAAGCAACTTTTTAAACGAAGACGTTTTAGCAAAATTACAAGGAGAACCAACGGTAATTAAAAACATGGACGTTAAAAGGTGTAAACATAAAAGTAAATCGACAGCTTTAGATAAATTAAACGAATACGATTTAACACCCCAACGTGATAATAATAGAGTTTGCAATTGTAAGTTCCAAGAAAAAAAGTGCACGCATTACAAAACTGCTCAAAACGCACACAACCAACGATTACTATTAGGAGACGAATACGAAATCAACAACATCGATTATTGCAATGCCAATGTAGGTGTAAGCGATAGAATCAAACTATTTTATCCAGATGTAGCGACACAAACCATCTCCGCAGATTGGCTTCTACCCCGTACTCCAATACAAAACAGCAAAGATAATAAAGAACTTGAAAACATAATTTGTACTTATGAAAATAAAGCCATTCAAACGTCAACAAGCTTAACAAAGACAGAACATACCAAACCTATAATTATTGAAAAGAAAATAGAACCAATCCCACCTCCAATTATTGTAGAGCAAATAGAAGAAATCCTACCTTCAATCCTTTCCAACAAAATGGAACTTAGTCAACCTCCAAGCATAACAAATCAAATGGAAGCAGCCCGACCTTCAATTATTTCAAAGAAAACAGTAAGTTCTTCAATCGATTCAGACAAAATTGAAGATACGATAAAAACCGAAAGAAAGGCTACTTTAAAAAGGGTGACTGTCGAAAAAGGAAGTGAGGATTCGTTATCTTTGATTCGACAAAAGTTTACAATAATTCCAGAAAGTGAAGATTCGTCACCGGACTCTACGACTGATTTGAGAGGAAAATCTAAAAATCTATATGAGACGAGAAAATCTCCTTCTAAACGATCATCGGATGCCTTTTCTAAAGTGGCTCTCCAATCGATAATGCCCCAAACTAACGATAATAATGATAAAATCCAACCTACAGAAAGTATTGAAGAAGAAGAATATGAGGTATATCCTTACATTGAATCTCAAAGTTCAGATCGTCGGCTAATGCCGACAGAAGATAATAACAGTAATTACTCCCAAGCAGATGCTGTCGTAACATGTTGTGGTATAAAACGTAAAAATAAGGACAAAGACCATCACTTTATAACTGAAAAATCTTATCCCAACTATCAATCCACCTCGCCTCAACGTTCTGATACTATAAGCGAAGCTGATAGAGACAATAGAAAAAGTTTAAGATTTGAATATAGCCTAACCAGTGAAGAAAATAAATCTACAGAAGAAAGAAAAGGAGAACCACATCAAGTCAAACCAATTCGTTCTGAAATAGATGTCAAGACCTCATATGATAGTCGAATAGTCGATAGAGAAAATTATGTGTATGACATACTTGAAGCAAAAGAATTCAACACATCAGACGAATCTGTCTGTTTTAACGGAAACGAATTTGATTCTAACAGAGCTTCTGGGACCACTGATAGGGTTTAGTTCTTTTTAAATTCATAGTTTAAAATTATTGTTCGAATTTTAATTTTAATAAATTTAAATTAATAACATGTATTTTTATAATTCCTTTAAAGAGGCGGTGCAGAGCAGTATTTCCCCATATTTTTGGTCCATACCTCACCGTCCTAAGTCTTTCTAAAATTGTGATGCTCCCTAGTGTAACATTATACATAATTTTTAATTCTCAAAAATTGAATTATTCACTGAAGAAACGAGTCCATTTTCAGATTGCTCCCCTAAAAATCAAGTTGCCTTACTGTGGAGCTTGAGCCCCACGTTGGGAAACACTGGTGTAGAGCAAAAGAATTTTTATTACTTAAAAATGCTAAAAAAGGTTGTATTCTATCAAAGAAGAAGCTCCGTGCTTATAGTCGGGTACTTTTTTTTTATATTTGTTAATGATCTGCCTCTGAAAGTGCCTTCTGCAAAAACTGCAGAAGGCACTAACTGCGCCCTTTAAGGTTCAAGCGACTCAAAAAAGCCACTGTTTTGTCAGAAATGCAAACTAGAGGGAAATCCAATGCTTTAATCCACGGCCCGTTTGAAAACAAGCACAACTTCTTCAAAAGAATAACATTTTTTGAGAGATAAAACTCGACAGTTGGATAGAGAAAGTTCGCCATTCAGTCCATGATCGTTCAATTCTGTTCTATTGGCTCATTATTAAGTACGACCTACAAATAAGTCTGCAATTGAGCTAATTTTCAGATATTTTCCATTTTGTGTGACCTGATAAATAACATCAACAGTGCAGATTAGCGTAAATGTGAAGGTAGGTATTTTGGGAGAGACTAGTTATTTAATTATTTTTCTCTGTATAATTTTTAATTATTTGAACACTACAAAATATATTAAAAAAATATAACATACTACTTTAGTGTAATTATTACAAAAAAGAAGATAATTAAAAAATATTGGTATTACACAAACTTTGGTACAGTTCATACTTTTTTTTTAATACAGAAGTTATTATTTTATCAATTTTATAGTTTATATACAGATCTATCTACATACATTTTTTTATGTACAGAAATTTTTTTTTACCCTAATAAAAATCAACACTAATATTTATACAACAACCCTAATGAAATTTAAATAATATCCGTTTAAATACTAATTTTTTGCAGCTAGTAATTTGTAATTCCACTAATTATTATTATTACGTTATAAGATGTCTCATAAATAAAGTTTTCTACTTGTACGAAAATCTGGCAAAAATTTTAATTGTGCGTAAACTATTGAATATACGAAGGAACAAGTATATCAAACTGTATCTAAGACACCTTAAATATTTTGGTTTTTATTTGTAACACTAAGAACTATTGAACACAAATCTACTCAAGCAATTGCCAAAAAAAGCGCATCCATTAATAAAGGGATAATACATGATTAAAAAATATCCTTACAATCAAATCCAAAGGTAGTTAAAAGTTTAACTATTTGTTATCGATTATTATCCTTAGATGATACCAAAATTTCTTTTTATAAGTTTATAAAATTTGATTATAAGAAATTAATGTTCCCTGCACCTTTAACAATTATTATTCGTAAAAATAATGATTTGCACTTCGTCTCCATCAGATGTGTTCTGTGAGTTTTAATTCTAATACATTTCTATTAACACTCTTGTGTTATTTCTTTGTAATTATAAATAAAATCTTATTATACTATTTATTTGTGATAATACTGAATCCAAGTACTCTGTTTTTAATTAAGTTACCTGCTTTACAACGTTTTAATGAACAAACGTCGAGAATTTCAATTTCTAAATACTACAAAACATGCAAGTTGGCAATTACAAAAATGTATTGTTATATAATTCTAGCTTTCAATTTAATTATAGTTAATTAAATGTGAACTTCATTGCTAGTTTGGTTTGTTTCCGCAAATGTACACAGAATTTAAAAATTATTAAAATTGATAAAAAATATAATTTTTTAATTAAACTACTACTAAAGTACCGAGCAAATCAAAGAACATAAAGAGTTCAAATATGAAATTGCAGTTTTAAAGATTACAACTAACTATTCTAACATAAGGGTTGATAAATCTATCCACAGATGACAGATTTATATTTACTAACTACCCATCAGAAGATAATTTTTAGATTTTGGTAGAATATTTCTTGTCATTGAAAACGTTGTTCTGAAACGTCAGAACTGACGTTTTTGATTTTAAATTATTTCTTATGGCAAGAGCGATTATGCCAAATTAATTTTAAATGGAGCGTGTCAGTTGTCATGAATTTCAATTTTATTCCACAAGGTGCGCACAATCGACGGTCATTGTGCGCATCTTGTGGAATAAAAATGAACTTCATGACAACTGATACGCTCCATTAATCTTCCATTGTGTAGGAAATTTCAAAAATGTGAATCCACACGTTAATTCATCGCTATAACACAATTTACTACCTGAACTTAAAAATTTTAAATTTTGTGAGCTGTAAAAATTCTGTGTACATTTCTTGATTAAATTAATCATCAACCATTAATATAAATATCTCAATTTTAATCCTAATTAATGAACAACAAAAGCAATCACTATTTTGTTTAGTTCCCTTACTAAAGAGACTGCGATTACTTTTTGATTGCATCTCCAAGTAAGAACGAGTATAATTTAGTTGGCAAGATGAGTGCAATTTTAAGCTCACTCTATGAACCTAAGAAACACTTATTACTACGATTAAATTAACAACAATCCATCTATGGAAAATCAAAAATAAAAGAATAAAACCTTAAGTAACACCTTGTAACAAATTAAAAATTTTTCTTTGTTCCTGGATAGGAAGAATTATTTCTGTATTTTTTAAGCCTAAAATGTGGATTATGGCAATTCTTTCCAATTTTGCTTTTGTGACCAGGAGGGTCAGATTTAAACATGTGCTCAGCCTCACAATTAATGGCCACCCTGGCTTTAATTCTAGCACGAATTGTGGATGCAACCCCAATTAGGCCAGTAATTGTGAAGTTGACTGTACCTACTTCTGAGTTCTGTTTATACTATTCTAAAATGAATATTATTTCCAGGATACTTTAGAGCCTTTTAGAGCGTTCTAAAACATGTTGGAACGTATTAAAAGGTTCTAAAGCATCCCAGTGAGTTTTTTGAAGACGTTTCCACATGTGAACGTTCTTGCAAAAACCACCATCCTAATCAGAGAGCAAAGTTTGAGCTATTGAGAAATGATAGTTACTACCCAAGAACACCAACTGTATTACACTGTGTTATCATTCAACTTACAATTATTTGTAATTATTTCCATAGATAATAAAATATTTGTTTTTCTTAACATTAACTAACAATTTTATAATTTTTCAAAACTAAATAATCTGATACAACACTAAGTATGGCTCACTGTTTTTATTTTGTAAAAACAGCAACGAACAGTCATTAATATTTAAAAAAAAATTAATAATGATTTCAGTTCTTTCTTAAATACTACAATTAAAAGAAGAGCCTTAAACTCAACATGCAACAAAATAGGCTGAATACAATTCGATTATAAGTTTATTGTGCTATGGGCAACACATCCGTGTTAAATTCCTATTTAGCAAAATAGTTATTGTTTATTGAGCAACAAAATAAAATATTTGTTTCTGCGTTTCTGAGTTGGTTTTCTTTTAAAAAGAATTAAAAGTAAAAAAATACTAATAATTGACTTGTAACTAACGCCTACATAAATCTTTTAAATATTTACAAATTACACGCTAACCAGTCTAAATTAAAGAGCACTTTAGTAGCCCTTAATAAACGTTTGGTAACTGTGTTATAATACATTTAATTTTATAATATCACAACACTTTAGCACCAATCGTAAATAATCTCTAGGTACCTAACATTTACAATAATTTTAAAATTGTCATGATTTGTGAATTTAAAACAAACTTAAACTAAAACAACCAGATACTGTACAATTGTAAAGTCGATGGTAAAATAATAAAAATAAAAAATTAAATCAACTACCATCGCTACTATTACTATTACAGTCCTCAAGATCTGGCACAGATAAAATCTTTTTGTACGACTTATTATTTACCTTATATCTAAAAGCAGGTACTTTTGGATTGTTAGATAAAATATTAGGCAATTCAATTACGTTACTTATAATAAAATCAGGTAACGGTTCTAATTCGTCCACGTTCGGATTAGGAATTAAAGGTACCATAACTGTACCACCTAATTTCGCTTGTACTCCACCCAAAATGTCGGTTTCTAATTTATCTCCTACCATTAAACATTGTCGTGGTTCTACACCTAAAAATTGACAGGCTTCGTGAAATATTCTAGGACTCGGCTTCTCCCAAGGCATATCTCCCGAAACCAAAGTAACATCGAAATAATCTTGAACGCCCAATCGATTAATTTTTTCCCATTGACCGGCGCTCGTTCCATTTGTTATTAAACCCAACAAATAATTTTGGCGTAATTTTTCTAACATTAATTTTATATCTGATGTCAAAGCCAAGTAATTAAATCGTAAATGTAACCATTTACAATAAATTTCACCTAAAACAAAAATTCATTTAATAATTGATTTTGTAGTGGAGTGAACGAGAGTTTGACTGCGAAGAACCCATGCCTTGAACGAATTTTTTTTATTGGGTCTTCAGTACCCTAAAGATCAAAGTTTATACTGTAAAAAGTGTGCATTTGCCTCATCATTTTTTTAAACCACTTCTTGTGACATCAATTTTCAAAATCTTAAAAATTAGCTGAAAAAGAATCTTTCTTTGATAATTTTGGGTGCAAATGCTTACAGCTTTAATCGAGAATAATTATTAACTAAAGTTTACGGAAAAAAATTTCAAAAAGGCATGATGAAATAAATTCTTATTAACATTTACGTATCAATGACTAATGAAGCACTTCTAGGCATCTCAAAAACATCAAATTTGGAACCAGTGTATATCATGTCCTCAAAACTTAGTAAAAAAAGTCTTCAAGTCTTGAAAACCCTCTCGGGGTCGATTGAGAGGAGGAGGGGAACACCACTTGTACTTTTTAGAGGAATTCAGACCTTTCTAGGGATTCTAAGAGTGTAATGTATTATGACACCAAATTTAAAGTTCTTAGGAAGCTTAAAAGTGCTTGTGACTCAAAATAACAAAATCACAAGAATTGGTTAAAAAGATGATGAGGCAAATGCACTCTTTTTTACAGTATAAATTTCGATTTCTAGGGTATTGAGAACTCGAATCATCAAAATCAAATCAAAATTCATTCAAGGCGTGAGTAATTCGCAGTTTATGCCGTTTTCAGTCTGTATAATGTCTCCACTATTAATTGGCTCATTTTAAATAAAATTAAAAATCCGACCTACATGATTAAAACAAAAAAGGTTTAAAAATCAAAGTTTGTCAAATTTTAGTAAAAAGTCATGTAAAATTCAAAAAAATTTCTTTAAAATTTCAAGTAAATGCAAGTTAAAGTAATAACATTGACCGGTTCAGAACTTGATATTGATATAAATAGTTCTGATAAAATAAAGAATTTAAAAGAGAGAATCGAGGCGAAAGAAGGTATACCTCCAGTACAGCAAAGATTGATTTATCAAGGAAAACAATTAAACGATGAAAAAACTTTATCAAATTACAAATTGAGAGGTGGAGCTGTTCTGCATTTGGTCGTAGCTCTTCGTGGAGGAAAAACGCATTTATATTTACCTGCAAAGCTTCGATACTGTTCTCCTAATGCTTGAGTCCAAAGTAAGTGTCGCCACGTATCGAGATCCATTGTTGGATTATCTGGACACTTTCTAAAGGATTGTAAGAAGCTGCTACATATCGTTGTAGCCAAATCAATGGGAACAGCGTATTGTTCTCTTAATATTTCATTCAACTGAAACAATTTATTACTCACAATTTGCAAAAAAAATGTAACTTAATATAAATATAACATTCATGTGAAATAATTGGTTTATTTTTTAGCTTATTATATGTAGGTATCACGCAATGTTTTATTATCATTATAAAAGATCACTTGAGGGAGCATAAGCAGCACCCTCGGCGTGTGTTTTTTCGCTTTATGAATCACACACAAATCACGTGCAAACATTTATTTTTATAATTAACTCAAAATTAGCACAAGAGAAATAATAAACGTTTGTAATACTTTCCCAAACCTCTTAAGAAAGAAAATTATTTTCTTCATTTTACTAGATAGGTACTGAAATTTTTTAAAAATTGTCGTCCAACTGCCAACTGGTCTGTTCTGTGTCTTCTTAAAATATTGGCAAACTTAACGATTTTCCGGCAAAGCTTTCAAGTTATTGTGTTTACAGACATATGAAAAGGGAAAAAGAGGTAAATAAGCGGAAGAACATGTAGACAGACGGAAAAATAAATAGACATACGAACAAACAGACAACCAAATAAACGGTTAACAGACAGACAGAATAATACAGAAGCAATCAGGCGACCAAACATAAATTTTTGAACTTTTAACCTTAACATAAATAAAAGCTTTTTCGAAATCTACAATTATAAAAAATGCATATTAATTTTCTATTAAAGCTTCAATTAGCAGTCATTAAAAAAATACTTCATCTTTATACTTTCCACTGATGCAAATGCAAAGGCTTCAGGCTGAAAAGGTACTCATTATGAATGCTGGAAACGCGAAAATGGCTAATTAACTTGTATGTGCTCTTTTGAAGCTTTTGAAGCGTCTCTTTTATAACTTTTCTCGATTGATTTCTATCTGAATTGTCAATTTAATTCACAATAAAAGGTTGAAAATCCCTTTTGTCATTTGAAAATTTTTTCTTGGAGCATTTAAAATGAAAAATATTTTTATATCGACCTTAAAAAGATATGGTTTTGGTATGCACCCTTAAAAGGTATTTTTTTAATATAGACAAAAACGACTAAAGTGGGTTTTTAATCTCAAGAGTGTAAAGTTTGTTATCCCAGATGAAGTCGAAGTTACAAGAACATAGTAATATAATCTTTAGTATTAATAAAGCCCCTTTGGTCCCTTGGTGTATACCTACGTGTACCTATACGTACAGTCAGCCTCACAATTATTGGCCAGGTGGTTATTAGTCAAAAACAAACCAAAAGGAAAGAAGGGGAGGTTGTTGATTTACTACTTGTTGGCAAAATAAACTTACCCCTCAATTTAAGTAGGGGGTGTATGATGGTTGCATCCACAATTCGTGCTAGAATTATAGCAGGGTGGCCAATAATTGTGAGGTTGACTCGAGTATTCACTCGTGGTCATACATTAAGAATTAATTTTAAATAAATTGTAAATTAGTGGCTTTGAAAACAGCATTATGCCGATTTTCTAGGTAGGTAAGACAAGTGATTAAGGTAACGTTTTAACCCCTGTAACCAATGATAAAATAATTCTAACAATATCCTCCTGAAATTAAAGAAGCTGGAGTAGAGTGCTCTTTCTCTCTCTATCACTAAAATTGATACATCCGGTTTACATTTCCGTTGTGGCGCATTGGCTCCGTCCGGACATCTCGTTCCAATTTTTCTCTACCTCCAACCTCCTATCATAAACTTGCAGAAAAGATGTTGAAGAGCTCGATCACGATGACATCTGCTACCGACCCACAGTAATTCATATTTTTTTGGATTAATAAGCAGACCGTTGAAATTCGATCATTGATATTTATTTTTCAGGTTTTCGTAGATCAACTCCACAGCCCCAACATATTCTTTCGGAACGAAGGTAGTATAAAGTCGAGTATCGTCAGCGCAAAGGTGTGTACTTCGGATTAAGTTTAGTTCAAATCAACTAGAGTTTCTAGAGACTCGTTCTAGAGTCTAGAACGAGTGGTATTAAAAGTGACACTTTGGTACTTCAAAAAATCAAAATGAAGAATTATAGATGATACTTTTACTTGCAATGACATTGCAAAAAAATAAAATGTAGATATTTATACTTTGTGATTATATTCAATTGTATCTCTATATTTTGGTAATGGGCCAAAGTTAATTGGCGAAAATAAATAGTTCGTTAACATATTTTTTTACACGCGAGTAACACTTTAGAGTTCATTCAGATTTCTGAAAACTTGAAACAACAAATAAACCAATTTACTTTGATCATACAAAATTCAGTGTATAGGTACGTACGTACATTTCAATCGATATTTCAATTACTATTTTTTTTCAATATAAAATTTAATTATCTTCAGTAAAAGAAGTAATAAGCCACCGCACGTTTTCCATAATTGATTTTTCAAAACCCGAAGCCAATAAAATGTTTATGAGTTATTTAAATTACAAGTTTATGTTGAAATAATAAATCAATTACCTAATATAACCCCTCAAATAACAGCAATAATAGTAATGTTACACAAAGTTGAAATTTCAAATTATTTATAAATTTCTAAAATAATGAAAATACACGCGCGCACACACTTTTACATTATTTTGGCACACTTTAAATGCCAAGTGATACTTAAATTTACATTATGATTAATTGATGAATATAAACGTTAATCAGAAATTTTAATGGATTTTTTTAACCTTCTAATAATTTTTTTGGATAAATTTAATAACGTAGCATAAATTGGTAAAGGTTAAGCCCCAAGGTGTCCGTCCGTTTCTTCAGAAAAAATGTAGTAAAAATAGAGAATGAATTCAGAACAGTTGCATTACAGACCTATAAAACTTCAAGAAAGTCGATTTTCCGACTCATTCTTTACAGTATGAGCCTTAAAGCTGCCCAATATCTCGAAAAGCCTAAAGAACTCGTTTAGGATGATTTGATCCAATTGTCTACTCAAAAATTTGAATTTTAATGAACCTAAGAGTCCTTTCAATTAGTCCAGTGTTTTAAAGAAGCAGATGGCAGCAGCTACAGGAACGTAACTATGGTATGGCCAAGATGGGCCCAAGCCCACTTAAAATTTTGCTGGACCACACTTGTGGTTCAGTTCCTCAATTCCTTTCTAAAGAACTCTAAAGGACATAGACATAAAGGAATCTAAAGGACATAAGAGTCCTTTAGATTAGTCTAGTGTTTTAAAGAATCAGATGGCAGCAGCTACAGGAACGTAACTATGGGAAGCCCAGGGTGGGCCCAGGCCCACTTAAAATTTGCTGGACCACCCTTGTGGTTCAATTCCTCAATTCCTTTCTAAATAACTCTAAAGGGCATAGACATAAAGGAATCTAAAGGACATACGAGTCCTTTATATTAGTCTAGTGTTTTAAAGAAGCAGATGGCAGCAGCTACAGGAACGTAACTATGGGAGGGCCAGGCTGGGCCCAGGTCCACTTTAAATTTTGCTGGACCACCCTTGTGGTTCAATTACTCAATTCCTTTCTAAAGAACTCTAAAGGACATAGACATAAAGGAATCTAGTGACAAAAGAGTTCTTTAGATTAGTCCAGTGTTTTAAAGCAGCAGATGATAGCAGCTACAGGCACGTAACTATAGAAGAGCCAGGTAGGCCCTGCCCACTTAAAATTTTGTTGGACCACCCTTGTGCACACCCTGATAAAATGACAATAATAAGTAAAAATTCAGATATTTACAGTGTAATCTGAATTCCACACCAAATATTTCGTCTTAAAAAGTTTTATGAGCTACATATTAGGTATTTTACCCATCTAAAAAAATTTGTGGCCACCAAGTGCCTACCTGATTTTAGGAAGCTAGTTACGTGCCTGCAGCAGCAGGTCTAAACTTTCTTCTAGGGTTGGAGGTCAAAACTAATTGATCTGATATAAGTGGAGTAGCTGGAACTTATTATAAAGAAAATGCATTGTCATTACGTTCTCTGATTGACTATTAATGCCGAATTGTTCAATAAAGAGAGCCCTTCCTTCCGAGAATCCTCAATAGCTGACTGATTATGTAAAATTTTATTTAAACAGACAAAGGTAAAAATGCCAGACAATAAACTATTCAGCTACTTTAGAATGTCCTTGACTCAATTCCAATGCCAATTTTGAAGATCAGATAAAAACGTTGCCTTCAATCAGCGCTTCTCAAACTCAAAGGCCGATAAGTAAACGACCACTTAGTTTTTCAACGCTTCTTCCAGTATTTTGTAATTAATTTTTTTTTAATATAAACTCCTACCCTTCAATATTAATGTGTCCCTTATTGTGTGGCTTTTTAAATGGGAAAAAATTGTTTGGAAACTGCTGGTTAAAAGTGAATAAAATTAGAACGTATATTAGTTTAATCTTCATCACCTACACGATACACTCGATAAATTTTGGACTGAATAAACTTTGATTCTAAGAAACTAGGAATAAACTGTGATTTTATGTGAAACCACAAAAAATGTTTATTTTAACATTACATTGCTTCATGTTTCTCGTCTCAATCGAAATAGTTCAGGTGAACTCTAATCAATTAGTTTGAATTTGAGATAAATCATAATAATAATATGGTGAACTGAAAATATGGAACGTATAAAAAAGGCTTGAGAAAATTTTGATAATCGTCTCATATGACTAATAATCTCCAAGCCTTTTTGAGCACTAATGAAAATTACTATTGCGTGTAACTTTGTGCTAAAAGGTAAAATAAAAAATGAAATAAATTTCAATCGTTTATTTTCTTTAACAACAGAGCAGTAAAAAATTGTTGAATTTAACACACTTTGCAAAATAAGAAAATATAAAATTAGAAACACAGTATATAAAACTTACTAGCTGCACTCACTAATATTATTAGAGCTTTTTAGTTGCATGAAAGAAGCTCATTACACATTAGTCTTTAAACACAGCTATTTTCTAAATTATTCTTACAAACAATAGGTTTGAGTTTAACATAATTTTGTACTTCAATTACTACTTCAATCTTATATGGTAAGAATAAACTTGAAAATAAGGCATTTTAACAATAATTTTGTATAGTTACAGAGTGTTCCAAAAAGAATGATCTAAAAAGGTGTCCCATTACTTTTGAAACACCCTGTAAATTTGTCTTTTCAACTAGTCGTCAGTAAGCTAATATTTAAATTATTTATAAAGATGGAAAATTTCTATAAATATTTATAAATGAAAATCTGATTTGATAACAATCCTTTTGTTTTATTTATATAAACAAAAGAGCAAGAAAAACAATTAGTTAAAAATAAATTAACCTTTGTATTGATTATTACATGACTATAAAGAGATGTCAATACAGATATACAATCAAATATTTTTTCTACTAAACATTAATTATTTATTATCAGTTTTTCTTGTCACTCGAATTTATAAATATTAATTTTACGTCAAGGCGAGCCTCTTTATAAAATTCATAATTTTGTTTATTATTAATTGGGTTAATAGACTTAATTTTAATTAAATAATTTATTTTGTAACTTACAAAACAAAGCTTTGGTTTAAAATCTAAAAATCGATATTTTAATACCCTGTTCGACCCTTTAATTTTATGCAAAGAGGAGTAACTTTGAAGTGCATTTTCCACCTTCAACTTGATGAATTGTTTGTGAATATGAATGAATCAACTTTATCTTTTTTAAAAAGTCCACTTGTCAGACGAGAAAAAAATAAAAGTCGAACACTTGAAATTTTGATTAAAAAAAAAAGTAATTCGATAACGGTGTTTCAAAAGGTTGATTTTGATTAAAAATAAAAATTTTGACTATTGGTGAGCCTATGTAAATAAAAATAATATTTAAATTTAAATATTAAAGGTCAAACCCAATTTTAGAAATTATTTGAATATTCCACCCCTGTAATAATTAATAAATAATTTGGTATTCAGAATAGAAAATCAAGAATTGAGCCAAGGAGATGAAGTTAAATTACAGTAATTGTCCTAATTTTGATGAGCAATTCAGTTTTGATTAGTGAGTAAAAGAGACGGATATAGTATAAGTTGGTTTAATTCAAAATCCAACCTACCCTTAAAATCTTGCCTCTAACCATCCACTTCATAATTACAACGTAATTGGATCTTGCTTATTAAAAATTATGTAAAAGCTAAATGAAAACTTTTAAATTACATTTTTTAACATAAAAAGTAGGTAATGGCAACTTCAAAAGAAGTTTTCAAATTAAAAGTTGATAAAATTACTCTTTAAATGGTGTTATTGGGTTAAATTATTGATTTTGTTGCTAACAAAAATTAATTTTGAAACAAAGGTGGTAACAAAGGATAAGTGACAGTGCACACTTTTTATAAATAACCAAAAATATTTTATAGTTTTAAAAATAAAACAAAACATTTTGTTTAATGAAAGTCATTGCCTACTATGGATTCTACGTAGAAACCAAGTTATTGTTTATTTCTTTAAAATAAAAAGATGGCGGATTTTTTAAAACAAAAACCTAGTTTTTGTTTGTTACTTTAAAATAAAAAGAAAATGGCGGATTTCTGAAGTTTCGAAAACGTAGTTTTTGTTTATTTCTTTAAAATAAAAACAACGGATGTGGCCATACAAGGAACTTTTTCCATCCGTCAAATCTTGGAATTTTGTATCTTTTTTTTATTACAATTTCATTTAATATCTTATAAATAAAATACATACAAAAACTGTAAAAAGCGCACTAAACAAACATTTGGGTATTGAAGTTAGGAATGAAAACAGTTCCTCGTATAGCCACATCCGTTGTTTTTATTACTAAATTTATTTTTATGTTAATATAAATTACATGATATTAAAAAAAAAAATTTTTATTTGCTTTCGTCCGGGATCGAACTTAGAACTTCTGCGTGTAAGCAGAATTTTTAGACATAAACTGTCTGAAATACTAATTTCATTTTTTTTTAATTTTGGCATAAATTGAAGTTCAAAATATACATTATTTTATGTTTTCAAAATATTGAAAAATATACAGGGTGTTCTATTTAAATTTAGAAATTTGATGCCATTTCCTGTGAAACCGGAAATCGAAATATAAAGTGTTTAGTATCGTGTAATAGCTAATTTTACGGCTTTCAAAATATTTAAAAATATACAGTGTGTTCCTAAAAATTTTGATATTTTTGTAATTTCTGGTTAAACCGGAAGCGTTTTGTTAACCGAAAATAGTGTCAAATAATAGATATTCATGAGATTGATAAATATATCCATTTTCAAGTTCTTATTTTTATTACAAAATAAATTAGAGATTTTAGAAGTTCCGACATTCAAAAAATCATTACTCCAAAACGGCTCGAGCGATTTTAATAAAAATTAATATTTCGATAGAGAATTGCGTTGTCTGTAACATATCCAAAGAAGAAAAAATATGGCAGAGGAAATTTTGAGAAAATCCATTTCAAAATTTAGACCAACTTTGGCCCCTTAAAGGTAGGCAATTTTAAAACAATTTAAAAAATCGACTTGCTTAGGATGAAAGCCTTATAATTTTGCTGTACAATGCCGTTTTGAAATTTTTATAATAATAATTAACGGTCAAGTTATAAGGAAAAAACCACAAAATACTCGACAAAATGGGACAATCGTTCTATTGGCGCCATTTTGAATAAAAAAATTTGCAAATATGCCGCCAAAATAACCACCTTATTTTTGGACACCCTGTATAGATTTCTTATTAAAGCTAATTTTGCGAATTTTTGAAAACACCATCTTCTTTATTTTATTTATTTCAAACAAAGACATCAGAACGTTGCCTTTATTTTTTTTGAACATCAAAACTTAAAAAATTCTTCTTTTGAAGTAAAATTATAATTACACAATTATTATTTTTTATTTTCTTACATTTTATGCACATTTTATTACCTCAATTTTAAACCCCAACCTCATTATTCTTTAAAAATATACCTCTGCATTAAATGTTATGCAACATTTATTGTTTAATGAACTACTTTTGTGCTTACCTCGAAGGCTCATACATAAATAAATTCAATAAGCAGTTATATTTTGATTTAACGATTCCTTCAAACTTCATTTTAAATATAAAATATACCGACATAATAATTTGGAAAATTTAAAGGCAATGCTAACAAGTTCATGACGCAAATTGTAAGAAAAATGTTATTCTATCTATAGCTCAAGTGAATTGGGTGAAAATTGTGCCTTTAAGCGACGTTCCAAATTTATGTTAAATATCGTAACAATAAATTTTCAATACGAAGTAATTTTTAATAAACACAAAAACAAGTTAAAAAGAAAAACAAGAGTTGTATAAATTATTCATTGATTAGATTTAATCAAAATAGGAATATCTAAACAAAATTATGATTTTTTCCAATGCCAATTTACTTTCTCGTTTAATTTTATTTCCTGCAAAATATCCTTACTTTTATTATAAACATCATATTTAAATAAATTCTTAAACATCATGTGTAAAATTAGTATCATAAAAAATAACATTTTAAACGCAATATCAGACTTCAAAACATTTTTGTAACAGTTATTTTCAAGTTTGAAATTCGTTGGAAACTAACAAAATCAAATTATTGCAATCGTTTAGCGCTTCGATTACTTGAAAATTTAAACAAAACGACTAAATTACTAACAAATCGATTAATCGCCAAACAACTTTTTTCCTAAATCCATCAATCTATGATTTCGACAAGCTTTAAGAGCATCGGCTTTCTTTAAAACATCCACTACATCATTATTAGCATCGACTAAGTGACACAAGAAATCTTCATAAGCTGATTTTATGTTAGGTGGTAAAGTACCAATTTTAATTTTCTTCAACTTCTTTATTATGTCTTCGGCCCAACCACTTTCGATAGCAAATTCGGATATCCAAGGTATACTGGCCAAGACGCTCGACATTGTTTGCATTCCTAAAAACCACAATTCCATAAGCTCCATCCAATGTTCTTTGTAAGCCATCGAAACCACTAAAGCTGTCGAGTCGATGGATTCGTCGATAACGTAAGCATCCCAAAGAAACCGAATTGTAACTTGAATGTAACGACAAATTGAAAAATCGTCTTTTTTAACTTTCTTCGATTGTTGTTTTAACAATAACAAACCGAGAATTGATAAATTACCGTGTAAAACTAAATTTTCGGGTATACTTTTAAGTTCTGATAAATTCTCAAAAATAAACTGCAATAGTTTGTTAAATAGAGCACTATCTTCGACAAGTTTCGATTCCAAAACGGTAATATTCATGAAAATGTTACAAATACTAATCATTGCAGCGCGCGAATCTTGCATTTCTTCCAAAATTTCAACCGACAACTCTTCAGGTGGTTGATTCATAACTTTAAGCCTTTCCGATCGCGGAACCGGAGGCCTTTTTCTCTGCACAATATTCCAGTGGAACTCAAAACATTCAAACAAAACATCTTCTTGTTTAATCTTCATCATAATTTTCCTAGCCTCATCTTCAACAGTCAAGTGACACAAAGCAGGTAACATGATGCGCAAAACATCGACTTCACTCAAAGGATTAGGTTCTGCGTCCATGGCAGTTCCCGCTTTTTCGGCTAATCTTCTCGCACGTGAAGCGTAATAAGTATCGTTTGCGAGGCTAAGGATGTAGGGTAAAAGTTGATACACTTGTGGTCGCATGGCTGAAGTTTCTTGAGCCAACCAAGCTACAAGGACTCGTACAGAAGCACAAACGAAAACTTTTTCTGACACGTCTAAATTGTCTTTATTTTTATCGTTAGAAATTTTGGTTAATAAACCTATTACGGCTGAAAAGGCACCTTTTAAGCCTGTGTATAAGGTTTGTTTTTCTTTTTGTTCCAAATCCAGTTGATCTGTAGCTATATAGTTGATGGATAGCTCCAAAATTATGTAGCAAGATGTTATTAGAGCGGCATGGGAGTGTGCTTGTTTGAGACTTTTACCATCGAGTTGCATGCGGACTTCGATAGCGGCCAATTGAATTAACAATAGGAAAAATTGTTTACCTTTTTCTTCTTCTCCTATGATAAATTCGACTCCTAAGAGGCTCACCATGGTTGACGTCAGTAAAATAGCTGGGTTTCTTTGGTCTTTTGAAATTTTACTTTGGAGGATGTCTGTAAGCCCTTTGTAAATACTCTGAGGCCAAGATTCTTCCAAAGCTGTATTTCTGGTAATTGCATCTTTGGGCGAGTTAAAGAGTAAAGAATTTAAAATTTGGCACAATTCGAATTTGCGTTCGTCCTGATCAGTCTCAAAATCTAAGGCGATTTTGTTGATTATAACTTGGAATTTGTTAAGGTTTTTAGCATCCCATGCGCTTGGGCCAAAACGGCTTACTAAAGTTACCAAAATGTTTAGAGCTTCGTCAGTTTGGAAGCTTTGTTGGGCGTAAATTTCCGACATTTTGGTTATGGCGCCTACTTGAAATAGGGCTTTTTGGCCTGGATCGTAAGCTGCGATGGCTTTTAAACAACCATAAGCTTCTCCGACAATTATTAAGTTGTCGTCATAGTCGCTAGCGTCTGCTTGTTGTACAATATCCAAAAAAACTGGGATATTTGCTAACATTTCAGGATGGGTCGCTAATTCTGGTTCGTTGCAAAAACATGTTAACACAGAAAGAGCTACGGATTTGTATATGGAAGGTGGACAATCGACCGGAACGTTGGACGTTAGTAATAATCGTTTCAAAAAATCAAAACCGATAGCTTCAAAAATTGCCCTTTTTGCAGCAGTCTTACAGTCTTTACCTTTAACCAATTTGGTAACTAAAAACAACCCCGTAAACTTCTCGGTATCGTTGGTAGCATTTTTTAATAAAGCCACAACTTTTTTAACCGCATCCGAAATTTCACCTGCCATTGTTTAAAAAACAAATACCGGCACTTTACGTCACAATAGGCACTTTAACCACACAACGTGATGTTAAACTAACAACTAAACGCTTGCACCGATGCGTGCGTCAGATTATATTTAGGATTTTACACAAGCCCGGATTCTAAATTTGGTAATTGTGAATGTCTCGATTTCAAAGTTTATTTTTAAACTAAGTCACTGACTCCAAAATTATCCAGAATTTAAACGCGTACATTTTAACCTAACCAAACAACCGACGCATTTACGTTTTTGTTAATCACGTTGCGCGCTGTCAACAATCAGCTGTTTAAACAGGACCGGACTCGACCTTTAAATAATTTAATTCTGTAACAATTTCGATTAATTTAACTTAAAAATACGTCTTTAACAAGCACGTTGTTTGAAAATAACCTAAAAATTTTCATTAGCACTAAAATTACGTTTTTAAACCGCATAAATTCACAGAGTTAATTTAAAAAATTCTTATTTCACACGGATGTTTTATTGTTAATAAAAACACTTGAAATTAACAATATTTAAGTAATAATTAAAAAAAAATATCGATTGAGCTCACCTTATTGCACGCCAATTTATCAGCTTTTCTTGTAGGAATTAAGGTGTTGTCCAAATCAAAAAGTATTGTCGATATTGACGTTGTTTTCTTTTGAGTTGCCATTGTTCAATTTTATAAGTTACTGAAGAAAATATCAAGAAAACAGCCTTGAAGAAAAATTAGAATCTACGACTTCGGAGTGTGTACGTCATTGTGGTCGAATCACGGTTCATACCTAGAACCAGACGTCCCACTCCCACTACTGTTCCTTCGCTAAAACATGGATTGGACTTTTACCTAACGATCCGTTCATCGGATGTTTTACTCTACAAAGATAAAATAAAGAAAATATTTCCATTCACTCACAAAGCACATATTTTAATCTTAATTAGGTAAATAATATTATAAATAAATGGTTTAAACGTTGTTTTGGAAACAAATAACTCAATTTCCACAAATTACCTTTCACAATAATTTAAATCTTTTAAAATTGCGCCAACTTTCTTGTTACTTAGTAAACTACAGCAGAAACTTTTTCAAAACGTAATGAATGTGCAAAGTACGCAAAACGATTAGATAGTAAACAAAATCATACGCAATAATCAATTTTATCGTCTCGCACTTAAGTATGTACTTAAATTATGCAAATTAATCACTAATAAACAATTATTTATTTAAAAAAGGCTTGCCTTGAAGTTTGAAGTATTGGTTGCGATGACCGTTTTAGGAAAACAAACTTGCAATAAGAAGATAAAAATAAGATTAGTGACGTAGCAGAAAAACAATAACACTACAATCTCTAGCTCTCACAGATACGTTCAAAAATTTAATCGTTCAAAATTTCAAAACAAAGTTAAACGTTTCATTTTCCTATTTACATAATTTAACTTTTCATTTTAATATCAGACCGCAGGCTACTGTTATTCTGGCGACTAGAGACAATTTCTTTCAGGTTTTCACAACATGTAGTGTCTCTCCCGTCTCCAGCTCTTTAAAGAGCGATCTGGCCGTAATTTTACCTCTAATCAAAAATATAGAGCATAAAATTATCTATACAAACCAATAAAATTATATGCCCTAGTTGTCATAATTAATTTATGAGAAAAATTAAAAAATAGCAACACGTGCATTAAGTTTGTTTTTACAACATGCAGTGTCTCTCCCTACTATATCTCTTTAAGGAGTGATCAACCGATAATTATACCTCTAATAAAAATTGTAGAACAGAAAATTGTCTATTAGATTCATTAAAAATATTTTCTTTAAATGCGATAATTAATGTACAAAATCAATGCAAAAGAGAAAAATATGTATTAAACCAGTTTATACAGCATACGATGTCTCTCCCGGTTCTAGCTTCTTAAGGAGTTATCAGGCGATAGTTATACCTCTATTAAAAATGACAGAGCATAAAATTGTCTAATTAGATTCATTAAAAATATTTGCTTTAAATGCGATAATTAATGTACAAAATCAATGCAAAAGAGAAAAATATGTATTAAGCCAGTTTATAGAATATACGATGTCTCTCCCGACTCTAGCTCCTTAAGGAGTGATCTGACGCTAATTTTATCTCTAATAAAAATTATAGAGCATAAAATTATCTATCGGAACCAATAAAATGATATGCCCTAGTTGTCATAATTAATTTATGAGAGTAATTCAAAAAGAGAAAAATATGCAGTGTCTCTCCCCACTATAGTTCCTTAAGGAGTGATTAGACGATAATTATATCTCTAATAAAAATTATATAGCACAAAATTATCTATCGTAATCGATAAACGTATTTGTCTTATTTGCCATAATTAAAGTACGAAATTAATGCAAAAACATCGGATGTGCATGGCCATACGAGGAACTTTTTCCTGTTGTATTTTTTTGTGCATTTCTTTAAAAGTTTATAGTTTAAAATTTTCTTTAATGTATTTCGATTAAGATAGCAAATTAAATTTTAATAAACATTTTTTTTTATTACAGTTTAATAAAATTTTAAAGAAATGCACATAAAAAATACAACAGGAAAATGTTCCTCGTATGGCAATGCACATCAGGTGTTTCGTATTAAATTTATTTTTCTTCAAACGTCAGAAAAAGTCGCCTTTGTGTCACTCAATAGGTAACGGTGAAGTTTAACTTTCCCGCCGAGGCAGGAAAAATTGTCAGAAAAGTAATTTTTGTCTGTCTAGGAGGGAAAAGTAAAATCTTAACCGCACATTATTTTTATTTTTAACGTAAAAAATGTTTTTTAAGCATTTGTAATGTAAACAATTTAATGTTTTTTAAATTTTCCTTTATAATTAGTTCGTTGTTTTTAAGAATTAGCTTTTTTTACAAATTTAAGTTAATTTAAAAAAATATTTGACAATTGAACTACAAGTAATTGACAAGAGATGGTGCTCTTTCAAAAATCAAAATTTTCAGTTTTACGCTTTACGTTTGCAGAAAAAATTTAATGTTTTATACGGAGTCAAAGTAATTTTGTGTGACTGGCCTGTATTGCCTGACTCGCTCGCTGCGCGCTCGCTCTTCAGCCAAACACAGTCTTGTCACACAAAACGTCACTTTGTCTCCTTATAAAACAAATAACTATTTTATGTTAATGTACATGATATTAAAAAAATATAAAAAAAAATAAAGTTTTAAAAAAAATTAAATTGCTTCCGTCCGATATTGAACCTGAGACTTTTATGTAAGCAAAATTTTTAGGTATATGTTTCAAAAATTTTATTCATTTTGTTAAATTTGGCATAAATTGAAGTTCAAAATATACATTATTTTATATCTTCAGAAAGCTAATTTTACGAGCTTTGAACGTATTCAAAAATATACAGGGTGTTGTATTTAAATTAAGAATTTTGATTCTATTTCCGGTTAAACCGGAAGTTAAAATATAAAGTGTTTAGTATCGTGTAACAGCTAATTTTACGAGCTCTCAAAATATTTAAAAATATACAGCGTGTTCCTAAAAATTTAAATATTATTGTAATTTCCGGTTTAACCGGAAGTGTTTTGTTAAGCGAAAATAGTGTAAAATAATAGATATTTATGTGATTGATATATATATATTCATTTTTAAGTTTCCATTTTTATTACAAAAATAATTAGAGATTTTTGAAGTTTTGACATTCCAAAAATCATTACTTCGAAACGGCTCTAGCGATTTTGATAAAAATTTATATTTCGATAGAGAATTACGTTGTCTGTAACATATCCAAAAAAGGAAAAATATGGCGGATGAAATTTTGAGAAAATTTATTTCAAAAGTTTGACCTACTTTGACCCCTTAAAGGTAGGCAATTTTAAAACAATTTTGAAAATCGACTAGATTAGGACGAAAGCCCTATATTTTGGCTGTACAATGTTATTGCCACGAATGGAAATAAATTAGAAAATATTAAATTGAATTAAAATGAATTTATAAAAGTTAAATTAAACAAACAAGAAATAACTTACATTGTTATCGGAATGCAAGTCAGCATATAAGGGAAGTTGAACTCAAGTCAACTATAATGAGTTAGTCGTGGATAAGAGTTGAAAGGAGAGAATAGTTAAGTAACCTTAGAGGAGAGTAGTTGATATGCCATTATGTTTTTTAGTTTTAAGTATTAGTTGTTAATAAACTTTATTATTATAAATTACGGTGAACTTTGAATGATCCAAACCCCCTCGGTACAAAGTCACTAAACCAAACGTGACATAATGGTGGAGGCGCCACGTCAAAAAGACCGTAATGCTCAATTTTAATTAGTGAAAATTGGTGAAAGTGCGACAATTAAATTTTAAGTTAATAGTGATTGAAAAAGCATCGAGTTTAAGTGAATTATTATTACAAAGGATTAGCTGAGTAAAGACGAAAAAGATGCAGTCAATCAAAGTAATCAGGAAGCTGATCGTAGCAGAGATGTTTTTGGGAGTTTTAAATATGTAAGTATAAGCTAATGAAAAAATTTAGGTATTAGGAAAACTGAAAGCTGACCCAGGATGAAAGAAAAGACAAATTTTGGTAATTTTATATAGTTTAAGTGTTTGTATTAGGAATAGGAACCAAGGACCAAGCCAGGCGCGGACTGGCAAGGGGCGCTACACGCTACAGCGTCCCGGGCCTCTGAAGTTACTAATTACAAAATTCCAGAATTTTGAGATTTATATATATATATTGATTACAATTCATTTTAACCAAGCCTTGGTTAAACGATTCATTTTAAATTTCTAGTTTCGCGACTGCTTGGTTGATTTGATTCATTTTAGCATTTTATCGTAATCCTAGACGACTTTCTTACAGCGAAAAATAATCAGTCGGTGTCATTATTAATAATTTACTGCAACGTAGTTATAATCATATAAGAATCAGATCGCCAATTTGCGAAGTGTTTTGCAAGGTGTTGATAAAGAAAACCAAGAACTTAAGAATTATTTAGATAAACAAAACAATAAATATTTCGAAATGAGTAACGGATTAGTTTACCGAAAACATAAAGATAAATTGTTATTTTATGTACCGCAAATTATGGAGAATACCATAATTAGTTGTAGCCTTGCGATATGGCACCGAGCTTTAGACAAAACATTGCAGTATGTGTTACGAACATATCGGTTTCCAGACGCACATAAAAAAGTAGGTTTATTTATTCAAAATTGTTTAAAGTGAATAAACTTTTTATAGTAAACAAAATAAAGTTAAGGTAAATTACATGTAGGGGAGAGGGGGGTCAGTATGGACACTTTTTGCTTTTTCGAGTAAAGAAAACGATCACGGCCAAAAATTCACTAAATTGGGGCTTCAATATATGTGTTAGTTAGTTTCCATTACTATTAATAACAAATAAGGGCTTGTTTAAAGAAAATAAAAAATTTATAATTAAAAATATCTAATTATGCAATTTGTCCACACTAACCTCTGATGGGGGTTAATGTGGACAATTGTAATTTTATATTGGGGTCAGTGTGGACATAAGTAAACAAGTGATTTTTATAGCTGTTTATTAAATTTTACGTATGATATAATTTTACTGAACATCATAGAAAGAAAAATCTACATTGAAAGACAAATAACCTGTGGTCCTTGCTGTTCCAGAAACTGTGACTGGGTTCGGAAGTTTGGAAATTATTTCATTCCTTTCAATTTGCGACAAGTCGTCAACTTCTGGAAAGAAGAAAAAAGGACCTCCATGTTTCTTTCTTAAAAATTTGATGTCGAAGTCAGAATGACCATAAACTGCTTGAATACAGGCAACATAATTCTTAAACCCTTTCTTGTGGGCAAATTTTACAAGAACGTAGTCGTCAATTTTTATTTTTTCATCATCGCATAACAGGTTTGGTTCTGGATCTTCATCAGTTAAACCGTCATTGTCTTCATCTGATTTGAATTCCGCACCTTCGTCAGATTCTGACGTATCTTCTTTAGATGCCATTACTTTTCTTTTTACAGCTTTTACTTTGTCTGCTTTTACTTTGTCTGTTTTTACTGTCTTTTGCTTTTTAGCAGCGTATTGTTCTTGTAACCGAGCTTTTTCCGGAGTATCTGTGTAAATACGTGACTTGCCCTTAGTTCGTTTCTGCAGGTTTTTACGTGGCTCTGCTTTAGGCAGTGGTCTAATTTCTTCCAGTGATAGGATTTTTATATCTGAGCTCAATCCCCGGCCAAACGCTTTTGATGTCGATGGGGTGGCAATATCTGACTCAGTAGATCTTTCTGGAGTACGAGGCTCAGCGTATTCCAAATTACCAGAATTTAATGTATCTAGATCATTGTTACTTTGTGATTCTGGAATACTAATTCTGTCTGTGACATAATTGCAATAATAATCTTCTTCGTTGAATATTTGGCTGTTGATCGGCCATATTCCTGTGTTTTCAAAAGCTGATGTTATGTTTTTAGGGGTAAAAGATTGCAGGTGTGCTTTGGATGCAATTTGAGCCATTTCATAGATGGTGGCAGGCTTACCAGGGTTTGTTCGCATCCAGTCATTCAAAAATACCTTTGCTGCTGCTTTAAATGGTCCATAAACTGCAACATCTAAAGGTTGCAGCCTATGTGAGCAGTGAGGAGGAAACGTCAGCACAACTATACCGTTATCTTTTGAATAACTGATGGCTTCGATACTGATGTGGCTACAGTGGTTATCCATTAAAAGCAAAATCGGATTGTCTTTTGAGCATTGCGCGTACTCTTTAATGTGTTTTAAAACTGATGGAAAAAGTTCGGCTGACATCCAACCACTACGAGTTGCTAACCCTAGAGTTCCAGTTAAGGCTCCCTTAAGAAACTGATCTTTAAATCGCACACGCGGAAAAACCAAAGCAGGGGGAATACTACAACCTGCAGCATTTATAATTCCACATAAAGTAACTAGTTCTCCGCGTTCAGCGGAGACTATTTGCCCCACTTGCTTTTTACCTGTCTGTGCTATCACTTTTGGAGTTTGTAGAACTGTAGTCAAGCCTGTTTCGTCAATATTATATATTCTGTGAGGTTTGAAATGATAGCGGTCCATTACATTTTGATAATTTCTAAAAAATTCCTGAACGTTGTGTTTGTTAAATGACGTAGCTCTGGATAAACTAGTGTTTTCGGGCTTCCTTAAACTCAGATCTTTATGACGCTTCATAAAGCTCTTCATCCAATCAATTCCTGCGCACTGTTTCTCATTCCAAGTTTCTGGATACTTTTTATTTAAGTGATTCGCATACTGAAAAGCTAGTTCTCTTGCTTGTAAATATGTGAGTCCGTAATGAATATCTGCCGATTTACACAAATACTTGCACAGCTGAAATTCTTCTGGGTCAGTGAAGATTTGACGGCCGTTAAATTTAAACTTCTCTTTAACCCTGGTACTTACAATATTATTACCATCGTCGTCACTAAGACCAGAATCGTCATCGTCATGTGCAATAAAATTATTTTCCTTGGCAATTTTAATTCTTTTGAAAAGCATTGATTTTTTTAAACCGTATTCTTGTGCTGCCTGTCTTATTGGCTTTTTATTTTTTAATACATTTCTAATAGCTAGTTGCACATTATTTTCATTAATATCGCTCCTATCAGTTTTTCGCTTGTATGTGCGAACCATAATTATTATTATCTGTAAGGATAAAAAACTACAATTTAGACTTTATTAATGCTCTGCCATAAAACAAAAATCAGGGGTTAGTGTGGACATGTCCACTCTAGCCTCCTATGAAATGTCTACACTAGCCCCACCATAAAATGGAGCACAAAAACATCAAGCATACAATAACCTCAAATGCTAAACCGTTTGCAAACACGTGGATACTCGACAAATTAATGTGTAATTGTATAGCTATTTCAACTAAAATGTACTTCCAACAGTGCTGGTTGTATTAACATAAAATATATTATAAAAAACTTACCTATTTTAGTAAATTTTAGCAAAATTGTTATAACTTATTTGACACATTATTCATTGCCGCCAAACTTTCATACACAAATGTCAACAGTGTTGCCAGTTTGTGTAAATTATTGTAGATTTTACGGAGTTGTTTATACAGTTTTATTCCACTTGTCTACACTAGCCCCCTGTCCACTCTAACCCCCTCTTCCCCTAATTGATAAGGGAAACATTCCATTTCAATATATACATAATATAGAAGATCATTATGGACCCCTTGAAAGAACAAGGTATAATTAACCAGGTTATTTAACAAACTGTCTTGGGTTTTGTATTGGTTGATTTCCAATGTTTTCAGATTATTAAGTAGAACGCCTTTTCTAGAGTTAAGCAAAGCATCAAATTTCGGGTCAAAATCATGATTAGATTCATTACGGTGTTTAGCATAATGCAAATCACTTTTGTTTAAATTATTTCATTCAAGTACTATATTTCAAATATAATCAAAAAAGCAATTAAAAAAACAATATTAATATTTCTATGCTTCTTATGCTGTGAGCTGTTATCAAGTGTTTTTAATTAAAATACTAGTAGTAAATGGCAAACCATTCATTTTAACCAAAATTGATTAAAAAGTTAAAATGTATCGTATTTAACCACCGGTGGTTAAAATGATTCGGTTAACCGGAATCGAGATCGAGGTGTTTAACCAAAAGTCCAAAAATGAATCACTTGGTTAATTAGTAATTTTTTTTAACCGGTTAACCAGTTACTCAAGTCGCCAGCTCTATTTTTAACTTACTTCAGTCGCTTCAGTTTTCAGTAAAGCTTCCGTGTACTGAGCAATCACTGCGTACAATGTGGTCGGTGGTCGTGTTAACCTAACCCTACTACAGTAAATACGTAAAAAATAATCCCACCAGTGCATATGTTAGGCTTTTAAAGCCCATAGTTTATTAGCTTTTCCCGTCATAGTTTGATAATTTTTTAAAAACTTTTTATGTAGAAAATGATCATTAACATTTAGAAACATAAAATATTTATAAATATTTGTGATCAAGTAACTACAAATTAATAAAAATAGCATTATTACATAACATACGCATAACTTACACTTTTTTTATTTTAGGTATAAAAAGCCACTTTGAATTTTCAAAACTAAAATTTTTTTCGCACAATCAGCACAAAGGTAGAATGTTCCATAGAAATTCAAGTTATAAACATTTTATTGTAATTAGGACTTTTGTGCCTATTCCAAAAAGAGCAATATTTTCCCTTATTTCCTACCTTATTTCCAATAAGTAACTAAAATAAAAAATTTTATGGTTTGAATTAATCGGTAATTAATACTCATAAACTAATCATGCACTCTGTTTAAATCTAAAACGTGACAAAAAAAATAAATTTGAATAAAATAAACACTTAAATTCATAATAAACTAACAGACAGTCAGCTAAAATAAATCCCGGGAGTTGAAAAGCCCATTTGCTGTTCTATGCGAAATTTAATATATGTACTTGCAATAATTATTTAATTGTTTTTATTATATAATCTTACACTTACAATCAATGTCGAAAGGTATATTAAGTTTCATAAATCTAGTTTAAAAAATATACATGGTACAACAAAAATAAAACGGCATAGGCTTTAAAAGCCTAACATATGCTCTGCAGGGTTAAGAATAACTGCTATTAGTGAGTGTATCTATGTGACATTGTTCTGTGTTTTAATTTAGAATCGTTTTTTCAAAACTCGCTTTGTCGAATTTTATCTATATAATTCGGTAGCGGGCTTTTAGAATTTGCAATAATATTTTGCAAAACTTGCTATATTTCATTGGAAAACGAATAAGTCTTCAAGTTCTTACAAAACTCGCTTTATTCAAAGACACCATTTTTACAAAACGAGCGCTATTTTAAAGGGTTAAAGTGTGTTCAGACTACATGATTTCTCATAGAAGAAATCATAGGAAAATAATAAGCTCAGTCACAGCAAAATAATAGTGAATTTTCAGAATAAAACTGTTTTGTTCACAATATTTGGGGTAAATAACCAAATATGGCAAATAACCAACAGTTTTATTCTGAAAATTATTTTGCTCATTGCTTCTCATGCATTCTATGAGAAATCATGTAGTCTAAACACACTTTTAGGATCTATTAATATTCTTGTAGAGGGTACGACGTAATTTAAAGAAATTTTGGGAAAAACAAGATAGGAAAAACCTTTTTTCCTTTTTTTTGCGGGCCCTTAGAAATATCTGCGCCCCTGAAAAAATATAGCCAGTCCGCGCCTGGACCAAGCGTAGAAACTAAAAGCGTCCATGGAAAATTTTTTATTTTTTGCTGATAAGTGCTTTTTATTAATTAACAAAGAAATATAAAAGTGATGCAATAAGGTTAATGTTCAAGAATTACATGTAGATTTACACGTACGCATAAAAGGGTTATATTACATGTCGCAATACAGGAAAGTAAAATGATGATAAAGCAACATAGGCAAAAAGCAATGTCCTGAAATGGATTAAAAAAAATGTTAAACATAAATGGCAAACAAATTAGGATTAAAAAGTTTTATAAGAATTTTAGGGAAGTTCGGGATAAATTTTCGAATTTTTTGGAGAATATATGATAGTAGAATTTTCTGTGAAAATTTTTTTTTACAAAATTTTAGAAATGCTGATGTTAGGTTTATTGTTGTCACGTAATACGTGAGCAATTAGAATTTAGGTGTATGTAGTTTTCTTTTTGGGGAATATTTTTGTAGTTTTTGCAATATTGGGTAAGAGTTAGAAATAGTAAGTATTAAATTTTTATAATAAAATGGCTATCAAAATCATGATTGAGTATTTTGGAGCAGTGACACATTGGAGTCCAAGTCAAAAATCAAGGAAGACAAGTTGCTGTCAGCAACGGTGGTCTGGAGTTCGCTCGGGACAGTGCATGATGGGTCTTGACCATCGAAGAATCAGACGTTTCAGATTAAGAGCATAGTACATTTTAAATAATTATAAATTTAAGGGTTAGTGATAGGATGATTTAGTTAACTTTATATGTAATGTAGGCTTACGTAGTTAATACAAAATAAAGATATTTGAAAATAGTCATAGGATAGATAAAAAAAAAAATTAGAGTAATAGTTTAACTGATTTGAATAGGGAATACGAAAATGAAAATTTGAAAAAATAAAGGGAAAAGTTAAAAGCAACTAGAGACAGTAAAAATATAAATTTTTTTTAGCAGCAACCAAGGAGTAAAATGATAATTTTGTGTTTATTTAGAAAATAGTTTGTTGGGAAAATTTTAATAATCAAATAATGAGAAGGAAACAAAAGACAATTTTAAAAATAGGCATACAACGACCTTACGACAAGAGTGGAAAATAGACCAGAAGAAAAGAGAGCAAAGTTAAAAGAGAGACCGAGGTAATAAACGAAAGCCAAAGTGACATTAAAAGATAAGAGAAGACAAAAGAACCACGAAAAGACAAGAGAAAAAATAAGAAATATGGAATCGAATTCAAGAGACGCGCACAAGGAGAATAACAATACGTGTACAAGAAGAAAGTAGAAAAGTAAATAGGTAACGCGTATGAAGTATAATAGAAATGAATTATGGTTGTACCAAAGATGATAAAAGAATGCCTTATATGAGAAACATATGAGATGAATTATGATTGTACCAAAAATGATAAAAATGCCTTACATGAGAAACATGTGAGATGAATATGATAAACGAAGTTAAATGAGTAAAATTGAGATGATAATAATAGGTACAAAATGAAAATAATAGGCACAAAAAGAAAATAATAGGTGCAAAAAGAAGAATAATAGGTACAAAATGATAATAATAGGTACAGAATGAAAATTAAAGGTACAATATGAAAATAATAGGTACAAAATGAAAATAATAGGTACAAGATGATAATAAGGGAAAAATTGTGTTGCTTGAAATAATAAATAGAAGTAATTGTTCTTGTCTGTAAAAGTGTTACTTTTGAAAGAAATTATTGTGCTAGGTCTTGGTCAATAAAAAAAATTATATCTTGGGGTCTATTAGAATTTTGTATTGAAACCAGCAAGTCAAGTTAATATGAAAAATAAAAATGAAAGAGATGTAAATAGGAAGCTTAAATTGAAATGATAAAATTTTGTGTTGCTTAAAAAACAAATAAACAAAATAGGCATAGGGTTTTTTTTTAAGGTATTAAAAATAAAGATTAAAGTAAATTGTGTTCGATGATGAGAATAATAATGGTCATGAAAAAATGATCAAATATTTGTGTGTTTAAAAGAATGTTTCAGATTCTTAATAGAAATCATTATAGTCAAATCCAAACGTGGAATTAGCATGGAAATCAACATAAAGTACTAGGCGTTCAGATGAATAGACCACAACCCCTGGAAGACAAGGAAGAATAAGAAAGTGAAACATAAAATGGAAGGCAAATCAAAATACCTAGAAAAAATGGAGGAACATGGAAATGGATCAATAAATCAGGGTTGAAGAAATAGATGAACCTACGAATACAGAAAATGATAAGGAAATCAATGTTGAAGAACTGAATGAACCTATAAATATGGAAAATGGTTAAAGCATCAAAACTGCGTTGAAAAAGGATTACAAGTAGTTGCAGTAAATAAGAAGTTGAGGAAAAACTTCGTTGAAAAAGATTACAAATAATTGAGGTGAGTACCAAAAAGGTAAAATCGTATTAAATAAAGAGAATGAAGTTAAGATTAAAGAGAAAAATAGAAACGAGGGAGCTCCCGTCTCTAAAAATGGGACGAGTCTTAATGCAAAATTCGCCGTACATGTCGACAAATTTAAAATCTTACCGCGTTTGCATTAAGAACTCAAAACATTATAAATAGTGAGATTGAAATAAAAAATAATTGAATAAATTGAGAGTACAATAATACGAATATGAATTGAAAAAAAATTATTCAAAAATAATTGAATAAATTGAGAGTACAATAATACGAATATGAATTGAAAGAAATTAAAGAGATAAATTTGTTATAAATGAGACAAATAATGAAGTAATACGAAAGGAAATAATTATAAAAGTAAAGAGATTGTAATCAAAAGTAAAAAGTTAATGTACAATAAAAGTAAAGGTTCAATAATGAGGTTCAATAATAAAAATTGTATTAAAAGAAAAAGTACAGGAAGATTTGAATGAAAATAGTGTAAAAGATAATAGGTATTTTTAAAAAAACTTAAGAACAAACAAATTAGAGAGAAAATAGGGGAAAGAACGTCAAAATGTATAAGTTTAAACTAAATTTTGTAATGTACGAGTAAATGAAAGTTTTTGTCAAAAAATGATCATCGAACACTAAAGAAAATAGAAATTGAAAAAAAAAATTTTGTAGATCTTAAATCAATAATATTAGATATAAGTTTAGAAAATAAGTTTTGTAAAAGCAAATTATTAATGTAGTTTCTGATTTCATGTAACACCAACGTTTACGCCGAAATACCAAACGAGTCTGAGACAAGATTAAAACCGATGAAAACAGGGTCACAAAAATCTAAGGAAAATTGGAGAGATCACCTAAAGCAAATCAAACACTAAGCACGAATAAACTATCCTCCCTCAGTAAAGGATTGGAGGAAAATAGTTATGGATGGAAAAGAGCCTTCCAAGGAAAATTTGAATAATGTCCACAAAAAAGTTAAATAATAAAAATGTAGGACAACATATATGGAAAAATGGTTGAATGGTCGACAACAAGTTAAAAGTAAACAAAATTACAAGAAGACACAGTGATAGAAGAAGCTCAAATAAAGTTAATGAAGATGCTTGATGACAAAGTAAAGAAAAATCAAGCATAAGGTGAAAAACGTTGACCTAGTCTGCGAGTAAATAAAAAATAGTACAAGTATAAAACAATCCAGTCCAGAAGTGAAGAACCTTAGCAGATCAACGAGTGCCAAGTGAAAAATAAATTAGTGAAAACTTAATACAGTGATAAACATGTTAAAAGAAAAGTGATTTCGAACATTAAAAGACTAAGTAAAAAATGTGTTTTAAAATAAACAAATTAAAAGAAATTGTGAACCCCTGTGAAAAAACTTACGTGTATTGAACTTATTTTGAAAATCTTGACTCATTCTTGTGTTTTTAATTTTTTAGGATGAATTATGTATTTTAAGAAAAAATGTAAAACCAATTGAATTTTTTTTGTATTTAGATTTATAAGAATTTATTGTTTGAAATTTTTATTTTTTATTGGGTGAAATTTGAATTTTTAATTATTTAGTTTTAAAAGATTGAATCCTACGTATGCTGAACGCAAAATTTTTTTTATTGACCGTATTCTTGAAGAGCGACTTGGGTCAGCCGCTTTTTAAGAAGGGGAGTTATGCCACGAATGGAAATAAATTAGAAAATATTAAATTGAATTAAAATGAATTTATAAAAGTTAAATTAAACAAACAAGAAATAACTTACATTGTTATCGGAATGCAAGTCAGCATATAAGGGAAGTTGAACTCAAGTCAACTATAATGAGTTAGTCGTGGATAAGAGTTGAAAGGAGAGAATAGTTAAGTAACCTTAGAGGAGAGTAGTTGATATGCCATTATGTTTTTTAGTTTTAAGTATTAGTTGTTAATAAACTTTATTATTATAAATTACGGTGAACTTTGAATGATCCAAACCCCCTCGGTACAAAGTCACAAAACCAAACGTGACATTATTTTGAAATTTTTATAATAATAATTAATGGTCTAGTTATAAGGGAAAAACCACAAAATGGGACAATCGTCCTATGGGTCGCCATTTTAAATAAAAAAATTTTTTTTTCAATTAGGGCTCACATGTACTATCTTATAGCCAAGTAAAATTGAATTTGGCCCAGTTTTGCAAATATGCGCCCAAAATAACCACCTTATTTTTGGACACCCTTTATAGATTTGTAATAAAAGCTTAGTTTGCCGATGAAATAATTTTAAAGTGGCTAAAATAAAATTTCATCAAAATCGGTTCAGTAGTTTTTGCTCCACAGAGTTACAGACATACTGTACATGTACACACACACACATAACAGACATTTTGGTTAAAAAAATCGAAAATTTTTTTATTATTATTATTTTTTGTCTCGATTATAACAACTTTATCTTGGATTGGAAAAAGTTAAAAGAGAAACGCATGCAGTGTCTCTCCCTACTATGCTACTATAGCTCCTTAAGGAGTGATCAGACGATAATTATACTTCTAACAATAATTATAGTGTAAAATTATAATTGTAATCAGCTAAACAATAAAAGTATTTATCTTAATTGCTAACTGAATTTACTCATACAGACACAGACTGATAGATATACAAGCAATACAACACAACTACTATATTATAACTCGTAGCTTAGCTGACTCGTCAGCCATCTTGAGTCCTACTTCAAAGAGACGGTTAATGTAATAAACATACATAAAAGTGGGACCCAAGATGGCTGACGAGTCTGCTGTCTTTAATATAGTAGCTATAGATGGACCTAAATACATAAGCAAACCAACATTATACCCCAATTTATCTAAATTCGCGTTTTCGAAGTTTCATAATGACAGACAGGGTTGCCACATACCAACAAATAAAGCTAAAAACCTTTGAATTTCAAATAAATTAAATTGTAATGTGACAACTCTGTACAGGGATGCCAAATTGAAATAGTCCCTAACTACATTGTCTCTTCACATTTCTAACTAAGTTTAGGTTTGCTTTGGTCCGGTAAGTGTCAGAAACGCATCTTTAGATAAATCGGACTATAGAGACTTTATCACTACATCCATTATGCCTTCATTTCAAAAATTTAGCCTAAAGCTTGAGTAGGTACCTACTCAAATTATTTTTCTAACACTCTGTGTATGTATGTCAACAAATGAAATAATAAAGAGGAAAACAAATTATTTAACTTTCCATACCATACTAATGGTAAATTGTAAATAGAGTAATTATTTACATTATCCTGACGTACGAACATCTTTATGCTTTACATTTTATCGATTAGGCAGGTTAAAATATTAAAGTACAGCACTGTTAACAGAGTTTGCGTGCTCCAAATATTAATGAGATGCGATGAGGGTAGTGACAATACACCATGAACAGACAGTGTTAGTATTTAGTTTAAAGATCTGGGCTGTCAAACGTAAATTCAAAAGACAAATTTGAGTTTAGTCTACGAGTAATCTCCAAGAATGTGATAACAAATTGTAATTTTAATTCTATCTTTAGTGATAAATAAAAATAAAAAGATGTCACGGTTTATCAACATGACATAACCTAACAAAGAAGTTCGTAAAAAAAGGTGACAATCGATCAAATTAAAATTATCATAAAAGGCGCCAATTTTAAATTTGTTAAGCTTTCGAGATCAATTAAAATAATTAAGAAATGTACAAAATAATTTTGCAAGATGGTGTTAAGTACAGAATGGTCACAAGTTGAAGTGATAGACCTTATAAACGATGGTTCAGGTTTAGGTTTTGGTATTGTCGGTGGTCGTAGTACTGGTGTTGTTATAAAATCCATTTTACCTGGAGGAATTGCAGATAAAGATAATCGTTTACAAAGTGGCGATCACATCTTACAAATTGGAGATGTACAATTGCGCGGTTTAGGTTCCGATCAAGTGGCATCGGTGTTACGACAAGCTGGCTCTCAAGTTAGAATGGTAGTTGCCAGACCGATCGAACCATCATCTGTCAATTTCCAAACTATCACAAGCACAGCTCCAATTGTACCCACTAAAATCCTAACCGATCCTGAAGAATTAGATCGACAACTTTTAGAAAATGGTTATCCTCAAGTTTGTAATTCAGAAAATATTTACGATAATTCAGAATTAACACAAATTCAAGTTAACGATGTGGATATTAACGAAATTAATATTTTAAATTCTTTCGAAAGTGCGTTAAATTCTGAATATAATCTATCACCCGAGTGTGAAAAACATTTCATTGTTACTCCAGTCGATATCGAACAAGCTCTACCGGAAACTGAAAAGTTTGCAGTCGAATTAACTAAAAATGAGTATGGCTTAGGTATAACGATAGCCGGATATGTATGCGAACGCGAAGATTTGAGTGGAATTTTTGTAAAAAGTATAAGTGAAGGTAGTGAAGCTTACCAGTGCGGTCAAATAAATATAAATGATCGTATAATTGAAGTAGACGGACAACCGTTGCACGATTGTACAAATCACGAAGCTGTGTTAAAATTAAAACAAACCGGTAATGTTGTTATTTTAACTTTAGAAAGGTATTTACGTGGCCCTAAATATGAGCACTTACAAGAAGCTTTAGCTGGTCAACAAGATAAGAAAGATTTGAGTCCTCCCTCACCTTCTATTACAACTCTTAGTTGGATTCCGATCGATGCCGAGGTTCAAATAGAACCTGAAAGTGAATCGGTTACAACTGTTAATAGTGAGGTGTGTAATTTAAAATAATTTGATGGCTTTGATGTTTCTATTATTTATTTATTGTTTCGTTGTTACCTATTAAATGATTATTTTTAAGTAAATTATTTTTTGTAATGTAGTCCTTTTTATTAGTACGCTAAAGTAGTATTTATTTATGTAGCTTTTTGTATTTATTGCTTTTTAATTGTTTTATTTTTGTAATGAAGTTGTTCTTAGTGTTTTTGATTGTTATTTATGCTGTACCTACTTTAGTTGACTTGACGATGAATTATTTATTTGATTGATTCATTTTATTTGTGTTTGAATAGTGATACAAAATCTTCAAAGACCTATAATTTAAAAGTACTTTTGATTAAATTCTTTATTCGTAACTATCAAGTACGTCAAAATTTTATTTTCAAGTGTGTCGTAAATAAGTAATTTTATTGTATCTGTTTAATACTCGATAGTGACAATTTTCACACAATTTTACACATACAGGGTGTGTGTACGGATTTTTAACATATAAAATCATACTTTGGTAATTTCCTGCTTCCCAATTTATTTTAGAAAGAAAATTATAGAAATCGCTATTTCTGCTAATTTGGAATTTTCCAATTAAATTTCTGGTGTTATTTAGCATCTAAAATTAATTTTGTTTATTGATTTAGATGCAGAATTTTATGTTCAAACTTCTATTTGAAGATTTTCTTTCTAAAATAAATTAGGAAGCAGGAAATTTTAACGTGTTTTAACTTTTTCCAATCCCAAGAAAAATCGTAAAAAAAATTTTTGCATTTCTCGACGTTTTGAGTCACGTGGATTCCAAAAATGCAAAAAAATATTTTTGGATTTTTTGAACCAAATTATCAGGATGTATGCCCCCCCCCCCTAGAGCAAAAACTACTGAACCGATTTTGATGAAATTTTATTTTAATCACTTTAAATTTATTTTATCGGCAAAAACAGCTTTAATAAGAAATATAATGTACAGGATGTCCAAAAATAATGTGGTTATTTTGAGCGCATATTTGCAAATTTGTGCCAAATTCATTTCTACTTGGCTTTAAGATAGTACATGTGAGCTCCAATTGAAAAGAAAAATTTCAAATTATTTTATTCAAAATGGCGGTCAATAGAACAATTGTCCCATTTTGTGGTTTTTCCCTTATAACTTGGCCGGTAATTATTATTATAAAAATTTCGAAACGGCATTGTACAGCCAAAGTGTAGGGCTTTCGTCCTAACAAATTCGATTTTCAAAATTGTTTCAAAATTGCGTACCTTTTAAGGGCCAAAGTAGGTCAAAATTTTTAAATGGATTTTCTCGAAATTTCTTCTGCCATATTTTTTCTTTTTTGGATATGTTGCAGAGAACGTAATTCTCTATCGAAATATAAATTTATATCAAAATCGCTAGAGCCGTTTTGGAGTAATGATTTTTTGAATGTCAAAACTTCAAAAATCTCTAATTTCTTGTGTAATAAAAATGAAAACTTGAAAATGAGTATATGTATCAATCCTATAAATATCTATTGTTTGACACTATTTTCGGTTAACAAAATGCTGCCGGTTCAACCGGAAATTAAAAAAATATCAATTTTTAGGAATACCCTGTATATTTTTAAATATTTTGAAAGCTCGTAAAATTAGCTATTACACGATACCAAACATTTTATACTTTGACTTCCGGTTTAACCGGAAATGAAATCAAATTTCCTAATTTAAATGGAACACCCTGTATATTTTTTAATATTTTGAAAGCTCATAAAATTATCTTTCTGAACATATAAAATAATGTATGTTTTGAACTTCAGCTTATGCCAAATTTAAATATGTAGTTCATGTCTAAAAATTCTGCTTACACGCAGAAGTCCTTAAATTCGATCCCGGCAGGTAGCAATTATTGTCAATTATTGAAATTTAATATCATGTAATTTATATTAACATAAAAATAAATATAATAATAAAAACAACGGATGTGGCCATACGAGGAACTTTTTCCGTCCGTCAAATATTGGAAATTTATATTTTTTTTATTAAAATTTTATTTAATATCTTATAAATAAATTATATTAAAAAAGCTTTTAAATCTTTTAAAAGTGCACTAAAATATACAACAGGAAAAAGTTCCTCGTATGGCCTCATCCGTTGTTTTACGTGTTAAATCCGCATGACCAAGAGGCCCAGTCACCACCGGTGTATTTTAAATAAGTATCAAAGATTATTAATTTTGAATTTTTTGGAAAATTAAAGTTTTCTTTTGGTCTATTTTTCATGTATTGTGAAGATAAGGATTACAGTCTTAGATTTATTTTCAATTATAGTGCTGAGAAGATTATTGTGAAAATGATTGTAACTCTGAACATGTAGTTAGGAATTTTTCTTCGTTTTTGTGGAACAAATTAAAGCAAAAACGAATTCGAAACACAAGCTTCATGTTACAACCCTTAGACTGATTGCAATTTTTTTTATTGCACCATCCTTTTGTTGTGTATATTTATGTAGATATATTTTTATTTCATTATAAATTAGTTGCATGCTAATTTTATTTCTTATTTCAAATTAATCCACGTATTTGAGTATTTTATTTCTATTTAGATCTATGAAAACAATCCCGAAAACGTAGAAATCTTCGTGGATGAAAATTTCGATGCAGATTTAACGGACGATTTAGAAACAACAATTAAGAAAAAGTGGGAAACTATAATAGGACCAGAATCCGAAATAATAGTGGCACATATCAAAAAGTTAAAAGGTTTAGGAATTAGTTTAGAAGGAACTGTAGATGTAGAAGGTGGTGTAGAATTACGTCCGAGACATTACATTAGATCAATTTTACCCGACGGTCCCGTAGGACAACATAAAAAGTTGGGTTCGGGAGACGAACTTTTAGAAGTTAACGGTCAAAAATTATTAGGTATAAAACACGTCGAAGTTGTTAAAATTTTAAAAAGTTTACCAAATACTGTGCGCATTGTTTGCGCTAGAAAAAACGACGAAAATCGCGTTATTAATACGTCTCAGGATAGAGAAGCTTTCGAAGCTAGAAATATTCTAGGGGGTAGTTTGAAAAATTTAATTCCGCAACCAGAGCAAAAATTAATAAAAGCTCTTAGTGATACTAGCATTAATACTTCGAGTACGGCTACGATTACCGACGAAACTAATTTACAAAAGGCCAAATCTCGCTCGTTAGAAAATACTAATTTAGCAATGTGGTCTGATAGTGTCGAATTTATCGATTTAATAAAAGGAGATCGTGGTTTAGGTTTTTCAATTCTCGATTATCAAGACCCATTAGATTCGAAAGCTACAGTTATAGTTATCCGTAGTTTAGTTCCTAATGGTGTTGCTGAAATCGATGGTAGATTAAAGCCCGGAGATCGTTTAATATCCGTTAACGAAAGAGTAATTAAAAATTCTACTTTAGACCAAGCTGTGCAAGCACTCAAAGGTTCTCCTGTCGGTAAAGTTAGAATTGGAGTTTCGAAACCATTACCACTTTCTAGGCCTAGTGAATCCCACAGTAGTCAAACCATTGGTACATGAACTTGTTATTAAGTAAAAATAGATCTCGTTTATCATTGTTAAAAAATAGTTAAAATATTTAAAACAATTAATCGATTTAATTTAATTTTTGACGTTTTGGGCTTATGGCTTACAAATGTTTTAGTGCAAAATACGAGTTGTAAGGTTCTTGAGATGAAGTAAAATGTTTTTCAAAATAACTAATCGACTCCCAATTTTATAACATTTTGGTTATCATTTTGAATCGATCTTTGTACTTCCAAAAATACATGGAAACACCGAAAAATACAATACGATGTGATTTACAACTTTTCCAAAATTGAAAGATATTTTTTTTAAATTCTACTGAAAATTAAGATTCTAATGAGATTATTTTTCAAAATCACATTGTCAGGGACGAACTGAGACTTGGCAAATGACTTGGGACTGGCTTGATGAAGCCATTATTTGTGCCATTGTATCCACTGCTCGCATGTATCCATGCTCATGCTCATGCTCATGTATGTATCCAGAAGCTATACAAGGTGATTGTTTTAAGTGATACAAACATTGGGATCTCGGAAGCCGTAAGAGTTGCGAGATTGGTCAAATTAGCAAAGAGTTGCATATTTTTATGACCTTTAAGAAAACTTCAAAATTGAAAATGGTTTCCGAAATAACGCAGAATAACTGATAATTGGCAATTTCGTTTTTCGACTGTATTTCAAAATGGCTTACTTTAGAAAAAAATTTTTTTCAGGAGGTCAAAAAAGCTATCAAACGATACCAAACTCGACTTTTTATCACATGACGCTATTTAACAGAACTTTTCAGGTTATTAATTATTAACGTTAATTAAAATTAACGACTAAAACTTAGGTTTTAAAGTTTTAGAAACGTAAGATGATAAACGTAAGGAAATAAAAATAAATGAATTTATTATTTATTAAATTTTAGTAATGTTCTTAGTAACTAAGTTTTAGTAGTTATTTTTCATCGTAAAAAATAACATAATGTAACATAACATAACCTGAAAAGTTATGTAATTTAAGAAAAGTGCAAGATAGAAAGTTCTCGTTTGGTATCCGAATGTAGGCAAGCCTACTGAGTAATTCTAGCAAAAAAATGATAGGTCCCCCATAAGAAAATGAAAAGTTGAACGTCGCGACGCCTAGCGTCGAGATGATAAAAAGTTGAGTTTGGTATCGTTTGATAGCTTTTTTGAGCTCCTTAAAATTTTTCCCGAGGATTTTTTTTCTAAAGTAAACTATTTTGAAACTACAGCCGAAAAACAAAATTTCCAGTTTTTCTACTTTATCTCGAAAACCATTTCGAAATTTGAAATTTTTTAAACGGATTCTTAAAAGTCATCAAAATATGCAACTTTTTGCTCATTTAACTAATCTCATAACTCTTACAGTTTCCGAGATCTCAACATTAGTACCACTTAGTATCACCTTGTAGTGCTATCTTTGATATTGTTGCTTATCCGACGGTCGAAGTTGAATAAACATTGTAAAACTAGTCTTGCAAGGCGACTTCTAGAATCTAGAAGCCAGTTTCTGTTTTTAAGTCAATAGAGACTTTATATTTCTAACGTCAGAAACGAGGGGTTATCCACTCTCTGCAGTCAATGTACAAAAATTGAGCTGTCAACGGTAATTATCTGCAGTCACTGGCACCTATAGCATATGCAGTCATAAGCAGTCAACTGCAGTCAGTGTACAAATTCAGAACAGTGGTTGACCCCTCGGTCAGAAACTAAAGTTTGGTTCAAGTTTATAAATTTATTATTTTTTATTGGCTTAAAAAAGGAAGTCGACTTCTAGAAGTTGCCTTGCATGCGGGACTGGACTGAGAAAAAAAATTAGTACCGGGAAATCTGATAGTTCAGGTTTATATTTTAGATTTTTTCAATTTATCTGAATTTTTGCAATATATTTTTTTTATTTTCACATGACAGGGAAACTCCGGAGCCCCGAGCCAGTCCAGCCCTTCTTGCATGGCTTGTTTAATAATGTTGATGTTCAATAATGCTCTCAAAAAAAATTCTGAGAGCCCTCAACCCTCATTTTCAAGTATAAACACTCCCAACTGTTTTCTATTTCTTGACCCTACGTACTTGGACTGCCTGGGTAGTAACAAAAAGGCCCTGTCCAGTTATTGTCCCTGCACACTGTAGTTGAAATTAGAGCAAAACGATGTCGAAGGAAAAGGTGTTCAATCACATGGTACGTTCATCTAAGAGCTAATAATTATATAATTGGGTGATTCTTATAACTTATTGATGACAGCTGGAGGGAACAAAATTTGTGCATTATTTATTCCAAATTTTGATGAATTTTTCATCTCGATTCAAAGTTAAATAAAAATTTAAGTCGTTGAAAATTATAAATAATAATAAAACAAGATGTTAAGGAAGCAACCGACGATGTTGCACGAATTATCCAATATTTTATAAATCATGACTTATTTTTCCATATAATTAAATAATAAAATGCAGGGTGCGCTTAAAAATTGTACTGCTGTGGGTGTATCAGGAAAATGCATGCTTATGATAGCCTGATGCTTATTTAATGCAAGAGATGAAATGCTCATGTACGTAATAACAGTCATGTGAGCGTTTTTGAGTTTTAATTATAGATTAAATCTGAATTTTTAGAAGGATTCGCGACTTGTTTAAAAGTTCCATCAGATTATTAAAAATCAATATGTAAATAATACGCTTTTAGGCTTTTGCGCAAAATTTTTAACAGTTGCAAGGAATGTGATTTTTTATAAAAATTTCATGCCCACTCTCAGAAAAATTTTCAAATGGGCTTTATTTTTAAAAACAAGAAAAAGATTTGAAAAGATTCTACGTTGTTGGTTCAAACATTTCGAGATGAACTGAAAAGGTGGAAATTACAAATAAAAAAACTAATTTGAGGCTACTCTCATGAGTTTTCCGTTGTTCGAATTGAATTTATTATTACCTACTAGAGTTCAGCGAACACGGCGAAGTACATATTTTAAAGTATTATCGATTTAATATAAGTATAGTGACAATGGAATCGCATTCATTTTTCATTTTAAGAATTTTATTATTCTCCTATCTATTGAAAAATACTTTCCAGCTACTAGGAAAAAACTGTAATTTCCACATTTCCAGCTCCATACTAAAATGTAATTAAGTTAATAAATTTAAAATAATGGGAACAGATTTTAAAGTTTGTATAAATCAAAACGGTGTCTTTTTGGAAAAAGAATTCAAAATTTAACACGGAAATGGTTGGTTGACTACAGCAACCATTTTGAAAAATTTTCATGTATACCTTTCAGACAACTGCAGAATTAATGGAAATTTTATAACCGCAATAAGCATTAAAGTCGCCCAAGTAACACATAATTATTATTTTATACGAAGCCAAAACGTTTTTATCAAAGTTTATTAAGTGAAAAATTCGTTTCCATATCAAGCTACTAAAATTATAAAATTATTGTTCTAATAATAAAAAAAAAAATTGGCACTATTTTTATATAATAAGCGAAAATTATTCACTGTAACATAAACATTACTTAGCTAATAATAGATAAATTATAATTAATTAAGCGCCTAATTAACCTCATATTAATTTCGCTCAAAATAGGTCCTTTAAGAGAGTACTTTACAATTATGTTCAAAAAGACTTAAAAAAGTTACTATTATTATGTACTTGTATACAAGATGGATCAATAATAAGTGAATGTAGTGATGGGAACAGATGGAAGAGATTGTGAATTCAAAGTGGCATGACAATTCAATGGGCGGCTTTGAATTATAATTAATGTACAGTGTGTTCATCAGTAATTGAGTGCACAAAAAAGAAAAAAAATTTTGATTTCACATTTTTTGATGAGAAGTTTTGTTTGCTTTCAACCCCTCTACTTGACAAAAACATTTTATCATACTTCTCAAATAATAGTAAAAATGTACTTTCTCTTAAAATTTAGTAGTGCTTTTATTTCCTTTAATAAAAAAGATAGCCATGGTCTTCCACATCCCATGTGATGCATAGTATTTAAACCTTTTTAGTTCCTAAAATTAGTTATCTGAAACAGAACTTATAGATTCAGAAGGACTGAGTAAAAAATATGGCTTCCTCCAACCAAACAATTTTTATTTGTGGATTTGAACTTGTACTTTTTTTTAAAGACATCAAATACAATAATATTAAACCATGGTTATATACTTTGGATATTTTGAGACCATTTTGGACCTGCCACTTTGAATACAGTATGGGGAAAATGTAACGCAACAAGGCTATACGTTTTTTATTATCGATCTTTTGAAGAAACGTTTTAAATAAAAGTTATTAGTCTAAAAGTGCTTCACTTGTTCGCGGTCTTTAACTGCTTAAGCGCAATCGCGCGTGGGTACAGGAGCACGTAACTCTAGTTTCTTAAATAGTAACCTATGATTTTTTTACATTTTTGGAATCGCCACATGATTCTGCCTCTGGAAGCATAAAACTTTTGGTAGGTTACATAAGAAATTGTTTTGGAAAGAAGCAACATTAAATTTTGAACTTTAATCCCTGTTTTAGGCAAAAATAGCTTTGTTTAGCAAACCTAAACAAAAGAAGTTGATTTGATAAATATTTAAACGGTTCTCCATTTAACTATTAAACAGTGTCGTACCTTATCTTTGCTATCCTCGTGCATATCTCGTACTTTTCTATAGAAGCCGATAGCTCCTGAAAGGGGCGTCGGAAAATTCTTTTTTAATAAAACATAGTTGTAATCCTAATTAGAGTCGAAAATTAAATGTCGATTTTTGCAAAAAATTCTCTTATGTAACCTATAAAAAATTTTATGTTACCAGAGGCAGATACATGTGACGATTCCAAAAATGTCAAAATAATCATAGGTTGCCATTTAAAAAATTAGAGTTATGTGCTTCTGTGTCCTCTCGCAATTATCCATGTGCAGTTAAAGGTCATGGCCAAGTGAAGCACTTTTAGCCTAATAACTTTTAATTAAATTAAAAAGAAATTCGGTAATAAGAAAGTTATAGCCTTGTTACGTTACTTTTTCCCTACCCTGTATGTTGCACGAATTTAGAGAAAAAGAGTTTAAAAAAATTCTAAAGCAACAGGTGTGTGTGGGTCAAGTAGAGCTAAGGACCACACCGACACGAACTACTGAAACAAAACTTTAAAAACAAACAGACAATTCATGCAATAAAAATCAATAGTACGAAGAAAATGGCAAAAGTGTTCATACTTTTCATTACCTTCTTAAACTCAACGAGCAACTGAATAGGAATAGAAGACTTTACGTGCCCTCCGAAGCACGGGCTTCTATAGAAAATATCGTACATTTTTTTTATAATTAATAATGGGTGCTCCGTTCACTTATTGTTGGACCATTCTGCAAGTATCAAAATATGCTCTTAATGAACTACAGTACCTAATTTTCATTTTGCTCAGGTAATTTATTTAAGTAAATAATTAAGCACAAAAATTTAAATGCCTGCGACTATCTAAAAATATAATTTGCTATACACCATTCACCAACAAAATGAAGCTAAGCCACTCCCAAAAAAAGTGAGATATTCGAATAGAAGTTTTCTATTGGTCGATATTTGAAAATCCGATTTGCAACACTCGTACAAGAATTGACATGCGTCAACCTTATAGGACAGAAATTTGTAAGGAGTGGCTTAGCTGCATCTTGTCAGTGAACAATCTATAATAGTGTAATAATTAAAAGCAAACTAAATAAGGAGGACTTAAGTATATTTGTATATTGGGCACAATTTATGGCAATAAAATGTCGATTGCTTGCCGTTGGATTAAAAAAAAAGCCGAATTTAAATAATGGTTGAGGTTTCGAGCGATTGAAGAAACAGAATAAACAACCAATTTATTAAATGTGATTTTGTTTTATACCTATAATATCATCATCGCATGAACGCTTTAAATTATGTAAATTTTATTAAATAAATTGGGTATTATTGTTAAATATGCAAGAGCTATTAATTGTAATAATAATAAAAAAAAATTATAAAACGTATATTAGCTGTATTTGAAAAATAAAAAAGCACCGATTTCAATATATGAAAAAATAGTTTTTTACTAGAGTACGTATACGCCATTTATAATGGACTTGGATTGTTAAGCATTTTTAGCAATGCACAAAGCTGAAGTGGCTGTGCTAATGGGTTCTCTTTTATGCTTTTTTAAAATGTTTGTTTAACGCTGGTTACACTTTTCTATTACATGATATAAGAGTCTTCTTAAATATTTAATTTTGTTGTGTAAAAAACACGCAATTATTAATTATGTTTTTAAAACTCGTTATTTTAAAAGGTATGAAATTTAAGCACCATGAAGAAAAAATATCTCAAAAGACATATATTTTGAAAATGTTAGAACTAAGATGTCAATTTAGATGTTGTAATATCGAAAACATTAATTGTACGTATAATCGATATTTATCTAGTCATATTTATTAATTTTGGGTTAATCATTTGGACGCAATAATCAGAAATCATCAACGTACGAAGATGGAAAATGAATTTCCAAGATGATTGTTACGTTTATTAATTATTGTTTATTTTGTTTACGTTAAGTATAATTATTATTATTAACCATTGTTCTAACATCCAGTCACTTTGTTGTAAATAAAGCGCATTCGAATTATCTGTGAGTTTCTCTACTTACAAACCTTTCATTTAGAAAGAAAAGTGAACGAAGAAAGAAAGAGAAAGAAAGAAGAAGAAAGAAAAGGCAATGGAATACACACATACACTGTATTTAGAGGGCTAACCGGCTAAGGGCCGGTTTGTCAATCATGAAGCATTAGATTGATTTACTTCAGACGGATTTTAGTTGATTTTTGTTTGAACTAAATTAGAATAGCCATTTGCACTAATTTTGTCAGTTTGGTAGCTGTTTCGATACACTGTATCATCTTCGGAGCGGGTTTTTAACTGAGTTTAAGTTTAGTTTAGTTTAGTTTAGTTTAGTTTAAACTATGATTGAAAAATCGACCCTAACAGTCCTCAGATGCAAGTGCTTTAACTTTCTATAAAACAGAACAATCACGGAACATTCCCTAACAGTTTCGAGCTAAAAGAATAGAACACTGTGTCCACGTAGTCAATGCAGTCTTGAGAAAGTCCCAAATAAGAGGCGAATAAACGTCGACTGAATAGTGAAAATTAAAGTTTTATTAAGTCCTAACCTATATAGCTTACTAAATCTAACTCAAAAAGTTACTGACAGGTCAAAAAAAACATCAAACCATATATAATGTTTGTGATTTTTACTAAGTCGACTCCATGGACAGAGTATTCCTCTGGATGCCAATAAACAATAAAAAATTACCCTTGTTCCATTATTTGACACCCTTTCATCTCTATATCATCTTTTAGTAGGAGAAGAGAATGGAGAGACAATGTTCAGTGGTTTATTTAAGAATTTCGGCTAGTAGGTCCCCGACTAAAGTCTAACACAGATCTTCTGAAAGCAGAAAGAAAACGCTAGTGATAGTGACTAAAGAGCGTTGTAGTTTCACTAAACACTACTCCCGACTTAATAATCCATTATTTATCATTACACTCATAGATATAATACTATCAAGGCTACACTCAGGTCGGCTGGTTAATGCAAGCAAAGAGACCAGGAATAAGACTCCCAAGTAAACATCGGGTAATCGTGGTGTCGTTACTCACCAACAGCTGGGTCTCACAGCTGCCCTGCGACTACTAATATTGTTATTAATTATGAGTCAATAGGGAGAGTTCAGAGCTTCTGTGACCTCCCCCCCCACCGCTGTAAGTACATCACTAACCATGTTGAAAGAATGAATAAGATAAGAATGGTGTCCTCATCTACCGCCTGGTAGATTTCCCAAAATGGGAAAAGAATGCTCGACATCTGCATTCTAGAAAACTTGAAGATTTAAAAGTCTAAATGATCGTCCACAGGCATCCGGTTTGCAAACCGGAGAGTCTGGACATTGTTCAGGCACCTGTACAGGCCAAATCAAAGCGTCTGGACAGTGTTCAAGCCGCCTGCACAGGCCAAACCGGAAGGCAAGGTATGTGTGTGTGGACTCAGGTCTTAACCCTGGTTGGTTACATTTGACAGGAGTTTTGAATGTGATTGAGCACCTACGCACTCTGATATTTGATACGTTACATCAAAACTCCTGTAGATTGTAACCATCCGTTAAAAGCTCTCTGTAACCCAGGGTAAGTTAGAAAAATGAAAGATAAATGTATTGTTTTACGAAATAGAAGAAGATGATCGCTTTGAGTCAAGGAGAGGCCCAATGGATATAATGGGCTAATGGAACCTCCCTTAGACTCCGAGTCCTAGCGTTTGGCGTACTTTCGTGCATCGTGTACAAAGATCGTGCATCGTGCAAAAGAAGAAGAAATAGAACTTAAGAGTTCAATATAATGAGCCACACGATTATTCGCAAAGGCCAACATTTCACATATGAGCCACGACAAAAAAAAATCAAAATTGTAGGAAAAATGTATATAGTTTTGGATAAAACAAGCCCAAATTTTCATACTTGAAGTCATTTTTTTTTAAATTTTGTAAAAAAATTGATCAGTCTGTGGTGAAAGGTCTCTTTTTCACGTCGGTAGCGAACGTGTTAATCAATTCGTTTATTTATTGAACACGTAGGTATTATTTTCTTACTAGTGCTTCTACGTGATTGGTGCATCCTAGTTATGACCCGTCTTTATGAACTAAAGAGGAATAGGAAAACATGAATACATGAATAGTAACTATGTGATGCTTGATAAATTGACACTAGAAATACATTATATTATCAAACCAGTCTAAACATTTGTAAATAAAACAGTATTGTTTACTTATCAATTTATAGTAGTAACTAAATAATTTTCAACAAGTAATTAGTACAACATTAATTTAAAAATTAATAAAAAATTCTACTAATTGGCACTTTGTTGAAAATTATTATAAAGGATAATTATTTAATAATTTCCCTACATCTTTATGTTGTGTTATTTCACAAGGCCTATCTCAGTTTATTTCTATGTAAATAAATTTCCTTCCTTTAGATATTTATAAAGGGTAGGTAGTGGTTAATTCAATTTCACGCAAGAATACGCAATTTAAGAGGAATTTCGATAAATAAACGTGTGACAGAGACTTAAAACGAAATTATGTTGAAATACACCTATTAAAATTATAGATAATATACAGGGTGTTTTCTAAGTACAATCTACGTTTGAAAAAATTAAATAGTAAGTAAACTGTAAACATATTGGAGATTGTTTAACTTCCTAAAACACTCTTCTCATTAGCTAATTGATACTACCACGACCACTATTTTACGATTAATAAAAGCTTTAGTGCTCTCTCACAACTAATAAACGTAAGACGTATTGCATGACCACCGAAAGAAAAGCTTGCTTAGGGATGGGCTTTCGGTTTATTACGGTAACTCAAAAACTGCATTACTATTAATTTCTCGACTTTATAGACGTTGTTAAATTATTACTGATTCACTCATGATTGACTATAACTTTCGTAGAGGAAAGAGTTCCCCTCCCATTCTCCTTAGCTTTTCTTTCGGTTGTCGTGCTATACATTAGTAGATTAAAAACATTTTTTGTGTTCAGGTTTATACCTATCTCTTGAAGGGTTTGAAAAATTTTAATTGCAGAATTTTCAAAAATATGTAATTTCTATAGATTTACATAAGCTCTAGGTAACCCTTATGTTCATTGTGAATAAAGCCTCACTCCAAGTTGAGAGCTTGTATAGTATAGATGTAGACATAATTTGGATTACTAAGATATGAAATCTAAGTTAATGGGTTGTAAAAAAAAGCATGGTGTCTGATTACATAATAAAAAATAATAATTAAATGTGATTTAATATAATAAGAAGAACAATACCGCACATGGTCCTTCGAGCCGGATATTAACCAGAGACCTACTGATGATGTACTTGTACGAGATTGTTCTTTTATAGAGTTGTATTACATTATATTATTTAATTAAATAACGTGCAATATAATTAGTATTATAATAATTATAAAACCACATAACACGCTTTTGTTTTATTACCCTATTACTGAGATGTCATATCTTAATAAGTAATATAAATTATGTCCACATGACAACCGTAGATATTACAATGAATAGCGAACATAGTGTAATCCCGATTTAGGGAGAAGATTTTCTCGTTTTGAGATAATTTTCCAAAGGATGGAGGAGATGTAATGGGCCACCAACTTGAGTAGGTAGTTACACTACACTACACTTCCCACCTACAGCTCAATTTTTTAACTTTATTTCCAGATACCCTAGAAAAAAAATACCAGATAATCTGGACGTGTACAAGAATAAAAATTTTGTCCCACAATATCTTGCGAATGGATGGGAACTCGTTCTGACTAAGCACGGATTTACACTATGGAATTCAATTATTGAGTAGTTTCAAGTTTTTCATCAAAATTCGATAGGTACTTATCGAACCTTATTGTGCATTCACTGTGCATTATATTTAAATATTTGGTGAACCAGTTAAACCGTTGGATCTTTCATCTTAAAGCCCACGTGAAACATTCTGGAACGTATTTTGGACGTCGAAATGAACACCTTCGACCTTCTCTATCTCTTTTTACTCAACGATTGAGTTTAAACGAAAACTACGAAGTTTCGTTCGTATTGAACAGTCGAAATGTCTAATACTCTGCTCATAAGTGTCCAACAGCTCAACTGGAGCTACTATGGTTGAGATTTGACGCCATTTGACGTTAACTGCTTAGTCATTTGAACTAATAAGTGCAAATCTTTCATATTTTAATTACTTTTCACACATAAATAAAGACGAAAAAGCGAAAAACTATTAATCACTGTAACAAAGTTCTTCATTAACGCAAACTCGTTAAAATATTTTTTTTAAATTAATTGGCTTATGCCAATCAGTTAATTAAGTCTGTAACGTTCAAATTAAAATGCTGTGCTTAAAAAATTTAAATTGTTTTAGTATTTAGAAAATTTAAATAATAATTGTTTCGTTAACTTTTGTTTCAATTCAGTGTTATTTGAGCTACTATAAAATGATCGTGCTGGAAAATTTTATTCCTTTGGAAGAGAAAAATAAACAGTGGCCTCAAATCGTTTCTATTTTAATAGGTATGTGAGCAATTATGTTGAAAACCAAATTTCAAAAATTTTTTTCAGCTTCGATAGGAGCTTTAAGTACTGGAGCTCTCTTTACGTGGCCTTCGCCATCGATCCCAATATTAATCTCGAATTCGTCCGAAATTGAAATTATAACCATCGAAGAAGCGTCCTACTTTAGCGTAATACCTCCAATTTCTGCTGCAATTACATCCATATTTATTGCAGTTGTAATCGATGCAATTGGTAGGAAGAAAACTGTCATGTTTATAGCTATACCCCAATTTTTATCATGGATATTAATTGCGTGCGCCCAAAACATTTACGTCCTCTACGCTTCAAGAATTTTAGCCGGTATAGCTGAAGCAACCGTTTTTGCTTCCTTACCCATGTACGTTGGAGAAATATCCGAACCAAATGTAAGAGGTTCGTGGGGTAATTCCATTTCGATTGGTTTATATGGTGGTCAATTTTTGGTAAACCTCATTGGAAAATATTGCAACGTAAGAACAACTGCTTTAATTTGTGCTTGTCTTCCAATCGTCCATATAATTCTCGCATCGTTTTTATGCGAATCTCCTTACTACTTAATTATGAAAAATAAAACCGAAGAAGCACGTAAATCATTACAAATTTTAAGATGGTCTCGGAATACGGAAGCAGAATTTGCGACTTTGGAAAAAGACGTCGCAAGACAAATTTCAGAAAGCGGTACTTATGTGGAATTAATTTCTGATCCTGTAAATAGAAAGGCGTTGTGGATATCCATCGCTCTACGTGGTGCTCAACAATTAAGTGGTCTTGCTGCGTTTGCCGTTTACACTCAGTACATTTTTCAACAAGCTGGAACACAACTGCATCCATCTACATGTGCTTTAATTTTTACATTTGTCAACTTATCAGCTAATTTTGCGTTTTCGTTTGTTGTAGATAAGTTTGGAAGGAAGCTCTCAATGACATTTTCGTGTGTGGGATGTTTTGTAATGCTTGTAATTGTTGCTACCTATTTTTACGTCGGTCAACACTTAGGTAAAGACGTTTCAGATTTCAATTGGGTACCTTTAACAGGATTATTATTGTACATTATTCTTTGTGCTTCAGGGCTAGGAATAATACCCACTTTGATGCTAGGTGAACTATTTTCAGCAAGTATTAAGGCAAACGCATTGTGTGTACTTAACATTGTCTTTTCGATTTACGTTATAGCAGTGTCTAAGTTGTATCAAGCGTTATCGACCAAATTTGGTATGTTTGTACCATTTTATTTATTTGCAGCGTGTTGTTTTGCAAGTGCATTGTTTTCATACTTTTGTGTTCCCGAAACGAAAGGAAAAACTTTGGAAGAAATACAACAAATTTTGAAAAGAGGCTTCTCTATAAAACGTAAGACTAAAAGTGGTGTATGTTGATGTCGATACGGGTATATAGTCTATTCGGTACGTGAAGGCAGAGTTGACTTCTACTATTTGTGAGGGGAAAAGGTTTGACTATCTGGAAATGGTTACTTATTTTATAATATCTTCATGACATTTTTCTCAATATTATTAATGCGACCCAACCCAGAATGTTGCTAATAGAGTAGTAAAAATTAAGAAGTTAGCTCTATCTTCAACAAGTTAATAGACTATACTTATGTTATGTAGAGTAATTGCCAAATCTTAACGACCTTAAATGCGTAGAAGAGCAAGTGAGAAAGCTGTAGAAAAAGACGCCCAAATATTGTTTTCACAATAGTTTTTATGTATTATGTAACCTTGGTTATGAGGTAGTACAGAATTTTGCTTTCTGCGCAGGTCGTTTAGATCCGGCAATTACTCTATCTCTACTTTTATTAGTTTATTTTAGTTAAAATATAGAATAATTTTTCATTATTTTTGGTTTTATTTATCTGTTCCATTCATTTAAACATTAAATTGAATCAGCCATGCTAAACCTTGTAAAGAGCTCTACTTTCTCAGACGAGTTAAATCCATCAAATTAATGTAAAAAATAAATAAAGTTTTCTGTTTTAATAATAAAGTTCGACTTTTTCTAACACACTGATATCGAAATCAAATATTTTTCCAAAGAGTAGCAGAAATAAGTTGTAAAAGCAATTTTTTATTTCACAATACTCGACAAGTAAACCTTTTATACGTAAATATGTTGGAAATGAATAAGAAAATTCGATGCTAAACTTTGGAAAAATTTCAAGTTGGAATTCTTGACTTAAGAGGTAATATTTCGATTTTGAATTGCTCATCACGTTTTAAATTTTTTCCCAAACGACCATAAAATGCTTTCACTTCTGATTTAATTTCTGAAATAAATTGTAGCAAATGAGGTACGTTAAGGACCATAATGATCGTTATTTTAGGTACTTAAGTATAGCTTTCGAGCAATAATTTTCAACAAAGTCCAACATCGATATTTCCTTTAATGTGAGATTAAATATTGTAAATTTTCTCATAATAATATCATTATAAGCGTTTTGCTTCTTGTCGATAAGCTCATTGATTTCTGCATTAAGCGTTCTCCCCAATAAAAATGCTAATGATATATACCTTTTCTTTAAGAAAATTCGCCCCACGATTTTCTAATAGTCGTACGACGCGACGTTGAAATAATTAAGATATAACAACTTTTAAATTTTTTCTCAAGGGAAAACTTTAGTTGTTGTTTTAAGACGATCGGGTTCGTAAAGTTTTGAAATGTCAATTTCATCTCAGTAATGCGAAATCGATATCTATATTTTAGAGCCTAATTTTTGTGTCTATTTTTCAATTTTCGTAATTTCCGTTCGATTCGTTTCGAGTTGATGATTTTGGTTTCAATAAAATCATCACACGTGCGTTAAAAACTCAAAATATACGAGACTTGATCAAATAATACCTTGAAAAGCTTAATGAAGCTTTATTCCTAGAAAGGTAATTTGACTAAAAGCGGCTATATCTTCAAAATAATCTCCTACATACCTACATTAGCTATAAATTGTTACAATGGCTCTTGTACCTTCTGGACTCATTGTAGAAACTTCTAAGACTAATATAGATACCTCTGATTTTTAGGGAAGAAACTACCTCTCGTCAATCTTTTGAAAAAATCGGAAAAAATAAAAGGAATAATTGCTTAAGTCACAAGGGTCGGGTCGAGACCAAGACCCAAAGTACCGGCCCTAACTCTGTTAAATATAAAATCAAATTCAATCATTTCGCAGTCGTTTGTTCGCCATATTTACAGGTACTGCAGTTATGTTTTTTACAACCTTTTGCTCTTTTCGTTTCCCTACTGCTTAAAATTGTAATAAATTGAATTTTCTCTTTTTCTATCAGATAAACAAATCAATCATGTGATATGATTTTTTAGACCAGAAAGTTTCCACTTTTCCAAAATTACAAACTGTTTACCCACCATTTTGTGTAAATTAAACTTAATTAGTCAATAACTTTATACACGTATAAATATTTGGTTTGATCAATAACTATATTGTTTGAAATAAAGTTCACTCATCTCAAATTCAAACTAAGGGTAATTTATGCCAACTGCTACAAGTATTTCTAGATTGATAGTTTTCAACTTTACGACTTATCGTAAAACAACTCAGAGTAGTAAATAGATACTTAGTAGATACATATTTATATTACACTTTTATTAAATAAAAGCCGCCCCTATTTATAGCTAAACATGAACCGCTATTGTAATGTCGGCCAACATTATCTATATATGCTATTATTATCTATTTATTACTGCCTGCTATACAATTTCAAGAGCTGAGGAGTGAGGGCGGTTTGAGATCAAAAAATTCAATTGATATGACAGGTTTGAGATTTGAAACCACATGGGTTCAAAAGACCCTCCTTTAGCCCGTAGCTCAGATACGTAACCATGGCGAAAACTGAATTTTTAATTATACCCATTTGTTTTTTATTAAAGACACTGATGAAGCAATTTTACCAACCTCGTCAAAATCGATTGCATTGCTTTACCAAAGGTTTTGCCCTGAGATGCCCAATATGTTATTCCAAAGGTCTTTAAAAGATCAGTACCCTAATTTTCATTAACTTATCGATTTGTTTAAACTGAAACACTCAAAATAGGTATAAAAATTTATAAACGAAAAAAAGAGTCACGTATTTGTTATAATTAGGTAGCTTAGGGTAAATTATATTAAATTATCTTTAGTGCAATAATTTTAAGCCTAAAATTCATATTTCGTTGAATTTTAAAAATTCTTAAGCTGAAAATCTTAGGCAATTTTATCTTCCTAATAATAAATTACTTAAATCTTTTAATTACATAAGTACAAAAAACTGATTAATTATACAAGACGCTTCGAGCGTTGTTTTCGGAAAAACGTAGTATGATGCCCTTTCGTGCAACAACAAGAAGTAATTAAATGGTGCTCGTAACAAGAATTTGCATGTAAAAATGAACAATCTGCAAATCTACATTCGTATGGAAGTGGATCTGAAACTCAAAAAATTTTAGTAACAAATTTTAAATTTAATTATAACGTACAATGAGAATTATTCACATCGCTACAACAGCAAGAGTCGTGGAATAATTTATCTGAACAGTAACTATAGACTGAAGGATCGCACAGCGGACATTTCTTCTTTCTTCTTCTCTCATCATCTAATTCTGAATTACGAGTTGATGTTTGTTTGGTTTCAGCAACTGATTTTTCGTCGTTTATTACTAAAATTTATAATCATTTATATCAATAATAATTTTATTAAATGGTTCGTATTACGACTAATATTAATAAATAAGAATAAGAAAGGTAGTAAAAAGACAGAAGAAATAAATTAAATAGGTTTATTACTTTTGTTATGGTCATTAAGGCAAAATAGGTTTACGACTTTTGGATGTTAATAAAAATCCATCTCTGAAAATTATTATAAGAAAAATCTTATACATGCTCCGGTTTGGTCCTGAAATAGTTTATCAAAATCAGGGATTGAATTAAGCTCGTATAGTATAAACGTGTACTGAAAAGCATCTCTTAAAAGTTACAGTTCATTTATTTAATTATTATCAATTGCAAGAAATAAGTTTACAAATCTAAAATTGAAATCCCACTTTTTTGTATGTTCTCTTGTAAACTCACACAACAAACTATAGAAGTGGAAATTCTAAAATATGGAAATTTTGTTCTACGTTATTGAGCTAAAAGAGCTTTTATAGTTTCGTCGAATACTCGAAGCTTTTTCAATAAATTACTGTTTTAGGCTTCCAAGACAATGTAAAATGCAAATGTTGAAACTTTGTTTTTATATATTTATATCGTGTACTAACAGACTATTTCGCGTTTAAATTACCTCTTTAAATTTCGATAAAGGACGATCGATGAAAAAAGAGGTGTTATACAGTGCCACTGAAAGAAGAGACACCGTTTTAATTTGAATAAATTACTACTGTAATTTATGTGCATACATATTTTTGACTCAATCTACCCTTAAATTATTTCAACTTATTGACTGGATATAGAAAAAGCCAGGATGGATGGAACAGCTGTTCAAATTGTTTTACGAACAAAATTACGAAATTCAAATTACCTACCAGCATTATAATACGAAGTGATAAAATGTAAACCACCCTTTTGCTATTTTTTTTATTATAAGTAGGCAGGGTGCTTTGTACAATCACCATATTTTGAATTTTAAATTTTTTTCAGTAATTGTATTTGAAGAAACGATTAGAATGATTAGACAAACCTTTGGCCTTTACCACCCTTTTCTTGTCCGATGTGGCGCCATTAGACATTTTTCCGTAATTATTTTAGCTAATACCAGAAACATGTTTGCATCATTTGAAAATTTTATAAAAAGAGCTACTTATACAGGACGAGTCCCTCTTTGGTTCCTCTTAAGATCCTCATCGTACCGGAGGATCGCACTCAACGGCAGGGGTGTATTTTACACCTAAATATTAACCTAGAAGCAGCAGATTAGATAGGCCCAGCAATCATAGTGGGTAAGGTGGTATAAATAACAACTAAAATAACAAAATAATTAAATTAGTGAATACTTCAAGTTGAAGTATAATTTAAGGACGTAAGGGCCGTTGTACATGAACTAAATGTCGTACTAACTTGTTAGTTCTAAATCAACCCATGAGCAAAAGCACGGAAATCTAAGCTTTAACGTCGTGTACGGTCATGCGTTGAAATTTTTATGCACGACATTAACGCTCTTAGATTCCCGTGCTTCTGCTCCTTGAGTTGATTCAGTACTAACAAGTTAGTATGGCATTAAGTCCATGTAAAACGGCCCTAAGTTTAACGTTTTAGCGGTAGAATATAGGTTAACGTATGCTGTGCAGAAAAAAAAGAAAAAAGATTGCTTTTTATTTTTAATTCAAAATACAACCAAGAATTTAATAATTATTAAGCAATTTAGGACATATTGGGGAGACCAGATGGTTTTCGCTTCGTCACAAAAGTTTTCGGTAATCGAAAACAACGGTCGATCCCTGCAGCAGGTTGTACACCAACCAGTGGCGTACATAATATAGGGACAAACTGGGTAAATGCTGCACTTTTACTTTCCGTTTTTTTCGTCATTTATATTTACGTGTAAAATACACCCCTGGCGTTTGGTGCGATCCTTCTGACTCACCTTGTATAGCTCGACCAACGAAAGAAAAGTTGAGGAGAAAAAAAAGAAAATTCCTTTTTCTACAAAAACCATAGTAAATTATTTATGAGTTAATTATTATTAGTACAGGGTCTATCGGTTTCAACCTGGAAAAACGACATATGTGGCTGTAAATTTACAATTAGCTAGGCTTAAGAGTCTACATAAAGACATAAAAAAGTTTACCACTCCTAGGGGTGTGCAACATGAAGTAAATGAGCCCTCAACATTTAAAGAATACTAGCTCGAAAAGAAATGAGAATTTCGAAATTCTGATAAAGCTATTTAATAGAGCATGGAATTCTGAACAATTTATGAATCTATAAAATTTTTGAAATAAAAAAGCATAATGTTATTATTTTGGCAGCTGATTTAACAGTTTGCAGTTGTTAAACTACAATTTTGACATCATATTCGTAATCAGCGACCCCAAAACTATAAAGTACCATGTCTTTATCAAAAAATAATTGGATTTAAAAAAACGCCCCCTAAAAACAATATATGGGTGGGAAATACCCATGTTGCATACCCCTGACGATGGTAAACTTTTTAGCGTCTTGTAGTACATATCAAATAATGCCCAAATCCAAATTTTCAGCCACATAGGTTTTATTTCCAGGTCGATGCCGATATTCGCCTTTGGGATCTGTACTATATTTAATTACATTAATACGTCTAAAAAGTCGAAAAAAAAAGTAACGTGGCATTTAAGTTACGCTACATGAGTGTAACCGTAATATACCGAACGCACATTCCTAAGCAAAATTTTCTTTCATTGGTCGTGCAATACAATAGTTAAGCGTCTTGGAGACTAGAAGACTATCTGTGGGCGAGAATGTGTGAGAAGACGAAGAAGAAGCTGTGAGAGACTGTATTTGAGAGAAGGTATGTTAGAGACTGTCTTTAGGGAGACTACATTTGTATCTGTGAATGGATTCATAACCCTTGAGTGTACATTATTTAAAGATTATGAAAAGGATCAATAAAAGGGACTGCTTACTAAAGTAACAATCTCTCACAGGCAGTTTCACAGTCAGAAAGCTTTTACTGTAGTCCTATACAAAATACTTCTATAGTTACCTTTTGCCGCAGCGACACAGAGTAAAATATACTCGTACATTGCGCGTTTAACACCCGTCCCGTTCATAACTCATCGACCCCCCCCTTAATAACTTTTTTACGAATTGTTTCCAAAACGTAATATTCTTAAACTGAAAAGGAAGTCAGTGATCAAATGAAGAGTAGATTACATCGAGATTTTTCGGGACAGCATTATGAGCAATCGTTCGTATTCGGATCCACTTCTACTACCAGGATTTGTTCAAATTATAATAAAGTACGTTATGCTATGGAAGCGGAAGGTTCTAATCTATCTCAATAGAAGCTTCCTTATAGTTAGCTAAAGCTTGTAAACCCATATTATGAATGAGTCACTATCTACAATTTTGGGTTTGGAGAATAATTATCCTTTATCTACGAGCACCATTTCACTTCAGTTGGCTCACAGGTTGAAATTTTTAATAGAGGGTTTTCAAATAAAAATTACAGGACATAATACTTCTAACCAATTGCTTCTAAATCAATAGGGGATGATCTATTTGTCTGGTGAGGCTGTTGTTTGACGAATGAGCGTTAGAACGACAGACAGTCGCTATAACCTCACATTGTACGTAACGTAAGAGATGAGCGTTTTTAAAGAAATTGATGTTGTTTGGAAAGACAGTTTAGAAAGGGGTCGTCGTTTTGGTTTTTGAATGGGACGCCATGCATACTAGCGTCGTCCTAGATATAGAAATGGAAGAAGAAGTAACATTCGAAGATAAATTTTTTAGAAAAGAATGAGTTGTAGAGGTGTAGAGCCATTGCTTAGAAGAAGTGCCAAATTGTTCAATAATCAGGAACGGATTGTTCCTATCAACTCTTCTGGGTTCACTAGTGATTTGTGCATATGGTAACGTTTTCGTCAGGCACTTCGTGGGATTACATCACATGGATTATTTTACACGTGTCCCCCTACTTTTTTTAAGAGCCCTGTGGTCGTTCTGATTTTTTTAGCCCTAGAATTTTTTTTAAATAAGTCTGGTAAGTTTACGGAAATGATTTCCATTGTGTTGTTTTACACTTAGTTCAGTATTTCTGAAAAAGCAAGCCGTTTAACGGGGCTGTTAATAATGCCAAGTTGTTAGCGAGAGTCTAGTGAAGTCATAATGTTTTCTAACCACATTCAAATTTTATGTACATAAAAGAGCAACCGTAATAAAACAACCGTTTATTTAAAGGAATATAAATTATGCTATGATTTTAGAATAACGAATTATATTCATGAACCCTTGTGGCTTATGCATTTAAAATGCGAAAATAAATACAAAATGAGTTTTAAGAAAGTTTTTCCGCTTATTTTGTACGCGAATTACAGGAAGTTAACGAAATATTAAAAAATAACACAGACAGAGAATGCCTAAATGCATTAATTTAATTTGGAAAAAATCATCCCTCAATAGCGAATTTTACTACTCAATCAATGAGAAAAGAAAGTAACCTCAAGAAATGGAGCAAACACTTATTTTCATTTTTGTTAATTTCCTAATCCCTTTCATTTTTGTACCTTCAAATATAAAAAATTTCTTTACAATTGATTTTTCAAAAGACACTTTTAATTTTCTTTAAAAAAATTAATCAATTGCTACATATCTTTTAAAAGTTATAAAATTTTTAATTAAAAAAAGTTGTGTAAATTATGACGATATAAACGTTTTAATTTAAGAAATCAAATTAAATTAATTACAATTTATGCAATTACAAATTAAACAAACTGTTTTGGTCTAATTCACATTTAGGCTTCCAAAAATTCCTTTAAAAATACAAAAAGCTACCTTGAATTGATCTAAAGAGCCAAAAGTTGAAACACTAACGAATTGGAAATTTTTTTGGAAAAACTAAAAAAAGGAAAATTTTTTTACGTACCATTTGAATCATTTGGTGTAATCAAAACTAAACACATAAGTAACAATAAGCAAAGTTTAATAATCATCTTGAGATCTTGAGATCTTGAGTCTTGATTATTTAGTGGAGAAGTTTGCTAGCTACCAGAGGTATTTGATTAAGTGAAATGTAAACACTGCTAAAGAATAATATTTTATTCACACAAGTTAACTGTATAACACACAAAATGTGGGTGTACCTTGGATGTACTGTTACAACCTGATGAATTTGACCTAAAGATTTTATTACACACGAAAATAAAAATTACAATAAGACAGGATTTTCACTGATTGAGTTTTATGAATAAAATTTATTTCTCCTAAGAGCAAATTAAAATAGAGTAATCAAAAACAACAATTATGCCCCCTTCTCATTCTCCATTAATAATTTTGGAAATAAATAGTATTTTTTGGTACATCAAGATAATTTCTTTTGAGTGAGGAACTTGAACAAGAATTAAGTACCTTTTCCTACGTTTTAAGAAACATTTCTCAATTTAAAATTTAATTAACCTGTATACCGTGAACTTTAATTTCAATTACGAAATTTCTTTGTTATTTAAACTTTGAATTCAAACCTGTACGAATTTTTATAATTACAAAAACGCATCAAAGTGTATTTTCTGCATGGTGGGTTGCGGCACCTCTAGGCGTTTTCATAAAACTAATTATTATTTAATTTTAATTAATGGAGAAACTAAAAAAGGAATAAATTTACATAGTGTAACAAATACTCAAAACGCCCTAAAAACCTTATTATTATTATTGTAAATAAAAAGTACATGCCTTGAGCTAATTCTAATTTTAAAGAACATTTCAAAAGCTACTATTCAAGCGATAACAAGCACTCGACAGAGATGAATAAAAAGGTAAAAAGAAAAGAGCCCTACATAAATAGTCTGATGAATGGTCAGGGTTGGCTTTAGTACTTTTGACGTTCTCTTCAATAATTATGAATTATGTTACAGATTTTGAGAGTGTAAAAAAGTCTTCAGCTTGGTAATCTGGAGGGTTCGAGATTAAAATTCACTGCAAGTGCAAGGCCTATGGAATGTTTAATTTTTATGGTGCTTCTAATGTTGAGGGTTTCAAATAAACATTAACAACCCCTAAAGTAGCTTTCCAATTATTTTAAGCGTTTTTTTTTCTCTTGGGTATTCCATAATGTGCGTTTTGTGCAAAACCCTTACTGTTGGAATCTAAAACAATAGACGATTTAACATGGAAAAAAAATTATCACATTTATTTCTTCTTTCTATTTACAAATTTAACTTATGTTAAAATTTTTAATAAACTTAATAAAGTAAACAGCATTAATATAGCTGGAAGTTTACTACTTGATGATGCTCCAGACTTCCCTGGAAAAAAATAAAAATTAATAACATTGTATTACTTGTTCATTAAATACTAACATTTTTTAATTACATGTTGATTACAGCAACATAGTCGTAATGTGGTATACGTCATACAATCGCCTATGATGGGCTTGCAAAGTTGTGCTCCAAGATAACACGTGTGAGGAATAAATGGCAGAACTTCTAGAAAATAAATAAAAGAAAGTTTAAAAGTCGTGTTTTCATTAGCTTTAATCTAAATGTATTTCATTTCGAATTCTCCAATTACACTCATTAGTCATGATACGGTGTGGTGTCCGGAGATGGCTTAACTATATTTGTAAACTATCTAGATCGACTCATTTATTATTTAAACTGTTGGATACTATTAATTGGAATGCATACTATTGGAACTGAACTTTAAAAATCATTTGAGCTAAGTGTCTTCAGAATGGTGACCAGACCGGATCCGAGAGGTAGGCGAGCATGAAGTCAAAGCTTTCCAGCTAGGATATAAATTATTAGAGTTGCTATTAGAAAAAGCGAAAAATACCACAAAAGTGGTTACACTGTCGGAAAAATATAAAACCGTTAGTTTCGGTTACTGAAGACCTTAGCAACCAGGAGATTGAGCTAGACTAGTCTGATATGCAACTCCTAACAGGATTCAATAAACACAATAAACAGCTTATGTCTGATAGTTGAGTTGGAAAAGAGAAGAAGGAGAAGAAAAGTACCTATCTATAAGAAAAGATCGGTTTTAATAAAAACTTCTTCGGAGGTTGGATTATACAAGTCTCCTACTTAATTAACTTCAAATACGATTTTACATAATAGTTGAGTAACAAACAGGCCTTAAGCCTGTTCAGAAGAGGATGAAGACAAGCTTGAAAATATATCGGTTTTGGTAAAATAATCCTTCGTGGATCGGTTTAGTCAAGTCTACTATCTCAATAAATTCCTAACAAGATTCATTGAATTTAATAAATTGCTTTTAGGTAATAGTTTAGTAAAGAACAGGCCATGGACCTGTTCAGTAGAGGAAAAGGAAAAATACAAGCTTGAAAAGAGATCGGCTTTTGCAAAATAGTTTTTCTGAGGTAGGGTTAGACTAGCCTCATATCTAATTAATTCCTAACAGAACTCATTGAACTCAGCAAATCGCTTATAGATGAGAGTCGAGTCAGAAACAGGCCGTAAGCCTGTTCAGAAGAAGATTAAGGGGAAGAAAAGCTAGCAAATAGGTAGGTTTTGGTAAAATAATTCGTCGGACGTTGAATTAGACTAGTCTTCTATCTAATTAACCTTCTAACAGAATTAATCAAATTCAATAAAACATTACTACTTATAATAATAGAAAATAGTTAAATAAGGAACAGGCCAAAGGCCATAGGCCTGTTCAAAAGAGGAAAAAGAAGAAGTAAAACTTGAAAAGAGATGTGCTTTGTTAAAATAATTCTTCAGAGGTTGGGTTAGACTATAGCCTCCTATCTAATTAATTCCTAACTCATTGGACTCAGCTAATCACTTAAAGATGAGAGGTTAGTCAGAAACAGGTCGTAGGTCTGTTTAGAAGAGGAATAAAGGGAGGAAATTCTAGCACATAGGTAGGGTTTGGAAAATAATTTTTTGGAGGTTAGATTAGACTATTCTCCTATCTAATTAAATTTTTAACAGGGTTAATCGAATTCAATAACGCATTACTTTCTATAGAAGAAAGTTAAGTAAGGAGCAGGCCATAGGGCTGTTCAAAAGATGAAAAGGAAGAAGAAAAGCTTGAAAAGAGATCGGCTTTTGTAAAATAGTTCTTCGGAGGTTGGGTTAGACTAGCCTCCTATCTAATTAATTGCTAACAAAACTCAGCAAAGCGCTTATAAATGAGAGTCGATTCAGAAACAGGCCGTAGGCCTGTTCAGAAGAGGAATAAGTGAAAGCAAAGCTAGCAAATAGGTAGGGTTTGCTAAAATAATTCTGCGGAGGTTGGATTATACTTGTCTTCTATCTAGTTAATTCCTAACGGAACTCATTGAACTCAGATAGTCACTGATAGATGAGAATCCAGACAGAAACAGGCCGTGGGCCTGTTCAGAAAAGGAATATGAGGAAGAAAAGCTAGCGAATAGGTAGGTTTTAGTAAAATAATTCTTCGGAGGTTGAATTATACTAGTCTCATATTTAATTAATTTTCTAACAGGATTAATCAAATTCAATAACACATTACTACTTAGAGAGGCTAGTTAGTAAGCAACAGGCCATATGTAAAAGAAGAAAAGCTTGAATAGAGATTCTTCAGAGGTTGGGTTAGATTAGCGTCGTATCTAATTAATTCCTAACGGAACTCATTGAATCATCATCAGCAAATCGCTTATAGATGAGAGTCGAGTCAAGTTCAGAAGAGGAATAAGGAGAAGAAAAACTAGCAAATAGGTAGGTTTGGTAAAATAATTCTTTGGAGATTGGATTAGACTAGTCTCCTATCTAATTAATTCCTAATGGAACTCATTGAACTCAGCTAATCACTGATAGATGAGAATCGAGTCAGAAACAGGCCGTAGTCCGGTTCAGAAGAAGATTAAGAAAAGGAAAAGCTAGCAAATAGGTAGGTTTTGGTAAAATAATTCTTTGGTGGTTGGATTGGACTATTCTTCTATCTCATTAATTCCTAACTGAACTCATTGAACTCAGCTAATTACTGATAGATGGGAATCGAATCAGAAACAGGTTCAGAAGAGAAATAAGAGGAGGAAAAGCTAGCAAATAGGTACGTTTTGGTAAAATAATTCTTCGGAGGTTGAATTAGACTAGTCTCCTATCTAATTAATTTTCTAATAAGATGAATCGAATTCAATAAATCACTTATAGGTGATAGTTTAGTAAGGAACAGGCGAACAGGTCTGCTTCTTACTAAACTCCTTACGCTCCTTACGAAGAGGAAGAAGAAAAGCTTATACAGAGATCGGTTTTGATAAAAAATTTTTTCGAAGGTTTTGTTAGACTTGTTCTCAAATCTAACTAATTTCTTAACATGATTTGTTGGATTCAATAAATAACTAATAGGGGGCAGTTGCGTAAGCAACATGACATAACTAGCTCCATGAATAATCTAATAGAAGAGATCCAGGAACCTTACTTATGAGCTTATTACTCCTCAGACAAGAAAGAAAATTATTTTTTTGTAAAAGAAAAGACTTTCTTCATTTTTGAAACGAGTTGTTGAAATATGTACACCTAGTTCCAATTTGAAAACACCCTACTACAAGATTACAACGCTTCTATACAGAGCCATTGAAAAGACATTACTTGTATGCAGTTTCGATGTAATGTAACACGATAGTAGCCAATTTTTAGGTCACGAATATGTGTATAAACATATTTTGTGACTAAGAAACATGTTAAAGATTAATGTCGTAATGCAAAATTCTTGCTTTAGTAGTGTATCAATTAAGTCTACTTAGCGTTAATTATTTTTAATTGTGCAAAATTGGGTTTTGTAGTATATCGTAGGCGCACTTACAACAATTAGTACAAAACCAGTTTATTGCTTTTTAACAACCCATTTTTTTACTTTAATACTAATGAACAGCCTTGTTAAGAAAATAACAAGTCCATTTCACTTAAAGGGAACATAATAATAAACAACGATTTGTATAGTTAAAGAACAGGAATAAAGTTTGTTGTAGTTTGAATGGAAATTGGGGCAAAAAGACCCTCTTTCTTAACTGACACTTGAATTAGCTAGTTGTACTTTTATAATAATTCTGTCTGATATTACCATGATATCTTTTGTCGCAACAACAATGATCGTTGATGAAATCGCTCCCAAGACAGTAACTGATTTCAGCACGAGTGCATTTCTGACATCCTGGTGGAGTTACAACTGAAAAAAAGGAAATAAAGTTTATTTATTTGTCGTAATATATTCACAGGTACAACTTGTATGTTAATTCCCAGACACTTTCAATTCAACCTCCATTCAAAAGTGTAAATAAAGAAACTAGGTACTTAAATGTAAGCTCATGCACACACTACTTTTATTCTAAAAGCCATTCATGCAAGTTACATTTTAAATTTAAACTAGAAAATTCGTCCTTTGTAAAATGCAAAAAAGTAGGCAATAAGAAGATCCTTATTTACACATAAACTTTCAATAAACAACTCATTGCAACAATTTATAACTGTTAATTCGAGTTTACATTAAATATTTACTTTACCAATAATTTGTTTTTGATATACAACGTAAATCATAACTAACTCATCCATGTCAAATTGAGATGATAATTGACGAATTTTCGACCCATCCTTAAACTAAATTAAAACACAATTCTTCTTTGACCTATTTTTAGTTTAATTCAAGGTTTAAGTTTAATTTTTAAATTAGAAATGGGCTTTATTTTTAATTATTGATGCCTTTTTTTGCGAAATATATTCAAGGATTTAATAAATAAAGGCAAAAAACTAAATTGTAGGTTGAGAATTTGTTGTAAAAAGTAAAATTAAATTGTTTTCAGGGTTACTTCTTTTTATGTATATTTACCACAATATTGGTTTCGGTTGAGAAGTTTGAGTTTAGTAGAATACAGGAAATTATTTATTAGTAATAGATTATTAGTTAAATGTTGACATTGCGATAAATATGCAAACAGTAATCAAAATAATTGTTGGGATGTGTATTGCAAATTTTTTGATATTAATTATTGTACATCCATTAAATTACGATATCATTATCCTTTGAAGGTAACAAAACCAACCACCCTGTGTAATGACCAGGTTGAGGTTGAAGATACTTTGAAAGTCATTTATCGTATACCTACTGATTTAAAAAATGCGTATTTGGATAAACGTATATTCTGAAACTTTTGTTTCATTATATCCATTTGAAGCAATACTCAAGAAAGAAGCCAGTTTGAAATGCTAAAGCTACCACCATGAGTTGGTGTTATAGAGAACATGGAAGAGGATGGGATTTTTTTCTTCCAGAATGTGTTTGGAGTAGTTAAGAGGTCAAAATAGTAAAAGTCCCCGGTCTTAGCTATATATGGCTAAGGAAGAGCGGGGGTGGAATGTTTCGTTTTTGGGGTTTTCGCTTATATCTCTAAAACAGTAGTTTATAGTAAAAAAAGTATTCTTAGGAAAATGAAAGCTTATGAAATTTTCTATACGATTGTTTCTATGCATTTTTTCTCTATTCCTTATAGTTTTGGAGATATTCGTCCGAAAAAATCGTTATTGTATGAAAAAAAAATTTACTCCACGTTTTTCTTCAAACTTTTATCTCTAATACCTCAACCCTTCGTTTTACAGTAAAAATCTTCAAAAAAAAGTTGTAGAGCATTAAAATCTTTACTATTTTATTTTCAACCGGTACTGAGTTTTATACATTAACGATTTTTGCAGACGGATATCTTAAAAACCGTAAGGAAGAGAGAGAAAATTAAGAGAAACTGTCTTGTAGAAAATTTGACAAGCTTTTATTTTGACAAAAGTAGTTTTTCCTTAGGATCCATCGTTTTTGAGATATAAGCGAAAACTACAACAACAGAACTTTTTCACCCTCTCCACCCTTAGCCATATAGCTAAGACCACAGGGAATTATAATATTTTTACCTCCTAACTACTTCAAACATATTACTGTGGAAAAACAAAATTACACTGTCCTTCATGTCCTTTACACCCTTTTTTGAACATTCGTTGATTGGACTCATTTTTCCCAGAAGAACTCACCCCTGATGAACTGCAGAAAAAATGTATTTTTATTCTTTTTCTTATGAGTATAGAGAAAGGGAAGCTTAGGAATAAATTTTTCTAGTAGAATTTTTTTAATGGAAAGTTTATAACCAGTTATGAACTTTAAGTTATGAATTTAAATTTTGGCTAAAGAAGGAAAGAGCAAAGAGCAGCTCGAAAAATCGCTGGCCTCAAAAGCAGTTTAGGTGAATTAAAAAAACTTGCCTCCAGCAAAGACTATTAAAATCATGAGGAAATAATAATGCCAATAAAACGTAAAAATGATAGGGGATTGTAATCAGCAATCACTAATCTGAAAAGTGTATGCACTTTAGACAAGCAATTGCTCTCATTACTAGAAAATTATCTACACGATCGCCAAGCGATTTTTGGTAGATCATAAGTCATAACCGTCTTAAATTGACAATTTCAACACGCAAATGCAACTTAGTCGTGACTCACGGTCATAGCTCTTTTAGTATCATATTATATAACTTAGGGCCGTGATTATAAACAACAAATAAAGCTTATCTCGAGAATAAAGTTTATCATTTTTAGACATGGCAATGTAGCAACGTTGCAATGTCAAAGCTTGACGACACAACACAAAAAGAACTTAACCTCAAATTTTAATATTTATATTCAAACATCAAACTTTGACATTGTAACGTTGCTTCGTTGTCAGGTCTAAAAAAGATAAATTCTATTCTCGAGATAAACTTTATTTGTCGTTTATAATTACGACCCTAAGTACTATAATAAATCATAGCTGTCTGATCACCCGTTTTTAGTCAAACGTCAACGTCATTCGAACCAAAATGGCTGACGAGACAGCTGCCTGTATCATAGTAGGCGTCAAGATTTTAGTAGATAGATCGCGAATTTTAAGAAAAATAGACGATCTAGTGAAGACCAACTGGTGCAGTTGGCCACCCCTGCTATAGATGATAATCACTGTAGATTCTACAGGGATTCCGAAATGAACATTATTTGTCAAACACTTAAGGAACTTCTACAACAATTTGTAGAATAATGTTTTACCATGTTCTTTCTGAACTCGTACACTAGGTCAGCTAATTAATCATTACACTGTTCAGTCGTCAAAAGTAAAGTAGATAACTCGTAACGCTATACTAGTTGAATCATTAGGGAACCATTTATCGGATACCATGAATAATTAGTGACACAATAATGATAATTAAATAACTAATAAATTTGATTTTCCTTATAAGGAGAACAATAACCTTCCATAATCAATAATCAGTTAGCTTTTATGAAAAAAATACAGAGTGACTCAAAGATAGAGAATCTTCTCTTGAGGACTACTCAGCAAAGTACGAGAAAAATTGTAAATTTTTTATTTACTCGTTCAAGCATTGTTGCCACGTCATTTTTAAGCCATTGAAATTAAAAGGATGATATTTTTAAAATTTTCAGTTTTGGCCAAACGGCCAATTTAGGAATTTACTTAATAAAAAGAATAATCTTTGATTCAAACATTGAATTTTCGAAAAATGGTGGTATGAATGGTTAATTTTAAAACTCATATTCAGCTGTTTTTCTTTAAAGTATCTTATTTTATATCTTATTTTACTATCTCAGAGAAAAGAAGAAAAAGAATTTTTAAATACTTTTCCTGTATTCCAGTAATCATAAAATAGTTTCCAATAATTTTTGAAGAAAGCAAATCCTCCATTTTTGAATCACCTTGTCTTGTAATGGATACGTTTTAATGAAACTGAAAAAGCGTTACTAAAAGAATGCTAATTTAAGAATTTTTATGAAGCAACTATTCTAAAAAACTATCAATAGTCCAGACTTCTCAGATGGGTGATCATGATTTGCAATTGACTACGTACTCAACAACTAATGATTTCAAAGAGTTGAACTACCAAACATTTTGCTCCACTCTTATTCAAAAGTTATTGCCTGTACTTTTCTTGTTAAAATCGGCCTCGTGTATGCTAATGCTGGCATAATTAAAATTATAGTTTTCATGTGCATGTAATTGCTTTCACAAGTTTAGGTTGCAGTCTTAAAATTCGAATTAAATCTTTATACTACCAAGAGTCAGAAGTGGCTAACCTAACCACGTCAAATACAAATTTAATAATAGTGAGCTTAGATTAGCTAACAAAAATAAACTCAGGTTCGCTAATTTAAATAACTTTAGGTAAGCTACCTTACGTAGATTAGGTTACCTAACAACACTGGGCTTAAGCCCATTAGCTAACTTAAATGGGCCTAGGTTAGCTAAAAATGGTTCTACCATAAAGAAACAGTGAAAAGAAATTAGTGTGTTGAATATTGAAATTCATTCAAACCCATTAAGGTTAGTTAACTTAATATATGGGGTTAGGTTAGCTAACTTAAATGACCTTAAGTGAGTTAACGTAAATGGGCTTAGATTAGATAACTTAAATGGGCTAAGGTTAGATAACTTAAATCGGCATAGGTTGGCTAAATAAAATGGGCTTAGGGTAGGTAACTTAAATGACTAAAGCTTAATTCTCAGCTATCCGAAACCGTCGTATACGACGATACGAAAGTTTTCCTATTGGTCGAATTTCGAAATTCCACCAATAGGAAAACTTTCGTATCGTCGTATACGACGGTTTCGGATAGCTGAGAATTAAGCTTAACTCATGACGCGATTTAACTTAAATAGGCTTAGGTTCGATAACTAAAATGGGCTAAGGTTAGCTAAATAAAATGGCTTAAGTTAGCTAATTTAAATGGGCGTAGGTTAGCTAACAAAAATGAGCTTAATAAGTTAGCTAAGTTAAAACCCATTAACGCCCAGCGTCGTCATATGAGGACAGAAAAATTTTGTTTTTTAAAACCTTTAGCAACTTTTAATTTTTTTTATTTCTTTGAAATTTTGTGCTTGTGGGCGTTAATGGGTTTTAAGAGGCTACGTCAGGCGCCATTTTGAGTATTAACAAAAAGTAGAAGCAGGTGGAAATACAGTTCAAAATTAAAAATATTGGTTTCGAAAATAGCTATTTCTGCCTAAACGAGTAAAAAAAAATCTTTAAAAAAAATATAAGTGGTATCAGAACCCCTATATGCAGGTTTATTGCCTAAGTTGGATCGTAAAATCGCCTTTTAAATAGTGAAAAAAAATGTTTGAATAACCTCTAATTTTTGAGTTTTCAATTGCAAAATGCTAATTAATTAACCTATCGATTTTAATAATTTTAGGCAAGAAACCTCTGGTAATTATCCCTTGTTAGATATTACTTTTCATATTAATGAAAAACAGCTTTATAACGCCACAATTAGCTACGCCGTGACCATTGTTTTGCTGCATTTTAATAGTGGTGACGTCGCCTCTTAAATGACAATAGGTTAGCTAACAAAAATGTTTGCATTATGTTTTTGAACCATAATGTAGTTAAAAGCTAGGTACTCCGGGCAACTTTTACATTTCTTGTGGATACCATTTTGTTTTTTGGTCCTAATGGCCTTTCTAATCATGTATTTATAATAGCATACAATTCAATGAGAAGAATCTCTTTCCAATCAATAGTTAGTTAACCATGGAATTAAGTATAAGCGCTCACAATCACGCTAGACAGATAAGAAAAGAAAACGTTGCTCATTTAACCCAGTTTCTATCTTTTCAAATGACAAACTTTTACCTATATACCTATTAGGTACTCATCAATTTAATACACTATATTTTTATGAGCTAAATTGGTAAATTTTTCTCAGTTACCTACTCATAACAACACCAACACCATGCATCCATTTACGTACACATTTATTGATTACTTATAAAATAACAAATAAAAGTATATTTTTAGACTTACTAGAATTTAAATCGATTGCCAAGGCGGCATTTCTTGCCTGTTCTTGTGAAATATCGTGTTCGATAACGTATTCTTCATACGTTATTACAGCCTTTTCATCTACTCCAACGCTGTTGTTTGATGGATATGGAAAGCTTTTTTCTGGTAGAGCTAACAAACACGCTACTGTGTATCCAAACAAATAGCCCCACATTTTTCATTTTCTATAAAATAAATTATTATTATTTTTACTATTTAGTAATAATTAAGTATGTTATTTTTTTATAATTTAAAAATAAATGTTATTATGATGTTTATTTTTAAGGAAGTTGAAAAATTATAAACAGAGATAAGCAAATGAGGTATTTTTGTGAGTTTACTAATAATGTTATGTTAAAAAAAATTAACAAATTATCGTTAGAAGGGGAAGTAAAAAGATAATTATTTGTCAATTTTTATACATACTTGTACTCTTTCCAAATATAGAAACAAGGAACGAATTTAGCATACAATTTTCTTAATTAATGTATGTCTTGTCTATATTAAGAGCCTATCTTTGTGTAACCACAATTTTTAACTTATTTAGTGAAAAAATTTTCAAAACGTGCCCAAAAACAGTCAATTTTGGTGTTTGTTTGCCACATTCAGAAATTATTTCTGTTATGTAATATCTTACACCTATAAGTATGTTGTTTTTAGATTAAGATGTCGTACATTATAATATTATCATTACAGATCGTGCATAAAGTATAATTTTGCTTTGTGTTAGAATGGTACATGTGATGATAGACATGACAATAAATGAATCACCCATTAATCGATTCAAATTTCTGCAATAGTTTGTTAATGGCGTGTTACAAAAATTTTGTTAATTGTCTTAACGAGCTCAATAATTATAAATATTTATAAAGAAAAAATTGTTGTTATATCGCAGCAGTTGACAAACGAATAAATATTTTTTATTAATAGCGCAATAAAATGAGTTTTTCATTTGTTCTTTGAGAATGTGAGAAGTTGTAGTCAGTCAAATGTAGTCAGAGAATTACAATTCACATTATCGGTCAAATTGCGGTTTGGTAACGGTTAAGAAATTTTGTCTAGCACCTATTCATATAAGCACGGTTAAACCATGCTCAAATCGCGATCATTTAATAATCTGAGGTCACGGTGTGAGCCAAGTACCTAGATAGAAAATTTGCGAAAATGTTAAAAAGTTTCAGCTGGGATGTAGAGAAGATGGTGCATTTACTTTAGACAAGGGAGAAACTAACGAATTTCAAAACGGTATTAAAGCATAATACGTATCTGGGTACAGTCAGCCTCACAATTAATGGCCACCCTGGCTATAAGCCTAGCACGGATTCTGGATGTAACCATAATAACACCCCCTACTTAAATTGAGGAATAACCTTATTTTGCCAACAAGTAGTAAATCAACAACCACCCCTTCTGTCATTTTGTCGTTGTTGGCTAATAAACACCCTGGCGTATAGCCAGGGTGGCCAATAATTTTGAGGCTGTACATCCAATATTATAATCAAACAGAAGACAGAGGGAGAGTTTTCTAATTTGTAAAACTTTTAAGTTTTAACTTGAAACTGTATATTTTAATGATTCGATTGGAATCAGAGTGATGCTCTTTCTTGTTCACATCGGCTGTGCCGAATCACAGAGTACTTACGTTCCGTTAAGTCAAAGTAGACCTACTTATCCCTATAATGAAATATAGGGGTGAAACGACCGTGCCGGAAGTTAAACTTTCCATAAAGAGCTAATTTCAAGAACTTTTTATCGCTTAAAATGTGTAGTTGTTAAGTTACGATTTTTAACTTAACTTACGCAATTTTTGACAAAAGTTCTTTGACAGTCTCTGGAGGATGTTAGAATTTAAAAAAAATGTCAATAGATACCTTCATTACCGAAACAGTGATGGCCACTAGAACTAACGAGCTGGAGTAGATGTAGATGCACAATTAAAAACAATCATCTATTATATTAATATGGTTTCCGAAAATTTTATTGACGTGTTAAACACTGCATAACACATAGCATTAGTAAACAAAACTTGATTTTTAATTTATGCACTTCACCAATTGATTTTAAAGATCACGCCTTCATCAATAACATTCTAACATTGTTCTAATTTACATTTTTGTAGTTTGTGTTGTATGCGTGGGATATGATTATGAAATCTACATTTAATATTAGGCTTTATTTTTTATTAAATAATTTTAGAAGTCAATTTTAAATAGTTAGTGTAAAACATATCAGTTCTAAATACACCCCACCCCCTTTTGCTTTAGTTTTAATGTAATTTTAAACGAATATTTCTAATGGTTTCTTACCAGTCTGATATATTCTCTTACCTATGTTTATAAATCTCAAAATATACAAAAAAGGCCTTTAGTTAAAAGATCCTCTAATAAGGAGTTACAATTGTATCGCCCAAAACAGTTAGTTGATAAATAACACCCCCTTGTCCTTTAAAGAAATAATCCAGTAAGGGAATTAGTCAAAATTATATATTCCCGACCTGGTCTGCTTTTTCTGAGGTTGAAAAGAGTTGATTTGTATCAATTAAATATTCAAAATGTGGTCAAAACTGCTAGTTGATAAAGAACACTCCTACTCAACTTTAAAAAATCAATTCACTGGAGGAATTAGTCCAAATTATGTCGTTCAAAAGTGTTAGCTGACGAAGAACACCCCTTTGTCCTTTAAAGAAATAATCCAGTGTGGGAATTAGTCAAAATTATGTCGTCAAAGACCGTTAGCTGATAAAAAGAACACTACTACTCAACTTTAAAAAATTAATTCACTGGAGGAATTAGTCCAAATTATGTCGTTCAAAAGTGTTATTTGGCAAAGAACACCTCCTTGTATTTTAAAGTAATAATCTAGTGTGGGAATTAGTCAAAATTATGTACTTTAAGAAAATAATCCGCTGTAAGAATTAGTCAAAATTATGTCTTCGAAAAGTGTTACGTAGCAAACAACAGTCCCTGTCTTTTAAAAAAAGAATTCACTGTGGAAATTAGTCAAAATTATGTCGTCAAAAAGTGTTAGTTGGCAAAGAACACCCCCTTGTCTTTTAAAGAAATAATCTAGTGTGGGAATTAGTCAAAATTAAATCGTCGAAAAGTGTTCTTTAGCAAAGAACACTTGATGTCTTTAAAACAAACTCGAAAAAACCTAATTCACTGTTGGGATTAGTCAAAATTATGTCGTCAAAAAGTGTTAGTTGGCAAAAAATACCACCTTGCCCTTTAAAAAAATAATCCACTGTTGGAATTAGTCAAAATTATGTCATCCAAAACTGTTAGTTGATCAAGAACCCCTTTCTCTTTTAAAAAATAATCTATTGTGGGAATTAGTCTAAATCAGGTCGTCCAAAAGTGTTAGTTGGTAAAGAACACTCCCCTTCTTTTTAAAAGAATAATCCACTCCTTATCTTTCATAAAAATTCACTGAGGGGATTAGTCAAAATTAGATCGTCCAAACCTGTTAGTTGGCAAAAACACTCCTACTTCTTTTACAAAAAATACACTGACGGGATTAGTCAAAATTATGTCGTCCAAAACTGTTAGTTGGCAAAAAAACACACTCCCTGCCTTTTAAAAAAATAATCCACTCTTGGAATCTCTCAAAATTATGTCGTCCAATATTGTTAGTTGATAAATAACACTCCTTCTTCTTTTAAAAAAATTCACAGTTGTGGTATTAGTCAAAATTATGTCGTTCAAAATTGTTAGTTTGCGAAAAATACGCTCCCTGCCTTTTAAAAAAATAATTCACTGTTGGAATTACTCAAAAGTATGTCGTACAAAACTGTTAGATAATAAAGAACACTACTCCTTCTCTTTAAAAAAAATTCACTGTTGGGATTAGTCAAAATTATGTCGTCTAAAACTGTTAGTTGATAAATAACACTCCTCCTTCTCTTAAAAAATTCACTGACAGGATTAGTCAAAATGATGTAGTACAAAACTACTAGTTGGCATAAAAACACCCTCCCTGCCTTTTAAAAAAATAATCCACTGTTAGAATTACTTAAAATTATGTCGTCCAAAACTGTTCGATGATAAAGAGCACTCCTACTTATGTTTCAAAAAATAATTCATTTTGAGAATTAGTCAAAATTATATCGTCGAAAAGTATTAGTTGGCAACGAATACTCCTTCTGCACTTAAAAAAATAATGCACTGTAGGAACATAAGAATGATAAAAAAAATTGTAAAAATACTCAAAATTACGTTATTTACCCTCTTGAAATTTCATTCACTCTGGTTAAATAATTTAGAAGTTATTAACGCTGCTTCAGAATTTTGAAGAGATGATTCTTGTACAATGTCAGTCACGTGCATATCTTTTGACCACCCCGGTTATACGCCTAACACGAATTGTGAGTTCAATCATCAATAACCCCTCCCCTACTTAAACTGAGGGGTAAATTTATTTTGCCAATAAGTAGTAAATCAACAAACTGTGTTGGTGTTAGGATGGTTACACCCATAATTCGTGCTAACGTATTGCCGAGGTGGCCAAAAATATGTACGTGACTGTACCTGTAGACACCAAGAGGAGTTTCCTCGGGAGTTTCTAATGTTTAATGTATACTCGAAGAGTTCGCGAGTTGGTCAAATTGCAGATATAATCCTGTTTTTGAATATTATAAATATGAACAGTATAACTACAATTTTTTAAAGTTCAAAAAGATAGAAGTAAGTATAAACAAAACCAGAGGAGGCGCTAGGTGGTAAACGAGGTATAAGCGTCGCATAGTACTTTCTGTATCCTTTTTATCACTAGATTCTACCCTTTTAGAAAATGTGTATGCACAAATTTACATAAATTCGAAATCATCACAAAGAAAAATTGCTTTAGAATGTGACTTATCAAAATTTGGGGTTCAAAAGGTGCTCACAAAGCAAAAGTATCAAGATTTCAAAAAAGAGTTACGAATTTGGTTTACAAGAATTGATGGCAATTGAATTAATCTTCCAAGTTACTCGTGATTCACGTCTGTACAACTTTGAAATTGTATATCTTTCTCTATCTAACAGTATAAAATTAAGTAAAGAGCCCATAAAAATATTAAAAGTTGAGTGGAAAAACATTAGAAATTAATAAAAAATTTGATACGTTCAGTGAGTGTTAACTGTTGAATTCTTGTCATTACACTCTCGCTTCAGTAATCAAACAGATATGGAAGAAATAAGAATACGCAAGATTTAACAGTTATTTCAGGAACACGATATATCTAGGATTTCTTATCACATGATAATAGAGTATATGGCAATGAGCAACTTTTTTGTAATTTGACCAACTCTGAATCTTTTAAGGTTCGAAAAATTAATAGTGTATTTCTAAAAGTAACTATACCCTTACTGCTCCCAAAGTGATTTTACAATAGGGCAAAATGACCACGTTTTCAGTAGCGTAAATAACGGGCCCGCAGGGCCCTAGGATAGAAAGAACCCCTAACATCGTTTGGTATTAAAATTTGTTATAAATTCGATTTGTGGTCAAGTAAAATTATTATTATCAACGGTGGGTAGGGACCCCACTCTGGATATTGCGGGAGCGCTACCAATTTCTTAGTCACGCCACTGCAAGTTTTGCTCTTGAGGTAGAAGGAAATAGTATAAAAATAGTGTTTGGACAAACTGAAAGAAAAGGATTACGAACTTCAAATTTGGTTTGATGGTTATCTTCTTGTATTTTAAATTTCTAATAAATTATTTATAAGTTCTTGAACCCCTTTAACCCAAAGACGTAGTAATAATTATTTATTACTAAGACTTGCTTGAATACAGTCAAATCCATGACAAGGGGGCAGACGCACAGAAAATTTTTATTAGTAAAGTTAATTTTTCTTCATAAAAGTTAGTAAAGTACGATAATTTGTTAATTAAGGGCTGAATTTATAAAAACTACCTACTAAAAGTAACAAAATTTTTATCGTTAATAATTATTGTTACTCTCTTGAAGAGCTACACCTATTAGGATCATATTTTACTTTAAAATATAAAAACAGATATTAAGTAAGTAATTAATTAAAAAATTAATTTTACCAATCAAAAATTAATTCTTGAGAGAAAGCGTAATTAGATCAATATAAAAATTAGTAATTAAAAAACTGTTAATGATTTCTTAACTTTTTTTACTACGGAAATGCATTAGTGAATCATTGGCAATATTTGTATTGCATTTGCGTGCGATTGAAAATAGAAGAAGAGGATGCCCCAACACTTAATATTCAAGAGAAAATCTAATTTAAAAATTCTTTTTAAAAAATAATATGATAATTTTATGTTAAACTTCCTCGATATTTAAAAATGAAAAAAAAACAGAATAATTACATCAATAACAATATTTTTGAATTACATAAAAGAAGTGTTTTTTTATAATTTGTTTATTACATACCTGTTTTTCGTGTAAATAAATAATTATTTAAAAATAATATTAATTAAAACAATAATTATGCACTTCGCACTATCACTTTTAAGTTATCACATGAGTTTATTCGAAGGCGCATGGTTGAGTCGGTATTCGTATATTTTTGAAAATAAATTTAAAAACCACATACATTTTTATAATGTCCATTCAAAAAAAATGTACCCAATTTGAATTGTAAATTTGTAGATATTGTTTAAACCGGTGTGTGAATAGAATAAAAAGAGACGAAATAAACTTATAATAAAATATATAATTGTGCTAACATTTTCTTTTCGACCCCACGACACTTAACAATAATGATTGTTTAAAAAAGACAGCTGGTATTCGTTAAAAGAACGAATTGACCCGTGGTTATATGAGCGAGTATTTGAAGAGCAAGAGAATATAACTTTAGTGGCAGTTGCAAATTATCCACTATATTAGTGCGCATACGCTATCAATATTATCATTAAGTACCTCAAGGTTTTGACCAAAAATTTTTATTTATATTTTAATTAATATAATTTTGTAGAAAAAAAAGTTAATTTTGACTTATCTAAAGATAAGCTTACAAAGAGTAGCTTTTAACGATCCATCTATCTAAATTTTAAAGCTCTAATAAGCAATTAAAAATTAAGAACTCAATTGGTTTAATCATCTTTTATTATTCATCGAGTTTACTAGAGTTTCTTTAAGGGCAAATTAGACTTGGTATGGGCATTCGTGACTAAAATCTTCATTTTAAAATAGCTAGGGTACTAGGTAGGTAGGGGAAAGACGCAATGAAAAAGACACTTTTTTTCTGATAGCTCTATTTTCTGAACAAAACATAAGTTCTAATAAATATTTGGTAACGTAACAAAACAATTATTCATAATAACATACCAAGCAGAAAAACTAAGTTTTTCATCAAAACTGAAAAGTTGTAAGCTTTTAAAGTAAATTCGGGAAATGTCCGTTTCATGGCACCCTGCGCATTGAAACGGACACATGGGGTTATGAAATGTCCGTTTCATGGCACCCTGCGCATTGAAACGGACACATGGGGTTATGAAACGGACATTCTTTAGTTTTGCAACATTCGCACAAAAAAGTTGAAGAAACTTAATATCATTGATTTGTAGATTCATTTACAAACTTGTTCAAAAAGAACAATCTAAAAAAATAAGCTATAATAATTAATAATAACAAAATAAACAATCTAGAATATTTAAAAAAAATTTTTTGCAAAAAAAGCTTAAATTTTCTTTGTGGCCTTAATTTACGTGTGCAGAACACATCTGAAAGCAATAGAAATATTTTTTGTTTTTGAAACATCTATTTCCAATGTATTAAAAATTTCTATCTTTCATCACACATTTTTTAAGAATATTTGTTCAAAACTAAAATGCAAAAACCAAATTTGTTTTTAATAGTTGTCCATATAAATAGATACCTTGATATACGTTTTGCCATAAAAGTAAGTAAAATAAGTAAATACATCCCTATCTTGAAGCTTCCAAAACTTGCAACAATATTTACTTTGTATATGAATAAAAAACAAAACACTCTACTTCCGGTGTATTAAACGAGAGAACTATGTTCACGTCATAGTTTGTTTATAAGTATATTAAGTTACATATACTAAAATGTCAAACTTAAATGCCTTTTGGTTTTCAAGATACTGGTACTGTCCGTTTCATAACGCGTCCTTTTCATAGCGCTTTCCCCCTACCTAAAGGCGCCACAATGTGATAAAATAATACCACAGTGCTTGAAGGTATTTGTATGGGTTATCTGGTAACGCTGATAACGTAAAATTCTTGGCTTGCAAGGGTCTCTTTTGTTTATTTGTAAGTTGTGACTACTTTCGTCCAGGATTCATGTACTAGCAGGAAAGCATTGATTCTGATTGACTTTAAAGGAAAATAATTTATTACAAAAATTATTTAAATGCAAGGTGATTGCCAATAGGACCTTGTAACAGGTAGATAATAAGTAAGGACTCGCTGTTATCGATTTAGGAAATGTAAATAGAACTCCCAAGTACGACTAATCAACGCAGGCGACATCGACGGTCGTATGAGAAAAATGAAATGGGAATTAGTATTCAAATATCGCCAAAAGATTAGCCTCTTATGAGCCCATAGTCTATAAAGTAATAGATTTAGTTTCAATATGATTTTAGAAAACAATGATTAGATTAAATCAGACATTTTCCTCACCCCAATGAGCCAATTAAGGGAAGATTATCTGTAATCTGCATCTTAGCCGCTGACATGCTCTGAATTGGCTCATTGCTAGTTTTTAGGAAGCTAAGAAAGAGTGTTATTATTTTAAATGTACACAGCAGGCTTTTGAACCCGACTGTTGTGGTTTCTCGTATTTCTGTAGTACAAAGCTATTTTCTGAAGAATTTGGGATATTAGAAAGGTTCGTTAAAATAGAACTGCTATTCTTCACGGTTTATCCTTGATTCAAAAAATTCAAAATACTTAGTTAAAAGAAGATAGAAAAATATAATTATTTCAATGGAAAGATGAAGAACGTTAAATCAAAAATGGCTTACCCAATACCCCATTATTACACGAAACTAAAACATGACTTCTTAAGGACCGTCCACACACACAGACTTGCTTTCTGGTTTGCCTGTGTAAACCTATCTGGACATCTGAACGCTATCCAGAAGCTCCGGTTTGCCAAATCGGAAGGCACACACAGGGTGCAGACGGACCATTACAGAGAAATTGAAGGATAGAATACAAAGCAGCACTGAAATAAAGTTTTTGAGAGTAATAACAAGATAGTTCGTAGGGTTCCTTTGGGCATTTCCAAGATCCACTCTTGACAATTATTGAAGATCTTTTAAATTTTCAAAAAATTTCGAACGGAAGCAAAACTGAAATTATTCAAATGTAACAAAGTACAGTCGGTATAGCGTTTGAAGTTATAAAATATTGCAAATATTACGTTTTATAGATTAAACAAACTTTTTCTTTGTTTTCTTTGTTTTCAGCATTGTTTAATTTTGTTTTTCTACCAATTACCAATAAAAAACTGCATTGGTTTCCTTTGATGTCCTTGATATTATAGGAGTCATTTGCAATGACTAATGATATACTGCTTTTTAAGAAAAACAATGTATTTTGGAAAATACATTGGAAACCGAACTCTTGAACAAAACATCTTGTATCACATTAATGCAACTTTTGTCCCCACGCCCAAGTTATTTTAAAACAAAATTACCAAGTTATAATTTGTTGAAATATAAAAACTAAGCGACATTTAAATTGCATGTGTGATGTTTTCTTCTTTCTAAGAAAATTGAAGAAAACTTCCTTTTTGAGATTAGCATTCATAACTATTAAGGTCAAGTTCTTACAAAAATCGTAACCCCAGTCGTGGACGAATTTAACAAGTGAAACAAGGAGTGGAATTTGTTGAGATGCGCTCAAAATAATATCCTCCCCATGTTTAATTAATTCTACTCATTATTTAATCTTATTTTGTTCAAGAAATTTTGGCTTAGTAGCTCTTGATTTGCGTGTGTTACATAAAGACATTTAGGCAAACCTTGTACAAGGTTTACTTGCATTTTTGGTCTCAGAAGAGGTAAGGCTGGCAAAAAATTGGATAATCGAATATCAAAATAATCGATTCGAAGAAGAAGAGTCGAAAAATCTATTATTCGATCAATCGATTAATAAATCTAAAAATCGATTAATCGAATAATACAAGGTGTTTGTGAGGGTAATCAACGGAGATAGGGGAGGGGAGGGTATTTAAATGTTAGTAAAAAATAAAAATAATTACGGGAGGAGATACGCTTTTGATAAATAAAGTTAGAAGAATAGAATAATATAAATGCGAAAATATTTAGTTTCGTTTTTCGATTCGAAAAAATCGGTTTTTAGAATCTACGATTCTTCGATTCTTTCTATTTTTCGAATAATCTATTCTTCGATTAATCGATTTTAAAATTCAAATAATCGCAATTTTCGATCAATGAGCTGTGGTACAAGAAAGAAGAAAGTAAAGAATAGGCGAATTAAACTTAAAAAACTGCAAAACAAGGGTTGACTTTGGGGTAAAATTCTAAAAAAGTTGCCTTGAACTGATTATAAAAAATAAAAGTTTGTTAAACCACAAGACATGTGTTTCACATAATCAAAAAGATAATTGGTAATTACAAAAAGTCATTATTAAACCATCAATTTCATTATTATTATATCATTGGGTTAAGACCTTGAAAACTAACCTAATCTCTATTAACTTCCAAAAATAACTCTTGTAAAAAATGTTAAACTATTTTTGTTATTTTTACAAAGGGTTATTAGCATATAATTTAATCTTTTCTCCAGTTCTCATGTGAAAAACGCCTACCCCTGCCCTCTCTCCAATTATTGTACAAAAAATTATAATTTTTTTAGAATTATAATATTCACCTTATGAAACTTGACATGAAATTTAAAAAATTTTCTTAATGCACCTAAAAGAAGGAAACTACATACTACCCATACCTACTATAATAATAGCTAAAGGTCATTGAAAGAAATATTAGAGCGCGATGCATTAAAATAACTTCAAAATTTTATAACTTAAAAAATTCGCGAAACATTCTAATCGCGATTGAATCAAAACTTCAGTTTCGTAAGATTTCCATGAGTATCTTACCAAAGATTATTCTAATAACATTCATTAGAGAAACTCCAGAACTATCCGTATCCATAAATACCTTCAACAATCGGTATGTGTCGTTTAGCTACCATGCAAATAGACCATCTTCTACTAAACATACAGGGATTGCAGCCAGGTTAGCCACATCGAAGTAGAAGCAGACTGGTTACGTCGGCAGGTCTGACGACAAGTATTACCGACGCGGCCAAACTCTTTTGGAGGCCAAAGGTGAAAAACAAAAGATGAAAAAATTACGCAATGTACACCCCCTCCTCACGGTGTTAGGACTGTAACACACTTTTTTTAGCTCTTCGTTGATTTTGTACCGCTGCTGTAGTAGCCCATACTTTATTTGAATTTATCAAATGTTTAGTCTATCGACGTTATGAGACTGGAGGAGAAGCAGTTCGAGATCAATGAAGAGCAGAACAAACGTGTGACAAGGTGACTCCAAGCAAAACTGTTCTATAGGAAAGGCGTTGTCACGTTACAATTCTGAATTGGGAAGATGACTACGTGGAGAAGTAACAATCTATCTAACTTTTGTCTGTATCTATTAGTTTTTTCTATCACAGTTGTATATTTCTTTCACTGCTAAGAGGAACAATATAATAATGAATTTGTATTTCAAGTAGAATTTTTTTAAATCCTGAACATGATTGATCGATTTCGGGAAGGGTGGTAAATTACAACTGTTGTCTACAGGAGCAAATGAGGCCAGTCCGACCCTGCTTGAAAAGCAATATCAACGACGTTGAGACAAGACAGTTCTAAAATGTTTAGTTCCTTTGTATTGCGAGACTTTTAATGTCAGTGCAGTGCACCAATTACGAAACACGAGTAGGTAAATAATACCATTAAGATTTCAGATACTACAAGAGAAAACTTTTCGTTTAGTTGAGGAAAAACTGTCATTTTAAAGACACATTTTATAAAGCTCAATTCTTAAAAGAGAGTGAATTTTTTAAAATTATTTATAATATCTAAAACCAAGAAACTAGAACTAGTAGTAAACAGGGCTGGATTGGGAATAACATTAGTACCGGAAAATCTGATAGTTCGGGCTCCTTGCAGGCGGGCCATTGTGGGGGGTATAATACAGGGTGGATGTTTACTGTGGGGACGGATTGCTTCTTAACTATTCGAGATATCAAAACCAATTTTGACATGGTAATACGTTATCAGACCTACGTTTTAAAAATGTTAAGGTACAGTTAGCCTCACAATTAGTGGCCACCCTCGCTATACGCCAGGGTGGTTATTAGCCAACAACGACAAAAGGACAGAAAAGGAGGTTGTTGATTTACTTGTTGGCAAAATAAAGTTACCCTTCAATTTAAGTAGGGAGTGTTATGATGATTGCATTTACAATTCGTGCTAAACGTATAGCCAGGATGGCCATTAATTGTGAGGCTGACTGTACTTACAGGGTGATTATTATACAGGGCTTTAATGCCGAAACCGATTGAACTTTAGAGCTATGAGCCCGCGAGTGCAATCAGGATTTTTTAAATCTGTTTGTTCCATCGACTGGTACGCCTGAGTGTCTAGACATTGTTCAGGCGGCCTGCACCGGTCAAACCGGAGCGTCTGGACATCGTTCAGTCTCTGGTTTGGCCCGTGCTCCTGTGCAAATCGGCTTGCACAGATTAAACCGGAAGGTAAGCTTGTTTGTGTGTATGGCTCGATGGCTCGGTCTTCAAAACCCGTCCACACACACACAGCCCTTGCCTTCTGGTTTCACCTGTGCAGGCGGCCTGAACGCTGTCCAGACGCTATGTTGTGGCCTGTGCAGGTCGCCCGAACAGTGTCCACAGGGAAGGCAAGCCTGTGTGTGTGGACGGGCCTTTACAGTTATTTTGATTTTTGACTCCTGGTTCATACTTTTAATTTTTTCAATTTTTCTAAATTTTTGGAACATATTTCTTTCATTGGCACTTCAAGGACCACCGGAAGAGTCCCGGTAATCCGCCGAGCCAGTCCAGCCCTGGTTGTGACCATAAAATTCTACAATTTATTAAATTCAATTACAGATGTTTTGCTTTTATAGTTTCTGAAATTCCAGCAGTCTAAGCTTCAAATCTGGAGCAAGTAATGTAATCTACTAACATTGTACAAAATTCAAAAATATAGTCCAGATTATCTAAAGATGCGTTTTCGACACATTCCGGAACAAACCTAAAGTTAGTTAGAAATGTGAAGAGACAATGCAGTTAGAGACTATTTTAATTTGGCATCTCTGGTGTTAGGGTTGTCACACTATAATTTAATTTGTTTGGAACTCAAAGTTTTTTAGCTTGATTTTTTGGTATGTGGCAACCCTTGGCTGTCATTACGAAACTTCAAAAACGCATTTTAAAATAAACTGGACTATATTAAGAAATAAACGTCGATTGTTTGTGTTGTAGAAGGTTCATCTGGATAGTTTAAATATACAATAGAAAATCAATTCACTATAATTCCCATAATTTCTTTAGAACGTTGCTCGGGGAGCAGGTTCAATAACATTCTATACGATACATTTTTATTACATTTTCATATAAAATTGCTTTCTCTAATTTCCTAAGGAACGCTTAGAAAGCTTCCAATAGTTATAGGGGCTTCTTCTAATTTTAATAATTTAAGAAACATGAACATTTTATAAGCAATTCTGTGTAAAAGAACAAACTGATGTGTTCGATTTAAACTGAGAAGGGAATTTCAATTATGGAACCACTGCCGAAGTGCCGACATGAAATAATGCAAGCAGCGTGGACTATGCATGCAACTGATGAGTAACTCATTATTGTTATGGAATGCAGAAAAGAATATACCCTACCCAGGTTTAGAAAAATATTGAAATATTAGTGGGTAGAATGAAAGCAAAGCGACAGCATTATCCAATTTATCTGTACGAACAGACGAACAAAAAGTATTGCAGTTCGGCCAAATAAAGCAAATTATATAGAGACAGAAATCTTTACGTGAATACAGTAAGCAAAGGCCATGCATAATAAAATACCCATTGAGGGAAATACTAAAAAAATGTTTAATCACATTTCTTCTTCATAAGTCTAATTTTTTTAATTTCGAAAAAGACGAACAAAACTTAACAAAACTTCTATTTTATTAAAGAGGTTTGGAAACTTAATTTAAAATCGTTCCTATCTGATTTAATTACTCATTCTACTCCAGTCCATCCAATGCTTGTTGATTACCTTTACATAACTATTGTTTTCTATTGTTGTTTAGCTCCACCTGTACCTCACCCTTCCGGTATCAATTCTAGGGATAGAGTTCGATAATCTTGCAATATTTATATTTTGATGATGACGCGTAAATAAATTATTTTAATAGTACTAAACATACAACTAATAGTAATTGTGTTTAGCAACTTTTAAAATAAAATTAACGGAAAAGACAGGAAATGTTACTTATATGGCTCGTCGAGAAGGTAATTGCTAAGGAAAATTAATAATTCGTACGAATTAATTGCGCAGGTGTTCAGCCAAATTAAAATTCCACTAAGTGTCGTTAAATTTCACGTTTTTCTAAAGTAAGTAAAAACATTTCGTTTATAAAAAATTAATTAATAAGCTAAGGAAAAGAGTGCGAGTAGTTCTGGATTAAGAGCTTTTGGGACCCATGATTATTAGATTAATCCAGGGCTCTCGCAAGCTGCAAAGATTAAAAACGATTCACTTCACGCAATGGCCCTTTTGGCCCTAAGCAACCCTTCCTGTGCCCATGAGAACTCAAGCTAAAGGTTATTTCTTTTACAGATCTGGATTTTTGGATTTTTAAACCGGTCGTATAGGTCGAAAAAAGGATTTTGGGCATTTATAACGTGCTCTTATACTCTGGGCTCTAAATTTACTATAGTTGCCTCCTTAATCCGGGACTGATGTTCAAATAATATGCTTTGTACTTTACTTATTTTGCCTGACAATGATATAATTGGAATGCAATAATTAAAATAACTACAAACTTATCTTAACAGCTTTTTTAAATGATAAAGCCTTGTAATTTATATTATGTAGGTAACTGAAAAAAGTAAACAAAAAGAAATTGTTGTACTAACGTTCTTATTATCTGTTCATTTACTATAGGTAGGTACTAAACATATATTTTTTAAGGTCAAATTAAAACGTGCATAACGAAATTGTTTAAAATTTAAAAAAAAAATGTTAAATTAAATATAGTGGCACCGGTAGTACCTTTTTTATAATTTAAGGTTGCGATTTAGCAATTTTATTGTAAAATTATTAATTTTTTGTCACACTATTGTTGTTGGATGTGTATGAAAAGGTACGGAATTGGTGCGACATACAAATTATTAGAATTTAATTAAGTCATCTAATTACAATAATTGAGTTACTTCACTGTAATTTTATAATAAATTTAACCATGAATGAAACGTAAAAATATAAACAATTTTATTGTAAAACAAATTAATGCTCTCATAAAATAATTCAATTCACTCAACAGCAGCAGTGCATCATATATTCATAACTTTTACAAAGAAATTGATTAGTTGGTGGACAAACTAAATACGGAGGACATCTAATAGGAAGTTTATCTAAAATAACAAATATTTAAAATAAAAAAGATTTGCACAAACTAAACGTACCATAAAATCTTGCACATCCACAACAATATCCTTGCACTATTGAAGGATCATCGTCACAGAAATGTTGGGGACAACCAGTACAAGTAGGTCCCAAAAAGGGAAAAACTACAAAAATAACTTAATTTTCTCTTATTACAATTATTTATTTATACCTCTTCCAAGGCTTCTTGGTTTTGCTCTATAATCCAAAGCAAAAACCGAAAGGCACATGATGAAAAACAAACAACCGTACTTTAAGAACATTGTAGAAAATGTCACTAAACTCAAAAGTTATTGGGATTTTTAAGTGTTTCACTTTCAATTATCATAGTCTACTCATAATAGTTTTAAAAACAAATTAAGATAATTACTTAGGTGTTTAAGTAATCTTCTGTAATCAGTGGGTGTTTTTGTTTAAAATAGTTTGCTAAGTTCAATAATTTGTTAAGAAATTGAAACTCAAATTGGGAAAAAATATATTTGAACTATGATTTATTTCCGGTGAGAAATCTGTTTAAAATCAGTACATTACAATGTTAAAAAGAATATTGCACATTACCTATACATACAGAGAGGTCTAAAAGTATGGAACGGCCTTAATAACTTCTAAACGAATTGACCAAATGGAATGAAATTTGGAGAAAGTAAAAACGTCATTTTTCCTATTTTATGACTATGTTTCAATTTTTTTATCATTTAAATCTTCAGATTGATTGACGATTGACCTCTTTTGGGGTCAATTTTTATCAATTGCGAGAGGGGCATATTTTAGTATTTTCTGAAAGAACATTTTATTCTGATTTCAGACATGTGCCTCAAATAGGGATTTCAATTAGAAAAAAATTAAATTTTTTTCGATTTCCTATGAAAATGAACAAGGAAATTTTTACAAACAGTTTTCAAAATTCTAATTTCTTAAATTTCTAAGAAGAAAACAACGGATGTGGCCATACGAAGAACTTTTTCCTGTCCATAAATATTATATTTTTATATTTAATTAAAATTTAATTTGATATCTTATAAATGAAATAAAATACATTCAAGAAAATTTTAAATTATAAACTTTTAAAGAAATGCACAAATAAATACAACAGGAAAAAGTTTCTCGTATGGCCACATCCGTTGTTTTAAAATTGCTTTCGTCTGGGATCGAACGTAGAACTTCTGCGTGTAAACAGAATTTTTAGACGTAAACTGTATGAAATACTAATTTCATTTTTTTAATTAGGCATACATTGAAGCTCAAAATATATGTTTTATATGTTCAGAAAGCTAATTTTCCGAGCTTTCAAAATATTGAAAAATATATAAGGTGTTCTATTTAAATTAAGAAATTTAATCCCATTTTCGGTTAAACCGGAAGTCAAAATATAAAGTGTTTGGTATCGTGTAATAGCTAATTTTACGAGCTTTCAAAATATTTAAAAATATACAGGGTGTTCTTAAAAATTTTGGTATTTTTGTAATTTCCGGTTTAACCGGAAGCGTTTTGTTAACCGAAAATAGTGTTAAATATTATATATTCATGACATTGGTACATATATCCATTTTCAAGTTTTAATTTCTATTACAAAAGAAATTAGAGATTTTTGAAGTTTTGACATTCAAAAAATCATTACTCCAAAACGGCTCTAACGATTTTGATAAAAATCTATATTTCTATAGAGAATGACGTTTTCTGAAACATATCCAAAAAAGAAAAAATATAGCAGAGGGAATTTAGAGAAAATCCGTTTCAAAATTTTGACCTACTTTGGCGCGTTAAAGGTAGGCAATTTTAAAACAATTTTGAAAATTGACTTGTTTAAGACGAAAGTCCTATATTTTGGCTGTACAATACCGTTTTGAAATTTTTATAATAATATTTATCGGCCAAGTTATAAGGGAAAAACCACAAAATGGGACAATCGTTCTATTAGTCGCCATTTTGAATAAAAAAACTTGAAATATTTTTTCAATTGGGGTTCACATGTAGGGGAAGGTGGGACAGGTTCGGACAATTTTTTTAAACACCGATTGCGCTGTTATTTATAGTGATGTAGTGTCTATTTTGTATTCAACTTGTAACACCATCATTTGCCTACGACACGGTATATAGAAAAGGCAGTAAAATAACACAGTTTTTCTGTTACAGATTTTTTTTTCAAAAGTAGTATTTGTCCGAAACTGCCCCACAGTGGGGCACGTTAGGACTACATATGGGGCACATTCGGACAAACCTAGTAAAGCATTGAATTATTGCGAAAAACTGATAAAAAACAATGCCGGTATATAAAATAAACAAAATGTTTTCTATTTGAGGGGGCCAGAAACCAAGGGTTCTACTTAGAAAAAATTTTAAAGTCGAGTTAATGCAGAAACTGGAAACGGATACGTAAATTCACTATCCGAATTAGCTTGTCCGAACGTACCCCACTTGCACGGAGTTTCATTAAAACGGTAGAAAATTTTTTCCTTGATGTTAGGTGAAACGCGAGGGGTTATCCACTCTCTGCAGTCAATGTACAAAAATTGAGCTGTCAAAGGTAGTTATCTGCAGTCAATGGCAGCCATAGCATATGCAGTCATAGGCAGTCAACTGCAGTCAGTGTACAAATTCAGAACAGTGGTTGACCCCTTGGTGAAACGAAACTACTACGCGTTTATAGTTTATGTATGGCAGTTACCAGATTTCAATCGCCAGTAAATTTAATTGAGGGATTAAAACGGGAAAGCTTATGTTACTTAGCTCAAAAATTATTGCAGGTTGTTGGAAAACCGTTTTTCTTCACTAAAAATTTTGTTTTTTGCACTAGACAAGCGAAACTACCGTCAAAAAACACGCTTCACACTAGCAACCTACTGTTACCTCCGCAGCGCAATAACACGAACTTTTAACCGAAATTTTGAAAAGTCCGAATGTGCCCCGCGTCCGAACCTGCCCCACCTTCCCCTACTATCTTATAGCCCAAGTAGGAATGAATTTGGCCCAAACTTGCAAATATGCGCCCAAAATAACCATCTAATTTTTGGACACCTTGTATATATTTCTTATTAGAGGTATTTTTGCCGATAAAATAATTTTAAAGTGGTTAAAATCAAGTTTTATCAAAATCGGTTCAGTAGTTTTTGCCCTGGGGGGGGACATCCATACATCCTGACATTTTGATTCGAAAATTTTTTTTTTGCATTTCTGGAATCAGAATTTTTTTTCTCGATTAGAACAACTTTTTCTGGGATTGGTAAAAGTTAAAAGCTGTTGACGAACAAGGTGAACTTACAAATGTACTTTTCTGAAGTCAGAAATAGCAAAATGTTACTCTATGAAAAAGTTAATCATTTTACTAGCATTGAAATAGCTATTTGTAGAACATGTCTGAAATCCTGAAATCAGATTAAAATGCTCTTTCAGAAAATACCAAAAAATGCCTCCCTTCCTATTTAAAAAAATTGGCTCCGACTTTATTACTCTGACGATTTGAATGATAAAAATTTTTAAACATAATATATGCAAAAAATAGGGAAAATTGCCTTATTTACTTCCTGCAAATTTCATTGCATTTGGCCAAGTAGTTTAGAAGTTATTAAGATCGTTCCACATTTTTAGACCTCTCTGTATAAGTATTAGCAGAAATTTAATTATAAAGTTTTTCATTAGGGATTTTACGATGTACCTGTTGTATTTAATAAAGTACAAAGAGCATTAGAAGATATTTATGCAATTAAAATAGTCGAAATGAATCCATGTTGAAAAAATTCAAATTTAAAAGTCCCGGTTAGCAAAGTGTTAAACCATATTTACAGAACGCTTTTGTAGTTCGTCTTTATTTGTGTATCGAACTGTCAGAATTTCAATAAAAAGAAGTAATCAACGAAAGAGCACAAGTTATGGGTTTTTTAACAGTATTAAGAAAAATGAAACAAAAAGAAAAAGAAATGCGAATATTAATGTTGTATCCTTTAAGTAATTTTAAAATTTTTAGGTCTGATCTAACCTCACTTGCTTACACCTGTTTTAAAAAATTTAATAATACTTTTCTTAATAAACCTACAGAGGTTTGGACAATGCTGGAAAAACTACAATTTTGAAAAGGTTTGATGATGAAAGCATCGATACGATTTCACCAACTTTAGGATTCAATATAAAAACATTGGAATACCTTCAGTTCGTAAACTAATTTACAAGGTTTATACACATTTACATTTATAATTGTAGGTTTAAACTTAATATGTGGGATGTCGGCGGACAAAAGTCGTTACGTTCGTACTGGAGAAATTATTTTGAATGTACAGATGGTCTTATATGGGTCGTCGATAGTGCAGATAAAAGACGACTCGAAGATTGTAAAATGGAATTGCACGCACTATTACAAGAAGAGGTTATTAAATTTGCATCGAATAGTTTTACATAATTTTATTTTGTTATTATTTCAGAGATTGGCAGGTGCATCACTGTTAGTATTTGCTAATAAACAAGATTTACCGGGTGCGCTTTCCGATGATGATTTAAGAGAGGTTGTTATTGTAAAATGTTTTAAATATAAACTAAAATTTATTTTTAGATTTTGGAATTGGATAATATAAAAACCCATCATTGGAAAATATTTTCATGTAGTGCTGTAACAGTTAAAAACTTATTAGAAGGAATGAATTGGTTAGTTTACGATATAGCCGCTAGAATATTTACTTTAGACTAGTTTTTTATAAATCTTTATATTTTAATAAATTATTGGTTTTCTAAATTTTAATTTAAATTCAAAAGCAGTCCTTGAGTATTTGAGTTCCAATTTTAAATTATTTACGCTTTAATTATGTCAAGTTGAATGTTATTCAGTTGGGGCCGTGACATCACCTTCAGTTTCTCGATATTCTTCAAATTCGTCCCCATTTTCTTCTTCGTATTCTTCTTCCTCTTCTTCTCCTTCTTCTGATCCTTCATATTCCGTTTGTACTTCTGACTGAATTCCATCTGCCCCTGTACCTTTTTTGCCTTTTTTATCTTTTTTTGCTTTCTTCTCTTTTTTCGGCTTAGGAGGTGGCAATACAGTATCAGGATAGTAACTCATATATGAGGCTCTCATAGCAACACAATCAATTTTCTCCTTCTTAACAAATGTATCTGCTATAGCGTTTAAAAGGTCTAGATCAACTTTTTTCATTTTAAATTGATTCGCTTGTTCTAAAAAGTCCGCTTTAGGTATAGATTCTTCCGGTAACTTTAAAATAAAATGACTAGAAAATTTTAATGTTATTTTTGTTATAATTACTGTATTTTACATTACCCAAAATCTTTCTGAGCTTTCTTCGATTTGGCTTTCATAGCTAAAAATCTGGCACGTTGATATAAAAGTTGTGTTATATTGGGACCAATTATTTTATAATTACTCAATACTCCTCCAATAATTATAGTTTTACCCATTTGCGCATACGTTTCCCAAAGCTAAAAAGTAACTTTTGAAGCTAATTTGACTAGATATTTTCAGTTTCAAGTTATTACTGGAACGAATTTTTTGGTAACAAAAACATTTTCCATATCGAGGATATTCAACGAAATAGGTGTTTTGAATATGTTTACAACAGAAACAGCCTCATCTGGCTTAATTGGATTATTTCCAATTTTAGCGCTTATTAATGTTTTACATTTTGCTAATCCAAGACGTATTGGTCCTAAACAATCACCAGTAAGACTAAAATTTGTATTTTATGTTCTGTCTCAATGTAAAGAAATTATTACCGGTTGCTACTTATATCGAAGTGCTCCAAAACGTCGGTTTTTTTAAGGTATCTTTGTATCGGTGTAACAGCCGGTCTCGCTCCTATTCCATTCCAAGACATATTTAAAACTTTTATGCTATGATTATTACACATTGCTTTAAATAATGCCTTGTTACCTTAAAATATAAAATTTAGTAAATGAAAATTTAATTTAACAAATTTGAATACCTTGTGGAGTAAAAAGTCGATTCCACGATAAGTCTAAATCAACATAACTGTTTGATTTACTAATAATTTTTCCCAAACAATCTGCTGCATCTTCTCCAAAATTATTATGACTTAAATTTAGTTTAGTAATAGACCAATTTACGATTAATCCAGCTTCTAAATTTCTTATACCTTTGTTTTCCAAAGAATTAAAACTTAGGTCCAACTCTTTGAGTGAAGTGCTTTCCATCAATCCTGGACTTAAATTGTACGCACCTAAACTTAACAAATTTTAACTTTGGGAAAAATTTTGATCACATAAAAACCTTCTGGTTGAATTCTGCATTCTCGCAAATTCAAACAGCGAATATTTTTATTTTCCTTAAGCATATCACTTATATGTTGCACTGAAGTTGGTGTTAACCAATTATCTTGTAAAATAATATCTTGTACGGTGTTATTTTCTTTTAGGGCTGCTGTTATAGCAAACATTTGATTTTCGGTTAAACCATAATACTAATAAAAAATTCTTTTAGTGTAATGTTTCAAGAAGATGTAAAATTTAATACCATTAAATCAATTTTATTAGTTGGTAAGGATTTCAATACACGTGATATTGGAACGATGCCTAAATTTTCGCAATTCAGAGAATAAGTTCTACAACCTGTGGTATCTAATTCTGGGGGTGGCTCTAGAAATAGATAATTATCTAAAAAAGTCTCTTATTTCTTTTGAAAGTGTTTACCTTGGTAATCTAAAATATCATCAAGACCAGGATCTATGAGTGGCGGAAATGAATACAGTGGGTGTCTTAATATTGAACTTCTAGAAATATTTAATTGTGCTAAACACCGAAATGAAGGCGTATTTTTGTAAAATAAGTCAACGTCTTCAGCCTCAACACTATCTGCTTTATCAATAGCCAAATTCTCATATAAACCTATTACGTCCTCTTCATCTCCTTCTCCAATTTGCCCCTCAAATAAATCTTCAACTCGATCTTCTATTTTAGCGTCTTCCTCTTCGTTCTCCGGAAACTGTTCCGTTTCTTCTTCCATTTTTAATAATTTACGTTGGAAATTTTTATATTGACAAAGGTTGACAAGTGTAAAATGTTTAAAACTGACAGTGACCGAGGCTTTTTTAAGTTTTTACTGAAATCAGGAACACAAAATTAATACAATTTTCTTTATAACTTTTTCTAACGGTTACCTTTTATTAATAGATTGCAGTTGTCGATCGATCTTTATCTTGAACTGAAATTGAGTATTTCCTCTAGTAGGTACATTTTCAAGAGGAACAAAGGGTGCCCAAACTGTGAAATTGAAAACCAAGAGAACTAGTTTTCCCAAGCATTAGTATAGGAAAGAAATTAACAATAAAAGAATTGGTCTTACTTAATTACCATGGTTACCTATTTTTTCACTATCACTAATCACCAAATCACTTTCGCAGTAAGTAAAATAATTAATAAAATTATATTGCTCCAATTTTATTAATTATAAAAAAATAAGCTAAAACTAAAAATTAAAGTAAGTAAAAATGTTAAAAGTACTCACCCCGCTTCTTAAAATCCCTGTAGTGGACCCTACCTGCAAAAAATATCAACACTAGTATAAAATTAATCAAAATAAAATAGTTCAGTGCTTACCTTGTGTCTCGTAGTCCTTTTGCATTTATAGCTCGTTCGCTGTTTCATATCTCCTCCATAACCCAATCTTCAGAAATGGGGAACTCACTTATCCTGGTGTCTTCTTCTTGATAACGAAAGAAAACATCCATCTTCAGTAAAGCTTTTCAAAATATTGATAAGGCGCTGAAAATAAAAGTCAAATGTGATATTTGTATTATAAAAATACCCCATGGAAATTTTCAGGCATAAGAAAAAATTTACCTTTTACTCTTCTTTTAAATAATTAAATTTATTCTAAATCGCTCCTCTTCAAACTGATTTTGATAATCGTCATTTAACCAATTAAAAGTTTGATGATGCAGTAAAGAATTCCTTCTTAAAAGGAAGGTTTTGATTGGAGGAAGTGCGTTTTTAGCTCGTTCTTTGTTTCGTGGCTCCTCTATAGCCCAATCTTCCAAAATAATGAAATCACTTGTTTTTTTTGATAACGAAAAGGTAAATGCACGTTCGCGAATGCTTTTCAAAATATTTAGAACTCTTGGTAAGCATGGCACTAAAAATAGATATCCTTATGTTTTATTAAAACTTTACAAAAGTAAAATACCCCATGCAAATTTTAAGTCGTCAGAAAAAAGTTACCTTTTATTCCTCTTTGAAATTCAATTTGTTCCAAATCGCTCCTCTTTTAACTGATTTTGATAATCGTCATTTAACCAATTAAAAGTTTGATGGTACAGTGAAGAATTCCTTATTAAAAGGAAGGTTTTGATTGGAGGAAGTGCGTTTTTAGCTCGTTCTTTGTTTCATGGCTCCTCCATAGCCCAATCTTCTAAAATGGTCAAATAACTTGTCTTCTTTTTGACACCGAAAGGGAAAATCCATTTTCCGGGAATCTTTTCAAAAAATTTAGAACTCTTGGTACGCATGGCACTGAAAATAGAGATCATTATGTTGTATTAAAACTTTAAAAAGTAAAATGCCTAATGCAAATTATGAGACATAAGAAAAAAGTTACCTTTTAAATTAAAGTTGATCCAAATCGCTCGTCTCTAAAGTTTTAATTGGAGAAAGTGCGTTTATAGCTCGCTCTTTGTTTCATGACTCCTCCATAACTCAATCTTCCAAAATGATGACATAACTTGTCTTTTTTTTGACACCGAAAAGGAAAATCCATGGTCGGGGAAGCTTTTTCAAATGCTGAGAAGTGTTTGCACACAAGGCACTGAAAATATAAGTTTAATGTTTACTAAAACTTTAAAAAATTTCAGTTTCGTTCAATTTAACAAAAAGAAGTAAAAAAGGTGGAGAGTGTACAATTTCAAAAATGAAGCGTTTTTAGCAACTTTGGGAAATTATAAGCGAAAGAGAACGACACACTGCAATCAAAATAGTCAATTCGTTACGTCACAATGAGCTAATATATTTGGTCCGATTTCATCCATCTAGTGATGCCTCATTTTGAGCCAGGGAAAATAAATTTAGATTTAAAAAAATTATTTTTAAATGATTAATTAAAAGCCCTCTACGTATAGGCTTCTGCTATTCTTAAATTAATTTTAATTGCTGCCGGTATATTACTGGCATCTCTTATTCCGAAAGAGATCATCCCCTAACACAGATAGGATAAAATTTAAGAAACTGATGTAGAAAATTGTGAAGTAACTTCATTATTCTTCTTCAACACGGTCAAAATTATTGCAACCTCAAAAACTCAAAAATTTGCAAATTGTACGATTTCAACTATTTATCAGCGTAGTTTATTGATAACAAATTGTATTTTGGGTATAATGTAAAATATGTCTTTATCAATTTTCAATTAATTTCTTTTGATAAAGTTTAATTTTCAAAATTCGGCTGCTTTTAAGTCACTCGTCATTTTTAAAATTCCTTATTTGTTCTTTAGCTATGATTTCCAAAAGAAGTTGTAAAAGGAAAATCGACTCATCCATTGGCTATAGGTACTTGACCGTTATTGAAATCAATCAATTATTTGTACATCTCCCTTTTAAGTGATAATATGACCTGAATTATCCCTAAAAGGTCCAAAATGTTTCATAAAAAATACGCTTCATTGAGTTATGTTACAATAACCAAAAATCCCTATAAAGTTGACCTTCAAAAAAATTTTGTATGACCTCAGTATTATCACAAATTGACCAGATGCAATAGAAAACTTTGAAAGAAAGCAAACATCTTTTTAATAATTTTAATTTTTAGAAGCCCCACGTGTAGACTAACGATAAATATTAATTAAATGTTTGATATTACCTACCCTAGAAATAGCTATTTCAAAATTTTATAAAATTTTATTTCGTAAGAGAAGTCAACCCCTAACTATGATAAGAGGTGATGTAGAAAATTATAAAGCAATTTGATTCATGCCTCACATAATTATTGAATATAAAGTAAAATCCAGGAACATTTAGGAGTATTTTTACCTTTAAAGTGCATAAATTAATATTTTTAAAATTACCTTGTAAAAGAGGGTAGAAAACTCGAGGGTGAAAGTTTTTTTCACATTTTTTTTCACACAACACAATTCGTTCTTCAAAGGTAGGTAAAATCACAACTGAACAAATCAAAAACTTGCAAATCGCACGACTTGGAGTAGGAATTTATCAGCATATGTTCATTGATAACCAATTTTATTTCGGGAATTTAAATTTTTAAAATTAATTTTAAACAAAATTTAACCAGTAGCGTCGGAGTTAAGGGGTTAGAAAATCGAATGCATTTTTTAGTTTGTTGTGCCCAATATTCCAGCTAATGGGAAAATATGGTGCACACGTAGGTATAGCAAGGTAGAAAATATGAATTAATTTGTCGAACACCCCAAGGGGGTGTAAGGCCCTCTTTAGTCGGTTCTACGGGAGGTTTTAAGGAGTTTTTGAGAGTGGCATATATTTTTAGGTAATCATTTTCAGAATAAATGAAGAAAACATTTTTTGACAACCTATTAACTTCGCGAAAGTATTAAGTCAAATCTCATGGATTAAAAGTCTCACATTTGGTCTAGATTTTTTTGATATTAAATCCCAAACAATTCCTTATCATAACTTTTTTCTATCCGTTGATTAGAACTCGAGTTATTTCTCATTTTAAGAAAGAACACGTGAAAGTGAAAGAAGAAGGCTATTTTTTTAAATGTTCCCACACTAGTCGGATTGTCAAAACTGTCAGGGGTTGTTCAGGACATAGTCCTTAATTTTAAAGTCACTTAAAGTCCTTAAGTGACAATTTATCCATAAGTCTATTTCTGGATTATTAGTGGAAGGGGAGCACGCTCCCAGCACTTGGGCCACTTGTTTGGACCCATTGTACAACCTTCAAGCAGCCTTCCCAGGCCTATCAGGTCCCAAGCCATCCCACTTTTAGGATGTACTCCAGAACTCTGGCGGGAGGAGTGACCCTCATTCTGGCCATGTCGAGCCAGAAGTCCCCCAACACGTATCATCTTGTAGACGCTAGAGTTGAACACTTGCAAAGCACGTGTTCAGCGGTCTCGTCTTCGTGATCGTATGTTCGACATCTGGGATTATCTACTATTCCCAATGTGTGAAGACGCTTATTTAGTCGAGAGTGTCCCGTGAGTATGCCTGCAATTGTTCTTAGATTAACTCGAGACAACTTTAGACAGTAGTTTGCAAGCATTCTGGAGGGAGCTGGTATGTAATTTTTGCTCTTGCGACAGCTTGCATTATTTGTCTATTTTGTTTAAATAGACATTCATTCTCAAAGTCATTATTTTGACTTTTTGAACTTCTCTTGGCCAGCTCATCTGCTTATTCGTTACCCTCATTTCCTTTATGTCCTTTTACCTATAGGTAAAGGTGGGTTTTACCTATAGGTAAAAGTATCTTTGCATATCCGGTTCAGCGTCTCCACGCACTTCAAAAGGAGGCCGGAGGTTATCTTGCAAATGTTTAGAGCTTGCAGAGCAGCTTTGCTGTCCGATGATATCAAAATCTTTTTATTGTGTATTTTTCTATCTAGGATTATATGTATTAGCGCTGCATAATATACCTATCAGTTCGGTTTGAAAAACCGAAGTATATTTGCCCAGCGATAAACTGTTTTCGAGGGCGAGCTCGGGTGAGTACACACCGGCTCCCGTTCCCTCTTGGTTTTTTGATCCATCAGTAAATATTGAGATATCTGCTTCGATGGTCTCTGTTGGATTGAGCAGAATTAGAAATTTTCTATTGAATATATATTTAGGAATGATACGGTCTGCATCCATCTCCAAAAGAGGAAGCCTTTTAGAGCATTCCTCAAGGATTTTGGCGTGTCCATAGATTCCATATATAATAGACCACAATCTTCATCCTCGCAGTCGAAGGTCGGGTCTAATTGCCATCTCCTGGACATGTATGTCCACATGTCCAGTTGAGAGAGGCGGAGCAGTGCTTCCAGAGCTGCGGTGGGTGTGGTTTTCATGGCTCCCGTTACTGTAAGGCAAAAGAGTCTTTGAGTTTTTTCTAATAGAGATTTTATAGTTTTCTGTCTGGTTTTGGTCCACCAGATGAAAGCTCCATAGCAAATCATGGGTCTAATGATGCCGGTGTAGAGCCAGAGGGAGACTTTTGGAGAAATGCCCTGTCTTACCTATTGTTCCACGACATTGTCAAAATGCCAGGTTTGCTTTATTTAATTTGTTTCTAATGTGGCCTACACAATTAAGCTTTTGGTCTAAACTAAAATAATGTCGAAATACTTCACCTCGCTTAAAATTTTTGACATAATGGGTTTGCCTTGTATTTTTATTATGGGATCAAAATTTGAGTAGGTATATTATACTCTTTAAAACGGATAGTGTTTGCTTTGTCTATTGAAAATTGGAATTTCTGTTGCCAAATTCGTTATAGAAATCACCAATATCTAAGTTAAATCTTCGCTTTTAAAGTATTTTTTGAATTTTGACAAGAGAGCAATAAGAAGTAAAAAAATTAGAAATGGAATGCACCAAAGTGCGTAAGTTTAAAACTTTAAAATTGCACCCAAAATAATCCTCGGGCAGAATTTTAGGACTCTCAAAACTATGTTGCTTGTTGAGCTGCATAAAATAATTAAAAATTTAATAATTAATCTTTCTATAAATTACCTATTCATAAAAATAATACTCGTGCTTATCAACACATACACACCTGCACGTGCACGTGCAAAACTTTATTTCGTTTAGTTTAGTTACATTTTAAACATGGAAGTGGAAGTTGTATGAAAAATTTTAAACACTGACAACCGAAATCAATTTTAATTAAGTAGAAGTAATAAAGGGCATTAATGCTCTAGTGGTAATCGAAAATTTTTAAAATGAGTGTCTAGAATTGGATTATCTAACAGTGAACTTTGATAAGTGTTTATAGTAAAAAGTGAAATCTTTTATTAATCTCTATTTGTGGTGGAAAAGCCAGGACGCCTCAAATCAAAGCAAACCAACGTCTACAAAATTCTCAAGGTAGGTCCTCCAATTTAGCTTTTTTTATAATACTTTTTTCTTTTTTGTATCATTGAAGCCATCAGTAATTAATTAGTCACATTAGTATGACTATAATTAATACCTAACTCCAGGGGCGGACTGGCACGTCAAAAGGCCAGTCGGCGATTACATTTAACAGGCCACTAAGGACCTCCCTTTAAAATAGAAAAAAATTGTTTTTGTAATAATAAAAGATAATATTTTTGATATTAGAATTTAAACAACTCAACTGAGTAATTTTCTGCAAAAAAACAGTAGTTTTCCATAAGAAAATGAAAAGTTGAACGTCACGACACCTAACGTCGATGTGATAAAATGTGGAGTTTAGTATCGTTTAATAACCTTTTACCCCCTAAAAAAATTTTCCAAGAACTTTTTTGCTAAAGTAAACCACTTTCAATTTACAGTCGATAAACATAATTGCCAATTTACAGTTTTTTTGCGTTATCTCAGTGACCTTTTTCAAATTTGATATTTTATAAACGAATTCTTAACAGATTTGGACTGGCTAGTGGTTGACCCTACTGGCTACAAAATAAATTAACTCCAAATGAAGTGGCGTAGCTAGTAGCAATACTATCACGGGCCTAGGTTCCACAGGCATTTCTCACAGGCTCCATAGCGCCGCAGGCGGAAATTTTTAGAATTTTCAAGGTCGAACTTAGATCAACTTTAGGTATTTTTAAACATATTTTTGTAATATAAAATTAAGCAATGATTAAGCAAAACAAAAAAGTTATGCATGTGTCCTCATCGAAAGTGAAACACACTGTATGTTTATTATGAACATTTTTCTTCATTTTGATTTTTTCATTTATTTTCATTTGACCTCAGATTTACTTGGCCCCACGGGCAATCGCCGGTCATGTGGCCGAATCAGCCCGGGCCTGATTCTTAGAGCTCATCAGCTCATCAAAATATGCTACTTTTTGTTAATTTAAAGATTCAAATGTTAGTCGTCATTCTCATTAATATCCTGATCATTTTCACCACCACAGCACCCGAAAAAGATTTTTTTTATCTTTTATGTTCACTGCATAATTTCAATTTTACTTTTTTACTGTCTTTCTGCCTCTCCCTCTCCCACCCAGATTCTAAATTCTAAATTAGATAAAGAAAATTCTAAATTAATTAAGGGCGCATCTTTTAAAGTCTTTGTCGTCCGTTTACAAAATACAAACAAAAATGAAAAAACAAAAATTGCTAAAATTCAAATAGCAAACTGCAAACAGGAAGTTATAAAGCGTCTCTAATAAACAAAAAATTTTGAAAAAAAAAGAAGTGACAAGAGGGATATTTCTACATATTTCAATATTATTGTAGAAAAGATTGACCATAAGGTAACCATAAGAAAATAATTTTGCTTTCATTTTGCCGTGCTCCATGATTTTGTTTAGGAAGTTTTGTTCTAGTAACGCCCATTATACGATCTTTTCACGGTTTATTATTTTTAAAGACCTGAAGACCAGATGTGTAACTTAAGATTTAAGTCGCATTTAGAAATTATTCTTTGAGGATATAAAATTGGTTGTTCTTTGATTTTGATAGATTTTTAAAAACAGAGAGACCTGGCTGGGAACACAGGCCAGGAGCAGGACAGGCCAGTCGGGGATCGCCGACCAGCCGACCGGCCCAGTCCGCCCCTGCCTAACTCTTTAAAAATTATTGGGATTCTTAAAAAATATTTTGTTAGTTTCATTTTTTTAAATAACGTTTCATGGCACTTAGGGGTTGTAGTGGAGGGATGAATAGAGATTAAATAAACTCTAAGTGCATGTCTATGATGTTGAAAGAACTATTAGTACCTATGTCAATTTTTGAAGAGTTTCAAACTTTTGATTTCAATAATTATATTTATGGCACTTATAGGGGTTGTTTTCTGTCACGTGTTTTCTGCATCTATCTCAATAGAAGCCGCGCTATAGTTAGCTAAATTTTGTGAACACATATTAGCAATGAGTCACTGGACTTTGAGACCTGAGCCGAATAAGGCCCACTTAATTTATTTAATTGTTTTATGGCTTTATTTGTGGAGATATTGGAATACAAAACTGAGAATAAAATCTTTATTTCATACTGTAACGAAAATAAAACATTTGGTTCTCGTAGAATAATTATGAAGAAGAAAAAACAATTCCAAACAAAACATGAATTGTGGGCCTTATTATGTGCTAGTGTGTTTAGAAGGCCCGCAGCAAAAACACATTAAATCTAATACAAAAACTGAACTTTATTTCTAAAACGCTTGATATGCCGTTTTTTATATGATTCCGTAAGGTTCTACGGGGTATTCCAAATTTTTGAGCAACAGCTCTTTGGGACAGCTTGCCCCGTGAAAAAGCTCTTAGGGTGGCTTCCATTGACTCCTGACTCCAATTTTCGTTTCTTCTTGACTTTTTTCATCATCGGCCATAATATCACTGGCATCAAGAATATGAAATTTATAGAGGGTGAATCAGAGCTCCCGTATCAGGCGTTTTTTCAAAAACGATTAGTCGTAGAGAGTTGAGTCAAAAATTTTGATTACAAAAGCCGTAATAAAGAATGAAATGGTGGTATTGTTATTCCGCGAAAAATCGGCATGCTGAAGATATTGTCTCAAAATGTGAAGAACTCCAGAATTTTAAATGGCAAGATAGGTCGAAAGTGGTATCAATGAAAAGATATTTAAAAACCAAGCAAGTTTTGTAGAGAAAATAATTTGATTACTGCCATTCCAAATTCTGAAGTTCGTGAACTACTTTCGACCTATCTTGCCATTTAAAATTCTGGAGTTCTTCACATTTTGAGACAATATCTTCGGCATGCCGATTTTTCGCGGAATAACAATACCACTATTTCATTTTTTATTACGGCTTTTGTAATCAAAATTTTTGACTCAACTCTCTACGACTAATCGTTTTGAAAAAAACGCCTGATACAGGTGCTCGGATTCCCCGTATATGCCTTAAATAAAACCCATAAGTCATTTAAGTGGGGCCTTATTCGACATATGGCTAGATTTTAAAAGAATTAAATAAAGTTCAAAAATTGAATATTAATTTGAGATTTTTATTTTTCGGAAGGTGAATAGTGTTTACTATAGTAATAAATATACTAAAAAATATATTCATTTTCCAATTCAAGAAAAAGTTGTAATAATCGAGAAGAAAAAAATAATAATAATAAAATTTTGATGAAATTTGATTTTAGCCACTTTAAAATTATTTCATCGACGTAATAAGCTTTTAAAAGAGATATATACAGGGTGTCCAAAAATAAGGTGGTTATTTTGGGCGCATATTTGCAAATTTGGGCCAAATTCGTTTCTACTTGGCTATAAGATAGTATATCTGAGCCCAATTGGAAAAAAAAATTTAAATTGTTTAATTCAAAATGGCGGCCCATAGAACGATTGCCACATTTTGTGGTTTCTCCCTTATAACTTTGCCGGTAATTATTATTATAAAAATTTTAAAACGGCATTGTACATCCAAAATATAGGGCTTTCGTTCTAAAGTAGTCGATTTTCAAAATTGTTTCAAAATTGCCTACCTTTAAGGGGCCAAAGTAGGGCAAAATTTAGAAATGGATTTTCTCAAAAACTGGTCTGGCCAATTTATACAGATTTGGATATCTTATAGACAACATGATTCTCTATCTAACTGTAAATTTTTAAAGACTTGTATGATGCGGATTCGGAGTTATGATTTTTTGAATGTCAAAACTTCAATAATCTCTAATTTCTTTTGTAATAAAAATGAAAGCCTGAAATTGGATATTTATATCAATCCCATGAATATCTATTATTTAACATTATTTGCGGTTAACAAAACGCTTCCGGTTAAACCGTAAATTAGAACAATATCAAAAATTTTTGGAACACCCGGTATATTTTTAAATATTTTGAAGGCTCGTAAAATTAACTTTGACACGATACCAAACACTTTATATTTTGATTTCCGGTTTAGCCGGAATTATTTTGAACTTCTATTTATGCCAAATTTAAAAAAATAAAAAATGAAATTAGTATTTCAGACAATTTATGTCTAAAAATTGTGATTACACGCAAAAGTTTAATTCCGTTTAATTTTAAACTATAAACTTTTAAAGAAATGCACAAAAAAATCATACAACAGGTGTATTTTATTATTTATTTATTTATATTTATTTGCTTATAATAATGCAAAGGAGGTTATTAGATACAAAATCAAAAAATTAAATTTACAGGATGTAGGTACATATTATTATACAACAATCCGAAAAAATTGAACAGAACAAACAAATTCCAAAAACACCCCAAAAAAAATCTCCCAAGTGGGTCATACAAATGTTGTACATATTGTGCTTTATATGGGCACAAAGAAACCTAGACCACAACTCATCAAAACAACCAAACATTCAATTAAACAAAAACAGGCAAAAATACAAAAGTACTCAAAAATTATGCACCTATAACAATTAACCTTCATGCTAATTTATTTAACATTTCTATCGTGAAAGCAAAAAGGGCTTCAACATCTTCCTGCTTGGCCATTGTGAGCTTATCAAACACTGTACTTATTTCGGGGAAGTATTTGCTTCTAATAGAGTCGAGCGCAGGGCACGACTGTAAATAATGAATTAAGTCCCTCTCCTCGTTGAGTTGACAGCTTGTGCACTTATCACCTTCTTTAAACACAAGACAGTTCTCTTTATAATTCACTTTTAAAAATTTTTGGTTTACGGTTCTGAGTCTACACACCAGACTTATTGTGGTAATTGGAAGCCGAAAATTTAGGTAAGGCTCCACACCGATGGACGTTTTTATGTTCTTAAATAAAGTGTGACACGAAGATGACTCGCTCCTCCGGATGTCCGAGTTGAACAAAAACTTACGGTACTCCTCAACGATCTTTTTACGGTCCGACACAATTAGGTGTAGTTGATCTTCCTTCAATACATGGTCATAGTTTATTTTCTGCAACAGGCCACGGACCTGGGTAATCCAATTGTATTTGTCCTTATTCTGTTTCCAATTGTCCAGTTTTAAAAGACGCATAAGACAAATACGTGGGTATCTGTGCGGCTCCATCTGAGATACCTTGCACAGCCAGTTAAGTAAAGTAATCAATATTTGAATGAGCTGCTGTTCAAGTCCCAGCTCCAAACGTAGTATGTAACTTGCAGGGTTTCTAGGCAGCAGCAGTATAGATTTGAAGAAGGACAACTGTACTGATTCGAGCTCTTTTGAGTAACGTAAACCCCAAACTTCAGCTCCATATAAGACGGTCGGCCTAGCAATACTATTAAACAACTTCACTTTACCGTCCCAGTTTTCCATTTTAGATTTATATAATAAACTTTTAACTCTTGCCATAGCTCTTTTACCGTTGTTTATTGCTACGCTTGTCTGATTCTTGAAGATTCCTGTGGAACTAAAAGTAACACCGAGATAGTTATAGCAGGTCACTTGTTCTATTTGTATGTTATTGATCTTTAGTGTAGCAGGAGCTCCTGGTCTGCCACCCTTTTTAAATACGACAAATTTAGTTTTAGAAGTGTTGACTTCTAATTTGTGGTCCTCAAGGTACTTGTTAAACAAATTTAGTTTCTTCTGGGCATCGTAAATATTGTTGGCCAGTACCACCATATCATCGGCATACACCAAAAGCATAATGTCGTTGAGCTCGTCTATATCAATTCCCTGCATCTCGTTCACTCTTAAGAAATTCTCTATGTCACTCAGGTACAGAGCGAAGAGCAAGGGACTCAATATTTCTCCCTGTAAGACACCTTTCGTTATAGGAATTTGCGATGTGAGACCCTCACTTGTACGCACCTTCATTACCGCTTGTCCATATAAACTTTTTAAAATTCGTATGACTTTAGAAGTGATCCCTACTTCATATAATTTCTGCCACAGCCTGCCGTGAGGCACTGAATCAAAGGCTCTCCTAATATCTATAAAAACAGCAATCAAGCTTCCGGACCTTAAACGAATACTACTGTGTATTAAAGTTGTTAGCGTAAACAGGTGATCAATGCACCCCCGTCCCTTTCTAAAGCCAACTTGATTCTCCGGCAGAATGGAGTTCGATTCAACCCACTCTGAGAGTCTGTCGTGGATAATCTGTGTAAATAGCTTCGCGATAAGATTCAGCAGAGATATTCTTCGATAATTTAGTACGTCGGTTCTATCTCCTTTCTTGAAGAGCATAACAGTCTCTATTACCGACCACTCTCTGGGACATGTTTCGGTTTCAAATACACGGTTAAAAAACTTTAAAATAAAACCTTTCCAATCCGGCGTTAGGTTTTTGTAAAACTCACTTTTAATTCCGTCGTAGCCAGGACTTTTCCGGTTTTTGCATTTTTTGAGACTCTTCGTAAGTTCGTTCATAGTAATGGATTTGTCCAGTTCTGGGTGCAAACAGTCGTGAAAAATGGAGTCGCACTTATTCTGAATATTATAGAAACCGTAGTAAAAATCTTCCCATACCATCCTAGGAATCACGTTGTGTGCTATTTGTTTGTTGTCAAACTTTCTTATGGTGTTCCAGAAATCCGCAGAGTCACGGATGTTTCTTAATTTATCAATAAGTTCCTTGTAGTAGTAAGTCTTTTTGCCACTAATTGTATCCTTGTAGGTCTTCTTCTTGACAAAAAACGCCTCCAGAGCTGTCTCGGAAAAGCTATCTCCCAACCATTTCCTATGTGCTCGACGCATACAAGTTTTCGCCTGAATACATTCCAGATCGAACCAGGGCTTATTCTTGAATTTCAACTTTTGAGGCATATTTCTTTTAATGAGGTTGCACTTTACTGCGGCTGTCTTAATGCCGTTGATTAACGTCTTGTTCCATATATTTACATGTTCCGTTTCCAATTTAGGTGGTTCCGGTAGGCCAACACAGTATTCTGTCTTTATTTCTTCTTTCCATACAATGATGTCCCTTGTAAGCACCTCTTGGATTTGATGTCTATCATGATTCATCGAAACGGCAACGGGAAGATGGTCTGAAGTCACTATAAAATCTTCTACACTAAAATCCCAGTTATTATTTGCTAGGGCTTCAGTTATCCATACTGTATCGATCACACTCTTCCCAACCTGTGAGCGGAAAGTAAACACTCCCTGCCTATCTGAAGGGCTTCTTCCATTAAGTACTATAAGGCCAAGATTTTCCATCATTTCCATTAGTAGTAGACCATTGGAGTTCACCGAAGGATCCATAGAGTTTCTGCAGCGACTCAAGGACCCCATATTATTCACAGCATCATCCTCGTACTGATTCAACAGACCAATCCTACCATTAAAGTCGCCGCCAAGTATTAAATGTTCGCTCCTAGTACTTAATTTAATCTCGTCAATGGTTTCTTCGAGATTCCATATCGCATCTTTGTAGTTAAGACTCGTAGATATATATACATTTCCAACTATGCATTTAAAATTTCCTAATTCAATTTCGATAAATGTTGATGTTTGACTCTGGTGAAGAATACTGAAATCAAACTTCTTCTTAACAAGGGTTAACATTCCACCACTTCCACGTCCGCGAATGTTAGTTTTAGAAGCAGGTACGCCGACGACATTGTAATCCCTCAAATGGTGCGGCAGGATCACATCAGCTTTTAGGAGCCAGGTTTCACAGTAGCATAATATGTCATTGTCGTTAAGTCTTTTGTACTGGGCACCATCCCCCAAATCTTCAATGTTCCTCCATCCATGAGTATTGAAAAACAAAATCTTCAGAGTTGGTACATAATCCTTCTTTTTACAAGTTAGACCGTTCTTTTCCATATTCGTACCTATCCTTGGGGGCTCTTGATTAGCTTGGTGGGGGGGGATTCTTGTTTTTTTTTCTAGTTATGTAAGTATTCGTGTCCATTGGCATCGCGTTTGTCGTCGTAGTTATATCCTTGTTCCGATCCGAGTTGCTTAGTTTTTTGCCTGATTATGAGCATTCTCTTTACTAGCCAAGCTGGAAGTTGAGTTGTCCCAGTAAAACCATTCTTCCTTGATTTTTAGTTTTTTGTAACCGACTAGTGTAGAGTTACCTTTTGCTTTTTCCTGTCTGGCGATTTTTCTAATTTCCGCCTGGATCTGAAGTTCCTTCCTTGTCATATCACTTTCAATGAAGATCATTTTACTCTTTAGCCTATGCTTGTTCTTCATGACTTGTTGCTTTTCTTCCCAGTTATCGAATTCCACAACCAATTTTTTAACACGATCTCTTCCGATTTCAAAAGCTGATTTAATTTTAGTGGTGATATTCATTTCTTTTTGTATAAAACTTGATATTTCTTCTCTTAGGCGTTCAGTTTTTGTTTCTAGACCACTAGACAACATGATTCTCTATCTAACTGTAAATTTTTAAAGACTTGTATGATGCGGATTCGGAGTTATGATTTTTTGAATGTCAAAACTTCAATAATCTCCAATTTCTTTTGTAATAAAAATGAAAACCTGAAATTGGATATTTATATCAATCCCATGAATATCTATTATTTAACATTATTTGCGGTTAACAAAACGCTTCCGGTTAAACCGTAAATTAGAACAATATCAAAAATTTTTGGAACACCCTGTATATTTTTAAATATTTTGAAGGCTCGTAAAATTAACTTTGACACGATACCAAACACTTTATATTTTGATTTCCGGTTTAGCCGGAATTATTTTGAACTTCTATTTATGCCAAATTTAAAAAAATAAAAAATGAAATTAGTATTTCAGACAATTTATGTCTAAAAATTCTGATTACACGCAAAAGTTTTCCGTTTAATTTTAAACTATAAACTTTTAAAGAAATGCACAAAAAAATCATACAACAGGTGTATTTTATTATTATTATTAATTAATTGTAGTTGGAATTATTAATTTAACACAAAAAACAACGGATGTGGCCATACGAAGAACTTTTTCCTGTCCGTCAAATATTATAATTTTATACATTTTTTTATTAAAATATAATTTGATATCTTATAAGTTATAAATGAAATACATTAAAGAAAATTTCAAATTATAAACTTTTAAAGAAATGCACAAAAAAATACAACAGGAAAAAGTTCCTCGCATGTTCTGTTTTTGAAATACTTAACGTTTTTTTGCGGCGAATTTTTATAAAACTTCTATAAAATTATATAAAAATAAAAGGGAAGTCCCTTTTTTCATACTAAACACGCGTGTTGATGCAGGTTGCAATTTCTGATAACTCTCGTCCTCTCCCACCTCTCGAAAAAGGTGTTACAAAAGGGTAAATTCAAAAGTGGGCCTTATTTAGGTGATGGGCCTTATTTAGGTGCTGGGCCTTATTCGGCTCAGGTACCTTAGGTAAATTTTTGAAGAATTTCAACCGTTTGATTTCACTAATTAAATTGTAAAGAATTTTGAAATTTTCAAACGCTTATTAGTTTTTACATTTTATGGAACTTAGGAGTTGTAGTGAAGAGATAAATTGAGATTAAATGATTTTAGGGTGTAGATCTGTGTTAAACGAAGTAGTAGGTACATTTGTGAAGAATTTTAAACTTTTTATTTCACTAATTAAATAGGTAGTACAGATATTATAAATTTTCAAACATTTGTTAGTTTTTACATTTTATGGCACTTAAGGGTTGTAGTGAAGGGATTAATTGAGACTTAAAGAATTTCAAATTTGTTATTTTACTAATTAAATAGTAAAGAATATTTAAACAAATATTACTTAATTTTAACTTTTTATGGCACTTAGGGGTTGTACTTAGGAGCCAATAGAGATTACATTAACGTTTGCTTTTTCGTACTTTACCGACACATGATTTTTAAAATACTCAATAAATAATTAATTTAATTATAAATTTTCTAAATAATAATTAACAATAAATGTATTTTAACTAAATTTAATATTTAATTTAACAAGATATAAATAACGGAAGAAAAGTTATTTTTCATGAGTCGTCATCAGTAGTTATAAAGGTCAATTCACACACAACCGTGATTGTTCCGTGCCGTCTCCGCACAGTCAAATCACTGAGACAGTGATTTTATTTTAACCGGACGGCACGATTCACACATATCAGTGTTGTATCCGTCATTTACCTTCAGTGGTAAAACGATAAAATTTACAAGTACGTATATTACTTCATATTAGATATGCAAACAATAAAAAACTTTTTTTCAAAGGACAACTGCGGAAAAAGTGGTCAAAATAAGAAATATTACTCAAACTTCTTGTTTTAATTCTTTTCCTATGTCATGCCATATTTTAAATTTAAAACTAGTGTATTTTAAATTTAAATATATTTCGCATGTGACAAATCGTTTAATACAGGATACCTGCATACATGTTCAATTAATTTTTCTTCATTAATTTCTATGATGAACGGATGAACCACTATTTAACATCCTAGTTGCCAACAACGACTGACGGTGCTTTATAAAAATATCGTCGCCGACGATATCCTATGTGACAGACCGGAGACGGCACGACGTCGAAAGCAAAATCACGGAACCAACACTGACGAGTGTGAATAGAGTCATTTAAAAGCACGTCTCGGATAATTTGTATAACATTTTTGACGGAGCGGAGACGTCACGTCACGGAAGCATCACGGTTGTGTGTGAATACAACTTAAGACTCCGCTTCGCCTTGTCTTTTTAAAACTAGTGACTTGTAAAAGAATGCCATTTTTTCTCCTTACAAAAAAACCTATTATTACGGTTTAATTTTACTTAAAATCCAAGGGATGTAGCTTGTTACTCTGGGAACTATCACTGGAATATCTTCTCCACATCTACGAGTACGCCATACTCCAAAAGCATACCAATTGGACCTATCCCCATCTTGTTCAAATTTCGTCAATGCGCTCCCCCAAACTCCGTTACAAAAATCATTATCTTTAATTGCTTCTGTACAGATAGACTTTGGGTTGGTTGTTACGTTGTAAGCAGTTTCACATCGAATAGGTGCTATCACTGGTACCTAATAAACATACATAATATGTAGAGGTGTACTTTCATCAGTGAATTTAATTGGATTACATTCGACTCTTAACAAGTATTACAAGGTTCTATTTGCATTTCTTCAAAAATTGATATTTTTACATACTTAATATGGTTCTAAATGCCACATATTACCATAAAAAGGCCATTTTAGTAGAAAAAAATTTGGAATTGTCGTAATTATTTTGCGAAAAAAAGTTCTATTGCATGCTACCTAATGGGATTTTAAAACTTCAATTGCCTATATCTCCGTATGTAAAATTAGTCAAATAGAACCTTGTAACACCAAGATAGCGATATGTTAACATAGAGTTCTCTATTACTTTAGGACAGGAAGAGGAAGTAACTTCATTTTTGGATAAGTACTTAAGTAGTAGGTAATGCTTATTAATAATCCGTGGGAAAATCTTTTTAGCCCAACTTGCTTAACCTGAAGAAAGTTTAGTAACATTTTACATCATTTTATAAATTTTATATTATAAGCTACAATTTCAAAGAAAAAACTTCTAAATTCATTAGCTTCAAAGAAAAAACTTATATTGAAAGGGGAAGATGCGTACAGGAAACCCTCTTGAGTTAAACAACCTGTCGTTTTTTATTTTCGAATCCGCGACAAGGACTGAACTAACAACTGAAATAGCATTATTTTATCTTCGTCGCCGTCTAGCGCCCAAATGGTACATCTCTTAAGAAATGTTCCCTTAGTGAAAAGTTAGGGGAGCTTAAGCTAAAGATGGAGGTGCATTTTCGAAATTGGAGTGGACAATTAACAGGATTTCGCGTTCTATATCGAACCCCCACCATTCCATAGTTCAAATTAGTTAATTTTTTCTTCAACATGAAGTTACTTAATTTCTTTGAAATTAGCTTTGAACTTTCATCTTTGAAATTGAGGAAAAAAGTATCAGTTGTCCTTCTACACCGTCAATAAACTTGAGCAGAAGGAAAGAATGATTAGCTTTCCTCTATAGATTACATCAATAAATACCATATTTTTAAAAAGCATTATTTTTAAACTTTCTTACTCGTAACTTGGATTTCGTTACTTCAGTTAATGATTCTACTGTCCAACCAGCTACTATCAAAGTAGTATTTTCAAAGTTCTTATTTATTAAATTATCCGACATTGGTAAACATATTGGTTTGATATGATCTAAAATAATAAAACAGATCTTTATAGAAATAAAATACCTACTATATGTAATGTATGTATTAAACGTATTATATGTATTAGTATTATAAGATTATACCTGTAAAGTCAACTGCCCATTCCAAACGTACTAACCCAATATCGTTATCGTTATACAATCTGTTATTGAAGTTTTCGTGAATAATTTTTTCAGCTATTGGTACGATTAATGGACTACGTCCACAAATATTTCTGCTATTTAGACAGTCTGTACTTAATATGTGCACGCCCAAAAGAGCCACATCCCTGAAAAATCATGCGTTTTTGTAAAAAAAATTGACTAACGGTCAATACTCACAAGTTATAAGAATTAGGTTTATCTGCACCAGTTAACACATATCTGTTATTAATTAACACGCCTCCACCAGCATGGAAATCTAGAAATTATATTAATTGTGCAATTCAATCAAATAATGAAACAAAACGTACCGTACTCTTGGGTATAAAACGTCACCAACCATGGAAATTCGTTTAGAACGGCTTCCGTAGAACCATTAGTAGCACTATATTCTGCTGATGGAGATATACCACATACTTCTTTAGTTGGTAATAAATCTAAAGCTAAAAAATAATTTAAAGTTTACAATTTGAATAATAATGGCCCGCCCACACACACACACACACACACAGGTTTGATTTCCGGTTTAAAGTATAAATTTTTTTTCAAGAGTGGAATGCGTACAGTACAAGTGGTTGAGATAAAGTTACGTGTTTTAATATCCTTACCAGAGCAGTTTCTTGGTTTAAGTGTCCAACTACCATCTACGCAAGTTGAGTAAATCGACTTTGAGTTGTGTTCGTTACCACACCTTGTAGTTAAAATATCAAATGGTTCTGCTACAGCTAAGTCACCAACTTGGTATGATTGACTTAGGTTGCTATAAAGATATCACACTTTTTTTAAAGGAAAAACTGAGCAAATGAAGATTAATAGACTACCTTGAAGATTGTACAGTATGAATTCCATAATCTGTAAAATTAGGAACTAGGCAACGTAAATTAGACGGTGTAGCTGATGGAGCAGTTACCGGTAGAGATGTAACTACAGGGCTTAAAGTGGACGCATTATGACTAGACGTTGTAGTTGATGAAGCTATTACAGGTGCTATCGAAGAAACGGAGGGAAATTTTGAAGTTGTAGCTGGGGATATTAAGGTGGACCTATTAGGAATTTGCCTACGCTTGTTACGAACACCTTTTATGAAATCCAAATGTTCAGAAACTAAAGTAAATAGTTCATATTGGTTGGAATCACATACTCCTTCAATTGTAGCTGGTGATGTACTAACTACACCTCTTATAAAATATCTTCCTGTAGATCGTTTAGGGAATACTAATCCTCCACCACTATCACCTTGACATACACTAGTACCTAAATTTTAAAATATATTTTATAAAAGAAGTCTAGAGATTTGTTTATTAACCCTAGAGCACACGCGAGCACAAGAGTCTCGGTCAAAACCACCGCACTTAGTTTCAATGCATTTCTTAGAGTCAAATTGCATATTTATCATATATTTGCAATAATTAGGAAATAAAAGGAGAGTTTATTAAAACTTGAATACAAAAAATTGTAACTAAGAATGGGTTAATGGGGTCCAAAGCCTATCACCTCATCTTTTCCTATTTAATAATAATAAAAGTATGATATAAATGATTCAGAGATCTAATAGCACATTGTAATAACTAGTAAACCGTTTTTCTAGAATTTATTACTGTAGCAAAATGTAATTCTCCTGCGTGTCATCAATAATTTAAATATTTCAGTAGTTTTATTGGAGAAAATGTACTACTAACAAATTTAAAAATTAAATTAATTTGAGAGAGCTAATACTTGATTAAAACTGTTAACAAGTTTCAACACCTACAATTTATAGTATATTACGATACTAGAAGTACTTTATAACAAATCGAGAAGATGTTAGGGAAGCAAGACTCGCCAGGGTCAAATTTTCTAATTTTCCATCAGGGCTGGGATCCAGTAATTATTAACATATTGTTACGCTGAGCTAAGATACCTTCCCTTTACCTATCACCTATCAATTTCTAAAAGTTTGTTGGAGAGGGGTAGGGAGTAAGTGGTTTAGCGTAGCGTAGCAATACGCTAATAATTACAGGATCCAAGCCTAGGTTTGTTACAATAAAGCCGCGTTTACATGATGAAAGAAGTGGGAGAAAAAACTGTTTGACAGAGCAGATATTTATTTCTATACAGTGTCTCCCCGGATAGAGTTGCCAATAGGGAAAAAATATTTATATTTTAGATAAAAAAAGTATGTTGATATTTTGCGTCGATATGACAAATGGGGTGGCCTAGTTCATGAACCTTGCTCGAGGGTTAATAATATAGAGGTGCTTGAATGGCTGATTAATTCTAATTTTTGAAACCCTTAAGTCTATTTGATTAATTGATCAATCACCTTACCCTTGTTCAAATATCCTCCACATATTTTATCTTGACGTAAAAAAGTTTGAAAGGCTCTTGGTACACTGTCGTAACATTGATCGAATGGTACAAATGGGATGCTTAATTCTTTTAATTCGTCTGCCAAATGTAGACCTTCTACTGTGTATCCCCAACCTATCACCTGAAGATTTAGTGAAAGGTTTTAACAATTGTTATGGTAATTTTTGCATTAAAGACGTACAGTACCATAGCTAGTAGGCGTTAGTTGTTGATTTTCAAATTGATTACCCCAGTCTACGCATACTGGTTGAACAGCTTCTGTTAGAATTAATTGTTTTGTTAAAACGACTACTGCAATATCAAATTGATAGTTTAATTTAGATCCTTTGTATCGTGATGGAATGTCAATAGACTCTATCTGTAACTTAACATTAGTTTCTCATATAAAATATTCCAAAATCAGTTTTACCGTAGAATATTGATAGTGTTCATCTCTAGGATCGCTATACTCACGATAATATTTACCAACAGCAATCAAATAATTTTCTATGGGGTATAGTGCACCAGTGGCAAGATTCGTAAAACAATGGGCAGCTACAATATACGATTTAATTATTGTTAAGAATAGAAGTAATGGTTGCATGATAATACCTGATAAAATAATTCGTTGTGTTATAATAGAACCTCCACATCTATAATCCTTCTTAGCATTATAAACTCCAACGTGCCAAGGATAGTCGCCCAATTTAGCATTTCTTCCATTTATCACGTTAGTACGTCCTACGGGATGTTTTTGGCCGCAAACTAAAGATAATAGATAATAGTCTAGATTCTTCTCCTTATTCAAAGTTTACAATTCTTTACAAATTGAGGGAAATATATTAAACATAATAAATAAAGGGTGTGTAAAATTATAAATTTCTCACTTGGAGTACAGTAGGGTATTCCTTTCCAATCACCATCTTCACAAAAACGATCAGGATTATATTCTATACTAGGTTCTTCGTAAAAAGCTTCACACGTAAATTTGGCTACAGTACCTTCGACTGGATTTTCACAACTTTTTAAATCCAAACCATTAAATGAACATTGAACTTCTGTAGTTTCAGTGTTACGTATCGACTTACATGTACCTAAAAGCAATACGTTGAGCTTTATATTTATGTAAAATTTAACAATCCGTACTTACGAGAACATACGCTAGGTGGTGGTTCCCAAACGCCGTTGACGCAGAAAGAACCCAAGATTTCTGGTGGTGAGGGCCTATAAGTTCCATCACATTTTAAATATAAAACGACTAGTTCTGGTACGTGGTCTCCTTCTTTGTAAGTATTAGCGTCGTCTCCTCCAATACCATATTTTCCATTTGTTGGATTAATTGGGATTTGACAACCTGCACTACATTAAATAAGTTTGTTTGAGATGAGATACTTTACTTAACTTGTACTTACTTGGCTGTTTGTCTTCGGTTTCTACTTGTACTTATATTTTGAAAGTTTGACTGAATATTAAAGACATAATAAGAATTGCTTAAGTTTATTGTACCTAAAAATTTTGTTCAATTACACATTGGCCTTTTTTGTTTTCGAATGTTGGGAGTAATGTTTTCTATGTTGTTTTTAAAGTAATAATTAACTTAGAAGTTGTTAGCAAAAAAAAACGAGATAAACTACTACTCTCTTGTTACTCATTTATTGTGGCATAGACTAGATGACCACAAAAATAATTAATATTTGAGAATTTTAGAAGTATTAGTCTGTCTCGCAATTAAATACTAAAAACGTGAAAATTTATTATACGCTTACCTAAGATCAAAATGTAAGTACGAAGTTTGGTCATAGTTTCATGTCAAATTTTTTTTTCGAGGTCTTGAGACTACGTATTATATTAATAATTTTGTGTAAAAACAATTAGATGACCAACTTGTTGACCTCCAATTTAGTCTCTCAGTTGTTAATCCGCATTCACCTTAATGTTAAACCTCATATCTTAATGCCACAGGTTAAATTTTAGCACTAATATTTAATTCAGTTATTAAATCTAATAATAAATACTTTCTATACAGGGTGATTCACATTTCTTGGCTACAAAAATAAACAAACAAAACAGATCTTTCGCTCATTACTTATCGTTATCTAGTGTTGTCGCTAGTTCATTTCTGACCTCGGAGGTGAAGTGACGCAGGTTTAACGTTTTTAAATTTTCGCTTAGTTTATTAAATTACTATAAAGTTTTACACACACAAAATTTACTCTACTTTGACTTGCATTTAAGCGGTTACATAATTTGTTGTATTCCGCGTGTTGTAGATGTGTTTTTCACCCATTAACGCCCAAGCACAAAATAAAATTTGATTTCACAAAAATTAAAATAGCCAAAAGTTGCAAAAGGTCATAAAAAACAGCTTTTTGTTTATGTCGTCATATGACGACGCTGGGTGTTAATGGGTTAAACTTCACCGTGCAAAATCCTCACCGCTGCCTTCTGTTCGATGATAACTCTTCCAACACATGGAAGAAATTTTTAATGCGCCATATCATTATTTTATAGTTACATGGCAGATCCTCAACCCAGCTGCCGCGGTGAATATATTTTTGATTCTTCTTATGAGGAAGATCGAAGACGCCAGTCTCCCTATTAATTTTTGTACATCTGAGTCCCATCTCATTTCTGATTAGAAAGTTATAGTGAAGTCCAGCGTTTCTCAACCTTTTTGGTTCGCGACCCCCAAAATTATAGTTATTATTTTTGGCGACCCTCTGTCTCTCTGAAGTTTTATGCAAATTATTGTTGCTGGTTCTTTCAGAGATGTTTAAATGAAAGCTCAAATTTTACTGTAGATTTGTCTAGTAGTCGCGACCCCCAGGTTGAGAAACACTGGTCTAGTCAACGAACGCTTAAAAACGGGGTTTAGAGAACATAGTAAGGGGTAAACTATTTTTTTTCAGGAATGTGGTTAGAGTAGTTTAGGAGGTAAAAATACTCTTCTAGCTACATAGCTAAGAGAAGGAGGGGGTGGAAAGGTATCGTTTTTGGAATTTTTGCTTATAGCCCAAAAACGGTGGGTTCTAGAGAAATAATTGTTCTTAGAATAATGAAAGTTTATAAAATTTCATAGAAGATTGTTTATATTTATGTTTTCTTTATTCCTTATATGGGTTTAGAGACAATTTTTTAAAATATTTATGTTATGTACTATGTGGTACGTATTTGTTATAGAAATACAAATAAACTACAATACATTATAAAGAAAACCGAAGAAAAACAAATTTTTTGCAATTTATTAATTTAATTTAGTTTGACGAAAACCGCTAGGCAAATGTTTTATTCATAGATTTAGACACAATTTTTGCGAGCGAATATCTCTACACCCATAAGGAATAAAGAAAAAATGAATATAAACAATCTTCTATGAAATTTTATAAACTTTCATTATGCTAAGAACAATTATTTCTCAGACCCACCGTTTTCGGGCAATAAGCAAAAATTCCAAAAACGATATCTTTCCACCCCCCTCCTTCTCTTAGCTAGAAGCGGGAACTTTTACCTCCTAACTACTCCAAACACATTCCTGAAAAAAAAATTCCACTCTCTTCTATGTTGTTTATAACCTCCTTGTTGACTAGACTAGAAGGAATAAAGAACAAAATGAGTAGAAACAATCTTCTATAAAATTTTATACACTTTCATTATGCTAAGAACAATTATTTCTCTAGGACCCACCGTTTTCGGGCTATAAGCAAAAATTCCAAAAACGGTACCTTTCCAGCCCCTCCCTCTCTTAGCTATGTAGCTAAAAGCGGGGACTTTTAGTATTTTTACCTCCTAAATACTCCAAACACATTCCTGAAGAAAAAAATTCCAACCTCTTCTATGTTCGCTATAACCTCTTTGTTGACTAAACTAGAAGGAATAAAGAAAACACGAATAGAAACAATCTTGTAGGAAATTTGTTAAGCTTCCAAATTCATACAAACATTTTTTCCCTCGAACCCACTGTTTTCGAGATATAAGCAAAGAACCACAAAATGGGACCTTTGCACCCCCTACCACCCTTAGCGGTATAGCTAGAAGCGAGGACTTTTAGTATTTTTACCTCCTAACTACTCTAAACATACTCCTGAAAAAAAATTGTTTACCCCTTACCATGTTCTCTATAAACCATTCGTTGACTAGACTATTACTCTCAACCAAAAACGTTAGGGTTCCCCTTACACTTAAGTTATAACAACGAATATACGACTATGTTTCTGGGTTTAGTTTTACGAGTAATCTGTTCAGGAAAGTAACGGCCCCAGAATGTGCTCTTGGGGCACGCCATACCTCGCATTCAGGCAACTTTTTATTAGTTTCAAGGGGTTTTCCCTTATTCCGTTAAGGGGGTAAGCTCCGCTACTAATTTTAATGGGTTCGGCCACCTTAAATTCCGCCGTAATTGGTCACTGTTTTCAAAAAATTTTTTTGCAAGCTAAAGTGCAAGGTGTATTAATTATAGTGCACGACAAGGCATTTTTTTAATTATCAATACTTAGCTTTTCAAATATGAACTGAAAATTGATAAAAATTGCTTACAAGTGTCATGCTTGTGAAGCGTATCATCAAGTAAAAGAATGAAAATACCTTTATCGCGCACTACAACCATGTTTATATTTTACATTTTTGTAACAAAAACTCGTCAATGAGTTTTCATACTTTTTCAGAATTTCCGTTGAGCTAGCCGGTATTTTGGCTAATTTCGATATACAATTGCTTACCATTCAAGGACAGCTTACTTTTTTGCCAAAAAGGTAGTCGCAGGGACATCAACACTGTAAAGACGTTTCAAATTTTGTGTTTTCGTATACTTCGTTCGTCAATGAAGAATTATTTACTAAATCGGGACTCTCTATACCTTGAGGCAAGAATGCCATGGTCCACTGTGTTGAACGCTTTGATAGGAAAGCGCCAATGATCGAAAAATAGTTGATAATATCATCGGTGGTGGGAGTTTTTCTCAGATTTTTATTTTTGTTGTTTTTTTTATTAACAATGTTCCAGGTCTCCCTCTGTATCTTTCAGGCATTACTAATGTAAGAAGCTATTTCTGTCCTTTTTGTAATCCTAATTTCTTCCTTCTAAGTCCTGAAACGGGTATAAATTTCTATGGACTCAACGTGGCCTCTTGTTCTTTTCGCTGATTTTTCATAACTCCGCCTTGACTATCCGACCCCCTAAACTGTAGTAGGATGCTGTGTTGTAAGTAGAGCCAATATTGTAAGCTTTTTGCTCATTTTTTTAAATTATTTTTCAGCCTGCACCTTATTATGCCAATGCCTAGAAAATAGTCGTATGGCTCGCAGGGTTAAGAAACCCCCAATAATTCTAACTGTACTTATTTATAACATTAATAGCTTATGAATTGTAATATAAAAGAGTATTTCTAAGCATATTTAATAAACAAACGTAAACAGTTTTTATTTAAATTTATTTCTTAATAATTTTACAATTAACTGAATTTAAAAAAATATTTGACCAGTGCAAGTAATTCACCAGAGATAGCGCTTTTAAGATGTTCTTTTTTCTTAAGTTTTAACTAATTTTTGATGTTTTAAGGAAAAACTAACATGGTCAGTTTGGATTAAAAATTAATTTTCAGGACTCGTCAGTAGTTATAAAGCTCCACTTTGCCCGGCTTTAAACATACTAATTCATGAAAGAATGCCACATTGCCCACTTTTACTCTTTTTAAAAATATATACAATTACGGTTTAATTTTATCAAGAATCCAAGGAATGTAACTATCTAATCGCGAGTGTGTTGCACCGAGTGCATCGAGATTCATTCGAGATTTTGTTAAACATCCCTTTTGAGACCATATTGCAAAAGCATACCAATTAGACCTATCGCCATCTTGTTCAAATTTCATCAATGCGGTACCTTGAACTCCGTAACAAAAAGCTGTATCTATAATTCCTTCTGCACAGATGATCTTTGGGTCGATTGTTTCGTTGTCAGTTGAACATAGATTATTCGCTTTCACTGGTACCTAATAAACATACATATATACTATAACATCAATACTCTTTGAGGATTTGACTCAAATACAAAACAATTCAAAAATTCGTTTTTAACCTTTCAGTACTGTACAGTCGGTCTCACAGACCGACGAGTTTCATTTTTATTAATATCTTTGAAATACGAACTGCTACGGTTGGGAGGTTATCAGTACCTTTAAACTAAATGCTCTTACACATTTTTTTGAAGTTTGCAAGCATAAGTTTGTAATGGTTCAATTATAATAATTGAATTCGGTCTGAGAGACCGACGTTAGTACAACAGTACCTAAAAATTTTAAATATTTTTTCAAAATTTTTAAAATTTTTTAGTGAAAAATTATTTTTTTCCACTTGTCTTGAATAGAAATAGGATAACAAAAAGAACAGAAGAGATTTTTGCATTTACTTCAATTAATAAGTAGCTCTTTTTGGTGCATGCGGTAACATGCTCTACATGTTCTAACATGTAAAATGCGACAAATGTTCTATCCAAAACATTTCAGCTATATAATTCGTTTGAAATCGCTTATTTAATTTATGCATCTTTTTATATTTGTTTATTTTTATAAAAGTGAATTTTGGTTATTAAAATGAATTTTTTTTGCTAAAATTATAATTAGTATCCAGAAAAATTACTAAATATTTGAAATAATTTCTATTTGTAATAAAAAAGTTGTAAAAAGTACGTTAAAAAAATTTAAACTAAACGCGGTCTGTGAGACCGTACAGCCGGCCAAAAAGTTTTTGGCCACACAAATTGTCAGGGGGTGGCCAAAAACTTTTTGGCCGGCTGTACGTTAGTATGGATGTTATATGATGGCACGTTAGTACTAGAAGGTTAAATAAATTATAATGGTATAAATTAAATCTTACTGTTAATTTGGTTACGAATTCACCAGTTTTTAATTTGTGTGGCCAACCAGCTAGTAGCATGCTAGTGTTTTCGAAGTTTCTATTTATTGAATTATTCGACAGTGGTAAACATATTGGTTTGATGCGATCTAAAATAGTAAAACAGATTTTTATAGAAATTTAAATTGTATTTTATAACCTGTAAAATCAACTGCTCGTTCCAAACGTACCAGTCCAATATCGTTATTTTGCGATGGTAAACTGTAATCTTCGTGAACAAATTGTGCAGTTATTGGCACTAATGGACTAGGTTCACACATCTTACTGCTTCCATTATATAGACAGTATGTACGTTTGGGCTCTATGCCCAAACGAGCCGCGTAACTGATAAATTATACGTTATTGTTAATAAGAATTGACTAACAGTCAGTATACTCACATACTAAAGATACGAGGACAAAATGCAGTAGTTAACACATATCTGTTATTAATTAACACGCCTCTACAAAGGAATAAATCTAGAAATTAAATTATAAATTGTTAACCTCAATGAAATGAAGCAAAACGTACAGTTCGACATCTTGGAGCCAACAAGCGTAACCAACCATGGAAATTCGTTTGAATTGGCTTCGGCAGAACTATTAGTAGCACCATATTCTGATGATTGAGATATACCACATACTTCTGTAGTTGGTAATAAATCAAAACCTAAAAAGTAATTTAAAATTTGAATAATAATGTATAATTTTTTTTGCAAGACTAGAAAGCGTAATGTACAAGTGGTTGAGATAAAATTACGTGTTTGGATATCCTTACCAGAGCAGTTACTTGGTTTAGGTGTCCAACTACCATTTACGCAAACTGAAGAAGTCGCGATTGATGTTTGTCCATTACACCTTGAAGTTAAAACATCAAATGGTTCTGCTAAAGCTAAGTCACCAGCTTGGTATAAATTGTTTAGGTTACTATAAAAAATATAACACCTTTTATAGCAAAATCTGTACACAAACTTTATATTCACACAATGCAATACACTGTCATTAATGTAACCTACCCGTTGTCTTTAAATAATCAGAATTGATGATTAATTTGAAGTTTTATTAAAGGAAGAACTGAAAGTTTTTTTGTTAAATTTAATGCCCAGACTAGTTAATCGGAAGTTTTATGAAAGATATCAATTGCTAACATTTTATTACGGAATTTTTTCTCCAGTTGAAGTGACTTATAATTATTACGATTTCTGAGATTCCTATTGCAGAAGTATAATTTGAATAACTCAAATTGTATATTTATGCCATTTTTTAGTATAAAACTGTAATAAATATCCTTACCTTGAAGATTGTACAGTATGAATTCCGTAATCCGCAAACGTAGGAACTAGGCAACCTAAATTAGACACTATAGTTAATGGAGCGGTTACCGGTGGAGATAGAAGTCGAGGGCGTAAGGTTGAATCATTATGACTAGACGTTGTAGTTGATGGAACGGTTACCGGTGGAGATGTAAGGAGAAGGCTTAAAGTGGACGGATTGTGACTAGACGTCGTAGTTGATGAATATACTACAAGTGGTATAAAAGAAAGAAAGGACGGTTTTGAATCTACAGCTGGAGTTATTACGGTGAACGTATTAGGAATTAGCCTACGTTTGTAACGAACACTATTGATGAAATCCAAATGCTCAGAAACTAAGGTGTATATCCCATATTGGTTAGAATCGCATGGTCTTTCAATTGGAGGCGAAGTGCTAGATATTCCTCTTATGAAATATCTTCCTGAACATCGCTTAGGAAATACTAATGCTCCACCACCGTCACCTTCACATACACTAGTACCTAAATTTAGAAAAATAACATTTTGAAAAGGAATTTTAGATATTACTTTGTTGCAGGTTGATAGAACTGCAACACCTAATAAGAATAATCAACTTACCATTATTCAAATATTTTCCACATATTTGATCTGAACGTAAAAACGTTTGAAAGGCTCTTGGTACATTATCAAAACATTGATCAAACGGTATAAACGAAACACTTAATTCTTTTAATTCGTTTGACAAATATGGACCTTCTTTTGTGTATCCCCAACCTATTGCCTAAATATTTGGTAAAAGGATTTAACAAATTTTATACTAAATATAACAGTCTACGTACAACACCGTGGCTATTGGGTATTAGTTGTTGATTCTCGAATTTATTACTCCAGTCTACGCACACTGGTTGAACAGCTTCTGTTAAAGTTAATTGTTTTGCTAAAACAACTACTGCAATATCAGCTTGGAATTGAAGTTTAGATCCTTTGTATCGTGATGGAATGTGAATAGAGTCTATCTATAAGGTACTATTATTATCTAATATAAAGCATTCGAAAATCAGCATTACCGTAGCATATTGATAGTATTCATCTCTAGAATCGTGGTAGTTACGATAATATTTACCAACTGCAATCAAATAATCTTCTTTAGGATGCAGTTCACCAGTGCCAAGATCCGTAAAACAATGAGCAGCTTCAATAAATAGTTTGCTTATTATTAGGAATATTAGAAGTAATTTGTAGCACTTATTTACCAGATAAAATAATTCGTTGTGTTATAATGGCACCTCCACATCTATATTCTTTCTGGGCAGAATAAACTCCAACGTGCCAAGGATAGTCGTCCAGCTTAGCACTTGTTCCATTAATCACGTTCGCACGTCCCACAGGATGTTTCTGGCCGCAAACTAAACATAAATGTTTTTTTAAGAGTTACTAATAATGAGGAGGAACTCTAGTATGAAATTAATTATAAACTCACTAGGATAACACTGGGGTATTCCATCCCATTCGCCATTTTCGCAAAAACGATTAGGATTATTTTCTAAACTAGGTTCTTCGTAAAAAGCTTCACACGTAAATTTTGCTACAGTGCCTTCAACTGGATTCTCACAACTTTTTAAGGCCACATTATTAAATGAGCATTGAGCTTCCGTAGTTTCAGTGTTACGTATGGACTTGCATGTGCCTAGAATGAACACGTTCAACTTTATGTAGAATTTAAATGGCAGTCACACTTACGAGAACATAATACGCTTGGTGATGGTTCCCAATTGCCCTTTACACAGAAAGATCCAATAATTTCTGGTGGCGATGGCCTATAAGCTCCTTCACATTTTAAATATAAAGCAAATATCAATTCTTCTACAGAATCTCCTTCCTTATAAATACTTGTTTTGTCTCCTCTAATGGCATATTCTCCATTTGGTGGATTATTGGGTATTATACAACTTCCACTACATATTTTATTAATTTACACGATATATCATTTAATCGGTACTTGTACTTACTTGGAAGTTTGTCTTCGGTTTCTACTTATATTTTGAAAGTTTGCTTGAGCTCTCGAGTTATAATAAGCATTGCTAAAATTTATTGTGCCTAAAAATTTAGCTCTTTAGTTTTAGGGCAAATTAATACGGACTTCGTGCGTAGAATTTTTGGACGCACGACCGTTCACGACGTTAAAGCTTAAATTCCCGTGCATTTGCTTTTTGAGTTGCATCAGTGCTAACAAGTTAGTATGACATTTAGTCCATGTCAAATGCCTATTAGGGCTGTTTGAAAATGAACTAAATGGAAATTATGAAATTTTTAAGTTCGCAATTTAATAAGTCAAGATTAATTCTTGTACTAGTATTACATATTTTATTTAAATTTTTAAAATTTATATTTAATAATGGTAATTTATTTAAAATTATTCAAATTTTTTTTTGTAAATGAAACTTATGTTAAGTCCTCTCTCGTTTGACTAAACTTCCGAATCGTAGCAGATTTTGAAAAATAGATTTGTTGTAAATTTTACAACAACGCGCCCGTTCGAAGGTTATTGTGGCATGTCAGTAAAAATAATTAGGTAGTAATTTGATAAGTGAACATTTAAATTTATTTTTTACTCACCTAAGATCAAAACGCATGTATGAAGACTGCCCATAATTTCAAGGTTTCACAACATACTCGTAATAACTACTGGTGTATGATGTATTTTATAATTAAGAATAAAGCCCGGTAAAAGTAATATTCGATTTAGATATATGATGGTTTACTTGTTGACCTCGCTGCTTGAATTCTCTATTAAATTGTTCTAATTCTGATACTTTTCTCAAAAATATTTTGTATAAACCGACTGAAGAATAGAATTTTAATTTCGATAATGCCTCTTATAAAGTCAGGACTAAAATGTGATATTTTATATGACTTTCTTTGTATTTCAATCCCCGAAAATTTGATAATAACCACAGTAGCAAAGAGAATAATGCTATCACTTTTAGCACAGTGCTAGGATCCACTTGAATTAATAAATCCCGTTGTGGTTAACCGCTTGAGTCATATATTTTTTTACGATGTCAATAATAGAATCAATAACATAATATCAAAAATTTTTAAAATGGGTCGATCCTATTTTAATCGTGACTAAAATTAAATCCTAAGGATAAATATGTATTGTAAAATCCACCCTTAAGTGTGGATAGTTATGTACTGACGAATAGATATCTATTCCCTAAGTGTTCAAAAACCGGTTTCAAACAATGAAAATAGTTAAGTTGTGGAATGTTATGGATCCCAAACGTTAGAGAAACTCGACATTAGAGGTTGTAGTGAAAGGAGCAGAGATTGGAACACTTTTTATTTAATTGTGGTTTAAGCTAAGATTTTGTTTTATCTGTTAAAACCTTCAGCTTATAACTCTCTGTAAGTAAGTTAAGTTTATATCACCAGTAAAAAAGTTGTAATTGCATAGGTTCGTGAAGTTACCACGGCCATTTTTGTGCTCTCTATTACACCTATTTTTAATTTTTGTGCTATTCTTTTAACCCCGCAATTAAGGGTTAAGAATGGCCGTGCTAACTTCACTCCAGCACGGCCATTTTGAGCACAAAAATCAAAAGTGATCTCATATTTTTGTGCTCTTTTTTTAATCCCTAAAACACTGGATTAACAGAAAATGCTCGCCTCACACTAGAGTAAGTCGGGTATATCATTACGATATTTCACGAACTATTTCTTTCAGTTATTTTAAGAAGAAAAAAATCTTATAAGTATTTGTTGTAAACGGCTTCGTTTTCGAACTACATAAAGGTTTTTAAATTTTTTGGAAATAAACTTGATATTTTGGAAAAATGCGATTAAAATTGCTAAATATTTTTAATAAAAATTGGTTCGACAAATAGCTCATATTTTGAGTGTCATAAAAAATTGCCATTGCTACCCGGGGCGTACTTCTAGGGTAAGGGTAAATATTTTTAATCCCTGACTTATTTTAACCTTTAACTATTGCCATTAGTTAAAGGTTAATAAGAAAATCACTTGTAATTTACTCTAAACAGCTCAGTTTTGAAACTATAGACGGTTTTGAAATTATAAAGAGTCATTCATGCTAACTTTTAATATAAGAATAAGAATTAAGCGTTTAGAATTGTCGTTCATGCTCAACTTACTCTTGTAGCAATTCGACATGCGTGTGACAAGTAGAAAATAAAAGTACTTAACCCTCGACTTAACCTCAATATTAAATAAATGGGTTTACTATGTTCATGAGATCATATGATAATCACGAAATGGCCCGAAATTAGTCGAAGTTCCAAAAGAATAGAAAAATTTGTCGTTTTAGAAATATCTTACGACCAACCAGAACCGTACCAATGGTTTTTGTATAGCTGAAATTTTCTGCTTACTCTTATTCTTATGCTAAGAGCCAGCACGAATGACCCCTAAGAAAAAATATGCAAACATAATTTATCGAACTAGTGTAATATTTGTGTTTATACCGAATAATAGTACATTGCAATACATGGTCGGTAAGTGCATAGTTAACAAATCCAGAAAATGTTAGGAAAACGTGACCCGTAGGGTCGAGTTTTTCTAATTTTCGAGATTTGTTAAGAAAAGCACTTAACGATCCAAGTATTGCATACTATTTTTTGCACAATCGTGAAAAATAACTAATAATAAATTCATTTTTGAAACTGACATTAGTTGACAGTTGTAAATAATTTTTATAATTTTAAAGTTTATTCAAAATAGTAACCGCTGGAGAACAATGTTGTCCCAGTAACAAGAATAAAAGTAACAAATAGCTCAAACATCTGTTTCACTTACCACCCTTGTGCTTTTGGTTAAATATTTCGAAATCATTATTTTATTGTTTCTATGGACACATACAATGGTTTGGTAAAATCAACTTCCTATTAGTATAAACATTGTTGGTAAGTACAGAATAGAACACGATTGTGCAAAAATAATATTGTATGACCTCGTTTTTGTGTTTGGGACTTGGGTTAACTATCTCAACTTTCTTCTTCATATCATCATGCTCCCATAGTGCATTTGACCTATAGCAATAAGCCGTATTATAATGTCCAACACCGTTAGGAAGTTCTAAACTTAAGACCCCTCATAGCAATTCCTTCTTATGAAAATTATAAAGCTTTGCGGATGCTGTTCAAAAGACAGATGATATCTTGATTGAAGTCTGAAGAACTTGACTGTTGGGAAGATACGGTACAGCCGGCCTCACAATTATTGACCACCCTGGATATACGCCAAGGTGGTTATTAGCCAACAACGACAAAAGAACAGAAGGGGAGGTTGTTGATTTACTACTTGTTGGCAAAATTAAGTTACTCCTCAATTTAAGTAAGGCGTGTTATGATGGTTTCATCTACAATTTGTGTAAGGCTTATAGCCAGGGTGGCCATTAATTGTGAGGCTGACTGTACATCTACAAGTAACACTTTGGCAGAAGGGTAACCTCTAGTGAAAACGAAAATACATTATTTTTTCAAATCAATTTATTTGTCATAAATAGAAGGTAATTTTGTAGAAAATGTATTCGTCAGTTACTTGAGCCGTTTTCTGGCGATCAAAACGGTGTAAGGGATTGAAAACGGTTCAAATATATCGAATTCTCGCGTTCTAACGGTGACGTCACTAAAGATACCGGTTCAAATACTTGCAATGTATTTAAACTATAGGGGTCCCATGTATTTGAACCATTAAAACACATTTAATGCATAATCCGTCAAATTTGTTGGCGTTTGTTGGTTATGTTTATGTCATTAGTCCGTGTTAGTAAATTTTTAAAAGACAACGCGTACAAAACTGAATGCTTGTATGATTGTCACGATTGTCACTTATCGCAGATGTTAAACTTTTTATTTTTTTTTTAAATTAATTTAAAGATTTTCGACAGTATCAAAACTAAGTCAAGTCGTTAACTCGTTTTATATATATTATTTATTTATTTTTGTATTAGAGATTATTTTTTAGTTGAAAACAATGCGCGTAACTGGGGGGGGTCCCGAAAATCATGCTGGCTACCTCACTAGAAAACAGACGATCCTTCTCAACCTATTTTAAACTTTTATCTACAGAATAATGTTAGTCGAGTCGCACTAAAATGTGTCTTTTCCGCCACGTCGGCTTGACTCTAACCGAAAACGAAGCCGGGGGGGGTCGATGTGGTAAAACGAAGGATTTGGTACTTGCTGGTGGATTATGTACGATCCATTTTTAATAAAAAAAAGTCGGACATGAAAAATATGTTAATTTTTCCCGTATTAGAGGCAGAATCTTAAGGATTCGTAACATTCTGACACGTGTAGAAAAACGCATCGTTACACAAAGACTCTTTAAATTTTTTACTATATCAGGAGGTAGGTAATGTTCAGCGGGATTTTGTGTTGAACTCTTTGTTGATCATATTTTTTATATTCCCTTAGGAAATGTTTCACTGTGATAGGTGTATCACACCGTTTACACCTATAGGTGTATATCACCTACCACCCACTGGCTTAGGTTTCCTCGTGATACGGTGTACATTATAGTTGTGTAGATTAGTGTGGCATATTCTGAGTCGGCATAGCTTCTTGTATTTTTTTTAGTTTTTTTACGATAGTAGATACCTAATTGAAGGTCATTTTTCCAAAATTCGTTTAATCAAAGAAATTCTGAGATTCTTTTCTTTGACGATATAGGCAAGAAATGCAACTTCCAAAGGAATATATTAATATCAATATCTCTCTGTATAACATTAGTACAATTTTTGTTTTATGTCTACGTTGAGTTGAAGTAAATTTTTATTTGTATAGGTTATGTTGGTGACGTTGGTGTTGACAATTTTATTACGGCGCTAAAATTTCAAATTAAGCCACGCGTACAAATTGGTGACGTTTTTAAACTTGATATATTGTTGACGTCATCATTCAAAACGGTTCAAAATGACGTCATTAGTTTTAAATACGTTGCATGTTACAGTTGAAAACGGTGCATCGCTAGAAAACGACTTTGATTTATGCTACAGTAAGGTGCTAAGGTTTTTGACAACTTAACTGCCAGATAAACTATCTGTAAGTTAATCTGTAAACGCTGCAAACTCCCATAAGCATATTTATAGTATTTAACATTACAAGCCAGGTAAAACTGTTTTAACTGGCGCAAAGAGGATTATGACTGGCGAGCCGCCCCGGCGAGCCTGTCACCTCTTTGAGCCTGTTAAAACAGTTACCTGGCGTGTAATGTATAATACTTTACTTGTTACTCATGCTTAATTCACTTACAAATTAATTAAAACACAATTAAACAATTTCTGTCAGCTGTCAGTAGCGTCAAAAATATCCCTAAATTGTATTTAGAAAGCTTTGAAAGTCAAACTTGTAAACATTGATTTTCAAAGGTTATAGACAGCTTGGTTAAATGACGTTTCACAATTGAGTAACAAGTAAATAAACAAACGTTGACCTTTTTTTTTGAATTTCTTTCTTAATAATTTTACAATTTATTTGACTAGTGCAAGTAATTGACAAGAGATTGCACTTTAATTTTCAGGACTCGTCAGTAGTTATAAAGTTCCGCTTCGCATCTTTTTTTAAATCTACTGATTCGTAAAAGAATGCCATTGCGCCCATTTTTACTCCTTATAAAAATAGGCAATTACGGTTTAATTTTACTAAGAATCCAAGGGATGTGACTATCTACTCGAGAGTGTGTTGCACCCAGTGCATCGATATTCATTCGAGCTTTTGTTAAACATCCCTTTTGAGACCATATTGCAAAAGCATACCAATTAGACCTATCGCCATCTTGTTCAAATTTCATCAATGCGGTACCTTGAACTCCGTAACAAAAAGGTGAATCTTTAATTCCTTCTGCACAGATGACCTTTGGGTCGATTGTTCCGTTGTCAGCATCAGTTGTACAATAAGTTATTCGCTTTCACTGGTACCTAATAAACAGAGATACTATAACTTCAATAGTCTTTGAGGATTTGACTCAAATACAACAATTCAAAAATTCATTTTTAAATAAATTATAATGGTATAAAAATTTCTTACTGTTAATTTGGTTACGAATTCACCAGTTTCTAATTTGTGTGGTCAACCAGCTAGTATCATACTAGTGTTTTCGAAGTTTCTATTTATTAAATTATTCGACAGCGGTAAACATATTGGTTTGATGCGATCTATAATAGTAAAACAGATTTTTATAGAAATTTAATATTGTATTTTATACCTGTAAAATCAACTGCCCGTTCCAAACGTACCAGTCCAATATCGTTATTTGACTTGACAGTGGGCTATTGTATTCTTCGTGAACAAATTGTGCAATTATTAGTACTAATGGACTAGGTTCACACATCTTACTTCTTCCATTATTTAGACAGTATGTACGGTTGGGCTCTATGCCCAAACGAGCCCCGTAACTGATAAATTATACGATTGACGATACTGTTAATAAGAATTGACTAACAGTCAATATACTCACATACTAAAGAGATGAGGACAAAATGCAGTAGTTAAAACATATCTGTTATTAATTAATACGCCTCTACAAAGGAAGAAATCTAGAAATTAAATTATAAATTGTTTAACTCAATGAAATGAAGCAAAACGTACAGTTCCACATCTTGGAGCTAACAAGCGTAACCAACCAAGGAAATTCATTTGAATTGGCTTCGGTAGAACTATTAGTAGCACCATATTCTGATGATTGAGTTATACCACATATTTCTTTAGTTGGTAATAAATCTAAAGCTAAAAAAAATTTTAAGTTTACAATACAGGGTGAATCCTAACGTACGGATCAAACAGATAGGGCACCTAAAGGGGACCAAAATATAATTTTTTTTAAAGTAAACTTTTAATCAAAATCGAATAAGAACAAAGTTACATGGGTTTTAAGTTCTTATAAATTATTACCCACCTATTGAGTACCGCTGAGCATATACAAAATAACCTATTTAAATTTCTGACATTTGATTAATTTTGACTGATTTAAAGTACATGATTGAATTAAATAAATCAGCGGTTTCCAATAAGTGAGCACCCAAGCTGGGTATTTTAAAGAACAATTTAAATAGGCATAACTTTCATATTATAAAAATTTTACTAAAATTTTAACTGAACTTCGTTTGAATAATTTTCCAATATTCCAAATTTGAATTCAAAACGTAAGTCATTACTCTATTTTTAATAACAAATGCTCAGGTTTACAAGAACTTAAAACCCATGTAACTTTGTTGTTATTCGATTTTGATTAAAAGTTTATTTAAAAAAAATATGATATTTTGGTCCCCTTTAGGTCCCCTATCAGTTTGATCCGTACGTTAGGATTCCCCCTGTATAAAGCGTATAAAGTACAAGCGGTTGAGATAAAATTACGAGTATGGATATCCTTACCAGAGCAGTTACTTGGTTTAGGTGTCCAACTACCATTTGCGCAAACTGAAGAACAATTTTTTCTTCAAATGTAACACTTATAAAAACCAAAAATAAAATTTTTTGAAGTGTCGCCATCTCTTGAAAATTACTTGTAGTTCAATTGTCAAATATTTAAAAAAATTAACTTTAACTTGTAAAAAGAAGCTAATTATTAAACTATAAATTATAACAGAAAATTTATAAAAACTTTACCTTTTTACATTACAAATGCTTAGAAATATCATTTTACGTAGCAATTTGTTGTAAATATTTAGGGTTAGAATTTACTTTTTTCTATTTCGGTACTTAAATGCACTCCTTAACGCACTGTTTTGGTCTCAAAACAGTGCGTTAAGAAGCTCTCTTAACGTATTCTTTCTTGGGAATTTTTTGCTGCTAAGTTCGCATCAAGTTAAACTGACCTTACAAATGTCAAATATATCAAATCTTAAAATGTGTTTTTGATTTGTTAATTACTGCTATGCAGTAAATTACGCTTTTACAACATTTTTGAGTATTGTTTTTATTTTTTACATAATTAGACAAGATAATTTATTTAAATTATATCAACAATAGATTATAATAATTAATACAGCGACATCTATGAATAATAGAAGCAAGGTTGACGTGACAGATGTCATTCAGTGTTCCCACCATTAACAAATAAAATTCCTATCACATGACAAATCTTTAAAAAAAAATTTCATTTTTAATAAAATACCGAAATATAAAAAATAGTATAGATGATAACACGTTTCATAAGGCTTGTTAACGTACTCGTCCTTTAGAAAACTTGCCGCAAGCGGCTTTTTTTCTAAACTTGGACTCGTATACGTTAACAAGATGCCTTATGAAACTAGTGCTCTAATTATACTATTATTTTTTTAAATAATAGTTATTTGTTTTATAATGAGACAAAGTGACGTTTTGTGTGACAAGACTGTGTTTGGCTGAAGAGCGAGCGTAGCGAGCGAGTCAGGCAATACAGGCGAGTCACACAAAACTACTTTGACTCCGTATAAAACATTAAATTTTTTCTGCAAACGTAAAGCGTAAAACTGAAAATTTTGATTTTTGAAAGAGCACCATCTCTTGTCAATTACTTGTAGTTCAATTGTCAAATATTTTTTAAAATTAACTTAAATTTGTAAAAAAAGCTAATTATTAAAAGCAACGAACTAATTATAAAGGAAAATTTAAAAAACATTAAATTGTTTACATTACAAATGCTTAAAAAACATTTTTTACGTTAAAAATAAAAATAATGTGCGGTTAAGATTTTACTTTTCCCTCCTAGACAGACAAAAATTACTTTTCTGACAATTTTTCCTGCCTCGGCGGGAAAGTTAAACTTCTCCGTTACCTATTGAGTGACACAAAGGCGACTTTTTCTGACGTTTGAAGAAAAAATTATAATATAGTAGTCCCAACGTAAGTTGAATCCACCACGTGACCAAACCTGCGCGAGGCGTGGCTTTAGAGCCCAGTGGCGGAGCTAGTTATTTCTTCTGTCAAAAAAAATTATTTTTAAAAGTTGTCAAAATTTAAAATAATTACTTATTTAAATTTTTATTTGAACTACTATTAATAATTAATTACTGGTTTAATACTTTGTGAATGAGATCTTCACAATTTTTAAAATGCTTGTAATTATTTTGCTTCAAACAAACCAAAGTAATGTAATAATTATACGACGGCACTGTCTACGTTCGTTTCTAAGCAACGACCGCATTAATCTACTGCACAACTTTAACGGTCATCACGTGGTGGATTCACCTTATGTTGGGTTCCCTCTACCTACGGTTTGAAATTTCAATCCGCTTCTTCTTGCTATGGACACGGCCATGACAAAAAGTTTCAAAAACATAGACACCCGAAAATCGTAAAGATTAGTATATTCTAAATAACTAGTCATTCTAGTCGAACAAATTGTTAATATAAAAGCATAAAATTCAATTTTTGGAGGTTTTGAACCACCCTCACTGGAATGGGATCTCCATTTACAACAAAATTCAACATTTACTGAACTACCAGCAGCAAAAACTAAAAAGGTGTCTCAACAATGTCTCAAGGTCTCAACAATTAACGCGCTCGCTACTCTCGCGCGTTAAAATGTCTCGATTATTAATCGGCCTTATTAACACACTAGTTGATTAAAAAACTATTAATTATTACTAGATACTATCAAAACACAAAAAAACAGTTATAATTTTCTCGATCTTTGATCACTGTCGGTTCTTCCAATCTTGTTGTTTTCTAAAATTTCTTCATAACACTCCCTACTCTCTTCAGGAATATTAATATACTCTTTCAATCTTTTAAGAAGATAAACATAAAAATGGCCTCCCGCACTTTATTAAAATACAGTTAGTTTTGGAAAAATGATATTTTGGCATAAACCTAGTAAGAACTTCATGATTTCTTATTATTTTTCCAACAAAGCCAGTTTTGCAAAATATGAAGGCAAATTATGAAAGCCCGCTACATAATTAATATGCATAGAGGTGATATAAAACTCAATTTAGTTCTATTTTGGCAAAGCGAGTTTTGAAAAAACGGTCCTCGATTAAAACAAAATAGTTATCAACTGTAATAACCCTAGGGCATTGATAACAACCGAAATAATTTTGTCATATCTTGAAAGTACATTTTTTCCAAAAAAATGTACTTGAAAGATAGACAAAATTATGATGATTCATCAATGGCCGAGGGATATTCAACGAGATAATTTTTTTTGAATTTAAATTTAACGTCAAAAGTGACAATTCGTTGAATTTTATACGATATCGCGTGGGCAGAGCAATTGAAAATTACCCTAGGGTGATTGTCAGTTAAAGTTTTATGTGATTGGGTAAAAATGAACATGTGACTGAACATTGTAAAATATGATTGGCTTTGTATATGAAAATAGTAGATGATTTCCCAAAAATAGAAAAGAGTACAAAAGAGGGCCCATTGTAAGGATATGATTTATAATAAAAATTAAATCCGGTTCGCAGATATAACAAAATTACTAACTATAAAAAAATTACACAACACTTAAAAAGTCAAAAAGTCACATTTTTTTCTATAATTTTTTTACTAGTTGTGTTAGGCCCTTTCATAATTTCTCATTAGATGGGGCTTGATGAGAGAATTCTAAAATATAAACTTTCTGAATAAGATAATAAAAAAACTATGTGCGATGTAACAACATGCTCCACGAACAAATCGCCCTACCTTCCCCTACTTTATTTTACAATTTTTTACGAATTTAAAAATGTCAGGCAGAGAGAAGAGTGTTGCGGATCCATTGATGTATCATTTGTTATGTTTGATTTAAAAATAATCCTAAGACATTAACGAATACAGGTAGGAAGAAGCACTTAAGATGGACGCATTATAAACAGCCGCTGTTTTTAATGGATCGGTTATTGGTGGAACTGGTGGAACTATAAGTAGATCGCTTAAGGTGGACGGATTATGACTAGACGTTGAAGTTGATGAAGCTATTACAGGTGGTATCGAAGAAACAGAGGAAGATTTTGAACTTATAGCTGAAGTTAGTACGGTGGACTTATTAGGAATTAGCCTATGTTTGTTACGAACACTATTTATAAAATCCAAATGTTTAGAAACTAAGGTGTATATCCCATATTGGTTAGAATCACATGGCCTTTCAATCGATGGCGAACTGCTAGATATTCCTCTTATGAAATATCTTCCTGAACATCGTTTAGGAAATACTAATGCTCCTCCACCGTCACCTTCACATACACTAGTACCTAAATTTAGAAAAATAAGATTTTTATAAGAACTTTTAGATATTAGTTTGTTGCAGGTTGATAGAGTTGCAACATCTAATAAGAATAATCAGCTTACCACTATTCAAATATTTCCCACATATTTGATCTGAACTTAAAAAAGTTTGAAAGGCTCTTGGTACATTATCAAAACATTGATGAAACGGTATAAACGAAACACTTAATTCTTTTAATTCGTCTGACAAATTTGAACCTTCTTTTGTGTATCCCCAACCAATTGCCTAAATATTTGGTTAAAGGATTTAACAATTTTTATAGTAAATATAGCATACGTACAACACCGTTGCTATTGGGTATTAGTTGTTGATTCTCGAATTTATTACTCCAATCTACGCACACTGGTTGAACGGCTTCTGTTAAAGTTAATTGTTTCGCTAAAACGACTACCGCAATATCAGCTTGGAATTGAAGTTTAGATCCTCTGTATCGTGATGGAATGTGAATAGAGTCTATCTATAATTAACTATTATTATCTAATATAAAGCATTCGAAAATCAGCATTACCGTAGAATATTGATAGTATTCATCTCTAGAATCGTGGTAGTTACGATAAGATTTACCAACTGCAATCAAATAATCTTCTTTAGGATGCAGTTCACCAGTGCCAAGATCAGTAAAACAATGAGCAGCTACAATAAACAGTTTACTTATTAGGAATATTAGAAATAATTTGTAGCACTTAATTACCAGATAAAATAATTCGTTGTGTTATAATGGCACCTCCACATCTATATTCCTTCTGGGCAGAATAAACTCCAACATGCCAAGGATAGTCGCCCACGTTAGCACTTGTTCCATTAATCACGTTCGCACGTCCCACAGGATGTTTTTGGCCGCAAACTAAACATAAATGTTTTTTTATGAGGTACCAATAATGAGGAGGAACTCTAGTTTGAAATGAATTATAAACTCACTTGGATAACACTGGGGTATTCCATCCCATTCGCCATTTTCGCAAAAACGATTAGGATTATTTTCTAAGCTAGGTTCTTCGTAAAAAGCTTCACACGTAAATTTTGCTAGAGTCCCTTCAACTGGATTTTCACAAGTTTTTAAAGCCACATTATTAAATGAGCATTGAGCTTCCGTAGTTTCAGTATTACGTATGGACTTGCATGTGCCTAGAATGAACACGTTCAACTTTATGTAGAATTTAAATGGCAGTCACACTTACGAGAACATAATACGCTTGGTGATGGTTCCCAATTGCCTTTTACACAAAAAGATCCAATAATTTCTGGTGGCGATGGCTTATAAGGTCCTTCACATTTTAAATATAAAGCAAATATCAATTCTGGTACAGAATCTCCTTCTTTATAAATACTTGTTTTGTCTCCTCTAATGGCATATTCTCCATTTGGTGGATTATTGGGTATTATACATCTTCCACTACATATTTAATCAATTTAAAGGGGCTATCATTTAATCGGTACTTGTACTTACTTGGAAGTCTGTCTTCGGTTTCTACTTAGATTTTGAACGTTTGCCTGAGCTCTAGAGGCAGAATATGAATTGCTAAAATTTATTGTGCCTAAAAATTAATTTTTTAGTTTAGGGCAAATTAATATAGACTTCGTGCGTAGAATTTTAGACGCACGACCGTGCACGACGTTAAATCTTAGATTCCTGTGCTTTTTTTTGAGTTGATTGAGTGCTAACAAGTTAGTATGACATTTAGTTCATGTCAAATGCCTGTTAGGGCTGTTTGAAAATGGACTAAATGAAAATGATGAAATTTTTGAGTTCACAATTTAATCAGTCAAGGTTAATCCTTGTTGTACTAGTGTTACATATTTTATTTAAATTTTTAAAACTTATCTTTAATAATGGTAATTTATTTAAAATTATTCAGATGTTTTTATGTAAGTAATATAAAAACTTATATCAAGTCCTCTCTCGTTTGATCAAACGTATTTGCAGAAGGTTAGCGCACATTAGAGCCGGGCCGGGCCGCATCGCATCGCAACGCAAAAATGCGGCTGGTGTCTAGCGCACATTAGAGACGGGCCGGGCCGCAATGCATCGCATTAAAATGTCAAAATTTGACTTTTGACTTTTGTGACATTGTAAAAATGGATACTTCTGACGAAGAGCTATACCTGTTTAATTCGCTTAAAGAGGAAGAGTCAAGTAAACAATTTTTGTATTGTTGTTGGAACAATCCGCTTGTTTGATGAGAATAATGTAAAAGCGTTTAAAATTTTCTGATTTATCCGTGTGAATGAATGAAATTACATTATTGAAAAAAGAAAACAATTTTCAATCTTATGAGGGTAAAATTTAAAAAAAATAGACGACTTATTCACTCTTACGTGTTTAGAAAACAAACAAAAAATTATAGAAAATATGGTCCTATTTAGTTTAGTATAACATTTAAAATTAGACTAATTGCCGATTACAGAAAAAACGGGGTGATCGTATTTAGGTCCATATTTTGGGAATAAGCTATTTGAGTGCCACGGAACACAAAATCTGGTGGGCTTCCAAAAGCACTGGCTTAAGGTTTCAGGATTGTTAATAATAAACTTCTAATTGGTGAAGAGGGCGGGAAACACAACTGAGAGGGACGCCAAAGTAAAATCTTACTTTTTATGTAAAAAGTAGTTACTTTGCCAGTGGACAAACCCAAATACCGTTTATGAGTTACGAGTTAATGGTTGCGGGTGTGTACCATAAAGACGTTAATTTCAGTCCAGCTGCCACGCTCTCAGAGCCACTCTAGAGAGTGGTCAATTTTTTTGTCCTTTCTTTTTATAAGAAAAAATGTCAAAGTTGCATCACGAATGTTGTCACATTTCTTACTTTTTTCCTTCTTTAAGAATTTCATTGAATGGTGCTGAGGCCTTAAGCAAGTGCTTTTGGCAGTCAACCAGATTTTCGTGTTCGCTGGCACTCAAATAGCTTATTCCCAAAAGATGAGCCTGAATACGAGCACCCCGATTTTTCTGTTACAGGTTCATGTCTTAAGTTACAAATAAACCCCCTATAAGCTGGAGCCCTTGTTTATAAACAGACCGTATTTCCATTTTGTAGTAAGACTTTACTAGATTTTTTTAAGACCCATGTGTAGGTAAATCAAAATTTTTTGACTCATTTTGGGTCCTTAAAATAGTTCATTTTTTAAACACCTTATACAAGCTCATATAATATGGAATTAACAAAATAATACTGAGGTCCTTACAATCATGCTATTAAAATTGCACAACTACCAAATACATCTAATAACAATAACAACCTAAAACTAAGTACACAGATAACTGAGATAAATATTCTACAATAGATGCGGGAGCTAGGATGAGACGTAGGTTACCATCATCGGTAGGGGGGTATAGTGCTGAACTTTTATAAACGATAGGGCAATGACGACTAGGGCTGGGAAAAATATCGATATATCGATATTTTAATCGATATATCGACTAGTCGATATGTTTTTAAAAAAATATCGATATATATCGTTATTTCGATATATCGATATATCCATAAAAATATTGATATATCGATATATTTCCCAGCCCTCGTCATTGCCATATCGTTTATAAAAGTTCAGCACTATAGGTAGTTCTTACCACCATCACGGTATGGCGCTGGCAGCATCGAGATCCGAGTATTTAATACATAGGGATCAAGTAGGAATGTGATATAATGTAAAAATTGAAGTTTATTTTAAAATAATTTGTCAGTTGTGTGAATGTTTGAGTAGTGATCCCCAAAGCAGAAACCATGTAGTGATATGGCATCTAAATTGAAAAGAACAGTTTAAAATTTGAATAAAAAACGGTGTTCAAATCATGAAGTTAATAAGAGCAAATTTTAGTGCATGATAAATGATGTGTTCGACGAGGAGTGTAAAAGAAGAGTTACTATTTTCAAAACGGTTTAACTTGGTTAATACATTGGCATCGTAGAGAAATCGGATGAAAACCTAATTGAAGGCAAGTTTAAGGTGATACTTAGTTGATTGTGGAAACACCCAATTTAAAACAAAGTTGAGCAATGACCAATTTGTAGAAATGTAGTAAATAATGTTAAACCAAGTTGTTACGTTAATTTTTGTAGCAACTAGTTAATAAATATATTACAATAAAATGAACAGTTATTTTATTTTAATTTTCACAGGAAGTTCAAAAAATGAAGAGGTGGTCATAATACGATCACTTACGAAAAATAACGAGTTAAATTTAGCAAAAATTATTATTATTATTACAAGCACCCCAAGCACCAAATTTGTTGGCAGCGCCAACAACGATAGTGGTAAGAACTAAAACATGGTTACCATTTAGAGTGGGAACTCGGCCATCTATTTCTGAATATATAAATCTATAATCTGTGACTAAAGTATACCAACATCCATAAAAATTAAAAAAACGTTAATCACTTCACAAAGCTTAATAATAAATTATAATAAACAAAAAAATTTACGTCTATTGCTCATATTCATCGCACCCTGTGACAATAACTAGAGTCAGACGAAGCAGACACGCAAAAATCCGCCTGAAATGCGATGCGGCCCGGCCCGCCCCGTTGCGACCCGGCCCGCCCCGTTGCGACCCGTCTATAGTGTGCGCTAATTCATATAAAATGCATTAAAGCGATCCTGACGGATTTTGCGTTGCGATGCGTTGCGGCCCGGCCCGGCTCTAATGTGCGCCAACCTTTTATTAAGCAGATTTAGAAAAATGGGTTTCCTGTTAAATTTACGACAACGCGTCCGTCTGAAGGTTATTGTGGCATATGTCAGAGATCCACAAAAATAATTAGGTAATAATTTGATAAGTGAACACTTAAATTTACTTTTTACTCACCTAAGATCAAAATATATGTACGAAGACTGACCATAGTTTCAAGGTTTCACAACATACTCATACTCGTAATAACCCGGTAAAAGTAATATTTGATTTTGATATAATATGATGGTTAAATTGCTGACCTCGCTGGTTCAATTCTCTATTAAATTGTCTTAATTCTCTTTTACTTTTCTCTCTGATACTTTTCTCAAAACCATTTTGTAAAAACTGACTGAAGAATAGGACTTTAATTTCGATAATGCCTCTTATAAAGTCAGGACTAAAATGTGACTTTTTATTCGACTTTCTTTGTACCTATTTTAGTTCTCGAAAATTTTATAATAACCACAGTAGCAAAAAGAATAATTCTATCACTTTTAGAGTATTGCTACGAAGCTACGATCCACTTGAATTAATCCCGTTGTGGTAAACCCCTTGAGTCATATATTATTTTACCATGTCAATAACGTAATACCACAGTATATCCTACAGTAAACGCACTCTCCAATACTTCTATTGTTATCAGCAAGACAAGGTCAACCTGTGGACGCCATATTTTTAGTTTACAATTTTCTCTCCGCCACTGTCTGTTTGAATAGTTAAACGTGAGTGAATCCTTACGACGCTAATGACTTAAACTTAAAATATGGCGAATTTGAGGTGCGCCATAAGATGCGCAAACTGGCCCCCACTCCGAGAGTGATTGTACTGAAGGTATACTGTGGTAATACCCAAAAATTTAAAAAATGGCCCGAGCTGATTTTAAACGAGACTAAAATTAAATCCTAAGAATAAATATGTATTGTACACACAAGTTGTTGTTGCTTAGGTTGTAGTGAAGAGATCAAGAGAATAAATGGCTTTTAGGTGCAGGCCTAGTTGTTGGTACATTTCTGTAGAATTTCAAACTTTTGATACCACTAATTTATTAAATTGCTAAGAATTTTTAAATTTTTAAACATTTGTAGTTTTTACAGTTTATGGCACTTGGGAGTTGTAGTGAAAGGATCAGAGATTGGATGACTTTTGATGTGGTTGTGGTTTAAGCTAAGATTTTGCTTTACCTGTTAATATCTTTAGCTTATAACTCTCTGGAAATAAATAAAGTTTATATCACCAGTAAAAAAGTTGAAATTGCAGTACTGTATTAATTTACTTTTAATTTTAGATGTTGTTCAATTTGGACATGTACTCAATGGTCAACTATGATAAATTTGCAAAGTAGGAGAATTGGATTAAATCGACTTCAGTTTGCCATTGTATATTAAGAAGTAAAGCAAACAAGAATTCTTAAAACTATACTAGAAAAATTTAATTACTCTTCTCTTTATTGGATTTTACTGGGGATGAGTTACAAAAATTCTTAGTTATTGGAGTAATGTGTTTGTTCATTAAACGAAGATTTTGTTTTGACTGTTAAGGCCCTCAACTCTGGCCCCTTAATTCTGTAAATAAAGTAATTTTTATCACATCACCAGTAGAGAAATTGTAATTAAATGATGGGCTTAATTATCTTTGATTTTAGTTCTCGTTCGTCGTTCACCTAAGATGAATCTGGGAATCCTCCGAAGAAGGATATTTAAATGACATCTACTTAATTTTATGTTTGACTTTTAAGCAGCCAACCTAGACAAGTCTTTTTAATGTTCTATTAAAGGATTTTTGAGGTGAGTTACATACATAAATATTAATTTAATGAGAATTTATTGTTGGCTTACTGGATTTGTTTGTTATTTAAAAAACCTACAAACTGTGAGAGCACTGAGAAACGTTCAACACTCCTAAATAAGTATTAAAAATAATTTTAATGGAATTTACACCAAAACTTAAACTAAACTTAAACTAAAATATTGTTCCAACTGTTAATAAGGCAATCAGATTAAAATCTAGTTCTTATGCATTTAATTTTACCAACAGTGGGAAATTCATAATCTGAAGATGAATTATTATTTTTGATTTTAGTACTCGTTCAATTCGGACATGCCTTCAATGGATATCTACCTACTTTTAAATTTGTAAGCCAGAAGTCAACTTAGACATTTTCTTGGAATATTAAACTGAAATAAATATATCTGACTACTTCAATTTTCCATTTATAACAAAATTCCCACCCAAAAGCTAAGGTGATTACTAATATACTTAAGTATTCTTAAAAACGGAGCACTCCAGATTCTAAGACAACACAAAATTATTTTGTTTCTGTTGGATTATTGGGAATCAAATTATAAGTATGTTTGTACCATAGAGTTAGGTCTGTTTGACATGAACTAACTATCTTGCTAACTGTTAGTTACTAAATGGTTACTAAATGAACTCAAGGAGCAAAAACACGGGAATCTAAGCTTTAACGTCAACGTCAAAATGGGCGGAGAAATTTCCAAACTTACATTTCCATCTACCCTCTTTTTCACTCGATTTTCACCAATTGTTCTAATTTAAGATTTTCAACTGGCAAAGCTTACGGGCCGAATGTGACCAAAAATCCCCGCTACAGAAGATGTCGCTAGTCATCGGGGCATTTTCGAGTGAATAAGATAGCTTCTCGAGGCGGGAGCAACGAAGAAAGGGATAAAACAAGTTCACCCTACGAGGGATTTTAAGCGATTTTGACCTTTAAAAGCCTTTCACATTTTTTAATATAGGTTTCGGTAGTCTCTGTATTATACAGATTATGGTTATACCACTTTATAATAACGTGGTATGACCATGATACGACCAATACGACGTACACACAGTCCTTTATGAAGTGGAGGTAGTAGGACGGTTTTTTGGCGTGGAGTAATGCCTCCAGTAGTAGTAACTTTTACCTCTATGGTTTGTACCTACTTATTTCTTCAGACTGAGTTTCACAATGCTACTAATAAGATTTGGAGTAATAGAAAATCTAGCTATTTTCTTCTTAAATAAACGAATAAACTTAATTTAAATAGACTTCAAATAAAGAAAATTATTTTGTATACGCCAAACAGATATGCAACCTTTTTAGCATGCTCTATTATTTATAATAATTGAAAAAACAGCGGATGTGGACGCTTCTTATGATATTCTATAGGGTAATTTTTTTATTTTAGTTAAATAAATGGTAGAGAAATCTATAAATACTGTGATATGAAAACAAGGATATGCAGATGTTTTGGATAAAATAAATTATTAGTTTTTGTGGCCTTCCAGGACGTTCAGATTATGTTGATGGACTCTCTAATTGGTTATGGCACTCTACTAGTAATTCAAAGCACGTAAAACTGTCTTACGATGATTCTGAAAGTATTGGTTGCAAACGATAATCCTAGATTAGCTGTTGGTCATCAGGTCATCACTTCATTATAATTTTGGTAGACTTGACTTGAAAGGAACATTTTGTATGATGAAGATCAGGTTCAAGATTCTGTTAATTTTGCGTTCAAGTAACTTTGCTTCTAATGATAATCTTTATTCCAAATTTGTTTATTTTAGTTAAAGAAATGGTAGATAAATCTATAAATACTGTGATATGAAAACAAGGATATGCAAATGTTTTGGATACCAAAATTATTAGTTTTTGTGGACTTCCAGGACGTTCAGATTTTGTTGATGGACTCTTTAATTGGTTATGCCACTCTACTAGTAATTCAAAGCACGTAAAACTGTCTTACGAAGATTCTGAAAGTATTGGTTGCAAACGATAATCCTAGATTAGCTGTTGGTCATCAGGTCATCACTTCATTATAATTTTGGTAGACTTGACTTGAAAGGAACATTTTGTATGATGAAGATCAGGTTCAAGATTCTGTTAATTTTGCGTTCAAGTAACTTTGCTTCTAATGATAATCTTTATTCCAAATTTGTTTATTTTAGTTAAAGAAATGGTAGAGAAATCTATAAATACTGTGATATGAAAACAAGGATATGCAAATGTTTTGGATACCAAAATTATTAGTTTTTGTGGACTTCCAGGACGTTCAGATTTTGTTGATGGACTCTTTAATTGGTTATGCCACTCTACTAGTAATTCAAAGCACGTAAAACTGTCTTACGAAGATTCTGAAAGTATTGGTTGCAAACGATAATCCTAGATTAGCTGTTGGTCATCATTTTATTATCATTTTAGTAGACATGTTTAGGAAGGAACATTTTATATGCTCAAGAGCATGATAGAGATATTGTTAAGTTAACGTACAGGTAACTTTGCTTCTTATGCTATTATTCTTTATGGTAATTTTTTTATTTTAGTTAAATAAATGGTAGAGAAATCTATAAATACTGTGATATGAAAACAAGGATATGCAGATGTTTTGGATAAAATAAATTATTAGTTTTTGTGGCCTTCCAGGACGTTCAGATTATGTTGATGGACTCTCTAATTGGTTATGGCACTCTACTAGTAATTCAAAGCACGTAAAACTGTCTTATGAAGATTCTGAAAGTATTGGTTGTAAACGATAATCCTAGATTAGCTGTTGGTCATCACTTCGTTATAATTTTGGTGGACTTGACTTGAAAGGAACATTTTGTATGATGAAGATCAGGTTCAAGATTCTGTTAATTTTGCGTTCAAGTAACTTTGCTTCTAATGATAATTTTTATTCCAAATTTGTTTATTTTACTTAAAGAAATGGTAGAGAAATCTATAAATACTGTGATATGAAAACAAGGATATGCAGATGTTTTGGATAAAATAAATTATTAGTTTTTGTGGACTTCCAGGACGTTCAGATTTTGTTGATGGACTCTTTAATTGGTTATGCCACTCTACTAGTAATTCAAAGCACGTAAAACTGTCTTATGAAGATTCTGAAAGTATTGGTTGCAAACGATAATCCTAGATTAGCTGTTGGTCATCAGGTCATCACTTCATTATAATTTTGGTAGACTTGACTTGAAAGGAACATTTTGTATGATGAAGATCAGGTTCAAGATTCTGTTAATTTTGCGTTCAAGTAACTTTGCTTCTAATGATAATCTTTATTCCAAATTTGTTTATTTTAGTTAAAGAAATGGTGGAGAAATCTATAAATACTGTGATATGAAAACAAGGATATGCAGATGTTTTGGATACCAAAATTATTAGTTTTTGTGGACTTCCAGGACGTTCAGATTATGTTGATGGACTCTCTAATTGGTTATGGCACTCTACTAGTAATTCAAAGCGCGTAAAACTGTCTTACGAAGATTCTGAAAGTATTGGTTGCAAACGATAATCCTAGATTAGCTGTTGGTCATCAGGTCATCACTTCATTATAATTTTGGTAGACTTGACTTGAAAGGAACATTTTATATGAAAAAGATCAGGATCAAGACTCTGTTAAATTAGCGTTCAGGTAACTTTGCTTCTTATGATAATCTTTATTCCAAATTTGTTTATTTTAGTTAAATAAATGGTAGAGAAACCTATAAATACAGTGATATGAAAACAAGGATATGCAGATGTATTAGATACCAAAATTATTAGTTTTTGTGGTCTTCCAGGACGTTCAGATTATGTTGATGGACTCTCTAATTGGTTATGGCACTCTGCTAGTAATTCAAAGCACGCAGAAATGTCTTACGAATATTCGGAAAGTATTGGTTGCAAACGTTAATCCTAGATTAGCTGTTGGTCATCACTTCATTATAATTTTGGTAGACTTCTATATTAGGGTGGAGCGCTAGTATAGGACAAAAAAATTTTTTCTGATTTTTACTTACGCGGGGTGCAGAATCGATGCTCTGCCAGGATACAAATAAAAAACTTTATGAACAATTTTCTGAATTATTAATCTAAAAACTGCCCCAGAGCGATAAAAATTTTTTGATTTTTCAAAAAAATTTTTTTTGATTTTTACTTATGCGGGGTGCGGAGTTGATGGATGGGCAGATTTCAAATGAAAAACTTAGCAGGAACTTTTCGTTATTTTTAGTCAAAAAACTGCCCCAGCGCGGTTGAAATTTAAAAAATCTCATGTTGTTATACAAAAACATGTTATGAGTTACGTTTATTGCATTTCATTTAATTTATTAATTTTTGAGGTGATTGTGCTACAAAAGCTTATCATTTTTGGAGAAATTATTGCTTTCCACAATAAGTACAGAACATTGTTGAAACCGAATAAATGCAGAAAAGATTCAGAAAATTACAATAAAAACTGTTGAAATTTAGTGACGAAAGTAAGAAATTGCTTGATATATCTACTTGCAAATGTTTGAAATTTGAAGATTTCAATTGTCTTAGAAATCGAAAAGTACCAATACAAGAAAGGGATTCTTCAGTAGACCAATCTACTAATCGTAAAATGATGATAGGTTCTTGAGACGGAGAGGCAACAAAAAAAATTCAAAAGAATATTGCCAGCACATTGCTAGAATAAATCAAAGAAAACAATATGTAAAAAAAACCCTACTCTCTGAGTTTGAATTTAGTCCTAGTTCAAGTTTACAAAAGTACTCTGAGATATCTTCGAATGGTCCACAAGCTGATTCAAAAGATGAAAACCCTGAAATTATAGTTTCAGTCGTCTCTCAACTGCAATCGATTCGTTCGACTTCTTCACTTGCCTTGACGGATGTAACATTTTCTGTTGTTGCCATCAGAAGATTAGATCGTTATGGAGTTTCATATCCTAGGGGAGCTGCAATTATATCTGCCGCTTTTGAAGATGTTGGTCTAATTACTAAAGGTGATCTATTGTGAGTTATAGATCGAAGTAGGTTTCTCCGAACTCGTTCTAATGCTAGAACTACGTTTTTAGTAAACAAACCTCTAACTTTTGGCCAAGAAATTATCGGAGTGTTTTATGATGGTAGAAAGGATAAAACCCTAATTTACGAAGATAATCGTCGAAGTGTGGTTCGAGGGGACCATAACAACACTAAAAGAACGAGGTTGTCAATACTTAGGACATATTTCGTTAATAACGACAGGTGATGCCAAAAAGGTTACAACGGCCACTTCAATGCGTCGCATCTCTTTCATCAGTTAGATAGCACTACAACTGGACAAAAAAGCTTTAATGGACCATTTGATAAGTTCTTATTAACTGTGAGTTACTACTCATTATTAATTTTAATAGCAGTAAATAAGAATTAAGTACAGATCAACTGTATTTGTTAGAATGTGTTGATATTTACAATGGATTCTGTGACGTAAATGTTGCCAAAATAAATCCAAGAAAACTCCATGGCTAGCAACAGAAAAAACGGTATTACGATTCTACGTTTCAACTGAAACACCTTCGGGAAATGACAATGTTTACTAAATATATTTTTACAGTTTCTGCGCCTATGTGGTTTAAAATAAAAATTGAGCCACTTTGCATTTTTGATGCAATACATTTGTATAAAACCATTACACTGTCATGTTAGTCAGATAGTCTTAAATGTATTATTTTTTCAGTGATACTGTCACGCGTAAAAATATTACGCAAATTATTTAATGCAATTATTAAGTAGTACAAGAATTTAATGTGCACATAGTTTACAATACGTGACGATTGTCATGTATTGGAAGAATGTGAGATACAGCATAAATCGCCAGTTTGAGCAATTTTAGTTGGCGCGTGTGCCAAGTTAATAAAAGGCCCCAAAGTAGGTTTTTAGGGGGAGTCTAAAGTAAAAAAATACCACTCTAAGGTAAAAGCACTCTACTGAATGATGTTTTAATTTTTTCTTGTATTTAGTAGCCTCAATAGTTAAAAAATACAATTAAAACAATCAATATAAAATTTGAATTGTGATGGAGTAGCTTTTAGATAAAAAATATTGAAAAGTTTCTGCTAAGTTTTTGACTCGTAATGTGTCGGAGCATCAATTTAGTGCGTCGCCTAAATTAAAATCGAAAAAAAATTTTTTTTGAAAATTTCAAAATTTCAATTGCTTTGGGGCAGTTTTTAAACCAAAATTAGAGAAATACGTTATTTAAGTTTTTGATTTGTATCCTGGTGGAGCATCAATCCCGCACACCGCCTAATCAAAATTGAAAAAAAAAAATTTGCGCTCCACCCTATTCTATAATAGAGAAATCTATAAATACTGTGATATGAAAACAAGGATATGCAGATGTTTTGGATGCCAAGATCATTGGTTTTATGGGGTTCCAGGACGTTCAGATTATGTTGATGGACTCTCTAATTGGTTATGGCACTCTACTAGTAATTCAAAGCACGCTGAAATGTCTTACAAATATTCTGAAAGTATTTGTTGCAAACGTTAATCCTAGATTAGCTGTTGGTCATCACTTCATTATAATTTTGGTAGACTTGACTTGAAAGGAACATTTTATATGATAAAGATCAGGATCAAGATTCTGTTGAATCTGCGTTCTGGTAACTTTGCTTCTTATGATAATCTTTATTCTAAATTTGTTCATTTTAGTTAAGTAAATGGTAGGAAATATATAAATACCATGATATGAAAACAAGGATATGCAGATGTATTGGATAGCAAAATTATTAGTTTTTGTGGACTTCCAGGACGTTCAGATTATGTTGATGGACTCTCTAATTGGTTATGGCACTCTGCTAGTAATTCAAAGCACGCAAAAATGTCTTACGAATATTCGGAAAGTATTGGTTGCAAACGTTAATCCTAGATTAGCTGTTGGTCATCACTTCATTATAATTTTGGTAGACTTCTATATAGAGAAATCTATAAATACTGTGATATGAAAACAAGGATATGCAGATGTTTTGGATGCCAAGATCATTGGTTTTTGTGGGCTTCCAGGACGTTCAGATTCTGTTGATGGACTCTCTAATTGGTTATGGCACGCTACTAGTTATAAAAAGCACGTATAACTGTCTTACGATGATTCTGAAAGTATTGGTTGCAAACGATAATCCTAGATTAGCTGTTGCTCATCACTTCATTATAATTTTGGTAGACTTCTATATAGAGAAATCTATAAATACTGTGATATGAAAACAAGGATATGCAGATGTTTTTGATGCCAAGATCATTGGTTTTTGTGGGCTTCCAGGACGTTCAGATTATGTTGATGGACTCTCTAATTGGTTATGGCACTCTACTAGTAATTCAAAGCACGCTGAAATGTCTTACGAATATTCTGAAAGTATTTGTTGCAAACGTTAATCCTAGATTAGCTGTTGGTCATCACTTCATTATAATTTTGGTAGACTTGACTTGAAAGGAACATTTTATATGATAAAGATCAGGATCAAGATTCTGTTGAATCTGCGTTCTGGTAACTTTGCTTCTTATGATAATCTTTATTCTAAATTTGTTCATTTTAGTTAAGTAAATGGTAGGAAATATATAAATACCATGATATGAAAACAAGGATATGCAGATGTATTGGATAGCAAAATTATTAGTTTTTGTGGACTTCCAGGACGTTCAGATTATGTTGATGGACTCTCTAATTGGTTATGGCACTCTGCTAGTAATTCAAAGCACGCAAAAATGTCTTACGAATATTCGGAAAGTATTGGTTGCAAACGTTAATCCTAGATTAGCTGTTGGTCATCACTTCATTATAATTTTGGTAGACTTCTATATAGAGAAATCTATAAATACTGTGATATGAAAACAAGGATATGCAGATGTTTTGGATGCCAAGATCATTGGTTTTTGTGGGCTTCCAGGACGTTCAGATTCTGTTGATGGACTCTCTAATTGGTTATGGCACGCTACTAGTTATAAAAAGCACGTATAACTGTCTTACGATGATTCTGAAAGTATTGGTTGCAAACGATAATCCTAGATTAGCTGTTGCTCATCACTTCATTATAATTTTGGTAGACTTCTATATAGAGAAATCTATAAATACTGTGATATGAAAACAAGGATATGCAGATGTATTAGATACCAAAATTATTAGTTTTTGTGGACTTCCAGGACGTTCAGATTATGTTGATGGACTCTCTAATTGGTTATGGCACTCTGCTAGTAATTCAAAGCACGCAAAAATGTCTTACGAATATTCGGAAAGTATTGGTTGCAAACGTTAATCCTAGATTAGCTGTTGGTCATCACTTCATTATAATTTTGGTAGACTTCTATATAGAGAAATCTATAAATACTGTGATATGAAAACAAGGATATGCAGATGTTTTGGATGCCAAGATCATTGGTTTTTGTGGGCTTCCAGGACGTTCAGATTCTGTTGATGGACTCTCTAATTGGTTATGGCACGCTACTAGTTATAAAAAGCACTTATAACTGTCTTACGATGATTCTGAAAGTATTGGTTGCAAACGATAATCCTAGATTAGCTGTTGCTCATCACTTCATTATAATTTTGGTAGACTTCTATATAGAGAAATCTATAAATACTGTGATATGAAAACAAGGATATGCAGATGTTTTTGATGCCAAGATCATTGGTTTTTGTGGGCTTCCAGGACGTTCAGATTATGTTGATGGACTCTCTAATTGGTTATGGCACTCTACTAGTAATTCAAAGCACGCTGAAATGTCTTACGAATATTCTGAAAGTATTTGTTGCAAACGTTAATCCTAGATTAGCTGTTGGTCATCACTTCATTATAATTTTGGTAGACTTGACTTGAAAGGAACATTTTATATGATAAAGATCATGATCAAGATTCTGTTGAATCTGCGTTCTGGTAACTTTGCTTCTTATGATAATCTTTATTCTAAATTTGTTTATTTTAGTTAAATAAATGGTAGAGAAATCTATAAATACTGTGATATGAAAACAAGGATATGCAGATGTTTTGGATGCCAAGATCATTAGTTTTTGTGGGCTTCCCGGACGTTCAGATTATGTTGATGGACTCTAATTGGTTATGGCACGCTACTAGTAACAAAAAACACGTAAAACTGTCTTACGAAGATTCTGAAAGTATTGGTTGCAAACGATAATCCTAGATTAGCTGTTGGACATCATTTCATAATAATTTAAGTAGACACGTTAAGGAAGGAACATTTTATATGCTAAAGATCATGGTGGAGATATTGTTAAGTTTACATAAAGGTAACTTTGCTTCTTATGATAATCTTTATTCTAAATTTGTTCATTTTAGTTAAATAAATGGTAGAGAAATATATAAATACCATGATATGAAAACAAGGATATGCAGATGTATTGGATACCAAAATTATTAGTTTTTGTGGACTTCCAGGACGTTCCGATTCTGTTGATGGACTCTCTAATTGGTTATGGCACGCTACTAGTTATAAAAAGCACGTATAACTGTCTTACGATGATTCTGAAAGTATTGGTTGCAAACGATAATCCTAGATTAGCTGTTGCTCATCATTTAATTATAATTTTAGTAGACATGTTTAGGAAGGAACATTTTATATGCTAAACATCATGATGGAGATATTGTTTAGTTTACGTACAGGTAACTTTGCTTCTTGAGATAATCTTTATGCTACATTTTTTTATTTTAGTTAAATAAAAGGTAGAGAAATTTATAAGTACGTGCTTTGGAATAAAAAAGATAAGCAGATAGTTTGGTTACCAAAATTATTTGCTTTTATGGGCTTCCAGGATGTTTACATGAGATTGGTGGACGCTCTAATTGGTTATGGCACACCAGTAGTGATAAAATTAGAAGTGAAATATAAATATACATTAATTAGTAATGTTACGTCTAATATAGTAGTCCCAACTTAAGTTGAATCCACCACGTGACCAAACCTGCGAGAGGCGTGGCTTTAGAACCCATTGGCGGAGCTAGTTATTTCTTCTGTCAAAAAAATTATTTTTAAAAGTTGTCAAAATTTAAAATAATTACTTAATTTAAATTTTTATTTGAAGTACTATTAATAATTAATTACTGGTTTAATACTTTGTGATGAGATCGTCACATTATTAAAATGCTTGTAATTATTTTGCTTCAACAAAATTAATGTAATAATTATACGACTGCACTGTCTACGTTCGTTCCTAAGCAACGACCGCACTAATCTACTGCGCAACTTTAACGGTCATCACGTGGTGGATTCACCTTACGTTGGGTTCCCTCTACATCAGGCAATTTTCTTAGCCGCCCACACTATTATCTCATTTCAAAAGGCCAAGTTTCCCCATAAGTTTACTTTTTTATCAGCGCAGAAGATCTTCAATTTTTATAAATTTAACGTTTAGTCTTGCTGAAAACCAACTATGATTTTTTAATTTTTTTTTGATTCAATATTGTTCCTCATATTATTCTAAGTATTCCTACCTAGTTGTTAATTAAATATTGCTTCAAAAAGAAGCACAATAAATTAAATTCATAAATGAATATTATTTAAAAAATTTTAATGTTTCAAAATCCTTTGAAACAGTTTTAATTATTAGATACTCCATAATTACTAATATTACTAATATTAAGTTCGTATTGTAATTGCATAAGTTATTAATACTTGTATAAATATTTCTATAAAGTTGTAGATCAGAAACTTCCAAAGTAGGGTAAAAAGTCCAAGCTACGAAGGAATAATTATTTCGTAATTTTTAATGTTTTAAAAAAATACCAAAACTTTGAACCAAGGGTTAATTATTATATTTACTTAATGTAATTATTAGAAATTCGTTCATTAAACTTTAAATAAATCACCCCAAGAGGGCTCTTTATGGAGAGATCGTCTCTCTTTATTTTTCGTCTTTTGATTTTGCTATTCAAACTCAAATTTGCATATCTTGGTCACAGTAGTTAGATAATATGGTTCTTATTAGTTTGAATTAATGACCATGTCATGATGTCATCAATGTAGTAGTTATTAGATTATAAATGTATTCTACTCATTATAATTAATTAATTATTTATTTATTTCTAATTACATTTTCTCTTAAATTTCAGAAACCGATATCGTGTGAGGGAGGCCTTCAACAAAATAATTATAATTACAATGGAAATTTTAATTAATTTATTATAAGCAAAACGAAGAGCAAATAATTTAATGTTGTGTTACGATTTGTAGATTAACCACTGTAATTCTAATAGCATATTTTTTGTTCTCACTTCTAATTGAAGTGTTACTGTTAGCATTAATGATCAAAATGATTGTACATGATACACATTATAACATTTATTTAAAGTTCTATGTGACGAAATTTTTAGAAATAGTCCCTACAAATGAATTTTTAGAATCACATTCATACCGGTTGTTGAATGACCTACAGATACATAGGGCAATAGCACGTAAAATCACGTTATTATGAATTCCTGCTTCCCTAATTGTTTTAGAGCAAACCTGAAAGAGCCAAAAATTATGCAGAATTAAAAATTAGAAATGATAAAAGTAGAGCAAAACAGCAAAAAAGACTAGAAGTTGTTAAAATTTTTATTAATCAGGATAGCAATTTGAATAACAAGCAATAATTTATTTGTGTATCGTAGCAACATTTAAATCCCTACCCTGATTAACGAAAATTATAACAACTTCTAAAGTCTTTTGTACGCTTTAAGTAAAAGTATGATAAAATGTAACACCTCTATCATTTCTAATTTTTAATTCTCCATCACTTTTGGCCCTTTCATGTTTGCTCTAAAACAATTAGGGAAGCAGGAATTTATAAAAATGTAATTTTACGTGCTATTATTGCCCTATGTATCGGTAGGTCATTCAACACCCGGTATAACAAACTTAATTTATGGAATAAAAAATTGTTCAATTCTATGTAGTAAAAATTTCTTAAAATATCGTTAAAAAACGTATTTTTTAATTAATTAATTATAGAATTATTCTATCTACAATTTTATTAAATATTACGCCTAATTGACCAGGCAACCTTCTGAGCACGCCCCACTAGTTAACAAAATTGAATGTTCAAATGTACACTAACTTGTAGAGTGGGGTTGTCACGTGGCTCAAAAAGTTAATAAAAGGCCGAGTTTCGCCATAAGTTGACTTTTTTATCAGCAACACAGATCTTCAATTTTTAGAAATTTAACGTTTACTCTTGTTGAAAATCAACTTGGATTTTTGAAATTTTTTATGATTGGATATTGTTCCTAATATTATTCTAAGTAATCCTACAAAGTTTTAAATTAAATACTTTAAAATTAAGCACAAGAAATGGAATTTATTGTTGAATAATTTATATTAAATTTTAAATTTTTTAAAATTCTTTCAAACTTTGAACCATTAAAAACGTATTGTTAATTGTATTATTGTAATTACTATTTACTTGTTGATTATTATTTTTAAGTTCCTTATGTACTATGTTATACATAAAGTTTAAGAAACTGTAATTGTTAATATGTTTTATTGTTTAATTTATTGATTTAATTAGTGAAAATATTAAGATTTACAATAAAAACATTGGTTAGTAGTGGTTATTTTTTGTCATCGCTATGAAAAATAAGTGAAATGTAATTATGTACTTAAAATTATTAAAATAATTTGTTTTTCAAAATACTCTATTTTTATCTCGTATTATTACTTTAAGTTAATTAGGTACCCTTAGTGTAAGAACCCGATGAAGACACATTCAACTTTAAAAATTCGCCAGCTTTAGAAAGATTTTTTTAAAGAATTTCCATCTCTTAACGATAAGGCCGTGCTCGTTTAAATAAATTTAATGTTTTATTCTTATTTTATTTTAAAATCTTCTTTAACTCCTGTGATCCTGTCACCAAGTCACAAAAGTCGACATTTGCGATCATTTTCTTGCCCGTGTTAAAATTTCATAAGGGTGATTTTTGTCATTTTTAGCGTGATTAGAGCACTTTTGACTAATTTAGTTAGTGTAGACGATAGAGAATAATTAATTACTTCTAATAATTTAGTAACATGCCTTAAATATTGATTAATAAACCCTGTACAGCCCCAAATAGAATTTGCAGATTTGTTAATTTGTGTTTATTTAGTTATAATTTTGATTAGAGGGAGGATTTAAGAATTTTGATTGATAGGCGTCGTTCCACAACGTCTCAACTACCCCTATATTTTATTTCATCCTTCCTTATCTAAGGAAGGATCTAATCTTTTCTACATCAAAAGTTTAGTTTCAAAATCTGCTTATTTTGGCATAAAAATTGTCCAAATGTGTTAAAATTCGACAAAAATCGGTGTATAAAACAGGTGATCTATTAGGAGAGCAGAAGTGTTATAGGATATCAGTAAAAATAAAAATTTTAAATTAAATTTGCAAACACCTATACGCAAATACTTTTATCGAAAGCTTATCAAAGCTTATCTTGTTATGAGAAGATGAGGCCGTGCATTTAATGCTCTTTTAATTTAATATTTTTATTTTTAGTAATATCTTATAACACTTCTGCTCCCCTATTGATTATCCCCTATTGATCCCCTATACATCAATTGATTTATACATTCATTCTTAGGAAATTTTAACAAATTCGTACACATTTGGACATTTTTTATCTCATAATAAGCTGATTTTTACACAAATATTTTATTTTGTCCCTCTATCTCTTCTAGATCAAAAGTTTAGTGTAAAAGTCAACTTATTTTGACATAAAAAATGTCCAAGTGTGTCCAAATTTGTTAAAATTTGCTAAGAATCGGTGTATAAACCAGTTGATGTATTAGGAGAGCAGAAGTGTTATAAGATATCAGTAAAAATAAAAATTTTAAATTAAATTTGCAAAGAGCTATACGTAAATGCTTTTATCGAAAGCTTATCTTGTTATGAGTAGATAAGGCCGTGTATTTAATGCTCTTTTAATTAATTATTTTTATTTTTAGTAATATCTTATAACACTTTTGCTCTCCTAATACATCAATTGGTTTATACAATCATTCTTAGCAAATTTTAACAAATTCGGACACATTTGGACATTTTTTATCTCATAATAAGCTGATTTTTACACAAATATTTTATTTTGTCCCTCTATCTCTTCTAGATCAAAAGTTTAGTGTAAAAGTCACCTTATTTTAACATAAAAAATGTCCAAATGAGTCCAAATTTGTTAAAATTTACTAAGAATCGGTGTATAAACCAGTTGATGTATTAGGAGAGCAGAAGTGTTATAGGATATCAGTAAAAATATAAATTTTAAATTAAATTTGCAAAGAGCTATACGTAAATGCTTTTATCGAAAGCTTATCTTGTTATGAGAAGATAAGGCCGTGCATTTAATGCTCTTTTAATTTAATATTTTTATTTTTAGTAATATCTTATAACACTTCTGCTCTCCTAATACATCAATTGGTTTATACATTCATTCTTAGCAAATTTTAACAAATTCGGACACATTTGGACATTTTTTATCTCATAATAAGCTGATTTTTACTCAAATATTTTATTTTGTCCCTCTATCTCTTCTACATCAAAAGCTTTGTGTCAAAATCGGCTTACTTTGGCATAAAAATTGTCCAAATGTGCTAAAATTCGACAAAAGTTAGTGTATAAAGCAGTTGATGTATTAGGAGAGCAGAAGAATGATAGGATATCTCTAAAAATAATAAATTAAATTTGTAGCGAGCTTTACTTAAAAGCTTTTTTCGAAAGCTTATCTCTTACGTAAACATAAGGCTGTGAATTTATGCTCGTTTAAATAAATTTAATAGTTTATGTTTATTTTATTTTAAAATCTTCTTTACCTCATGTTATCCTTTCACCAAGTCGCAAAATTCGACAAAATTGCGATCATTTTCTTGCCATTTTTAGCTTTATTAGAGCACTTTTGACTAATTTAGTATGTGTAAACGATAAAAAATAATTAGTTACTTCTAATAATTAAGTAACATCCCTTAAATATTGGTAAATAAACCCTGTAGAGCCCCAAAAAGAATTTGCAGATTTGTTAATTTGTGTTTATTTAGTCATAAGTTTGATTAGAGGGATGATAATAAATTTTTGATTGATAGGCATCGTTTCCCAACATCTCAACTGCCCCTATATTTTATTTCATCCTTCTATCCCTTCTGGATCAAAAGTTTAGTGGCAAAATCGGTTTATTTTGGCATAAAAATTGTCGAAATGTGCTAAAATTCGACAAAAGTTAGTGTATAAAGCAGTTAATGTATTAGGAGAGCAGAAGGATTATAGGATATCTCTAAAAATATTAAATTTGATTTGCAGAGAGCTTTACGTAAAAGCTTTTATGGAACGCTTATCTCTTGCATAAAGATAAGGCAGTGTACTTGTGCTTGCTTAAATAAATTTAATATTTTATTTTTATTTTATTTTAAAATGTCATAGAGAACCATTAATTACTTCTAATAAGTAATAAACATCCCTTAAATTTTGATAAATAAAACCTGTGTACGTGCAGTGTACAACCCAAAATAGAATTTACAGATTTAAGTTATTAATCGTTATAAAAACCTGAAAGTAATAATATGAGATAAAAATAGTCATAACTAGCTTTAAATTTTTATTTTAATAACTTTAAGTATTAACATTTAACATTTTAGTTATTTACAATAAAAAATAGTGCGTAAATTAAATTTTAATTCTAATTAATTATATCGAGTCATTAATTTATACAATTACAATTTCTTAAACTAGATCTACATTATAATAACTTATTTAATTACAACAGTACGAACTTATTTTTATTTTATCTCTATAAATGATCTAACTTATATTTATACAGAGAACTTTGAAACATTAAAATTTAATAAAAATTATTCAATAATAGTTTCGATTTTTTGTGTTTAATTTTGAAGTTTTTAATTTGAAAATCCGTAGGAATACTTAGAATAATATGAGGAATAACATCTAATCATAAAAAATTTTAAAAATCAAGTCGATTTTCAACAAGAGTAAACGTTAAATTTCTAAAAATTGAAGATCTGTGTTGCTGATAAAAAAGTCAACTTATGGCGAAACTCGCCTTTTTATTAACTTTTTGAACCACGTGACAACCCCACTCTACCAATTAGTGTACATAATATTCAATTTTACTAAATAGTGGAGGTATGCAAAGAAGGTTGCCTGGTCTATTAGGCGTAATATTTAACAAGTTTGTAGGTATGTATGTATACTAAACTTAAAATTAATTAGGTACTAATTAATAAATAATTAAGGTTTTTTAACGATATTTTAAGAAATTATTTACTATATAGAATTGAACAGTTTTCTATTGAAATTGCAATACCATAAATTAAGTTTGTATGAATGAATATGATTCTAAAAATTCATTGGTACTATTTCTAAAAATTTCGTATAATAGAACTTCAAATAAATGTTAGAATGTACATACATTTGTACATGTACAGTAATTGTGATCTTTGTAATGCTAATAAAAACCCTTAAATTAGAAATTTTGAACACAGTGATAATAAAAAATATTATCTACATACAATTTAGTAAGTACATCTTCGTATAACGCTCATAAATTAAGTAATAAAAAATAACAGTACTTCACCTTCAAAACGTAACACAACATTAAGCTGCAAATTTAACAAATAACTTCTTACAAACTTCATTCTGATTTAATTAATTAAAATTTCCATTGCGATTATAATTATTTTATTTAAAATCTCCATCACACGATGTCAGTGTCTGAAATGTAAGAAGAAAATTTTATTAGAAATAAATAAACAGTTAATTAATTATACTGAGTATTAGACACTTTTACAGTCTTATTACTACATTGATGACGTGTCATTATTTTTAATGTAATAAGAAGCAGCACATCTAACTAATGTGGCCAAGAGATAAAAATTTCAGTTTGAATAACAAAATCAAATAGCTATAAATAAAAACAGAAGCTCTCTTCATAAAGAAGGGGCTCTTGGAGTGATTTTTTTTAAATTCGGAGAATTTCTAATAATTACAACCAATAATAATTAATAGTTGGTTCAAAGTTTTTGAAAATTTTTGAAATAATAAAAATTAGGAAATAATTATTCATTCGTAACTTATAATTTTCAATCCTTAATTTGGAGGTTTCTGATTTACAATTGTGTAGGAATATTTAGACACACAGTGTTAATGTACTTAATGTAATAACAATAACTTATTTAATTACAATATCAACTTAACAGAAGTAATAAACGAGTATCTAATAATTACAATAACAAAATTAAAGGTTTTCAATGGTTCAAAGTTTCAAAGAATTTTGAAACATTAAAATTTTTAATAAAAATTATTCAATACTAAATTGGTATTTTTTTGTGTTTAATTTTAAAGTTTTTGATTTAAAATTCCGTAGGATTACTTAAAATAATGTTAAGAATAATTTCCAATCATAAAAAATTTCAAAAATCCAATTCGATTTTCAACAAGAGTAAACGTTAAATTTCTAAAAATTGAAGATCTGTGTTGCTGATAAAAAAGTCAACGTATGGCGAAACTCGCCCTTTTATTAACTTTTTGAACCACGTGACAACCCCACTCTACAAATGAGTGTATTCAATTTTACTAAATAGTGGGGCGCGCTAAGAAGGATGCCTGGTCTTATAGGCGTAATATTTAACAAAATTCAAATTTAAATTTGAAATTACTGATTGATGAATATTTACACTTCAGCTCAAGTTTTAGTACTACCAGTGTACTATAACTAGTTAGAGAGTCCTCCAACATCTTTTGGCGGCCTCTGTGTTTGAACAGATGTTCAGACGCAGACAACATCTGAACATCCTGGAAGCCCACAAAAGCGATTAGTTTTGGTAACCAAACCATCTGCATTTTCGTATCCAGTACTTCTTTCTTTACTATTTATTTAACTAAAATTAGAAAATTTAACATATAATTTATCATAAAGAGCAAAGTTACCTGGACGGAATATTAACATTATCTATTCACCACGATCTTTATCACAAAAAATGTTCTTTTAGAGTAATCTCTAAGAAAATTACAAAAAAAGACGAGCAACACTAATCTAGAATTATTGTTTTCCAACCAAAATTTTCAGAATCTTTACAAGAAAGTTTCACGTGATTTCTTGTAATACCAGAGTCCACTAACATCATCTGAACATCCGGCTGTGCATGCCCACAAAAGCAAATGCTTTCAGTAACCAATATTTATGAATATTCTTTTTGGCATATAACGGTGTAGATTTCTTTACTAACGTCTTAACTAAAATTAAAAAATTGAACATAAACATTATCATAAAGAGCCAAGTTACCTGAACGTAGATTTAACATAATCTTCCTCCTGATCTCTATCATATAAAATCTTCCTTCAAGTTGTCTCTAACAAAATTATGATGAGATGAGGACCAACACTAATCTAGGATTATCGTTACCAACCAATATTTTCAGAATCCTTACAAGAAAGTTTTAAGTGATTTATAGCAATACTATAGTGTGTCATAACTAGTTAGAGAGTCGACCAACATTATCTGGACATCAGGTTTTGCAAGAGCACACAAGCAAAAATGGTTTTTAGTACACAGCACATCATCTGCAATTTTTTTCTCACATGATGGTGTAGATTTCTTCACTAACGTCATAACTACAATTAAAAAATTAGCATAAAGAGTGTCATATAAAGAGCAAATTTACCTGAACGCAAATTTAACATAATCTTCCATCCTGATCTATATCATATAAAATCTTCCTTCAAGTCGCCTCTAACAAAATTTTGATGAGATGATGACCAACACTAATTTAGGATTATCGTTGCCAACCAATATTTTCAGAATCCTTACAAGAAAGTTTTAAGTGATTTATAGCAATACTATAGTGTGTCATAACCAGTTAGAGAGTCCACCAACATCATCTGGACATCAGGTTTTGCAAGAGCACACAAGCAAAAATGGTTTTTAGTACACAGCACATCATCTGCAATTTTTTTCTCACATGATGGTGTAGATTTCTTCACTAACGTCATAACTACAATTAAAAAATTAGCATAAAGAGTGTCATATAAAGAGCAAATTTACCTGAACGCAAATTTAACATAATCTTCCATCCTGATCTATATCATATAAAATCTTCCTTCAAGTCGCCTCTAACAAAATTTTGATGAGATGATGACCAACACTAATTTAGGATTATCGTTGCCAACCAATATTTTCAGAATCCTTACAAGAAAGTTTTAAGTGATTTATAGCAATACTATAGTGTGTCATAACCAGTTAGAGAGTCCACCAACATCATCTGGACATCAGGTTTTGCAAGAGCACACAAGCAAAAATGGTTTTTAGTACACAGCACATCATCTGCAATTTTTTTCTCACATGATGGTGTAGATTTCTTCACTAACGTCATAACTACAATTAAAAAATTAGCATAAAGAGTGTCATATAAAGAGCAAATTTACCTGAACGCAAATTTAACATAATCTTCCATCCTGATCTATATCATATAAAATCTTCCTTCAAGTCGCCTCTAACAAAATTTTGATGAGATGATGACCAACACTAATTTAGGATTATCGTTGCCAACCAATATTTTCAGAATCCTTACAAGAAAGTTTTAAGTGATTTATAGCAATACTAGTGTCATAACCAGTTAGAGAGTCCACCAACATCATCTGGACATCAGGTTTTGCAAGAGCACACAAGCAAAAATGGTTTTTAGTACACAACACATCATCTGCAATTTTTTTCTCACATGATGGTGTAGATTTCTTCACTAACGTCATAACTAAAGTTTTCTATTGAATTAGCAATTCCATAAATTGTGCTTCAAATAGTAAACATTTTAAAAAATTTGTCTATAATTGCAACTTCAAAATCAATATTACAATAATTTACATTTACATTGCAATATGGCCCTACATCTTATAACTCTGAGCAAAAAGATACTTTTTCGTAAGATATTACAATCTCACTTAAAACCACTATTTTTATACAAAAATAATGCCAAAACAGTACCTACTTGTTTTTGTCATTTATTTTGTGGTAGTGAAAGTGCATCTGCATTTACATTGTTGAAGACAACATACCCTAAAAGTTAATATAATAACAATAAATTACTATTTCTGTTCATATTTCAGAATATTATAATTAAATTAATATTTTATTCTGAGCTCATGTTTTTTTATAATTTTTTTCTAATTCTTCACAAGATGTTCCTTTCATCTTATGAGATCTAGATAATTTTGGTAAACTTGTACAGATCTCTTCAACTATTGCATCGTTCAATGCTTCCAAAAGTCCTCTTCTGAAACATACACAACATTTCCCAGCATCATTGCTAAATATTAGATGTCTAGCATCGATGCCTATTAAAAACACAAATGTTGATATAAATTTGAAGAGGTAGCTACTAACACGGTTTAGTTAGTGGGTATAAAGAGAATGGAAAACCTTAGGTCTAACAAGAAGAAAATTAGGAAATGAAAATTTGGATGTAAAAGAAACGTTTTCGGTAGGACTTAACTATTATAACAAAGTATACCTACCAACTATTTGTTGAATTCTTCATTCAAGTTAATAATGGTAGCTAAGCAATACGAAGATCTAGAGTTGATGTTATTTTATTAATTTAATTTCCTTAGTGCACATGATTCCTTGTAATGAAGTAGAGCAGTTTATTCAAAAGAAGTGGCTGTTGTTGTTACACTAATGTGCTAAAACATAAAAATGTTTATTTCCTTTCTTTATTGACTACTATAAATTTACCCTATTTGTGAGCTCATGCTTTCATTTAAACTCCTCTAACTCTTCACAAGGGCCTCCTAAGCCCATAAAATATTCTTTCAGTTTTTATATAATAGACCTTTTCCTTTGCTCTATTTACTATTTTTCAATCAGAGTCATAAGAATAAGTTCTTGTGTCAGATATTGCTTACACCTATGAGACCATCTCTTCACGACACGAGAACCCACTGTGTATAATAAATAATCCACTTTAGTAAAAAACTCTTCTCTTCAAATCAGCTGGTTATCATCACTAGAACAAAAATAAAATTATACTTGGATCTTTTAAAATATTGCACTTAATAAGAACAATGGTTAAATAAAAATGATCAGAACACAATATACAGGATCAGTTAGGTACAGCCGGCCAAAAAGTTTTTAGCCACCCCCTGGCAACATTTAAAAAGCAACCAACATTACACGCCGTTTAATTTACACGGCGTGTAATGTTGGTTGCTTTTTAAATGTTGTTAGGGGGTGGCTAAAAACTTTTTGGCTGGCTGTACATGCTATCCATTAATCCAAGCATAAAGTTCAACCGTTCAACTAATTATGCAAGCAACATTTAAATATCAGAGATAGGTACAGAACAGTCATGTTTAAATTTACTTGAGATTATTTAAGAAATCAGGATACTGAAATGAATGATGGTAATGACCTAATGACTAATCGCTCTCAAGTCTGTCAAGTCCGCCAAGTAGTCTTGGAAAATCCTGTTATAATTCAGTCCACAGAGCATTCATGTTAAGTACATGTTTAAATTTCCATCGTTTTGCATTTTCAACATTTTATTCTTCAGAATATTTTGAATCTGGACGTGCTCTATACTTCTGCTTCACATTATCGACTTCTACTCTGCTTCTATAACCAGCATTTTAAGAAAAGCTTTTCAGAATTCTTAAACTTATTTGAACTTGATATCCAAAATAAGTATAGACAACCTGCGACAAATAAATTAAATTAATAAATAATAAAACGTTATGACAGGAAATAAATTATTTAGAAAATATGAAATTAAATTATAAAACATGTCGGTAAACACGTATTTGATCGGCGGATATTTATTTATATTCTTTACTAGAAGAATTCTATGAGATTTGTCCTGTTATGAAATACAATTTTCATTCTACATTTACTTATAATAAAGAAATATCCGCCGATCGAATACGTGTTCTGGACTTATTGCCAAATATCAACAACCTGCGCAGAAAGCAAAATTGTGTACTACCTCATATTTATAACTAAGGTTACTAAAGGTTACATAAATAAGGTGAAAACTCAAAACTATTGTGATAACAATGTTTGAACGTCTTTTTCTACAGCATTCTAACTTTCTCTTCTGTGCATTTAATGTTGTTTAGATTTAGCAAGATCTTTACCTACATGTTTTATAATTTAATTTAACTAGCCTAAAACGCTATGCCATCTATTTCTGTCTCCTTCTCTTCCTCTACACCTATTGCTGCCTCTCTCTCTGTCAATCTCATAATATGGCATCTCATCTGTACGTTTTATCTGTCATCTGACATCTGTCATCTGTAAGATTACTTGTAATGTAGATTGTCATCAGATTGTCATCTGTAAGATGACAGATTGGATGACAACTGTGATGAAAGATGAAATGACATATAGAATGACAGATAAATAACAGATAGGATGACAGATGAGTTAACAGATGAGATGATAGATGACCCTTCCTGACATTTAATCTCATCTGTCATCCCATCTGTAAATTTCCTCACTTCAAGACATTCAAAATACTTTTTAAAGTAGATTCTAGTGGCGTAGTCAAAAATTTGTTTCGATGGGATCTTTTCGAGTTATTTTACAAACTTCGCTTCTTTTAAACACGAATCATATGCGGTTATTAATGTTAGCCACCCTCAAAAAGTGAAAACATAAAATATTCGGCTCTATAAAAGTCAAATAATTTTAGGCGTCTTAATTTCCTTCCTGGAAGTACTGAAGTGATAACTGAGGAAGAAGGTTTGTTAAGTCACATTATTGAAGCCAAATAAAATCATCCTAAGATATTAAAATGTAGAGCAAACACCCTCTGCTTCAGGTAGAGAACCTACCTTGAGAATTTGTGCACATATTTCTTTGGTGTTCCTTTTGTTCGTATTTAATTTCCATCTTTAAGTTCTAAATAGTTTTCTGATGTATAGCTACTCTACTATTCAGAAATTCCTCCTGTACTTGCATTTACACAGCAAGATCAGGGTGGGTCGCCTACGTCCATTTTGACAAACTGTAAATAACTAATAGAGATTAATAGCAATTTAGACAAAAACAATTAAACTTTAACTTTTTAAGGAGAATGAGCCACTTCGTTCTTTTTCGGAAAGTTCAAACAATTCTGGGGTTCTTTAGCGTTTGATTTGACCTGCTATTCAATTTCAAGTTCCTCGGATAGCTAAAAAGAAAAGAAAAATATGAAACAGTAAGTAGTTATAAATTTAATTTAATTTTTGGTAAAGAAGAAAATAGTGATGGTATTGACACAATACTATAGGAAACCTCGACTTGTAGTCTCTTCTGTAGACAATAATTCTGATTTTAATCACAAAAATGTAAAAGTCTTGAAGATAACAGACATAATAATTAAATTAAGAAGTAATTTAATAAATGCATTGTCTTGTTGTGTCCTATATTCAAGCTCGTGGGAAAATTGATGCTCACGTAGGTAAATTCAGTATAAAAAGTATAAATAAATAATAAATCTATAAATAAATTAGTAGGTAATTATTCCAATGAGAACGAGTTTTTTTTTAAATTCCATTACCAAATTTTATAAATATTAAATTTTAGAGTAGTTTTTATAAATATCGTAATTAAATCAGTTTTTTACTTTTCAAGATTTTTCTCTCCACATTTATATTGTACTGTTATCTTAATCTTGCTTTTGTTCTTAAAAGGTTATAATTAATTGAGGGGATTAATAAAAATTCTTCTAGGTAGAGTTTATAAAGTTGCTATTTGGATATTTACTATATAAAGATTCTCCTGTAGGGAGAATATGAATTTTGGACACTTGTGCTGATCACGGACAATTTTTATAGAGTATTAGCACTATAAATGTCCCAACAAAATTTTGACAGAAGAAGACAAAATTTTTCAGCAATTTTTCGTTTCAGTATTTCTTTAATATCTCTTGGGCTTGACTTGTATTGGTCGGATCGGGCCCAAAATATTTTTTTTATTTGTAATGGTAATGAATTAATGATTGTCTCTTTAAAACATGCATTAAAATAATTTATGTTAATTTCCTAACCACAAAAAAATCCAAAACTGAACGTTTTCGTGTTGCGAATATGGTCCAAAAATATTAAGAGCAACGGCCAAAATTGGGATTAACCTCACCACATTTTTATAAGATTAAAGACAAAAGTTCAACATCGTTACAATTACAAAGCTAATTCAACCTCGTCTGTAGTAAAACAACTAAAAAAATTTTCCAAGAAAGTCATGAGACCATGAACGATTAATAGAAAGGTCGTAAAAAATGTCATCAAGTTACACTTTTATTATTAATATTTGCAATCTACCACCAATTTTCTTTTCTGTAATATTTCGTATTCAAAAATGAAAATGAAACAATGTTCAATGTTTAACAGTTTCAGCTCATTTTAAGCTTAATGGATGCTTGTATAATGTGTATCCTTGCTTGATCCAAAAGATCAACTCTCAACTGACCATTTCAATCTCAACCAGTTGGGATCCTGAGGTCTAATTAGGATCGTATTAAACATGACCCTATTAAATACATAAATAATAGCCGTAACTAGTTATCACTGTTTTCAAGGTACCTACTCAAAACTTGATTAATTAATTACAGTTTTCCTATATTGTTAAACACGTACATTGTATATAATAAACATAATTGGTAATTGTTCTTATACTTTTTGTAGATAGGTACAGTGCCTTCGTAAATAACATCAACCCACGTGACCAATTTGCTAGGCAACACCAACTACCAAGATTCGTGGTTGGTGGTTGGGTTGATGTTATTTACGAAGACCCTGTACTTATGGCTGTTTGAACTAATGCTAAGCAACGACTTAGGAATTGCCTAAATTGTTGGTTTATTAATGTAACCCCTAAGCCGTTGCTTAGCGTTAGTGCAAATGGCCATTAGAGTTCCATATTTAGGGTGGTTGAAAACAAACGTATACCAACCGATAACCGCCGAAAGCGGCGACTGTTCGTCTGGCCATTTTTTGAGTTTAAGAAGGCTTTATGAAACGGACTTAAGTCCGCGATCTCGAACTTAAGTTGGACAAGTGCTGAGCACGTGCTTAGCATCTTTTATAAAAACCAACCTAGGAGATTGCTAAGTCGATAGTTCGAGTTAGTGCGAACGACCATTAGTATCTATTATAATGTTTTGTAATTAGTTTTAATTAAATTAATCTGTTTTTTATTTTGAAGATAAAAGTAGCAATATTCTACAGGAAAGCTTTGCTTAGTTATTCGTAATAATCAGCTTTGAGAATCATTGAAATAATACTTAATTCTATTTTTTTTAAGATTTTAATCCACTCTTTGTTGATCGAATTGGTCCATTAGTGTATCACTAAACAGTGAGTCGAACAAGCAGTTTTTTGAGGACTTTTAGAACGCAAATAGAAGACTAATGAAGTGAAACAATTACGCAATTTTAAGTTCCTATAAAGGGTTGTTAGAAGAAAAATCCATCCACTTGATTTTATAGGTGGTAGTGAGCATTGAAGTTAAATTTTGCGGTTTTACTCCCATTTTACTTCCTAAAGCTTTAAAGCAGTGCTTCTCAAAGGGTGTGCCGTGAAAATCTCTGAAGTTTGCCGCAAAACCATATAAACATAATTTCAGTTAGAATAGTTAGTGGAATAGAGATATGGATATAGCGTAGAATGACGGATGTTGGCTCCCATTAGCAATTTTATTCTTGAGATTAAAAAAATTTTTTTTCGAATTCTATTACGCTCTCACAAAAGGGAAGCATCTTCAACAAATTGTGCAGAAATCCATATTGCAACTGTTAAAATCCATTTTACAAACTCCTATTTGGTGGGCTAGTTTCATTAGTCAATTAACGTCTTTTTATGCAATACCGGCAAAATTGGCTTACTTCTTTCAGAATAAATGAAGAAAACATGCTTCAGGTTTTTAGCCAAATCTAATGTATTAAAAGTCTCGCAATTGGGCTAGAATTTTTTGGTATTAAATCCCAAACAATTCCTTATCATAACTTTTTTCTCTCAGTTGATCAAAACTCGAGTTGTTTCTTATTTTATTTAAGAAAACGTGAAAGTGCAAGAAGAAGGCAATTTTTGTTAATGTTCCGGCACTAGTTGTATTAATAAAACTATCAGGAGTTCATTCATGACATAGAACTCAATTATATTCAAGAATAAAATTGCTAATGGGTGCCAACATCCGTAGAAATCTTAATTCTATTCCACTAGGTCCCATTAAATTCAATTTTCATTTTTTGCGGGTGTCGCGAAATTTTTGTTTCAGAAAATGTGCCACTTGCGCTAATAGACTGAGAATAAAATTTCAATATATAAAAAATACAAGATATCAAAGCTAAATTTCAACCCCAAGCGCAATATTCAAGATGGCAGCCAATATGTTTGTTTTAATGGAGCTAAAGTCAAGAGAAATTCCGTATTTTCTGAAAACTGGCAAGTCTTAAGCTCTCAGTGAGTTGAGAGTGATAACGTTTTCAGTCTGCGGCCCGGATGTACCTACGACAGCAAAAAGAAAACCATGTTCATAAAACTTTCTGTTTTGCTTTTGACAACATCCGGTAATGTCTCTCCCGACTCTAGCTCCTTGAGGAACGACCTTAAGGTAATTTTACTTCTAATAAAAATTGTAAGGCATAAAATATCTTTGCGAACAAATGAAGTTTATTTATCTTCAAGTTCGCATTTCCGGTTAGAATTTCGCTCTGGTACCTCAGGTAATTTGAATTCAGCATGGTCAAAATACCAAAAAATTGAAGTGACTTAATATTGGTAAATCGCGATACAAAACAAACTCATGAACTCGTGAGAGTAATCTAAAAAAAAACTGGAGATTCAGCGTCCGCTGAATGTTGTAATCATTGGGTGCATTCACCGGACGTAACAGTTGTGGAGCAGCTACCAACTGCTACATGCTACATCATTAGCGCTACTATCGTATGATGATTTAGTTAAGTGAGCAGGTATCATTTACATTACGTAAATGATACGCGCTCGATAAAATGGCTATCGCTGCGCACACGTTCCCATTGTAAGGGTAAGTCACCGAACGATTTGGTAGTTGCTCCACAATTGTTACGTCCGGTGAATGCACCCATTGCATTTATAAGCTTACACGAGTCCAAATATAGACAATTCATAATTTATGTAAACCCTTAGATAATAATGTTGTGATGAACAGACAATAACTATTTCATAAGACAAGCAACCTAGAACCTATATTTATGTACAGTCTCGTGCATATCTTTTGGCCACCGCGGCAATACGTTAGCACGAATTGTGGGTGCAACCATCATAACACCAACATACTTTGTTGAATTACTATTTGTTGGCAAAATAAATTTATCCCTCAGTTTGAGTAGGGAGGTGTTACTGACGGTTGAACCCACAATTCGTGCTAGGCGTATAGCCGCGGTGGCCAAAAGATATACACGTGACTGTACAGAGCTAGAGCTCATCTTTCTCGCCAGAATACGTGAGACTTTAACTTAACGCATATGATCATATGAATAATCATATATTATTATTATGTACACATTAGGAGTAGAGGATTTAGTCCTATGTAAAACTCCTGATTAACAGACGGAAAAGAGAAAAATTAGCAATATTATCCAGATAAACTGGTTACAATAACAAAAAAAAATAGAGACAGTAAAAAGCAATTCAAACAAGCGAAATTGAAAAAAAACTACAGACCTCGACCTCTGTAGTCCTGCATCCCTGGAGGTATATTTGTAAACAGCGGACGCGCGCGTCTGCTGTTTACAAATATGCGTCCTGGAGTATTAGTCAAGGGTAGTACATTGTAAGCCAACATATAATAGGGAACACGTCAAGTCATCAGTGCTTGATGTAAATATAGAGATTATCATCAAATACATATTTGTCATTCACAATCGTAAATAAATTTTTAATAATCAAGAATGACAAGGTTCTTTATGCATTTTTCTGAAATGCACATCATTTTTTAGTGTAATAGAATGGCTATTTACTAAAAATTATTAAAAAATAGTTAAGTTCTATATTACGTGATGGCATGTGTCATAAGTACCTGCCTAATTAGTTTTAATTATACATTTTCGTATCCTTGGTATAAAATGATTTTAATTACAAACAAGTGGTATTAGAATGAAAACGTATTATGCTAATATGAATTAAAACTAATATCATTATCCAAACTATAAGAAGATAATAATAAAAGTAAAAAAGACCTAATTATTGATCGTATCAATTTTAATTGTAATCATCGCAATTAAAACGTCTGCACTGTCGATCAACGTTTAAACATACGTATTAAAAATTATTTCCGAAGCATCTCTTGTCGAATAAAAATGTTCAAATGTTGTAAATATGAAAAACGTACCAAATAAACAGTCGCCAAGATCTTGATCTTGTGCAAAAATGATCAAGGTCTCAAAATTATAAGTTTAATATAAAAGCGGTACGAATTCAAGTTGCTATCCTTGCTTACGAACTGTATTAAGTCAGTTTGTAAACAATGTTAAGCAGTTGTTGATGAGATTTGAACTTGTGTAAACGCAAACTTGTTGCGGGGTTGATAAAAAAAATGGAAGTACTAAATGCTCAACGAGTTGTTGAAACTGCAAGAAATGCATTTCAACGAAATAAAACAAAACCTTACGAATTTCGAAAAAAACAATTGGAGTCGTTGCTGAAAATGTACGAAGAAAATACAGAAGGTATGCTTCAAGCTTTAGACACAGATTTGCATAAATGTCGAGAGGAATCCCTCTTTGTGGAAGTGGATTATTTAACGAACGATGTACGAAATCAATTAAACAATCTCAAAAAGTGGATGAAACCTGAAAAACCTAAAAAAGGGATGGAAAATTCCATGGACGACCTTCGCATAATCAAAGAGCCATACGGTGTCGTACTGGTTATAGGGTCATGGAATTATCCATTACAACTTACAATGTTGCCAGTTGCAAGTGCAATTGCAGCTGGTAATTGCGTTGTAATCAAACCTTCGGAGATATCGGTCGCTTGTACTAAATTTTTAGTTGAAACTGTCCCGAAATATTTGGATCAAGAATGTTATACAGTTTACCCGGGAAATGTGGAACAAACGCAACAGCTACTTAAAGAAAAATTTGATTACATTTTCTTCACCGGTTCCACGAATGTGGGTAAAATTGTTTATCAAGCAGCAAGTCAACATTTAACCCCTACAACGTTAGAATTAGGAGGTAAATGTCCTCTCTATTTGGACGATGTGAAAAACATGGACATAGCAACCAGTAGAATTATTTGGGGTAAACTATTAGCTTGTGGCCAAACTTGCGTTTCTCCAGATTACATTTTGTGCACCAAACAAGTGCAAGAAAAATTTATTAGGTCAGCTAATCAAGTCATTGAAAATTTTTATGGAAAGAATACGAAAAGCTCTAGATTTTATGGACGCATTATAAACGATAGGCACTTTAAACGGTTAAATAATTTGTTGGATAGTGGAAAAGTGGCGCTTGGTGGTGGAACAGATGAGGGAGAAAAGTATATTCAATTTACCATTTTAGTTGATGTCAAACCGACCGATCCGATAATGCAAGAGGAAATATTTGGGCCAATTTTGCCCATAATTACAGTAGATGATGTTGTCGAAGCAATACAGTTTATAAACAAAGGAGAAAAACCTTTAGCTTTGTATGTTTTTTCCGATAATAGTAGTGTTAGTAATTTGTTAATCAACAACACTTCGAGTGGATCTGTTTGTTATAATGATACCATAAGGCAAATTGTTCCTAAAACTTTACCGTTTGGTGGAGTTGGAAAAAGTGGCATGGGTGGCTATCATGGAAAATATGGATTTGATACGTTTACACACAATAAGAGTTATTTGGGTACAAGTTTAAGTAGTTTTAGTGAGAAGATGTTTGGATTACGTTATCCTCCTTACACTGATTTTAAAGTCAAAGCTTTCAGAATGTTGCTGAGAGAACGTTCTGGCGTAGGATTTCCTTTAAAATACTTTTGGCTTATTTTGATATACTTTTTAGGTGTTTCAACTGTGGTGTTATATAATAAAATTGTTTCTTAATGTGATTCTAAAAATTTACATTTTAATGGTGTTTATCTTAATCAATTTGGAAGTATAAAATAAAATCTGCGCCATCGTGTAAAAATCAAGTTTTTTGTAGTTTTTTCATAAATAAATAAAAGACAACAAATTATTTATTAATTCTTTTAATATCAAAATTAATAAATTTAAATAAAATAACGGTAATTAAATCTTCAAAAAAGTACTCCCCGGCGGGGAATCGAACCCCGGTCTCCCGCGTGACAGGCGGGGATACTGACCACTATACTACCGAGGACTTGGAATTAACTACATTTTTCGAACAATTACAGGGTGTTGTAAGAGATAAAATTAAAAATCCAAGAAAAATTTGTTATAATCGAGAGAAAAATTAATAATAATACCTAATAATAAAAATATTTTTTTGCATTTCTCGACATTTTGATTCCAAAATTGCAAACAAATTTTTTTTGATTTTTGAACTGAAATGTAAGGATGTATGCCCCCCCCCAGAGCAAAAACTATTTAAGCGATTTTAATGAAATTTTATTTTAGCCACTTTATAGTTATTTAATCAACTAACTAGTGCGTTAATAAGGCCGATTAATAATCGAGACATTTTAAAGCGCGAGAGTAGCGAGCGCTTTAATTGTTGAGATTATTAATCGGCAATTAACACACGAGTTGATTACTAAATTTTTCCGTCGATCGCCTCTCATTAAATTGAAGAAAATCTAATTTTACTGTGATTTTACTTCACGACAAAAAGTCAAGTTTTCAATAATATTCTACAATCAAAGGTATCATTGAAAACAAAAATGACAAAAAATGTCACAATTTCAATGCAATATTGGTGTGATTTGGTTGCCTATACCATAATTGATCGTTAATAGAAAATTGATCGTTAAGGGTGGTATTTAGTAGAAAAGAAATTCACTTTTTGGATAGAAAGTGATAAAAAATGCTACCTTGACAACAAAAATTAATTAAGTATTTAATTTAATTCCAAAAAGTGAACGCATACTACATCTATACTTTTCTCTCACTACTAAAAGTGGTAAAAATCCACGCTATGGCAGAAATTGTGACAGACACTTTGTCAGCGAGTATGCATGTCAATTGGTCAATTCCATTAAAATACATACACATAGCCAAGTCGCATTGAAAAGTCAGCCATCTACAACAACATTAGGCATTTACGAAAATTGTACCAGCAGGTATCTACTATTTACTATGCGGTAGTCAGCTGAGGCTACGGTAGATGTATCTGGTTAGATAATTTTCGTAACGTGTTGGGATACACAACAGTTTTTAGGTTATAGGTTATGTTTCTTTGAGTTTACCTGAGTTGAGCCCATTTACCGTGAGTGAACGTCGGTTTACAAATCATCAACCAGGTAGATGCACCGGTGTATCCGGTAAAATATTCAAACGCTACGCAAAAGTACCGATCGCATTTTCGAACGCTACTGGTAGAAGGGGTATCTACCGGTACAATTTTCGTAAATGCCTATTAGTACACTAATTTATGACGTTTGTGATTAATTTGTGTTACTAGATTACCAAATGACGGCGAGTAAAAAATTTTGCAAAAAAAATAATTTACAAATTTTATTCCGCAAGATCTTTCAAAATACTCAATACTTTTCTACAAATAAGGTGTCAAATGAAAGAGAAAGAATAGATTTAGAAAATGAGTATTTTGAAATTTATAATTTTTTTGTGTTACGTTGCTGATTTTATTACTTTAAATATTATCAATTTTTTCCTATTTTCCAAGTCTCGTTTTGAAGCATAATGCCCCAAAAATTGAAATTTCGAGATACTCATTTTCTAAGTTGAACCTTTACCTTTAACATATTTTTTGAATTTTTCCAATAGAGTCCCTAATTTAAAAGATCTTGCGGAATAAAAATGTGTCTAAACCCCATTTATTTCTAATGGCATAATGGCATAAATGCCACCCTTAATAAGGGTTATTAACGATCAATTTTTTATTGGTTAATGACATCCATTAACAATCGATCGACGGAAAAAATTATTTCATCGGCAAAAATAGCTTTAATAATAAATCTATACAGGGTGTTCAAAAATAAGGTGGTTATTTGGGGCCAAATTCATTTCTACTTGGCTATAAGATAGTACATATGAGTCGCAATTGAAAAAAAAAATTTCAAATTTTTTTATTCAAAATGGCGGCCAATAGAATGATTGTCCCATTTTGTGGTTTTTCCCTTATAACTTGGCCGGCGATCGTTATTAAAAAAATTTCAAAATGGCACTGTACAGCCAAAATATAGGGCTTTCGTCCTAAACAAATTGATTTTCAAAATTGCCTACCTTAGAGGAATCAAAGTAAGTAAAAATTTTGAAATGGATTTTCTCAAAAACTGGTCCGACCAATTTATACAGATTTGGATATGTTATAGACAACGCGATTCTCTATCTAACTCTAAATTTTTAAAGACTTTTATGACGCGAATTCGGAGTTATGATTTTTTGAATGTCAAAACTTTGAAAATCTCTAATTTCTTTTGTAATGAAAGTGAAAACTTGAAATTGGATATTTTTATCAATCCCATGAATATCTATTATTTGAAAATATTTTCAGTTAACAAAACGCTTCCGGTTGAACTGGAAATTACAAATATATTAAAATTTTTGGGAACACCCTATATATTTTTTAATATTTTGAAAGCTCGTAAAATGAGCTATTACACGATACTAAACACTTAATATTTTGACTTCCGGATTAACCGGAAATAGGATCAAATTTTTTAATTTAAATGGAACACCCTGTATATTTTTCAATATTTTGAAAGCTCTTAAAATTAGCTTTCTGAAGATATAAAATAATGTACATTTTGAACTTCAATTTATGCCAAAATTGCTAAAATACCTAAAAATTCTGCTTACACACAGAAGTCCCAGGTTCAATCCCTACATTAACATAAAAATAAATTTAATAGAAAATTACAAGATTTTTTTTATTAAAATTTAATTTTGATCTCTTATGAGATCAAAAGTATCTAAAATATCTAAAGTATAAGAATTCAATGTATTTCATACATTGAAGAAAATGTTAAACTATAAACTTTTAAAGAAATGCACAAAAAAATACAACAGGAAAAAGTTCTTCGTATGGCCACATCCGTTGTTTTTTAATTTATTTATCAACTAATGAAATAAAAGCCTCTTCAAATTAGCATAAACTAATTGAAGTAAATAAAATCAAAACACGACCAGTTAATTTCATTTTTTAAATTTATTTAACTAATAAAAGCTCCACCTAATAAGTACCACATCTTTAAGACCACTGGCTAAAAACCTCTTCAGTAGGCTTACATTAAACCTACTCCAAGTATACAAAATCAAAACGATTGAATTTTTAAAACAATAATTTTTTTATATAACACATCTTTAGATTTTTACAATTAATTTATAAAATTTAAATAAAAAATAAAATAATTTTTAACTCTTCATAGCTTCATTCATTACAAACACCTGGGCTACATCATCATACGAATAAGTTCGTTTAAATGAAGTATCTTGCAATCTAATTCCGGAAATTGATTGTAAACCAGGCATCATAGGAAAAACAGTAAATTCTAATTCTTGAATACCTCGTGGTGGTAAAGGTTCTAACTTATAACCAGACAAACCTAACCAACACATTCCTTCCATAGGTTCTAAAGATAAATGCAAATCTGCGGTACGTTCACTAAAAACAAACGTTTTATTACGTATATAGTTATATTATCATTAAGCGACAAACCAATTATTGAGTAATTTACATCTAAATGTAAACGATTCCTCTAAAACTACAAAATTAGGAATTTCAATCACAGATAATCTAATATCATCATAATCTGGGCTCTGCAAATATCAAAATAAATTTTAAATATACATAACTGAACACTTTACCATTCTTTGAAGTTGACTAGTTTGTAAACGACCCCTTTCGCCTAAATTTGATCTCCACACAATATCGAGCTTACCAATATTGGTAGCTCCACTTAATAGTTTTAAATCGGCAGCAAGTTTAGGATCAGGAGTTAAACAGTATAAAAACTGACAACTTGCTTGTGGTTGCAAAAAAGTTATTTTGCCAAAAATGCTTTCTCCACTAGGTGAAACATTTAACGAAGTAACTAAACACAAATAAGTGTAAAAATAGAAAGCTTTAAAGTGTACAATTTACCATTAAACAAATGCGATGCATCTAGAGCAACTTTTTCTAAATAAATTGGACCTGCAGTTGTATTTTGTACTTGTGCTTCTAAATAAACATCGTCAGATTCTGCATTATAAAATTTTGTTTTAACATCTAACGGTTTCAAGACAGTAATTTTGAAAAACTTGCGAAAAGACATTGAATTCCCTGTAGGTGACTGATATGTAACTTCACAAACCAAACTAAAAAAGAACTTTTAAGCTCGGACAACAAAAAAATATAAATAATTACATGTGGGTTCCAATCTCTTTAACTTCATGGTGGATAACTATATTAACCTTTTCGTTAGCATCTAATGATGGTGTAGGTGAGTTCATCGATAATGGTAGCCTCTGTGTACTCGTCTGAAGATCAACCTAAAAACAACGCTTACATTTTGTGCTCGTCAAGACAAATATCACTTACCTTAACAGCTACATTTGTAATATCTTGTTCAGATTCGTTAAATACGCAAACGTAACTAGAAAATGTTTCTCCTAAATAAATATTTACAGGACTTTGTGGTAGTAATAAAAATTGTCCTAAATTAATCGTCTCTAAACCTCGGACAGAAGTAATATCTTGTTGTAATGCTACATTTAGCAAATTTTCCGGCAAATCTTTGTTGTCACACGTTACTGGCAATAATGATGCTAGAGTGGGTCTCGTAAGACGCATAACTGAAAACATTTATGTAAGTTTAGTTACGATCGGTATTATTGAAAATACTATCAACTCTTACCTTTTAAACCTAAGAAGTGCTCTTCTGTTTCCATCTTGACTTTCTACACTATTTATTCACTTAACCATACCTCACAGAGGGGTACATTTATTTAAAAATCGGTTTTCATTGATAAACTAAAAGTGAAGTTTACAATGCAAACATAACCTTACTTTTTGATTAACGTCAAACACCAGTCAAACACCCATTGAAATTTCCAGTGGCGTACCTAATTCTTATTTCGTTGTATTCTCAACTATTTAACCTTTCAGTACTAACACTCGGTGTCACAGACCGACGAGTTTTATTTTTATTAATATCTTTGAAATACGAACTGCTAGGGTTGGGAGGTTATCAGTACCTTTAAACTAAATGCTCTCACACATTTTTTTGAAGTTTGCAAGCATAAGTTTGTAATGGTTCAATTATAATAATTGAATTCGGTCTGAGAGACCGACGTTAGTAAAACAGTAACTAAAAATTTTCAATATTTTTTCTAAATTTTTAAATTTTTTTAGTTAAAAATTATTTTTTTCCACTTGTCTTGAATAGAAATAGGATAACAAAAAAACAGAAGAGATTTTTGCATTTATTTCAATTAATAAGTAGCTTTTTTTGGTGCATGCGGTAATATGCTCTATATGTTCTAACATGTAAAATGCGACAAATGTTCTATCCAAAATATTTCAGCTATTGTTGAAGATGAAAAAAATATTTTTACCTTTTTAGAAGTGTTGTTCTTAGGTTTGTTTATAATATTACTAGTTATTAAAAAATTTTGTTTAATTCGTTTGAAATCGCTTATTTAATTTATGCATCTTTTTATTTTTGTTTATTTTTATAAAAGTGATTTTTGGTTATTAAAATGAATTTTTTTTTGCTAAAATTATAGTTAGTCCCCAGAAAAATTACTAAATATTTGAAATAATTTCTATTTGCAATAAAAAAGTTGTAAAAAATACGTTAAAAAAAATTAAAACTAAGGGCGGTCTGTGAGACCGGCGTTAGTATGGATGTTATAGGATGGCATGTTAGTACTGGAAGGTTAATTAAAAGTAATGGGGAATTAGACTGTACCTGTAATTACCTGTAATTTGTAATTTTTGGTAATGCCAATGTATAGACCAATTAAAAGCGATTAATTCTCTTTTTTTAATTTTTCTATAACTAGTAAATTAAGCCCAAAAATAATTTTTTAAAATGCCTTTAACCGAAAAAGGTCGTTTTTATTCATGTTGCAACAGCTACAAAGCAGGTGAGATATAAAATAATACAATCGAAAGTAGTTAGACAGAGATAGACAATTTAGTTGTTTTTTTCAAAAATGTAGTTAAAAGTGATGTGTAAAATCGAATTTTGTTATATTTTTAACTTTTTCTATTAGAAGATTCTATTAAGAAGCTCCCTTAACGTACTGTTTCTTGGGAATTTTTTGCTGCTAAGTTCGCCTCAAGTTAAACTGACGTTTAACAAATGTCAAATATATCACTCTTAAAATGTGTTTTTGGTTTGTTAATTACTGCAAATTATGCTTTTACAACATTTTTGAGTATTGTTTTTATTTTTTACATAATTAGACATGATAATTTATTTAAATTATATCAAAAATAGATTATTATAATAATTAATACAGCGACATCTATGAATAATAGAAGCAAGGTTGACGTGACAGTTGTCATTCAGTGATCAGTGTTCCCACCATGAACAAATAAAATTCCTATCACACATATGCCAAATCTTTAAAAAAAAATTTAATTGTTAATAAAATACCGAAATAGAAAAATTAGTATAGATAACACGTTTCATAAGGCTTGTTAACGTACTCGTCCTTTAGAAAACTCGCCGCAAGCGGCTTTTTTTCTAAACTTGGACTCGTATACGTTAACAAGATGCCTTATGAAACTAGTGCTCTAATATACTATTTTCCAATCCAAGAAAGTTATAATCGAGAAAAAAAAAATTTTTTTTATTGAAGTTCTCAACGTTTTGAGTTACCCCGATTCCAAAAATCGAAAAAAAATTTTCAATTTTTTGAACCAAAATGTCTGTGTGTGTATGTATGTCCGACACTCGGTGGAGCAAAAACTACTGAACCGATTTTGATGAAATTTGATTCTAGCCACTTTAAAATTATTTCATCGGCAAAAATAGCTTTAATAAGAAATCTATACAGGGTGTCCAAAAATAAGGTGGTTATTTTGGGCGCATATTTGCAAATTTGGGCCAAATTCACTTTTACTTGGCTATAAGATAGTACGTGTGAGCCCTAATCGAAAAAAATCAAAATTCTTAATTTAAATGGAACACCCTGTATATTTTTCAATTTTTTGAAAGCTTGTAAAATTAGCTTTCTTAAGATATAAAATAATGTATATTTTGAACTTCAATTTATGCCAAATTTTACAAAAAAGTAAAATTTTTGAAACAGTTTATACCTAAAAATTTTGATCACATACAAGTCCCAGGTTCAATTCCGGACTGAATAAAATACATTAAAGAAAATTTTAAATTATAAACTTTTAAAGAAGTACACAAAAAAATACAACAGGAAAAAGTTTCTCGTATGGCCACATCCGTTGTTTTTAGCACTATTTTCATAAAAAAAATTTAAAAAAAAAACAGTCTAATTCCGCATTGTAATGAAATTGAAAACAATAATTACATTCAATAAATCGTCGTCTGCGTTGTTGATCTGTCGTAGATCATTTTAATGTGACCTAATTTTACTAAGCCTGTTAAATTTGCTATAAATTTAAAATCCTTTTGCATTTAATAAAACTTAAAACTTAAAAGAAATTCCTTCAAAAACATAATATTCATAATCCATTTAATGGGGAATTGGACACTTGTTTTTTTATTTATTATTTTGAAACTAGAGTTTATTTTGATCTCATAGCATTTTTTATTTTTTCTCTAACTCGAATATTAAGCCCAAAATAAATTTTTTAAAAAGGCTATGACGTAGCTACTAATATATATCCAGCTCTCTTCTTACTATAGAAAGAAATATAGAAGATATATATTAGTAGCTACGTCATAGCTTTTTTACAAAAATTTATTTTGGGCTTAATATTCGAGTTAGAGAAAAAATTTTAAAAAGTGATAAGTTTTTTGTTTAGTTCCTTACATTTTTATAGAAAAAAGTACAAAATTCGATTGTAGTCCAGTTCCCCATTGTGATACCCCCTTTAGAAGAAATTTTATCTACTGCCATGGTTCTGTCAGAACTCGAAAGCACGTGTAGTGTTAAGGTTAAAGGTTATGTCAAAAATGTCTTATGTGGATTTTGATTCATTTATAAAATTTCACGAACAGCAATTAGTGTCATCAGGTGTTCCAAATTATTTTTGGGGCACACTGTACTATAAATTAAAGAACTTATCCTTTGATGCAGGTGATGTTTTCTCTTTATTTAAAATCGATTATGATGATGAAGAAGTGAACGAGTACGATCCTCTATGGAAATTAGAAGTTCAAACAGAAGGTGGCATTAAAGCAGCCAATTCTAAACATATTTACTTAGTAGATCATGCTTGGACGTTTAAAATACAAAATGCACGAAAGCAATTACAAGAGAAACCTACGCTTAGAGAACGAATGGCTAATATTGTTGGTTTAGATAGTAATTTAGAATCGGAAGACTTATCTGAACAAATTTTTAATAAGTTATGGAAGTATTGCAAGTGTTACAGTTTAGCAAATGTAGGAGGTGTCGAAGAAAAGGTTGCAATTTGGTACATGATGGATGAAGTTGGTAGTGCGGTTCAACATAGTGAAGATCCTAATTTTAAAGTTGTGCCTTTTGTGTATTTTCCAGAACATATTGTTTATTGCTTATTATTTCCAATTAAAGATGTAAATAGTGGAGATACAGTTACACACAATTTTGTCGACAATGCAACTGATGAACAAGAACGAAAAGCTTTTTCTTTACCTTGGGTTTACACATCGTTCTTAGACCTTGATTTCAAACATGAAGTTCCTAATCCTGATTATTTTTTAAGTGGTCACGTCGAAGAAACTTTACCTATTTTATCAAAATTGCGTGAACTGCCACAAAATAGAAATAAGTTTAAAGTCTATGCCGAGTATTCTGTAGTACAAAAGTTTTTAAATGATAGTAAGTTTGAATTTACTTTAAGTGAAGACGAAGCTGATATTTTATGGTATACGAGACATTTTAAAAATTTTGAATTACTTTCTGAAACTAGTCGTAAGTTAGTAAATCAGTTTCCTTTTGAATATGTATTAACAATTAAAGATTTATTATGTATAACATGTAGACGTCAAAGTCAGTCTGTAAGCGATTCGATGTTTGTTTCATCTCCACCATGGCTTCCGACGACATACAATTTAAAAACTGAGCTTGTTAAGTTTGTGAGTTACTTTCAAAATCGAACAAAAGAAGGTTTAGGAAATTATTGGATAATTAAACCTTTTAATTTAGCAAGAGGATTGGATACTTATATTACAAATAATATCAATTTTATTGTTCGTTTGCCTGTAACTGGTCCTAAAATTGTTCAAAAGTACATAGAAAATCCAGTTTTGTTTTATCGCCCCGAATGCAGTGGTAAAGTAAAGTTTGATATAAGATACGTAATTTTGTTAAAAACTGTAAAACCATTGGAAGCATATATTTATAAAAATTTCTTCTTACGATTTGCAAATTATCCTTTTGAGCTTAAACATTTTGATTTATACGCTAAACATTTTACAGTAATGAATTATGTCGAGAATGCAAAAACTCTCAAACACATGCTTTGTAGCGAATTTAAAGAGGAATGGGAAAAACAGTATTGTAATATTTCATGGGACGATGTAGAAAAATCAGTATTGGAGATGTTTAGGGAGATGCTTTTGTGTGCTATTTCAGAACCTCCACCTTGTGGTATCTCAGAGAATCCACAATCTAGAGCTATGTACGCTGCTGACATAATGTTAGAGTGGGCGGAAAATGGTAAAGTTCAACCAAAATTACTTGAAGTAAATTGGACGCCCGATTGTAAAAGAGCTTGTGATTATTACCCAAATTTTTTTAACGATATATTTAATTTGTTGTTTGCTAATGTTTATAATTCAGATGTTTTTACTAAATTATAAATTTGTATTATAATGTATTGTATGGATTGTATTATTTTTGATGTTTAATAAATTTGTAGTATTAGCAGTTTCTTAATTTGTTCTCTTTATAAATACTGATCTATAAAATGATGAGAAATGGGCAGAAATCAAGATTAGAAAGGAAATTCAAATAGGAGCTAATAAGAACTAGACTGATCTAGAACTATTTAGTGCTTATTATTATTACGTAGAGAACAGACTTTCAAACATAAAAAATCCCAAAAATAGCGCTTGTTGAATGTTGATTCAGTAGGTACTAACAGTAAGATATTTAGTTCATGTAAAACGGCCCTTAGTAGAGCCGTAGCCAGGACAAACTCAGCCTTCCCTGAAAATTTTTAAGCCTAATGTTCTAGCCAGAAGTAAGAATTTCGCAACAATAGTAAAACTATAAGTTCCTAACTGGTGCCGAGGAAGAAAACATTGATTTGCAAATTTTGAACAAAAAACTTCCATCCTCGGAAGAGACTATAGCGGTCTGAACAGATTTATACAAACCCAGAAGAGAAAAAGCCCTGATTTGAACTTTTCATCCTCCCTTGCAATTTTTAGAGCCTGCCCTGATAACACAGTCTGGCTACGGCCCTGGTCCTTGTAATTATTCTTATGTTATAATAACGATCAAGCTCCCTTTGTTCTTTCAGATGATGCTGATTTCTTCTCACTCAGGGACATCTCATTAACGTTTTTTTAAAAACGTAGAGAATTGAAATTAAAAAAATGTTTTTGATTTTTCTCGATTGTAACAACTTTTTCTTGGAAAAAGTTAAAAAATTGTGATGACCTCAATGCGCTTAAGGTTTTAAAAAATGAAGTGTTATATAAATCAGTGAATGGAGATAGAAAGAATATTTTCGTATCGTGAAAAGGGATGGAATTTTACATTTTATAAACAAAATATTGCTTACTCAAATTTCTTTAGTTAAAAGTTCATTCACATTTAGTTATTCGTAGTTAAAAAGCGCGTTTTTGTTGTTTCTTTTAACTTCATTAAAATGACTAAAAGAGTCATTTTGGAAACCGATTTTGAGTTATTTGCTTCTAAAAGACAAAAGTTAGCCGTGTGTGAAAATACTAAATTTTTTGTAAGTGTATTTTTTTTAAATTTACTTCCTAAGGTAAAAAATAAGAACTAAATAAGTAGGTAATAACCAAAAGCGATGGGCCAAATGGTTCTATCACAATTGTTTAATTGGACACCCAAAAATCATCAGTTTTGAATGTGGAATCATATAGTATTTTAAAATAAGCAATTCAGCAGTTGAATTCTTAAAATCAGATTTTGGGAAAAGTTTTGTAACAGCAAAACAGCATTTTTATTCTTAATCGGTCGAAACTATCACTGTAAAGGCCGCGCCACACACACAGGCTTGCGTTCCGGTTTGGCCTGTGCAGGTGCAGACGGCTTATTTTACAGACCAAACTGGAGCGTCTGGACATCGTTTAGACGACCTGCGCAGACTTTGACTTGACCTGTCCAACTTTATTGGCCCGACCACACACACAGGCTTGCATTTCGGTTTGACCCGTGCAGGCGGCTTGCACAGGCCAAATCGGAGCGTGTGGACACCGTTCAGGAGGCCTGCACAGGTCAAACCGGAACGTCTGGACAGCGTTCAGGCCGCCTGCACAGACCCAACCGAAAGGCAAGGCCTGTGTGTCGACGAGCCTTCAAGTGTTTCTTTAAAATTTTCCTGTACAGGTCTGACAGGAGTAAAAGCCTGTACGTGTGAACGCAAATTATATTGTCGGTTTTCCTGCGCAGGCCAAACCGGAAGGCAAGCCTGTGTCTGTAGCGCAGACTTAAGCTTGTGGATAAAAGTCCTAACCTAATTTTGACCTAAAGGCTGAGGAATTTGACGAATGGCTTCTACGACTTGAATGCAAAATTTTAACTTTCTCAAATTGCCTGTTCACTATTTTTTAAATATCTTCTCTTGTATTGGTCGGACCGGGACCAAAAAAAATTAATTTGTTTGCACTGAATCTCTCTTTAAAACTCACCGGGTTAAAATTATTTATCTTAATTTCGTAACCTAAAACATTCAAATCTGCCCTCATTGGTGGAGCGTAGTTTTTTTATAAATAACTTTAGTTTAAATTAATGTTATGGCATAAAACTGAAGAAAGTTATAGCTCTTATAGTAGCAAATACGTGTGCCAAATGTTGATTGAAAAATATTAAGAACACGGCCAAAATTTGAGTTTTGGTTTAAATTTTCTTTTGCATATTTTCTGAGTCAGCCAAAATTCAAATTTTGGTTTTTAATATTCTTGGATCTTCATTAAAAATTTCATTGGAAAAATAAGCTTTTAAATTAAATCTACATATATACAGGGTGTCCCACAATAAAAGAGTTGCTTACATTAGTTAAACGTGACTATAACTTAGTCCCAATTAAATATTTTCTGGAGACCACCATGGATAAAAATTAAATTTTAGGTAGCCGACTTCTTCGCTTATAATACTGAAGGAGAATGGCGTTCCTTCTATAATCTGCAAACCGACAAAGACCTTAAAGTAGGCGGTGAAATTTCTTTAAATTGTAACGGAAGAATGGTTAAAACAAAAAAGTTGGATCTTGTTTTAGGTTCTACATTGGAAAGCTGGTAAATAAAAGTAGTAATACAATGGGGATTCTAGACCGGATGTGACGTCACAGCCGACTAAAAATGGCGGGAAATTCAAATATGGAGGCAAGTGGTCGTGTAATTTAAAATTAAAGATGGCCGCCGGATGTGACGTCACAAAAATGGCGGGAAATTCAAATATGGAGGCAAGTGGGCGTGTAATTTCAAAATTAAAGATGGCCGCCTGATGTGACGTCACAAAAATGGTGGTAAATTCAAATATGGAGGCAAGTGGGCGTGTAAATTTAAAAAGCAAGATGGCGTTGAAAAAGGGGTGTAAAGTAGGTGTACGATTTTAAAAAAGGGGTGGGAAGTGGGAGTACCAATTTAAAAATTCAAAATGGCCCTCAAAGTTACTGGTGGTAAGTTGGAAAGTGGGATGTGGGATGTGGGATGTAGGATGTGGGATGTGAGATGTGGGATAGTGGGATGTCAAAATGGCCGTAAATTAGGCGTAACAATCTGCCTTGGGGGGCCCTGGGGGCCTGAGGCTTTAAACTTTCAAAGGAGGCTTAAGTCCTTGTCTTCGACCTAAGAAGTGTTCCTTGGGGGGCCCTGCATTTGACGAAAAACTTTTAAATGGGGGAGGATCCAACATCTGAAGGGGGCCTGAGGCTTTAAACTTTCAAATAGGGCTCCTGGAGGAGACTTTGCAATCCTATTGGCTATATTCGTTTCTTGCATCTTATTGAAAAAGGGGGCGCTTTGAGGCCCTGCATCCAAAAGGGACCTGATGCTTTAAACTTTCAAAGGAGGTTTCGGTTCTTGCCTTAGACTGAATAAGGGGTTCTTGGGGTCTGGTATTCAACAAAGAACTTCTGAATTGAAGGATCCAACATCTGAAGGGGGCCTATAAATTTAAACTTTGAAATAGGGCTCCTGGAGGAGGCTTTAAACTTTTCGTATGAGGGGCCGCGTTTTCTAACATGCACATAGAGAAAATGGAACACTATGTCCGATTGTTAAATTCGAGTGGGAGATTGTGATATTCTTCTTACATTAAATGCTCTGTTTTATAAAAACCTACTCATCATAAATAACTAAGTTAAAATTGACCTTGGTGCTAATTATAATTTCAATTTGCAAGCTTTACGTACATTACAAATAGCGACTTTAAATTCTTGAATAAATTAAAAGAAACACAAACTAAGCAAAATTTGTAATGACACATTCTTCTATCTAGCAATAGTTGAATTAAAAAACAAAACAACTAAAGCAAATTTAACCATGGCACATTGAATTTTCGGGGATTTCCAGATGTAATAGCGTTTGACTTTATATCATTTAAATCAAAATTCTTCGCATATTTGCTTAACCCTTTTTTGATGTGAAAAAATTAAATTATTTTTTTAAAAAAACCACAATCACCTCTCTAAAAATTTTCAAACTGTTATTAAAGGAATTGAATTTAAAATAGAGAATTATTAAATTTAAAATATCATAAACGATTTTTTTGAAAATTTTTGAACTCTCTAAAACTAAATTCATGTTAAAAATTAAACATTAGGTATTTAAAAAATTTCATTCAGGAAACAAACCTTTTTAAAATTCAAAGATTATAATTAAAGTTTAAAAATTAATAATAATTAATTAAAGTTTATTTGATTTGGAAAATGTATAAATTATAAAAACAAACTCTTATCATAGTACAATGACATTTCTGATAGGAAACAAACAATGCTGACCATACTTTTTTATTGTCTGTAGTTTTAAAACCTTTTCTTTGCAGGTCCGTAATAAAACAATATACTAATACTCCTAATCAAACAATATACTATTCTATAAGTACGTTTTTTTAAATTAATAGTAATCACCGATCATATTGTAAGTTCTTGGCATACGAATTTTAGGATTCCAAGTTTTACATTGACTCACAAATCGGTCATATCTTAGAGTCCTCGTTCTATTGGCTATTTTCGTACACGTACCTCCAATAAAACGTTATGGAATCACAGGGATGTTTTCAGTAAGTAAACAAAAATATTTAAAAAAAAAGTAAAGCTTTTATTGTTACATTATACTCGTACAAATATTTTTTAACATTTTTTAAAATGATATTACATTATTACTCGTATTATACTTTAAGTACTTTGAACTATAACAATTTTATCAGATGCACCATCAGTAGTTCTTCCATATTTATCTATAGGCATTATGCTAGTATTTTAGCTTTCTTCAATAATTTTCGGCTTCTCGTTGATCCATATACTGCTCAAGATCTCTGCTGGGCCCTTTAATTTACTATGCTTGTGTTACTACATTTGATAGCGGGTTGTATGTAAAGATTTTATCGTGGAGAATTAAACAGTAAGCTGTTGTGTTTGCTTTTATATTTTCTCCAGTTTCAAATTCTAATCGTACTTCGATTGGTCCTTTTTGTAAGACTTCTTTTTGTCTACTACAGTCAACAACAATAATAGGTGCAAGTTGTTTAAAGTCTCTAGGACTTAACGTAGGTTCATTAACCTTGTTGTAATATGAGGTTTGGAAATTAGCAAACATGTGATACAGAGTGGAATAACGATTATTTCCGTAACTGATGTTTAATCCATCGTACGGATATCTTTCAGAGTTTAAGAAAATTTGTAAATTTTTCAAATCGCAATTATCGAAAACAGCCATGTTGGCCTCATGTTTTTGTTTTTTGTCAGTAGAAAATGCTATAATAACAAATCTAGGAGTTTCGACTCTAGTTGTTGTCTTAATGGCCCAAGAATGTCGGTTTGTCTCAGATAATTTAGCATATTCGTGTAATTCCCAAGATCTAAAAGCTATGGGAATATTCATGTTTTTCTCCACGATTTCAGTTAAACGTAACTGTTCATGTAACGAAACCGTTATATGAGGTATTTTCCAAGATAATTTACTGATGACAACTTCATAATTTTCGGCTGGTGAATTGTTGATAAGAGCATCTACATCATTATTACTTCTTATTAAAACTAATTCTTGTTTAGCGTTCAACATTATGTGTTGATAGTCTTCTGCAAAACCTAACCACATTTTCAAAGGAACACAAGCATTGAAATTACCATAGTTATCCACTGAAAATTCATTATCAAGACTCCATCCTGCATTTTTTAATAGAAGATCATCGTTGCGGTTGAACGACGGGTAGCCTTTCAACGTGGAAGTAATACCTACATTTCTACTGGAATCGATTACTATCCCATTCAATTCGTATCTGAGCTCGCTGAATAGAAATGCTAAGCCATTATTAATAAATTTAATTGATGAACTGTAGGCACCATCGCTATTTCTAATTTTTCCTTCCAAGTAAATATAACTTCGGCTAGGTAAAGTGTAAGTGTCTGATTGTTGAATTGGAATGCGGATTTCGTCATTACTATTGAAACTACTATTTGCATAAGGTTGATGTGTATGATATTCCGCATTAGTTATAGAATTATCTTCTTCGATTTCGGAGGTGACGTCTAAAATATTCATTTTAAAACTTTGAATCCCAAAGCTTTCAAAAACTCTCTGTTTTGTGGTGTTATCAACTTGAATGACGATGTGGAACTAATGCTATCTTGCGGAGAGTAATTACTTTTATCAAATTTGTTAGAACAACTACACTTGAATGATGACGATGAGGACCTAATTCTATCTTGAGGAGAGCAATTACTCTTATAAGATTTGTTAGAATAATTACTGGTGTTATACCTAATGGGCATAATTTAAACGTTTTAAATGAAGTCGCACAGTGATAGTTTCCCCTCGAAAATTGATTAATTTACCGTCTTGATTAACTATTTTGATAGAAATGGACGACACCGTTCTTGCGTTGATCGGTAAGTAAATGACGTTAGACGGTGATTCAACGATTTTATATCCGGGAGGTACTTCGGGAAAAAATTGATGAATAATGTGACTTAATCTACCATTTCTGTAAGATCCCATGGTGAGATTACATTCTACACATATAGAATTCACACTTAATATTTTTACAGGTAAATCAGATTCTTGCCATGTATGAGGAGTAAGGGATTTCTTACTGAAGCCTAAAAGAGATCCGATGCTATTGTTTTTTTCAAAATGTATCGGTACTGAACATTTTATCATGACTTTTAAGGTATTGTTGTTGGCCTCCATGGTGAAAGTAATATTTAATTTTCTTTCTTCTAAAACCTTCTGTATATATTTAGCAATGTCGCTAATTTCATACGCTCCGTAAGGAATCTTAATAAAGTGAACACCATCATAATGAAATATAGAATTATTTTCGTCTATATTAAATATACTGTTGTATGTTTCCAAATTTGTTAAGCCTAAACAATATTCTCCATCATTAAGTACTATAGGAGGACTCGCTTCTGACGATAAATCGGATTTATCTCCGGTTAATGTAAACGTGTAAGACATGCTTTTCTGATTGCAAGACTCTGAATGAGAGCAAATGTCCTCGTTTAAGAATTTTAAACTTGACTAACCAATTTTTGTTAATTATTGTATTCTAACTTCATAGCTAAGCATATTATACTGTACAACTAACTAAAAACTGAAATGAAACTAACTAAAGTTTCATAAAACGCTAGTAGGAGGTATAGGTAAATAAGTTGGTATTTGCTCTAGACTCCTAGTACATTAAATACCGTTCAAATACCGTTATCGCTATTTAAGATACTGTTGAAATACCGCTGAAATACTGTTATCTGTATTTCAAATAGCGCTAAATACCGTTATCGGTATCTCTAATACCGCTAAATACCGTTATCGGTATCTCAAATACCGTTATCGGTATCTCAAATACCGCTAAATACCGTTATCGGTATCTCAAATACCGTTATCGGAATCTCAAATACCGTTCTCATACCGTTAAATACCGCTCTCATACCGCTAAATACCGTTATCGGTATCTCAAATACCGTTCTCATACCGCTAAATACCGTTCTCATACCGCTAAATACCGTTATCGGTATCTCAAATACCGTTCTCATACCGCTAAATACCGTTATCGGTATTTCAAATACCGTTCTCATACCGCTAAATACCGTTATCATCAAATATCTCTAGATTTGAATAAACAAAAAAAAAATATTGGTTCCCGTATTTAAGCAAGATATTGGAGAGAATCTTACTTTTATAAGAACATGGAGCTTTATTAGGAAAAGATTCCAAGCAAAGTGCAATCATCGGAAATTCTGGCTGAGGTAAAATAAATTCAGGTTGAGGTAAACTAATGTGATGATGAATTTACTTCTACGTACTAAATCTTTATACTAACCTAAATATCAATATTTAAAACAAATTTTAACTGATGAGAGTATTAAACGCACAACCTACTCTTTTTTTTCTTTCTTTTTTTTTTTTGAATTATTGTATTCTAACCTCATAACCTGCATCTATTATACAACTAACTTAAATTTCATAAAACGCTACTATAAATAATCTTGTATTCACTATATCCTCCTAGTACATTAGAAGCTTTGTATCTGAAATACAGCTCAAATACCATACCGGTATTTCAAATACCGTGTAAAACGTTATAAAACCTCGTAAATAAAAATTTACGTTTGTTGTTAGTGTTCCACTGTAGAGAAAGGATGAACAATATGGATAAACAGTTAGCCGCTCGACTTGTACAACTTAGGGATGCGGTTAAACAAAAGTATAAAAGTTTAAAGTCTGATAAAGTACAATCTCGAACTACTAGAGAGACCATGTTTAAACCTATAACACAACCTCTCAAGGACTTGGTATCTAAAATTGAAAAGACCGAAAAGACTAATCCCCTATTCTTTTACACCCCAAAAGCTAAACAAACGATCAAAAGAAAGTTACAATTTGTGTCAGATGAAGAAGAAGAAGAAGAAGACAAACCTAAATCACAATTTCCACGAGAAGAAGAACCTAACCCCCAATTACAATCATCAACATCAAGAGTATTGCCTCAACCATCAACATCAAAAGTGTCCCCTCACTTTTTACAAAATGAAGCAGTTTACGGTGATAATAGCGAAGAAGACGATGTAGAAGAAGTTGTAGAAGACGTTGGCAATAATCCTCAAGAGTCTATAGACCCGACTGTTTACAAAGAAACAATGCAAGAAATGCATCAACTCCTTAATTCATCATCCTATGACGAATATTTAGAACAGTTTACAGCGCCATTACCTAGAACTTACATTTCAGACCAGATTCACGATACTAATGATGAGTTCGATTATAATTTTGGTATATACCACGATATGGATACCTCTAAATTTAGTTTAGGCGACTCCGAAATTGATTTTGAAGGCCCAAATATTGTCGCTAAGGTTATAAGACATCCTGAGCTTCCTGACATAAAAGATGAATTTACATATAAAGGAACGGCCGGCTTGTACGAACTTTTGTTTAAAAAACAACCCATAGGTTATACTAAAGAAGGAGCAAGCAGCGATCTCGAGCAGTATATGGATATTGGAAAAAGAACAAATTTGTTTAGAAGACATTATGCCTCAAATCAACAAATTAACGGTAATCCTTCCTTCAAATATAGAAACATAATACTGCCATATTTTGAAAAAAAGAAAAGAGAAAAAAAAGCCAAGCAAAAAAAAATAAAAGGTGGTAGTTTGCTAGCTCTGAACAATAGACCTATAGAGTATATTTACTGGGACGACCCTAATAAACTCATTAATCGTCTCAAGAGTTTGATGAGCTCACAAGCCGCCGGTAACACGGGAAATAACGACGAAATTGTGTACATTATTGAAGAATTGAAAAAAGCTGAAATAATCGCATAATGCCTATAGATAAATTTGGAAGAACGACCGATGGCGCATCTAGTAAAACCGTCATAGTTCAAAGGCCTCCTAATAAGATGTATTATTTGCAACACTTGATCTTTCACTCACATACGGTTTCAGAGAATGGCCGATATCTGCTGTTTAATATGATGGAAAGCTATGAGTTGCAAACCGATGGGGTTATTATTTCCGCTACATCTACGTTTGTTAGTATCACTATAAACGATAAAGTTTATGATGATAAAAAATTAGTTGGGGTTACGTTAAAAAAAGGTGATATTCTATTTTGCATTGCTTTAGAGAAAACGACTGCTCTTTTCATGGAATTAATCATTAAGGTACCTATTATTATGGAATAATTATGATAAAGTTGGATGTTGTTAACAAATTAGTAGTGTAAATTTATCCGTTTTAAATGGGTTCGCACCAGGTACACCCCCTTATATGATCTGGTATCGATGTGTTCCCAATGCATAACAAAGTTTAGAGAAAGGACATTTCAAGTACTTTAGGAAGCGATCTGAAGAGTTATTTTTAAATTCTAATGTAATAATAAAAAAATGTATTTATATAAAATGTAACAATAAAATATTTTCTATTCCAAATATATTTGTTTAATTACTGAATACATCCCTGTCATTAAAAGACGGCTGCATAAATCGTCGCTTAGAGCAGAAGTATGATAATTATGATAAATCACAAAATGCATATTTTACTTCTTATGTTCGGTTTAGACTATATGATTTTTGCTATGATTTTTCATATATGACAAAATCTTTTTTTCAATTTTGTGCTAATAGGAACCGTGCTATACTGAAATTCGTATATTATTTTACTATTATAGGCTTATTATATATTTCTTATCATTAGAGTCATAAGAAAAAACTTATAGTGTAAATAAAAAAATATTGTCTATGACTAAATCACATGAAAAATCATGTAGTCTAAACATAAATTAAGACTTTTTTGTCTGACAAGTACTGACGAGCCAAAAAAAAAGTATTTTTACTCCGTATGAAACATTTAATTTTTTCTTCAAACATAAAACTTAAAAAAAAACCAAAAATAAAAATTTTTCAAGTGTGGCCATCTCTTGAAAATTATTTGTAGTTCAATTGTCAAATATTTTTAAAAATTATCTTTAACTTGTACAAAGAAGCTAATTATTAAACGCAACGAATAAATTATAATAGTTTGGGTTAGAATTTACTTTGACCTCCTAGGAAACTTTTACCTCCTAGGATGTAAAAGTAGAACTTTAACCTTACTCGTTCAGTAAGAAAATGTCAATCATATTTTATAATTTTCAGCAACGTGTTCATTTTTATGCAATCACATTAAATTTTAACTGAAAACATCCCTGCGTTTTTTTTTAGATGATGATTGCATTTATGATATTAATTAATTAATTTAAGTATTTTAAAAGAGCGTCATAAGTGAAATTTTTGTTAATTTTGAATTATTTTTATTACGGACCTGCAAAGAAATGGTTTTAAAACTACAGACAATAAAAAAGTATGGTCAGCATTGTTTGTTTCCTATCAGAAATGTCATTGTACTATGATAAGAGTTTGTTTTTATAATTTATACATTTTCCAAATCAAATAAACTTTAATTAATTATTATTAATTTTTAAACTTTAATTATAATCTTTGAATTTTAAAAAGGTTTGTTTCCTGAATGAAATTTTTTAAATACCTAATGTTTAATTTTTAACATGAATTTAGTTTTAGAGAGTTCAAAAATTTTCAAAAAAATCGTTTATGATATTTTAAATTTAATAATTCTCTATTTTAAATTCAATTCCTTTAATAACAGTTTGAAAATTTTTAGAGAGGTGATTGTGGTCTTTTTAAAAAAATAATTTAATTTTTTCACATCAAAAAAGGGTTAAGCAAATATGCGAAGAATTTTGATTTAAATGATATAAAGTCAAACGCTATTACATCTGGAAATCCCCGAAAATTCAATGTGCCATGGTTAAATTTGCTTTAGTTGTTTTGTTTTTTAATTCAACTATTGCTAGATAGAAGAATGTGTCATTACAAATTTTGCTTAGTTTGTGTTTCTTTTAATTTATTCAAGAATTTAAAGTCGCTATTTGTAATGTACGTAAAGCTTGCAAATTGAAATTATAATTAGCACCAAGGTCAATTTTAACTTAGTTATTTATGATGAGTAGGTTTTTATAAAACAGAGCATTTAATGTAAGAAGAATATCACAATCTCCCACTCGAATTTAACAATCGGACATAGTGTTCCATTTTCTCTATGTGCATGTTAGAAAACGCGGCCCCTCATACGAAAAGTTTAAAGCCTCCTCCAGGAGCCCTATTTCAAAGTTTAAATTTATAGGCCCCCTTCAGATGTTGGATCCTTCAATTCAGAAGTTCTTTGTTGAATACCAGACCCCAAGAACCTCTTATTCAGTCTAAGGCAAGAACCGAAACCTCCTTTGAAAGTTTAAAGCATCAGGTCCCTTTTGGATGCAGGGCCTCAAAGCGCCCCCTTTTTCAATAAGATGCAAGAAACGAATATAGCCAATAGGATTGCAAAGTCTCCTCCAGGAGCCCTATTTGAAAGTTTAAAGCCTCAGGCCCCCTTCAGATGTTGGATCCTCCCCCATTTAAAAGTTTTTCGTCAAATGCAGGGCCCCCCAAGGAACACTTCTTAGGTCGAAGACAAGGACTTAAGCCTCCTTTGAAAGTTTAAAGCCTCAGGCCCCCAGGGCCCCCCAAGGCAGATTGTTACGCCTAATTTACGGCCATTTTGACATCCCACTATCCCACATCTCACATCCCACATCCCACATCCCACATCCCACATCCCACTTTCCAACTTACCACCAGTAACTTTGAGGGCCATTTTGAATTTTTAAATTGGTACTCCCACTTCCCACCCCTTTTTTAAAATCGTACACCTACTTCACACCCCTTTTTCAACGCCATCTTGCTTTTTAAATTTACACGCCCACTTGCCTCCATATTTGAATTTACCACCATTTTTGTGACGTCACATCAGGCAGACATCTTTAATTTTTAAATTACACGCCCACTTGCCTCCATATTTGAATTTCCCGCCATTTTTGTGACGTCACATCCGGCGGCCATCTTTAATTTTAAATTACACGACCACTTGCCTCCATATTTGAATTTCCCGCCATTTTTAGTCGGCTGTGACGTCACATCCGGTCTAGAATCCCCATTGTATTACTACTAATAAATAGTAATTATTTATTGCTCCCTGACAAGCTAAAAAAATTCAATTCTCTGGAAATCGATGGGTTTGGGTAGGTTGACACGCGCGGGGGGGGGGAGGTTGTTACTGCAGATCAGTTACAGCGCTAAGGTAACGAGGCAGCGATGCCGATAGTTCTCAATATTCAATAGTATCTATCTCACAGTATAATAATATGCTACGCATACAGTAGTGCCTACGTGCAAAAATTGTGTCGCTAATATTGTTTTGCGCATGCGTGAATTTGTACTATCCGATTAATGGCGGGTTATTGTTGAATACAGTGCACATTCAATATAGTTACCTATGATAAAAGAAACCAGGCAACTATTTTTTATAAATTCGCATCATGCGTGAATTTGTACTATCCGTTAAATGGCGGGTTCTTGTTGAATACAGTGCACAGTCAATATAGTTACCTATGATAAAAGAAACCAGGCAACTATTTTTTATAAATTTTATGTCGGCATGAACGAGCATGAATGACAAATCGAATGTGCAAGTTATTATTATATTTTATATAAATTAAATATTTTTTATTTGCATCAAAAACCGAAACGGAAGGTACCTTGTACTAATGAAACATGATTTCAATACATTCAGATACTTATTTATGCTACCATTTACAAATAGATATAAAAATAACAGTGACAGCTGACAGAACCTATAAAAATAATTTTGAATTTACGCGCGCTTATATACTTCATACTATCCGATTAATGGCGGACGGTGTTCAAGGTCACTGATTTTGGCGACAAGAAATACAATGGTAACCATGGGGTTGTCACTACTGTATGCGTAGCAAATAAGTATACTGTGTCTATATATTCGATATCGATATACAGTCGAACTTCTATAACTTGAACTTTGATAACTCTATAATTTATGATAACTTGAACAAAATTGGTTGGCAACAGCATCAAGGGTGAAAATTAAATATAATTTTATTATTTTATATCTTGAAGTCTTGATAACTCGAAGTTTTTTTTGCAAGTGTAGTTCGAGTTATGGAAGATCGACTGTATTCATATATTCGATAGTATGCAATATTTTTGTAGTATCCATATATTAATAACATCAGTGGTGTAACTAAAAGTTTGGGGGCCCTCCTACAAAATCCAGAGTGGGGTCTTTACCCATTCTTGTTAATAATCATTTTATTTAACCACAAATCGATTTTTTAACGAAATTTAGTACTAAACGATGTTTCGGGGACCCTTTCTATCTTGGGGCCCTCCCGCAACGCGGGCCCGTTACGCCACTGAATAATATCCGTAAATTCGATGGTATTGTAAATATTCAAAATTACGATAGGTAATGATAATGATGATAACTAAGAGCAAAGTAATTTTACTTTAGTTCTTTTTAAATTAATAGAAACCATTTCTTATCATTGTTTTAGGAGCATAGAAGAGCTCCCCGATACTGATGACCTGTATCTTTCGGTTAAGGATAAGAGAAATAATATTTATTACATAAAAAGTGTTCGCAAATATTATAGATCATTAATAAAGAAGTATTATAGACCATTCGAATTATTGAATACAGTACGGGGATTTCTACAAGGATTTAGGCACGATAACAAACACAATCTTTTTAAATGGATAATGAAAGCCGATTTGCGCTTTACGGAGGAGTATTTAATCGAAAATATTGATTTTATTTACGAAGTGGTTTGTTATTTGCTAGGAGTATGATTTTAGAGCAAAACTATTTAGAAAATTCTTTATAGATCAACTCGTTTAATCCCAGTTACTTCGATGGGACCCAAACAACATACTGGACAAGTTATTTGTCAAACCTCTATCATGTAAGTTTAATAATTAATCCGACCATATCTTCTACTTTTATACAAAAAACACAACAAGTTGTATTTAGACTTTAAACCAGTGGCGTAGCACTCGTTGAGCTGGGTCCCAGAGTCTAAGAGGACCTTTAGTAGATCCCTGGACGCGCTCGTCCAAACAAATGATTATTTCTGAAAGTGTCCACAACGGAGACTTAATGGAATGGACGCTAGGGTCCACTGGGAGAACGCTACGCTACTGCTTCAAAAGTTTAAAAAGATTAAAAATTTTATATTGTTAGGGAGCTGAAATAGTAACTCCACAACCGGTAGCGACTTCGACGAATTTAGTGAAGAGTGTTTTCGAATCATACTTCAAAAACCAAATTAAGGGTAGAAATGAAGCAGGTGATGGTTCTGTTCCTTGTGGAGTCTGCGAGTCTTGCCAAAAGGCCGACTGTGGACGATGTACAAGCTGCCGACTCATGTTTAAATTTTCGGGACCGAGCACCAGCAAAATTACGTGTGAGTCGCGCAAGTGTACAAAAATATTGGAAACAAAAAAGCAACCGTATTGTACCACTTCAGGATTACGAGGTAATCGAATTAGAATAAACTTGCATTCTAATCGAAGAAACTTTAAATGGATCAAATCTCCCATTTGTGTTGATAAAGAAAATTATCTTAGTTATTATAACGAAGTACTTGTTGGTGAGTAAAAATAGGAAGATCAAAGGGTGGGTCGTACAGAGAGAGAAATTTTGTTTCAGGATCTGATGTTATAAAGCGAGGAGATTTTGTTCTGATACAGCCTCAGCTTTCAAATAAACCAGTTATAATAGCAAAAGTAGTTTCCTTTTGGACAGATGATAAAAATAACGCCAAATTCCACGGACATATTTATCGAAGAGCTCAAGATACTATATTGGGAGAAACTGGAGATCCTTTAGAACTTTTCGTTGTGAACTCTTGCGCAAATTTTTTTGTTAAAAAAATAATATGCCCAGCCATAGTACGTTGTCAATTCAGGTTTCAGTTTTTCACTTAACTTGTTTTAATTTTAAGGTGACGTATAGGCAGGTACCAGAAAATTGGCCCAGTCGTGGGGGAGATGATAACTTATATATTCCAAAATGGGACAGCAGTAGACGGTTTTACTTTCGGCACCGCTACAATATCAACTGCAGCTCCTTTACAGATGTGGAACAAGATTTTCTACGCCCTTCAGAAATAATAGAATGTCCAAGTTGCAGGTAAGCTTCAGAGTTTGCTTCTCAAACCCGCCATATTGTCTTTATCCACTTTTGGCCAGCTGACTTAGGTCTTGAAGTTGGTTAATCCAATTTTCGGCAGTATTTAAAAAGCTAGGAGCATAAATAATTCAAATGCCGTTTACAGACAACAATTAAAAGATTCCGAAAAGCAAACTCCTTCACTCTCTGATGGACGTGTTTATTGGAAGGGTGAAGAGTATTCGGTAGGCTGTGGGGTATTCCTGAACATGTACTCAAATAGCTACAATTACAAGAAGACGCCCGCGGTGAGCGATTCGAGTGTAAGTAAAGGTAAAAAAGTTAGGACGCAGCGAGAGTTCATGCACGTCGACTTACGACCTCAAAATAACTGTTATGAATTATGGAGTCATCCTAATTGTAGGATTATAATTTTGGAGGGATAGATTGCGTCGAGCCTTAACATTAGTTCTCGTAGACTAGTTTGGGGCGACATTAGACAATCTTTTGCAATTTGAAGGAGCTTGAGCTTTTGTTAGTTCTCTCTTTTTATATCCTTTGCAACTGAGAAAAGAGAGTGTCTCTGAGGTTATGACGTGCTGTTTTAGGACTCGGAATATGATGATGAAGATACATACACTGAACATTATAGAAAGTATTTAGATAATAGAAATATGAGCAAACCGAGAAAGGCAGAACCTTTTTGCGTATGTCTTATAGAAGAAATAAATAATTCTTCTAATGAAATTAAATTAAAAGTTCGTCATTTCATTAGGCCGGAATACACGGAAGACTCGGATGAACTGGCGTATAATTCTGACCTTAACTTACTTTTTTGGACAAATCTCGGTAAGTTCTAGGATTAGGCCAAATGGCCTGTTTTGGCCTCACTCTATTTCTGAGTCTTCCATTCTATTTAGATGTTTTTTTCCGTTTGGTAGGTTATTTGTAGTTTATCTCTTATAATCTCATTTTTTATCCTGTCGCTTCTGATGCTCAAAAGATTTAAATGCAGCTTTTTAAGTTACTATTGTCAAAATCGACGAAGTTGTTGGAAAATGCTTTATTGCCTGCGACTCGGCGTTGGATGTAAATCCTTGCAAATGGATAAAAGAGGGACCACTCAGATTTTATTTTACTCAAGGGTATGATATTGCCAAGAAAGTATTTATAGACATTCCGGAGGAAGCTGAAAATATTGGATTGGGTAAAATATATTTTTATGTAAAGCACAAATTGTTTGATGTTGTGTTTTAGGTATTGTTTCTGATGAACATCCTCAAATTCGACCGTTAAGATGCATGGATTTGTTTTCTGGATGTGGTGGATTTTCAGAAGGATTAAGACAAAGTAAAGTTTGTGAAGCTAAATGGGCTGTAAGTTTTAATAAAAAATTTGCCATCTGACATAGAAAACGGAACAACCAGTAAATGTAAATAGCCTTCGATCCTACAGGACGCGATTGAAGAGGTATTGAGAAGCAAGACTATTGTGGTGTCTGGAACGCGTCCAATGGGATTGGGAACGGATTTTTGGTGCCATAGCACATGGAAGTGTTCCTGGAAGGGAAGATGTTTACTGGGTGTTGCATTTTCTGTGGCAAGAGTTGTATTCAGGCCAAAATGAGTTTTTTTGTAGGTCGAAATTAATGGTAAATTTTCACATGCTTACCACTTGAATCATAAGACTGCAATCGTTTACAAAGGAGATGCTAATGAGTTTTTAAGCAAACGTTTGTTGAGTGAAAATTCCAGTTTGCCTTCAAAAGGTGAAGTGGAAATGATTGTATCTGGTCCACCATGTCAAGGATTTTCAGGAATGAATAGATTTAGCGACACTGAAGAATGTCAATTTATGAATTCGTTAATAGTAACATGTCTTAGTTATGTTGACTATTATCGGTAAGGCAATATTTTCTCTTTTATAGTAGTCCCAACGTAAATTGAATCCACCACGTGACCAAACCTGCGCGAGGCGTGGCTTCAGAGCCCAGTGGCGGAGCTAGTTATTTCTTCTGTCAAATAAATTATTTTTAAAAGTTGTCAAAATTTAAAATAATTACTTAATTTAAATTTTTATTTGAAGTACTATTAATAATTAATTACTGGTTTAATACTTTGTGAATGAGATCTTCACAATTTTTAAAATGCTTGTAATTATTTTGCTTCAACCAAACCAAAGTAATGTAATAATTATACGACGGCACTGTCTACGTTCGTTTCTAAGCAACGACCGCACTAATCTACTGCGCAACTTTAACGGTCATCACGTGGTGGATTCACCTTATGTTGGGTTCCCTCTACCTATATTTTTTTATTATAATCATTACAGCCCCAATTATTTTGTTTTTGAAAATGTTCGTAATTTCGTATCGTTTAAAAAGCATGTGCTTCTTAAGCTTGTATTACGTGCTCTCTTAGCTATCGGATATCAGGTAACATTTGGGATATTACAAGCTGGAAACTATGGTGTTCCACAAAATCGTAGACGGCTTATAATTATGGCTTCAGCTCCTGGACATGCTTTACCAAATTTTCCAGAACCATTAAACTGTTTCAATAATTTAACATCAAATTTAAGTATTACCGTTAAAGGCACAAAGTTTACTACAGGTAAAATATAACTTTAGACCAATCTCGCTTTTTCATTTTCATTTTCATTTTTTGCAACTAGGTTTAAATTGGAGAGATTCGGCACCTTACAGACAGTTATACGTAGAAGATGCCATATTAGATCTCCCAACTATTCAAAATAACGAACTGGAGCGTTACCATTATCAAATGGCTTATCGAACAGAAGCTGCTTCACATTTTCAACGTGAAATGAGAAAAAATCATTTTTCGGACGCTATCGTAATTGATCACATAGCAAAAAGGTTACCAGACATTCACATTTTACGCATTGAAAATATTAAAAGTGGGAAAAATAGTGATTGGCGTAATTTACCCAATATTTCAGTCAAAATGCAAGATGGGGGCTTCACTCCACTTCTTGAATATAAATATCAGTAAGGGTAGTTTTAAACTTGTCCACGTTTTTCCATTTTATTTTTTTAGTACAAAACATCAGAAAAGACATGAAGATCCTCGAGGTGTTTGTGCTTGTGCTTCAGGAGCAAATTGTGGCCCTTATGATTATCAAGCTAACACGCTTATTCCGTGGAGTCTTCCTCATACAGCAGATGAAAACAATAATTGGAGTGGAGTGTTTGGAAGAGTTTACAGAAGAGGTTTTTTCGAAACTAGTACAGCAAAACCTGACCCAATGGGAAAACAAGGAAAAGGTAAATTTTGAGTTTTTCGTAGATTAAAAAAATTTTTAGTGGTTTGTTTTATAGTTGTGCATCATACTGAACACCGGATGCTGAGTATAAGAGAATGGGCTCGATCACAAGGTTTTCCTGATGAATATCACCTTTTTGGAAATACAACTGAAAAGTACCAGCAAATTGGAAATGCCGTTCCACCACCCTTAGCAGCTGCTCTAGGGGAAGAAATTAAGAAAGCAATTTCAAATAATTTTTAAAATGTTTTATTTATTTTTCTTTTTCAGAAAGTTAGTTTTGTTATTTCTTTTATAAAAACTATTTTAATCTAATAAAAATTTTAAAATGGATTTCTACGTTTCAAACCTTTAACTACATAACTAACTTTTTCTTTCAAATCAGATTTAGGCAAATTGCCTCAAAGACTTAAAAGTCTATGTAATGATCTTCGGTTATATTTGTATACTTTTCAACAATCCTATGCAAATCTAGAGACTAGTTTTGGATTTTTTGGAATCGGAAGGATTCAAAAAGTCGAGAAATGAAATAAAATTTAAAAAAAATTTTTTCGTTTATAACAACTTCAGAAAAATTCAAAAACAATAAACCCTAAAGAAAGTTTCGTTAGGGGGGGAGAATAATAAGAAAAGAGAAGAGCTGTGTGGAAATGAAGTCTCTTGTAGTAGATGGAGATAAGAAACTCGGCCTAGTATCGATAATCAGGAAGAAAAATCTCAACTTTCTGCCCCCATTTTCCGTACAATATTTTTGGGTTTTTCTCCTTTCCCGACTCCACCAATTCAAATTTGAGGCGCCCGTGCGCTTCTCAGTTCTCCCGCTATCCTAATATTGTGGCTAAAAATGGATCCTGGCAGGGTCCATTTAAAAATGGAAAATTGGCAGCGCGTTCTGTGTGGAAGTCGTAAAATCTCACTATAGCTCGTAGAGGAAGGTGTGATGTAACTTTTGAGCCCCGTTCGAAAGGCTTCGATGTAATAAGAAATATATGCCAGACGTCTCGCCGCGAGGGTCATTGTTTGCCCCCCCTACTCCGCGGAACGGGTTTGGGAGGTATCAAGGAGCATCGAGAAGGATCCGGAGTTTAAATTCGATGGAAAAGAAAAAATTTTTGGTCTACGCCCAAATTCCAGGGAATCCTACGCTGGGAAAATGACCGAAGGGATCAATCCAAATTTTGTATAAAACGATAGCCAAATAATGTCTAATTTACCGTAAGAACAAGAATTCCATACTTTTTGCCTACTTTTTGCTGTGTGATATTTCAAAGTCTAAGGCCTATTTTCGGAAATATTGTGATGGCCATATATCGAAAACTAAGACCGGGGCGTTTAAGAGGCAATCCTAGGGTACCCGAAACCATATTTTTGCGACAATTGACAAATTTCGATTTTTTGGCCAATGGAGACCTATAAAAAAATTTCAATCGCTTTGATCTCTTTGAAATTTGAGAAGAGGGTACCTAGGGGCGTGCCTTAAATAACTGTAAATTTTGAGCTCTTACATTTGAAGGGCAACGAAGATGTAAATTTTTAACTAAAAAGCGTCGATTTCATCCCGTTTAAAGCTCCTCCGCGCCTGCCCCTCGCACCTAATCGGAAATTTGATCTGACAGGGTTGTAAGAAATAAAAAGACGATATTAATAAAAGATCCGTTACGCAAATAATGCGACATGATTTCATAATACAGGTTCATGATTTAACGTTGAGATTCCCTTATAATATAATTTATTCACGCCCAATTATTATTTAACATCTTAGCGTTAAAGTAAAGCCTAGTTCAATTAATTAAAAATCGTAATTCAAATCAAATCCTTTAGTACTCGTAGGTCATAAATTTAAATTCCAACAAACACTAATTAAATCGATTTAAAAACAAAACACCCACATGGGTGGTTAATTAAATATTTATATTTTCAACAAGAAAAAATATTTAATTTTGCCGTTTTATGTGGTTTGGTTTAGGGAAAAACAAACGAAATATTTATTGAAGAAATAAAGCTGTTCTATAAAAGTATAACGCAACATTTTGATACACACACAACGGTGTGTTTTGTTGAAAAAAAAATTCATTTTGTTGAAATTTAAATACAATTTCTATTTTAATAAGCAAGTAACTTTACTGTAAATTTTATCATGTAAATCTAATTTTTTTTAAATAATTAACAAACTAATTAAAAATTTAAAACTTTTAACTTGTTTTCATATAAAGCTTTGTTTTTGTAATTCATTATTTACGTCGTTAAGAAGTTGAAGCTTACATTTTAATATTGTTCTTGGCATACATTTTGTTCTATTTTCTTTTATATTATTGCTATATGTACGTCAAAACCATAAACATTTCCGGAAAACAACAGTAGAATAAATACACAAACCGCTGTTGGTGGCTAATTTTGTAGTTTACCTGCATGAAACCCTGAAAGCTTCATTTGTTAGCAAATTATTATTCTCTACATAAATATTTTGTTTCGTATAACATAAATTTATTTAATTAAAATTTTTACTAAAATTTGTACGTATTACAGAAAAGATCCTGCATGTAAGCAATTTATGAAAAACATGGGATGGGAAAGCACGTCCAAAGTATACAGCACAAACTAAAAGCTTTTCATATTGACGAAAATCTAAAAAAAATCACTTACTCTTAAGATGAAAAAAAGTATTTTTACATTTATTTGGCACAACTCAGAGTGGTCCATTGGTCCTCTCTATAATTTTTTAATTAGATAATTTTAATATTGAGTGAACAAAAATGGTGCTTTTGCTAGTACTCAAGTCACGTTAAGTCAAAAATGTTGAAATTGTAGCGTTTTAAAGCACATGTCAGCTAACGTTATGCCAAAGAATGTTTTAAAAAAGAATTCTTCTATAGATTTTGACTACATTCAAGGAAGTAAAAGAGAAACAAGGGTAAGAATCATGTGCAGGGAGCTTTTTAACTAAAATTAAATGATGAAGAGTATTGAAACTTTTTAATGTTATAAAACAGTTCTTTGATATTTATTCAGGGCTGGATTTGGTAAAAGTTCAGTACCGGGAAATCTCGATAGCTTAGGCCAAACCTCCCTTGGCCCCTCCGGTGACAAAAATTCACAATTTAATATTCAGTACCTTAAACTGGATCATTTTGCGCAAAACTTGAGAAATAGATTGTTATGGAAACTTTTAGTGCACAAATAGATAATCGAATTTGCTATTATTTTCATCAAAAATAATATTTTTTCACACCAGTACATACTTCAGACGATATAAATCTTCAGAATTTAACTCGCAAACGCTTCAATGAAAATGCTCTTGTGAAGATTATTTGGAATAGATGTAGAAATACTAATTGTGTGCCTAAATTTTAAATTACAGACCAAAATTTATTGGTTTTTGAGATGAAAACGACAACCGAATATACTGATCTAATATCTACTAATAAAATAATTAATTAACAAACACAATTTACATCCGCTGGAAGGTTTTGAAATACTTTCAGGAACGAGTGGCAGCATGATACAAATTTTGAGTTGATAGTGTCGCTAGTGCCATCTTTGAATTTATAAAACTCTTCTTTTTAAAAATGTTTATTTGATGAGATCACAGTTTTTACTGAATTATTTAACTCAAAACTATGATGGGGCGGTGTTTCCGCAATTTATCCCAAATTAGGTCTAAGGAAAATGTATCGCAAATTGGAAAAACCTCAAAAAAATTGTCAATCATGAAACACACCCCAAAATGTGATTTCATAATAATTAGTAGGAGAGGAAGGATACTTCGTAATACGTTTTAATATGTAGGTACGTATTAAGCGTGTAACGTAAAATTAAAATGGAATAATTAAATAAATACCTATCACGTTTTAGAAGTAATATAAACAAAAACTAACCTTTTTTTCAAGTTGAAGTTATGACAATTTTTTTCAAAAATCCAAAGGGCATAAACTGGCGTTAAAATAAAACACCAACCTAAACGCACTGCACTAAATTCGATAACGTACTGAAAATCTGAGAATTAAATATTTAAAAATATTAATTTAAAATCTTATCATACTTGACGAAACGTGCTAAATATTTAGCCGAGGTAGGTAACAAATCTAATCAAATTATTTAAAATTAATGTATTTTATTTACTAACAATAATAATTAGTAATTACTTAATTACGTTCCTGTTCGATAAAATTTTTCAGCACCAATTTTTCAATTTTTTGTAAATTTGTAAATAAAAATAGGACGGTCGAATATTTCCTTTGTTATAGAAAACACCTTAGAATGTAAAACATCCGGAAGGAGGGTTAGCAACGGAGAAAATACAACGGAAATGACATTTTAAAAATCCATGGAAGACTCATTCGTTCCGTGGAGTTTCCATTATCATTGGCTGTCATGATCTTTCCTTATAAGTGTCATTGCGATCCATATTATTAGCTAAATGGCTCTTTCCTGACACTTATTACTTTGAAATATACACATACAGTATAGAGTGTTTTTAATATTATATTGGGATCGTGGGGGCTTACGTCTCTGAGTAAATTTTAAAGCCGTTAAATTTATTTATGATTCATACTCGGACGTGGGCTCTTGCGGTTCTGCTCGGGATTGCGGCTCAGATCTTCGGGTGCCTAAAGACTTAGGTATGTCTCGGCCCGGATATCGTTTCTTTTGTCATTCATTTCATTCATTGTAGCAGCCTGATACTGTTCTGTTCAACCTGGAAGGGGAGGGACGCCAGCACGGGATTTCTCCTTGGCGTCCTTGTCGTTTTTCTTTTTGGTTCTACATCGAACCAAATGATTTTTATATTTAAAAATTTTTTTTATTGCTATGTTACATACCGGGTGGGACAGCGACTTTGAATTTGAGGGTGCAGGTAGAAAATAACCCCGGCGCAATCTGGCCATAAATTTTAGGGACGCAATTTTTACCGTGACGTAATCGGGCCATAGGATTACAGGAGCACCCTGACCGCTGGCGCAGTCCGGCCATACCGACCGGGTGATAACCACAAATCCTTGCCATAGGGCGACTTAACATTATGCATATTTCCAGAAATACATGAATTGCCATGAAATATATTTCATTAAGTCACATACTGACTTTAAAATTTTCAACTATTTCCTATGAAAAATGAAATCGCTACTGCCGGGTTTGGTAACCATGGCAATTCATATATTTTTGGAAAGATGCATAATGTTAAATTGCCCTATGGACAGGTTTGGTGGTTATCACCAGGTACTGTAATAATATTTTTTCTACTCCTATACTGTAATTGATTCAATATACATTTGCTAGCTGTACTGTAATGATATTCATTACGATACAAATTTTTTTCATTAGGATACAAGTTTATAACCAATAGAAATGCAGCATTCCACCAATATCACGTATTGCCTTGACTATGACAGATCTAAAAAATTAATTATTTTTTGACAGTTAGTTAGAATTTTACTTTTTGCAAATAAATTCGGTGAATTTATTAGCAAAAAGTTAATTTTTGCGAATTAGAATTCGATTTATTAGCAAACAGCAATAACAACTCCGTTACATAAATTTTCTGCGTTTCCGGAATCGGGGAAAATTTTTTATTTATAAAGTTCCTTTTCATAAAATCGCACTTTAAATTTTTATTAAGAAAAGTTGTTCACCCTCAAAACTTTTATGTGAGCTATAGACAAAATTTTTGAGATTTTAATAAAATTTAAAAAACCAATAGATGAACCTTGTTAGAAGAACTACCTAATAAAAATATTATTTACTTACCTCTAGGAGTAGGTACTTACTTTAATTTACTTTTTTAAATAACAGGCCCAGTATTATATTTTTTTAAAGGCCCAGTATTATAAACAAAGGTTGAAACTCAACCTCAATTGACTATCCTTTTAGTTTAATATAATTGGATATATAATAGTGAAATTGACGTTTATTTAAATTTAAACCTACGGTTGAGTCAACCTTCAGTTAACTAGGCGTTATAATACTTAATGAATTTTTGAAACCCAAGATTTCAGAAAATACTACAATTATACAATTCCACCAAGGAAATTCGCTAGCTGAGAGGGCGTGGCCAGCGCTGTCATAGATTTTTAAGTACAGTCAGCCTCATAATTCTTGGCCACTCTGGTGTATGGCCAACAACGACAAAAGGACAGAAGGGGAGGTTGTTGATTTACTACTTGTTGGCAAAATAAAGTTACCCCTCAATTTAAGAAGGGGGTGTTATGATGGTTGCATCCACAACCTGGAACTTTAAAGTTCCTAGGTTCCTAAGTAGGTAAAATAAAGTTACCCCTCAATTTAAGAAGGGGGTGTTATGATGGTTGCATCCACAACCTGGAACTAACCCTACAGAGCATATGTTAGGCTTTTAAAGCCTATGCCGTTTTATTTTTGTTGTACCATGTGTATTTTTTAAACTAGATTTATGAAACTTAATATACCTTTCGACATTGATTGTAAGTGTAAGATTATATAATAAAAACAATTAAATAATTATTGCAAGTATATTAAATTTCGCATAGAATATCAAATAGGCTTGAAAAGCCTAACATATTCACTCCCGGGATTTATTTTAGCTGAGTGTCTGTTAGTTTATTATGAATTTAAGTAGTGTTTATTTTATTCAAATTTATTTTTTTGTCACATTTTAGATTTAAACAGAGTGCATGATTAGTTTATGAGTATTAATTACCGATTAATTCAAACCTTAAAATTTTTTATTTTAGTTACTTGTTGGATATAAGATAGGAAATAAGGGAAAATATTGCTCTTTTTGGAATAGGCACAAAAGTCGTAATTACAATAAAATGTGTATAACTTGAATTTCTATGGAACATTCTACCTTTGTTTGTGCTGATTGTGCGAAAAAAATTTTAGTTTTGAAAATTCAAAGTGGCTTTTTATACCTAAAATAAAAAAAGTGTAAGTTATGCGTATGCTATGTAATAATGCCATTTTTATTAATTTGTAGTTACTTGATCACAAATATTTTATGTTCCTAAATGTTAATGATCATTTAATACATAAAAAGTTTTTAAAAAATTATCAAACTATGACGGGAAAAGCTAATAAACTATGGGCTTTAAAAGCCTAACATATGCACTGGTAGGATTATTTTTCACGTATTTACTGTAGGGTTAATTTAAAGTTCCTAGGTTCCTTAGAAGTGCTTCATTAATAACACAGACCGGTATGAATCTAGGGTTTGAATTCTTATTGCTGCTTTGAAACTTATGAACTTATGAAAAAGAAAAGATCGTTTCCGTAAGGATAGTCCACTAAATCGAAATAAGCGGTGTCAAAGGGCGTTCAAGTTTGTGTAAAATGACTAATTTTACTTGTCCTTACTAGTCCTTGTGATGGACTAATAACTGTTTTACTCCTTGATGCACAATGATAAAATTAAAAAATTATGTATGAATTTGAATTTCAGCTTTCATTTTCATATCTTTTAAGCTTACTTTTGTTACATCTTGTAACAAATGAAGTTTTTCATGTACCAATTTTTAAACAGTTAAAGATATTTAAGTTACGTGATTAGAAATTGATTGTACATTTATTTTAAAAAAGCACAATGATTTCATATTTCAACATTTTTTGCAAATTGCTCTAAAATGATTAATAAAAACTCATTATGAAAGAAAATATGTCTACTTTTTGATGCAGTTGTTAGATTTGACTTATCATCTCAAGTTTTCTTTTTCTATTTACTACATTCAAGAAGTAAAAAAATTGCCAATTTTTTCTTAAAATTCCTCCTAAATTTAAAGTACTTTACATTTTTAACAATCGTTTACGCAAATGAAACATAATAGCTTATATTTTAAGATACAAAAATTAGAACGTCTTCGCATTTAGTGAGACTAAAGGAGCAGGTGTTGAATTTTGTTAAAAATTTCGACATTATCCATTGCTGTGGAGATATTTAAACAGTGTCATGAAAGTATTCTTAAAAACGACTTATTATGCCTTTGGAGATGTATAATGCCTCCAAAAGAGTTAATTGCGTAAACGAGCACTTATATACAGGGTGTTTGAATTATCGTACCACATTAGATATTTTGATCATTGTATTTATTTGAAATAAATATTATAAAACGTTCTTTTATCCTTATTTACATGTGCTGACCTCCTTGGAAGTAGTCAGTGAAAAAAGCCGCTCTAACAATGTAAAAACCATATTTGTAACGATTGACCAGCAACATTATGTGCTGTACTTCACCTTGAGAAATGTCTTTTTTAGGCTTGGAGGGTTTCATCTGCTGATGTAATTCATGGGATGCATAGGGTTTATCACAGCTGGAAGCGGTTTGAAAGAGCTATTAGCAACCATTTATGCTGAAAATAGCATTGAAAAAATCCTTTCAGGTATGTCGAGTTTTGACGTGCTTGATGTTTGACACCATTTATTTTAGTGTTGAGGAACAAATGGCTATACAGGAAATGCTTTCAAGTGTCGATAAGAATGTGGTACTCAATGCTCAGGACAATAAGATTTTTCAGGCAGTTCGATCGAAATTGATTGATGTACTGAAAATTTTTAAAGGTAACGAGCCTACTTCCCAGCTACGGATTCAGTACTTCCAGATAACTACAATGATTGAACTGTATGTTGAAGTAGAGCGTACTAAGTGCACATTTGTATCTTCAAGATATGTTGACATTGAAAGAGAAAATGGATCCAACAGAGTATGAAAAATTTACGAAAGAGGGTTATTTTACGATTCGACGGTTTCATAAATTTTGGGCAGGGATTTGGTCTGACATGATCATCGAACAAACTCTGATGAGACACATTTTAATCATTCATGCCATAAGTGGCTGCGATACATCTGGTGCTCCATTCGCGTGTTTCTTGTTACTTGATGTACGTGTGTTTCAAGATCCAAATTCAGAAGTAGAAACAATAACTTTAGCAGCCGTAGAGAAAAGGAGAAATATATAATTCTTAAAGGTTACTGTGTCTTGTACATATTAGGAAGGTCCTGCGACCTTAATCATAATCCGTATTGGTGGATTTTCTGCTCTACTAAATAGGCGGTTATAAAATTTTCTCCAAATTGCACTGGAAACGACATACTCACGAAAAAACAAACCTAATCGTGCATTTTACATGTTTTTGTAAAACTACACTCATTTTTATGACTTCATTTTTCTCCGTAGCTATTACAGATAGAAGAAAATTGTAAATACAAAAGTTGCAGGAAATTTTATACTTTATTACAAAATTTATTAATACTACTTTAACCTAAGTTTGCTTTGGGAAGGAAAGATCTTGAAAAAACTAAATTTTAGGGTGATTTGGGCTGGTTTTTACAAGATGGCGGCAAACGCACAAGCGCGCCAAGGTCTAAAACTCGGATTTAACATTAGGAAACCACTTTATAAATCATATTAAACAATTGGAACTCCCTGAATAATTCCGATCGCCATCCCCTTTTTTATGCTATTTGCATTGGCGTATTAGTATAGATATAGGGGGAAAGCGCTATGAAAAGGACGCGTTATGAAAAGGACAGTATCAGTATCTTGAAAACCAAAAGGCATTTAAGTTTGAAATTTTAGTATATGTAACTTAATATACTTATAAACAAACTATGACGTGGACTTAGGCCTAGTATTTCAATCGACCCTTAAACTTAAGTGTAACTTTAAACTGACCTTCAACCAATAGAAATACACAAAATTGTAGTAAAGCTCCGCTTAACGCCATATTTAAGTTTAAGGGTCGATTGAAATACTCGGTCATAGTCATCTCGTTTAATACACCGGAAGTAGAGTGTTTCGTTTTTTATTCATATACAAAGTAAATATTGTTGCAAGTTTTGGAAGCTTCCAGATAGGGATGTATTTACTTATTTTACTTACTTTTATGGCAAAACGTATATCAAGGTATCTATTTATACGGACAACTATTAAAAACAAATTTGGTTTTTGCATTTTAGTTTTGAACAAATATTCTTAAAAAATGTCTCGGTGTCATGAAACGGACAATTCATGGCGCATTGAAACGGACGTTAGTTTTAAAGCGTGTAAAAGATAGAAATTTTTAATACATTGGAAATAGATGTTTCAAAAACAAAAAATATTTCTCTTGCTTTCAGATGTGTTCTGCACACGTAAATTAAGGCCACAAAGGAAATTTAAGCTTTTTTTGCAAAATATTTTTTTTAAACATTCTAGATTGTTTATTTTGTTATTATTAATTATTATAGCTTATTTTTTTAAATTTTTCTTTTTGAACAAGTTTGTAAATGAATCTACAAATCAATGATATTAAGTTTCTTCAAATTTTTTGTGCGAATGTTGCAAAACTAAAGAATGTCCGTTTCATAACCCCATGTGTCCGTTTCAATGCGCAGGATACCATGAAACGGATATTTCCCGATTTTACTTTAAAAGCTTACAACTTTTCAGTTTTGATGAAAAACTTAGTTTTTCTGCTTGGTATGTTATTATGAATAATTGTTTTGTTACGCTACCAAGTATTTATTAGAACTTATGTTTTGTTCAGAAAATAGAGCTATTTGAAAAAAAGTGTCCTTTTCATTGCGTCTTTCCCCTAAATTCCGGTTTTTTGGTACGCTTTTCTTATAGCTTTCTGTTCTAAATAAGTTCATCGAAGAAGTAATAAAATTGTAAAGAGGAATATAATTAATTTTATGTTAATTTTAATAACATCCACTTGACTGATTCTGTTGCACCTACTGCTACGTAATGTACTTATCTTCCACTTTATTTGTGTACTTGCGCTGGGAATACGCCGATGTTGAAGAAAAAAAATGCAGTTATAAAACATCATTGTCATGAACTACTTGTTACTTAGGCAAACATGCAAAATAAGACATTTAATGGATCTTCAAACATCCAAGAGGTTAGTTAAGAGGCTTTGCTGCAATAATATTCAACAGCTTATTCACGTGCTCTTGAGCTCTTTTAGACCGAAGTTTTTTTGTAAAAATATAGATTTATAAAAACGTCTTTAAACGTTAATTCAGTCGCTCAAGCAAAATCAAATTCTAATTAATTTCCTAAAGACCATCAAACTGCAAATTAAAAACACAATTTAAACAAAAAAAAGTTGGGACGAAGAGATTTATAGTCGATGTAACGACAAAAAGAGTGATTTTTGTTAAAATAATAATTTTTTTCAAGGCCCAAGATACCATACGTACTCGTAAATGTAAGGAGAGAGTTAAGGGCTTAGCATTAATGGCTATCCAACAGGAGAAAACATCGAAACTCGGACGTCTTCTAAGACCTAGATTACGTTGCATCACTAGATAATGGTTTTCTCAACCATGTTATTGGAAGTCGATTTAAAATTTTTTTTTATTACTTTTAAGTCTAAGGGTCACCTTTAAATGATATTAGTTAAAATTCTTCTTTTGAGCAGTACTTTAATAACCGTCTTTTGAAAATTACTTTGTGTATCTAAGTGTTAAGAGTATCTATTGAATTCCGAAACCTTGTCCTGCTACAGAAGTTATTGACACGTAAAATGAAACTGAGAAAGGAAAAGAGTAATATACCGGATGTAGAATGGTCTTGGCTCTTGGGTCGCCATAGATTTAACTTGTACACAATTATTCAATTTCCTGCTTTCCTAATTATTTTTTTCCAAAACTGTAAAGGCATCAAAGTTTTTCTTATAAATAACAATGACGACTTTTAGGAGGTGTCTATTTACTACTGATATGCAGCCCAAAATTTTTTTTTAATAAAAATTTTATAACAAATAAAGTGGCTTTTTTGATGAATTATGATTTTTTAAATTTCATAGAATCAATAAATGTGTAATACTTACATTTCTCTGATACCTTATTCTGAGAAGCATCTTATTTTATCAAGTCAAAATATCACCCCCGATTAACATTTTGCATAATACAACTTAACGTAAATTTAAAAAATGGGGTCAATTGCTGTTAGTTGAGCAATTTAACAAAATAATTGTTGGAAAAGTTCTTAAACGAGCTCTCGGGAGCTTAATGAGAAAATTCAAACTTCAATAATTTTACAACTTTTACAATTAAGTCCTCTTAAATAGAGATAAACACAATTTCATTAAAAAAAATATTTTCAACACTTTTAACGAGTCTTTTAAATTTTCAAAACAGTTTAAAAAAGGGAAAAAAAAGTTTGTAATAACTTGGTGCTTTTGTTTGATCTTTATAAAGATTTTCTCCAAGGGCAATCTCTCAAACGTTTACTCAAGCGAAAAGTTTATTTCAAAAAAAATCTTAAACTAGGACGAGCTTTAAGGAATAAACCTACTTATTACCAAAATGTTACAAAGCGATTATTGAGGAGGTATAACTTGGATCCAACTTTTCTTAAATATTTTTTGATAACACTATTACTAAAGATGTAATCTATTTTACAAAGAATAATTACCATCATCATCATCACCATTAAAAAAAGTTATATTTTTACTAAGTTGGCCTCAATTTACAAGGGTTGATCAATGATCAAAATTCGAGGATCAAATTAGAATTATTATTAATGAAAAGGTTCGGTCTTCTAATTCTTAAATTGAATTAGGTTTTATAAGATAACTAACTTTTCAAATAGCTAAAAGCTAACGTAAGAGAAAGTAGTTGGGATTTTCCAAATTCGGCAATGTAAATGCTTTAGTTTAGCAATGTTTAGCTCTATTCGACCCTCTTATTGTCCTCTAGATATAGAATATACAGGTTTTTTGAGAATTTTTCTTCTATTTTTGGAGTACTTTCCTATAAAAAAAACGAGTGTCCCCTCTTCATTCTCCCTTAAATAAACGAAATAAAATAAAATAAATGAAGTGTAACAAATATAAGAGGCTAAACCAACTGAGTTTGAGCTCAGCTGCAAAGTTCGAGTTGCGTCGGAATTAGTTTTTTAACCATGAAAACTATATGTAGGTGTTTTCTTTTGTTTGTGAAACTACAATTATTGCTTTGTGACCTATTCGGCTAATTCTTTGTTATATGACCGAATAGTGCTCTATTATTCATAGTCATTTCCATTTCCCGATTGAGCAGGGCCCGTATTCTCGACCCTTCGTGATAAAACGAATATTTGTTTATGACGTCAACAACAAAGGAAGCAAAATCTGTTTCTTTTGTTACTAACGTCATAAACGAATATTAGTTTTATCACGAAGTGTCGAGAATTGGGACCCTGTGGGAATATACAGTGAAATATGAAATATGAATATACAGTGGGAACTGTATATTCACAAGGTCCAAAAGGCACATAATTGAGGACGTAACTAGTTGCTGTTATTATTATTAGTTACCAAACTAATTGATGTGTAGGGGAAGATGGGGCAGAGAGGACCGGTGAGGCGAAGGGGACCTCCCCGATTAGTCTAAAACCAGGTGCTTCATCTATAAGTTAACAGCCAAAATGCATAATTTACACATTTTGTAGTATACCTAGCAATTCAAATAGTTGTATTGTAAACAATCTTAGTCTGTACAAGATAAATTCAAAATTTACGGGAAGTGATCTAATTTTTCAATTACGTTAGTTTGTTGTTATCTTTAATATGAAACGTGGTTAATGATAGCTCATCGTCATAAGTTATTGTTAAGATACTAGTTTAACATATTCAAGTGAAAAGTTTGACCTAACCTATAATATTTAGCTTATGAACCTCCAAACAAAGAAAAGCGCGCCAATGGGGTACAGAGGTCCGCTTGATTCAATATGTGTTTTATATGGTATATCAGCATCTGTAGTTGTGTCTTCGTTTATTTTATTTACGAGGGAAAAAATGAATCCACTGTATAAAAGCGTGTCCAGTAGCGTCTTTTGGATATTTTAATGGTACTGGATAGATGGACAATGCCTATTTTATAAAATACTTAGATCATTTTATTCAACACACTGAAGTGAATACTTTTTTGTAATTTCTCTTTTTAAAAACTTATTTTAAGTTGTTATTATTTTGTCAAAATTATAACATTGATGAAATAAACTGATAAAAACAATATCACAATCATTTATTCAATTGGCAAATAATGGTCCTCTTTACCCCACTTGCCGGTCCTCTTCTCCCCGATGTACGGGGCGAAGAGGACCACAGGTAATTGCTATTTTATCTTTAATTACAGCAATTTGCAGTAGCAGTTAAGAAACAATATTTTACTTATGTTTCAGGTACATATGTACCTAGGTGATTCAAGTATTAGTTTCCCATTAATTGAATAAGAAAAAGAGAAATTGATAAAAAAAGGCTTACTATGTCCTCTGTGCCCCATGTTCCCCTACGGTGTTGCAGTAGAGAATTAACATTGAGAATTTTATCACTCCCAAAACACGTAAATTTGCAGTTAGTTATTACTGATCGTTAACGTGGAAATCCAACTCTGAGATTAAACTAGTGAGGTCAAGAAGTTAACCATAACAATTTTATCTAAATCGAATATTGATTTCACACAAAAGTATTAAACATATATCAGTTATTACAATACGCCTGTCTTAAAACTTTAGAAGAAAAAAATTCGACATAAAACTATGACCAATCTTTGTACTTACGTTTTGCTCTTATTGGGTAAGTGGATAAACAATTTCGTATTTTTACTCTATGTACCATCGATACCATGATACTAGATAACATTTTTTGTCTTTGGAATGAATAGTTATTTTGTAATTTATGTCATAAGGACCAAAAGTAGAATTTTTCGAACGAATTAGTGAAATTGCTGGAAAAGGAGAAACCTAGTCCAGTAAACGTATGAATCCGAAAAACATTTTTGTTCGTGTGTCGCACAATATTTTATATTCTATTGGAAAGGCTGCAACACACACACAAGCATTGCCTTCTCGTTTCGCCTGTGCAAGCGTCCTGAACACTGTCCAGAGGTTCCAGTTCGGACTGTGCAGGCAAAACCGGTAGGGAAGGCTGTTTGTGTTGCACAGCCTTAAGAATTAACTTTATTATTTAATTACACTTAATATGTGCTTAGAAGACGAACTTACGCTAATAGTAGGGCATAAAAAAAGGGGTAAAGGGGCCAAAATCGTATTAAACCATAATATTGCCAAATATTTGTGATTTTACTTATGAAATTGGGCAAGCTGTAAAGGTGTAGGAAGCACAATCATTTTATAATTGTATTACGATCCCATGGTTGAAACTTGAGAAATTAAATAAAACCCTGCACTTTTCGGAAAATGCAGTTTTCGGAAGGAAGCAGCTAACGAGTTGGAAGTCCGAAATTCATAAAATTATTCCTGACCCTGTCCTTAACTGAACATTATTCAATCATAATTCTTCTATTAGCACAAAAATTTTGTCACGACCCTATTTATACTCCACTAGGTTTATATCATTCCTTATTACAACTTCATAACTATAGTTTTAAAAATAACGTAGAGAGCTCTACAACACTACTTCCAGCAATAAAAAGGTCTGGAAATGTGGCTAAGGCCAAATACTCAAATGTGTAATTGAACAAAATTTTAAGGTACAATAAACTTCAGTAATTCTTATTATGTCTCTAATATTCAACCCAACTTTCAAAACATAAGTGGAAGTAGAAGACACTCAGCTAAGTAAGTATAAGTTAAACAAATTATCTCATCTTAAGCAAAATTTAACGTAGTGGACGTTGTCAAATACCTAATAATGCACCAAATGGAAAATATCGCATTAGGGGAGACGAGGCTAATAATTATTATAGAGAAGGAGACTATGTACCACGACGAAACGTTTTATATTTAAAATGTGATGGAAGTTATAGGCCTTCGCCACCAGAAATCGTGGGTTCTTACTGCATAGATGGTGTTTGGAAACCACAACCTAGTGTATGTGCTCGTAAGTACAGATAATTAAATTTTTAAAAAGTATAAACTTTAACGTATTGGGTTTAGGTACATGCAAACCTATACGTAGTACCGAAACTACGAAAGTTCAATGCTTCTTTAATAATTTGGCTCTAGAAAATTGTGATAATCCAATTGATGGTACTATAGCCAAATTTACGTGTGAACCTTTTTACGAAGAACCTAGCTTAGAAAATAATCATAATCGTGTTTGCGAAAATGGTGATTGGCAAGGAATACCCTACTGCACTCCAAGTGAGCTATTTATAATTTTAAATTAGACATCTCCTATTACAAATGCCCCACTCTTTAATTATTCTGTTCAAAATACTTCCTTAGATCTAGGCTTTTACTTTTATCTATAATGTTTAGTTTGTGGCCGAAAACATCCTGTAGCACGTACTAACATTATCAATGGAACAAATGCTAAATTGGGCGACTATCCTTGGCACGTTGGAGTTTATACTGATCAAAAAGTTTATATTTGTGGCGGTTCTATTATAACACAACGAATTATTTTATCTGGTATAAAATGCAACCATTACTTCTACCCTTAACAATTAAACTATATAATTGTAGCTGCCCATTGTTTTACAAATCTTGCCACTGGTGAATTACACCCTAAAGAAAATTATTTGATTGCAGCTGGTAAATATTATCGGCTGTATAGCGATTTTCGAGATGAGCACTATCAATATTCTACGGTAATACTGATTTTGAAATACTTTGTAAGAGAAGCTAATGTTAAATTACAGATAGAGTCTATTGACATTCCATCCTGTTACAGAGGAATTAAATTCCAATTCCAAGCTGATATCGCAGTAGTCGTTTTAACAGAACAACTAATTCTAACAGAAGCAGTTCAACCAGTATGCGTAGACTGGGAAGATCAATTTGAAAATCAACAACTAACACCAAATAGCTATGGTACTGTACGTCTTCTATACATACACATACCATAACGATTGTTAAAATGTTTTACGAAATTTTTAGGTAATAGGTTGGGGAAGCACAGTAGAAGGTTTACATTTGTCAGAAGAACTAAAAGAATTAAGCATTCCGTTTATATCATATAATGAATGTGACGACAGTGTGCCAAGCAATTTTCAAACTTTTTTACGTCCAGATAAAATATGTGGAGGATATTTGAATAGCAGTAAGTTAATTATTATTGATCTATTAATCAAATAAACTCAGACGCGTTTCACAAAACGCTGAAGCGCGCTCCACAGATCTCTAGAATTATTTTTCAAAATATTAATATGTTTAAATTATAGGTACCGGTGTATGTGCAGGTGATAGTGGTGGTGGATTAACATTTCCTAAACGATTTACAGGAAGATATTTCATAAGAGGTATAGTTAGTCTTTCGCCAGCTGCAGAAGGAGGGCAATGTGATTCCAACCAATATGGAGTATACACTTTAGTTTCTGCATATTTGGATTTTATAAAAGACGTTCTTAACAAACGTAGGCCAATGTCTTGGATACCACCTGTAATCGCTCCGTCAACTACAGCGCCAGTGTCTAATTTACATTGCCCAATTCCTTATTTTTCAGGGTATGGATTTCATACCATACAATCTTCGAAGTAAGCATAAGCATATTACAATTTTACACTAAACTATAAAACATAAGTAAGTAACAAGGATTAAAGTAGTTCTCTTATACTCTTGATATATAAATCTTTGAAATTGTAAGAAACTATAATATAACTCACTTAACTGCAGAAAAAATTGCGTAATAGAATGTTAGCAGTTGGTATTATAAAACTCTCAATTAACTAATTTAATTGTCGACACAAAAAACGTTATTTCTAAATTGGACGCACCAAGAAGGGATGGAGGAAAGAAATAATAAGTCGCCCACCATAGTAAAATAATAAGATCTGAACCTATTTAAAAGAAAGAAAATGAAGAAGAAAATATTGTACGACCACGGAAAGAAAAGTTTGCTTAAGAATGTGCGTTCGGTTTATTACGACTTACACAACGTGATTTAGAAGCCGCGTCATATTATCGACTTTATAGACGTTGTGAAATAGTCAACTTGTCTGTTAATATAATTGATGTAATTATATAATTAATTCTCTCATGATTGACTACGGTTTTCGTAGAGAAAAGAATTCCGCTCCCTTCTACCCCAGGTTTTCTTTCGATGGTCGTGCTATACATACAGTGAGCGCGTAAAGTATGGAATAATCGAATTATTTTCTTTCCTAATAGGAATACCAAAAAACTGTTGGATACGTCAAATTGATTTATTTTAAAACAAACATTTTACGATAATTTTTATTGTTCTACCCCTCACCCCCTTCGAACAGTGACGTCATCGAAAAGTTTTTTAAATTGGAACCCCTAATTTTTTTAGATACTATTTGGATAGATTATGAAATTGTGATTTCAGCAATATGCACATGTTTGCCGATTAGACTCATAGTTTCGAAGATATTAATTTTTAAATGTGAAAGAAAGTTGCAGCGTTTTTGAGTATAATTTTTGTAAAGTAAAAATTTTTTTTTTGGTAAAACGGAAGATTGGTCTAATATCGATCCAAACTCACAAAAAGTATTTTCTAGTTTTTTTCAACGAAAATTATTTTACTGATGAATGTTATCAATTATTGTGATCTTCAAATCGTCAGAGTAATGGCGTCGAGGTCAAGTTTTTTGGCTTCGTGAAATTAGCAAAAAGTTGGAACCACTAATTTTAAAACATTAGTCAATCGTTAGTACCTCATTAGTGCCTCTTAGTGCCTTTTAAAAAATTATATCCCGCTTTCACAAAGTAAAGTAATCGTTATCCATTTTCTAAAAAATCTCAAAGATTGTTAAAGATAGAAAAGTGGTTTTTAAGGCGCTAAGAAGCACTAATGAGGTACTATAAGTTATATTTTTTATAGCGCCCTAAGCAATGAAAAATCATATCAAGTTGGCGACTTAGCTAAAGCAGATCCATTTGATATTTTAACTTCATTGTGTAATAACGGACAAACATCAATCTCGACTTCTTCAGTTTGCGTAGATGGTAGTTGGAGACCTAAACCAAGAAATTGCTCGGGTAAGGACGTCAAAATACGTCATTTTATTAAAATCGCTTATACTTGACGCTTCCCACTCTTACACATTTTTTATTAATTATTTGTTTAGATTCATATGTTTTAAATTTATTACCTACTAAAGAAGTATGTGGTATATTTCAAGCATCAGAAGAAGATAGTGCTATTAACTCTTTTACCGAAGCCGCTTATTTAAATGAATTTCCATGGTTGGTAACGCTTAATTCCTACGTATCTCCGTGGTACTGTATGTTTTTATTCACTTCATTGAGTAACACTATCTATAATATAATTTCTAGTTAAACATGTTTGTGAAGGCGTGTTAATTAATAACAGATACGTGTTAACTGCTGCAAATTGTTTTACAAACGATATCGGAGAACTGTGAGTATATTGGTCGTTAGTCAGTTCTTATTCATAAAAACGTATAATTATTTATCAGTAATATGGCTCGTTTAGGCGAATACAATTTGGATACCGATCCAGACTGTCTAAATAATGGAATCAGAAGTATTTGTGCACCTAGTCCAATAGACGTACCAATAGCTGAATATACTATTCACGAAGAATACAGTAACGAGTTGAGGACTAACGATATTGCGTTGATACGTTTGGAACGAGCAGTTGAATTTACAGGTATTATAGAATATTAAAAAATTCTATCAAAGACTACTTTATTATTTTAGATTACATCAAACCAATATGTTTACCAACGTCGAATAATTTAATAAATAAAAACTTCGAAAACACTGTTATGACTTTAGCTGGTTGGTCATCAAAACGACTTTTACGGGACGGTGACCGAAACAAATTCAAATTAAGGGTAAGAAATTTTTGTATGTTTATAAATATTATAAAGGCGAATTTTTAAATTCTTACTTTTGAGTCATGTTCTTAAAAATTATTAAAGTTACGGTATCTCCGTTAGTTGACAGTATGTACAATGCAAAAAAGGAAATGCAAATAAATATCTGTTTATTGGAAGGTATAATCTAGAGAGGAAATAGACCCTGGGCCCATAATAAAAAAAATTGGGTCATCCAGGTTCATCTATTGGGAATAAGCTATTTGAGTGTTACCGATCACGAAAATCTGGTTGGCTGATGCAATCTAAACCAATCAAATCGACTGATGAAAGTATACATATTATGTATGTTTATTAGGTACCAGTGAAAGCGACTTTCCAATGTGCAATCCCTAATAACGGAACAACCAATCCAAAGTACATCTGTACAGAATTAATTAGAGATCCTTATCATCGGATCATTGTTAATGGTAGCGTATTGGTGAAATCTGAACAAGATGGGGGTAGATCTAATTGGTATGCTTTTGGAATACTGTCAACTCTTACTGGACGTGGAAACGATATTACAATGATACACTCTCCAGTAACAAGCTATATTCCTTGGATTCTCAGTAAAATTAAGCCATAATAGTATATTGTTTTATAAGGAGTAAAAGTGTCATTCTTTTAAGAGTGAGTAGGTTTAAAAGAAGAGACGAAGTAGAGACTTTATGACTACTGACGAGTCATGAAAATTAACTTTTACTCCGAACTAAACATACTATTTTTTCTTAAAACGGCAAAAAATGATTAAAACGTAAAATATTAGAATATTTTAAAAAGCGCCATCTCTTGCCAATTACTTGCACCTGTCAAATATTTTTTAAAATTTAGTTTAAATTGTAAAAACAAGTTAATTATGTATTAACAAATAAAGCAAACCACATTTAACTTGACGAGCGGTTCGCGCAGATTTTGGCCCACTTTAATATTTTAAATACGTTTACTACTGCTTTAGTGAGGTTAAATACCAATTTAGGTATCTACGCATTCCCATCTCTAGTCTAGTTAAATGTGTTTTGCACTAAATAAAAAAAATTAATTATTGGAAGAGGGATAGCAATTTTCTTTTACGAATCGTAGATGCCGGCGATGACCCCACATGGTGGTTGGAAATTAAGCACTGTGACAGAAGGCTACATCGAGGATTTTTAAAAAAACAAGAACGATGTTGCAAAATAAATTAAAACATTATTTTCGTCTCGATTGTCTCATGCCCAGTATTATAAATGAAGGTTGAAACTCAACCTAAGGTTACTCTGCCATTTTAGTTTGACATAATTGGACATAATAAGTGAAATTGACATTTCATTATAATTTCAACCGGTTTCGGTTAACTTGAGGCCCACTATTATAATTATAAAGCCTAGTTTCCTAGTTGACTCAACTTAAGGTTATAATGTCATTTCCTTAGAACATAAAACATCCGGAAGGAGAATTAGTTGCCTATAAGAGAAAATGCGACGGAAATGCCATTTTAGAAATCCATGGATGACTCATTCACTTCGTCGAGTTTACATTATCATTGGCTGTCATGATTTTTCCTTATAAGTGGGAGTATAAGCAACCATTTCTATTAGAGAAATTGCTATATTTACTCGTCGATTGCGATCCATATCCATATATTATTAGCTAAATGACTCTTTACTGCTAGAGAAGAAGATATTTTTTTATTCAACGATCAGTTCACTATGTCAAAATAAAATGACACTTTAACCTTAGGTTGAGTCAACTTTCGATCAACTAGGTTAGAATACTGGGCCTAGAATACTACTACTCTTGTGGTATTATACAGGGTGAGTCAAAAATGACGGAATTTTTCCGGAGAAAAAATTGATGTTTGTTTAGATGTAAGATGTTTAGAAAAGGCAAACTTTGAAATCTTAGAACTCAATTTTTTCAATGAAGCGACCACTATAATTTTAAAGAATAGGCTTTCAAAAAGACCATGCACCGATGTCTACCTATTCTACTATTTTTCCGAGGTTAAAATAGCTAATAAGTGGACATTTCGTAATCGTAAGATTGTATAATGAGCTAAACCGGATTTTATACGAAAAACGTGTCAAATTCAACCCATCTGGAGCTATTTAAAACTGAACAACCTGCAATGTGACCAAATGCAGTTGTCCAATTGCCGAAAAGATTAAATAGTCGACTGTAGAATAATCGCATCTTGTAGCATTCGCAACCTCATTGAAATTTTGTGCTCAATTGCCCAAATAACTCCCTTCGGCGATTTACCATTTTTGATTGCTCAATCTTCGGATTACTCGTTAATTTCGGCTATTGAAGGAATTCGGGGATTGAATCTACAGGCGGTGCCACACACACACAGGACAAACCGGAGCGAATGGACATCATTAAATGGACCTATGCGGACTTTGACTTCGCCTGCGCAGGTTGGCCTGCTTGCACACTTTGACCTGCTCTGATCGGGTCCGTCTCTTTTACTCCGTCTGGTCGGAGTAAAAGCCTGTACGTGGGGACGCAAAGTAATAGTTCTGGCTTGCCTGTACAGACCAAACCGGAAGGTAGGCCTGTGTGTGTGGCGCAGCCTTAACATAATAATTCACGTTATAAGAAAATAATGTGCACTCGTACGTAGAGAGGATAATAAATACATAGCGCGACACCTGATCAGTAGCGCATTATTATAAGGTCGCGGATAAAATAATATTTAGCTATAGGTAACAGATAAAGTATACGCCACTGATACCTTCGATTATACGTTCGACTTGCGCCAGATTATTTATTTATTTTAATAATTCATATTATACTATTTATATTATTATATTCATATTATTTTCTTATAACGTGAGACCTGCATAATTAGTAGAAAATAATTTAATATTTTCAATTAACATTTAATAATTCAAATAAATATCACTGCTAAAATTTGACCTTTGCATTAAGCAGGTATTATAAAGGCGCGTCTAGACATACGAAACAAATAGCAGGGGAACACGGGGCACAGAGGACATAGTAAGCCTTTTTTATCATTTTCTCGTTTTCTTATTCAATTAATAGGAAACTAATACTTGAATCACCTAGGTACATATGTACCTGAAATGTAAGTAAAATATTATGTTTCTTAACTGCTACTGCAAATCGCTGTAATTAAAGATAAAAGAGCGATTACACGTGGTCCTCTTCGCCCCGTACATCGGGGCGAAGAGGACCGGCAAGTGGAGTAAAGAGGACCATTATTTGCCAATTGATTAAAATGATTGTGATATTGTTTTTATCTAATATTATAATTTTGACAAAATAACAACAACATAAGATAAGTTTTTAAAAAGGGAAATTATAAGAACTATTCATTTTAGTATCTTGAATAAAATGATCTAAGTATTTTATAAAATAGGCATTGTCCATATCCATCCAGTACCATTGAAATATTCAATAAACCCTACTGGACACGGTTTCATACAGTGGATTTATTTTTTCCCTCGTAAATAAAATAAACGGAGACACACAACTACAGATGCTGATATACCACATAAAACACATATTGAGTTTACGTGGACCTCTGTACCCCATTGGCGCGCTCTTTTTGGTTTAGAGGTTCATAACATAAGCTAAAGCTTATAGGTTAGGTCAATTTTTTCAGTTGAATATGTTAAACTAGTATCTTGACAATAACTTATGACGATGAGCTATCATTAACCACGTTTCCTATTAAAGCTAAGAACAAACTAACGTAACTGAAAAATTAGATCGCTTCCCGTAAATGTTGTATTTATTTTGTACACACTAAGATTGTTTACAATACCACCATTTGAATTGCTAGGTATACTACAAAATGTGTAAATTATGCATTTTGACTGTTAACTTATAGATGGAGCACCTGATTTTAAACTAATCAGGGAGTTCCCCTTCGCCCTGCCGGTCCTCTGTACCCCGTCTTCCCCTAATTTTTTGTCATCGATGATCAGTTTCTGGAAACCAAATCACTACTTGTCGATAATTGTTTATAATCGTTTACGATTCTCCTTGTCGCGTGTTTCGCGTTGACGACTTTCGACTTATATTTCTCATGTGTGGACACTTTGTTAAAAGCAAGGTAATAAATATAACAGGTATGCCGACGGACTCTCTTACAACTCATAGCAAACTGAAGCCACTTGTGAACTACTTTGTGAGACAGAGAAAGCATATCAAGGGTAATTGTCCCGTCAATATAAGACAGGGAAAGCATATTAAGGGATACTATTTGCACCAATCAAATGCGCGTATTCGCGTTTAATCAGTCATCAAAAGGTTCAAGTTTGGCTTCAACTTTGAACGTTCGTCGCTATACCTTCTAATATTTTACCAAGGTTAAAAGTAACTTTTCGACAAATAATGTTAATTTACTACTAAAGTTCTAGAACACTACTAACATCACAAAATGTTTCTGCTGTAATACGTGAACATAATGTTTACTATGTTCGCGACTCGTTTGGAAATGAAACAAAAATGTTTCCTTTGTGTGGACACTCAAGTTGCGTGTTTCAGCAATATACTTCTACAAAGTTCAACAAAGTTCGACATAAATGTTGCATTTCAAATCCTTCTGTCATCTTAATCTTAAACGGAGGTAATGGCCTTAACAGTCGAAGTTGCTTAATTTAAATTTATAGAAAAATGTTGCTATTGGCTTCGTATGTCTGGACAGGCCTTTAGGTTAACATTGATGCAAATGTGGATTTCTAAATGTGAGATTAAACTAGCGAGGTCAACCAGTTGACCATGTTATCTAAATGGCATGTTATTTTACATAAAATTACTAATACAAGACGATGTCTTGAAAAATTATTTAAAAAAATAACACAGAACCACGACCAATCTTTGTGCTTACAGTTTGCTCTTAGGAGTCTTAGGTAAGTGGATAATAAATTATAACATTTTACTAGTTAATTGAAAGACAATTTATATTAATGCTAGTTCACTAAGTTCAGTTTTCCAATATTAATTATTTTTGTGATCATCTGATATATGCCGCAATAAACGAGTGACAAGACGAATAAATTCTAAACTGCTTTTAAAAATAACGTAAAAAAACACTACTCCCAGCAACAAAAAAAATCTTAAAATTGTGTGTGTGCCTATACAGGGTGAATCCTAACGTACGGATCAAACTGATAAGGCACCTAAAGGGGATCAAAATATAATTTTTTTAAGTAAACTTTTAATCAAAATCGAATAACAACAGAGTTACATGGGTTTTAAGTTCTTATAAATTATTACCCACCTATTGAGTACCGCTGAGCATATACAAAATACCTATTTAATTTCTGACATTTGATTATTTTAGACTGATTTTGACGTACATGATTGAATTAAATAAAACAGCGGTTTCCAATAAGTGAGCACCCAAGCTGAGTATTTTAAAGAACAATTTAAATAGGTATAACTTTCATCTTATAAAAATTTTACTAAAATTTTAACTGAATTTAGTTTAAATAATTCTGAAATATTCCAAATTTGAATTCAAAACGTAAGTCATTACTCTATTTTTAATAAAAAATTCTCAGGTTTACAAGAACTTAAAACCCATGTAACTTTGTTGTTATTCGATTCTTACTAAAAGTTTATTTAAAAACAATATATATTTTGGTCCCCTTTAGGTGCCCTATCAGTTTGATCCGTACGTTAGGATTCACCCTGTATAAGGCCAAATATTCAAATAATTATGTAATTGAACAAAATTTTTAGGTACAGTAAACTTAAGTAATTCTTATTATGTCTCTAATATTCAATCCAACTTTCAAAACATAAGTAAAAGTCGGAGACCGACAGCCAAGTAAGTACCTACAACTTAAATAAATTATTTTTTCTTCAAACGTCAAAAAAAGTTGACATTTTGTTACCAAACGAGTAAGGTTAAAGTTCTACTTTTACATCCTAGGAGGTAAAAGTGAACTTCTGCCTCCTAAGAGGTAAAAGTAAATTGTAAAAGCGAATTCACACTGTAAAGCCCAGTCCCACATTGTATTTATTTCATAAATATTTCTTAAATATTATCATAAAATTTTTTATAAAAAATTGTCGTTATGTTGGTATAAGTACCACACTGTCATAATTTGCTAAAAAAAATTTACGGAATGTAGAATTTGTTGCATAAGCTGCAGAACTTCCAAGATCCAAGAAATACATTTAAATACGAAACATGTGCCACCAGACAACAAAGCAAGGCGCACGCTCGCATCAACAACCAATAGAATTCGTTATTTCGTCAACAAATTTAGAACCGTCTGTATTTATGTGATGTTACGTCAAAATATTTACGTGACGTCGCATAATCTCATAAATACAGTTTTTATAAAAACTTCGTAAATATATACGAACACACTGTCAAAACCATTTTTATGAATATTTTTGTCAAAATATTTTGTGCATTTTTTACAGTGTAAAAAATGTGTAATAATTTTTTTTACAAACTTGCTTGGTTTCGGAGATAATCGATGTCAAAGTTTTCCACAATGATTCAAAGTTTCTCATAAAGATCAAAATTTTTAAAATTCAAAATTATAATTTTGAAAACAACTAATTTTAATAATAGGTACTTATAATACCTAGGTGTTCCAAATGTTATTAACACTATAATAAAACATGGACAGTGTTTTGTTTTTGGACGACCTGGCTCGTTTTTATACAAAAAATTAACTTCTTCTGAAAACTTTGAAAACGATTATCTGGGAAACGAAACCTAATAGGAAAAAAATTTATTTTAGATTTTTAATTCAAAATTTGACATTGAATATGACATTTTATTTTTCGCCTCGAGTTTTGAATTACCCTGTATTAATTTGAAAAAAAACATATAATTTTGTGTCATAATTTGAACAAAATATCACAGTCAAGCCTAGCAGAACCATAAATTGTGTTGAAAATGTTGTGTTTTTTGATATTCTAAAGATTTTATGATCATTTATATTGATCTCTGAGACCAATTTCAAACTTCTAAACGTTTAGACAGGCATAAAATATAGAAAAACAAAAGGTTCTAATGAAAACTACCTAGCTTATTGAAAGTTATATAGAACAGTCTTAACAAAATAAGTGACAAAAATAACTATTATATAAAATTTATAATGCTAATTATGCTTACTGATATCAATCAGTAATCATAACTACTCAGAACCAGTAGGTGAATGTCGGAATTAAAGAAGTGGAAAACGGAATAACTGCATAGAAAATGACTAAATAAACCAAAAAATCGTGTTTTATGTATTTTTAGGGGTGGCGCAATTACTTCCAAAAATCTGAAAAACTCAGCATTTGAGATTACTAAAATCTATAAAACATTTAAAAAATTGGTGTATTCTCATAAATAGTAAAAACAAATTACCAAAAAAAACGTGTTTTTTGCATTTTTAAGAGTGGCGCACCACTTCCAAAAACCTAAAAAAGATCATGGAATTAAGCTTGCTATAGTCTACAATACATAAAAATATAATAAAAATCGTCAGTAGTTACTGACTTTTTTACTCCGAATAAAACAAACTTAAGCTTTATTTATTGCAGTGGAGTGGAAATTGTCAAATACCAATTAATCCTCCAAATGGAAAATATGGCATTGGAGAAGACGACGCGAATACTTACAAAAAAGGAGACCATGTACCAGAACTAGTCGTTTATATTTAAAATGTGATGGAACTTATATAGACCCTCACCACCAGAAATCTTGGGATTTTTATACGTCAACGGCGTTTGGGAACCACTACCTAGTATATGTTCTCGTAAGTACAGGTAATTAAATTTTACATAATTTTAAAGCACTATCTATTGCTTTTAGGTACATGCAAGTCCATACGGTGCATGTCCATACGCAACGTATGGACTTGCATGTACCTAAATGTACCTGAAACTACAGAAGTACAATGTTCATGTTTGAGCTTAAAAAGTTGTGAAAATCCAGTTGAAGGTACTGCAGCCAAATTTACTTGTGAATCTTCTTACGAAGAACTTAGTTTGGAAAATAATTCTTATCGCTTTGTGAAGATGGCGATTGGAAAGGAAACGATCGTAAACGATCTACAGGAAGATATTTTAGAAGTGACATTGTCGTTCTATAGTAGCTGGCGAAGTGCTAACTATTGACTAACTATTATAGTTAGCACCTCGCCAGCTACAATAGAGCGACAGTGACAGCGACGATTCCAACGTATATGAAAAATATTACACTGTAGTTTCTTATTATTTGGATTTCATAAATAGTGTTTATATATTTCGGTTCTGTAATGGAGCTATTACGATACCGAAATTAGTTTCGTAATATCTGAAGCCGTGTCTGAAAAGTGTAATTACAAGTGTAGTCATATTTACCTTCGTTGCGTCCTAGCGCACGATTTCTCTTATAGGCATTGGAACTGCCCATATGGTCATGACTTGTGGTATTTATTGAGTAGTCGAAAAGTCTCGTGTCGGTAGAGTTATAAAAATCAAATTATATGTTTATTAAATACTAGTGAAAACAACTATCCAATGTGCAACTGCTCACAACGTAACAACCAGCCCAAATTCTATCTGTACAGAAGGAATTAGCAGTGAAGATTTTTGTAGGGCAGTATGGGGTACCGGATTGATGAAATTTGAACAAGATGAAGATAGATCTAATTGGTATGTTATTGAAATATGGTCTGGTCGTAGATATAGAGAAGATATTCCAATGATACACTCTCGAGTAACAAGCTACATCCCTGGGATTCTTAGGAAAATTAAACCGTAATAGTATATTGTTTTATAAGGGGTACAAGTATCATTCTTTTACGAGTCAGTAGGTATAAAAAACAAGGCGAAGATGAGTCTTATGTTATATCTACCGGCGAGTTGAAAACTAACTTATCTACTGCGAACTAAACATTCTATTTTTTCTTAAAATGTCAAAATTAATAAAACGTAATAAATAAGAACATTTTAAAAAGCGTCACCTCTTGTCAATTGCTTGCAATTGTCAAATACTTTTTTTAAGTTTAGTTAAAGTTGTAAAAATGCTACTAGTGAGGAGCCTTAAGAAATAAAATATAAAAAGAAATTCAAAAGAAATTAACTGATAAAAAGGTTAAATTTTTTTATCTAATTAGTGTATTATTGATAAATAAAATTGTTTCCCAAAATTGGTAAATTAATTTATTTTTGCCTCCCTGGAACCACCAGTGGCGTTAATTCCAGTGCCATCACATAATGTATAGGGATAAACGGCAAGGAAACAGCTGGAAAATTATCTACAATTTATCAAAACATATAAAACACAAATTAATACATATTGTAAAATAAATGGAAGAACAAGAAATACAAAAGCCGTTCTAAACTCCATGGCGAGGACTGACCAAATCATCATTACTAGCTAGGAATCGGACGCACATTACCTCCTGCGGCCTGTTATGGTTATTGGAGCAGATGTTAGTTACTTTTTCTCATCAAAGAAATGTGTGACGGGACGAGCACAAAGGTGGAAGAGAGTAATGTGAAATAAAAGGTGATACCATTCAAAAAATACAAAAAACAGGGATAAAATAATGAAATAGTACATGAAAATAACAAAATAAAACAACGGATGTGACCATACAAGGAACCTTTTACTGTTGTATTTTTTTGTGCATTTCTTTAAAAGATTATAATTTAAAATTTTCTTTACTGTATTGTATTTCATGTATAAGATATCAAATTAAATTTTATTAAAAAAATACAACAGGAAAAAGTTCTTCGTATGGCCACATCCGTTGTTTTTAGTATTAAATTTATTTTTATGTTAATATAAATTAGTAGTACATGAAATAAATTTAAAAAAAAAATTGCTTTCGTCCTGGATCGAACCTAGAACTTCTGCGTGTAAGCAAAATTTTTAAGACATAGATTGTCTCAAATACTAATTTCATTTTTTTTAAATTTTGCATTTTGTCAAAATATACATTCAAAAAATCGAAAAATTATTTTTTTGCATTTTTGGAATCAGCGTAATAACTCAAAACGTCGAGAAATTTGTTTATTAATATTATAATTTTTTTTGTCTCGATTATAACAACTTTTTCTTGGATTGGAAAAAGTTAAAAAAGGAAATTATATTGGCACAAAAGATTGGAAAAGATCTTAGCTGTTGGCTTATGTTTGTTCAAATATTTCGAAATTAACGTTGAATGACAGCTAATAGTCGAAGAGTGTCACTTAGGTGTTTTAGATCTAACATTTATTGGATGTTTTTCAGGACACTTCAAAGTTAAAACACGATTCTTTCATAGACAGCTTTCTCGTTTATCTAAATACAGAAAGAGACTTTACAAACAAAAGGATCTCGAAATATGCTTTTCAATGAACTAACATAAGACCTAATAGTTTTTTGAAAAAATAAAGTGCAGAACGTTCGAAGTTAATCAACATCATGATCATTGTTAGTAAAAAAATTAACGAACTATTAATTTCCCTGTATAATAAATTTATTTCAAAATTCTTAATAAAATTTTTTTTCATTAAATGTCGAATTTTTTTGTGAACTGCATAAAAATGTTTCCTTAAAAGCATCAAAATTTGATAGTGAAATCTGTGCGCGGTTATTGAGAAAGGGAAAAGATCTCGAGGCCTATTGGTTCCTTTATTGTTTTATTACAGGCGTCGCCAAATTGACGGCACGTTCGCGACGTCATTACGCGTCGCGTGCTACTTTCGAGCAAAAGGAAAACGTTTTGCTGCAGTGCATTGTGGGGCGTCGTTACGGTAAGATCGCTCTTTTTAAAATGAACAAAATCGTAAGTTTTGACAAAATTTTGAATTAAAAATTGCGCAAATAAACTTTTTATGAATTAAACAATTAATTATGCGTTATCTAATTGTGAAATTTAAGCGCGAATAAACTCTTTTTTTTTAAACTTATTTAATTAAACTAAACACGTTGTTGTGTGTATTGAATTTGAATAATAATATGAGAACTTTTACTTTTAATTTTATTATTTAAGAAGGGATTAAATTGTGAAATTGAGAGCTAAAAAATTTGTAGAGACAACAATAGAAACGTACATCGAGAGTCATTAAATTAAATTTAAAATTAGTACGGAATTTGGAATCGAGCCACCTCTTTTAAATTATCCTTTCGAAAAAACGTGGACTACAATGATGTGTTATTAGTGTTTTAAAACTTTTTCAATTAAAAATAACAATAATGGGAGCCTTAAGACAGTCTAGAAGTTTTGATAATGGTAAGTAACAACAACAATAATTATTTATTAATAAAAAAACGATAACCTCTTCTTTCAACTTTTACTAATGATATGATATTTGTTTATAAAGAAACTCCCAAGATAATATTAATTCTGTAAATATTTGTACAATTAATGTTTAATTTTCTATGTGTTGACAAAATTTATACAGGGTGGTTGTCTAACTTTAAGTACCTACGGTTAAAAAATTAAGAAAGCAATATCCGGGTGGCTGATTTTATAAAGAAGACTTCACCTAGATATTGTTTTAAACACCCTAAACGATCGAGTTTTTATTTTTAGCATTTAAAGTGGTTCCTGAAACTTTTGAAAGGCGGGTCCACATACAAATATTGAAAAGAAAAAGGCGGTCAGATTGGGGAAAATTAAATTTATTTACTTACTCATTTATTTTTAAATAATTCCACCAAGTGGTCCAATTTTTAAACCTATTAAAAGTCACTATTTATCGTACGAATGAAAAAGAGTTAGGTACTATCACTTGCATATCTTTTGGCCACCCCGGCTATACGTTAGCACGAATTGTGGGTGCAACCATCGTAACACCAACACAGTTTGTTGATTTACTACTTGTTGGCAAAATAAAGTTACCTCTCAGTATAAGTAGGGGGGTGTTATTGATGGTTGAACCCACAATTCGTGCTAGGCGTATAGCCGGGGTGGTCAAAAGATATGCAGGTGAATGTACGTGTAGTAGCTATGACTCATATTATTTTTGAACGCAAATATCTTTTCCAAAATCTTTGACTCACCTATTTTTTTATAGTAATTATTTGTACCTGCAGAGAGGCTTCTGTCAGTAAATATTTTTGATGTGTTCCAATTGCTATATTTCCTAGGCCGGCAGTGCTTATTTTAGGTTTAGGTATATCGTGCTGGCGAGTTGCGAACAAAGTTCGTCAACGTGGGTCATCCAGTTCTCTCAGAAACTGTGTTTTGAGTTTTTTAAATTTAAATTGTTGGCGCTGAATCACAGCTCAGCTCGCTCAACGCTCTTGTTAAAAAAAAAAGACTTCAATAATCTTTATCGGAGTTGATGAATGTGGTATCGTCTGCATATAGAACAGAATCGCTATGTGAAGCCATGTGACAGCATAGGTCATAGATATACATTACAAATAAGAGAAGCCCAAGAACAGAGCTTTGGGGCACTCCGTGACGGACAGATTTAACGGTGAAAGGCTTGACGTCTCCAATAAATAAGAACGGAATAAGTTTAGAGGCACTCCTCTGATTCCATAAAAAGACATTTTTCTAATTAAAATATCACGAGACACTGAGTCTTCTAGATTGTTCTGAAGTTCTCCACAATTTTTATTATGGCTTTGTTAGTCTGGAAACACACATTGAAAAGGATTGCCCTGGTTATCAGTTTTTTGGCTTCTCGAGCATTTGATTTTCGCTGTGAAAACCAAACATTTGCATTTAATGTTTAGAACTATTAGAGAGCCAGTTCGATCCTTATAATGGTGAACATTTAAAAGGGCATACCGTTTAGCAAATATTTGCATTTTTAATAATATTATGGGAAAATAGCTGAAGTAAGTGTTATATAAAATTGAACTGAAGAAGGTTCTGGTCTTAAGACAAGAGTATAAAGTAAAATAAGAATTGGTCATTTCTGAACTTTGCGCAACTGAGTTACCTTTAGCCCTAGGCCTCAATCATACGAACATATAAAAGACAGCATTGCGGGTCTGATTAAACCGTTAACCGTTCTATTAAAGTTCTCCAGGGGAGGGGGTTACATCAAGTAATAAAGCAGTATACTCAAAGAGCAGCGATGGGCAATGTGGTGCTTTTGGCTATATTTTTAAAGTAATCGCCACGAACTTGGTTCAATAATTACTCCACTCGGTAATACACATTTTTTACCTCTTTTTGCTCGATGCGATCCGAATCTGTCCATTAACTCCGTCTAAAAACTGCGAGCGTTTAGATTATGCTCCGAATGCTCGATTTTATGATAAACGAACACGTACGAGTAGATGGCAAAACTTAGAGCAAATTTCACAATAAACGAACAGATTCAGATCGGATCGAGCAAATAGACGTAAAAAATGTACATTACCGAATGCAGTAATTGGACAATTCTTACGTACAGACGAAAGTGGGCTAAAGAAAAAATATGGTTACTTGATCTTGTATTTGAATGGACGTATTCACAGAACACGTTCCAATAGCTGATAGGTCGCTAATATTTTCTCTCGTGAACGTGCTTAAATAGCTAGAGGTAGAGAGGAGTCCATAGATCAGCTGTTGAGAACTGTTTTGTGTACTCGTTTATAATAGATATTGGCTGAAAATTAATACTAGTAATAGTGGGTGTTGTAAATGCAAGTATCGATCACCGATTATCGATTCCTATTAAACCACTACTTGTGAAGATGGTGTTGCGTTGGTTGTAAAAGCAAATTGTAATAGGAAATAAACAGAGTGACCTGAATAACAAATTAATGACATTGATGTGATTGATAATTAACTAATGATTTTGATAGAGATTTTGAAGCAATAAATTTACATTATAATAAAGACTTTTAATATATGAAACTAATTGTGTAACAGACGCAATAAATGGTGACCCCGTGCGTGAGTGGAAACATCTATAAAAAATGGTGATCCACGTGTGAGTGAAACATCGTGTTTTTTGTGACCACGTGTTCACATCCATCGTGCTTTAGCGTTTTGTGCAAACAGTGCCCGTTTTAATAAAACAAAAACAATGTCCGCGTGTAATATAAACCGTTTTCTTTAGTTTTAGTGTAGTTAATAATTAAGTCAGTGACCGTCACCAAGCCGCCTTACGCGCATTCCACGCTGCGCACAACTTACCGGAAAAACAAAGATGAACTCAACGGACGACACAGTTGACGATGTGGAAGTCAGCGAGGTCAAAAACCTCAAATTACCACCATTCTGGGTGGCAAACCCTAAACTGTGGTTCGCACAAGTAGAAGCGCAATTCTACACGCAAAAACTAAAAAACGATAATACCAAATACTTCACAGTTATTTCAGCTTTAAACACTTCAGTGTTAGAACAGGTTGCGGATTTAATCGAATCTCCACCAGAAACTAATAAATACCAGTCTCTGAAAACTCACATCATCGAACGATTCTCCGACTCAGAAACCAAGCAGCTAAGTAAACTTCTCACCGAACTTGAATTAGGTGACAAAAAACCATCACAATTACTTCGGGAGATGACCGCACTTGCGGCTGGTAAGGTCAATGACCCAGTGCTAAAAACATTATGGCTTCAACGAATGTCATCGCGCGTACAAATGGTTTTATCAGTTACCGAAGGCATCGAACTGTTAAAACTAGCCACCATGGCTGATAAAATAAGTGAAATAAACGAGTGCGCGAGTGTAGTTGCGGAAGTGCAAAATCCGCGTGCATCAAGCAATAATACGGACGACGTAATTTCTTCGCTTCAACAGCAAGTGGCATTGCTGACGCAAGCTGTCAAAGATTTAGCAACCTCCAAACCGACATACAATGGTTATCACCGAAAAAGAACATCTCGTTCGCGATCAAGATCATCAACGCGGTTATCCACAAACGGTATGTGTTATTATCACAATAAATTTGGGAGTAAAGCGCGCACTTGCAAGCCTCCCTGCAACTTTAGGGAATCGGGAAACTTGTAAAACCGTCGCCAACAATAGCGGTCAACGACGGTGTTCCACAACAGAGCCGCCTTTTTATTAGGGACGTCGAAACTGGACTAAGTTTTTTGGTCGACACCGGTGCAGACCTATCCGTCATTCCCAAGCCAATTAGGGGTAAGCCTGAACCTTCAGATTTTAAGTTATATGCCGCAAATGGCTCTGTTATAAACACATACGGACAAAAACTTTTGTGTCTTAACCTTCGATTACGTCGTCAATTTAAATGGCTATTCTACGTAGCGGACGTATCACGCCCTATACTAGGCGCCGATTTTCTTAAAGCTAACAACTTATTAGTTGATTTAAAAAATAAGCGACTAGTGGACAACATCACGCAACTCTCCATGAATTGTGAAATTATCAATTGTCCGTCTACAGAAATCACTCCGATTACAAGTAATTTTAAATTTTACGATTTATTACAACAATTTCCGGAGATAACAAGAGTTTCGCCAGTTCCAAGCAAAGTTAAACATTCGATAACGCATCACATTTTAACAAGCGGACCACCCAATGCAGAGAAAGCAAGGCGTTTAGCACCAGACAAACTCAAAATTGCAAAAGCCGAATTTCAATTTATGCTCGAAAACGGCATATGTAGACATTCTAGTAGCCCATGGGCAAGCCCATTACATCTAGTTCCTAAGAAATCAGGTGATTGGCGCCCATGTGGTGATTACAGACGCTTGAATTCACAAACAGTGCCCGATCGTTATCCAATCGCACACATTCAAGATTTTTCGTACACGCTAGCTGATAAAAATATTTTTTCAAAAATCGATTTAGTACGAGCATATCATCAAATCCCAGTTAATGAAGAAGATATTCCTAAAACCGCCGTAATTACTCCTTTCGGATTATTTGAATTTCCATTTATGAGTTTTGGACTACGAAATGCTGCGCAAAGTTTCCAAAGATTTATAAACACTGTTTTACAAGGACTCGAGTTTTGCTACGTTTATATCGACGACATTTTAGTAGCGTCAAACAACGAAAAAGAACACGAAAAACACCTTGCAACAATTTTTAGAAGATTGCAAGAATACGGATTAGCGATCAACCCAACAAAATCTATTTTTGGAGTGACCGAGATAGACTATTTAGGGTATTTCATCTCTAACAAAGGAAGTAAACCACTTCCGGAAAAAGTTTCTGCCATAACCAGCTATAAAAAACCCGAAACAATCGTCGAATTACGCCGATTTCTCGGTGTACTAAATTTTTATCGTCGTTTCGTAAAAAACGCCGCTGCTAGTCAAGCTCTACTCAACGAGTTTCTGCGAGATAGTAAACGTAACGATAAACGCCCAGTATCATGGACACCAGCATCAGAAGAAGCGTTCAACAAATGCAAAAACGATTTAGGAAATGCTACACTGTTGGCACACCCAATCGACAATGCACCTTTATGCCTAACCACCGACGCTTCCGATCATTCCATGGGTTCTGTTTTGGAACAGCTCCAAAACAACTGCTGGAAACCATTAGGATTTTTTTCCAAAAAACTCTCTTCCGCGGAAACCAAATACAGCACCTACGATAGAGAACTCCTTGCTATCTATGCTTCGATAAAGTACTTTAGACATATGATAGAGGGTAGACAAGTAGTTATCAAGACTGATCATAAACCGCTCATCTATGCTTTCAAACAACGGCTAGATAAAGCCACTCCACGGCAAATTCGTCACTTGGATTTCATAAGTCAATTTTGCACCGAAATCTTGCATATTTCTGGTAGTGAAAACGTGGTAGCCGACGCCTTGTCGCGAATTGAAGAATTCACCATGCCAACTTTCGTTTCCTACGAAGAAATAGCCGAAGGCCAACAAAGTGATGTGCAGTTAAAAGAACTAAAAAACTCGTCATTACATTTAAAAACAATAAACATAAACAATTGTGATATTGTGTGTGACACTTCGACTAACAAAGTGCGTCCATACGTGCCCCTAAACCTAAGACGTAAAGTGTTCCTAAATTTGCATAATATAGCCCACCCTGGTAGTAGAACTACTAAAAAGCTAATTACAGACAAATATGTGTGGCCTAGTGTAAATCGTGATGTAACTACGTGGACTCGCGAGTGCATTCCTTGTCAAAAAACTAAAGTGCAAAGACACGTTAAAACCCCTTGTGTAAATATACCTGTCCCGGACAATAGATTCGAACATATCCATCTAGATATTGTCGGTCCTCTACCACAATCTAATGGCTTCAATTATATATTAACAATAATAGATAGATTTACGCGATGGCCGGAAGCCATTCCCATACGCGATATGACCGCGGAAACGGTAGCTCGCGAATTCTACTCGTCGTGGATCGCGCGTTTCGGATCACCTCATACGATCACCACTGATCAAGGTCGACAGTTCGAATCGCATCTTTTACGCGAATTAACCAACTTAGTTGGAGCAAAAAGATCGCGAACCACAGCCTACCATCCGCAAACCAACGGTATCGTGGAAAGATGGCACCGATCGCTCAAAGTAGCCCTTAAATGCTACGAAACAAATGATTGGACCAGCATTTTACCAACAGTGCTCCTAGGTTTACGGTCCAGTTATAAAGAAAGCCTAAAGTGTTCACCAGCTGAGCTAGTTTACGGCACCACCCTAAGGCTGCCAGGTGAATTTTTCATAAACAGTGATAGCTCATCAAATCCAAGCGAGTTTGTTGAGTTATTAAAACAACAAATGAGAACTCTTCGCCCAGTGCCAACTTCTCATTCCACGAATGAAAAAATTTTCATACATAGCCAACTGAAAAGCTGCACTCATGTTTTTCTACGACAAGATGCTGTTAAGAAGCCGCTACAGCAAGCGTACACTGGTCCGCATAAAATTTTAGCCCGTCTAAACAATAACGTTTATACCATCATCGTCAATGGAAAAAATGTTAACGTTTCAGCTGACCGTCTTAAACCAGCCTATTATCCTGCCGAAGATTGGCCTACCACGACACCGTTAGTTGTAACTCCTGTCATTACGACGTCAACTACTTCGACGGATTACACCGCGACGTCAACTGTTTTGACGTCAACTAGCTCGTCGAAAAACGTCGTGACTCCAACTACAACTACCGTGACACCAATCGTCATGACACCAACAGTAGTGACGTCAAACACTGCGACGCCGTCTGTCACTACAACCATCGTTAGAACGCCTATAGTTCCAACACCACCACGACGCGCAGTCCGTTTCTTGCCGCAACCTTGCTACAATCTAAGAAGTGGACATCGCCGACCATAATTGCGATTTTTTTTTTTTTTTTTTTTTATCTGTTTCAGGTGCAGAAAATCGCTAAGAAGGGGGTACTGTTGCGTTGGTTGTAAAAGCAAATTGTAATAGGAAATAAACAGAGTGACCTGAATAACAAATTAATGACATTGATGTGATTGATAATTAACTAATGATTTTGATAGAGATTTTGAAGCAATAAATTTACATTATAATAAAGACTTTTAATATATGAAACTAATTGTGTAACAGACGCAATAATGGTATAAACCAAAAACTGGAAAGCCTGCTTGTCACTTGATTGCTGATGTCTATATGACGTCACAGGCTTCGAACATAAAAGTTAATATCCAGGTTAATATTTGTGGTAAAAGGTGGTGTTTGCCAAGTTATTCTTTCAAAAGGCCTATAGGGATTATTTTTAAGTGAACGATTGAATATGAAGTAAAATTTAAGTGAAAGTTTTGCACAGCGAACATAGTGATATCTACATATTTTATACTGGAGGATTTTAAAAATTTTGATGGCTGTAGTTTTTCAAAATAAAATAAAACTATCGAAGTTTGAAGAAATTTGTAGGATTTCAAAATCATAATTAATTTTAGCCTTAAGTTTTCTGTTAAATGATTCTTTAAAGAAAATAGGCAAACTGGAAAAAAAGGTGCCTATTTATGACATTTTTTAAGAAAATTCCTTTCTCTTTAGTGAAATAAACCAAAAATCGCTTTATTAAATTTCGAAACGTAGCTATTAAGAAACCACCCTGTACACAAATAGAAGTTATTGATTTGATTGGTAAATATTTATTACTTAAGTAATTTTAGTTTAGAAACAATAATTTTCAATTATTCACCCTTTCTCCCTCTTGAGATAACTAGCACAATTAAAATGAAATAATTAAATTTATATTGCCAAATTAATTTGGCACATTTTTACCTCCACATAATTTAGTAATTTCAATTACAACAACAATAGCAATTAATACGATAAAATTATAATTAGTTACAGTGTGGAAAAATTTAAAAAAGTATTTGAATTGGGTGCCAAAACTACTAGAAAGTGAAATGTATAAATATAGTCGCATTTTTTAAAGACTACCGACACGTGACTATTCAATAAATAATTAATTTAATTATAAATTTTCTAAATAAATATTTAATAACAATTAACAATAAAAAATGTATTAACTAAACTAAATAATTAAATTCACGAAATAAGTTGTTTTCATCTTTATTTATACATATCAAGGTGGTCACGTGTCGGTTGTCTTTAAAAAATCCGACTATAGCATTAATAAACATGTGTGTTCGAAGAGTAGTGTGCAAATTAAATGAGAAATTTTGTAGTAAAAACCAATTTTTGAAATTATTCAAAAATTTTGTGGAAATTTTTTTCAAAATCAGATATTGCTTTTTGGACCCACTTTTCTCTTTTTACATCCCACTCTTTTTAATTTGAACGCTTATTTGGTTTTATCGCATTTATAACAATTATGGTGTATTATAATTAATTAATGGTCTTCGAAGTGTTGGTAATGTAACAACCAAAAATAGTTTAATCCTCACTTCAGTAATCTGTTTTTGTAATTTGTTAAAGCCAAAAATAAGCCAGTTGCATTTTAAACAAAATAAATAACTTTAAATTAGATTTTAGCGATGATCCCCAACAAGGAAAAGGTTGAAATTTCGCTTATAAAACAAAAACTCGATTATTTATTTTATATCTTTCATCTACATTTACACCCTTTATGAAAACATGCTAAACTTAAATAACATGTGTAATTGCTCTGATAATTTTAAAACGCTGTAAAATGATACTGTAAACCATCAATATTGTTGGAAAACTGACTGCTATAATTATATCACTCGGTTAAAAATAGTGAATTTAATTTTAAAATCTAACGGATATAGCCAAACTTGATAAAACATTGAAAAGGTGCAAAAAAAGGTTTTCCGATTCACCCGATTTACCCTTCTTAATAATTCAAAAGAAATTAACAAATGACGTATCTACTAAGATAAAACAATTCGAAATTACTAAACCCCAAAGTGAGATTTGAAACCCATCTCACACTTCTGTGAATTGTGAATCTTATTATAGTGAAAGGCAATTAATTTTTTACTTCATATTACCTAATTGGGCTAATGTTTTTCAAAAAATAATTTCTTTATCCATGGTTGAGAATTATGAATTTTGAAAAATGCTTTACTTTCAAGATCTGTTACTCAAAAAGTTAATGCTCTTACGATCTCATAGCAAAAGATGGTAAACTATATTTTACCAGATCTATGGGATAAATTTATTTTACAAAATGCAAGAATTCAAAATTCACCAATTTGTATTTTTACAAGTAAAGCAAAGTTGAAATGAAAATTACTTGGTTCATAAATAAATTATCAGCATCCCATCAGTGAGCTCGAATTGCAATAGAAAGAATTTAACTTTATTCCTGTTTAAAAAAATTAAAAAGCCAGGTTGGAAGGGAAATACGAATTTTGATGATTTGCAAAATGTCGTGGTTCAAAAGAAAAGTTTTTAAAATGTTTTGCTTCAGCATTAGGTAGCCTTAGCTTTTATCTTTCGGTTCGTGCGCTTTGATATAATTCTTATTTTCATGTTCCTACCAGATATAGCCCGATTTTTATCAAGTATCTTAATTATAGACGGAGAAGACGGTTATTGAAGGGATTAGGTTTTTTTATTATTAGTGAGGGGTAAGGTTTTTCGTTTGATAATTGCAGAATTGCACCAATGAACAAGTTTACCAGGTTTACCTTTCACCCTAGGTTTCCGTAAACCTCAACAGGTTTACGGAATAAAATTAAACAGATTTCAAATAAAAATCGCAATATTAGGGTATGAGAAATTAATTCTTAAAAAATTTATAGAAAACCCCCAGAGGAAAAATTTTAGAGATAGCCAATTCATTTTAGGCTACAATTAAAGAGAGAAATTGCTTATTTGAAGAATCTGCTAAATCTTTTTAAGGGCGTGATTTAGTAGGCATATGCTATCGCAGTTGCACTCATACCTTAGATGGGCAACACTACTTGATGATTTTGCGTTGTCAATTTCTCAAATACCAAAAGCTAAAATGAAATGCTGATTTGTTTATCAAATAGTTACCGTTAAAGTCTCGGGAATGAGATATTTTCAGCCGCAAATGTGAAGTAAGTATTTATAGAAAAATAAATAAATTAAAAATACAGTACAAAAATGAAAAGTTATTTGAATATTAATTGCCACCTTATAAGCGACTTTATAGGCCAGGAGCCAGCCATACGAAAAAAGTTTACCCTATGACAACACGTGATCCTTACTATACTTACTCGTATACTCGAAATCACTAAAGTAGCATCTTCAGCCGTTTAAAAGGAGGCCATTTACCCCTCCACGCTATTCTTAGCTTCCCAAAGTCGCATGACAATAAATTAATTATTTTCCGCTGCTTTTTTCCGTATTTCTTTTAAACTACTTGTTATCAGTCAGTATAATTTAATATAAAAATACCAAATAGTTTTTTTTACAACTTCGATGGCCAACCATGCAGTAGCGTAACTAAGAGTTTGATGGCCTTCCCTCGAAATTCTGATTGTTGGCCCATACCCTACCCATACCCATCCTTGTTGATAATCATTTTACTTTACTAGAAATAGAAATCGCTTTTATTACGAATTTTTATACTAAACGATGTTTTGGACCCCCTTTCTATCCTGAGGCTTTTCCGCAACGCGGGCCCTGTGGGTTCGTTATTTACGCCACCAATTTACGAAACCATGAGTAAATGGTCTCCTGGACGACTGATTATGGTATTTTCGTGGTCTTGTGCATAAGTCGAGTACGGGCCACGTCTTTTCTGTCAACTGTCGATGCTGATCTATTAATATTTAAATGGGCCCCTTTTTATCAATATTTGCTATTATGTTCATGTTTACCCATTAAAACTACTGTGATGCGTCTTTTAAATTGTTTAACATTGTAGTTGTAAATTTAAAAGATAAGTACTGTTCAATTACGGAATGAAAAGCTTTCTCAAAGATATGTGGGTTCTGCCTATTAAAATTAAATAGCGGAACTCACAATCAGCATTACATTCTTTGATTTTACATACATATTAATTGTGCCACTTCATTAATGCAGTTGCACAAATAAATTATAAAGATAACGTCGTTATAATTACGATCACGCCGTCTATTGTTTCCATAGAGATAATATAGCCCAGCTACCTTATCCCTAAGCTTTTCTTTCCGTAATTGAACAATAAATAATAAAGTGCAACTGCTGGAATTCTACGATATTCTCAATCTTGCGGTGAAAACTACGGTAAGAAACCCTGAGTAGGTTTTGATGTATTTGCAAATCCCCAATCCCTTCCTTAATGCACATCAATATTAAGAATTAATTTTGAACATACGAGTAAGAAAAACATTGTTCGTCCTATAGAATTTCACTTAATTAGATTAAATTTAGGCTTCCACAAGAAATCAACTTCTAACGACCAAAAGTAAAAAAGACACACTCTGATTAAGTTGTTATTTGTCACTATTTGATATCGAGCGGTAAGTACACGGGGTTAATACATTCATTAAAAAAACTTAAGACGAAGTATTATCAATTGCTCATTCATATTTAACCACCATTTAATCCAAAAGGTACGATTTTGTGTTTACAATCAATTAACGAAAAGGCCTAAAAACTTTTTCTGCTTATACTAGTGTAGTCAACGAACGAAGTCAATAATTCTTCTCTTGAAATGTAGGAAATTTAATGCTCTTTCAGATGAAAACTAAAACAATCACATCAGATCATTTTTTCTTCCGATTTCTTTGAAGATAAAAAGAAAATCTTTTAACTGTTTGTCTACAAAACCAATTTTAGTGGTCGAAATTTAATTCTTCTTTTACGTATTTTTGAAAATTAATCATAAAGAACTCCTATAAACTATTTTTGAACATTAAAACTGGTTTTAAAGTCAACCATTTCAACCACTAAAATTGGTTTTCTGGGTAAATAGTTTAAAAATTTTATTTTTCTTTTCAACGAAATCGGAAGAAAACGTGGTCTAATGTGATTGTCTTTGGTTTCATCTGAAAGAGCATTAAATTTCCAACATTTCAAGGGAAGAATTATTACGATACCACCAATTGCTCACAACAAATATGAATTAGAAAATTTGAACCAAAATGCAAATTTCAGTCTATGTTCTCAATATTTTTGGACCCAAATTGCAATATGGATTTGTTACTATATTAGCTACAACTTCCTAAAGTTTCATACCGTAATATTAATTATTACTCGAGTTCTCTATAAAAAACTACGACTCACTAATGACGGCAGATTTGAATTTTTTTTGGGTTAGGAAATTAATATAGATTACCCAGGCAATTTTAAAGAGAGATTCATTACAAACAAAAGGAAAATTTTTTGGTCTTGATCCGACCAATACAAACGAAGTTATTCAAAAACTAGTGAAACGGAAACTTGAAAAAGTCAAACTTTTACACTAAAGTGGAAGAATAAGGGCCTTCCGGTCAAAATTGAGTTGAGACATTTTATACACAAACTCACAGGAATGGTTTCGACCGATTAAGGAAAAAAACTGGCTGTTACAAAAAAAGTCCGAAAATCAGGTTAAATTTTGGTTCGTTGACTACACTATACAAAATATTTGTTTAAAATACTCGAAAAATTTTTTTTTCAAAATCTCTACAAATTAATTTTGAAAATGAAGATGAAGTTCATGATTACCTTTTCGTAACACCAAAATAACCGAGTTGGTCCATCTCGTATATCAGTGAAATGGTTAACAATTGAAGGGGGTAAGAAGAAATTCTACCATCGAAATTAAGATAAATAATATTTTCTTTTGAAAAAGTATTAAAAAACCTCAACATTGAGGACTTACCTTTACTGAAAGAGGTTATTATAGCTTCCGTTGCCTCCATATAAATCTAAAAGAGAGAGAAAAAGTATTAGAGTTTAAAAATAAAACTTTTAATTATAACTACCATTAAAACTCTTTATAGGAGTGTAAAATTCTAATTAAATGTCTATAAAAATGCACTTTTAATTTAATTACTTTATTAATTAAATTTATTTAAACAATAATAAGCTTAACAACACCAACCACACGATTTAAAAACTGTTCTATGAATAATAATTTTCTATAACAAACTATTGTTAGTTGTTTCCTAAAAGCCAAATGTTTTAAATCTTATCAACAAATGCGCCGTTTAAATTATCTACTAATACTATACTTTTAACATCAAATGAAAATTTAAATATTTCAAAATTTATTGACCTATTTATTTAAAATTAAAATTGAAAGAACTTTTTCAAAATTATGATTTTTTTTTAATTGAAAATACAGAAAAGATGACTTTATCACATGTAGAACTGTTGAAGTTTCTAGAGTGAGAACTACACTGGGACTTTTTTTAGAATCTTGGAAGGCCCATCAAGAACATAGGAAGAAACATAGCTAAGAAAGTTCCTCATTAGTCATTAAGCTATTGCATCAAAGATTACTGGTTTATAAAGGCCGGCACACACGCTCAGGCTTTCACTACATGACAGATCCTTTTAGGCCAAAACTGCGCAGGCTGCCTGAACGATCTACAGAAGTTTCAGTTTTCTTTTGCAGACTCTAGGTCTGCACAGGTCTACCATAGTAAAAGCCTGAGTGTTAGTAGAGGGTTTAAATGCACAGGCAAGCCGAAGCTCTGTCTCCCCGTCCACATCCACCAGCTGCAGCGATTTACTACAGGAGGTCTGTAGTTTGGCATGTGCGGTTTGAAAATTTGTTCTTAGAATTTTCTGTACTACAACATTGACTTTTGGTATACAACCCCTTTAAGGAGAAGACAAAATAAATGAAAATAAGACACGTCAGCAAAATAGTTTAACAGAGTTACTGCAACATTTATACTGCTATTTCAGTGTCCTAACCGCCCCTGTTCGTAGTTTATTAATTTATCGTATACGACATTTTGGCTAAAAAATTAATGATGAAGTAAACTTTTCAAGTCGACATTTTATATTCTATTACAAAACGAAAATCTAGGTGAGAAACTAAATGAATAGATCACTTCTTGCCGAAAATAAATTCTTAGCCAATACAATTTTTTTTTCGTATATGAATAATAGTTTACTGTCAAAGAATTCAAAGACAATTTATACACAAACAGATTTTTTTAAAGATTTATGTGCTTTTTGAGCGGAAACTATTTGCAGGAAGAAAATATGTTGCAAAAGTAATACCAATTTATTATTACGAATATAATTTTTCAAAAATTTTTGTTGGAAATTGCAGTTTTTATTTTAAAATATAAAAGCATAATCTGACCACAGCTTTCTTTCAAATATGATTTATGAGGTCTTGCAGACATTTTTAATTCTTTAAAATTTTGTGGACATTAATAATAATCGTAGATGGAAACCTTTTTGCACGTAGTCTCGCAATAAGTCATTTATTAGCACATACATTAGCAGGGGTGGAGTAAATAAATTGCTTTTGGCACATAAATTTTGGAAATGATTATTTTCAGAGACAAAATCAGTGCTGGTAGTAGCCAATTCCTTTAGTAGTTCGCATTTGTGGGAAAATGAGGTGAAAAACAAGGCAATGGACATAAAAAGTCTGTTCTAGATGTATTTTTATTGGAAAATGAATAGAACTGAACAAGGAAATTTCAAAAAAGGATAAGACCATGAGAAAACAATACAAAGCTGGTTTGAAAAGACTAAAAGCGTTTTGCCAATGTTCAAACTATAAGTTTCCGTCCGCGTAGACATAGAAGTCGAATGCTCCTGATCAAATATTAAACCCCGAAACCGAGCTACCCCTAGATGAGCTACTATTTAAGAACATAATGTTTATTATACAACAAAAACTATTCGATACCCGGTATATAAAAAAAATTACCGACTTGGCCATGATAAGTGTGAATTTGCTCAATTCACAGGTAGCCAGTTAATTTTCAGTTCTTTTCAGTAGATTAGTTGTTTAAGCTTTTTTTGGAATCCCAGAGGATCTACAAATTCTTCTGCTTAAAAACAGATAGCCGACGTAAAAATAAAAACTCAATTAACTCTTATTAAATTATAGCAGATTTATTTACCCAATTTTCACACTCGTGAAAGAAAATTCGATTAGTTTTTCTTTTATTTCTTATCCTGTTCTTATTCTCTCTTTAGATGAAATTAGTTAATTTAACATTTATTCTTCATTAAATTATAAATATACGAAAACAAATCAACAAATTTAAGTTGTAGGAGTGTTTTTGTTAAGAAAATTAAGATTAATTCAGCTAAAGTCGAGTTTGGAGTAAGAAGTGCAACGCAAGAACTCGGGAAATTGCATAAATATGTAATCTTCTTCTCGTTCTATGTCTTTATACTCTTTTACAGTATATTTTATAGTAAATTGCTCCATCAATAAATCTAAAATTAATTTAAAATAACTATAGTGCTTGCATGCGAAGCAAATGCATTTTAATGCAACATAAATCTAATATAAGGAAATATTTACTCGGCGAATGTAACTTTTAGCAGCATTAAGGCTAAGTTACACGGGTAGCGCATTCAGTAACTAAAACCGAATACTAAGAAAGTTTTTTCAGTAGCTGGAAAAGCTCCACTACTAAAACGGTTGTTGACGTTTTGCTAGCACAAGTTATATGGCAGTGTAACTAAAGCTTTAGACGTTTAGAGTATCTCTAGGAATTATTTAACAAGATAATCTATACTCTAGCTCTAGGTAACAACTGTGTTTAATATTCACTACATTTAAATCAAGTTATGTGGCTATTATTAGACACTTATTTATCAATAAATAATTAATTTAGATTCAACTTTGAAATTAACTCGGTGATATGAATTATTAAATAGTTAATTATTACATTATTATAGTTAAGGTTCTTTTCAATTCCTTTTGTAGCTTAGGCTTAAGAGTTCAAGTATAGCACGATGTCTTCATTCGTTGAAGTCGAGCTAGGAAAAGTTTTATATTGTCAGATTCTCTCTAATAATTAGCCAAACTCAAGAACATATTATAAGAAGCTTTCCCTGTTTAGGGGAGATCTGGTATACAAACAGCCGGTACTATAAAGCTCCCAATTAGCTAATGTCGGTATAAAATTTAACATAGAACTTTTGATTTGTCCTTTTCCAAAACGTCAGATTGACAATTGATTTTGAATTAAGATAGGCGAAGTACAAATGTGGGCAGGTATTAATTTAATGCAGTGGGCAAACCTGGGGTCATTACCCTAAAGATCGCACTATAGCTCTACATAACCATTATCACACTTACGCCAACATAATGGTGCCACTGTTTTGTGGCCTAGGATCGAGCAAAAAACCATCATAATCAAACTCTCACGTGCGCAATGACCAACTTATCTAGCCCAAAATAGTAATGAATACCGTACACACCGCTCCCTACGAGACTCTTTGATGTCTTCCTTTACTAGACCTCTTTTGTGTAGAAAATGTGGTCGCAACAAGAAGAACTCTAGAGCTGCCTGCATTCCATCTACATACATTTTCAACAGATCCCAGCTCTGGAGCGGACGTATAGCCATCTGAGCTGAATTTAAGCTTACCTCAGCTTTCCAGACGGAACTACAGTGCCTTCAAGACACAAGTTTCTACACTCAAACTTACGTGTCTAGTTTTTTGTAGTTATTAGATGTTGGTTGCTTAGGCAAATTGATTCCGTGGGCTAAATATATTCTTAAAGGCACTAAAGCAGGTGTGCTAGAAGGCTCTCGAAAAATTAAAGAGAACAAAATCGTCAATCAAAATATTTAGATATCGACAGACACCAGATCAGGGCTCCTGGCACTAAAAAGTCACAAAGCAACCTCTCTATTGCTGCTAGAACGTGTTATTGTTCTGAATCAGACAAATAATAAAATAAAACTCTCATGAGTTAAGGGTCATCAAGGAAACGAAGTAAATGAAAGAGCTGATGAGTTGGCAAGAGAGGTTCGGCGATTGTGCCTATTAATTGGGCTGGAGCTTTTTCTAACCTTATAGATCAACACCTTCGGCAATTGAGGCCACAGATAACTGAGTATATTCTACAATAGATGCGGGAGCTAGGGTGAGACGTAGGTTACCATCATCGGTAGGGGGGTAGGTAGTTCTTACCACCATCACGGTATGGCGCTGGCAGCATCGAGATCCGCGTATTTAATACATAGGGATCAAGTAGGAATGTGATCAAATGTGATATAGTGTAAAAATTGAAGTTTATTTTAAAATAATTTGTCAGTTGTGTGAATGTTTGAGTAGTGATCCCCAAAGCAGAAACCATGTAGTGATATGGCATCTAAATTGAAAAGAACAGTTTAAAATTTGAATAAAAAACGGTGTTCAAATCATGAAGTTAATAAGAGCAAATTTTAGTGCATGATAAATGATGTGTTCGACGAGGAGTGTAAAAGAAGAGTTACTATTTTCAAAACGGTTTAACTTGGTTAATACATTGGCATTGTAGAGAAATCGGATGAAAACCTAATTGAAGGCAAGTTTAAGTTGATATTTAGTTGATTGTGGAAACACCCAATTTAAAACAAAGTTGAGCAATGACCAATTTGTAGAAATGTAGTAAATAATGTTAAACCAAGTTGTTACGTTAATTTTTGTAGCAACTAGTTAATAAATATATTACAATAAAATGAACTGTTATTTTATTTTAATTTTCACAGGAAGTTCAAAAAATGAAGAGGTGGTCATAATACGATCACTTACGAAAAATAACGAGTTAAATTTAGCAAAAATTATTATTATTATTACAAGCACCCCAAGCACCAAATTTGTTGGCAGCGCCAACAACGATAGTGGTAAGAACTAAAACATGGTTACCATTTAGAGTGGGGACTCGGCCATCTATTTCTGAATATATAAATCTATAATCTGTGATTGAGGCCCTACTAAATACTAAACTTCAGTTTACCCTCCACCATATAAATCCAATCCAATCCTTGTCTTCGAGCTAGATCCCCACGCACTTTAATTATAATGGTGGAGTGGATGTCGGTCGGTGTCTTCCTCCACGCTCATAATATATGTCTATCTGCATGATTGACCTACTATTTTTCTTTCGTTTGACGCTTTTTTCATCACAATGTTAGATATTTTGATACTTTATGAGGACATTTTGATATCAGTTTTGATCCATTCTGATAAACGGCAATGGTTATTCTGGAATATTGTAGAAATTATTCCGATTATGCCCGAGCAAAATATACGTCTGTTTCGATTATAAATTACTTGTTGTCTTATTATTAGGACAAATGTCTTGTCTCACATTACTTGTGAGTTTCAACGATTAATTTAATCGTGAGTTAAAGTGGTTTCTTACGAATAGTGTCGGACCTCCGGCTTGTAAGGAATTGGCACGTTAATGTATTAATAAAAAGCTAAAGAACGATAATCCCATAAAATAGCAAAGCTCGAAATAAATGAAGTAGTGAAAGAGGCAATTTTTTAGACATTATTGGAGATTATTTTTTGTCTAATTAACACTTGGTTTAGATATATTTTGAAAAGGAATATTTTTAGATAATTTTCTAGTCGCATTTTCTACATCGTCTAGGTCTTAAGCGAGTACAGTCCCATTTATCCATTTCTGCAATTGAATTTGATGTTAGTTGATGGTAATATAAACTACTAAGGGCTAGCACGTCTTTACTTTTTTTTACATATAATTTTTATGTATTATGCAATGGTAAATAAAATGGTAGTTAATACTGAAATGTACCTAATGAAATTTCTTACAGGCCAATAATTGTAGCAAAACATCAATTTTATTAAACTGTTAATAGGACACTCCAACATTTTATTTGCAATTGAAACCTTAACCTTTTAAGTTTTTATAATTTAAAAAAAATAGAATTAATAAAATAAAATAAAGCTATTTTAACGTAATGAATAAATTATCATTCTCTTTAACAGCTTTATCGCTTTTAGCAAAATGATGTTAAAGCCAACGTAATAAATGGTAATTAGTGCACCCCTAAATCGACTCGTACAATTCGTTTTAGAAAAACTTTTCGAACATGCAAAATATGGAAAAGGAAATTTTTTTGCTTTTCCACAACATAAAATATTCTAAATGTGTCTTCGGATGTAGATTTAAAATTTCAGCAAAGTTCCTTTATCGATAACGTTACTTATCTAAGGGTACTGACAAGTGACATTTGTAAGGATATTGAGGACATAATCGTAAATTTTTTTAGATGTAAAAATTCACACTACGTTTTCAACTTATTGCAAAAAAAGGTAATTTGATTGATTCGAATTTTGATCGGTCGTATACATTTTTACATGTACAGGTTGTCCCGAAATACGTACAGGCGTACTTGATCCAAGTGTTATTAAATTACTTTAATATAAATTTTCAAAGGCGTGGCAATATTCTTTAAGCCCCATTAACCCTCCATTCAACGGGTGAAGCCTGTGAGTGCAAGCAAAAGTGAAAATTGTCTGTAACTTAAAAAAATAAATACTTTTTACTGTAATATTCTATCTACCTTCTTAACTTGTAATAACTCATATCATCAGCATTTGCTTTTCAAATTTTTTCAAAAAATGAATCCTCTAGGACACAGTTTGTTGTGACAGGCTTCACCCGTAGGTTCGTGTAACTTTGTGATAACCGATTATTTTTGTTATAAAGCATTATTTAAGCGCAAAATTTATCTGCAGACCATAAAAAATAATTGGTTTTAAGTTTCAATGCTTGTTTGTAAATTTTTTGTTTAGGTGACAAGTGCAACATCAGCAAAAATTCTTATTATTTTTCCAGTTTTGTAAGGCTTGGTTATGTATTTAGTACATTGAAGCCTGCTATTTCAGTGAAGTTTAGGCCCTTGCAGTTTGTGTTGAGAATTTTATAATTTAATTTTTTGTAATTTTCTGCTTATTTGATCAATATACTAAATATGTATTATGATAATTAACTTTATTTTCCTTCAATGTCCATAAAAAACAGTTTTCAATAAAAAATGTCAAAAAAGGATAAAAAATTTAAAATTAAAAAATAATAACTAACAAAAGGACCTACGCTTTAATTCTTCTGTAAAATAATGAAGAATAAGGTAGATTTTCAATTTAAAAAAATTTCAGTGCAATTCTTGCACTCTTACTATTTTTTAGCTATAGATATAAAGTGAGCGTAACAGGCTTCACCCGATGGCTCGTGTGATTCTAGACCCACCCGTTGGATGGAGGGTTAAATGTCATACAAATTCCTTCTAGATGACCGTTTATCATCGAGCTCGTACATACGTGCAAAAGCAAAAATATCAAGATAATCTGAACAGTCATATTTTGGTTTTTAAATTTTAATTGCTGATTGTGTCTCTTCTTGAAACACTCACCAACAACTATATTAATGTAAATGATCAATAATAAGAGTCTCCAGTGAGACCCTCTAGAACTTCTCCAGAAGAGATGGTATAGCCTCAGATTTAGAGGGAAAATCGTTCACCACCACACTCTACGCTATTGAGTGTGATGTGATGAGTTATTTTGAGCAGTTTAGAGTGATTTCACAGTAAATTAATCACGACTCCATTTAATGTAATGTTGTCTGCGATACAGTTGTTAGAGTGTTCTAAAGGCATGGTTAAACGAATTGGCAACTTCAATGTATCTGTGATTTCTTAAAGCGATTGACCACCAAAGTTTTGCTTTTGACTTGAGAGATGAGTGATGAGCAGTTCAAAGTAATTTCATATTAAATTAATGTGCTAAAGCCATGGTTAAACCAGTTGCCAACTCTGGACCATGAAGTGTGATGTGGTGAGTTATTTTGAGCAGTTCAGAGTAATTTCATATTAAATTAATCACGACTCCATTTAATGTAATGTTGTCTGCGATACAGTTGTTAGAGTGTTCTAAAGGCATGATTAAACGAGTTGGCAACTTCAATGTATCTCTGTTTCTTATAGCGATTGGCCACCAAAGTTTTGCTTTTGACTTGAGAGATGAGTGATGAGCAGTTCAGAGTGATTTCATATTAAATTAATGTTCTAAAGCCATGGTTAAACCAGTTGCCAACTCTGAACCATGGAGTGTGATGTGATGAGTTATTTAGAGCAGTTCAGAGTGATTTCATATTAAATTAATGTTCTAAAGCTATGGTTAAACCAGTTGCCAACTCTGGACCATGAAGTGTGATGTGGCGAGTTATTTTGAGCAGTTCAGAGTATTTTCATATTAAATTAATCACGACTCTCTTTAATGTAATGTTGTCTGCGATACAGTTGTTAGAGTGTTATAAAGGCATGGTTAAACGAGTTGGCAACTTCAATGTATCTGTGATTTCTTAAAGCCATTAACCACCAAAGTTTTGCTTTTGACTTGAGAGATGAGTGATGAGCAGTTCAGAGTGATTTCATATTGAATTAATGTTTTAAAGGCATGGTTAAACAAGTAGGCAACTCTGAACCATGAAGTGTGATGTAATGAGTTATTTAGAGCAGTTTAGAGTGATTTTATATTAAATTAATCATGACTCTTTTTTATGTAATCATCTCTGCGATACAGTTGTTAAAGTGTTCTAAAGGTATGGTTAAACGAGTTGGCAACTTCAATGTATCTGTGATTTCTTAAAGCCATTGACCACCAAAGTTTTGCTTTTGAGTTGAGAGATGAGTAATGAGCAGTTCAGAGTGATTTCAAATTAAATTAATGTTCTAAAGCCATGGTTAAACCAGTTGCCAACTCTGAACCATGAAGTGTGATGTAATGAGTTATTTAGAGCAGTTTAGAGTGATTTTATATTAAATTAATCATGACTCTGTTTTATGTAATCATCTCTGCGATACAGTTGTTAAAGTGTTCTAAAGGTATGGTTAAACGAGTTGGCAACTTCAATGTATCTGTGATTTCTTAAAGCCATTGAGATGAGTGATGAGCAGTTCAGAGTGATTTCAAATTAAATTAATGTTCTAAAGCTATGGTTAAACCAGTTGCCAACTCTGGACCATGAAGTGTGATGTGATGAGTTTTTTTGAGCAGTTCAGAGTGATTTCATATTAAATTAATCACGATCTAATGTAATGTTCTCTGAATACAGTTGTTAGAGTGTTCTAGAGGCATGGTTAAACCAGTTGCCAACTCTGGACCATGAAGTGTGATGTGATGAGTTTTTTTGAGCAGTTCAGAGTGATTTCATATTAAATTAATCACGATCTAATGTAATGTTCTCTGAATACAGTTGTTAGAGTGTTCTAGAGGCATGGTTAAACCAGTTGGCAACTCTGGACCAAGGAGTGTGATGTGTTGAGTTATTTAGAGCAGTTCAGAGCGATTTCATATTAAATTAATCACGACTCTCGTCTATGTAATGTCGTCTTCGATATAGTTGTTTCACCATCAAAATTTGGATTTTGACTTCGAAAAACCTCACATGAAAGGAGACGAGGTCAATAACTCGCTGATCAATCGTTTGAAATAACCAGTGCTCGTTAAGAAATGATTTATGGGTGTTGCTCGTAGAGTTGCCAACAGTTTTTCACCTTAAAGAACAGAAATATGAAATTATTTTTTATTGCTAAGTTCCTGACAAATTTAATCAAATTAATGCGTGTAAGTAAAACACGGCTTCTTCTTACTGATGTATATATATATTTAAGGTTACTAATTACCTTCGAGTACCAATGAATATATAAATGTGTCAAAACTGAGTGTGTTAACTGACATACTAAATTAATGTTGTTTTAGAATACTAATGAACCTGGAAAGTTAATTTAATTGCCTGAATGTTAAATTTCTAATACATACGTCAGTAAAATTTCGTAACTCAAATAAGTAGGAAAAGAAGTAATATAAATTGGTTGAATTACTAGTGTCGGTTTAATTCAAAGTAATATCGTAATACATGTACGTACAGGGTATACACACCCTAACCCTTAACATATTAAATTAAAACTTTTTAATAGGTCTACTTGCAATAATTTGAGTTTAGTTTAAAGTTTAGAGTATTAATTTAAAGACTTGATAAATTTTAATAAATATCAAGTTTGATATTTACTCAAATGCGAACTTATTATAAAGCTTTTGAATAAATTATAAATTCACGAAAACGCAAACACTCGAATAATTTACATCAAAAGAAAAGAAAAAGCGATATAAAAATGATCAGTTTTAAATAAATTTAAATTTGTTTAGTTTCAGTATTGATTTAATGTTTAATAATTATTCATTAATACCAATAATCCACGGGCGCCATTTTTTCAAAGGCAATGGGTAAATCCATGGCGTCAAAATTACCTAGTCAAGTTCTTAATTTCACAGCTAGGATTTGTACCAAACTGTATGCTTTATACGTGTGGTCAGATCGTTATGTGCAGCTGAAACACCATGAAAGTGTGCATGGAAGCTGCTAATGCTCTAACGAGTAAGGTACTTTCAGAGAGAAGAAGTTAATAGGCGAAATCTCCACTGAACCAATTCTTTCAATTGCTTCTTCATTGCAATATTTAAAGGGAGTGGAAGCTAAAAAAGTATTTAAGAACAACGGTTCATTCCGCACATCCTTAGCAAAAATATTAAGAGAGATAAAAGCTCTTCTAGTTCGAGTACCGCTGCCTTATCTCTGAAGAGCAAAATTAATGTGAGACGAAAATTAGTGTAAAAGGTTTTCGGATACGTATATTTTAAGAAACTCAAACGTGTAGGGGCCCCTTACCTAGGTCCCGAACTTTTAGAGGTTGAAAGGGTCGTAAAATATGTTTCTTGCAAATAACTTAAGAACTATTTAGTTTGAAAAAAAATTCACTAATATCTTTTTTGTAGTTTATGAAATTTCCTTTACTTTGATTGTATTGTCACGACTGGGCTCGTGATTCCTGAGGGACTTTCAGGTTGTACCAGGATAGTTGGGAGTTTATAAATATACGTCAAGAGTTCTAATAAAATACATGTTTATTACAATAATAAATTCTTACTCATTCTGCTGCTGTTTAACTAGGGCTCCTCGCCCTCTCAATCTCAACTGACCGTTTAACTGTAAATATAACCAGATAGCCACTCGCTCTCGTGTCCTCATTCTAGACCTTTTGTTAATTTTTAACTTCTTATTTACAACTGTCGTAAATGCTGTATTGTGCTTACCTCGCATACGCTTCCTTGTTTTGATCTTGCATTAACTCAGACTACCGTTCGAGTTGTTGTAAGCTTTGTTACTCACTTCCTAATAACCTATTTATTAAATAGCACATAATTTTATGTGTGACAGTATTTCAGTCCTTCTACTACAAATGTTAACGGAATTAAAGCGCTTGATAAACTGTTCTTTTGTTAGTAACACTGGTAGTAGCAGGAAAGGAAATTTTATAAGCTACAGAAAATATCTAAATGCATTTTTCGTTAGTTTAAATAGTTTTTGAGTTATTTGCAAAACAATATGATATCGATGTTATGACGTCATAACCACTATCTCTGTCATAGACAGAACGGTCTGTCACAACTACGTGCGGTTTGAAAATTTATTCTTATAAAATTCTCTGTACTATTAATTATATCTTTCATTTTTAGGATAAATCCGGCTAGTTGAAAAACCATTTAGATTAATTTTCTCTCTGATACTAATATTTTATTGTACGATAAACAGACCAAGTTTGATCACCAAATTAATTAATTTAAAATTAGTTACAGAGCATTAAGTCTATTGTTCCAATTTGCTTGTTCTAAATCGGTAGGCCAGTAATTGTATTTCGGTGCACTAACAAACGTACATAAGCTCATCGCACGAACAACACAAGATCTTATCGACTGGGAAAGCATGAAAAGGCTCAAATGGCTCTTATTGTGCATTTAAGCCATCAACGGTATACCACTTTTGTGTTTAATCTTCTTAAATGACGAGATTCAACACTCAACAGGACATTTTGTAAAAGATGAGCAGTTTTTACAAATATAGAAGCTAATGAAAGACTTAAACAACTTCAAAGTAAAAGATGTAATGCGGAAAATGCTACCAATTTATTTAAGAAAATAACAAGACAGTGACAGTAGGAAAGCTTTTTGCCAAATCTAAAAATAATGCTGCACATTTTACACGACACGTGTAAAGAAGACCACCCTTTGAGGTAAAACATTCATTGTAATTTTTCCAAAATTTTTAAATACCACTTAGTACTTGTAGGTTTAAATGATTGATTGGCGTTACTTAACGTTTTTCTTAATATAAGCTCTTTTAAACCCGTTACAAAAGAGTTACACACAAAATTATAATCAAATAGCACATTCAAAAAAATTTTTTTATAATTTATGATGACGTAGTAGGTTGTAAAACATAAAAGATAATCTATCATTTCTTCAAGAGGGATGAAATAATAAATGCGAGAATCGGGGTTTGCCTTGTAATAATTCTCGTGTTTTTCTTCAGAAAAAAAGCAATTCTGGCAAAGAAAGCTAATAAGCTTTGCGTGAGCTTACTCCGGTGTTTAAGAATTGTTAATTCCCTGTTTTGTTCTGTACACGTGTGGTCCATTTGCGAGCTTTTATTTTTTACAGAGATATTTTCTGTTTTATTTTGTTCCACTAAATCGTTATTATCAAAGCGTTGTCAATCCCTAGCCTATAGCTGGCTCATAAAACATTTCCTGCGGATGTTAGAACAAATTAATGACTGTGTGATTAGTGTTCAAATGCGCTCAAATAATTTTTTATTTCACCGTCCTTATGCGATTTAGAAATTACATTTTGTCACCTAAGGCCTTACAACTTCTATTTTGCTTTTTGAAGGGGTGTTTTTAATTTTTACAGAATCGTCAAGCTTTTATAAGCACACACAATGAAATTTTCCGAAACGTCTATAACTCAGGTATTTTTCAGCAAAACCTCAACTACAATGATGATTTGCTGAAGAATGTTTTTAAAGGCTCGTCCACACACACAGGCCTTGCTTTCCGTTTTGGCCAGTGCAGGCCGCCTGAACGATGTCCACACGCTCCAGTTTGGAGCGTACCGGAAGGCAAGCCTGTGTGTGTGGCGCCGCCATAACTCTAGCGACATTGCAAAAGTTCCCACGTTTGTTCTAATTGGTTTACTGAAGTGTTACGAATCCTTAAGATTCTGCCTCTGATACGGAAAAAATTAACATAAACACTCACTCGAGTGTTTTTTTATTAAAAATCGCTCGTACGTAATCCACCAGCAACTATCAGATCATCTGCGTTGCAATGGTATAAATTTTTATCTGGCGTTTACACTTTAACTAGCGTAAATGTACCGAGGTCACCCACTTTTTCATTTTACCCGTTAAATAAAAATTATTAATTTTAATTTTAATTTATTTTGGTCCTTCAGCTATCCCCAATTTTTCGTAATATTTTAAATGCTTTTCAAAATTATTTATATTAACGTACCCCTTCGAAACTTATACTATTCAATGCCTCTTTTAAACCAGCATCTATCACCACCTAGATAATCGCATAAAAGGCTTTTATGTAAGAGTTTGGTGATAATCGTAAAGATATGAGTACGAAGCGTACGGAGATGTAAGTTCCCACCACGTAGTTAAATCGAAAATTAGGGTAGTTATGATTTGGTATTGCTGCACTAGCGGCTGGAACAAGCTGCAGTTGTAGGGTTTAAGCTGATTGCGTCTACCCCCGTTCATTGGACATCTCTCTTGTTCGCCAGGCCTTCGGGCTAACCACAAGTCACTTATCCACGGTCTTTGGGCTTGTTGGCTTTGTTATGTAGGACTTGATTAGAGTCGTTGGCTTCTTGGCCGACTGTTGATCAGATTGCAAGTGGGATAGCCTATTGGCTAACCACTTTTCAACGGTCTTTGGGCTTTTTGACCGACCGTGTGGGGCGTGATTACAGCCTTGGACTTGCTGGCCGACTGTTGATCTAGAGGAACGCTGATCAAGATTTCGGACTAACCACACGTACCTTTTGCGTTCGAATATCAAGTTCTTTGGGAGTCGCCTATCAGTTGCGGTGTCCAGAGAACGACCGTTATCCGAAGGACGCTATTTATTTCGTTTTATAAACAGAAATTGTTTTTTGATTTTGAATAAATATTTTTATTTCCTTCCCGTCTTCGACTCGAGTGACGTCGAAGGCATAATGTGCACTCGATCATAAGCTCGGTGTTACATTTGGCGACCAACGTGGGGCCTTAAAGCTTCCAACACCACCACCGTCCCTGGTGCATTCTAACCCCACGTTTGGACTTACATCATATAATATTTCCATATAATATTATACAATATTCCTTAATTATTATCCTGCGTTGAATATCTTTTTATTATCAGATATTATTTAAGATTTGGTGGTATTTATAAACCGTTCTTTGGAACGTTTTTGCTATAAAATTAATCCACCGGCGCGGCATCTGAAACTACAGAAATAAACACATTGGATTTTTCTCTACACTTTTAATTTACCTAGAGCTATATTTCAAACGTAAATTTATAGTGTGCACCACAAATTTTCTTGTTCAAGTCCCGGGTGTCTTTTCGTGTCGGAAGAGTTCTCGCTAGTTACCTAACGTTTGGCGTTCTATACCCAGTAGAGTTTTACAAACGGGATTAATTTCCAAATAAAAATGCAAAGTAGAACGTTATCCTGTACTTTTATTTAGTTTAATACTAACTCGTAAATAATTAATGTCGAAATAACCACAAATTGTAAATGTATGCTGCTGCTAACTATTAAGTCGATTAAAGTAATTAAAATCAGATAAAATTACAATTTATCTCTTTAGTAATAGCGCACATAAATTATAAATTGTATGTACAGCGTTAAAATAAATTTTACAAATTTACATGATCATTGTCCTTTTTGTGGTTCATAAACTTCAAAAATAAATTTTAAAGGTTAAGTAAAGCTGTTAAAATGTTTGCTACTGTATCTTATATTATGGGATTATACGAGGAGGCGTCTTGAATAAAATAATATGCAAAATTAATTTTTAAAGTGTTTATAATTAGTAAGTTTCAAAGTAAGATATTGAGGAAAGGTAGTAAAAAAAGGTATAAAAATTGATTCTCATTACTTAGATGAAAAGCTGAAAGTGCTGAAAACGATAAGGAGAAATCTGTACTAATAAATGACTTGCCTTTAAGTTTATTGTTTGAATAAGTGGCTTTTAATAAAAGAAATAACAAAGAAAAGACTTGATGATGATTTATTTGTTATTAAAACACGTACTTATTATTAAAGTAACAACTTTATAACTAGAGTTCGATAAATCATAATTTTTCCTTTATTTTCCACACCAAATTGCTCGTCAAGAGTATACTATAATGCCAATTAAACATCAACACTTGTATATAATTTTACTTCTTTTAAAATAGATTAAGATACAAAGATATTTTATTTAAAATTTTGAGTTTTTTCACTTAAATAAAATTTTTATTACTAAGAGCGCTCTTTTTAAAGTTTTTGTAAATTAATTATTAGATGTGGTCATTGGTCATCTTTAAAAATAAAATATTGTAATAATTTATTATAAAAATAATAAGAAATTTATTTTAAAATTTTCTCAACGGTTCAAAATATTTTCACAATACGGTCGTCAACGATGTCTAAAATTAGGATTAAAAATAATGATCAAAATTTTTTTTGTTTCTTTGCCAAATTGTATCATCGCAGACCTATCTTATAAAATTTTGTGCTGTAATATTATGCATTTTTAATTGACACGCGAACTGCTGAAAAGCATAATAATAGTAGATATTAATAGTAGTTTAAAATACATGTTCATTAAAATCTCGAACTCGTTGCTACATACCTAGTCTAACTCAAGATTTATACAAATTTTTCATACTGTTCAGTGCCCACTCATTCATATAGGCGAGAAAATATAAGTTCTGTTGCGCTATCGGCCCAAATATAGGCACTGACGTTCATGTGCAGCTTTTGATAACCTTGCTGTGAAAAAATTATTGTTGTGATACCTATGCCCTATTAATTTGTACGTTGATGTTCCAAGTTTCATGTACCATATCTAATTGGTTTGTTTATAAACGATTATTTGCAACTAAATCGTACATAAATTTTGTCAAAATTTGTTGCACAGATGAGTAGACATTTTCGACACTGAATGGGCACAGGGGCAGGTTCTGTCAATGACCGCTATTTTGAGATAGGTAAGCGGTTTTAATAAAAGGTGTTGTCTAATCTGAAGATTTACTGGCGACAATCGCACAAAACGAACATTAGAAAATATTGAAAAGACCAAAGTGGCAATTCAGTTGCAGTTACAGTTTTTATTGCATTGCAAATTTCAGTGTCATGTTGGCTGCACATTTTACAAAAGAAACATAATCGTTATGTTTAAAAATTTATGGGGAATGATTCCACTTCTTCCGACCTCACTAGATACATTAAGAAACAAACATTGTGTTTTACGTGATTTACAAGATCGACAGATTTAACAGCTCCTGATTTTTTCTTTGGGGGTTTCGAATGCAAACCAGACACATTATCAAATAATTGAATTACTCAAAAGATTAGGCTTGCGAAGCGTTAAGGGGTTGTGCAGTATGCACACTGGAGCTATCAGAATTATATTAATTCAGATGATACGCTTAGGTATATTCGTATCGAGTTACCGTGTTCATTATCAGAAAACTGCTGAACAGAGCTCTTCAAAAATAGACAACTGGGGGAAGAAGGCAGACAATAGAATGAACAAGCGGATTATGCATTCCAGGGGAAAGAAATATATTTTTTAAGTATCTCTTTTACAAAAATGTACAAAAAACTACGAGATGGGGTAACTCGAACAAAACTCCAATTTCCGATCAGTTAATTGGTATTTTACATGAAATCATTTGCTATAATACGCGCGTGTACCGATACAGAGCATACACCAGAAGAAACTTATATCGACTAAAGACAATACACATGAACGTCTGTGCTAGCCTTTTTAATACAGTGTCTTCAGAAATACCCTCAACCTACGTGACCAATTTGCTAGGCAACCAACAATCAGATTGGCGCTGTATGTACAGTCAGCCTCACAATTAATGGCCACCCTAGCTATACGTTTAGCACGAATTGTAAATGTAACCATCCTACTTAAATTGAGGGGTAACTTTATTTGGCCAACAAGTAGTAAATCAACAATCTCCAATTCTCTCCTTTTGTCGTTGTTGGCTAATAACTACCCTGGCGTATAGCCCGGGTGGCCAATAATTGTGATGCTGATTGTACAGCGCATTTATATACACCTGTCAAATCAAATATAATATGACCATTGGTGGGAATGTCACGCGCACGTATAAACCACGTGACTATATTGCACTTTGTTATCAGTTTATTTATAATATGAACAATGCTACCATAGATAATAAAAATATTGTAGTGGGGACCTCTATGTTCGTACCAGAGATCTATAGTTCTCGCCAGTCGCCATGTTTTGTCAAGTAGTTTGGATTCCCTAAAAGGCTAAGTTATGTTAGATTGTCTTAGATTAAGTTAAGTTAGGTTAGCTAACCTTTAATGTCAAGGTTTTACTGATTTTTTAAACTAAGTTCCCTGGACTGCGAACAAAGCGTGGTTAACGTCCTAATTGTTATACAAAACACACATTTTTGTCTCCTAATTAAGCAGGTGCTACGATATAAACTTGAATACAAACAACGAATATAATATGATAATTGACTTACCCCGTATAGTGTATATCCAAGCTAACATCTAATTTGGATTATCTTCAGACTGTGGAGACACATCATTAGTGGAGTAGAGTTCATATCTGAAAGAAACGAAATCGTAATTATTAATGTACAGAAAGTCTGTTGTTAAGCAAGGGTGTTTGGATTGGATTGGATTACTAATGGGAGGGCTGGCTTTAGCCAGCTTACACTTAAGCCGCTTAATAGAGCCCATTGGGCAACCTCTCCAGAAGGGCACCTTCCCTGTCACTCATCGAGCCATCGCAACTTTAAGGTGAACTCGAGCAGCTGGGCGGGTGGAGTATTTCTCATTCTGACCACATCCAGCCAGTTAGTCACCCAGTATAAATCCTCTAGTTGATGCTGTCGCAGGACACGAGCTAAGCAAGTGCTCCGCAGTTTTTTTATTAAAACCTCTGCATCTAGGACTATCAATCAGTCCTAGAGCGTGAAGGTGTTCGTTCAGCTTAGAGTGTCTTGTAACGACACAGGTTGAGGTAGTATTTTGCGTATCGTGTCGAAGGAGCAGCAATTGGTGCTTTCCTTTGTCTACAGCTCATTTCTATCGACCACATACATAAAGTTAATGTTTTTTGTTACACGAGGCTGTTGAGCGTGCTGACCGCTAGAGTTAGGGTCGGTTGCGGCATTATCGAACAAGAGCCCGAACCCTGCTATGCCAGCTCATCAGCCAGACTAGCCTTGGAAGCAAGGGTTTTGTTGCACCGACGTTGGTGTTGTTTACATTGACTCGGTAAAGCGGTTTTGACTAGATCATTTTACCTAAAACGATTTAAATACTTCCAAAAGGCTCTATATGAACAAAAGGTTCAAAAACCTCTACATTGTCGGAGCTAGTCAATCAGCGTTTGCATTAAACAGTTTAACATTCAAACGAATTAGCTAAAACCAGTTTAGATGATGCGTTTAAAAACGGTATAATATGAAATATGAGCGCTGTTTCGTAAAAAAAGTGCAATAAGCTTCAGTAAATCAGTGCTGAAAATCGGGAAAAATTATTGATATTTTCTAGGAAGTCATTTCCCTTTATTATTTTTTCTCCATTTGATTCTTTTACTGTAAGTAAAACAATTTTTTCAAACAATTATAAACTGAAGAAATATTTCCGTGATGGCCAACTAGAAATCCTTAAATTTTAATTGCTCCTTGTTTTTCGTTGGCGTTTTGACAGTTATCACTTTTGCCACATTTTAGTAAAAATAAAACCATCTAAAGTTATTATGAATAAACAAAATAATAAAATTTTATTATTCCCATATTCCCCATAATAATTAAAAATAAAACAAATTAATTTATTAAGCAAAATAGTTTAGAAATTTTCTGAATATTTCTAAGAAAAATCTTTCAAAGAAATGTCTTTTTGCATTTTCCATCAACTTTATTAGCTGTTACTTTATTTTTATTTATACCAAATTAAATTGTGAGGTCTCTGCTATAGACACTAAAAGGAAAGTGTACTCAAAATAAATTGGCAATGTTGTATAACACAGTATGAGTTTCTTTTTCAACATTGTGTAAATGTAAATTGTCACAGAAATACTTTAGTTTTGATACAACTGTCTTATTTAATTTGATTAATTTTATTTCTTTCTTAAAACATGCATTTTGCTATCGTAAATAGCTCTTTATTCAAATATACAGGCTTATTCAGTATTTTAGTGCTTTGAAAGAACATTGATGTTCATCCTAAGGTTGGGATAGATTCAGGACTAAACGGGTTACTATGACGGACCCGACTAAGTGGCCTGAGCTTGCCTCTTTTATTCTGATGGCAGCACTTGATGAACAAATGTACAAAAATTGAGCTCATTTATGACGGATCTTCAACTCATTTCAATTTGATAGCTGACGTATGTTTCGAAACTGCTTATCCTGAACGCTGGATTGGAAGAGAAGGGCCAATTAGATTTGTCGCTTGATCTCAACCGGTTGAAGTTGTATTTGTGAGAATGTCTTTTCAATTCCAAAACCACCGGTTTAACGAGAGGGTATTCTATCGTGTACGGGTGTCCGACAGTTCATAAGAAGACAGCTATTATGGTGCGACACACCCACAGACTTTTACTCTGGCTTGGCTTCTACATATGGAGGTTTGCCTGAGCAGGTCGTCTCAACGATGAACACTATGAGCAGCGCTCCGGTTTCGCCTGTGCAGTGCGGCCTGCACATGCCAAGCTGGAGTAAAAGCCTGTGCGTGTGGCTCCGCCTTTATAAAATGTTGAGACATTTGTTTTATTTTTTTTTATTTTATTATCACTACTATTCTGCTCAATGAACTAAAACAATTGAGTTAAATACTGAAGATGTTTGTACTGGAAAATAAATGTTTTTCATTTTTAAAGTGGAGTTTGTGGATGCTTTATTTTAAACAAGTAAAACACGATTAATTTTTAAGAAGAGAATTAGTAAAATTTGGACGTCCAATAATTTTTTCGAGCGCCTAAAAATATAAAAGTTATAGGTGATGGTCAGTGCGGTTGGTTTTATCGTGAACTAGATAAGAGGATTTTATTAAAGAGATTTGTTCACGTTCTTTTATTATGTTCCATGTTAGCTTTTATTAGTTAAGTTTAGTGCTTTTGGTTTGCCTTTATCCTTCCATTTTTAGATTCGCAAAAAAATTACCTAAACTTAATTACTCACTTTTATTGCAAAGAAACTTAGTTGATACAATTCTTAATTTTCTCGATATGGTTAACCTAATTGAGTGTAGGGAAATTTTCTTTTTAATTAGTTTAATAGTTGCGCTGTCCCATAACTTTATTTTAATTAGATTTTAACGATGGAATGAAATTGTCAAGTCTTCTTCATAACCTTCTTATAATTATAATAGATACTGATGAACACGAGGGGCCTCAATAAAGTTAAAAGTTGTCACTTCGTTACATAAAAGAGAGTTATATTTTAATACAAGAATTAGATTTTGTAATCCTTAAGGCGGTCTGCACAGGCCAAACTAGAAGGGAAGCTTGTGTATGTGGATGGGCTATTGGATATGTCAACGTTACACAGTAAATAAAGAAATAAAAATGTCAAAGTTTGACGTTTATGATAATTATAAACAGCAGGCCTCCTGCACAAGTGCATAAGCCAAACCGGAAGGCAAGCTTGTGTTTGTGGATGGGTCATTAGATAATGTCAACGGTACACAATAAAGAAATAAATAAAAATGTCAAAGGTTGTCGTTTAAGATAATTATAAACAGCAGGCCTCTGCACAAGTGCACAGTCCAAACCGGAAGGTAAGCCTGTGTTTGTGGATGTCAACGTTACACAATAAAGAAATACATAAAAATGTCAAAGTTTGTCGTTTATGATAATTATAAACAGCAGGCCTCCTGTACAAGTACACAGGCCAAATCGAAAGGCAAACCTGTGTTTGTGGATGGGTCATTAGATATGCCAACGTTACATAATAAATAATTAAATAAAAATGTCAAACTTTGACGTTTATGATAATGATAAACAGGAGGCCTCCTACACAAGTGCACAGAACAAACCGAAAGGCAAACCTGTGTTTGTGTATGGGTCATTACTTCATTAGATATGTCAACGTTACACAATAAAAAAATAAATAAAAATGTCAAAGGTTGTCGTTTAAGATAATTATAAACAGCAGGCCTCCTGCACAAGTGCACTGTCCAAACCGGAAGGCAAGCCTGTGTTTGTGGATGTCAACGTTACACAATAAAGAAATAAATAAAAATGTCAAAGTTTGTCGTTTATGATAATTATAAACAGCAGGCCTCCTGTACAAGTACACAGGCCAAATCGGAAGGCAAACCTGTGTTTGTGGATGGGTCATTAGATATGCCAACGTTACATAATAAATAATTAAATAAAAATGTCAAACTTTGACGTTTATGATAATGATAAACAGGAGGCCTCCTACACAAGTGCACAGAACAAACCGAAAGGCAAGCCTGTGTTTGTGTATGGGTCATTACTTCATTAGATATGTCAACGTTACACAATAAAAAAATAAATAAAAATGTCAAAGGTTGTCGTTTAAGATAATTATAAACAGCAGGCCTCCTGCACAAGTGCACTGTCCAAACCGGAAGGCAAGCCTGTGTTTGTGGATGTCAATGTTACACAATAAAGAAATAAATAAAAATGTCAAAGTTTGTCGTTTATGATAATTATAAACAGCAGGCCTCCTGCACAAGTACACAGGCCAAATCGGAAGGCAAACCTGTGTTTGTGGATGGGTCATTAGATATGCCAACGTTACATAATAAATAATTAAATAAAAATGTCAAACTTTGACGTTTATGAAAATGATAAACAGAAGGCCTCCTACACAAGTGCACAGAACAAACCGAAAGGCAAGCCTGTGTTTGTGTATGGGTCATTAGATATGTCAACATTACACAATAAAAAACAAATAAAAATGTCAAAGGTTGTCGTTTAAGATAATTATAAACAGCAGGCCTCCTGCACAAGTGCACTGTCCAAACCGGAAGGCAAGCCTGTGTATGTGGATGGGCCATTAGATATGTCAACGTTACAAAATAAATAAATAAGAATGTCAAAGTTTGACATTTATAACAACAAAAAGAACATAACCTCAGAATTAAATATTTGTTTACAAACGTTAAACTAAAGCTAGCTTTACACCATCAAAGAAATTCATCAATTTATTCACGAAGAAATTCATGAAGAAATTGACGAATCTTCTAACGTCGATTTACCTGCAAATTAAATTTTTATTTACAACTGATACTAACTCTTAAACCAATGTAACCGGGATTCCCTAAAAAATTGTTGAGAAATTAGAACCAGTTCTGAGTTTACAATTTCTTCAAGAATTTATTGTTGTGAATTTCTTGTATTACACTCGTCAAATAAATTCAAGGTCGAAAAATTCAACAATTTCTTTGACCGTATAAAACTAGCTTTAGACATTACATTGTGGAACGTTGCCATGCGAAAGGATTATAAATCTAATTCTCAGATTATAATATAATTATCTTTTACGCAACAGGGCATTAAAACTTCAACCCGTGCCACATAATGTTAGGTCCGGTAGAAACCGGTCTTTATAAGTTATAAAGACCGGTTTCTATAACTTATAAAGGCCGGTTTTTATCAAGAATATTTCGAAAATTACTTCCTCTTAGGTTAAGTGGAAAATTCCGAAATTTTCTCATGCAATTTTGAACCAATGTTGCAATTAGCACTTTTTTAATCTCGGAAACGTTTTTCTTGCCTATTTGGAAAATACCCCACCGTTTCTATTTCTGCTGATTGTTTCTTGGATAATGAATTTTCCATGTTATCTCGGTGGATATGGTTCAAGAGAGGAAGGATTCGCCTTACATAGTTCTGCAGGCCGTTCATGGAATTCTAATCATTTTACGATACTAGGTCTCAATACACCTTATTATCACCAATACACCACTCACTCAGTGGTTAAGGTTCATATTTCCGACCCATCATGGATAGCGATGGCAAGTACTACAGCCGCTGCCTGACATTTTGTTCTCCTTGGTGCTGATGATCCTCTTCCATATTTTATTAGGCCCACTTTGAATATATTTCTTCTTCTTTTTCCTTTATTTGAAATACGTGGTACGAGATAAAGAACCTTGTGTTTCAGCTCCTTCTTGAATTAGCTGACCGGTTAGTTTAGGTTGTATATTTTGGATCAGTAGAAAGTCGACTTTTGTTTAATCAACCACACCCACCACAATTCTGCAGTTCTGTTGAGTCAAACTTCTGAGCCAGACTTTTTAATACGTTTGAATTTCTGGCATTTCTTGTTCTGCAAACGGTCGAAGCAATGGAGCATCTCTTCTACCAGAATTCAAAGCTAGAGTTCTTAACATGCAAATCATCTTGACTTGGTTCAAATAGTTCAGAGAGGCTCTGGGGTTGGAAAACTTGTAAGTTTACCCTCAATCTTGCTATCCAATGCAAATTATAGTGGTTTTTAAAGGTCATTAACACATCATCAAAAAAGTGGTAGAACGTAGAACCTTGTTTGTTCAAAAATCTGTGATTTTGTATCTGATGTATAAAAATTATTTCGGGATGACATGATTTCATTCGTACTCAAATCGATCCAATCCACTATTTCGTTAATTTCGGTTGATGGAACGAAATTAAGTCGAAACTAATTCAAATTTTCCGGATCACTTTTATACATTTTTTAATGGTCTCCAGTTGATTAGAAACTCTGTTAAGCGAAATATTACAAATTTTAGGGGCATATCCTCGGAATTTAAAGTGATTAAGAACGGTCTTATAAACTGACTGTTCGCAAATTCATGATAATAAATGAAAATTTACATTTTAATTGTAAAATAACCCATGCAAATTGTACTTTTAGTTTAAGTTTCACCTTTAATTACCTCGTTAAATGTAAGTGAAAATTTTATTCGAAATTGCAAAAGTTGGAGCTATAAATTTGTTTCAAATTTTGTTTAAGAGAAAAATGAAGTTTAAAAGTAAAAAAATCACAATAAAAATAGATTTATTTACCGTATATGAAAATATCAGAAAAGCTATTGTACACGTTCGTGCACCCAAAGCATCGATCCATCCAACCCTTAAAAATTGGAATTCCTCTTCCCCTTCTTCTTTTACGAGGTCTTCCACGATATGGCCCACTTACTAATATAAGCCTCAATGTTTGGAGATAAGTAGGTCAACAACATAAAGAAAATATAAATAAGTTTTATTAAACGATTTTTCTTTAGCTTAAAATTTCCTTTTTTTAACAACCTTTTTCTCCCCCATCGGTATAATCGTACTTTTTGTACTTTTTTATTATTAGTTGAAACCACAATTGCGTTTACAAAACCTTTTTGTATTTTATAACAAACTTGACGCTATAATTAATACACGAAACCAAAACATAAATTCAAACTCAAAAACTAATTTAAACTAAAACAAGGCGAGCCTTTTAGTTAGATAACTGATGGTTTTTCGTGATGAAACTCACGTCAAGGGAATCATATAGGACTTCTGAAACAATGTTAATTAGAGTATCGTTTTAACAACCGTGTCTTTTCGCATTGGTGCGTATTGTTTGCACAAATAATAAAGCTTATGTTAAAACAATTTAGCAAGAAACTCATATCTCGGAATAATTGGATTTAACATACGAACTCGACCTTATTATGCTATAGTTAAATTTTAATTAATTAATTAACGTTTCTCCTGATGGATGAGATATATTGTTTAATTATTATAGGTGCCTATGGGATTAAAGGGATTTAATAATTAATTTTTTTCTATAGCAAACGTTAAAGTGTGCTTTGATCAACTAAAATTAGTCGATAAAATAGAATTTTAACAGCAAGGATAGATAAAGTAATACTTTAACATCAAGGATAGATAAAGCAATTTATTTTTTGAATACATTTTAATTATGCACATATTACTTCATTTCAGCTCATTTTTTCGGTCTGTATTAACAAAAACTTCAATTGTGCAATTAACATTATCAGAAATGTCTATTTTTGGCGCAGAATCAACAATTGAAATTTTTTGCTGTGCTAATTGCACTGATGTAGTGGTCTCGTTTTCTACCCCATTCAGTACATGTTTCGATACGCCAATCTTAGGAGTCACCGATTCTTCGATATAAGTCCCTACTACAGATGATGATTTCCATCCACCCACTCTCTTAACTGTGATCAAATCAGCACCAGAGTTTTCCAACATTGTAGCTGCAGAGTCTGAGTTTGGTAGCTTCAAGAAATCTGAAATATTCTTAGAAAAGGTTGGATGGTGCACTTTTTCTGACGGTACTTAAGAAAAGGCACGTTTTTGGAACGCAAGACGACGTATTTTCTCATAATTTCCAACACACTCAATCCACATTCTTTGTCAGTAACACAAGAAACCCGATCTTTCTTGGTTTTGGTATCAACAAGTGAAACGAGCTGTATCTGAAAATATTTAGTGACATTATTTGACAGCGCATTCGTTGAAACTATTACTTACTTTTAAATGTCACAATTTTCATTTATCGGTAGTGTACTCTTTAGCAATGAATAATAAGACCATAATGTTGTTGATGCCTTGACTTTCTTTGACTTTTCAGAAAAATATGCCATAAGTACTGTTTCCCTTACACTGTTAATGTTCTTCATGCTTTTCCATTTTTGAAAACACTAGTATTCCTTCTCATAAATCACGTGCGATTTATATTATAATTATTGCCTCTGAAGCCTTTTTTTGAACATCTAATGCATCTTTTAATTCGTACATTTTTTCAAAAAAAGTGAAAAAAACGAAGTTGTTTACAAACAACGCTAATAGCAACCATGAAGTTATAGCAACCCCACTACTCACATAGCAACCGCACACTACTCAAATATTTTTAATAAATTTTGTAAATGATAATTTAATTTGTAATTGGTTTTTCTTTAACATTTGCTATAGAAAAAAATAGCATATTATACACGACGATAAAGGTTCTTTAACCACCTTGTGAAAGTTAATTCACTCGTGGCTAACGCCACTCGTGAATTAACAATCTTCCACTCAGTAATTAAATTATCCCTTTATCGTCTTGTATAATAAATAACTATTAAATTATTGGCATAACAATAAAAATGCGAGAGATATAGACAAGACAGGCAGGCGGGCTCTGATATGTGGACGGACGGATATACATACAAGCTAACGGACAGATGACCGACAAACGGGGCAAGGGCCTACAGATCGACAGTAAGACAATTTTAAGAATTTGAAAATAATTTATCTAACTATACAAGTGAAGATTTAAATTTTTTTAAATTTGCAACATTGCTATACAAAGCAAAAAAAATCAACAACATTGTAACAACCACAAAAAATCAATCAATTTTTAACGCTATTTAAATATAAATTTAACATTATGCAGTTATCCTCGCGTTGTACTATTGACTTATCCATGCAACCCTTACCGTGCCAACATACCCTTGAACTTAACTGAAAACTGTACTAGGTCATGAACATGTAGTACTTGTAGTTCGTGTTGAAACGAAATAAAACTTTTGTTCTGTAAAATAGTCGACGTACAACTTGAGATAGGCAATCTTAATTATTTCGAGTGTTAAGTTGGTCTTAATAATAATTTAAAAATTTAAATTAAAAAGAAAACTCGGGTAAAATTAAATTAAAATATAAATTCGCTTAATTATGCTACTTAATTTAGATATCGATGAAGGGTAAAAATTTAAATGTTTATTTTTAGTTAACCATGAAAAATCATATTGCAGTTGTCGTGACTAGTTGTATTAAAATGACTAACCTTTTAAATAAATAACTTTTATTTCGGAGTAAACTGACGGTAAATTAAATAATAAAATGTTTGTCGAACTTTTTAATTGTTTGCTCTTACTTAACAGTAGGCGAAAGAACGAATTTCGTTTAAAGAACTATCGATTTCAGTATTTCAGTAAATTGGCCTTCAATATACTATACATTGTTCACCGACAAGATGCAGCTAAGCCACTCCTTATAAGTTTCTGTCAAATAAGGTTGACGCATGTCAATCTTTGTGTGAATGTTGTAAATCGGATTTTTAAAATTCGACCAATAGAAAACTTCTATTCGAATATCGCGCGCTTTTTTGGGAGTGGCTTACCTGCGTCTTGTCGGTGAATGGTGTATAGAACTTTTTCTCCAATACTAGAGTAATCGCGTTTTCTTAGTGACTCTGGCAAACTGTACACTGATTGTTGAACCTGTTGTTGAGCCTGAACATCAGGCGTTGTCTTCTTCGTTGGCGCCCTTTTTACCGAATTTTGACTATTTTTCAGGTTACTTTTATGATTGTTAGTTCGAGTCCTTTGGGTTTACAGTTTGAACCACACCTCCTCCCTGAGCTGCCGAACATAAGATAGTTGGTGTCGTAACGATAGTTTCATAGTGTAACATGATATTTACTTCCTCCAGAACCACATGTTAGTCTATATCTATTTCCAGACTGTCTTCGAATTTCTACAGATATCTATGAATCTCTATAACCATAACTACCTCCAACACAAGATCACTGTGAGTTTTGATAATACAAATCTACATAAATGGCACTATAATTGGCTGTACATATACAACAACTACCCGAAGAGTAGTCCCAACGTAAGATGAATACACTACGTGATCAAACCTGCTCAAGGCGTGTCTTCAGAGCCCAGTTTTAACGGTCATCACGTGGTGTACTCATCTGAACTTGAGACTACTCTAACTCCAACAGCCACCGTCACAGTTGATCGGTCCTAGATGATGGATCACAACTCAAGGCTCGTGGTATTTGAAATGGGTTCTGAGTCATTGTGGTTTCGAAAGCAATGAAACAGATGATGACCTCGCAAGAGATAATTCAGAAATACTATTATTGCGATGTTTTAGAAAACTACACGAGATCCTGTCAAAATCTAGCTCAGAAGTTCTAAGTTCCAGGTAAAGTACGACTTGCTGAACTTTTCATATAAAAACCGTACAAAAACAAAACTGAAAAACTTCTAGATCTCAGGAGCATTCAGTAAAAAACAACAGGAAGAAATATGAACACCATTGGCCTTTATAAAAGAGACTCAGACTGCAGTGTGTGATGAAAAGACCGAAATATCTCAAAAACATTGAACTAGAGACGACAAAAAATATTCTACAGGTGCATCGGTAAACCGACACTATTGATGTGACACGCAGTTAAGGACCTGGAATAAGTGACGTAATGATTTTGAGCTTCTCCGTGTTTTCTTATTCATGGGTCCTCATCTTATTCTCAACTGCCTATACTGGTTAAATCCTCAGCTCAACGAGGCTTTCTAAAACAATGTGCTTGTGTTTTTACAACATGCTGACCACTCGGTTACTACGCCACTGCCTGGAACCTTCCAATTCTATACAAAATTTAAAACCATGGGTTGCAGGAAGCTTTTAACGGTCCGTTACAATTGATTTAATTTTTGAATGTGATGTATCAGATGTCAAATTGTAAATGCTGTCATATTCGAAATTCCAGTGAGTTTCATGGAACTCAGGGTGAGGCTGATGTTTTAGTGGTGCAGGAACCTTTCAATTCTATACAAAATATAAAACCATGGGTTGCAGTAAGCTTTTAACGGTCCGTTACAATTGATTTAATTTTCGAATGTGATGTATCAGATGTCAAATTGTAAATGCTGTCATATTCGAAATTCCAGTGAGTTTCATGGAACTCAGGGTGAGGCTGATGTTTTAGTGGTGCAGGAACCTTCCAATTCTATACAAAATATAAAACCATGGGTTGCAGTAAGCTTTTAACGGTCCGTTACAATTGATTTAATTTTCGAATGTGATGTATCAGATGTCAAATTGTAAATGCTGTCATATTCGAAATTCCAGTGAGTTTCATGGAACTCAGGGTTAGGCTGATGTTTTAGTGGTGCAGGAACCTTCCAATTCTATACAAAATATAAAACCATGGGTTGCAGTAAGCTTTTAACGGTCCGTTACAATTGATTTAATTTTCGAATGTGATGTATCAGATGTCAAATTGTAAATGCTGTCATATTCGAAATTCCAGTGAGTTTCATGGAACTCAGGGTGAGGCTGCTGTTTTAGTGGTGCAGGAACCTTTCAATTCTATACAAAATATAAAACCATGGGTTGCAGTAAGCTTTTAACGGTCCGTTACAATTGATTTAATTTTCGAATGTGATGTATCAGATGTCAAATTGTAAATGCTGTCATATTCGAAATTCCAGTGAGTTTCATGGAACTCAGGGTGAGGCTGCTGTTTTAGTGTAGCTAAAAATGGCTAAAACTATTAATATGGTAGAAAAATAAGCCTTAAGGCTACAGTGCGCGTACCCTAGCTGGAGAAATAAAACAACGCCTGCCTGCCTGGCTACATATCTAGCTAATTATGCATATATGACAGATATTATTGTAATTATGTATCTTAGTAAATTATTGCTCGAAGGTACTCACTAGACTTGCTTGTCTACTGGCGTAGTTTGAATGTCTCTAAAGTAGAACCAGTGTTTTAGTAGATACCTTAAAACTTAGCCTGTGTCTACAACCACGCACTGACCATAGCCTAGTACCGTAGCTTTACACACGCCAATAAATAAATAAATGCAATATTTTAAATATACGTGGAGCGACAGCACACCGCTCTTTAAACCACAGACCGTAGCATTTTTCAGAGATGGATAAATAAAAACTAATAAACGCAGTGTTTGTACGAGAGTCCATATGAAATAAGAGCAGTAATAATAGTTTTATGATTCTAAACAGATCAGTTTTGACACATAGGTTTGTCTTCCTGTCCACACTCTCCGGTTTGGCCTGGTGCAGGCCGGCTGAACGGTGTGTACATGCTCCAGTTTTACCTGTGCCAAACGGTGTCTACATCAACGTGCTCCAGTTTGCCCTGAACGGTGTCAACACTCTCCGGTTTGGCATGTGCAGGCGGCCTGCACCGGAAGACAAGCCTATGTGTGTGGACTGGCCATTAGAGTCAATGTAGGTTGGGTGATGGAGAGTTTTATAAGTTTGGCCGAAGTAAGATATTTTGTTCATACGAAGAAGAAGAATACGAAAAGTACATGCTTGGAAAAAAGTACATGCTTCTAATCATTGTATACGCGGTACATCAATGCGGCCATCTCAAGGCAAAAGTCTAGGCTATGCTAAGCAGGAGATGGTCTAGGTTAGAATAGTAGGTTATGATCGACGCAGGTCGTTTCTGATAGCAAAAATTTAAATCCTAAATCCTTTTGTTGCTGAAGTTGAGGTATGGAGATTAAGGCATGAGATAAATCACAACTAAACTTTCTCGATCATCTTGTCATCACCAAGTTTGTTAGACAGTAAGTGAGTGGTTAAGTCGGCGTATCGCATCTCCCAGTGCCCCTAGTACCGCACTTAACATTGCACCGCAAGAAAAGAGTGTGTGAGGCGAGGCGAGGTGGCAATTAGTTTTTAAGCTGGATGCGCATTGTATTGACTAGGTTCGGCTCGACACAGTCAATTTCTTTGCTATACACTAAAATGTATTACCACCCGCGTGTTGAATTGACTCAGTTCGGTTCGGCACAGTCCAGTTTTTGAGCCGATTAAATACACTGGTGGTAATACATTTTGGTTTATTGCAAATAAATTGACTGTATCCTGAACTTGCCTGATCCGAGCCTCAGTCGAAGCGCGTCCAGCTTTATTGCTGAGTTGCTTGATTTATTTCTTTGATTTGGTGCCAAGTGTAGTGCAAGGGGCAATGCGAGGTTCAGTGCGTCGACGTGAGCAGATTTGTTACAATAATTTTATGTATTTTCGAATAAAGCTGAATTGCTTCATGACCACAGACTCGTGCAATGATCAGACTATTTACCGATACAAACAAGACCACTTTTATGCATTCCTTTTTCCATGTTTTCGGCTAAAATCAGTACACAGGTCTGATAGTGACGACTGATTTTAACTATAAAACTTTGCTAAAATCTTTTAGCTCAACTAATTTGAGGTTTACCCATACACATATCCACCCCTTTATGTTTCATAAATTCAATTAATAGTAAATGAAACCTTTTACAGCCATTTTAATTAAATAGCGAGCATAAAATTTGCAGCTGTTTTTAACAGGATATTGAAATATTCAAGAAGGATCTTTAAAGGGTAAAACCTGTACTCGAGCTGCATACAACAAAAATATAACTAAATTATATTATCTATAGCTTACTTACGCTTCCTTACATGTAACATGGTAATTAATTATAACAACACCTGGAGCTTGATTCTGTAGTACTCAAGAGACGTTTTCGATTCCAAGTGTAACGTCTAATACTTTGAACCTTAAACTATCGCCCTTTTGTAGAATAATACATCTAAGATGTTTTACGAAACATAAATATTTTATAAGACAAATGTTTAGAGTTTCGTGCTCTTTTAAGCTTCGTCCCTCACGTGTTCAGATAACGATTTTGCAACTGTATAAGTCTTTTATGAAAAGACGAAGGGTATACAACTGTTGTAGAGGATTTTGTTAGATATGTCATAAAGTAACTCTAAACCAATATTAATACTTTAGATGTCATCTTTTTTCAAGAGTTTCACTACATCAAATCATGAAGTGACTTGTGTCAATAGTAACCATAAATTGAAAATTTTAAAAGAAAAATATAGAAATATATTTCTTAGAGAAAATTTCAATTTCATTACATTGTGAAACTTTAAATTTTACTTTCAGACATTTGTAGTAGCGCAGTCATAGTTTTAAATGGATCTTTAACAGAAATTAGATCTCACAAAATGCTAATTACCTTCACTCACTATAAAGAAGAAAATTAGTTTGGGAAAGTAAGGAAAGCATAAACCAAGTAAATAAATTAAACCTGACAGAATGACTAATTGAAGGAAAACGCATTATCTTTTTGAGGTCTTTTTGAGTAGCATAATCTTCATAAAATTTATTTTTACACCTTTTATACAACTTCTCTTTTTATTACAATTTTAATAAGTTTTTGGCGCTTCGGAAAATAATTCAACGAAGAAAAGCCCCAAGTATACACTTCATTTTAGAAACCACTCGACTTCATCATTTTATGTTAATGTATACTTTTTAAAATGTAATTATAAAACTTTTTTCAACTAAAAATGATCAAGTTGGAATGTGTAATATGTATGTACGAGTGGATAATTTTAAAAGATTTCCACGGGCGCTATGTCTTTATCTTTCTTTAATGATAATAACAATTGTTTTGCATGTATCTCGCAAATTAGAATTTTAAATATTCATTACTTCCTAAGTTATAATTTGAGGTTTATTTTTTTTAAATTGTTTATTCTGTTCTTTTTACTCGTTATACTGAAAGTAATAAAAAATATGTAAATTTGCGAATTTTTTGATTTTATCCAGCGTTTTAAAACTTGTAATTCGTTCTTGTGAAAACGAAAAGAATATGATTCTAAAGAGGAAAATCGTTCTTTAAACAAACAGCACCGGTTCCAGATTTTTTGTCGTTTCTTTTATACCCTCTATCACCTTTAAGCACCTATATCAAAAATACTAAGAAGTCATCTGCAATCTGCAAGCATGTCGCTATTATTTGTGGTTACAGAAAATCAACTACTTTAAGAAGCCCTACGTGGTCATCAAATGAGCCCTTTTGTCAAATTAACAAACAGTTTCAGATTTTCAGATCAAATAGTAAAGAACCGTCTAATTAGTTTCAATTACATACTAACACTAATGAAGAACTATTAGAATGGCACTTGGAGAGGGATTGACCCTGACCTAATTCATAACCACGCGTAATAAATGTTGTTCAGAGACACGAATTTTCTAAATAAATGTGGATTGCTAATACCACTAATACTATACGTTCAGTTTTCACCCCACTATGGAGGTCGCCAGAATGACCTTACATCTAAGCTATTTGAGTGGTTGACTGCCCAAACCACTGGCTTAAGGTCTCAGGACTGTTGATAATAAACTTCTAATTGTTGGATAGCGAGATACCTGAGTCCCGTTTCACATGGAGCGTAGGCTACGCGCTATGCTCTACGCTTGAAGATTGGTTACCACTGTACCAAACCACTGTACCTGTACCACTGTACCTTTTACATAGACGCATGTTGATACAGCACGTGCCTATGGGAAAGGTTAAATTTGGTACAATGGTAACCAAGCTTCAAGCGTAGTCTACGCTCCATGTAAAATGGGGCTCAAAGGAATTCCAAAATAAAATATTTGTATGTATAAAGTAGTTCCTTTGCCAGTGGGGAACCCAATACCGTTTATGAGTTAAAATTTTATGTCTAAGAGTGTGTAGCTAAAAGACAATTATATTGAAGGATTCGTAAGCCTTAAGCCAGTGCTTTGGACAACTAACCACATTTTCGTGTTCAGTGGCACTCAAATAGCTTATTCCCAAAAGATGAGCTTGAATACGATCACCCCGATTTTTCTGCGATGGATAGTCTATTATCTTATATCTGCTAGAATAACCGAAATAGGTACACCCAGCCTCACAATTATTGGCCACCCTGGCTATACGCCAGAGTGGTTATTAGCCAACAACGACAAAAGGGCAGAACGGGAGGTTGTTTATTTACTACTTGTTGGCAAAATAAAGTTACCCCTCAATTTAAGTAGGGGGTGTTATGATGGTTACATCCACAATTCGTGCTAAACGTACAACCAGAGTGGCAGTTAATTGTGAGACTGACTGTACGTACTCCTGTTATAATCTGTTCTTCAACATTTTTTTGAACACTTTTTGTGCAAGTCTTAGCAAGTGAAAGCTAACGCGGTAGTAAGCTAGCCACTGAAAGACCTAGCACAATACTTCCACAATTGCCTGTAAGCTATGAAACACAAAAAAAACAAACAAGAAAGAATGAATTTTCAATTCATTCAGCTGCTTATGCTTATTATAAGCATAAGCCATAATAATAGAGCGCTCTCCAAGAATAATATAAGAAAAAATTCCACTTGAAAAGACCGCCCTATACATTACAAAATTATTTTTTAGCATTTATTTTACGTAAATTATTAAAAGATCGAAATTCCTGAAAATATTTACTTTCAGTCCCTTGTCTACCGAGATTCTTAAATGGTCATTACCAAACAGTTTCTTGCAACAAATCGGTGGGAAATAATTTGACATTACCTTTATGAGGTTAGTAAGACCCTCATTTGCCTATGCATCCCTTTTAGTTTCTCTTAATATTCATCAACTCCAAACTCTAAGAAAACAAAGGGGGGAGGCAAAACGTGTTATTGAGAAAGCCTTGAATGACAAGTTTTGTTGACTATATTAATATTACTACAAAATACATAGTTTCACCAAACACACTCAATTTATACTATAGTAAGGAAAATCAATATTCTAAAAATACTGTTATTAAAAATAACATTTCATTAAAAATTCAAGATCTTAGAACTTATGGATAGTGAATTAATTTACAAAAAGGTTTTTAAACTTTGTAGTTACAAAAGGCAAATTGCACTTTAAGCTTTTCTCTTCTTTTCCGATGAGAAAAAAAAAGAATTTTATGCGCCAACGATTTCAACTTACTTATTTTGTTCTTCTACCCTTCTATTTTTATTTTTTCATTTAAATTTACAAGTAGTGAAAAATCTATGTTTTAACTCAATCCAAATAGAAGTTTTGTTAAAATAAATAAGTCGATGTAAAATTTAAGTTCCTCAAGGTTTGTTTAGTTTTGCAAATTAGAGGTGTTAATTTAGAATAATAAATAAATAAAACGTTAAATTAGAGTAAAAAGAATAAAATTGGCTTACAACTTGAACAAACGTCTTGAAACGCCTCGGACAAATTGCAAATGAATTTTTTTTGTTATTTTGAGATATTGTTGTGATTTTATTTTACCTGACAAAGACGAAATTGGAGATTTTGAATGTCGTCATTCAAATGATAATGTCAGAATTGCAATGTTTTTATCCATGTTTGATGCAAATTTTACATGAAATATATATGTAAATGTGGGAAAAATATAAATGTGTTGGAATTATTTACAAAAACAGAAAATTTTATATGAAGAAAAAGAGATATCTGGATTTTTATTGGTTTGAAAACATTCTCGGCTCGCAGACAAACATTTAAAACCTTCACAATAAATATTTTTTCTAAAAAAACATCGCACAGTTGTATTTTTATTTTAACAAAATAAAGATTCGTTTTTTGAGCGCTCCTGTTCTTTCTCGACCTAAAAATAGATCCCTTGTCTCCAATTCGAACCATCAGCGATTGTTAGAACATAGATAACAGTACACATTGCCAGGCCAGAGGTTGAATTACAGTAGCCAATGGTCCAATAGATCTATTCATAAAAGTAACAAACAGAAGAAAAGGAAGCAAGAGCTTTTATCCAACTTTAATAGTTTCGGGAGTATTACAATCTTAATAAAAAAACGATGGCTATTACTCATGGGGATGAAATGAGACAAGAGCCACAGCTCGTTAAAAATTTGTTTGCCGATTAAAGAGTTAAGCTTATTATATAGATTTTTAGAACTTTAGGCTAACGCTATTATGAAAGGCTCTTGTGAAAAAGAGTCGTGTGTAAACAAAGAAAACAACAGAATTTCCTTTTTTCCCAACTGTTATTTCAGTCAAATTGAAATATTATACTGCCCAACCATTTATTATTGTTAAATGTCAATTAACAACAATTTTCATCATATTTAGATTTCATGTTATTTTTCAGTTAAAACATTTAAATCGATATATTTACTTAGGGTTGACGTTCATTCTTTTTTACATTGAAAGCCGTGTTAGATTTTGTAATGTGATGTAAGTGACAGTGTTTGTTGTAATTCGTCTTTGTGTTCTTTGAAGCTTAAGCTATAATCTAAATGGAAAGAAAAAAAATAACAATTTTCTTTACTTACAAGTTTTAAAAAAAAATAAAAAAATGAAGACGTATTCAGCTTGATAAAGGAAGACATAAAAATAATGTTTGTCCCATTAAGGAAAGTTAAAGGAAGACGTAAAGTTAAATTTTCCCAATTTTTTCCGACCAACAAAAATAGCACCCACAGATACAAATTAATTAAGATGTAAAAACGCAATGATTAATACGTGTCTAACTACCCTTCATTATAAACTAGCTCAAATTAGGGAGAAAAAATTTTGTTTTTCAACACGAAAAGTTCTTTTGTTATAATATGAAAATGGATGGAAACAATTAGCCGAAAAAAAATCTGACGATGTGCAAGAGAGCCTTTTTATGTAAAATAATAACTCTCTTTCTTATGCTTAATTTTAGTAACTTTACATTAACTTTCTAAAGGTTGTAAGTTTTTATTGTTTTTTTTTACATTTTTTTTCGAATACCCGCATCACCAATATCAAATAATGAGCTACCCTAAGTGTATTCATCGAAGAAACACAAATAGGCATAAATTCATTTTTTTGGGCAAAATATATCCCAATTCTACAATAACAGTCCATAAAAAATGTGACCCTTAGAATGTAAGCACAGGAGATCCATAAACCAAAAGATGGACTTTTGAGGTTCGTCATTAATTATGTGAGCTTTTATCAAAAATAAGAAGAAATATTACTATTTATTAGGTACTCAGATATTGCCGTAAGCGTTCTTCTAAATTAGGGGATGATTTTTCTTCAACTGCCCGTTATTATTAGAATGTAGACAATTTGAAAGACTTTTAAGGCAGGTTGGAGAGGTCAACTACTGTTCTGAATTTGTTTTGTTCTGAATTTCAACATTTGCAGTTGCCTAAATATGCTATGGCTGCCATTGACTGTAGATAACTACCGTTGATAACTCAATTTTTGTACATTGACTGCAGAGAGTGGATAACACCTCGGGCAGATTTATGTAAATGGAGGGTTTGGTGGATAAATCAAATATAACAAACAAATTACATGGTGTCCCTACTGAATATATCTAAGAGACAAATGCGTTGATGATAATTGGTAAAAATTATCTATGTAGATGTAGATATAAATCATATAAAAGATATTTGCGGTTTAAATTGGAGAGAGGACGTAAACCAACGTGGTGGCGGTGCCAGACGCTGGCTCTCACGGGTTCAGACGCCAGAAGCACCATTTACTTGCTTCATGGCGTAGAATTAAGGCTGTTGCTCACTTAAGCGAGCCGAAATGCGGCGAAGAGAAGATCAGTTTATGAATACAATGCTTTTTATGTATTCTTCTAGGCGCTTTGCTTTTCTCAAGTGTGAATCCCTATAGAAATACATTGAAACTATAAATTGCTCTTAACCGCGCTTCTCTTCGCTTAAAAGAGCGACGGCCTTTAAGTGTTTACCAAGCTCTTGAAAGCAATAATCATCTAAAAATCGTTCTTCTCTTTTTCTTCTAAAATAATTAGATATTTAATACTATTTCTGTTCGACCTCCTTTGAGCCAATACTGCAAAAACCACTAATAATTATTTAAGTCCATTAATTAATTAAGACTGCTAATAATACAAATTCTTCTTTTATCTAGTCGCGTTTAACGAGGTAATTACCACAGCAAACGCACCTAATAGGTACCATGGTCTGCTTTGCTTAAGTAGATTTTCAAGAAAAATTTGCAATTATTGGGTCCATCAGTGGCTGACCATGCTGAGTTATTTTCTGTGTTGTGATTGATTAGCATCTCAGCCTCACCAATCTCAACACAGTAAATAACTCAGCATCTCAGCCACTGCCCTTCATTGAATGGACTCGACGATTATTTTTGTCGAAAAATGTTTTAGACTATGTAAGGAAAAAGAAGATGGGTGGAGTAATATTTATGCCAAATATTATTACTTTCTACAACAAGTTTATCAATGCCTGACATTGCTCAAGAGTCTGTATTCTGGATTATTAGTGGAAGAGGAGCAAGCTCCCAGCATTTAAGCCACTAATTTGGGCCAATTGTACTACCTCCACGCAGCCTCCACAGGCCCATCAGGTCTCAAGCCATCCCACTTTTAGGATGTACTCCAGAACTCTGGCGGCAGGAGTGGCGCTTATTCTGGCCATGTCGAGCCAGAAGTCCCTCAACACGGATCCTCTTATAGACGCTAGAGCTGGAGACTGTCAAAGCACGTGTTTAGCAGTCTCGTCTTCGTGATCGCATGCTCGACATCTGGGATGATCTACTATTCACAGTGTGTGAAGATGTTTATTTAGCCGACAGTGTCCACTGTCCAGTGAGTATCCCTGCAATTGTTCGAAGATTAAATCGGGACAGCTGTAGACAGTTGTTTGCAAGCGTTCTGGGGGGAGCTGGTATGAAGTTTTTGTACTGGTGACAGCTTGCATTATTTGACTATCTTCTAGTGTGTATTAGATGAGTATGATTCTTTAGGAGGGTATCGACAGTTTTTAGGGCTGGTTTTATGATTAGTTCAGGGCCACAGGGAAGACTTTTTGAACCTTTCTTGGCCAGCTCATCTGCTTTTACGTTACCCTCATTACCTTGGCCCAGCTAAGGCTAAGGACATTGTCTTTCGATATCTGGTTCAGCGTCTCCACGTACTCCAAAAGGAGGCCGGAGGTTATCTTGAAAGTGTATAGAGCTTGCAGAGCAGCTTTGCTGTCTGATGATATCAAAATATTTTTTCTACGAACGTGCTGAATGACAGTTTTTCTGACAACTAAATGAATATTGAAAGTAGACTTTTGAAACACTAGTGCGGAAAATTTTTGCCGCACCCAAAGCATAAAAAAAATACCACTATGATTATTATTTTTACAATTTAAATTAATTTGTCATTTTGACATTTAACAAAAAATGTTCATTGATGTAGAATATTCACTTTCGTAGAAAAAAAAGTATGAAACACACTTGCAGAAAAGGCTATTGCAAAAAATCATATAATTAGAGCACTCGCTGTCGCTCGTGCTCCAACTTTTATATTTTGTTTTGCATTCCACCCTTTTCTGCACTTGAATTTCAATATACTATTTATTGTGTATTTTCCTATCTAGGATTATTTTAGCGCTGTGTAATATACCTATCAGTTCGGTTTAAAGGCGACTGTTTTCGAGGGCGAGCTCGGGTAACTATACACCCGCTCCCGTTCCCTCTTAGTTTTTTGACCCATCGGTGAATATTGAGATATCTGCTTCGATGACTGGCGTTGAATTTAGCAGAATTAGAAATTTTCTATTGAATATACATTTAGGAGTGATACGGTCTGCATTTATCTCCAATAGAGGTAACTTTTTAGAGCATTTCTCGAGGATTTTGGCGTGTCCGAAGATTCCATATCTAATATGCACCACAGTCCCCATCCTCGCATTTCCATCCTCAAGAGTCTATCTCGACATCAGTAGTCCTGACCAAGCAAACCCTTATCTCTTCTTGTAGGCAACTCATGTAGAACTGAGTGCAAAATACATCGATGCTTATGGAGTGTATCGCATGTCAACAACAATTAGTATTGTCTTCTCTCTCATGAGAGCAGAAAGAGTAGTCAATATAAAAAGACATTCTGTAGACTATAGAAACGATGATGGATGATACCGATCACAATACAATTTGGATGACAATACAAGTTGAAGTTCTTTTCATCACAAAAATTAAGTCAAAGACGATGCTCAGCTCATGGATTCTATTAGAGGGCACCTAAATTCAGCTCCATTTGTTTGGTTTCGAGTGCAATGGCTGACTCAACTTTATCACAACTGCTGTATCGCTCTCTACCATCATTGACTGATTTATTATCTATATAGTGTTGTCCCCTCTTAATCAAGTCTCTTTTTATTTTTTTAAGAATTAAAAAGGTGCAGCTTGGCCTTCGTTGCAAAATAATGCAATTACATCGATTTAAATAAATTGCTAGTTTTATTCTTGTGCTTTAAAAAATAAAAATAATGAAATTAGACCATAGCGTGAGATTCGTTACACGTTACACACGTATTTAAATGGCGTTGAAAGTAGTTAGAAATCGCTAATTGAAGCTTTTATTTCATTAACAACCCTTGTCGTGCATAATGCTTGTTTTAAAGAAGGATTATTTATTCATTTCTTCCTTAGCAATCTCGTAGATTGGCTTTGGGTTGCTTTGACAGCAATAGTACATTTTCTTAACATTGACTATACGTTAATCCAAACTAGAGTTTGATGCGCTTGTTTTGGTTTAATATTTTAATAGGTAGCTCGAATAGTTAATATTTGATCGTTTGTGTTCTCTGAATATGATTGGTTTGTTTAGTACGCTACGTGCAGGTGGTGAAACTATTAAAACAGTTTCGTAAATATTTCAAACAATTCATATACAATGCTCTCTATGTGTATTTAATGTCGCAGCAAGTCTCTATTGGTTTTAATCCAAGTCTTAAGGATCATTCATCAAAAGTGGTCTAACATCTTAAAAATTCCCTATATTATTAGCTACTTTTGTTCCAGTTGCAGCATTCTTGGCGGTTTATCTTGCTTTGATAGCCAACTTCTTTGCCACGAATACTCTTCTATTGCTAAAGTGCAATTCTTTCCATCTAGATTTTATCAGTTTAAGTTAGTTATGATGATTTTTTAATGTCTCGCTGCTTGTACGTAAACGCAGTTAGAGAATATGTATTATGGTAACCGTTTCTGTTTCTGTATACAAGAAGTATAAAAAAGTACTCTGAACCCTCACCACTTAGTTGTCTGATGTCATAGGTACTTAAAATGCAGTTACAAGTATTGAGGGTGGAATTTTGTCCATTAAAACTAAATGGTGTTTAGGCACATCTTTATTCCCATTTTTTAATAAAACCAGTGGCTCTCTATTGCCAAAATTCAAAAAATGTGTTTAAATTTGAACAAGAGGATTCTGTGGTCTTGTACACCAAGGTCTGTTATGTTCTGATGAGGTGTTATGCTCTGTTATGCTCCGGTATGGTTTCGTAGTGTAAATAGACGTTGATTTTTTAGAGAATACCTGGATGGAGCCAATATGTTGTGTAGGATAGCTGGAGGGGGCAAGTACTTTCTCTCTTTCTGTAGAGTGCCTACGATCAAAGCGGAACATAGTCAAATAACACAGGAAATTACATTTTCAGTTTGCTACTCACCAGCTTCATCTACAAGAACGGTAACGATATTGATTGAAAGAGAATTATTTTTTGACTCTGTTGATACCAAATAAATTAATGACTCTATTAACATTAAAGTAGCAATTTAAATATTTCATAAATTTGAAAAACTATATGAGCGGCCATGCAGCAAACTGCTAATGTAATTTTTGTGTTGTTAGGCTATGCTTCGATTTGATCGTGGCTACTCCATAATACATCACAACAATTGATGCGACCCTATGCGATCGGTCACATTTTCGTCGTACCAAATTGGTCCTGCCCAAGAATTCTCCAAAATATCAACGTCTATACAGTTTTAATATGGTCTTGCCTTAAGGACGGAAGGTACTCGCAATATTTGTTGAACTTAATCATTTTTTTTCTGGCTTATAAAAATTTATTTTAATTAATTGGTAATGTGAGGAATGTTAACTAGGGCTGTACTTAATATTTGTAAAATATAAAAGTTATAATTGTTATAGTTTAAAAGATAATTTATTAAAATTATTTACATATTTACGGCCTTAATAACAGTTCAATTAAATCGGCGTTTAAGCCATGTAATAGAGAATCTTTTATTCTAGGGTATGACATATTTTATAATTTTATTAATTATTTGGAAACTTGTATATCGTCATTTTATTAATTTTATTGTGGCTACTTTTGTATTATTGAGGCGTATAAAATTGAATTATATAAGTTTCCAAATATTAAATAAAATTATAAAATATGTCATACCCTAGAATGAAGGATTGTCTATAACATGGCTTAAACGCCGATTTAATTGAACTGTTATTAAGGCCGTAAATATGTAAATAATTTTAATAAATTATCTTTTAAACTATAACGATTATAACTTTTATATTTTACAAATATTAAGTACAGCCCTAGTTAACATTCCTCACATTACCAATTAATTAAAATAAATTTTTATAAGCCAGAAAAAAAATGATTAAGTTCAACAAATATTGCGAGTACCTTCCGTCCTTAACGGTTACCTTGGGACTGCCAGACCGTTAATTATACCACAGCAACGACTTTCATCAAGAAGTAGAAAAAATTATTATTAGACATTTCCATTTCCTCTTCCTTGAGTCAAGTTTTAGTGTTATTAATACGTTTTATGGTACCATTAACACCTTACTCCCTAGGTGACTTACTTATTGAGTTTTTAAAAATGAATGCACTTGTGGCAATTTGGCAACCGAGTGACAACCGCAAAACAATTAATATTTCTGTATTGACAAACTAAACACAATTAACTACAGCTGCCAAGAATGTGTTGTCTGTCTTTTAAGAATAAGTCAATCTTTAAATGAATATTTTTAATCTATAAACTAAAATATTAAGTTATTCAAGTTATAACCAGATCTGTGTACTATTCCTACAGTCATCGGTTAAATAAGTTCTTGAGTTTTGTGCTGATGATAATCACGTCTACTATAAGTATCATTGTCGTATTATGATAAAATAGTAAAGGAAATTGAATGCTCCACAACTTCATTTCTGAAGACTATTAATGTAAAACGAAGGGCTGAAGTGCTAGAGGCAAAAGTTCGACGAAAAACGTGAGGCAAAAATTTTTTTCTTATACGATTTTCCGGGCAGATATCTCAAAAACTATAAGGAATAGAGAAAAAATAAATGAAAACAATCTTGTAGTAAATTTGATAGGCTCTCATTTTGATCAAAATAATTTTTCTCTAGGATCCACTGTTTTCGAGATATAAGCGAAAACCCTAAAAACGGAAGAATTCTACCCTCTCCTTCCCTTTAGCCATATAACTAGGACAATACGCTATATTTTATTAATGATTTGAGATTAATTTTATATGAGTTTTAGAACACGCCCGTATCATTTGATTTGAAGACACGCGTAACTGCTGTTTATTGAAATTTACAACTATTATTAAGGATGCCTTTTCAGCTTTCATATTTTACGGTTTTCCAATGACCCAATGAGCATGAGCAAACATAATATTACCATGTAAATTAATATTAAGCTACTACATGTAGTATAATATTACATGAGTGCTTTAATATTTATTTGGAAAGTTTTAACATACTCCTCTAAATATCTAACACAAATTGTTCCTTTTTAGAATATTTTATACGTATCCTAAAGCTAAAATATCCGCTTACAATTTAAATTAAACTAATTATCTTAATTCGCCACAGAGCACAAACAATAACCCCTTAACTAAAACATTTGAATTTTGAAACGATAACTTTTGTTAAATGTTAAATTCTCTAATAAAGTTATTTCAAATATTTCCTACTCATTAATTTAATGCATTAAAATCAAAATTAATGAATTTATTAATTTGTGTGCCTTTTTTACATCGCTTAACTTTCTACTTTTATAGAAAAATCTCTTTAAAAGTTCAAAATTGACAATTTAAACAAAACCTGTCAAATATAAAGTTTAAAGTGAGTTTGTTAAAAATTAAATTTAAAACTATAAGGGAAGCGTTATCACAGAATTTTGTCATTTCATAATTGGTAACGCAATGTATGTAAACTTGAATTTTTTAATCTTTACCGAAATGTGACTTTCAGAAAAGTTCATAAATAAGTAATTCAGTAATAAATTTTCTAAATGAATATTTAATAATAATTAACAATAAATAGTACGATATTACTATAGATAAATAGTCGTATATTAATTAAGGTAAATAATTCATCTCAATAATTACGTCGTTTTCATCTTAGTTTCTACATATTAAGGTGGTCACGTGTCGATAAAGATAATAAAATTCAAGTTTAGGTATCTACCTTCTATTCGTTGCTGACAGTGAAGCTTCGTTCTTTACTGTTATAAAACATTTTTGTATAGATCCATTGAATAAATAGATCCGAAAGGAGGGTTAGCAACCGCTACCTATAAGAGAAAATGCGACATTTTGGAAATCTATGGATGACTCATTCATTTCGTCGAGTTTACATAATCCTTGGCTGTCATGATCTTTCCTTATAAAGAGAAGTATAAGCACCCAGTACTATTGGAGAAATTGACCGGTAATCGACGGAAATGGCTCTTTCCTGTTAGAGTAGCGGATATTTATTCAATGACTAAACCTGACTGGGACCTAGTCTCATAGGACAAAATTACTCCATTTATGGTTCCATCTTCAATAGCGCCTCCTATCAAAGGAAAGGATTTCTTAGAAGATCCATTACCATAACTTGATAGTACTATACCGTGTACCATCATATTAAGCTCCACGATGGCTCTATGCTAATTTAATACGTCAATAGTAATTTGGCTATGTTATGCGGTCTTGCAACTATTTTCACGTGTATAGTATTTCCAAATTCACTTAACATCACCTGGTCAAATTACTATCGTCTCGTTTTATCTTAGCGACAATTGATTTAGTTTATAACGGCCCTTTTCAACGGCTTGTTAAATCGTTGAAAATAAAAGTTATTTAAAAATATTTGGCAAAGCACCCAAAAGTACTTTTAAGTAATTACTGATAACTACACACTTTGTCACTATCAGTTTATCACTTCATACATTTTTATTAAGAAAAATTTATTTTACAAGAAATTGTAAGAAAATCGTCAAATTCGTTTAAATATAAAATGTAATTTAGTGTGGCATTTATTGCAAATTGAAATCGTAAAATTTTTAAAAACATCAAATGGAAAATTGAATGCAATTCTTTATTTTCTCTCTACTGAAAAACTCTTGCAATTTTTAAAGGTTTAATCAAATAGGTTCGTCTGCTTTATTTTTCTTTTGTACTGATAATCTTTTTTATTTTTCTTATATTGCTGTATCCACTGATTCGTCTCTTCGTGGCTCAAAAGAATTATTGATACGACTTCTTATTGTGGTTATCTCGTGTATTTTGTATCGTCGCAATTTCAATTTTAAAATCATGGAATCGATCACTCGGTATAAAATTTACATTATTACAAAAATTCTTTATTAAAGCGAATTTAAAATGATTTTTCAATGAACTTAGGGGAGGCCAAATAACCCTCATAATTTTATGGCCTTTGGAGACCTATTTAAAGTGCTTAATGAGAGTTTGTGTTTAATTTATGTTTGTATAAATATGAAAATTTGGTTTCACTAACGTTTACTAATTCCCTATTATTTCAATAGTCCTCAACATTTGGCAACAGGCTTTAACTTAATAAAATATAATTCTCTCTAAAAGAGCTTAAATTGTGCTTTACTATAACGCAGTCCCCATCTAAGTAATTGAATAGAAATTGAGACCACAAACTTTTTAAGACACTTTGATTTAGTTTATAATGATGTAAATAATAAATTCAAAATCAGCCGATTTGTCTGTGTGCCGTTTTGTTTTTTTTTTGCAAATTTAGTTAAGTGTGACTATAAAAGGTTCTACCCTGACTCATTAATAGGTATAGAGGCGATTTGGACGGGGTAAGTTAGGAATCTACTTTACCGACATGTTACCTACATTACAGGTTTCTGTTACCGACATTACAGTTTTCCCGACATTTTTTACCGACGTTACAGATTTGAATTACCGACATCTGCGGCCATTTTGAATGCGTGATTGCCATTTGACAGGTTACCCCTTAAAAATGGCCGCATTTGACAGGTTACGCCTTCAAAATGGCCGCATTTGACAGGTTATGCCTTCAAAATGGCCGCCACGCATTCAAAATTACCGCGGATGTCGGTAATTCAAATCTGTAATGTCGATAAAAAATGGCGGGAAAACTGTAATGTCGGTAACAGAAACCTGTAATGCCGTTAACATGTCGGTAAAGTAGATTTCTAACTTGCCCTGTCCAAATCGCCTCTATACCTACTTTCATTTATAACAAACTCATAATCGATTGGAGTCGATCATAATCAAGGAGGAGTTTTTTGGAGCTAACTTTATAGTACTAATTGGCTCGACTACTAAAGCATGAGTTTCTAAGATTCAAAAAACGGTATTTTGGTTTGTTCTATTGGTGCAAGAAAGTATAAACTCTCATAAAAATTTTAGAATTGGAAAGTTAGAGACGAAAACTCTTAAATCCTCCCCTGTGTGTTGTTGCGTTTTAAATCTTTTTGAACATGCCTCATAATATGTTTTTTTTTGTTGAGGTTAACTACGTCTCAAAAAGGATCTCGTTCGCAGAATATTTATAAGTTGACTTTTTGGAACCCTTATAAATAAATGGTGTCTTAAAATATTGTAGACACAGAAATTTTAGAGATGACACCTTTTACCAAAATCTTTCATTTGGTTTCCACTCCAGCAAAATTAAAGTGTTCTTAGCGATACGTCAGCCATACGGGGTGCACTTCTAGTTGAAAACGTTGCAAAAACCCTTGCTTTACATTATCGTAGTCTATAAGTGCCTCCGTAAGAAGAAATCTAGAGTGGTGTACTCCTGAGAACGTGGAGGCCACTAAATTGGTGTATTTCGACCAATCCACGTTTTTCTATCATTTAAACGAAAATGCGCAAGCCCCCAAGAGCTGTAACTTTGAGAAGATGCAATTTTTTCCATCTTTATGGAGGGGCTTCATCGAGTCCCTGATTTTGACTCACTATTTTAAGACCACCCTGTAGCTATAAACTTTTTAAAACGCTTTCATTTCTTTGTTCTTCTATTTCAAGTATCGACATTATTTTTGACCCCATATTAGGCCCCATTTTGTATACTCAATTTTGTTCCTCAGATAAAAAAATCACAAATACTTAAATAGAGTGAAGTTGGCCATCAAATATGGCCTTACTTTCTTCTGCTGAATATTTTTAAATTATCTCTAAAGGCAAAGACATACACCAGGTCTTTATTCTGGCTTGCCTGCGCAAGCTGGCTTTGTCTTGAACCAAGAAGGGCTTTGCTATAAGTAAGTTTTATCCCATCGATTTATTTTTTGACACCAATAGTATATTAAGTATGAAGAACGGTAAGGTTGGTTTACCGGTCAAAGACAATTATTGTCTGAGACCGGTAATCCTTAACGTTCGACATGTTTATAACGTTTTTTGTACGATCAGAGACAACGAAATAATAGATCTATTTATTTTAAATAAATTTTTTACTAAAAAAATCAAATGTCAAAAATGACATTTGTATTTGTTTATGAAATTAAGTAGCTTTGCTATATGAAAAGTCGACAACAAAACGTTTTACCGTTCTAGAACAGTAAAAACACTTACCGTCGCGCATTATATCCTAGCAACTGGTAAATTCAACTTACCTACGTGAAAAGATATGCAGTAAATAGCTTGAAATGACTGATCGTACAAAAACACATATTCCAATTAAAACTAGGTAAAAACTAATAAAACAGTACACTTACCAATTTTTTAATTCTCAAAATTGTATTTGCTGTAGATAGGTTATGCGTCTCCTGAAAAAAATAAAAAAACTATATTAGAAAAATGTGTTAACAAAATCAAATAGAGTTAGTTATATGAATGCCTCAACATCATGAGCTCATACAAAACAAAAAGAGTTCCTTGAAGGCTTAAGTGGTCGCTCCAGCCTCTTATTAAGTAGCTAGCGTCCTATGCATGCTCGGTTTGAAATCATTTCATCCGGTTCCCACCAATAAAGCTAAAAATCAAGCCTGTAGTTAGTTATTTTCGTCGAGATTTAATACCAATGGGCATTTTTAGGCGGTAGAACAGCTACTAAGCCTCCAGCCTCTTGTTAAGCAACCAGCGTCCCGAATGCTCGGTTTGAATTCACATAATACGGATCCTCCAATAATCTCTATATATAAGAATCAAAGTCCTGAATGACTGACTGACTGACTGACTGACCTATCATCGCCCAGCCTAAACCGCTGAACCTACAATCGCGAAATTTGGAGAGCGTGTTCCTTTCACGATGTAAGCACCCACTAAGAAGGGATTTTTCGAAATTCCACTCCTGAAGGGATATACAGGGTGTTGAAATATTTTTTATTATTTTTTAATACTACCAAACCGCTGGCCCTAGACACACGAAATTTTGGAAATACATTCATTTGACGATATAAGCAGACACGTATTCAAGGATTTTTTGATATTTCACTCCTGAAGGTATTATACAAGGTGTTTATCTATACAGTGTAAGGAAGCATTGGAATATTATCATTCCCGATAGGAATATCAAAAAACTGTTTGATACGTCAAATCGATTTATTCAAAACCAAACATTTTCCGATAATTTTCATTTTTCTACCCCTTACCCCCTTCGAGCAATGACGTCACCGGGATTTTTTTTAAACGATAATTTATTTTTTCTTGCGGAATCGGATAGTACAGTTTGTTATCGTCACAATTTGATAAAAGTATTTTTGGAAATTCCACCCCTGAAGAGATATACAAGGTGTTGAAAAGTTTTAAGGTATTTTTTATTAATCCCAAACCGTTGGTCCTAGAAACACGAAATTTTGGAACTGTATTCCTCTGACGAAATAAGCGAACACCCCTTAAAGGATTTTTTTAAATTTAACTCCTGAAAGAATATACAAGGTGTTTAAAGTTTTTTATATTATTCGTTAACAATGGAAACCGCGGGTTGTAGAAACACAAAATTTTGGAAATATAATCCTTTGAAGAAGATTTTTCACAATGCCACTCCTAAAGTGCTATACAGGGTGTTTAAAGGTATAATAGTGTTCTTTGAGATCAATTGATAAAAAATATGCTTCTTTTACCGACATAGACAGTAGACGCCCACCATCAAAAGATATTTCGAAGTGCAAATCCTAAGGGATATACATTCTACAGGGTGTTTAATGAAAGATACAGGGTGTTGAAATTTGTAATACTAATTTGTAACTGACACAGATTCTACATTCATTAAACTACGTAGGCACCATCCGCTAAGAAGAGAGTGTTCGAAATGCTACTACTAAAGTGTGGTACCTACGTACAGGGTGTTCACAATGTTAATAGTGCTCTGTAAGCTACACATACGATTAGCCTTCTACATTCATTTCATGAAATAAACAAGTATTAAGAGGAACATTCTATAAATGGAAATACTAAAGAAATATACAGGGTGTTGAAAATTGTAAGAGTTATTTGTAGAACACGCAGATTAGCATTCTACATTCCTTTAACGACGTAGGCACCCGCTAAGAAGGGATGGTTCGAAATTCGACTTCTAAAGTGCTATACAGGGTGTTCGCAATGTTAATAGTGTTGTAGAGCTCTGTAAGCAACACAAATGATTAGCATTCTACATTCCTTTCATGAAATAAACAAACATTAAGAGGAATATTGTATAAGTACATGGAAAAGCTATAGAAAGATACAGGGTGTTCATAATTTTAATAGTTATTTGTAATAGATACAGCTTAGCATTCTACATTCCTTTAACGTCGTAGGCATCGGCTAAGAAGGGATTTTTCGAAATGCAACTACTAAAGTGCTATACAGGGTGTTCAAAATGTTAATAGTGCTTTGTCAGCAACCCAAATAATTACCATTTTACATTCCTTTGATGAAATGAACACGCATTCAGAGGGACTTTGCATAAATTCAAATGCTAAACAATTATACAGGGTGTTCATTATCAAGTAGTAATTTGTAATTACTCACTGTACCAGTGAGCATTTTACATTCTATTAACGACATAGCCACCTGCTAAGAAGGGAATTCTGTAACTTAGGTTCCTAGAGGACTATACACTATACAGGATGTTCAGAATGGTAATATATTTTTTAAACAACAGAAATTAGCATCTTGTTTTCATTTGGCGCCATTGCTACATTCTGAATGACGTGAATGTGTAAGAATGTGAAAGTGTAACGCACCTATTTATACAGGGTTCTAATATTTACGGACGATTACTACAAAAACTTAATCTTCGATGTTGACGTCCCTCATTGTAAAAAAATAAAAATATCAAATTTCATACTCATAAAGCATTCTAAATTAGTACATAAAAAGCAAATGGATATAAAATAAAAAGGTTCCGTGGCGATGCTCGGGTACCCGGCTAGTAAACTATAAATCAGATCTTAGGTTTGTTATTTTCGACGAGATTTAATACCAATGGGCATTTTTAGGCTATAGAAGCGCTCCTAATCAATGACTAAGCCATTATTCTCTATCTATTTTATTATTTTATGACGAGGATAGGGGCAGCGATTCGAAAAGTACGCCAGTCAGCCTTTTGAATAAAAAACTTTGTTGCTATCAAGAAATAGCATTACAGACAATGATATGTAACAGGAATGGATGACTTATACATGTTACAATTTTTTTGTAGGTATAAGTTGCTCGTATCCCTTCCCGTATGTGATCGAGATGACTGAAATGACTATTTCCGTCACACTTTCTCTTATAGGTAACTGTTGCTAAAACTCCTTCCTGAGATTCTGATCTAACATTATACTATGAGCTCATACAAAACAGAGAGTGCCTTGAAGGCTTAAGTGGTCGCTTTAGCTTCTTATTCAGCAGCTAGCGTCCTATAAATGCTCGATTTGAAGTCGTGTCATCTGATCCCCACCAATAAAGCTACGAATTAGACCTGTACTAGTTAGTTATTTTAGTCGAGATTTAGTATCAATGGGCGAATTATGGCAATAGAACAGCTCTCAACCAATTATTTCTTTCAATTTTATGAAGAGGGTAGGGAGCGAGCGATCCTAAAAGTACGCCAATCAGCCTTTCGAATAAAAAGCTTTGCTACTCCCAGTCAATGAATGATTATGTAACAGCAATGGATGACTTATACACGTTACAAATTTTTTTGTAGGTAACAGTTGCTAGTAACCCTTCCTACCTAGAACAGGCGTTACAGCCAATTGTATATAACAGCGATGCTTGAAATGGCTATTTCCACCACACTTTCTCTCATAGGCAACTGTTGCTAAAACTCCTTCCTGAGATTCTGGTCTACCGTTATACCATAGGTTCATGCAAAGCAGAAAAAGTACCTTGAAGACTTAAGCGAACATAAGTCTTAAGTTCGGTTTGAAATCACATAATACAGTTCCTACCAATAATAAGATTCAAATCAGGCCTGTAGTTAGTTATTTTAGACGAGATTTAGTACCAAGGAGCATTTTCAGTGACTTACAACCTACGTTACAAATTTTTTTGTAGGTAACTGCTGCTAGTAACCTTTCTCACTTAGAAAAAGCATTACAGCGAATGGCGTAGGATCAGGATGAGTGAAATGGCTATTTCCGTCACACTTTTTTCTATAGACAACTGCTGCTAATAATCCATCTTGAAATTTTATATTCTCAGATACAGCCTATCATTCAACTGTTCTATCATCAGAATTCGCGAAATATTAACCCTCCATTCAACGGGTGAAGCCTGTGAGTGCAAGCAAAAGTGAAAATTGTCTGTAACTTAAAAAAAGAAATACTTTTTATTGTAATATTCTATCTACCTTCTTAACTTGTAATAACTCATATCATCAGCATTTGCTTTTCAAATTTTTTCAAAAAATGAATCCTCTAGGTAGGACACAGTTTGTTGTGACAGGCTTCACCCGTCGGTTCGTGTAACTTTGTGATAACCGATTATTTTTGTTATAAAGCATTATTTAAGCGCAAAATTTATCTGCAGACCATAAAAAATAATTGGTTTTAAGTTTCAATGCTTGTTTGTAAATTTTTTGTTTAGGTGACAAGTGCAACATAAGCAAAAATTCTTATTATTTTTCCAGTTTTGTAAGGCTTGGTTATGTATTTAGTACATTGAAGCCTGCTATTTCAATGAAGTTTAGGCCCTTGCAGTTTGTGTTGAGAACTTTATAATTTAATTTTTTTGTAATTTTCTGCTTATTTGATCAATATACTAAATAATGTATTATGATAATTAACTTTATTTTCCTTCAAAGTCCATAAAAAACTGTTTTCAATAAAAAATGTCAAAAAAGGATAAAAAATTTAAAATTAAAAAATAATAACTAACAAAAGGACCTACGCTTTAATTCTTTTGTAAAATAATGAAGAATAAGGTATATTTTCAATTAAAAAAATTTCAGTGCAATTCTTGCACCCTTACTATTTTTTAGCTATAGATATAAAGTGAGCGTAACAGGCTTCACCCGTTGGCTCGTGTGATTCTAGACCCACCCGTTGGATGGAGGGTTAATATTCGACTTAGCTACCATGATAATTATATGTATTATAACTTTTACATACACGTCTATCACCCCAATATAGGTTCTTTGATCACCCAACCACCACACCCGCTCCTGAAGCTTTAAATTTATTGCTCAATTGCTAAAGTTCATATTCTTTCATATCCCCTGGCGAAAAAGGGGTATTGTGTGCGTAATTAAAACACGAATTGTGTAATTTGTACAATTTAAATTTTTTGATGCTCTCCTAAATTAAAAAACTCACAACGAATAATAAATTAGTTTGGGTTATTAATGCACAAGACAAACGTAAATCTTGCTTATCAACTCCCTTTGGTTGTTTCGAGCAAAATTGCTAAGCTAAAACATTTTGATACAATACTAGAAATACATTTCCAAAATCCACAATTTACTAATAAGGGTCGGTTGTAATATAGAACTATCGGTTCGATTTGACTAATCCTAAGATGTTAGTTTCAAAGCAAATTTCCAAGGAGTTTGTACTGTTTAGTAATAGGATGTACGTTGGGAAACCTTAAACCTTCTCTAAAGTATCGCTATTGGCAATAAAGGATGAAGTCTACGCTTTCCAATTACATCAATATAATTAAATATTTACTTAGTTACCGAGTAGAGTTAGTAGTTTAGGGGAAAAGAAAGAATTTGAAAGATTTTTCCATCAGTTAAAAAGCTCCTACTCACGTTATCGGCTCATTAATTAATAGGTTTATCGTGTAAAGATAAATTGATAAGCAATGCAGTAAATTAGTTACATTACGGTTAAATCGAAACGTCAAATTTAGATCCAGGCAGCTTAGATTTATGCAAGAATTATTACAGATTATAATAGATCAAAACGTTTCCATCTCACTTCCAATCGGAATTTTTTATTCGTAAAATAAAATAATACTTTTGGCTTAGGTATGTATTACGTTAACATACATAATTCTTTAAAGTTTTAGTTTATGTAGAAACCTAAATGTGTATATTAAAATAAAATTCTTTTTTATCGCACACAGTGAGGCTTAGTTAGTTGTTGTTACGGCGCCCACCAATACACATCCGAAGCCCATGCCTTGGCTCTAATTCGAACGCGCGCTCGAGTTCTAATTTTGAAACTTTTTTCAGTGATTTTTTTGTCTAAAGTGTTAATTGAAATGGCTAATGTAATTAAAATTAAGTTAATGGTTAAACCAATTTACATCAATTAGTGTAAGTAAAACGCATCCTTTTAATTTAATTTACCTGGATCCTATTTTTACGAATTTGCTTATATTAACACTCAATTTATAAATATTTATAAGTTCTCTTTTACAATTTTAAACGTTTATGTATTCCATTAACGCGTTTACGCAAGGTAAACCCAAAACAGTTTGGTTTCCTCGTTTCCCTAATTGATATAAAAGTATAAATCATTAATAATATCCTGAACAAGAGTGCGGTGGTTTATAATAAATTAATAATAGTCAGATTAGGGAAAGTTGTAAAATTTATCCTTTTGAATGAAATAACCAACTGTGTCTAAAATGGACTTAAACCTTCTCGATTTTCCCGTAAGTATTTTCCAATCAAACAAGGAAATGGTTATTTTTAGCTTAGGTCAAGAAAATTTAAAAAGTGTGTAATTAATTACATATTGTGTTAGTTTCTGTACAAAATTATACTCGTGTTTCAACAAAATTAATCTTGAGCCTTGTTGTAGCCAAAAATAAAGCGAAGACGTTTAAACGAAAAGCATTAAAATGTATATTACTTAACGCTTCTTATTCTTTTGCAAAACATTCCATATGGATAATTTAAGTGCCACTTTACTAATTTATTTTAAACAAAATTCTAAATTTATCCAATTTAAAGTTTGTAAATTAAGTAAAATTCTTGATACATTGAGAGGAAGGTAAAGCGTTTTCTTATTAATCGAGCACTCGTTTTACCTCCGAGCCTTTCTAATATCTAAAACTTGTACGGTGTTATCGTTAAGTTTATCGCTTTTTACTATAGAAGTGCGTATTAATACCCCAATTTTCGTTACCCCCCATTTAACTTTTGTAATCTTCAACTTTTACATTTATTAGAAAGGGCTTTCCATTTACCACTTTATCTTAGTTATAACACATTATCTTTAATATTTAAAGCTTATAAATAGGGTCTTTTATGTTATGGGGATGATTTTAAATTGAATTTTTTAGGCAAAATTTAGCACAATTATTCCAAGATTATATTTAACTCAACAATCGTTTGTTTTCGTTTACAAACGTACAGTTAAATTAAAAACCAGCTTGTTCTGCAAAATGTTGGCTTTTCAGAAGTGCCACTCATTGCTACTTTAAAGTGTGGTTGAAGTCCTCAGAAAGATTAGTTCGAACTATAAAATAGTTTTACGCGACTTGAAGCACTTGTAATTTAAGATAAACTCGTTAAAGTCAAATTACACTTTTTATGCTTAAAGATTTTTAGAATAGCTCAGCTATTTTAGTATACAACATATCAACAGTCCCGCAATATTCTATTGAATTGAGATCAGGATAATTAAGAATTCATGCCTACTTTTGATGACGATGGTGTTTCTTACTAAGAAATTAATATTTAGCTGAAAAAGTGTAAAAAAAGTGTGAAAAACCCCGTATTGGTAAATTCTGGAAAGAAAACGTTAGGGGTAAGGAAGCAGCGCTATTATCTATATGGAAACTTTAGACGCCGCGAGTTATGAGTTTCGCTATTTAATTGTAATATACAGAACCCGCATTCCTGAGATAGTTTTTTCTTTCCAGAATCGTACAGTAGATAGGACCTACTATCTATCTACTCCTCTTCTAAAAACCTTTAGAAAGTAATAGGAGAAGGGTAAAGGGTAAATAGCTTAATGTTAAACGCTATGCTAATAGTTACAGGATTCTAGCTCTGATTAGCTACATAAACCTCTCCTCTAGTAAACGCACACCATCACGACTGCAGCAGCGCTACAGTACCAACATTTACAAAAAGGAACTTACTTTCTAAATAAATATGTGGAAGCAAAGTTTAATAATTATGGTAGCGGCAATTTGGAAATTCGAGAGAAGGTAACAAATAGAAAAAATATTATAAAACGAGTATACGGTATTTGGTGAAATAAAGACATATAACAAGAAATAGAAAAATAAATATATATATATCACAATAGTAAAAACAGTAGCCACTTATGGAGGAGAGGTGTGGAGGGTGACTGAAATAACAGCAATGGAAATAAACGCCTTTAGAAGATCGTGTAGAGTATTGAGAAAAAAACACATAAAAAATGATCGAATAAAAGAAATGAAACAAGGGAAAGAAACAGTAAGTCAAGAAATCGAGAAAAGACAATTGATTTGGTTCGGACACGTTAAGCGAATGGGAGAACATCGACTACCAAAGATGACACTGAATTGGATGTCGTCACAAAAAGCGTTACCATAATTATATTAAAACGTACATGGTTTCCTAGATAGCGGTGCTATCTCACCGCTTTTACGGCTGTTTTTAGACTTCACCGCTACGTGACGTCAGCACCGTCATATTATGGGAGCTATTTGACGGTACCGTTATCCTAGGAAACGGAAGCTTTAAGAGCTTGAGTTTCCTAGAAAAGCGGTGCCGTCAAATAGCGGCCGTAATATGACGGCCAATGACGTCACAAAAAGCGTTACCATATATTAAAACGTACATGGTTTCCTAGATAGCGGTGCTGTCTCACCCCTTTTACAGCTTTAGGGATATTTTCGACTTCGCCGCTACGTGACGTCACCACCGTCATATTACGGACGCTATTTGACGGTACCGCTATCCTAGGAAACCTTTAGCTTTAGACTATAAGCTTTAGCTTATAGTCACCGGTCAGCGTCGATAGACGCTCTAAAACCGAATAAAACCTTACTTTCTGAATGTCTCTTAGGCCGAATTCTACATTACACATTATCTTCAGGATTTAATTTTAGTCATAGGTTTTTAACAATAGCGTGAACCGGTTTATACTGAGACTAAAATTAAATCCTTAGATGTAGAAAGATAGATATATGATTCGAATCAAATTATGGAAGAAATAATGAGAGCTATTCAGTAACCAATAGCTGAGATTTTATCGTTTTTAAGTCAGCCGCTGTTAGGCCATGGCCTACTGTATCGCTATCGGATCAGTAATCTGATTTTGCATGCAATGTAGTTTACTTTACGTGACTAATAAAAGTGTACGGAATTTTATGGAACCTTTGTTATGGTGTTGGGAGGACTCTTTAGAGTCATCATCACAAAAGTACGACAATTTTCACCCAACCATTCATTTCTTCAAAGTTTTGCTGAAAAATTATCTAAAAGCTTTACAGATGTAGAGGCCTGTTGAATAGAGAAGAACTTACCGCGTCATAGCGCGACAGGCTTAAATTGCATCTCGGTCACCTGACCCCTTAAGAAGCGGCTGTCAGATAGACGTTTTGCAGCGATCGTCATAGACCAACCAAAATTTTAAACACGTGGTTTTCAATATCATTGGCTGGCAGACAGATGATTAATCATCAGTGGGTGAGTGATACCGATCATTATCGAACTATCGATGCCTGTCGATGCTGTGTGCCTAATGATATTCAAAACCACGTGTGGTCGGTCTATTGTAACGTTAAATTTTCGTTCTACATCTATCTTTCTATCTTTCTATTTTTCTAATTTTAATTCAATTTCATTACTTTATGCTCCCTCTAGTGTTTGTTTATTGTACGTTATTTGTTGCTATTTTGTTAATTTGAAAATTTCTTCTTCACTATCTTTATTACCCTTTCTCTTGCCGCCTTTAGGGAGGAAGTTTCGCCATTTTGGTCACTTGTTTTAAGATTGCCGTCTGAAGTTGATTTGCAAGTAATTAACGTTAAAAGTAGTCAATTTTGGATATAGTTTTTGTTGACACCCTACAAGGGGGATTATAGTGCGTTAGTTAGAAGTTATTTGCAAAATAGTAGTCATATTTGGACATACTTTTGTACCCACATGTTTGGGATTTGTGCGACGATGATAGATGGTTAATCGTATGATTTTTTTGGTTGATAGAAAAACCCTTCCTGAAGGTATGTCTTGTGATTCTTGTTTTCTTTGACTACATCTTTTTCTTGCTTTTAGGGTTTCTTTTTATGTTCCGTTGTAGACGTTCGCTTTGTCTTACAACGTGTTAATTATTCATTATCAATCTATGGATTAAATCATTACTGGTTTTTTGAAGTTATTATTGAAGCGGTCGAGACATTTTATGTTAGTACGTGTTCTAGTCCGGCCATTTGTCGATTTGCCGTTGAAGACATCAGCAGATGCAGATAAGCATATAAAACTATTTGAAACCTTTTTAAATTTAAAAGTTATTCGAAGTTATCTTAGCAATTATTCTTCGCTGATCAATAATTTAATTAATTCAGTTACTAATTTTGAAAGACAGTTTTTTCCCAAGTTTGAATAATCGTAATTAATAATGAATGTTATAACGAATTAACGCAAATAAATTTTGCTTGTATATAATCATTATAGAGAATAATTTCATATATTGTTTTTGTAGTAATATTTATAATTTGATATTCTTGTGTAAGCTGCGCAATTGGCCAATCGCGAGGTATTCGATAAACTTATTTTTTTGTATTGTTCGGGAAATTTATGTTGAACCGTTTTATTCTCACCGATCATTTAAATAAATCGTTATATCGTTTATGTTATATTTTTCCAACCCATTTCGTAATTTTGGGGTTTATGCTTTTCTGTCCGGCTGTAAATTACGTGGCGCCCTAGAACATCGTTTATACCCAGCCCAATCTCCACTACAGCTGTCGGAACAGCCGGATAAGAAATTTTGTTGTTCATTCGTCGAATTTTTAGGTCACACTATGACGGTCGCTGCAAAACGTTTGTTTGATAGTCGCCTTTAAGTATGTGTATTTGCGACGTAGGCAAGTGGGTTCTTCTCTATTCAACAGACCTCTAAACGTTCATAATTTAGAAACTTTAGAACGGCTGTGATTAGCATATCGTAGCGGTAGTTTAAAAAAACTACTATTATGTTGAATTTTGAATTCTTGTTATTTTGTCATTTTAAAGTTGTACGACTGTAAACACTCGTAAACGTCCGGTAAAAATGTCTGGATAGAGTGGATAAATGAATTTTTTAGTGGATAAATGAAGTTTTCTTCTAAGAGCTTTTGAGCTTGAGGATAGCGTAGTAGAATAAACTGAAATTGCATTCTATGTGGGCTAACGTTGTGCTAAAAGCTCGCAATACACTTCAACTAAACTGGGTAACAGCATTTTAGGTAGAATAATGTTGATAGTAATAGTCGGTCTATCTGTTCGTGTGTATGCACGATAACCTACTAACAAATTTTTTTGTTTAAAAAGATAAGAGACTAACCACAAGATTTGTCGTCTTGAAATACTACAAGCAAATGATGCGAAACTCGAGATTGATGAGATGTTCACTTAGAGGGAACGACGTATAAAGACATTTCCATCCGCATCCCTTTCCTTCTTTTAAATAATTTTCCGATATTTTCCAAATCTAAAAAGATTTCTACGAAATCGACTGCTATTTTTCAAACTTTAATCTGTCACAACTTTACAAAACTTTCAAATGGTGTAAGAATAACAAAAGCGGTCGGTGGTCTGGATAAGAATAGCACAAGTTGCATTACAAATTACCGACCAACGTTTATTTAATAAAGCAGAACTAAAAACTTTTACATGCATGCAATAAATGTAACGGAGCGAATCAATACTTTGTGTATGGCTTTTATTTTATTTAATGAAAATTAAAATTGAGAACGCGAGTTCAATAAATTCTACTAGATGTTGACTAACTATAATAGTGTTAATATTTATTTGTTTGAGTTTTTCGAACTATTATAGTAAAAATCTATACTTACTTACTTACCCTGTGGCGTTATTTTAATAAGCATTTTTAGAATGAGAAAATTCCTTTTCTGTGGTTCATGTTTTCATGGGACTGAGAAAATGGTATCAATTGAACCGCATATTTTTACATTAATCCTATTCGGTATTTATTTTCTAATAAAATTTCACGTAATTTAGGGTTCATTTGTGACTATTTCTAAAACTTTTACAACCGACCTTTTTACCTAATATAGTTTACAAGTGCATTTTGCCGACAAGGTCGACGGTTTATAATTGCTTATTGTCGAAATATCTGTGCAACTTTACAAGGGAAGAATTTACCTAGCTACTTCTTTATTAAATTCTCAAATACATAATTACAAAAACAGACATTTTTAAAGTATCTCTTTATGGTAAAAACTACTGAATTTTTCGGGGGGCCTTTTTATTCGGGGACCTTTCCGCAAGGCGGGCCCTGTGGGCCCGTTGGTTACGCCACTGCAATTTATAATAATTATACATACGTTGCTTTGTATGAAAGCTGATAACAATCATTATTGAACACACTGTAGAATAAAACTATACAATTAAAACGTAATATGTCTTGCCATAATAAACAATATAAAATCTATAAATTCATTTTTGACATTTTAGATTTTATATTGTTTTCCATGGCAAGAAGAATTCTGCCAAAATCGTATAAGTTTAATTTGATATTTTAAATGAATACCAGCCGGTACTATAAAAATTTTAATTTGGACACTAAAATTTCAATGTTGACATTAATTGCATCTGCCTATAATTTATTCTTGATCGATCATCAGAATTAATCATTAATTTAAAGTGTCGTCAAATGATAAATCGAAATCCCACATTACATTTAATGTGAACATTGGTTAATTAAGAGCTTTATAATACAGCACCAGCTGTAAAGTAATTAAATCTTAAGGTTTGTGATATATTATCACAAGTATCAATTTTCTTTCAATAGGGTATTTTCCAATCCACTTATAAAATCGACAATAGTTTTGGAGAATGCGCCGTAGAAGGTTTTTTAAATCCCGCCTTCGCTTTCTTTAGTCGTCTTAAGAGTTGTTATGAGTTAGTATGTTTGGGAGTTATTTTTAGATTTCATTAACTGACTCGATTTAACGTTAAAAAATTATTTTAGTTCAATTTTTATATTTTAATTTAATGTTAAAAAAATTTTTTTTTTACTATATACGCAGCAGCGGTGCAAAACATTTTGTATCTGAAAAAGTTTTAAATAAAAACAATTCATTTAATGATTGTTGTAATCACGGCGAAGTATGTTTGCAAGCTTTACCTGTTTTCCCCCCTGTTTTAAAATCATTATTTAAAGTTTCACATCCAAAATCGAAACAATTTTTTGAACATATTCTAAGTTATAATAACTCATTTTCTTTTGCATCGTTTAATGCAAACTTGATGACTTTTAATAATACACGGAAAGGTCCGTTTTGTTTTAAAATACAGGGTCAAATATATTATCAAATTAATACAGCACTTTATCCATCATGTGATGAGATGCCAACCTATGGTCAACTTTTTATTGTAGATTCCCAAGAATCAGTAGAATTTCGTTTAAATCATAATACTGAATGTGACAAAGAAGTTATGAACATAATTGAAGATTTGATGCGTGAACATAATTTATTTGCACAATCTTATCAAATGATGAGCGAAGAATTGGCTAATCAACGTCTCACTAATTCAAATAATGCAAATGAAGACCCTGAATTGCACCTTTTATTTACAATGAAACCTGGAATGGACCGAAATCGTTATAACTTTCAAAGAGTAAATGAAGTTGCCGCAGTATTTTCCACAACTGCTGATGGAGATATTCCAGAATCGTACGTAACAATTCGAAACAAAAGTGATAAATCATTGCAGTTTGTTAGTACAATGGATGGTAACGTAGAACCTTGGATTTATCCTCTATTTTATCCATACGGCACTCTTGGATGGCACAGAGATTTGCGTTGTATTACCAAAAACAAACGAATTACTCGAGCATGTTATATTAAGTACAGAATGGCTATTCGCGAAGACACAAATGTTTTTTTGATGGGACGGCGATTGTTTCAACAATGGATAGTCGATAGTTACGTCAAAATTGAAAAAGATAGGTTAGCTTTTTGTAGAAATAATCACAAGAAATTACGTGCGGAATCTTATCAAGGGTTAATTGATCATCTAGAATTAAGAGCACAAAAGAATCATCAAAGTATTGGAAAAATTGTAATTTTACCATCATCATTTCAAGGTTCGCCGCGAAATATGTTACAAAATTACCAAGATGCTATGGCAATTGTAAGAAAATTCGGTAAACCAGATTTATTTATTACAATCACTTGTAACCCCAAATGGAAAGAGATTTCTGAAAACTTAATGGAAAGCCAAACTGCTTCAGATCGACCTGATCTGGTAGCTCGAGTATTTAATCTCAAAAAAAAAATTTCTCATTGATTTGATAGTAAATAAAAAAGTACGCTTGTACTTTGCCAATTTTTTGGCAAAGTACAAGCGTATGTTTATGTGATTGAATTTCAAAAACGGGGTTTACCACATGCACACATGTTATTATAACTTTAAAACAGTCTCACAAAATAACTACTTCAGAAGTAGTTGACCGATACATAGCTGCAGAAATACCAAACCCGGAAATAGATTCTATACTACATGCTATTGTTTTAAGAAACATGGTTCACGGTCCATGTGGAAATTGGTGTTTAACAGAACAGAAAGTATGTTCAAAGAATTTTTCTAAAACATATAATGAAGTAACAACTCTGGATGAACAAGGATATCCAAATTATCGACGTAGAAATACTGGACTTTTTTATAAGCGTTCTGATGGTTATGTTTGTGACAATAAATATGTTGTGCCTTACAATCCACATCTTCTCAAAGTGTTTAATTGTCATATTAATGTTGAAGTGGTTTCTAGCATTAAGTCTGTCAAATATTTGTATAAGTACATTTACAAAGGGCACGACGCTGCAGGAATAACAATTAGCGAATCAACTAATGAAACTATTGAATACGATGAACTTGGTAGTTTTATCGAAACAAGATAAGTTGGTCCGGTAGAAGCTGCTTGGAGAATATTAAATAAACCTTTACAAGATAAGAGCCACTCCATTACCAGATTACCAGTGCATTTACCAAATCAACAAAATGTTATTGTTAGTGATGATTGTGATGAAAGTGAAATCAGAAATGCATTAGAAAAACAAACAATGCTTCTAGATTATTTTGCACTAAATGTAAGAGACCATGAAGCTAGAGGGAACCCAACATAAGGTGAATCCACCACGTGATGACCGTTAAAGTTGCGCAGTAGATTAATGCGGTCGTTGCTTAGAAACGAACGTAGAACGTGCCGTCGTATAATTATTACATTACTTTGGTTTGGTTGAAGCAAAATAATTACAAGCATTTTAAAAATTGTGAAGATCTCATTCACAAAGTATTAAACCAGTAATTAATTATTAATAGTACTTCAAATAAAAATTTAAATTAAGTAATTATTTTAAATTTTGACAACTTTTAAAAATAATTTTTTTTGACAGAAGAAACAACTAGCTCCGCCACTGGGCTCTAAAGCCACACCTCGCGCAGGTTTGGTCACGTGGTGGATTCAACTTACGTTGGGACTACTATACCCAGTACGTGTATGGTGACATACCAACCCACTATGTGTTTAAAAAAAACAATAATCATACTAATACCTACGGGTATCATTGGCAAAGACGTCAGAAACAGTTCAACGTTATTCGACGAATGTATTCTGTAAGTCCCAGTCAAACTGAATTATTTCATTTACGTTTATTATTAATTCACATCAAAAGAGCAAAGAGTTTTGAAGATTTAAGAACAGTAAACGGAGAAGTTCAAGAATCTTACATAGCAACATGTCTTAAATTAGGACTGATTGAAAATGATCATGAATGGAAGAGAGCTATGCACGAAGCTGAAGTTTGGATGATGCCGAAACAGTTAAGATGTTTATTTGTTCGAATTCTGATGCATTGTCAGCCAACTCATCCTGAAGAACTATGGGATGAATTTAAAAAACCATTGTCAGAAGATTATGTCAGACATTTTGGCGAAATTAGAGGACAAAAAAAAGGTTACGCTGACATTAACTTGCTTCTCGGTGCTGAAGGTTTTGATCTTACGATGTTTCCTACTATGCATCAAATAAGTGAGATTGAAACTAAGGATCATGTTTTAGATGAAGCGGAAACGATCGAAGATGCATCAAAATATTACGCAAATTTAAATGAAAAGCAAAAACATATTGTTGATATTACACAGTAGTCAGAGCGCGCGTAAGCGCGCACTTTGGTGCTAGTTTTTTAAAATGTATCTAGAAAGTTATCTTATTGATAGCGTAATCCCAAAACCACATTAAAGAATAATTGCGACTGTAGGTTTTGCCAAAAAAATTATTTGTAATTCAAACTATACAGTTTCCCGCATAAAAGCGGCATGACGTAACGAATCGTTGCTGTCAATATTCAACTTCATCAGCTCCAACTTATTATAACCTTGATTACACATTAACTGACATTTAACACATGTAACTAAGCAACAAACGTGATTTGTAAGATTCGCGACGTCACTTCCGTTTTAGTTTTCACTTTGAACCTAAAGCACTTTTTAATAAAACTTTTTTGATTAACATATTTTTAGTGTGCCCAAGTCATTGATAATCGACTTTGCTATGCAATAACGCAGTAATAATCGATATTTAAAAAATTGGAAAATACCCTATTAGTACCATTATTAGGCTATGATGTTGAATTGGAGAGCATTTTTTTACTATCACTAAAAAACACTTGCAAAATTTGAGGATACTTTAAAAAGACCCTATACATACATTTAATCCCAAAAAAATAATATTCATTTAAGCCATAAAAGGTCAACATTCATAATACATTTTTAAACAATAAGTTCCACTGAACTAAATTATTCTAGAATACTATAAGAAAGGATTCATTACAGAATTCCTTCACATGTAAATTAATATAATGAACCCAAATACTTCCATTATTATGTGTTTGACCCTTAAAGGCATAGAAGAGAGTTAAGTGACCCTACTAATATGAATTGGCATAAATTTGAACTCAAAAGGTAGTTATAAACTATTTTTGTTCTCACTCGCTCACGAGGGTTTTTATTTGCTCTCATTTAAGCTCGAGGTGGAATCAATCTTCTTCATATTAATAAGGTTCTGGCATCGAGGGTATTATTTTTTTAAAGAAATTTCTTATACTTTGCATGGAATGTAAAAATATGGTAATTAGTCTCCTTCAAGTAAATAATTGTAAAATGCAAGACCAAGTTTATCCAAGCAAGTAATTGAAGTATAATTAATATTTTTTTTATTCGCTTTGTTAAGCTGAGGAAACTTTGTTAGAATTTAAGCTGAAGCATAAGATATTTTTAAAGAACCTAATTACACACCTTTTGGTATTTAAATTCAGACCACGGCAACAATAGTTTCAAAAGTTCAAAGATTAGACAAAATTTACAAAATTAGAAATTCTTAAAGGAAACCACAAGTATCACTAGCAGATTGTATTGAAGTTAAAAGAGTGAAGTAAATGCCTTTGTAAGAGGGGGTTAGGGAAAGAAATAATTTCTTTATTCCAGTCAGGTGTTTCTTAAAATTCTGTGGGAGTAAAGATTTTGCAGTAGCTATTTAATATACTTGTATCATCTCTCTAAATTGTAAAACTTGCTGGGAATTCAATTTTAACTTTGTGCTTTTATATCTTAAAATCGGAAGATTAAGACATCTAGATGTAACTAATCTTATTAGATTTTGCTCAAAATGTTTCAAGACTAAAAAGCTGATTTTATGATTTATAAATTAAAAATATTTGTCAGTTAAAAATTACAGTATTAAATAATTTCACAGACTTGTGCAGCTGTCAGTGTAAATACGTGATTGCCTTTCAACCTTCCCAATTGCTATCAGATGATTTGCCTAATATTTTATGAACTTCCAGCTTCAAGTAAGAACATGTAGCTCGTTTAGAAATGGGTTGGTTCTACATGAATTGCTCAATTAATGTAACTAATAAAGCATCTTTAATAATACCCTTTAGTATTCCAGTTGCTTTATCAATGTAGACTTGCTTTTTGTTTTTCTTTTCTGAGATCCAATTTTGAATTAAATTAAAATCGCTTTATACTTTCATTTATAAAGCAAATTAATTAATGCTTAAAATTTCAAAAACGACTAGAAGGAACTTGACTGTTCTTATATTATGTCCAAGTGGAAATTTTGAATAAGATGAAAACTTTAAAAATATTATACGACTTTTGGTCACTTGGCCATGTCTGTGAACAAAGATTTGAGCCCACTGATATTTAGACAAAGAATAAACTTTAAAAATTCTTATATGAAACATTTTCGTAGCTTTTCTCTTAGCTTTAGAGAAAAGCACAAAATCTGAAAAATGCAGGTCCGTCTGACGAATTTTCCGAAACATACCGACAACAAATTTAGAAATTTAAAGAATCATTTGAGTCGTTTACCAAAACAAAAAGAGAACAAGAGTAAAGCATCATCTGACAATCTGTATATAGATTTTAACCAAATGCTTGTAGTCAATTCTAATTTGGATCCACTACAACAGTTACAAACGTGCAATGAAACATGTAAAATCAACATGCTCTGTATTTTATTGATGCTATACACTGTTCACCGACATGATGCAGCTAAGCCACTCATGGTCACTCATGGTCACACAGGTTGCAATTAACATTGCACGTTACAATGCGATGATAGTGCATCTTACTGCATTTATTATTTTATGTTTACAGACACACAGATGGGTTAATGTAAAAAAATATTTTTTTATGCTCAAAACCACTCAGAACCTTTAAAACCTGGAGATCCTACAAAAAACCGACTAAAGAACCTTAAGGCCCGTCCACGCACACAGGCTTGCCTTCTGGTTTGCTTGTGCAGGCGGCCTGCATAAACCAACCATCTGAACGCTGCATAGACCACCTGAACGCTGTCCAGACGCTCCTGTTTGGCCTGTGCAGGCCGCCTAAACGGTCAAACATCTAAAACCGGAAGACAAGCCTGTGTGTGTGGACAGGGTCGATTTATTGACTTTAAATCAAATATTCATTGCTAAGCGTCTATTGACCATCTATCAGGTCCAAGAACTTGAAGAAATTACTGATCAACTGAAAATTTAAATCTTCGGCCTTCTAGGCTCGTTCTCCCAAAAAAAGCAAAGCAGGCTTAAAAAGAATGGCTTATCCCCATGTAAAATAACAAGGTTGAACTATATGTTCTTAACTTTAAGCACTGGCCTAAATACGTTTGTGAGAACGACCTAGAAAGAGTCCTTCACTGGCATTTCTGTTTTTTATGGCTCGAAAAGTCAATTACAACATAAAGTATTAGTTTTTAAACGTGTCTTTTACTGCGAGTCTCTCTAAAGATAGTTATCTACTGACGAATACATATCTGATTCCTAAATGTTAAAAATACGGTTTCAAACAATAGAAATAGTTAAGTTATGGAATGTTATGGATCCATAACGTTAGAGAAACTCAACATTGTGAAATGAATTAATTAATATTTCTTAAATGGATACCACATGTAAAGTTAACCGTTCCGAAAATGTGCTCAATACGTCATAAGTGCTTCACCATCACTATCCAAGATAACGGAGACAAATTTTGTAGATTAACTTTAAGATCAACTAAAGCCAGATTCTCCACACTTCTAGGATCTATAACAACGCTGACACGAATTGAAGGAAACAAAATAGCTGATAAACTAGCTAGAACAGGCTCAAAAGCCTTTCCTATTGGACCCGAACCATTTTGTTGACTATCTAGAACATATAGGAAGGCGGAGATCCAAAAATGGGAAACTGAGAACAAAAATTCTCACTGGAACAACACACTAGGACAAAGACAGTCGAAGAAATTCATTAAGTACTCGACCACGAATGCTAAAAAGCTTCTTCTATTATCAAACAACAAAATCAGACTCATTACGGGTCTGTAACGGAGGCAAATTTTGTAGATTAACTTTAAGATCTACTAAAACCAGATTCTCCACACTTCTATGGTCTATAACAACGCTGACACGAATTGAAGGAAACGAAATAGCTGATGAACTAGCTAGAACAGGCTCAAAAGCCCTCCCTATTAAACCCGAACCATTCTGTGGACTATCTAGAACATAATATAGAAAGGCGGAGATCCAAAAATGGGAAACTGAGAACAAAAATTCTCACTGGAACAACACACCAGGACAAAGACAGTCGAAGAAATTCATTACGTACTCGACCACGAATGCTAAAAAGCTTCTTCTATTATCAAAGAACGAAATCAGACTCATCACGGGTCTGTTTACTGGACACTGCCCAGTGAGATATCACCTAAAGAAACTGGGACTGGAGGATAGTGACATATGCAGACTTTGTGAATCGGAGATCGAATCCGCCGAACACATTCTCTGCAATTGCGATGCATTAGCTCGGATTGAGTTGAAACACTTAGGGCAGGCTCAATTGACGCCTGAAGAAGTGAAAAGCAAACTTCTCAGGGACATTCTATGCTTCGCTGGCAAGATTGAATTCCTGAGAACTTAAATACGAGTAGGGTTATGAACAAAAGATCAACACTGGTCGCAGTTCTGTTAAGCTTAGAAGCCAATCGACTCATGAGTACAATACAATACAACGCTGACACGAATTTAAGACACTTTCAACTAGTTGAATACAAATTTTAGAAACACGTGAACGAGAAAGAAATATTAAATAAAGTTAAAAATATACTTGTGAAATATTGCAGAAATGTTCTATCGTATAAAACTAGAAGAGAGAAGAATATGCCGCAGCAACGTAACCGCAAGGTAATCTTTGAGTGAAAAGGATTAAGCGACTTATTCAATAAGTTTGACAGGGCATGAAATGGGCTAGAGTAAGTCACCATGCAAGAGATATACTTAATCAGGAGGTAAACTGTCACAATAAATATTGGCAACGAGAGGGAAAAAGTGAAAAGGTAAAACAATATTTAAATCCTTTTTAATGAGCTCTTTAGGCATGGATTTAGCAACATATTTATGTTTACTTGAACATCCTGTATGTATAAACAAGAATTTTTTGTTAAATTTTGATAAATTGCAAATCAAATAACATTTTCTCTTGTTCAATTACTTTTATGAGACCGCTATCGAATAAAATTGCCTGACTTGGGTTTATGACGGCATCTTTGAGTAAAAAATGTACCTCATAAAAGTAAAATAAATTCATCTTTTGAAGAATTTTGCGATAAACTAAAAAAGTTGTGCTTACAAAGGAAGACATAATATAAAATATCCTTTTGATACTTCAAATCCATTAACCTTCCGTTATAATTAGATTTCTATGGTACATCTACACTATTTAAAATTTATTCCTTCTTGGTGTTTACAAATTTCGTTTTATCGTTAATTAAAGTTTACGAATGTAAAAATAAAACAAATTTTTATAATTGGAAAAATGTTATTTTTGCAAATTCGTTTGGAGAAAAGTCGAGTTAAACCCGTGTTTAAATCGTAAATCTCGTTTCTCTTGTGAAGAGTTCAAAATTACATGAAAGATGTAACTTTTTTTTTTCATGCAACATGCAAGGACAACGCCGATGTTTGCTTTTGTTATTAGTATGTTGTTACCACGTTGTTACACACATCATTTATTATGATGAAAAATCCCCATACGAGACTACAAGAATTTCAATGTCACATTATTTTCATTTAAATTTTTTTTTCAAGTTAAAAACTTCATTTAAAATGAACACACCGTGAATTTTAATTTTGCTACGAATTAAAATGTTGTACTGGGGAAGAACTGTATTTGGTAGAAAAGGCAAATGAAAAGGGAGAAAAATTTCATTGTACATTGTAAATTTTCATATTTTTTCGTGGATGGCTAGATATAGGTAAATAAAAACCAAACTTGCATTACTTAAGGCTTTTTTGGTTTTCAAATCATTCTCTTCGCTACCTACTTACCTTGTTCACCGACAGGATGCAGCTAAGCCACTTCCTACAAATTTTTGTCAAATAAGGTTAACGCATGTCAATTCTTGTATGAGTGTTGTAAACCGGATTTGAAAAATTCGACCAATAGAAAACTTCTATTCGAATATCGCGGGCTTTTTTTGGGAGTGGCTTAGCTGCATCTTGTCGGTGTATAGTATTTAGCACTCTAAAGTCTTAAGATCTCAAAATAAATTTATATTTACGTTCTACCTGTTTGAAGCTACTAAAATATTATTTTTAGGGGCAAAATATTTCTAAAATTATGATAATTAACAGTTTTCATAAATTCAAGGCTTTTGGAGCAAAAAATCTGCTCATTATTATACTATTTTATGTATATTTACACCAATTACAGTTTATACGGCACCATTCAAAAGCTTACTACATGTTTACAATAATCCATAAATATTCAGTACATAATTTAAATTTAATAAGCGAACAACAGTTCTGAACTAACCAGGTAATATTATCCTTTTTAATATTATAATAACTAGGTGCAAGAGTTCTTTAACGCCAAATTACAGAACAATAAGCTATTTGTGACGCTCATGTCGCTCATCACGCAAATCACATTAAAATTAATTTGGAGTTAAATTGCAAATCAAATTAATAGTCTCATCAGTTAATATTTTCCAAAGGTGGCTCTGATGATATCATCGCGATTTACGTTACATAGGTCAAGATGATGGGCTCGATGTTTAAAAAAATCCTCTTTACTTTTAGTGAATTTTCGTGAATTTGGGTGCTCGTATTGAAAGTGAACAGGTGGTTAAAATTATCATAACATTATACAAAACAATAAGGTCTTCATTGGGTGAATGTTGGCGTTGAACCCTTAGATCTTTGCCCTCCTATGACATCCTGCGATCTTGTTTAAACGAATGTATGAAGTTTTGTTCGTGAATAAACAGTTGAATACTCTTGTGGTCATGTAAGTACAAAGATCCAAAGGTTCAACTGTACATAGTTGACAGTTTTTCAGGACATGCATAGACAGTTGACACCAAATGCTGCACGTGGAATATTTTATTTATAATTGTTTGATCTTCAGTACCTTCAGAAATATACTTAACCCACGTGACCAATTTGCCTCTAGACAACTAACATCTGATGGACCAATGCATCTAATAACTACAACAAACTAGTCACGTGAGTTGAGTGTATTTCTGAATGGACTGTAATACCAAAACTGGTTCTGAATCGGTACTGCTCGTCCCTTCAGTGACCTAAGTTAAGGTTGAGCACACGCACATTCGCACAGGCTTTTACACCGGCTTGCCTGTCCAGTTTTGGCCTACACAGGTGTTTACATGTCTACATATGCAGATTTCCTGCGAAGACCCCTTGACGCTCCCCGGTTTGTCTGTGCAGGCCAGTAAAAGCCTGTGCGTTGCGTGTGTCTTTGCCTTATATTTATAAAGTTTTATCGATATTTCAAATAATATTTTAAAGCAAAACCCTTTCGGAAGAGATAAATCTAAGTTAGGAAACCTTTATACTTTGTTCAGAGAGGATAAGATCTACAGTTATTATTAGGGCTGGATGATAACACGAATCAGGTATCAAGTATCGATAATATTCGAAAGTATCGAGTATCGAAAGTATCAAGGTATCGAAAGTAACGGGGTATCGAAACTACTGAGGTATCGAAACTAGTGAAGTATCGAAAGATTGAAGTGAAATAACACTCTGTTATCGCGTCCATTAGACGGAACCTTGACGGAACTGAACAAAACTACACCCGCCTACAAGGAACCGGACGTAGAACAACTTCATAAGCAAAAATATTAAATAGAAATGCAATAATGTTAGCAGCAAGAGTTAGCAACAACTATCATTAACAGTTTCTACATTAATTTTGAAATTACAGCTTCTCTAATATTCATTATTCAACCCTAATTTTGAAAACCTACCTCTCTGTGAAAAGATTTTCTTCAACTCGGGTACCTCGGTACTTTCGATACCTTGATACTTTCGATATCTCGATACTTTCGATATCTCGATACTTTCGATCCTCGGTATCGTTATTCGCTACCACCTAAGGTATTGATACTTCAAATAAGTATCGATACTTTACCCAGCCTTAGTTATTATCTTTCGATTACCCCCAATTGGCTTTAGAAGTGACTTGCTCAAGTTAGCTATTTGAGCTAGTTTTATGGATTCAATCACTATACGAGTATGTGCTCCATTTTTTTAAGTTTGTGGCTGCCCTTAAAAGACAATTTAAATCTAAATGGTTATTAGAATTTGGGCCTTTAGTATTGAAGATAAATTTTCTGGACAGATGTCAAGAGCTTTTCGTGTACTTTTGCCATTTTCAACATCTTTGTTCTGTGAGATGGGGTTGTTTCTTCTACAATATATGGTTCTTCTTTCGATTTCCATTTTTTCACGGTCCCCTTTAAATATCCCCCCAACGAGGACGTACCCTCACGTCGAGAATCTCTGCTCTGAACGATTGTTAAAAATATCCAACATTTTGACATATCGTAGAAGATAAATTCAAATGTTCTCCATTGCCAACGTACTCATTAAAAGCTAACACTCAAAATTTTATTTTTATAGATTTTCTAAACATAAATATTTAATATTATATTACCTAGTTATTCACTTCCAACAATTTATGCTCGAAGGTTTTTAAAATTTTATTGAATATTTACAATTTTATTATTTATTATTGATATTTTCAGAAATGTTAAAATATTGAACAAATAATACAAATAATTGATCATCAATTCTTTTATCAATCAATTGAAGTCCTTTTAATGCTAATTTAAAGTACGACACAGTCATTAAGTCACAAATTGATGGAGTATGGATAAAAATAGAAGCTGTATTGTCTTTTGTTGTCATTGGATGGCAGCAGACTTCGTTTTGACAATATTTCGCTTAGAAATCACTACATATTCCTGGAATACGAACAGGACCTAGGCCTTAAAACTAAACCTGACCACAGAAGTATCGCTACATTGGAATAATGCAAGAGTTTATACAGCTCGTTTTCTATAAACTAAGAATTAGCGTGGATAGCTCTGACTTGACTTTAAGAGATTTTCGCTTGTTGGGTGCTCTAAAAACTCGAATGTTTGGTGCAAATGTGACTAATAAAATAAGAGAGCATACCAAAGATTTTTGTACACGCTGTAGATACCTACGATCTAAGTGTGGACTGCAGGTTTCGGGTAACTTGTAAAGAGATTGTATAAGTGGATATTATGTTCTATTTTTGAAGTTAATTAGCAATTTTTCAATTTTTAACATCTTCACATAATCCTTTGAAATAAATTGTAAAAGCTTTTTACTCAATGCATTGAATCATAATTTCAAAAAGTAAATAGCTACACTAGTAAAAATAATTACGCTAGAACAATGTTGTAACTAGTAGATAGTATAAGGAGAAAATTTAAAATGCAGACCACATTTCAAAGAGTCTCCAAACGGTCGGATTAACATCATAAAATTAAAGTGGAAAGGGGTTAGGGTTTTACTTTATGAAAAGTGTCATCAACGTAATAGCAATTTTATAAATTTTATACTTATGAAGCTGTGAAGTTGTTCACAGAGTTCGAGTTAAAAACAGTAACTAAACTCTTAAGAAAATTACGTTACTAATATTGTTAATGCGATAATTATAATTAATGGTGTGATGTATAAGAGCAATATGATTTTAGAATTTTGAGTTGCAAATTGAAATTTTAATTAAGAAAAAAGATAACTTCAAATTACCTATTATTTTTGACTTTTATCCCTTAAATAAATATTGAGTTTGCCTTCTGACAATTCCATTAGCAAAAATGCTTGATGTTTTTATGATTGATATGTATGACTTTCAGAGATCTTTATTCTTATATTAAATCAATTTTGCTATATAACTCAAATATTATGACAACCTGAAAACATACAGGGTGCCCATTTATACTCACAAATGCAGTCTAATTAACAAAATATTGAAAATCATTGAGTTCAGATAAATTGCATAGACACCTATAGGTTTCTCATACAAAAGAGTTTTCATTTATTACAAAAATATTTTTATATTGCTTTTTTTAACTTTTTAATAAAAACTTACAAGGGTTGAAAAGTTTTGATAGTTTTTTGTCTATTATCTTGGATGTTTGGCGACATTGTTGAACTCTTTCAAGTCATCCAATTTTTCTAATTCAAACGATTTTGTAGCTCTTGTGCAACACAATAGATCTCGACTACCCTTTATAGAATTATTTTCTTTTGGAAACTCTATTTTCAATTAGCAATTTCATTGAATAATAACAAAACTATATAATAATCCAAAAGAACAATATTTTTGTAACAAACTGAATATTAATAAATACTTTATTTTCAATTTAACAAAATCCTTTATTAAATATTTGAGTTGCTGAAATTAAGAAACCAACCCGCATTTGCCCTCAAAAACGTGAACGCGTTTAATTAATGAGTTAAATATTTGATTTAGGCCTAAAAAAGACTTTTAATTGTTTATTTTGAACATTTTTAAAAATTAATGAACATTTTTTTACAGCGAAATTGTTCTCAAAACCATTTATCAGACCTATAGTAATTCTCCAATTGTTTGAATGAAGTCAACAAAAGCATTAATTAGTAAGAAATAATAATTTTTCTTCGAGCTTTCCTAAAATTATTGGCAGAAAATTGTATCAACATATTATCGTTTTATAATTTTCCCATCTCGTGTCGCCAAGTGTGTTAAAAACATGAATTCGGAGGTTTCACGATTATGACGAGACGCGGTCGAAGAAAATTTTTTTTGTGTCTTGAAATCATATTTCTGATCTTAAAACTGTAATTTGTACGCGTAACCACCACTCTAAACGTCTAATACTAAAAATAAAATACGAAACTGTGCGGGATCAAACGGTTATTTTTTATAATAAAACACAAATCGTACCAACGAAAATTTCGTGTCTATTTTCTTGCAACATAACCATAGCAAAGTACATAAAACACACTGTATCCTGATTTAATTTTGTAGATTTTTCTTAAATCTTGACGAATGCTCGAGTAATTTTCATAACTTATCCAAAGGGATTTTCTTTTGTTTATCCTTAGAATAAATTTTAGGAAGTAGAAACGTTTTCAATTTTAATCAACGTCACTTGAATGCTTTCAGATTAAAACCAAAAGCAGCATGAAAGATTTTATACAGTTTTTTCTTTATAAAAACAGTTTTTATCTTTGCCCTTTGTAAATTCCAAATAAATATACATTGAAGAAATTTTAAGGATTAAAACTGTCTACAATTGGATTACGAGTAATTAAAAGAATACAGGGTGTCACCGACATCAACCACACTGTACTATTTGTTCACAAATGCAGACAGATGTGTCATTTGTAGAATGAAGACTAGATTACATCGAGATTTTTCGGTACAGCATTATGAACAATCGTTCGTACTCGGATTACGTTATCTCGTGAACGATGAGTCGCACCATCGCAGTAGTCAAAAATGTGAACAACTTGCTTGTTACTAACAAATCTAAAAAAAATTTAAATCTCCCGTCATTTATATAAATTAGTCAATGTGTTAATCTTTTAAAATTTCACTACAATAGCCCTCTCCCTTCTAAATAGCCCCGTCTTCGCGTAGCTTTTTTCAAGGGCATCGTTCACGAGATAACGTACTACCTCTACTAAGCTTCTATCAAATTATAGTAAAGTACGTTATTCTATTAAAGTGGCACGTGTTTTCTGCATCAATCTTAATAGAAGGCGCGCTATAGTTAGCTAAATTTTGTGAACACATATTAGGAATGAGTCACTCTCTATAATTGTGAAATTGGAATATAAGAAATAAGCTTTTGAAAAAAGAGTTATGGAATGATTTGACCACTGTACCTCAAGTGGGTTTGGATAATGCATGCCTAGCATTTCACCTATTAACGTTGCGAAAATCGTGTTTTGAGAATACGTGACCCCCCCCCCCCCGCATAGAATCTTCTTGGACGCTTTATGTTTTACGTATGTTTTATTTATTTATTTAATCCCAATATGGACACAGGTAAACCTATTTAAGTCCGTTTTTACAAATTATGGTGTATCTAGTCTTTAATGCAGAAATAGTCAGTGCACCAATAATATCCGGGGGAGACTATTCCACTTACTGAATACCCGGTAAGACAAGAAAGATCTTCTAACTGGAGCCCTGAAGTCTTGAGCTGGTGACCACGTAGTCGTTGATCATTTGCCAAGACACAAATTCGCGATATGTCTGCCGAGAAAGCTCTATGCAACACTTGGTAAGTCATCGGGTCTCCTCGCATCTTCCGGGCTTCAAAAATTAGCATATTAGCTAGTGACAATCTTTCTTCCTAGGAAGGTCTAAGTCTGCCGACAGGTAGTCTCGTAGCACGACACTGAACACCTTCAAGCAACTTTTCCTGTTCTACACCAGATCGAAGTTCCATACTGCCCCACCAAACTGAACTCGAGCACTGGCAGCACATGTGCCTTAAAGAACTGCATAAAAGCCGAAAAAGAAACTTTAGTAAAAGTCTTTTTTAAAGTAGAATTAGCTTTTCTGAAAACTCCAGTAATATGATTGGACAACGTTAGATCACTATCAATGGTAATGCCGAGATCTTTATGTGACTCAACAGATGTCGAAATATAGTGTATCTAATGCGGCGTTTACATTAATCAAGTTACTTGAAGCAAGTCGACTTGAAGCCAGCGACTTGAAAGTGGTTGACAAATGTAAACAGTGTTTCAAGTAGTATCAAGTGAAGCTTGAATTATAGTTTTCACTTGAATTCAATAGTCAAGGCAAGTAGAGGACCGGTCTACTTTTCTTGAAACTTGAAATCATTTGCATCGTCTTGCGTACAAATATGCGGCGTTTTATTTTGTTTACTAGATTGTAGTAAATAATAAAATGGCGCCAAATGGGGTAAAGCAGAAAGCAGTCAATCAGTGCAGTTATACCTTTTTTATACAATATTTTGATAGAAAAATTATTTACGCCACTGGGTTTTCCTATTTTAATTTATTCATAATATTAAAGATTTAATGTTTTGACCCTTTTTTTAAATTCTCACATGTGGTCTGTCGGCACTTCAGATCTTCAGAAGCATTGTTAGTACACATTGGTGTTATTGAAAAATATCTGTACTTTCCGTGTTTTGCTTGCACATGGTCAATTACTTTTTATTACACCTTTTACCATTTTACCCTTTTTAATCCTTTCAAATGTAACTTTTGTACCTGCTTTTTATGTAAATTCTGTCTGTTCAGGTACTTTGATGTTTTAATTATGCTTATAATTGTTTTTATCATCTTCATTTTATTCCTCACAATATCTATATTTATGCCATTGAAATGCTTCCCTTAATTTAATTTGTATGTAGAACAAAATTAAGAATAGGAGTATATGACCGGAAGGGATACAAACGGGCCGATCATTCGAAGTATTGCTTTCAAACATGTGTTTGTAATAAATACATCACTATCCTGTCAAATCCCTACTGGTATTGTTATATTTATTAGATTACTACTTAAAATTTTTGAGGAACATTGTGTTTGTTTGAAATTCTTTTCTTCGAAATTTAGACAAAAAATGGATTGTTCTCTTTAATTATTATTATTATTATGAGCCAATAGGGGGTGATCAGGCCCCCTGTGCCCCCCTCCCCATAAATACGCCACTGCCCACAGGACATCAAAATGTTGTTGATTTCCAAAAAATGGATAATGTCATCATTGCTCCATTTATTCATTTTAATTAACAATCAATAACAATTATTATAAAAAATAAAAAGTAAACTTGACTTCACTGTTGCCACTACTCAATTTGTACTCAAGTGGATGCAAATGATTTCAAGTTTCAAGAAAAGTAGACGGGTCGTCTACTTCACTTGATTATTGAATGCAAGTGAAAACTAGAATTCAAGCTTCACTTGATACTACTTGAAACACTGTTTACATTTGTCAACCACTTTCAAGTCGCTGGCTTCAAGTCAATTTCCTTCAAGTAACTTGATAAATGTAAACGCCTCAAAAAACCGGGGCCGCAGAGTAGTGCCAACGGTTTAGTCAAGTGCAGTTGAATCAAGATTAATTTTGATTTGAGAGTTGTTAATTACAATTAATGAACTTTAAAATTTAAATTTTTAATAAAAATAAATAAAAAAAAAATTAAATTAAAAATAATGATGACATTATTAATTTTTTGAAAATTTACCAGCATTTTGATATCCTGTGGGATACGTGATAAAAAGCACATAGAGATAAAAACAACAGGGATTCCGCATTTAAAAAATTACTACTTAAATTAAATGAAGAGAATTTTAATGTCATAAATATAGACAATAATTTTTTAATTAATAAATTAATAATAATAATTAAAATAATTAATTATTTAATCATGTTCCATCAAGAGATAAGCGAGGAATAAATTCAAATTAAACTCTTTTTGTTATCTTCATTCTTTTCTCTAATTTATCTATCGTTATATTGCATAAAATAAGTAACTGCACTGACTGCTTTCTGTGTTACCTCAGTTGGCGCCATTTTATTATTTACTAGAATCCAGTAAACAAAACAATTTCTTGAAAATGTGTCAACTCAAAATTCGCTTCAAGTTGCTGGCTTCAAATCGACTTGCTTCAAGTAACTTGATAAATGTAAACGCCGCATAAGGAAAACGAGGATTATTTTTTCCCATATGCATAACCACACACTTGTGGATATTGAGTGAAAGCATCCACGCTTTACACCAACAAAAAACAAGATTGATATCACTCTGTAGCCATGGCATGTGATGTTACGAGGTTGTTGTATAACTTCATATCATCAGCGTAGGAAGAACTCTTGGATTTATAATCAGAGATATACAACACGAACAAGATAGGACCAAGCACAGACTCTTGGGGGACCCTACTCAAATCCGGAAAAATGTCTCATTACGCACTATCTACTCTCACACGAAACTGTCGACTGATGTTGATTGTTGTTAGTGGTTCTAAAAGGTCGGAGAAGGTCATTTTACGGTTCTAGCACCATTGATATTGTCTAAAAGATTATTTGAAGGTCCTAAGTTATCTTACGTGGTCGTGTTAGGGCTCCACAAGGTTGTTTAGTTCCATAAAAGATATCCTCTTCAAAATGGTATACCTGGCTATAGTCTTGTAGAGTTCATCCAGTGGATTACTTAACTCGGTGGCCCAGTCTTCCAATAACATAGCTCTAACCATAACTATTTACGTTCTTAAAAAACTTTCTGAAGCCCTAAGTTAACTATTTGGAACCATGAAACGGTCCCATATATTTGGAATATCATCAGCTTTTGAGTTCATGTAGCTTTTTATCATTGTATTCCACAAATATTACAAAAATGGACAATAAATAAACCTTTCTGGGCGTAAACGGGTTTTAAATTGAACAGTATGTGGAGTGTGGAGCTTGCCTGAAATTTTGTTTTTCGATTGCCTTTAATTTTTTTTAAACTGTGTGAGATCCCACAGAAAACACTGTAAACAATTCTTACTGCCAAGCCACAGGACGTCCACTATCTCAGTTCCTCTAAGTCTCTATTTTGGATTGTGTGGCCCTTTTATAGAGGAACTAAGTTTGGGAATTTGGAAAAACGCTCAAAATTGTTTTATCCGAAGCAAAATTTTATTTTCCTTTGTATCATAGCTTCTAACTATTCAAATGTGGGATATTAAACAATTTTGTTGTTAATTTATGGTACACGTCAAAACGATATTTGAACATATAGTTTTGCATAAGAAAGAAATTAACATGTATATACAGTTTGTATATTCTATTAATTACAAGATAAACATCGTTATAATGTTATGAGCATTACCGGTACTTGACATTTTCACAGTTTAGAGATTAACGATTTATGTAAACTTAATCCCTATAGTTTAAACACATTCACTATAGCCTACACCTTGATAATAATTTCAAATTAAGGTCCTTTGTTATGTAAATTTGATTGATTATAAAGTTAAAATTAGTCGTAAAATGTCATTGATCTTCGAGAGGACGTACGGTTATTGGTTTGCTTAGTGATTAAATAACTTTATATTCAGAGTGCATTTTGTAAAGTACGTGAAATTCAATTGGCGAAATTAACTTACGAGGAGAGTAGTTAGTTTTTGTCCAATGTTTGAATTTGAACTGTACGGAAATGCAATTTACAGAGCCATGAAACGAGATTTCTTGCTCTGTGTTTTAGAGAATCCAGTAACGTATTTATAACGTAAAGTTTGAATGAAATATCCAAGATCATGAATCTCACTACATAAAACTAATCTTAATATTAATTCTTACATGATAAATAAATTAAAGTTTTGTCTTTATTTGCAGAGATGAGCGGCCCTAAAAGCCAATCAAGTTCATCGATTAATCAAGGATATCCGTCGGGAGTTTACGTTCCATCAATGAATCAAGGACTGACAACGCTTATTGTAATGATAGCAGTATTAGCTATCATTTTATTATTTTGTTTTTGGGGTGCACCTGCTGTAAGGGCATTTTGTAAACGTAAAGTTTGCTGTTGTTGTCCTATGGATGAGCCAACCGCAGATAGTGGTATGATACATTTTTATTTTTCATATTGATTTATCTGCATGTTTTATTATTACTTATATATACACGAACGATTCCGTGTGCTCAGATATGAAATATTATTTGATCTCGTTTTATACACACGAGATATTTTATTAACATTATTCTGTTCACATGATTTTAAAAATTTATGAAGGACGAATCGTACACTTCCGTGTGTTGTATGTTTTCACTTCCATATTAGGTATTCATTAATGCTTGAAATGCAGTTATTGTAGTGTTTCTTCATACATAGGCTACTCGGTAGCGATACCATATACCTACTTAGATTTAAGTGTTGGTAAAATTTAAAAGACTTTAAAAAACATCAAAATTCAAAATTGTAGATAGAAATAGACCGTGCCTACGTTCTAAGTCTCCTGGCTGTGCCTAGCAAATCAAAAAACAAAAATCACGACACAGAGGGGATGCTTATAGGTATCAATGCGGGTCACGAAATCTAATTCTCAAAATCTGAAAGTCAGTCAATAGTCAATACTTAGGTCTCAATATATTTTCCAGCCATGGGAAGGTCATAGAGTCACAGATAAAATACAAATGATATAAGTCTAAATGTGCATCCTTACACCATGAGTGACACCCATTTTGTCAATAGCTAAAACTATAGGTGCTTATTTTTAAAACTAATAGAAAAAAAAACGTAAATAAATTTTGTTGAAGAAGGTTAGGAAGTGTAGGAACAAGAAGAAAACAAATCAAAAGAGCAGTACACGGTCAAAAATTTAGACTTGATATCGGTCACGACCACCACGACCACCCACTTTTGTATCGGATACAATATCATTTTTTATTTGTTCCGATACCAATGCCGATGCTGACGACATCGCTTTGGGTGAAATCACGCTCGCTATCCCTATTTCAAGCAGAAAGGCATGTCAAGAGTAGAAATACAATAAGAGACATCAAGAAACTAAAATATACAGCTCACTTAGTCTGAACTTGAACATGCAAGAGATTTTAAGTCTGCTGATTTAAAAAATAATAATTTTGACACTGGACACTTGGTACATTACAGGTTTTGATCCATCCCTCGTTAATATTTCTTTTATAAGTTCTTGATTGAGGGAAGATCAGCGGCTGAGATTTTGAGTTGTTTACTGTGTAATGATTGGTTGCTATGACTCACCATCTCAGCCTTTAACCTTCTCTAAACTGACCCAATTATTACTAAAAGAAATTAAAATGATTCAATTTTATACATTTACTTAGCCCGTACTATAAAGCTCTTGAATAGTTTAATATATTGAATATTAAAATATTGTCACACATAGAAAAGTATGTGCTATTTAATAATTAGGTAATAGTAAGTAGGAAAGAAACATTGCAATAACTAAAACAGTAGTTTGAGCTATTGCAAGTTTACAACAAGGAAATCAAAACGTACGCACAATACAGCATTTACGACTAAAAAGACTAAAGCAAGGTTACGAGAATTAGTTGCTAACTGGCTAAGTTTTAGGGATTGAGAGGGGGGGGAACCCTAGTTAATGACTGGTCGTAAGGGAGGCGCGAATTGTGTAATGATAGCAGAATGAGTAAGAGATTATTATTTTATTAAACATGTATTTTATTGAAACTCTTGGCGTCCATTTATAAACCCCCAATTATCCTGGTACAACCTGAGGGTCCCTTAGGAGTCACGAAACCATACGTGACAATATGAAAACATAACACGTAAAATGTTTCCAAATGAGACTGGACCGCGAGATTCTGAAATTCAGATAGCCAAGTGATTCTAGACACTTTCTTTTCTCTAAGATCCTACATTTTCAGTCTAAGATAGCCTTAAACTATATAAATACTTTAAGATATTTAACGAAATGGAACATTCTATAGGATTGACGTTAGTCCTGGTCCCAGTAGTTGCATTTTACTTTTTTATTTGTGATTTGTGCTCCAAATGTCAAAACAATGCGCGAATGCGACACCGATCACAACTCAGTAAAAATCTAAAAGGTAACTACCGAGAGTAGTTGAAGCAGTAGTTGAGTAGAATAGTTGTTCTTCGTAGTTTAAATACGAACACTACTTAAGGCTCCTCACTAGTAAATTTTTATTTCAAACTTGAGCATAATTCCGATTTTTAGGATGCGCCTGTTTTTAGGCAACCCGAGATGTAACCATTGTATCACTGTAAAGATTATTTTCTAGGTAAAATTTTATGGCTCTCTGCACCCAAAAGCAATAACCATTGTGTTTAATCCTTTGGTTGCTGCAGGCTATATATTTATATTTTTAAAAGCAAAAGAAATTTTAGGATGGAGAAACGAAACTGTGAATATTAAGTTTACAAATAGAAAAAAATTTATGAGTGCATTGCTGTTGCTACTAGAAATTTTGGATTTGCGATTAGTGCGTAAACGGACACCTCGAAAATTGTTTAAAAAGAACTTTAGAAAAACAAGTCTTTTATTAGAAATTAATCTTATACGGCGTGTTATCTTGATCTTGAATATAAAATTTTCCCATGTAAAACTAGACTACTGCAAAATATTGGCTAACCTAATTGTTTTACTGCAAAATTATAAGTACTCTGTTCAGAATTTAAAAATGCGTCGATTATGCTCTTTTAATTTTCAATCCGTCAATCGGTTCAACCATCGCCGGCGTTGATCTGTCAAACTACGAAAGATCAACGCAGACGACGCGACGGTACGTGATAACAAAAAACATTAAAAAATTACACTTTTTATCACATTTTTGCAATTATCTCGAAAACCAGTTAGTAAACGAAAAATTATAAAGAGTCAAAAATTGAAGAGCAGAAAATTATACGAAAAAATCTCATTTGCGATTTTTCAAAATGTATAACAGTTTTAGAGAAAAATGTTATTGAAAGTTTCTTTGGTGCGTACTGCAGTACTATATTTAGCGATCAAAGTGATACTGAGCGTCCGATTTTACGTTATTAAAAATTATTCATTACCTATCAGATCTAGAGAAAAACAAACAAATGTTTACAATATCAAAGAAAATCTGAATGTGTGGTGTTTCCGTTCCTACTTTACATTTATGAACATTTATGAACCCGGAACAAAATTGCATAAAGCTGAAACCTTTACTATTGTTTAGTAAGTACTTATAGTTCTTATTATTATACTTAAAGTCATCATCACGGGAAAGAGAACTTCTCCCCAGAGAAGGGGAGAACACCCCCAAAATTGGATTTGAATGTCAGAACTTGCACTTTTATCATATTTATGCGATTATCTCGAAAACTAAGTAGTCAGTGAATTTTGGTGGTATTCCCCCCTCGGAGGGGTGGGGACTTTGAGTATGATAATAAGGGCTATAAGTACTACATAATAGCAAAGGTTTCAACTTTAGGCAAACTAGTCCTGAGTCTAATGCTAAATGAACTGTAGTAAAACCAATATTTGGTACTTATGTTCAAAATCAAGATCCCGTATTGTTTATTTAGATTTAGATTGTCATAGATCGGGTCGATTTCATCCTCTTCTAAGAATTGTCTTTTTTTCAGGTAGTAGCTACCCACCCAAAAGTAAACAATAAAAAGAATAATAAAGTTAGGGGCTAATTTATAATTATCTTATATTAGTATAATGTATCTATTACGTAATTGTTACAAGTTATAAACGTCTACTTATTAAATTATTGCAATTTAATTTTTACTCCTGAAATTAGAGATTTTAATTGAATTTATAAAAATCTTATAAAAATTTGGTATCTACATTTGGATTACAATAATTTATAACATTTATTTAATAAGCGGTCGACTATTAAATTAGATAAAATGTTAATTTCTAACTTTTATTTCAAATTTCAATAAGGATTTATCGTTTTAGTAAAAGAAATAGAAGTAAAAGCTTTTATGACCCCCTATTAGACCCTCTTGTATTGTTCTATTGTATCTTTTGTTGACAAGAGCTCAGGTAAATGAGTAGAATTGGTTGCCTAAAACCCTTTAAGACTAAAGGAAAACAACTTAAAACTGGCGACAACCAATTTTTGTTTATTATTAATTATTAACAAACCAAAGGTTTTGAAGAAAATCCAAGAAGTCACCAATTTAAGTACATTAATAAGCTATCCATCGATATATAATTTGTTATAAAAAAATGAATTTTAGATAGCGAAAAAAGTCACGGAAATTTTAAAGAAATAAATTAATTAGACAATAATTAACCCCTATTTTCAAATTTTCATGAAGTCACCAGTGTGCGGATGGGTTATACAAATATGCACAAACTTCGAGAGATACTTCAAATTAAAAAATGTGGGCTTAAAAAGTGTTCTTTGTAGCGCAATTTTAACATTGCCTGAGATTTTACTAGTGAGGTGCCCTTAAATAGCCCACAAGCTTTAGTTCCTATTCACTATGAACGTAAACGTACGTAAGAGATGACGTAAATTTGTGGAAATGAGTACATATTTGTGGAAAAGAGAAAATTAAAAATTTTCAAACCCTTCTAGGGATATCTTTGGAACGATTCGTAATTTCTTTTTCAAATTTCCAATATATATTAGGATTTCCACAGATTTACGTAAGCTCTTACGTGCGTTTACGTTCATTGTGAATAAAAACTTAACGTATTAAATTTTAAGACATGGGGTATTTAGTCCACGCCTTTAGAACCAACTAAGAAAAAATCGCATATTTGGGCAAACAATCAAAGACCTGAAACAAGCAGTACGAAAAAGTGTTTCTAGGTGACTTAATGACAAGACGTGATCACGAAAATAGCATTCGCAACCGTCTGCCATCAATATTATTATATTAAATTGTAAATTCTACTGACTAAAAACTAGTTTCGGCAAATAACTGAAAAAATAGCATCTTCAGTATCCGTATTTTTCATCATCTTCAGAATACTTAGTAGAGTACAGATCACGTGTTGTCATAAGGTAAACTAGGATACACTTTTTCTCGTACGGCTAGCTCTTTAAGAATATTTAAGAACATTTGTCTTTTTTTCTATGTGGATGTGGATGGATACATATTGTCTTTTCAAAAATATTATCATGAGAAGGTACTGTAACCCTGATCCCTCTGATGGCGAGCGGTAGAGATAAATTAGCGCAGATTTGGCCACGCCTCTTTATTAACTTAAATACGTTTACTACTGCGTTAGTGGGGCTAAATACCAATTTAGTGATCTACTCATTCCCACCGCTCGCCAAAATAAATCTGTCTTGCAGTAATATGCAATAAAATAATATAAAGGTCTTCAAAACGAGAATTACAAAACTACTTCATTTTATCACAGCCCTCTCATTTCCCTCAACGCACTCCAAATCTTACAGCCCATGACGTCTCTACAACGACAAAAGTTACCGTTAAAACCAGCTGATTTTAAGCCTAATTAGCCCCACACACTTAGAATAGAATCTAATATTTTACGGACTTCGCCGAAACGTTCTAAACTTATCTAACCTGACATATTGGCTCAAGAACTAAGAAGCCTTAAATATTAGAAATTTGACAAGATTACTGTTGCTGGTAGTACAAAAATGCACATCCTGCTCTATTAAATAGAGATAGTTAAATTTTAACTACCTTTTTAATATTTTTACAAGGTACTAAACTACACGAGTCAGCTATATGTCAAAAAATTTTTTTTGGTTTATTGCTTACTGCTGTGAAAGTATCCTAATAATTACATAGTTACAAATTGTAGAGGAATAATCCATACGTCAGGGTAGTATTCTAAAAAATTAATTTTATTATTTATAAATAATTGACCAGCAGTAGAGACAAAACAGAATATTCTTTTTATACGGAGGCATAAAACGCTAAAGAACAAGAGTTTTCTCTTCAAGCATTTATGGGTATTGCCGAGTTGGTAATGGTTGGTCCTTATTGGTAATTACCTAATTGGTAATTATTGGTTCAATAATTGTGGTGTTTTAGAAATCGAAGTCAAATAACCCAAATAAATCTGAAATAGTGTACTCTTCCAAGTCTTTTTCTGTTGTTTGTTACTCTATGAAAATCTTAGTCAAAGTTTCAACATCTGTAACTTCCTTTACATTTTCAAATTAATTACAGAAATTGTTAAATCGTTTTCCCATGATTATCTGAAGTCTTTTTATCGGAAAATTACTTCGAGTCTCAAATTACCCGTTTTTGAAGAATAATATTGCCAAGTGAGTCTGTTTTATTATCTCAAATGGTGCATTAAATGAATAAGAATTACTGATAGCCGATATATATTTCGACTGACTTTTAAAATAGCCAGTCCGTTCCTGTGAGCGTAGTCAAGCGTAAAGTTGCAATTTTATGGATTTCCACGCTTGTTATATACAACTGTATTTATTTTAAGAAACAAACATAAAGTTGAAATAGATATTCCAGAAGACTTCTACAAATAATGCGCTTTTATTTATTTTCTAAATAATGCAGAAGAAATTCCAAGTAAAAGCAACTAAAGCTCTTTCGTATCCACCCTTAAACTAAACGTTCTGTAGGAGCCCCAAAAAACAAAGTTTTGTTGTAACTAATTGGCGTACAAAAGAAAAACTAATTAAATTAGTCACGCTATTTGTGAGCACTCCAATTAAAAAAGAATCCCAAAGGCATTACATTATTTTAAATAAAATTGCATTTTTACAGTGTTAAGTCTCGTTTCCGCCAATTTTAAGACCAAGCATTTTCGTATTTTTGTTTCTTTAAACATAGAGCTTTTTGATTAAAAAATTTTCATTCAAATAACTTGAAGGTAGCTAGAGATATACTCAAAAAAAATTTCCTATTATTGTTGAGAGTTAAAAAGTTATCTTCACGAGATTTATTTTAATCTTTGTGATTTACAAGTATCTCGTTTTAAATCTCTTGGCAAACATTTTTTAATTAAAAAATTTCTATTGTTAAATTACATTTTCATTTACAAAGCTATTATTATTTCCCCCAAAAAAAAGTTATATTAAAATCATTAAATTATATTGAAACAGTGGCTTATTGTCTTACTTTTTAACTTTAATCCGTTAATTTAGACCGTAGTTGATCAAAAATCTGGAAAGTCAACTAATTGTAATTGATAAGAATCGCCATTAAGGAATAGAAGCTTTACTAATGGACTTTTAATCACCGTAAAAGGCGTCTTTACAAATTAACCATATAACTTACAGGAAAAGCTCCGACGACCGACGATGACGATAAAAAAAATTACAAAGTTATTTTTGACATCTTTTATAAATTATTTCGTTCATCTCGGATTTATTTCGAATGAATAAGTTAGAACAAAGTTTTAACGTTTCGAGAAAAGAACTGATGTTAACGTAAAGAAAATGAGGACGAATTTAAAAATTCATACGAAACCTTTTTTGGGGTAAAAATATTAAAAACGTTAACAAAATGTTTTATTGTTTGATGTTGCATGCTATATGATATTTAATCTTCCATTGATCAAAATAAAACCTCGTAGTTGTAGTTGTATCCATTACAAAACCATCAAGAAGATTAATATCACAACAATTCTCAGGATTATTTTTGTTGTGAAAAACAGAATAATCTTTCCATTTCCTTTATATTGACAAAAAATTTATAGCCACTAATTTTAGACATGCCAAAAAGAACTGAAATAAATGATAAGGTAGAAGGTTTCGTGATGCTTTATAAATGAAAGCTTCCAAGAGATTAGTTTTACACAATTTAAACTTTAAAATAGAAGTTTAACCCTGAGTTTGAAAATTCGTGTTTATATTCTTCTAATACACAATAGTGCAGTTAATGTTACAGCGAGACCACATTCTACGTCTCATTTTTATTTTATTCGGAGAGTGTACCTCTGTTTGTAACCGCTGAATTTTGCAAGATTCTATCCAGAACAATGAAAACGTATGAAATGTTTCTTAGATTTTAAATAGCAATCGACGAACAAAAAATATGCAGAACCTCCCCATGGTCTACACCACCGTTAGCAAAACAAAATTTTAACAAGAGAGAAACATAGAACGCTGAAAGAGCAATATCTCCACCATTATCAGTTTATTTGTACGATTCTCGCAACCCTTACTCACTAGCTAGCTATGTAAAAACCTACAGAATTTAGTGATGAAAATTTTAAATGAATTCGTGCTCCAAAACATCTCTCAGACACTTATCCAATTAAGAGTCTTGCAGGCGAGTCCCGTTGCGTTTGTACAGGATACCAAATTGAAGGGGCTGACAGTGGGAATCTCGGAAACGATAAGAGACAGCTGGTTGGTGAATTGAGAGTAAATGTGTCGCATTGATTCTCTCGTTAAATACATCAAATGCACATACTTTTCATGTAAAGTGACACAAAAATTCCATCGTTCTTCTGTGGACAGATCGTGCTGAAGAAACCGTTTTTTTTTCTTAATAACTGTACAACCGCTTAGCAATTTTAATTTTTCACCTGGCAGTGATTGGGCCAGATCATAAGACCCATTTTTTCTCAATTCGCCTCTTTTCTAAATCCTCAACGTGAGCCAATTAAATTGATGGAAAGGGTGCGTCAACAGCTTGATTACTTGCGCCACTGAACGCCCTGTAGAAACGCAACGGGACTCGCATACAGACTGTTGGATAAGTGGCCGAGAGAAGATTTGCAGTATGAATTCACTTGAAATTTTTATGATAGAATTTTGTAGGTTTTCACGTTGATAGCTCTTATAGTAATAGGTAAGCAATGGATTAAAATAAATGCTTGGCAAAAATATAGCGCTACTCGACTGCACTTTCACGTTGCGGAGGTATGGGTTCAAATTCCCTCACCAGGTGGAATTATTAATTCCAAACAAACGCTCTAGAAGCAAATAGAGATAGTAGTGGTCGGTTTCCGTAATACGTAGCTGTATTACCGAACTGTAATACTATATGTCTCAACCTAAGAACCCCAATTTACCATCGTACCCAACAACTGCCTTTGACAGTCTATGTCAATAACCTCTAAACGATTCCGAAGCTAAAGAACGTGAGTCAATACGTCATTGGTGATATAGAGTTGCAATTATGTCAAAATTTAATACAAAAGAGTGCAAGTCCCGAACATAAGTCGTGGTAGATTAAGATAAACCACAACAGTTGTAACACCAACGTGCTCTGAATGCGATAGTCTGACGCAGAAATTTTGCAAATATTCTTATGTAAGTGGATACAAGTGTTATATCACTGAAAAAATACAAAAACTCTACCTCTACTGGCTACGGCTACAAATAAGTGACGTGCAATTTAAAATAGGTGGGGGCCAAATCCCAAAGCTTCAAGCTTTAGTGGAACAAAACAGTTTACTACTTTACAAAAAGATATTATATCTGATATTTGTTTGAAATGACAATAGCTTGAAGTTAATCAAAAATGAGTATTTTCACATTTTTTCTTCAATTTTGAAACCGACCCACATCAATAAAAGCTGTCTCTCCCAATTACTCATGTCAAATCATCTTTGGCAAAAGTTCAAACGAAATCATAAAAGGTAACCCACGCTAATTATTGCTACCTTACCTCATCTAATTTAACAAGATTCAAAATAGTGGCTATTGCTTCTGAGTCACAAGAATAATATAATTGGTCGTAGACCTATCAAATCGACACAGTAGAAAAACAAGAAAAAAATAATTTATTCTTAAACTGAATTGTGACATCAGGAGCGAATAAATCTTATGTATCTAACTGTCATGATTGTAAAGAACAAATAAAGTTATTCTAGAGAATAAAATTTATATTTTTTAGGCATGGCAACGTAGCAACGTTACAATGTTAAAGTTTTACCTTAGAATATAAACAACCCATTGAATAAATAGTCGTTTCTCTACCAGGAAAGAGCATACCAGGTAATCGTATGTGAATGCAAAGATTGTCTAAACATAGCGATTTCCGGTCAATTTCTCCAATAGAAATGGTTGCTATACTCCCACTTATAAAGAAATATTATGACAACCAATGGTAATGTAAAGTCGACGCAATCAATGAGTCATCCGATGCTTTCCAAAATGTTATTTCCGTCGCATTTTCTCTTATAGGCAACGGTTGTCAAGGCTCCTTCCTGTCTCTCTATATACTAAGAAACAACCTAAATAGAACTTAACCTCGAATTTTAATATTTATCTTCAAACGCCAAATTTTGACATTGTAACGTTGCTACGTTGCCATGTCTAAAAAATATAAATTTTATTCTGAAGAATAACTTTATTTGTCGTTTATAATCCGTTAAACAAATAAAATAAAATAAATTGTTTTGACTGTTATGAACTTATTAATAATCTAAACCTCTGCACCTAAAAGTGGAAATAGCCACATAACATAATATGACATAACATAATATGAAATAACAAAACATAATATGACATAACATGACATAATATGACATAACATAACATAACGTATACATAAGCTCAAAATTACTTAATTTCCCCTATCGACATTAATAAGGGCATTTCAAAATCGAAAAGTGTATAGAAAATATATTTTTAATTCAAAATTAAAAATTTAAACAATCGAAATATAAATAACTAGAAAATAAATAACATTGACGAACGTTTATAGTTAGTAACGTTTTCGCAAATGAAATTTTTCAATGATCGGTTTCAAACAATTTAAACTTTCAAAATAATTACGCAACTTTACATAATGAAGGTATTACGCAAGATTCTAACATAAAACAACTTCTTCAAGACACTTCATGAAATTTAAATCCGTCCTTTAATGTTTCTCATATCCTTAACTTTTAGTCTCAATCCAACACACAAAGCCGAGTTCACGTTTAAATAAAGCTCATTACTTACTCTCTCAACTATTAAGCTTTTTAAAACTTTTTTTTATTTAGAAAAAAAAAACGAGGGCACTTTTATAAATAGTTTAAACTTTCCTTTTGCACGTTGAAATTTATTGTTATAAAACCTTTGAAATAACGTGCTTTAATTTAAGGCTTAAGTAATTAGTATACAACAAACTGTTGCTTGCCTTCTAATCACTATAGCTTTATAATTTCCAAGTTATTAAGCGAATAAACATTAGTATACATGCGATAGTAAGTCAATAATTTAAACACGTACAGGCTTAAGGCATATTTTGTTAATTAGAAAATTGTGACGTAGATCAATTTAATTTTTAATTTTAACACAAATTATTAATTTGAGTGTTACGTGAAGAAAAAATCAAAGCGAATTATAATTAAATTTTTGGCTTTTGTAAAAAAAGTTCAAATAATTTTTTTAATTAAATCCTAATTTAGAGAAAAACCGTTTCATTAGTAATGATTAAACGGCGCAGGAAATATAAAGATTTCCTTTTTTTTTTCAATTTGAATAGAAACTGTGCCGATTTTAATCATTTTTTAATAATTAATATTGTGCTCTTTTTAACTTAAAATTAAATTTAATTGCGTATTTAATTAATTTTATACTCATCGCGTTAAAAAAATAGCTGGGTCAGTATTTTTGCTTTACGTCTTTTGATATTATATCTTTTTATGTCTCATAAACAAAAAAGCTACTTAAAGAAAAAACGTAAAAATATAGGAGTAGTTTTTTACAAGACGAGAGACAAGGCCTGTTACATAATTTATATTACATTGCAAACTAGATATTATTATAGCGTGCCATCAAAATAAGATTGTATCGAGAAGGTTTGGCAATGTTCATAATATAAGACTTATCTCTGTGTAGACCGTGCCATCAAAATAAGATTGGAGCTACGATAAAACGCGGATAGTAATTTGACTAGATTATGTCAAATTTGTTTGTTTTATCAAACAAATCTATTAAAATTCAAATCTTGTGAATGTATAGTATATGGAAGCTGGTTTAAATTCAGAGCTCGCTGAAAGAGAATATTAACAAAATTATTCAATTTTCATTTTGTGGAACATGGTATTGTGTATGAGCTGGCTACGGATTTAGTCGCAACATTTTTTATAGGAAACCTGAACATTTCTGAATGAACTATAAAACTAAGAAAACCAATAGAAAAACAAAAATGTTAAAATTATGTAATAAGAAGTGATCGTGGAAAATAAGAGCAATCAAGCATAAAAACTAAAAACTTTTGAAAACTAAAAATTTCTTTATTATTTCATTACTGAAATGGAAAACCTGAAATTCTGGTAAAATGCACCTATTACTTATGTTCATACATCCCTGTGTTCAAAATGATCTCATTTTGCTCATCCCTTACCTACAAGCCCTTAAGTGCTATTGAGCATAAAAACTAAACAAAATTTGAAAATTGAAGAATTATGTATTTACTATTTAATTTTAGAGAAAAGAAAATCCTAAAATTTTTGTAAAGTGTATCTACTCCTTATATCTAGACAGATCTGCATTCAAAATAATCTATTCTCTACTTATCCCTTACCTACATGCCCTTAAGTGCTATAGAAAAAAAAAACTAAACACAATTTGAAAATTTAAAAAAAAATTACTATCTAATTAGTGAAAAGAAAATCTTTAAATTTTGGTAAAATGTACCTACTCCTAATATCTATACAGATCGGCATTTAAAATAATCTATTTTCTACTCATTCTTTACCTACAAGCCCTTTAGTGGTATATGTAGAGGAAAAAAAACTGAAACAAATTTTGAAAATTAAAAATTTAGAAATTCCTGAAATTTTGGAATGATGTACCTCTACTCTTTATATCTATACAGATCTGCATTCAAAATTTGTTTGTTATCTACTCATCCCTTACCTACAAGCCCTTAAGTGCTATTGAACAAAAAAACTAAAAAAAAATTTTTAATTAAAAATTATTTACTCTCTAATTAGAGAAAAAAAAATCTTGAAATTTTGGTAAAGTGTGCTTATGTCTATCTGCATTTCAAATACTCTATTCTCTAGTCATCCCTTACCTACAAGCCCTTAAGTGCTATCGAGCATAAAAACTGAAAAAAATTTCTAAATTAATAAATTACATACTGGCTAATTAGTGAAAATAAGATCTTAGAATTTTGGTAAAATGTACCTACTCCTTATATCCTATGTAGACAGATTTGCATTCAAAATAATCTATTTTCTACTCATCCGTTGCCTACCAGCCCTTCCTTAAGTGCTATCGAGCATAATAAAAACTAAACACAATTTGAAAATTAAAGAAATATTTACTGTCTAATTAGTGAAAAGAAAATCTTTAAATTTTGGTAAAATGTACCTACTCCTAATATCTATACAGATCTGCATTTAAAATAATCTATTTTCTACTCATTCTTTACCTACAAGCCCTTTAGTGGTATATGTAGAGGAAAAAAAACTGAAACAAATTTTGAAAATTAAAAATTTAGAAATTCCTAAAATTTTGGAATAATGTACTTACTCCTTATATCTATACAGATCTGTATTCAAAATAATTTATTCTCTACTTATCCCTTACCTACAAGCCCTTAAGTGCTATCGAGCATAATAACTAAAAAACCCAAAAAATTTTGAAATATAAAAAATTCTAATTTAATTACTGAAATCAAAAATCTGAAATTTGGATAAAATATACCTACTACTTTTGCCAAATAATTTAATCTCTACTTAAACTTTCACTACAACCCATTAAGTGCCATCGAGGATAAAAACTAAAAACTTTTTGAAAATTAAAAACTTCTTTACTATTAACATAGGTATAGCAGGAAAAGTGATATGTTCCTTGAGGGCGTTTAAATTTAAATTATACAGATTGAATTTTACAATTTATACTAAAAATATAATACAAAAAAATCAGAAAGGAATATGTAATTAATTTCAAACACGAGAGCTCTTATCTAAAATTTTCTCATTTTCAAATCAAAATTTATACTATTGGAGCTTACAGCGAAAAAACAATAATATATTTCGAAACAATGTTGTATATTTTATCATTTTTCAAACTTTATTATTTATACTAATTGAATCCTGTCATGTGTGTAACAAAATTTTAGTAGAATCCATTTAAAACTTAAATTTGTGGAAACTTGTCATATTTACAAAGAGATAAAATGCAAAATTTGGTTTTGCAGTTTACTTTACATTAACCCAACTTATAAATTAATTAAAATTTGGAAAACTCTATTTCAATTACAAATATTATTTTAGTATTAATTTTAAATGTTGAAAAAGTTTTTAACTTTCACCTCGGTAATTTCGTTATATTTTTGTTCAAATTAGAAACTTAATTTTTCAACCCTTTAAAAAACTCTAGTCATTTTACATTTACGTAAAATTTATTTTAATTTTAACAACACGTATTCGTATACTTTTTCAGAAGTCACACTTCATAAATGTGTAGCTTGTAGCAACGACATGTAATCCAAGTTACCGGTGACATTTGTTTTCATTGTGTCACAACAATTTATTCGCATTTTGATCACATGCATTTCATACGTACAATGTAAACCAATGTTAAACAAGTTTGATAAATTATTTCGTACAAATACAGATGCAAAGTGGTGCTGTCAGTGTTTTCTCGATAACGTTACCTCTAAAATATGCAATTTTATTAATTTATTGCGCCTACAGAAGAGATTATACAAAAATATATTTGATTTGAAATCATCTCTTTCTCAACCTTCAACCTATTAAAAGTGTTTGTAAGGTGTTCATTTGGCAAAATGTTTTATGATTATTTTTTGAAAATTTGGGACTTACCTTTGTTTAAATCAGCTGAAGTGTTAGCTTCATAATTGGAAAGTCATCATTACTGAAATCTGAAATCAAAAGAATATTTTTGTTAGTAATCTGTTTATACAAAAGAACATCAAATTATGTAAAATTAGTCTACAAACTACACAACACTGTACCTCTATTCATAATAATGCAGGTATAAATATTAATATAAATAATCCATGTCCGTAATTTATGTAAATGGAAATAATGAAAATTCTATAATTGACAAGCTTTAGAGTAAATTACCGACTGTGTTTTTATATTTAGTATTTGTTCATAAACTAATTTATAATCTGAGGCTTAGTAGAACAATGGCAGAATTTATTAATGAGTTAATGGGATTTTGCTCACTCAAATAACTGATACGATAATCATTACGCAGAATAATACCAAAAGCGCTCTAAAAATACGGTAAAAGCAAAGCTATTCTAATCAATCAATAGTTAAAAATACCTGCTTGAAGTACCCTATAAATTATTATTTTGGTGTCCATGAAAACCCAAATAATAACCTTTAATTTAATAATTATTAATAAGATCAAGAACTTTCATTTGGTCCCATCGCCAAAAGTGTTGGATTCCCCTCTGAGCTCTCCTAACGCTCTACTTTGGAAACAATAATAGTTTTCAGTATTGAGTAGGGTAACGTACGTTTTAGTGAGGTTATGTTAGACCTGTTAACCCTCCATTCAACGGGTGAAGCCTGTGAGTGCAAGCAAAAGTGAAAATTGTCTGTAACTTAAAAAAAGAAATACTTTTTACTGTAATATTCTATCTACCTTCTTAACTTGTAATAACTCATATCATCAGCATTTGCTTTTCAAATTTTTTCAAAAAATGAATCCTCTAGGACACAGTTTGTTGTGACAGGCTTCACCCGTAGGTTCGTGTAACTTTGTGATAACCGATTATTTTTGTTATAAAGCATTATTTAAGCGCAAAATTTATCTGCAGACCATAAAAAATAATTGGTTTTAAGTTTCAATGCTTGTTTGTAAATTTATTGTTTAGGTGACAAGTGCAACATAAGCAAAAATTCTTATTATTTTTCCAGTTTTGTAAGGCTTGGTTATGTATTTAGTACATTGAAGCCTGCTATTTCAGTGAAGTTTAGGCCCTTGCAGTTTGTGTTGAGAATTTTATAATTTAATTTTTTTGTAATTTTCTGCTTATTTGATCAATATACTAAATATGTATTATGATAATTAACTTTATTTTCCTTCAATGTCCATAAAAAACAGTTTTCAATAAAAAATGTCAAAAAAGGATAAAAAATTTAAAATTAAAAAATAATAACTAACAAAAGGACCTACGCTTTAATTCTTCTGTAAAATAATGAAGAATAAGGTAGATTTTCAATTAAAAAAATTTCAGTGCAATTCTTGCACCCTTACTATTTTTTAGCTATAGATATAAAGTGAGCCTGACAGGCTTCACCCGCTGGCTCGTGTGATTCTAGACCCACCCGTAGGATGGAGGGTTAAATGATAAACCTGAACGTACTTACTACTTATTCATAAATTTTGGGGCCAGCGACAATGGACGACCCGTCGACCTAACCAGTCCCACCCTGATATAAAACAAATAGTAAAAAAATCTTGTAAATGTGCAGCATTTCTACAATAGGCCTTAAACTACCATGTATTATGAATTAGGCAGATAATTGCCATTATATACCAAAAATGGATTGGTAAAGAACAACTTAACCAGTGGAAGAATTCAGAATGGCAGCCATTGCATATGCAGTCATGGGCAGTCAACTGCAGTCATTGTACAAATTCAGAACAGTGGTTGACCCCTACGTCTAAAGTTTAATATCGTATCAGGCAAATCAGGCAAATGGTTGAACCTGTATAGATAGATACTTTATAACATAAAAACAAATTATTTACCCTTTTTTTGAAGTCCTTTTGCCGAATCCGTTTCTCCTCTATGCCAAAATCTGTTCTTCACTCCATAACCCGCTCACTTAAATTCAAACGAATCGAACGAATAATTATTGAGCACCACACCCTTACAAACAATGCACTTATTTTTAGAGCAAAAGCCGAATAACGAATTAGTGAAGCTTCCATCAAGCTTTCAACATCGAGCTTTAAAATGCGTACGCGGGAGTTTAAACTCGATTCCGAAAAAACCGTTTAATATTGTGACTGAAATTGAAAGACTTAGCATTAAACATAAAAATACAGTTCTTCTATTGTTTGCTCGTTAAACGGAAATGACCTGAAAATAGGAATTTTATTTATTATTTTAAGTCCTAAAAAAATGAATTAACTGAGATGGACGAAGCGAGAGTTGCTTTGAACTCCTTTGGGGGGAATGAGAAATACAGAAGATGACTCAGATGTCTTCAGAAAGACTATTAGATAAACAGAAAGAGGTGGGAATTTGGAGTTAGAAACGGCGACAACCATCATAGAAGACTCACCTAGTGCTGAAAGTTTCTTCATATTCTTTCCATGTTTTTGGATTTCTCGTCCAACAATTGGATCTGAAAATATAAATTTTATTTATTATTTTAAGTCTTCATTTTATTTATTATGGTACGGATAACTCGAAAAAATTGATTAACCGAGATGGACGAACCGTTGCTTTAGACTGCTTTAAGGAGAATGAAAAGTAAAGAAGATGGCACAGGTGTCTTCAGAAAGACTATTAGATAAACAGAAAGAGGTTTAGTTTGAGTTTAATCGAAAAAAAAATTATAGAACAAAATGGTGAAGCAAAAAACATGGAAGCAAGTGACTATTATCTTCATTTACAGAAAGAGTGAACCCCAGTGCAAAAACTGCTGAAATAGACCAAATTTTAATAAGACTCTGATTGATATTAGAGAATGAAGAGCAAAATGGTTTTTACGTTGGAACGTTCATGATGAAAAACTAAATTCCATTTCGCAGGCACCATAAATTCATTCGTGTTACCAAATTGATCTATCTGTAGGACTTATAGAATATTTCGTTTCGTCATCTAATTTTCGAGTAGTAAAACAACAATAAATAAAGATGAAAATAGTAGGGCAACAATTTTAAATTTTAGTTTCAAGAAAATACCTTCTCTTGTATATTTGTTGTTCACATTTATTTCTTAAATACTTATGAACTTAGTTCATGTAAGAAGGTTATGATTTAATACTCGAGAGACTCTCGAAAAGAGTCTACTATAAGACATTCGCTAGTATAAATAATTGAAAACTGTCAAGCAATCGGATAGGTTCTCGAGAAATTGTATGTCTATAAGACATCCCAAGAGTAACACAAAATACTTTAAGAGCTAATTTTAGAAACTACTCTAAATTTCCAAGAATATAAATTTAATCCTCCCTTAAATTTAGTTTTTGATCACACAGCATGCCGCGTCAATATCTATAATAATTAATTGAAGAATTTTTTCTGAAAGAAAAGTTAAATTTTCAACGAAACCATTTCTTTTATTGAACATTTGTTTTACAAAATTTCAACTCCAGAAAGCTGTTACGATCCCAGCATTAAGACAAGCTCATATGTGATGAGTCCGAGACGGTATTCAAAGCACGGACCTTTAGTTCCTTAGTTCACAATAGTATGACTGAACTGTCACGACGACTGTAGCGTAGATACTTGCTATTATTTACATAAATATGGATAGAGTTAAAAATATGAAGCATTCGTGAGCATACGTAATTAGAATGTGCACGACCCATCCTGATTATTTTTGAAAACAAGAGTCGTCTAAATATAAAACACAAAGGAGAGGCCATGTTTTCATTTTTATATTAATAACTGCCAGTACCGCTCTCTGCACTTTCCCCCACTACTACCAATTGGATACTTGGACACCAGAGAACCGTATATGGTGTGACATATTAAATGAAAGCCGATTACAGGTAGCATCCAACTATGAAAGAAAAATTGAAATCTGACCATTCGTTCTGGAGTTTAAAGAATGAAATAACCAAGGAAATGGGTCATTTTCCGTAGACTCACTGTACGTATTAGGGTCAGTATTACAAAGCCTTCTTAACCGAAGGTCGACTCAACCGCAGGTTGAAATTATAAATAAATGTCAATTTCACTGTTTTGTCAAATCATATCAAACAAAAATGACAATCAACCTCAGGTTTTCAACCTATGTTTATAATACCGACCGTTAGTCTTTTTTGTTTATAAGACTGTCGTTTATTTGTAGGGCTGCAACCCAGCTTTCAATTTTTTATGCGAAAATTTTAAGTTTGAAGTTTTTCCTTTAAAGTCAATTGAGAAAGCCAGTCACTAATTTTGAAAGAAACTAAGCTTTTGTCTTTTTGATCCTTCGTTATGACGTCATTTACGTAGTAGTAAATTAATGTATAAAGAAGAAACATTTTTTAATCAACTTTCGTAATAAAATTAAAATTTTTAATCTTCAATATTACTCTAATTGTATCCACCCCTATTATTAAAACGAGAAAAAACGGTTTGGGATCTTAAGGGAATTATTTTTCAAGCTATACAATTTAAGAATGTCTTAAATGTGAAAGGCGGAAATTTCCCTATCTTCAGAATTAAAAATTATTAAAGCCACTTATTTATTAAAAGAAGTTTTATTTTTTGCGCAATTTTAAATAAAAATTTCCAATACAAAGCTTTTATTAATTACCTAGCTTTTAAAATATAATATCAGCTTTTCAAATATTTGTGTTTGTTCAATAAAGAATGAATAAGAACATTTCATAAACGAAATTTACAATTTTCTTTCGCAAAGAAAATTTAAAAAATTTAAATTAAAAAAATACACCTGAGGGGTGTTCCATTTAAACTATAAAATGTTAGAATTGTCGGTTCGACACACGGTTCGTGCTCAATTTACTCTCGTAGCGAACAGACATGCGCTCTCGTAGCTTCCGCTCAGCTAATTTAAAGTGACTAAAAAACAAAAACCTAACCTCAATATTAAACGGACGGGTATACTATTAGAACATAAAACATCCGGAAAGAGGGTTAGTAACCGTTGCCCATAAGAGAAAATTCGACGGAAATGACATTTTAGAAGTTCATGGATGACTCATTCATTCCGTCGAGTTTACATTATCATTGGCTGTCATGATCTTATTTATAAGCAACCATTTATTTTGAAGAAATTAACCGGAAAGCGCTATATGTACTGGTCCATTTCAATGTATATTACTAGCTAAATGAATGACTCTTTCCTGGTAGAGTAGGGGTTATTTCTTTATTCAATGGGTGTACTATATTCATGAATCATGAGATCATATGGTAATAACAAAATAGGCCGAAATTAGTCGTAGAAAAATTTATCGTTATGGAAACAAGCGTTACCCGTATCATTAGTTTCTCTACTACAGAGGAACTTTTTTGCTTCTTCTTATTCTTATGTTAGGAGTCAGCATGAATGACCCTTAAAACTTGTTGGTATCATTTATGGAAAACTGGAAGTCAACCCATGTTCTAGGTCACCTGGTATTATAATAGGAGTCATTGAATAAAAAATACCCCCTACTCTACAAAGAAAGTTCCATTTAGCTAATAATATGGATTGCAATGGACGAGTAAATATAGCGATTTCCGGTTAATTTCTCCAATACAAATGGTTGCTTATAAACAAGATCATGACAGCCAATGATAATGTAAACTCGACGGAATGAATGAGTCATCCACGGATTTATAAAATGTCATTTCCGTCGCATCTTCTCTTATAGGCAACCTCCTTGCGGATGTTTTATGTTGTAAGATAGGAGATAAGATATTATGTGAGTGATTAGGTTTGGCTACTGTTTTCTTACATAGGAACAACACTGTAAAATATTGTACCCCAATATGAAATGATGAAAAGCCATCACAAATCTAAAAGGGAAATCTCGACAATTCATGACATCATGACTTTTCAATCACGAGTTCCTAGCGAGAACCACAACTCCACCCACCGGTATTTACCTACAATTATTTTATTAAAGTTAAAAGCTTTTGAATTTTGTAATATTTGAGAAAGACTTTAAGTTGTTGAGATAGGATGAAAAAGATTCAATAAGAAAAGAAGCGTAGGTACATATAGAAATATAAATACTCAACTCGCACGGTCCTTGGGGAGTTGAAAATCTTATAATAATTTTGTATACTTGGAAACTTTATGAGTTATTTAAACGTGTATCTTTTAAGACCATTTCATCTTTTTTGTTGTTCCATCTTCTCGTGCGGAATCTTAAATACCTAACGTCCATAAAAATTTATTTGATTTAGTTATAAAATGAATAAATGTAAACATAAATGTTTGCTTATATTTAAATGAATATTTACGAATATACAGAGTGAGACAGCAAGTTCGGATACTTCGATAACTTTATTTATCAACTTATAAAGACGAAACTTTATGTGAGTGCACAACCCACTTTAAAAATTAAAGGTAATATAAATGCAGTCTTTTACTATTTTGTACGCTTGGGATGTATATTTTATGAGAATCGAAATTTACAGGGTGGTCCATTTAAAAGTATAAAGTTAAACTTTAGTTTTATATATAAACTATAGTTTATATAACTAAAGTTATATAAACTTTATGTGGGTTTTTATACAATGTGTCTGACGGGATGTGGGTGTGAGGGTAACATAGCTAGACACGCAAGTATATTGTGCAGCAATTCAGTTGCTCCAAAATTAGAAGTAGAAAACACTATTTCAAAAGGTGAGCAACAAAATACCTAGCTTATCTTTCAAAATGAAATTTTGGTTGCCATAGCAACTAATCAATTGTCTGGACATTTCCAAATACTTTTATAGTGTCTTTTTTGTACGAAGCGTATTTAAAAAAATATAAGCTACTGTATGCTACTTTTTTTAGAGCCTGGCATTTTAATTATAATAATAATAGTACGAAGAATAAAAATAGAATTTAAATTAAAAAACGAAAATAAACACACACATTAATAGTACTAGAGCACGTGAGTACGCGAGTGCTCCACGAAGGCAAGTCTAGTATTCGTAGTAGCTGTAGTATGTAGTAAAAATCTAAAAAAAAATTAATAAAGAAAAACAAGAAGTACCAACCTAGAGTAATAATATAAATAAGGTAGTAGAACGAAATTGTCAATTTTATACACAAAATGTATTTTTTCTACTCCCATATGTGAAACTAAGCATTTCGTCATCACTTACTCGTTACGAAAATAGCATTTTCGTCTCTAGTGAGAAAAAGTGTTATTACAAGCAGATGTTATTTACAACATGAGGTGAAACCAGTTTTTTTGTGGTCGGTTCACATTTTAGTAAAAAGAATTATTTTTTTAAAATGTACTAATTATCGTCGTAGAAAAAATAGCATTTACGACTCGAGATGAAATCCGTTTTTTTCGTTCGAAAGATTAATTCACTCGCCCCTACGGGGCTTGTGAATTAAATTCTATCTCACGAAAAAAACGTATGTTTCATCTCATGTTGTAAAAAATACTATTATTCGATTTCAAGAAAATTTGCATGAAAGACTACAACCCACGATTGACACCTTATAAAACTTGATCTAGAAATATCGTTGAAATTTCAATTGAAACGTTATTTTCTAAATTCTATTTTCTGTTTCAATTTCCCTTCATAAATGTGTTTTCTCTTTATATGACGGAACAGATGCGGATATTGAACTTTTTTTGTGCATTTGCATTTTCCGGTCATATACTCGTAGGCTTCGAACCAAACTCGTAGATTCGAGTAACTCAATTGTAAATTAATTTCAATGTACTTACATCTTTGGATAATTGTTGAAACTTACTAATACTAAATAATTATTTATAATGGTTATTTTAATAATTTTAAATTATTGCAGCACTTGATGAAGAGCTCCAAGATTACGTACTTGAAGTAAAGCGTAGTAGACGTAATAGTAGTCGTAAAAGCCATCATGAGGTAATTTTACATGCATCCCAAAGTTTTCATTTACTGTTGTAAATAATAATATTAACTGCTTTATAAGTGTGTTTTTTATTAATGCTTACAAAAATATTAATGTGCTTCTATAATTTCCATCGAAAAGCTTTACTACTTTGTGCTTTTTTTTATATCGTGCCAAAAAGAACTAAAAACTTTCAACGCAAGTTTGGTACTAAATGGCCCAAAAGGCAGTGCCTAATGTCGCCAACTAGATTTTATTCTTTAATTACACTCAAATAGCTTTCAAAATTTTGTTATTTTTATTGTGATTGGTGTAGATTACGAATTTTTCGAGAAAAATGATCACAAACATTAAATCAAACGCATTTGAATTGAAACACCCTGTGCTATTAACTAATATGAAAATGAAATGGAATACCACAATCTTCTTTTTTATGTTTTAATAGTATATTACTTTGCAAGGGAAGTAAGTTGGATTTACCCTACCGAGAATGGTTTGCAGCCCGAGTGGAACGAGGGCTGCAACAGACGAGGGAGAGTAAATCTCTTACTTCCCGTGTAATGTACATTATTTTGTTCACTACCAAATAAATAAATATAGTAAAAATTACTATAATTTCTGACATTTATAAAAAAAAATAGCATTAGCTTAGAAATTGCAATCTGACGTTTATAAAAAAAATTAGTAGTAGCCCTTTCGACGTTGCTAAGCCGTGACTTTCTAAAAAATTGAAAATCAACAAACAGTAGGTATCCATTTTATAATTTGCTTGTCAGTAAAGAATTTTTACGAAAATTAAAAATGGAAAATAACGAAGATTTTAATGTGGATGAGGCAGCAAACATTGCGTCTTTGCAATTATTTACAGAGAAGTCAAAAGCTCGTTATGAAAACGCATATAAATTGTTCAAAAATTGGTGCATTGAAGAAAACGTTAAGTCTTTAGAAGAAAACGTTCTTCTAGCATATTTTTTGGAACGTTCTCGAATATTTAAATCACCGTCAAGTTTATGGTGTGAATTCTCGATGTTAAAGAGCACGATTTCGATCAATGAGAATAAAGACATTTCAAAGTATCTAAAAGTGTGGTGGCTTTCTTAAAGCGAAAAAATAGCGGTTATCAACCCAAAAAATCAAATGTATTTACCAGGGAAGAGCTAAATAGGTTCCTAACGGATGCCCCGGATGACATATGTGACATAGTATCGCACTTCTGCGACACTATTAGCTGATACAGGAGCGGATATTATTAGCTTAAAGCGACACGGTGGATGGAAATCTGCGGCTATAGCGGAAAGTTATGTCGCAGATTCCACTCACCAAAAACTTGACACTGCCAATAGAATTTTAAATGGTGGTCCAACGCCAGCAACTAGGAACTCTTCATCAATGGGAAATGAATCGAGTACTTCAAATTGTAATGGAGTCAGTGAAGAATTTGTTAACATTAGTGACAATGGTTTTGAAAAAAATAGAAGTCTAATTAGCATTTCAAATTGCACTAATATTAATTTAACAATTAATGTAAATAAAACCTAAATAAATAAAACAATTGCATTTAGAAATTTACTTCCCTAGGGGAGTAAATTTTTACTTCCCTAGTGTCATGGCAACCACAAAGCATGAGGTAAAATCAACCTACTTCCCTGAAATTGCACGAGTAAATGTCACTTACTTGACAGGTAGTGAACAAAAATTTTTTTTAGTTGACTACAACAATGAACTTTAATAAGATAATAATCTGCTTTTAATTAAGCGAAAAGCTTATTTCCATACTAAATAAAAGTTGGTTTTATTTCAAATTTTTTAAATTTCATTAATGCTTTTAACCAGGATATTTTTCTATATTAATTCTTTTGTTATGTAATGTGAATTTTTTAGAGTTTCAGTTTTGTACAATAATTTAAAGCAATATCAATATTATGATCAGAACAGAGTAGGTACATGTAACTCTAACTACTAAGATTCGATCTAAGGCCTCGAGGTTTCCTCTAAACATAAACTTTAAGCTAATTTTATTACTTTACATGATAAAGATAGTGGGGTAATAAAGATTTAACTGACTTACATGTAGCAGATAAAAGTAAATGGGTAAAATCGTTTCAAAACGTTTTATTGTTCTTCATTGTTTTCTTAAATTTTCTTTAAATTTTCTAAAACCATTTTCTTACATTTTCTTGCAGCGCTAAATATCCCAATTTCTTAACATTGTTAAAGCTAAACCTTTTGACCAACACATGCTCCTGATCTAGACACCTATGCTGCACTTGACTCTTAAGGATGCCATTTAGTAGGTATAGCTATCGCAGTTGCACTTATTGCTGAGATGGGCAACATTTGCTAATTTTGCGTTGTAAGTTTCTCAAAAACCAAAAGTTAAAATGAAATTTTGATTTGTTTAGCAAATAGTTGCCTTTAAAGTCTCGGAGATGAGCAATTTTTGAATGATTTTTGTAGAAAAATAAGGTGGCAATTAATAAGAATAATTTTTCATTTTTGTACTGCATTTTACAGTTATTTATTTTTATATAAATACTTCACATTTAAGGCTGAAATTAACTCATCTCCGAGACTTTAACGGTAACTATTTGATAAACAAATCAAAATTTCATTTTAACTTTTGGTTTTTGAGAAACTTACAACGCAAAATTAGCAAATGTTGCCCATCTCAGCAATAAGTGCAACTGCGATAGCTATACCTACTTAATTGCATCCTTAAAAACATAAAAGAGAAATTATGAACAACTCACAGAGCTATGGGAACGATGATTGCTGAGCTTGGACAACCCTTTAACAAATCCTTATAAAAAGTATTCCTAAATAAGAAAATGACCTAAAGAAAGTTATGGCCAAGTCGTGTAGGCAATTTATGGACCAAACCGTAGACGAAATAAATAATTAATAGCTCCCAACCTCCCAATTGGTAGCTCCTGAATGCAAGAAAAACAGATAATGGTCTAAAGTAGATGGAAAAGACCTTATTAACACGTCATCCTAAAATGATCTATAATATGGAGGTTGTGGGCGGTATATGCTTTTGATTTACATCTACACAGGATGGAACCGTAATGATGCAACGAGGTTACTTACGAGATCTTAATCGTATCTACTTTGTAATGTATTTACAGACATGTAATGTTTGCCGGCAAGCACACCATAGCAAGTGCCAAATAAATTTCCGAATTATTAGTGTGAGATCAAAAATAAACAACTGACTATTTAACGCAAATAAATCATGAGTCAAAAATCCATTGCACTCTATTATAAGTTAGGTGCCAAAGAATACAAAGTAAACAAAATATGCAACTGGCAGTTATCAATCAAAATTACTGATGTGCTATCAGGCCTCTCTGATTGAAGTCCTGAGTGCACTTCTCTGCTGCAACAAGTTTAATGATTTTCTACTCATAGCTTCGCTCCTTAAAATCAATTTTGGATACTGGATTTTCTCAGAAATAATTTTGGTTCATCTGTTATGCCATCTAAGTAGATTTAGCTTAGCAGATGTCTTAGAGGAAACTCATATTTTTATGCAGAAGATAGACACATTATAATAATTAGTATAGTAAGCAACTGAAAATTGAGAGCTGAGAGAGATAATGAGAATTGAGAAATCAGACTGAATTTTATGGTATTTATAGCAACTTAAATTCGTATTTTGATTTTATCTTTAAATTACTGCACAACCTATTAAAGAAGCTTGTTCAGAAAATTTTTTTATTTTAATTGGAAATTTGTGTATAGTTTTTCTTATTAGAAAATATGTAGCAACAGGAAGGAACAAATATTATGTCAATATAGCATCGGATATTAACTACATCTACTAACACAATATAAACAGGCTACATTGTTTTGATGTCATTTCGCCAACATTTCCCCCCCAATACATAATAGCCATATTCTAACGGTGCAAAACAATTTTGTTAAGATATACGCATTTTGATAATGAAAAGGTTGTGAACAATGGTGTATTTTGAAAGACCAAATAATAAACGGCTTTATACAATAACCACTTTTTATAATACAAATTTTTTTAAGCTCAAAAACAATATATGAACGGTGCAATATTTTGCACGACCTGCGCTTTGTGTAAAAGTTGATTTACGTCTGTTTTGGACATGTGAAAGTAGATCAACTTTTTATCTTTACAAAAATTAAAGCCCTAAAGAACATTCAATTTTAAATTACTTTTTTTTATTTTTTATTTTAATAAAACTTTGTTTTCAAGATATTTTTTTACACCCATTTCCACATCTCGTTTTCATATTTATTCGACTTCATCCAATAAACTACCATGGGATGTTTTTGATTTTATACGTTTTTAATGAAAATTTTTATTTGAGATGTTAATCATAACTAAATTTTTTTATTTTCCTCATACTTTTTTGTTCTTTTGATCTTTACCAAGGCATTCATGATTCGTCTATTGTTGTGTTTGCTTGTACTTTTTGCGGTTTTTGTTTTACATCTTAAAGAGCAAGTAAACATTTAGTATTTCATTCAAAGTACTCTCTGTTCAGGGACAAATGCAGCTAAGCCACGCCCATATTCATATATATATATATATATATATATATTGATGCCTGGTAAGTTGTGACTTCCGCTACGTATACTAGGCGACCTGACCTCCGGGTCCTTCGATTATCCAAATTAAATATATTTTGATGCAAACTACTCAGGGGAACTTTTTGAATGGGTTTATCAAAAGAGGGGAAGCACTTTATGATTTGTTTTGTCATATATATACACTTATATACATAATACGAAGTGGCTTCCGCATATATAAGGCCTTATGCGCCAAGGCGTTGTGACGTCCATCAGCGTTGCCGCATTTGAATCTGGATGAAGTTTCAGTCGGAGCCAGCCAAGGATAAACGTTTACCTTCCTAATACTGCTTTAAAGCATTTTGAAGTTATATCTTATATGTAAATAAATAATTTTATTTTAAAGGATTTTCAGACTTTTAGTTAACCAAATACTTGCACTAAATTTGACAAATTTTAATTATATACATTAGTGTTATATCGCTCTAGGTATTAAGCAGATAATTGTTTTTTTAATAAATTTTTAGGAGTCCCATACTTTACATTTATTGTTAATCGTTTTTAAACCAAAATTCCTAATTTCTAATAACAAGTTTTAGAAGAGAAGCGTGGATTTTGAAAATTAAAATTTAGTTTAAACAAGGGATGCTCACATCATTGTTTAGTCACGTAGAGCGCTTTTTGTGTTGCAAAATGAAACAATTTGGAAATTTTGGAAATTATTTCTTTAACTATTGAATTTTCACGTTCTTAAAAAATTAAGATGTAAATTTTAAATTATAATAACCCAAATTTCAGTTAGTGGTAAGGAATAAGATAATGAACTTAGATTAAGACGCTCATGTAAGAAGGGTAAATTATTTTTCTGCCATTTCTAAATAGTTTGATTCATGATTAGAGTGCGAAATTTAGGACGTAAAAAAACAAGGAAAAATGCCCCACTTTTAGGACCTTTAAAACTCAAAAGTATAGGCAGTTTAAAACCTTAAAACCCCAAAGGATGCATTTTAGGCAACTAAAAAATGTTATAAAAGTATGTTTTAAAAAAACATTTTTTTGAATTTTTAAAAAATTAATTTTTCTAAATTTTAATGCACAAACATTAATTATTGTTTTATTTTGTTTTAAAAATTTGAAGTGTCAGAGGATTATCAAATTGATACCTAATAATTTTTTTTTTAAAAAGGACAAAATTAAGTATGATTAAAAGGATAAAAATGAAAAAAAGGGTAAAATAGTCATTGTTAGGCGAGTTTTTCTTCATTAAAGACTAATCACGACGTGTTAGGCCTTTAGGAAATATAAAATAGGGCTCAAAATTCTTAGTTTTTCTCACAACAGATTTTGGTAAATTGCCTTAATTTAGATCGAAAAGGCATTTGTCCTAGGATCTGCACTCGAAGCATGATAATTAGGGTATTTCCCGGCATAATGGTTTAATGTTTAACACTTAGAGTACCCAAGAAAAAAATTATGCAAGAAGTACCAGCCGGGTCCAACGGACCCGAGTGCACATTAAACGCAATAATAATAGGTGTATTTTCATTTTTTTAGTTTTTTTTTATAATTTTCGTTTTTATGCCTTTATTTTGTTTATATGTTGATAAAAAAGATTGATAATTCAATTTCACCCTTCTTGAATTTCGCTTATTTCACTATCACTCTGAGTAATTATTTCTACTATTAATGCGGTTTACACGTTAAATGATACTGCTTTTTTGGTTAATGGAATAAAACTCGGCACATAGTTTACTGGAACCATATAGGTTAATTTTTTCCAATGAGAATTAAAAAATATGCGATGGGGGCTGCTGTACACCCTCTTTAATGAGGGCTCTGAGGGCTATTTATACATGGCGAATACCTCAGCTACGTTGCACTTTTTGTTAATAAATGGAATGAAACTCGATACATAATAGTTTACTGGAACCATATAGAGTAATTTTGTTCAATAAGACCAAATAAATATTTAAGGGGGCGCTGCATATCCCATTTTTTCAAAATCTGATATTTACCGTACTTTCTTGTGAAAAGATCTGTTACTGGCGGCATCTTATCGTGAAAAGTATTGTTACCCTACATTTTAAGGGTGTCGAATCGATCTGTGACAATTTGGAATCCATCTGAGCAACTCCATGGGCTTAAAATCGCCATTTTTGCCTCTATAGTGCTGTTAAAAACAATCTTTCAAAAATTTTGAAATCATGCCAGTAAGGCATTGTTTATTAATATTTTTTTATCTCATCGTACAGAATATGGTTCCAGTAAACTATCTACCAAGTTTCATTTCATTAACCAAAGGGGCAGTATCATTTTACTGGACCCCTTCTAGAAGAAGAGTTTTACAACGCCGAGGGGGAAAATAAGGGTTTTGCACTCAAGGGATGCTCAAATGATTTCAGTATGGTCACATATCGATTAAGCAGCCCTGAAATATACGGATTCATCCAAAATACTCAAAAAAATAACGGCAATTCCATAAAATATAACGCATATAAATATAAAATTTATATGTACGAGTCCGTCGGACCCGTCTGGTACGCGGCGCTGCTTTTTTTATTACATAGGGAAGGAAGTTGATTAAATGAAAAAAATTAGAAATAGTGATTCAAAATAGGAAGTTTGAAAAAGTCACAAAATAACAACTCATAATTTTCAAATTTGAAGGAGAAAAACTGAATTGAAAGTGCGATTCGGGTCCGATGGGCCCGGCTGGAACTCTAAGTGTTAAACGAAATATGTAAATATGACTTTTTTACTTATTTCCTTTAAGGGCCATTTATAGAAGTTTTTGAGTTCTCGTTTCCATTTTTTATAAATTATAAAGTCGCAACGTTCACAACGCATAAAACACTCAAAGCACTTACTGTAAATATGTAGATTATTATAACTAGACGGGTGTTAGTGTGGCAACACCGCCCTGATAAGGAAGGAATGCGAAAAACATGATAAAACGGTAACTACTATAAAGCCCAGAGGTACAACAAAGATAGAAGCATTCTAATGAGATCATTATCAATGCGGAAGTCACTTCGTATAGCTCATTATGCATCTGGAAGCGATGCCAACGCCAGCGGTATACACTGGAACTAAAATAGTTTTTTTTAGACTTCCGAAGTACTTTGTGACTTCCAAGCTTAAATTTAAAATCAGACTCCTAACGACATCTGGATCATAGTGTGATAAGAAACATTGAAAAACGTTATGACTTCCATTTTCGGAGGTCAGAACGTTATATATGAGGTCACAAGGTATGTTGTATATATATTTTTGAAGTCACAAGGTACTGTTCACCAATATATATATATACAGGGTGTCTGTAAAAACACCTTACAACGCTTTAGGGTGAACTTATAGGATAATATTAGACCGATATAACCCAATTTACCTATATGCAAAAGTGCACCATTACCAAGTTACGGCTCTTCAAAGTTGACGTTTTAAAAACGTATTTTCTTTATATCGGAAGAACCGTTTCGGATAAAAGTTCAAATTATGGACAACGTTTTTCACTTATAGGAAGCTATAATTTTACAAAGTTTAGAGGAAAAAGATGCACGGGAAATAGACCAATCACTGAATCGTTAATACTAACAGTTAAATATCTTTTTAATTTGTTAATGAATTGTAAAATTGACTACACAAGATGAAACGAAATTTAAAAATTAGTAATTTTTGCCTCTTGAGATTTTATCGTAAGCCTTTTGGTTTTCTAGATATAAGGAAAAATGTTTCTAATAAAAGCTATTAAATGCAATAAAATTCAACACATTTTCTAATTTGCTTTTATTTTATGGCGACTAGATAATTTGTTGATTTTTATTGAAATTAATAGCTTTTATTAGAAACATTTTTCCTATTATCTAGAAAACCAAAAGCCTTACGATAAAATCTCAAGAGGCAAAAGTTACTAATTTTTAAATTTCGTTGCATCTCGTGCAGTCAATTTTAGAATTCATTGACAGATTCAAGAGATATTCAACTGTTAGTGTTAACGATTTAGTGATTGGTCTATTTCCGGTGTGTCTTTTTCCATTAAACTTTGTAGAATTATAGCTTTCCATTAGTGAAATACATAGTTCATAATTTGAATTCCTATGCAAAACAGTTCTTCCGCTATAAAAAAAATACGTTTTTAAAACGCCAACTTTGAAGAGACGTAACTTGGTAATGGTGCACTTTTGCATATAGGTAAATTGGGTTATATCGGTCTAATATTATCCTATAAGTTCACCCTAAAGCGTTGTAAGGTGTTTTTACAGACACCCTGTATATAATATATATCTAAAGGGTAATTCAAAATGCACGCATAAAGTAATTTTTGAATTAAACACATTATTTATTTGAAAAGTGATAATATTTGTGTTTCATTGTAAAGTGCAAACATTGACATTTTGTATTTGAGCAAAATTTCAAACAAATCCGCGGGTGTTTCAAAATGAGCGCAAGATATAACACTAGCAATAAAACACATCATTTACTCAAAAATATCTTTTCAATTTTCATTTTTCTGAAGCAAAGTATCAACATGAAATCTTGAAGATTTTCCATTGTACTCACCAGTCGATGTAATTCGTTTTTCAGTAAATCCCTTCTTAGACAGCTTGTATGACGTACATACAAATATCTTTTTCACATTTTTAATATCTTTCATTTTAACTCAACTGAGCTATTAATCATATAAAACGTTTAAAAACAAACGTAATTTTAATTTTAACGAAGTTTTTTGTTCATAACAATATTTCAGCCCGGTTAGGCACACCTTTTTCTAAAAGAAAAAATTCTTAACGTAATATCAAAAGTTTTTCGCACTTAATACGTAGGTACATGTTTTCTTTATTTTTATAAATCTAGAACACAATTGTACAATAACACTTCTTGTGTCAAGAAGCATCATTATAAAATAAATGTAATATACGCTTTCAGTACTTTTGAGTCCTTAACTTTTTGCACTAAAGTTCCTCTTGCATCAGTGTTTGATCACATTTTGATGTTGTATAGAGTATAATTATGTAAGACAGTAACATAAAGTTATATTTCAGTACACTTGAATAACTCATACCTTCCTCTTCTTCTTTAGAGCTCTTTTACATCACAAAGAAAACTTTACCAAACTTTCGAGTTGGAAAAAGAAATTGAAATGAAAAATAACACTATTATTGAGAAATGTAAAAGCTGGTGTTAACAATAGGGTGACTTATATGGTTGCTGAATACATTATTCTTTAACGTTTTATTTTATTCCTTTTGTTATTTTTAGTCTAAAAAAGTATCGCTATATTTTAAAAACTCGGCGAGGCTTTTATTAATTATTCAACTTTAATGATTAATAACTTCGAAAATAAGCACCTAGAAAAAGCGTCGCAATACATAGGTAATTTGTGTATTTAACTACCATCGTAGTAGTGTAAATCGTCTAATAAGGGGTTTAAATAAATCTATGCAAGACAGTTGTAGTTATTAGTAAAAAAGCTACGAGAGAGTTTGATCAATATTACGAAATGTTTCTATTCACTTGCTCTAAAGGTACGTTTATACTAGAGATTTTATTCGTTACATTTCTCTCTAGAATAAAATGTAATAAGTGTAAACCTTGGTTATAGAAGGTATCGGAGATTTTATTCATATAGATTGATATAGTTGAGATATATTACTTGAGATAAAATGTCGTAAGTGTAAACGGTACTGAGACAAGTTTTAACAGGTCTCGGATAGATATATCAAAAGTAGAATAGTCGTCTACTTTTGATCATTCTCTCGAGAGTTTCGATTTAAAACAGTTTAAGCTCTAGCTAATAAGCAAGTGAAAAATTAAGTAAATTAATTAATTAATAATTAGTAACTAAACAACTAGTTTACGGGAAAAAAATTTCAAAAAGGCGTGAAGAAATTCTTATTACATTTACGTTTCAATAACTAATGAAGCACTTCTAGGCATCTTAAAAACTTAAAATTTGGCACCAGTGCATATCATGTCTTCAACATTCATAAAAAAAGTCTTCAAGTCCTGAAAATCCTCCGGGCCGATTAAGGGGGGAGGGGGGACGCCGCCGTACTTTTTTTAGAAAAATTCAGACTTTTCTAGGGATCCTTAGAATGCAATGTATAATGACATCAAATTTCAAGTTCTTAGGATGCTTAATAGTGCTTGTGACTCAAAATCACAAGAATTGGTTAAAAAGATGATGAGGCAAATGCACACTTTTTTACAAACTTTGAGCTTTAAAATTTATTCAAGGCGTGGGTACTTCACAGTTTATGCTGTTTTCAGTCTAATTTGACTCCATCTAATCAATGGAATCATGACAATGATTCAATCATGGAAAGATTTTTATTTTTCTATCTCTAGTCTAAACAAAATTGTAATTAAATATCGACATCTTCTCTCAACCAAAAATGTCAGCACTTAATTCAGTAACATTTATGTCATAGTATAAACACTTCAAAAAGTTTATCTCCGACATCTGAGCGAAATGTAATGAATAAAATCTCTAGTATAAACGTACCTTTAGAGCCTTGACTAGGAAAATTGGACAGCCTGAGCTTTATGTGCTTCACAAAATTACGAAAGAAAACATTTCCAAATAATGCAGCACAGATAAAGAATAAAAAAGCTGGAAATTAGAATGGCCGTCTGCACAGGTCAACTCGTAAGGCTAGCTGGAAGCCAAACACTGTGCGGGTCGCCTGTGCAGTGTGGCAAGCCTGTGTTTGTCGCACAGGTTTAACGAATGTTTCCGGATATGCCGACTGGTATAGTTCATAACTGGTCTCTAAAGGCCGCGCCACAGTACAGGCTTACTTTCTGGTTTGACCGTGCAGGTATACCTGCACAGACTGCCTGAACCTTGTCTAGGCGCTTCGATTTGACCTGTGCAGGCAGTCTGAACGATATCCAGATCCTCTGGTTTGGTCTGTGCAGGCCAAACCGGAAGGCAAATGTTTGTCGCAGACTTAATACTACAAAAAAATCTAAAAATTAGAAGAGCAAAACTTACCAGCTTTCTTATCTCTTGTTCATGTTCATAGTCACATCGGTGGGCTAATTTCTTGGCAAAAAATATTTGCTTTGGGTTATCTTTTCTAGGGAGTCTCCAAAAATAAACATCTTTGAATTTTAGGGCTCATTTATACGAACTGTGGGTTTTTTAACTGTTGGAAGGAAATTGGTGTATTCCATAACGTCAGATTCTAAAAGAAAACAGAGATATTTATTATTTAAGTGAAAAATCGTTTGCTATGTAGTTAAAAGACTTTCTTTTAAATTCAGGCTTTAAGTTTCCTTTTAAAGGAAATTTTATTTATAAATAAAAAGCAGCAGTTAGAAAATTTTACTTTCATTCAATTACCATAACATTTTTCTAAAAAATTGGATTTTCTCTTTTACTACTAAAGTGTTCTAAATCTCATCACTAGGGTATCGTTTTTGAGCCCCTTATTTTTACGTTTTCTTTTTTCTGTGCGAATTTTATCATTATTTCATCAAAAATTAATCTTTCCCAAGAGACCTAGACGCTCGAAAACGCTATCATATTATATTTGATTACTATGATAGGATTGTTTGAAGGTTTACAAAAGAAAAAGGGGCATTTCATAATCAAGGAGTCCTTTTACGTGAGATTCTTACAAAATAGACGAATTTTGATAATCGATAGGGTTAAGTTTCAAGTAGAAGGAAAAACTCGCGTAATAAATTAAGAGATAAACAAACTTAATCATAGTTGAAAACAAAAGTAAAAAAAAAACATCCGAGATACGAGAGTTATTTAAAATTTATTATTGTAAGTGAGAAAAACTACTAGGAAAATATTTTTATGGGAACCTTCGTTTCAAATAATGGAATTTGTAAGTACGCATTTAGGATATTAACAAAAAAATGGTTGTTATACTGTGTGCGTGTAAATACAACATAGGCACTTCTTTTACGGTGCACTTGAAATGTAAATTCGTCAAGTTTTTTCAGAAGAACCGAAAGTAATTTCGTTACGTAGGTACTTTTACAACACTTGTGACAGCTATAAATCTCTAGTGAAATTCACTTGTAAAATTTCTTTACGTGCTTTGAAACAGCGTTTTAAAACTATTTTAGACTCCACTAGAAATATTTTGTGCAAAGTTAGTTTTACTATTTGGGCACTTAAACGATTAGGGTGACGACTTGTTGCAGTAGTAGTTGTCTATGATGGTAAAACAAAACAGTAGCCTAAATTTAAAAGAAAGCCTTTCAATATATTATTAACGACATTAGTTGTTATCAATCAGTAGGTACAGTCAGCCTCACAATTATTGGCCACTCTGGCTATACGCCAAGGTGGTTATTAGCCAACAACGACAAAAGGACATAAGGGGAGGTTGTTGATTTAGTACGTGTTGGCAAAATAAAGTTACCCCTCAATTTAAGTATGGGGTGTTATGATGGTTACATCCACAATTCGTGCTAAACGTATAGCCAGGGTGGCCATTAATTGTGAGGCTGACTGTACATGTCAATAAATTGCTTTCTACATCTTCGATATTTCTGTTTCAAAGCTGGCTCGATTTAACCCGAATTAATTGCTTTTCAATTTATCAAGAGAGTGATACACAAAAGGTAGGATGCTTCAAAATTTACAGTAAAATAATATTTTCACATTACAATACTGTGACTTTTGAATATTATTTGTACATAAGTAATCTCGTAAAGCCTTAATATGACCTTGTAAGACAATTTAGAACCTTGCAATAATTTTTTCGACAATCTAAATTGCAGTAGATTCATAAATAAACTTTCTAGACCCATATTTTGGTCTTTAAAATAACTTTTGAGAACCTTGTAAGTTGTAAAGCCTTAACATGACCGAATAAGACAATACAGGATCTTGAAATAATTTTAGTGGACCATCTAAATTGTGGTAGACATCTAAATAGACTTTCAAAGCTCAGTTAGACCCTTAACATAACCTTTGAGAACCTTCTAAAGCATAACATGACCCTCCTGTAAGAGTGTAATTGAAAATCGCAATTGTAATTGTAATTCAATTGTAATTGAAAGACGAACTGAGTTCACTTGAACGTACGTTTAAACTCCCATTGAAAAACTAACTGACCCTAAGACAACTCACAATTTTGAATTATTTTTTTTGGCCTATCTAAATTGTGGTAGACTTATAAATAGACTTTCTAGGCTCATTTAAACCCTTAAAATAACCTTTAAGAGCCTTGCAAAGCCATAACATGACTGTGTAAGAGTGTAAGATAATTTAGGACCTTGCAATAATTGTTTTGAACCATATAAATTGTAGTAGACTTACAAATAGATCTTCTAGGGCCATGTTAATTTTTCCTTCTAAGTCGTAAAGCCACAACATGACCCTGTAAGACAATATAGGATCTTGAAATAATTCTTTTGAAACATCGAAATTGTGGTAGACTTTTAAATAGACTTTCTAGGCCCAAGTTGGTCCTTAAAATAACCTTTGAGAACCTTGTAAGTTGTAAAGCCTCAACATCACCCTGCAAGACAATATGGAATCTTGAAATAATTTTCTTGAACCATCTAAATTGTGGAAGACTTATAAATAGAGCTTCTAGGCCCATTTAGGTTCTTAAATTAACTTTTAGGAATCTTGTAAAGCCATAAAATGGGTCTGTAAGACAATTTAGGACATTGTAATAATTTTTTGGACCATATAAATTGTGGTACACATTAAATAAACCTTCTAAGCCCATTTAAGCCGTTAAATAACCTTTGAAAAGCTTGTAAAGCCATAACATGACCTTGTAAGACAATTTAGGACCTTGCAATAATTTTTTTGGACCATATATAAATTGTATTCGACTTATAAATTAATAGACCTTCTAGGTCCATTTAGGCTCTTAAAATAACCTTTGAGAACAACCTTTACATGGTTAAAATAAAACCTTAAAATATATAAGGCACTAAATTGCGATTAGGAGCTTCTAAAATCTTTAAGACCTTTAAATGTTTATGTTTAGTTTAAAAATGGCGAACTTAGGGCTCCAGAGTGTATTTTCAAGTAACTAAATAATAAATTATCAAACCAAAGTTTCATATAGTGTAGGTTTGAGCTCTGGTTTCAGGTTTAAGCTGCAATCTCAAGAGGGTGAAATTTACAAGTATACTCTTAGGTCTTAAAAATTGAACTCATTCTGTATTCCTATAGCAGCAGGACCTCCACTCATGTCACTGCTCAAGCTATCTCACACTTAGGAGGACCGCGGAGATTTTGGCATGTGGAGTGGTACTAATTCTAGCCACGTGACATTAGAAGCTCCCCAACCATAAATTTTTTACTAGACATTAATCTAAGACCACTAGAAAGGTTAAAGTTCTGCATTTTCTACAATCGGCAGTGTCTTATCCAAATTCCTGGAATTCTTTATAAGTAGACGAAATCGGGAAAGCTATGTATTTTTTTGCATTTTTACCTAAAGATTCAACGATGATTGCTCTTTCTTCTTATCAAAAATCCCTTAAATTTAAACCACTCAACGTAACACAAGACAAAAATGCCCTGGAAATACCATCATTGAGAATTTATTGAATTATTTGGGCGATTCGAACAGGCACTTACTTGGCTCATCCGGTATTTTAAACGTATTTTTGAATTGGAATATTCCCTCTTAAGGGCTTAATTACCGTAATGAACTTTTGAAATTGTAATAAAAACAACCATCCGGTAAATTGTTAATTTTTCGTTAAAGATTTTGAAAACTTAATTACGAGAGTGGAAATGAACTGAATATTGATGCAATGGAATAAGGAAACAAATTTACAATTTTCACATTTTAGTGGAGTTTCAAAATGTAAATAAATTCAGGAAAAAGTTGTACAAATTGGATTATATACAAAAAATTGAAAAATGAATAAATAACGGTTACATAAACGTATGAAAATTGATTTTATTGCGGTTACAAAGATTTATATACATAGTTTTTTTATTTACAAAATCAGCATAAAAACGTTTATAGTATTATTTGTCTTTGTGTAAAAGGCTGAATTTGGCAAGTTTTTGTTTTTTATTTCAACGATGTTTGAAAACTGTATTCAGTTGCGTTTATACAGGGTGGTCTTAAAATACACCAGGAAACTTCTGGGGGTGATTAAACAAGTTAAAGTGTTAGAAATTCCTATGGAAAGGTAGGGGAGAAAAATTTTACTTCAAAGGTCAATATTTTTTTCCTTCCAACCCCTACTCCTCATCATCCCCCGTTGTTTATCGACTATAATAAAGAGTAGGTATACATAAATTTTCATGATGTTGTTTGTCTTTGAAATAAACTGTTAAATTTTGTGATGCTTATCGAAACACAAAAGTTATAAAATAAATAAGTTTTAAGTTATATAGGTAAAGTGCCCTCTGGCGCCAGGATACTGAATTAATTTAATCGGGAACTATAAGCCAGAAAAAAACTAATTATTTTAACTCGTATAAAACACTTTCCGAAGTTTGCCGTTGCATTTTCAGAACACTTTGTATTTATAGTTGAGATTAAGATAATTTAAATAGTTCGCTAGGCGAAAGTTTACTTGAAGTATTAAATTACTCATTCCCTCGAGTCTTTTTACCTAATAGTTAATTCCCTTAGGAATTTTAAGTTTAAAGTTTGCCAACAAACTTATTTCTTCAACTGTAAGTTCTATTCCTAAGCAGTAAATCCTCTGTGGGTAGGACTCGTATTCTCGTGTAATTGATATCCATTTCGTGATATTTTAAAATGATTTCTTGGCTTAAGGTTGCAACTTGCAACAAGGAAGAATCCAATAAGGAAATTTGAAATTAAATTGCTCTCAATCTCCAATAATAACTACTAACAATTAGCAGTTGTAGATCTTCAAGTACTGACCTTGCGTCTTTTACTAAGTATTTTCAAATAGAAATTTTAAAGTGTGAGGAGAATTAGAAAAATTATCTTCCTAACCCAGAAGAAAAAGATTTTTTTAACATTTTTATTTTTCAATAAAATTGTCAACAACATTAACACACTTTCGTCATTTATCCAAAAGGAACCTTTTGTAATACTGCTTTCCTTGGTTGTGAAAATCTTGCTAAAACGCTTTCCTGTTAGAATTTTTTTTCTTTCAGAATAAATAATAATCCGATAGTGCCATATCTGGACTATACAGGGTTAGTTAGAAGTATGGAAACTGCGATTTATTGACGTTAATATTCATTTTAGGAAGTAATGTTCAATATAAAAGTTTTTAGAAATTTTTATCTGTATTTGAGAATGCTTGAAATTTTTTTTTCTTCAATTGCTTTTTAGTTACGCCTATCCCCTAATTTTTTTAAATAGGAACGTATTAATTTTGTTACCATTCGATAGAGCATTTTATTCTCTTTATAATACCATTAAAAAAAATTTTTTAAGTTTATTTATTTAGCACTTTTTCGACGAAATGGCCGGTTAAAGTATTTAGGAATAGTAACTATATCTAAGCGAAACAAAAGCGGAGCGATAAACAAACTCCTGTAAGTAAACAATAACCAATGACAGTTAACTCTCTCGAGTTTGTTTATCGCTCCGCTTTTGTTTATCTTAGATGTACGTACTATTGCCTGCTATTCGAAAATACTTTAACCGGCGATTTGTCGAAAAAGTGTTACAAAAATAAAATTCAAAAATTTTTTTTAATACTATTATAAGGAGCAAAAAAATGCTATATCGAATGGTAGAATAAAATTAATACGTTACCTACGTTACCATTTAAAAAATTTTGTGGATAGGCGTAACTCAAAAACAATTGAAGAAAAAAATTTTTCAAATTTTTTCAAATGTAGATAGAATATTAGAAATTTCATTAAAAACTTTTATATTTAACATTATTTCATACAATGAATATTAACGACAAAAAATCACCGTTTGCATACTTCTAACTAACCCTGTATATGGTAGGTGCTCGGTAAAGCTCGGTAAAGTTGCAGTCAGCCAAATTGGTAGAATTTTCGCAGCTTTATCCGTCGCATTGTTGTAAAGAAGAAGCACATTCGACTGAGCAAAATTGGGGTGTTACTTGTCAGATATTACTGTAGGATTCTTCATTTACTGTAGTGCTTTTCGGCATATACAGTGTGATTGAAAAAACGTGATAATGCAGATTTCTTGGTTATTATTAAAGATAGCAAAAAAACTTATTTAGGTAACTTATAGTACTCAAGAAGTTTGTTATTTTGGTCAATTCAAAAGTACTAGTGGAATTAAAACAAAAGAGTAACGTTAGTTGGATTCCTTTTTTTAAATAGAACGTATAGATTTTTTCTAGATATTCTTCAAGAGTATCAAATTCTCTTTACAGTGATACTAAATAACAATACAATATTTGAAAAAATAAAGTCGTAATAAGGTTTTAAAAAATGAATCTAGCAACCCTTATAACCATAGCACAACAATCGATAACAATCAAAAATACAGAAACATCTCCTATCAAGTGGCATAAGTATTAAAACAAATAAATAACGACTGTTTCGATTGTTATCGATTGTTGTGCTATGGTTATATAACGTTATAAGGGTTACTAGATTCGTTTTTTAAAATCTTATTACGAGTTTATTTTTTGAAATATTGTATTGTTATTTAGTATCACTGTAAAGGGAATTTTATACTCTTGAAGAATATCTAGAAAAAATCTACACGTTCCATTAAAAAAAATGAACCTAACTAACGTTACTCTTTTGTTTTAATTCCATTGGTACTTTTGAATTGACCAAAATAACAAGCTTCTTGAGTACTATAAGTTACCTGAACGAATATTTTTTCTATCTTTAATAATAACCAAGAAATCTGCATTATCACGTTTTTTCAAGCACACTGTATAACTCAATGAACGTCTTCAATGACCCAGACAGTTATTGCCATCGTTCTCTTGGCGAAGACTGGGTTTAAGTTTTTTTCGGCGGCGGAAAATATTTATGTACCCATTGCATCAATTTATCTTGAGACTCCAAAGCACAGAAACTTATTTCATCTCTCTTAATAATTCAAGTTAAAAGTCAGCATCAGGTCTTAGAGTGTCCCATGACGTCTCGCATCAGACAACAGCCTTTGTGATAACCTGATAACCCATCTTGCTGATACTTGCTCAATCCTCATGTCAAATTTGACATCCAATAAGTGTTTATTCCCAATGATGTGACGATGTTGAAGACTTCCACATGACTATTCTCGAGTATTGTGGCCTCCACTTCCTTGCAGACCTCCTGACTTGTCGCTTCTGTAGGTCTCCACTCTCGGCATCATCCTCAGTGGACTCCCTTCCCCAACAAATTTTTTTAGGCAAAAAGTTCACGATATAATCTTTTCCATAGATTGGAGATATTTGCTCATGAATAAATTTCTGTTTATTGCCTTCTTTCATAAGGAACTTTATCACACTTAGATGCTCAGATTTTAATACTCTCATTTTTTAGCACTTTTAACTTCACAGATTGCAAGAAATAGCCGAATCTGATTCACATTAACTGTAAACCTTTGAAAGACCTGTCACTACTCCTCGTACCTACGACGTGTATTTACATACTTATAAAGGTTAGTCTCAAAATTAGGTTAAAATCTAAATAAGCTATGGGCTTTTAATTATTAATTTAATTGAAGAGGCCTTGAAAAATGCTTATTAATTAAATCGGACGATTACTTCTGTATTAAAAAATTATTTTTAGCATTATTGGCAAAACTAAAGTCATCTTCAAACCCGCTGATTGCTTGAAGTAATTCCAAACTAATTAATTAAAAAAATACTTTCATCGGAAAAGATTATTTTAAATTTTAATAATACACTAGTAAATTGCTAAGTTTTTCAGTTTATTGTTTTTAGTTATTTTTAAATTTTAACTAAATCTAATTTACTTTCTAAAAATTATCAGCTAAATGATGGAAACTGTTGTATTAATTGTACCGTTGCAGTCCGATGAATCTGTGCTGGTCTCTGAAATGAGAACATCAAAAGTGTCAAACGCTGCCGCTACACAATCCGCAAAATTCCTAATGCCAGGGATAATTGGAGTGGAGGGTGTAGTAAACCCCTCTAGTATATTGACCTGATAATAAGCTCTTATGAAAGAATTTTTCAGAAAACCCAAGAAAATTAATTTGGTTTTCTCAATGAACCTTTTGATACTTTTCAAGATATTTAAATAATCCCTAAGATCTAGTTTCACACTATTGGTTTATTAAACTCGAGGTTAATTAAACTTGGATTGGCCTGAAAGCTAAGCTCACACCATCTTCCCATTTCTTAATTTTTTAAATGTTTTTGTTTTTAGCAATCATCACGTACAACATGAGCTCCATTATGAGATGCGATCCCTCCGAAAAGCTCTGCTCAACTTACTATTTTATCCCCATGTGCTCTACAAGAAATAGGAATCTCCAAAAATGTAATTTCCCATGTTATTTCTCCCAAAGAAGATTGTGGTTGTAATCTATCAAAATATTCTCACTCAGGTTCTTCAGAACAGAAAGGCGAGTCGAAGACTATTACTAGAGTAGTCCCAACGAAAGAAAAGCCCACCACGTGACTAAATCTGCGGGAGGCGTGGCTTCATAACTCAGTGGCGACAGTACAAAACTAATGCGCATCTTCAACAGTAATCACGTGGTGGGCTTTTCTTTAGTTAGGACTACTCTAGCAATGTTCTTCGACTATCTAGTGTAATAATTAATAATAGTACAGTAACCTTTAAAAAATAGTGTAATTCACTGTTAATTTCTAAAAAAGAGTCCCCGAATTAAAAAATAATTAATGGAGCAAATATTAAATAATTTCATTACAAATTTCAACTTCAACCTCGAAATTCCAAATTTGCACGCTGTAAATTTTAAAAGCAGAAAACGCATTCGTCGATTGCATGTATATTAAATTCACGGTTGCATAAACATGTAATTTTCGAGCTTTTGGTTATAGGTTTACTACATGGGACTGAAAATGCAACGTGTAAATGACATTTACAAACACCACTAAATTAATTTGCTAAAACTTCCAATAAACTAATTTGCCACAAATTTCTATTGTGGAGGCAACATCTATTTATTTAATATTGACACATAAATTGAATTAACGACCAACTAAAATTATATTGAACCTACATTTTCAATATAGTCTTCAAAAAACGTTTTTAATAATTATTACTTTTGATGGAATTCCACAAAAATACACTTTAAATCTTCACAATGAACGTTCTTTAAATTAATTGTTGTTATAAAGTAATAAATTAATTAAAGTTTTCAACATCAAATAATAGTATTTTTTACAAAGAAATTTTTTTCGAAAGATTAATTCACTCGCCCCTACGGGGCTTGTGAATTAAATTCTATCTCACGAAAAAAACGTATGTTTCATCTCGAGTCGTAAATGCTATTTTTTCTACGACGATAATTAGTACATTTTAAAAAAATAATTCTTTTTACTAAAATGTGAACCGACCACAAAAAAACTGGTTTCACCTCATGTTGTAAATAACATCTGCTTGTAATAACACTTTTTCTCACTAGAGACGAAAATGCTATTTTCGTAACGAGTAAGTGATGACGAAATGCTTAGTTTCACATATGGGAGTAGAAAAACTTGTTTTAACTACATTATTTAAAAGATACAATATAAATGTGATTCTCTCTTCTAAAAGACAAAGAACGTCGAAAAACAATAAATTAAATTAAAACATAGAATTTAACAATAGGTTTCTACGTCCTAATATAAATTAAGCGTTTTGTTTCAACAACAGAAATTACCTAATATTAAATGGTTGTTACCAACATTGGAAACGAGAAAATTTTCTTTTCTAATTTGTTTATAGCGAAGCAAAAATAACAAAATGAATACTAGCTTTTCTATTAAATTGCATAGTTAAAGGTACATTTTATTATTCGTAGAAACTAAAGTAACTTTATTTAATAATTTAATAGAGAAGATGAGTTTTCTAATATGAACTAAAACAAGAAGAGCTATTATAAGGGGAAGTTGAAAACTTCATTATTAAGATTTAATTGCGAAACAATTTTACTGAAGAAATTTTGTGTGATGTTGTAGCTCGTGCCCTCATATGTGGCATAACAGAGATATTATTGTATACCTACTTACGGACTGGATATTAAAATTGGTTAAATACCTAGGCATAAATTTCTTTAAAAATACCCAAAAAGGATTATTTAAAAATTTTTACGGGGCTACGGGGCTTGTGAATTAAATTCTATCTCACGAAAAAAACGGATTTCATCTCGAGTCGTAAATGCTATTTTTTCTACGACGATAATTAGTACATTTTAAAAAAATAATTCTTTTTACTAAAATGTGAACCGACCACAAAAAAACTGGTTTCACCTCATGTTGTAAATAACATCTGCTTGTAATAACACTTTTTCTCACTAGAGACGAAAATGCTATTTTCGTAACGAGTAAGTGATGACGAAATGCTTAGTTTCACATATGGGAGTAGAAAAACTTGTTTTAACTACATTATTTAAAAGATACAATATAAATGTGATTCTCTCTTCTAAAAGACAAAGAACGTCGAAAAACAATAAATTAAATTAAAACATAGAATTTAACAATAGGTTTCTACGTCCTAATATAAATTAAGCGTTTTGTTTCAACAACAGAAATTACCTAATATTAAATGGTTGTTACCAACATTGGAAACGAGAAAATTTTCTTTTCTAATTTGTTTATAGCGAAGCAAAAATAACAAAATGAATACTAGCTTTTCTATTAAATTGCATAGTTAAAGGTACATTTTATTATTCGTAGAAACTAAAGTAACTTTATTTAATAATTTAATAGAGAAGATGAGTTTTCTAATATGAACTAAAACAAGAAGAGCTATTATAAGGGGAAGTTGAAAACTTCATTATTAAGATTTAATTGCGAAACAATTTTACTGAAGAAATTTTGTGTGATGTTGTAGCTCGTGCCCTCATATGTGGCATAACAGAGATATTATTGTATACCTACTTACGGACTGGATATTAAAATTGGTTAAATACCTAGGCATAAATTTCTTTAAAAATACCCAAAAAGGATTATTTAAAAATTTTCCTGCTTAGAACTGCTTTGCATGAATTCAAATGATTGGAGACCATGCCTCTGGTAAACCTATCAGGAGCAAGCCATCTTCGCTTAAATGCTAAACCGCACTAAAGGTCAGTAGGTCAGTCCACACACACACACAGGTTTGCCTTCCGGTTTGGCCTGTGCAGGCCTCCCAGGCCCTAATTCTCGACCATTCGCTTTCGTCAAGAAAGTGAGATAAAATGAATGGTAGTATGCCGAACCACTGCCGAAAATTGTCGAACAGAAGATTTGGTAACGTTTTAAAAATGCTATTTACTTTTCAAATGCCTTGTGCGGTCGAACCACGTCCGAACTGTTTAAAATCTCCAAATTATTATGTTTATGTCTTTTTAAAATACTAGCACCAAAGTGCGCGCTTACGCGCGCTCTGACTACTGTGTGATATCAACAATATGTTTTTGCTTTTCATTTAAATTTGCGTAATATTTTGATGCATCTTCGATCGTTTCCGCTTCATCTAAAACATGATCCTTAGTTTCAATCTCACTTATTTGATGCATAGTAGGAAACATCGTAAGATCAAAACCTTCAGCACCGAGAAGCAAGTTAATGTCAGCGTAACCTTTGTTTTGTCCTCTAATTTCGCCAAAATGTCTGACATAATCTTCTGACAATGGTTTTTTAAATTCATCCCATAGTTCTTCAGGATGAGTTGGCTGACAATGCATCAGAATTCGAACAAATAAACATCTGAACTGTTTCGGCATCATCCAAACTTCAGCTTCGTGCATAGCTCTCTTCCATTCATGATCATTTTCAATCAGTCCTAATTTAAGACATGTTGCTATGAAAGATTCTTGAACTTCTCCGTTTACTGTTCTTAAATCTTCAAAACTCTTTGCTCCTTTGATGTGAATTAATAATAAACGTAAATGAAATAATTCAGTTTGACTGGGACTTACAGAATATATTCGTCCAATAACGTTGAACTGTTTCTGACGTCTTTGCCAATGATACCCGTAGGTATTAGTATGATTATTGTTTTTTTTAAACACATAGTGGGTTGGTATGTCACCATACACGTACTGTGTAGCTTCATGGTCTCTTACATTTAGTGCAAAATAATCTAGAAGCATTGTTTGTTTTTCTAATGCATTTCTGATTTCACTTTCATCATAATCATCACTAACAATAACATTTTGTTGATTTGGTAAATGCACTGGTAATCTGGTAATGGAGTGGCTCTTATCTTGTAAAGGTTTATTTAATATTCTCCAAGCAGCTTCTACCGGACCAACGTATCTTGTTTCGATAAAACTACGAAGTTCATCGTGTTCAATAGTTTCATTAGTTGATTCGCTAATTGTTATTCCTGCAGCGTCGTGCCCTTTGTAAATGTACTTATACAAATATTTGACAGACTTAATGCTAGAAACCACTTCAACATTAATATGACAATTAAACACTTTGAGAAGATGTGGATTGTAAGGCACAACATATTTATTGTCACAAACATAACCATCAGAACGCTTATAAAAAAGTCCAGTATTTCTACGTCGCTAATTTGGATATCCTTGTTCATCCAGAGTTGTTACTTCATTATATGTTTTAGGAAAATTCTTTGAACATACTTTCTGTTCTGTTAAACACCAATTTCCACATGGACCGTGAACCATGTTTCTTAAAACAAAAGCATGTAGTATAGAATCTATTTCCGGGTTTGGTATTTCTGCACATATGTATCGGTCAACTACTTCTGAAATAGTTATTTTGTGAGACTGTTTTAAAGTTAATAACATGTGTGCGCATGCGGTAAACCCCGTTTTTGAAATTCAATCACATAAACATACGCTTGTACTTTGACAAAAAAGTTTTTATTTACTATCAAATCAATGAGAAATTTTTTTTTTGAGATTAAATACTCGAGCTACCAGATCAGGTCGATCTGAAGCAGTTTGGCCTTCCATTAAGTTTTCAGAAATCTCTTTCCATTTGGGGTTACAAGTGATTGTAATAAATAAATCTGGTTTACCGAATTTTCTTACAATTGCCATAGCATCTTGGTAATTTTGTAACATATTTCGCTGCGAACCTTGAAATGATGATGGTAAAATTACAATTTTTCCAATACTTTGATGATTCTTTTGTGCTCTTAATTCTAGATGATCAATTAACCCTTGATAAGATTCCGCACGTAATTTCTTTTGATTATTTCTACAAAAAGTTAACCTATCTTTTTCAATTTTGACGTAACTATCGACTATCCATTGTTGAAACAATCGCCGTTTGCCGTCCCATCAAAAAAACATTTGTGTCTTCGCGAATAGCCATTCTGTACTTATAACATGCTCGAGTAATTCGTTTGTTTTTTGTAGTACAACGCAAATCTCTGTGCCATCCAAGAGTGCCGTATGGATAAAATAGAGGATAAAGCTTAATTCTCAGCTATCCGAAACCGTCATATACGACGATAGGAAAGTTTTCCTATTGGTGGAATTTCGAAATTCCAATATTTTATGTCGTATACGACGGTTTCGGATAGCTGAGAATTAAGCTTAACCCTGGAACGACCACGCTTTTAATGTAACGGGAACTACCAGCGGGGTGGCACCCCAAGTACGTTTAGATAGGAATTGTGATACTTTTCGCTAATACCTTGAAGTTTTTCGGGTAATTCATGTATTTAAACACTATGTTACATATACATAACTATTAAGTATTTGAAATCAATAATAATTAAAGAATTATATTAATTAAATAACTGGAACGACCACGCTTTTTGTAACGGGAACTACCAGCGGGGTGCGGCGCACCCCAAGTACGTTTAGATAGGAATTGTGATACTTTTCGCTAATACCTTGAAGTTTTTCGGGTAATTCATGTATGTAAACACTATGTTACATATACATAACTATTAAGTATTTGAAATCAATAATAATTAAAGAATTATATTAATTAAAACACTGGAACGACCACGCTTTTTGTAACGGGAACTACCAGCGGGGTGCGGCGCACCCCAAGTACGTTTAGATAGGAATTGTGATACTTTTCGCTAATACCTTTAAGTTTTTCGGGTAATTCATGTATGTAAACTACAAAAAATAATTTTAAAATCTATTCCAACAACTTTACGTTCCTAAAAGTCCTTAGAATATAGTTTATACGGTAAAAATGCTTGGGGTGTACTACACCCCACATGGGAGAAACTCAAAATCGTCATCTCTTTTGGCACTCATAATTTAAATCAAAAATCTTTTTAGTTTTTTGAAATCAGCATTAATAGTTAGGAAAAGTCATAGAAGCACACGGCCGAAATACAAAAAACCACTCTAAAAAGTAGGCCTAAAAATGAAATGGGGTGTCGTACACCCCGCTGGTCGTTCCAGGGTTAAATCCAAGGTTCTACGTTACCATCCATTGTACTAACAAACTGCAATGATTTATCACTTTTGTTTCGCATTGTACGATTCTGGATCAGAATCTGATTCTGAATCATCAGCAGTTGTGGAAAATACTGCGGCAACTTCATTTACTCTTTGAAAGTTATAACGATTTCGGTCCATTCCAGGTTTCATTGTAAAGAATAGGTGCAATTCAGGGTCTTCATTTGCATTATTTGAATTAGTGAGACGTTGATTAGCCAATTCTTCGCTCATCTTTTGATAAGATTGTGCAAATAAATTATGTTCACGCATCAAATCTTCAATTCTGTTCATAACTTCTTTGTCACATTCAGTATTATGATTTAAACGAAATTCTACTGATTCTTGGGAATCTACAATAAAAAGTTGACCATAGGTTGGCATCTCATCAAGTGATGGATAAAGTGCTGTATTAATTTGATAATATATTTGACCCTGTATTTTAAAACAAAACGGACCTTTCCGTGTATTATTAAAAGTCATCAAGTTTGCATTAAACGATGCAAAAGAAAATGAGTTATTATAACTTCGAATACGTTCAAAAAATTGTTTCGATATTGGATGTGAACCTTTAAATAATGATTTTAAAACAGGGGGGAAAACAGGTAAAGCTTGCAAACATACTTCGCCGTGATTACAACAATCATTAAATGAATTGTTTTTATTTAAAACTTTTTCAGATACAAAATGTTTTGCACCGCAAGTGTATGCAAGCAATAGTCATTGCACCAATATAATTTTCGTTCACGTGAATTATCTCATTCTCATGATTAAACACGTAATTTGCTTTTCTATTGCGAGCGATTTCTCGATATCGGCGTTGATAGTTCTTAGCGTTTTCCCGTGAGCGTTTTATCAACTGCTCTTTTTCATCTGCAGTTCGCTGAATTTTTCTGCGAGGCATGATAAACAATATTTATAATGTGATTAACAAAGAAATTTAACTTCAATAACTTTAGGTAAAATTTTTACAAAAATATTCACTAATTCTAAAAGCAATCCCTAATAATAAGCTACGAATTTAACGTAAGCGTTATGGGGTTATTTAAATTTAAAAAAAGTTTCCAGTAAGGTCGAAGTTATTTTTCTTAACAATTTGACTTAGTTTTCACTTTCTGGTAATTTAATTGTACTCTTATTTTGTCAATATAAACAAAATGAAACTAATCTCGCCTGTACTCTAATTTTTGGCTGTATTTCTACTTGTTTTTATCTTTCTAGGTAGTACTCTTATTGTAGTATAAAGTCGAAAATAAATTTAACTTCAAAAATTTTTTTACGTTAAAATACGTAAAACAATCATTTTTTCAAACTGCCAGTAAGGTCGAAGTTTTTTTCATACAAACGAAGTATCCATTTTCACTCTCCAGAAGTTGAAAAATAGGCAAAGGTTCAACTTAGAGACTGGTGGTTTTAGAATTTAAAAATATTTCTCACTACTTGCTGATTTTATTACTTAAATATGATCTTTTTTTTCCTGATTTTATTACTTAAATATGATCTATTTTTTCCTATCATTTTGCTATTTTGCAAGCATTTTCTTGCAACATAATGTCCAAAAGTTTTAAATTAAAAAAGCATCAGTTTCGAAGTTCAACTTTTGCCTATTTTTTTTTTAATTTTGACAATAGAGCCACAGGTTTTGGGAAAGTTCAATTCAGAATGTTTTTTCTTTGTTTTTTATCAATAAGTTGCAATGGGATCAGTTACATCTAAAAATAGCTCCCAGCAATGTCAAAGTTACTTTTCTTAACGATTATAAAAAGAAATAATTTAGATTCAATATTTTTTATGGTAGAATAAGGAGGCAGTTAAATTTAAAAAAAATTATAGTGAGAAAAAATTAAGTTCAATTAAATGTAAAATAAATTGAAAAAAATTATAGTAAAAAAAAATAATTTTTTTAACATTAAATTAAAATATAAAAATTGAACTAAAATAATTTTTTAACGTTAAAATATCGAGTCAGTTAATTAAATCTAAAAATAACTCCCAAACATACTAACTCATAACTCTTAAGACGACTAAAGAAAGCGAAGGCGGGATTTAAAAAACCTTCTACGGCGCATTCTCCAAAACTATTGTACATTTTATAAGTAGATTTTTTCATAGATCGATTTGTTCGATTATTTTTTCAGAAACTAAATTGATAACAGGAAAGTGTTTCTGTAAAAAGTTATGTACGCATCTATTTTGTATTAATACATTTAAGGCATTATTTTTATATTGTCTGTGTTCCATTTATTTTCTATATAATTTATGTTAATATTTCCTATTGTTTAATATTTTCTCTATAAACTATCTTTAAGCTAATTATCTATTTAGGGTGATTTATCACTTAGTGCACAGGTAACAAATGCGGGAAATAATGAGTACATCCCAGCACCGTGCTGTGACCGAAATGGTTACTTCCCAATGAAAGGGGGAAGAGGTTCTATGTTCATTTTTCCTTCATTTAGTTTGTCACTTCCAAAAGTCCGCTCGTTGCAAAACGAGTGACTTTGAAAACAAATACGAAACGAATTTGTCGAGAATATCATTCCACGGGGTTTACAAAAGGATTTGCAACGTTGTCAAATTGCATTCGAGATAAAACGCTCTCTTTATCTCTCTCTGCGTAATGTGCTGAAGAATCACAAGAATTGACTCCCTGAACGATGTCCAGACGCTCCGGATTAGCACAGGCCGGAAGGCAAGCTTGTAGGTGTGGCGTAGGCTTAAGGTTGGGATTTTTTCCATTAAAAATAAATTATATGGTGCACATTTTGCTGATAAAAAATCTCTTTTTTAACTCTTTTGAGCAAAATTTAATTACCTTTTAATATCAAATGAACGTAGGCAATACTGAAATATAGAAGCTTTCGTTTTGAACTTGGAACAAATTTTTATTACATTGTTTGCTCTAAAAATAATATTCAAAGGCCAATATTTACTTTTAATATGTAAAACTAGCTTGCTTAAAGCTTCAACTTTTAAACACTGGAACGCCCCTATTATAAATTAAGTAAGAAAAAATTATAAAAATATTAAGGTAGTAAAGTAAAATCCATTTTGATGCTTTTAATTTAAAATTCCTTTTGTGCCAACGAAAGCCGTTTTGTTGAAAAGAGCTTTTACGATAAACGATCTCATTGTAGGCCGCGTAATTGTATCTATAGTGCACTAATTTCTTATTTTTGTATAACTAAGGGTCACATCTCCACCATTAGAAGTTAATGGTGTGCAATCACATTTTTACTCCCTACGATCTTTAAAACCAGGACCTTGTTTGCTAAAATGTAAAAAATATCTTAAAGGCAAAGGATGAACTAAGATACTGGTGGTTTTTGAATTTAAAATTTTTGAAATTGTAAAATAGGAAAAAAAACTTGATCATGTATATTTACTATAAAGTTACGAAGTGCATCTCTAAGCAGATATCACATCCTTAAGGGATTAAAATAAAACGATAATTTATAGTTGCAGTTGTACAAATTTGAATTACAATTTTAAAAGCTGAACATTCATTCATCACTTGAAATTTAAAAATTTATAGTAACAATAATTTCCCTGTTTGCAATTTTTTAATTAAATTTATAAATCACTCAAAAACAAATTATCTAATTTATTGTTAAAACGACCGTTTATTTCGCAAATTTTTGTTTCAACAGCAGAGCTTCAATGACAAATTGTAAAACGACGTGTTTAATGTCTCTGTTATTCTATTTGAATGACGATTTCCTTTTTGAAAAGTTACAATCGAGGTTACAATAGATCAATGTGTATGTAAATACAGGCAATTTATGTTATCCCTCGGCTACATACGTTAAAATATGATGTTTCTCTAATTAATTTGTTCATTTACCCAATACCACAGTAATGCCTCGATAGTTTCAATTTTCAGTGATCTTCATATTCCCCTACGGTACTATCAACAATGTACCTTTATACTAATTTAACCTATAGCCGTAGGAGGTTGTATTATAAATTATAGCGTGTAAATTCGAAAATGTATATGTAAAAATGTCCCAGGAGCAATAAAAGCTATTAAAAATCGCTAAAGACGTATGTAAATAGGTGCTGCAGCACAGATCCCTGATGCATATACGTTTTCTGGAGACGCAGTAGGTATAGATTAGCTTCTTCGTAGCATTTGTATAGTGTTGCTGTAAACTGCAGACGTATTACGACTCAACGCGTCATCAGTTTACATCTGTTTTGATTGGTCGCCTGACTTCTGAATAACCGAAGTTGTGTCTTCAGAAAACGTATATGCATTCCTAATGGCGAGCGGTAGGGATAAATTGGCGCAAATTTGGCCACGCCCCTTTAATAATTTAAATACATTTACTACTGCGTTAGTGGGGATAAATACCAATTTAACCAACGTTAACATAGATGTGTCTTGCAGTATATACGTAGTAAGTGACGCACCCTTGCCTAACCTATAGGCTCCAGTCACCCCAATTAGTGATGTAATTAATTAATTCTCCTTCATATTCAATTAGGAATAGCAATTCCAATTTCAAACCTCAATTTTAGTGCCTTTGCCTAAGATTAGTCGTTTGAGAAAAATGTAAAAATCAGCTGACTTTCATAGTACAACTACCATGGTTATACATGATCGCACCCTGGTAGTTACGCCCCTCCATCCGAACCAAAAAAATCTTAAATGGCTTGTGATATATGGGCTACGTTCGTCATTGAGCTCCGAGCGCTCGGAGTGATCTAAATTACAATCTACGCGTTCGCGATTAACATTTGGAGCAGCTCGATTGCGTTTTTCAATGGGCGGATTCACCGGACGTAACAGTTGTGCAACAGTTACCAAATCGTCCGGTGACGTACCCGCTACTTTGGGAACGTGTGCGGAGCGGTCGCCATTTTATCGAGCGCATTTCGTTTGCGCTACTTGTTCGTGTTTAAATTTGACAGATTTATTTTAAATTTTCATAATGTCAGAAATGTCGAACGTTAATATAATATAATATAATAAAATATAAATTCAATTTGTTGAATCAAAACTTCACAGATTGTCACTATGACACTTAAATAAAATTGGAAATTACCGGACGATGTAGCGCTACTAATGTAGCAGTTGGATCGGTATACGTTTGCGCTACGTCTGGTGAACGGGCCCATTGCAATCGCGGAGCGCTCGATATGCTCGGACTGTTTAGGATCGAGAAAAAAGATTTACCACCACTCACTTCGATACGTCAAAAGCTACCGCTAATATTTGAAAATTTAAATTAAATTGTGATTTGCCTTTAACTTTGCGGAAAACAAACACATATAAAAAACAATTTTTTTTATAAATTTATTTTTTATTTGTATCTGTATAAACTAATTTATAATAATTAAAAAATATAAATTTTAATGAATTATTATGACCGGCCCTCTACAGGACGTCTCTACAACTAATCGATAGCTCTACGCGTTCGTCATTAGCAAATATACCACGGATAAATCTGCGGGATCTGCCCCAATCTACAGATGGTAATGACGAACGTAACCATGATTGGAAGGGCTCTTAAAAAGTGTTTTTCAGTAGTACCAACCTAAACAGCATTTTATTCAATATGGTTTTTATTCATTGAATAAAAAATCGCTACTCTATAAGGAACGCTAGCATATAAGCTAATAATACGGATCGCAGTTCACTAAGACTAAAATAGCGATTTCCGGTAATTTTTTGCAATTTAAATGGTTGTTTATGCTCCCACTTATAAGAAAAGATCATTGCAGGCAGTGATAATGGAAACACAATAGAATAAATAAACAATTCTTGCCATTTGAAATTAGCGGTTCCCTCAAATTTTCTCCTGTACGCAACGGTTACTAAGACTCGTTCCTGATATTTTGTTTTTTAAGTTCTTACTTTTTACATCAGTAAAAGACATAAATAAAAGACTAAAGTTGTTAATTGATCCATCGTTTTCAGAAGATTGCTTCACGGCCGAAAGTACTTAAAAGTGAAAAATGACAACAAAAAAGCCTCGTTTGAATTAAAAGACTAAAATTAACTCTTTTTTCTCTAAAGAAAGTTAGTTAGTGCACATTTTGTATTTTTGAATTTTTCCACAACTTATCGCAATTTGTACTAAAAAGTTGTAACCGCTCTAGCACATAATTGCAATTTCAGTATTAAATTTGCTAGAAAATTTCCAATTTTCAAATACATTTTCTCGAAAATCGAATAACAAACGAAAGTGGATAAGAACCTCTGATGAAGTTTTTCTAACACCACTAACTGATAAAAATAGAAAGCTTACTACTACTTACTTACTAAGGTCCCGTTTTAGGTTTCTCGCTTATATCTCAAAACGATGGGTCCTAGGGAAAGTTATTTTTAACAAAATGAAAACCTATCAAATTTCTTATAGTTACAGAGCATTAAATTTCCATCACTATTTTAATGTGAAGCAAAATTTTATTTTATTACATTAACAGTTTAGGCGGACGGATATCCCAAAAACCATGAGAAATACAAAAAATATGATTAGGAATAGTCTTATAGGAAATTTGATAAGCTTTAATTTACTCTCAATAATTTTTTTCTTAGGAACTACCGTTTTTAAAATATAAGCAAAAACCCCAAAAATGGGACATTTACATGCCCTGCCTCTCTTAGCCATTTAGCTAGGACCAGCGACTTTTTACCTCTTTATACTACTACTCCATTAATACACATTGCTCATAAAAAAATTCCACCCTCTTCTATGTCCTCTATAACCCCTCCGTTTCGTTTTTTAAAAAAATTAAATAAATGGATAAATGGCAATTGACAAAAATGCGACTTCAGGTAGGAGAAAGTGGGTAAATATCGATTTTTGTCCAGTATCGACCAGTGCCCTACATCTCAGCGTAAGCGTAAAAAAGGAAAATAAAGCATACTACATCATATCGGTTCATGTTGCAAACATTGGCTACTCATAACAGTCATAACAAATGTTTGTGTCGCACATGCGCTTTACATTGCTAAAAATAAGTTTTTACATGGAATTTTTACAATAATCCTAAGAAGCTTGGAAGTCTGGACATATAAAAAAAAATTTTCAGATTTATTGAATCAAATTTAGAGATCGTATACAAAAAATGCGTTAAGTGGTCGATATTCACCCACTTTCCCCTACACAAATTTTAATCAAAAACTTAATGTCTAGTTTAAGCATTGCATGTTTGCAATTTTATGAAAATATGACTTACCAAAATTAAAATATCCCCTAGACTTTTTAATTTTCCTCTCGTTTCCTCTAGAAAAGAGAAAACATATAAATAGTAGGTACTGGAAGTGTCTAAGAACTTTGGAAACATTTCTAAGTTTTAATTTTTATTTTTTTAATTTTTTTTATAATAAAACCGTGCAGCTTCCTTAACGACATTAAATTATTCAACTTTCCAAACTTAAACCTCTTATCTTATCTGATGTAATACTAAATTATGAGATCCCCATGTTGAACTAAGAATTTCAGTCACCTTGTACAGGGTGGTTCGGGTGGTTACAACGATTGTCACTATGAGGTATCTCCATAAATAATATAAGAGCTAGAGCAAAACTCGAGCAAAACCGAAGTCATAATCTTGATCTATTTTTTATAAGCAAAATCGATTATGAAAACCAACAAGACATACCTACAGTTTTTGTTTTTACTTGGTTGTCTGTACATACGTACTAATTTTAAGAATTATTCATCTGAGTATTATTTTTCATTTTCATTATTTAAATAAAAAATTTAACAACCGAAAAGAAGCAAGACATAAAATCACCAATGAAACGAAATCCCTTATTTTACAATAAAAAAATTTGTTATTTTGTGTAAAGACGCTACAGCACAAGCTTAAGTATTGCTTAGGGAGTTGATGATGTAGGGATTTTAAAGGGTCCAAGGTACATTAGAAAAAACGACATCATAAACAAACTACGAAAAAGCTTTTCTCTTTGAACATCCATTTTCGAGAGTTTTCTCCAAATAAAAAGAAAACTCGAATTAAAACATTTCTAGAGAGACCCAAACTTTTAAGTTGTAAAAATTTTTTAAATTTCATTATTTAACAATTTATGTGAGTACGTACGTTTTAAGAGCAATTCTTTAAAACGTAAAGCTCAAGTTGGGTGTCTTTTAAAGTAAAGTACATCGTCTGCATATAAAGATGAATTTAATTTTATTGATATTGTAGCACCTGCTTTGAAAAGTCGAATTTATTTAAATTGTCCTGTAAAACTTCTATACAGAGAGTAATTTACTTTCTTATTTCGGTTATAAAAATTTAAATAAACAAAGCATTTATCTTTTTAAAGATTAAGCGATAGAACGAAAAATAAAAAGATTTAGGATGACACTTTTCTGTTGTGCCAAAAAAAACATAAGTACTTAAGAGTTTAAAAGCAACGATACTTGGCCGTTTTGCAACTAATTTACTAATCTACAGTTAGCATTTTTAACTATTTTGATAGGTGGTGCCAAGTAGAATTATTTGGCTTGTCACTTTCACATTACTCTCAATTTTACTTCTCAATGTGGGTCAAAAAACTCAAATTTCTCTTATTGTTGCAGGTAGCACAGTCGAAGGATCCGCAACGCCCACAATAATACTCCTTCCTTACGGAAGAATGTTGGTTGTTGATCGCACCGTTTTTACTCAACTTCAAGCCGACCATACAGGAATTGATTTTATGGAACTTAGTGCAAATTTGATTCGAGCCCAAAGAATACAAACAGGAAGTACTCCTAGTTTTCTCGATTCTGAAGCTACGAGTAAAGGTATCTCCCCGACCTCTATCGATTTTTTACCACCCACGTACGAAGAGATATTTGGAACAAAAACAACCGACCTTCCACCATCCTATAGTGAAATAAGTATGATATTAAAAAACATGAGTTGCAAAAATAGTGAAAATGGAAGTGTATCAGCTGGTAGCGAAAGGAGTGCGCGAATGTTAATTAGAGAAACGGGTAAATCACACTGTAAAGATAACGATAATTTGAACGATAAAAAAAACGCAACAAGTACAAGTACAAATGAGGAAGATTTAGGACGATATAGTGCATGCTCATTTAGCACTCCTAATTTATACATTTCATCAAACGCGCCGTTTATAACGAACAATAAAAGGGCGCAAGTTAATAGGCAATTAAAGCAACAAAATTGCTTTTCCAGTTTGGAAAATAATATTGGAAAGGGCGATTTAAGAAATAATAATAATTACGAAAATAGCGCACAAACGAACGAGGGTAATGAAGACGTTTGTAGCAGCAGCGGTTACAATCAGAACGTTATTGATAAACGTGTTTCTTTGGGGCCAAATGAACCAAATTGGAATTCTCTTTTAATTAATAAATCGAAAAGTAAGCGTAAAAGGAGATACAATCCGGAGCCTTCTAATAGTGTTCAATTTATGCCACCCTTTAATAAAAATCAAACAAATTTAAGTGATAAAAGTGAAAATGAATACGTCGATAGAGAGAGCAGTGTTTAATAAATTTTGTGTTTGTAAATAATTGTTGTAATTATTATGTCCGTTCGTTTTAATATTTTATAAAAATTTGTTATTGGTTGTTGTTTTATAAAGTTTATTGTTATATATGCTATACACGAGAGGTTCTTGTTCGGTAAAACTTGATGTATAAAAAATGTGTAAAATTGAAATTTATTTCACAAATAATCTCTTATTTTTCTTAATTTCAAACTAGAGGGTTGGCTTTAGAAAATAAGTTTTATAAATTTTAACTTTTAAGTAATTTTAAATCGTCTTTGATTTTATTTTACATGTATTAATTTTAAAAAAGTCTGTTTATTTTACATTTCCATCCAACTCAAATTTTAAAATCTTTCATGATTTGCTACTAAACCCGACACCGATTTATTAGTTATTGATGTCGCCTGTTTACATAATATTTATCAATATTTGAGTTCAAATTATTAACAAGGTAGGTACAAGCTTTAAATATCTTTCATTTATGAAAAATGAAAAATTAGTTTTCACGTAAACTGAAAATTTCAAATTAGCGCTTTTGACATTAAAGCAATAACAGTGAAGCTGACTAAATCAAAGCATATTCCATTCAGAGCAAACCTATAATTATTACACTGATTTACTGATGCTGAAATTCAAAATCGTCCAAGCCAAGTACTGCTGTAAGTCAACATCTTCAGGGTTTTCCGAGGGGTTTTCAGTCGCTCCAGTTTAGACCATTTCATCATTGTGTTTGTAGAGTAGAGACTAAAGTCTTCGAATTCGAGTCCAGGAATGGAAATAATAAAATTAAAAATCTGTCACCTCGAGGAAAGCAATAAATACCCTTGAGATTAACATTTGGTGCATTCACCGGACGTAACAGTTGTGGAGCAGCTACCAACTGCTACATCATTAACGATATGCGGTAATGTGGTCTTATGCTCCTGCTCTTATGTGAGCAGGTATCGACATAGTTCAACATAACTATAAATAAAATACGCTTGATAAAATGTCGACCACTCCGCACACGTACCCAAAGCAAAGGTAAGTCACCGAACGATTTGGTAGCTGCTCCACAACTGTTATATTCGGTGAATGCACCTACTGTTTAGTAAAGCTTTCTAATTCAGGGGTTCGGATCTCAAATTAGAAACATACATCTCATACGTTGGTGTCTGAATCATCATAAGGAGCTCAAACACCAATGCATGCCTATGGAAGCTGCCTACGTTGTATAGGGTGTACTCAAAGAATAATAATCTGTCCAAAACCGTCTATTGTTCTAACCCGCGTCGTTTGATTTTATATAAGCTCTTAAGGAGTAAAAAGCTTACGTATTAGGGTCGTATTACATGGACTAAATGTCGTACTAATTTGTTAGGACTGAATCAACTCAAAGAGCAAAAGCATGGTAATCTAAAGGTCTGTTAGTTTGTCTTGCACTAACTTACTCCAACTTGCTGCAACTCACTACAATTTACTCCTGCTCTTGACGAAGAGTGGGATATGTAGAAACGAAGACGGTTCCGAGCAACCAATACTCCTCATCAATAGCAAGAGTAAGTTAGAGCAAGTTGGATTAAGTTAGTGCAAGACAAACGAACAGACTTAACATCGTGCACGGTCGTGCGTCGAAATTTCTAGATTTAGATTCCCGTGCTTTTGCTTCTTGAGTAGATTCAGATACTAACAAGTTAGTACGATATTTAGGACTACCACTTTATTATTCTTCCATTTTAAAAAAATACTTGTGGTTACTCCCTACACTGGCTTTGACATCGTGGTAAACCGACTGATGTCGTCTTTATACCGTATACAACGAACTCATAAAAGTATTTAGGTTGCCCACTGGCAAAGTAACTATTTTTATACATAGAAATTTATCTTTGGCACCTCCCTCAGCAATGAAAAGTTGATTGTTAGCAGTTCTGTGCTCTAAAGCCCAGTGCCTGATGCCACAAATATGTCTTACCGTCACATACTGGGCTCAAATCTTATTTCTATCTATCTATAACTTCGATATTTCTGTCGTGAGCCTATAGACCAGTGTTTCCCAAGCTGTGCTCCGCGGGAAGGTAGCAAAAACCCATCAAGTTACAGCAAGTGCTCCGTCAAAATTCAAAGACCCCCAAAGTACCTCAACAGAGAAAAAGTTTGGGAAACCCAGCCATAGACTACTATTATATTACAGTTAGTTGCCTTTTGGATTTTGGAGGATCAAACCAATATTGAAGAAATGTTTCTATTCAAATGCTTCTGTAAAAGTCTGCTTCTTCTAACGCAGCAAGTTTGGTCACTAACACTACTTGAACTTAAGTGACATTTTGTAATACTTTACATGGCTGTACAAGCCACCGACTAAATCATTTCACTGAATCCCGCTTTTTCCAAGTGTTTTGCTTCAGAATAAGCAGCTCCAAAGTTATATAACACATTATGGTAGGTCGTTGATGAAATGTTCAAAATATTTTGCTATTAAACGTTAATGTGGACCTATCGTACTTCTAATTTCTAAGTTAGCCTTTAATAGACTGTGGGCCTGTAACCGAAAAATCAGGGTGATCGTATTCAGGCCTATATTTTGGGAATAAGCTATTTGAGTGCCATCGAACACGAAAATTTGGTTGGCTTCCAATAGCACTGGCTTAAAGCCTCAGGATCCTTCAATGAAATTGTTAGAGAAGGAAAAAAGTAAGAAATATGACAGCATTCGGGATGCTTCGGGATTCTTTTAAAAAGAATCGACAAAAAAATTTGGCTACTCTTTGGAATGGCTATGAGAACGTGGCAGATGGGCTGAAATTAACGTCTTTATGCTACACACTCGCAAACACTAACTCGTAACACAAACGATATTTGTGTTATCAATCATCCACTGGTAAAGTAACTACTTTTTACCTAAAAAGTAAGATTTTACTTTGGCATCCCTCTAAGGTTGATTTCTTGCCCTCCTCACCAATTAGAAAATTATTAGTAACAGTCCGGAAGCTTTAAGTCAGTGATTTAGGCAGCCAATCAGATTTTCATGGCCGGTGGCACTCAAATAGCTTATTTCCAAAAGATGAGGCTGAATAAGATCACTCCGATTATTCTGATATCGCCTGCAGGACTACAATACATGAATTCTAAATTATAAGCTAGAGGGGGCTTTATTTCCAGTACTTAAGTGACTTATTGAGTCCCATATAGTGGACAACCTCAGAGCAGCCCTCCCGAGGTATCAGTTACTGGACTAAACTCCAGAATTCATGCGTTTAATATCGTCTCAATATAATAACATTCCCAAAATTATTGTAAAGTTTCGTTTTCTCGCGTGCAGGGTGCACGCGAGAAAACCTACCCCCTCCCTCTTTTCAAAGAAGCAAAAATTGTTAGAAAACATAAATCCGTTGATTTTGTGTCCACATGTCAATTTTCATAATAGAAATATCAAAGACCAAAAGCAAAGTCATATTTCGTTATGGAACGAATAAGTAGCCGAGTTAAGTGCAGAGCTCTTGTCAAATCCCCTTTCAGAGAGCTTATAATATCAAACTAAAAACTAGGAAGTGCTATTTTTAAAATTGTGAAAAAAAGAGTTTAAAATTGGAAAGTTACGAAAAAGTAGGTGTTTAAATTGAAAGGTCGACATTTCAAACATTTCTTTTTCTCTAATATTCTACAGATTTTACACTACATGTCGCGTCGTATGTAACAACAATTATTTATTCATTATTTTATCACAAAGCACCCTGTTCCTGAAAACTGCCATCTCTATGCAAATACCTTGCATACGTAATTCGTAAACCACCCCTTTGTGATAGTTTTAAAAGACGTATATTTCAACACTATTGTATCTCAACTGCGATGAAATAGTGTACTCCTGTGAAACTTAACCTTAAAATTTGAAATCAACCCAGCCATTTCAAAAACAATTAAGGTCTATGAAATTCAGTCTTTAAAATAGTTCATGTGATACAACATTGTGTTCATTATTTTCTTTCATGTTTCTTAGATTCTAAGTAGATGATCTTACAGGTTCGTAAAACTTTTAGTTTTCATTTTTCATAGATTTAAGATTTTCCTATTGCCTACCTACTTTTACATACTGGGCTAACAACAGTGGTACCAATTATATCACGAAGGTATTAACAACGAATGTGTTTGTCACTTTTCAGCGAATAGATTTCAATATTTTTTACACGACCCAGAAAAACAACCACCTTTTAAACAATTTACTCTCATAGATTTCCATACGCAGCCAATTGCAAGCATAACTTTGGTCATTTTCCTTCCACACGTATGTTAAATGCTTACTTTCATACCATATGGACATTTCCTTGAGGAGTTAAGGGAAAATATGTGAAACAAAAATTAGACCATTTCGGCTTCACTCCATCTTACCATGGAAATCCATATAAATTCAACGATATTCAACGAATCAACTAAAGATATAAAGGCGATTGAACGATAAATCGTGAAGCTTTTGACCATTTTATTAGTCATCATGTGGAAATATGGAGCCAAAATAAAAAAAATGCTCATGTTAAATCACGATGTTCAATTTAAAATTGACCACATAATAAAAATTAATCTTGCTTGACATCTTCCGTACCCTCTATAAAAAATCAAAAACCTCTATGATTTTGTGGTTTCATCGCTGGAAAATTAAGTGGAGGAAGTCACTTGCTCAAGTACAAAAGCGACATGTTTACATAATGCAAGTAACTCAATTTAGCAACTTAATTAAGTTACTTGCGTTAGTTACTATGCATACATGCAAATTCTCTTTACTTGAAACCAAACTATGTCAGCTGGATTTTGGCAAAAGAAATAAGCAATTGTTTCCACAATTTGGATAATTAAATCTCCATATATTCGTAAAGTACGCTTTTGTATTTACCTTGTTAATAATAAATTAAATTACGGTCTAATAAAAACTCTTTTCCAAGTTCTCAAGCACTCTTTGTAACAGTCACAAAAAAAGTGTATAACTTAAGAACTAAGACGAGTACTCTTCATGCCTCCGGGTCAACTTGACAACTAAAATTGTAACTTCTTGTGTAAAAGTTACATCCCACAATCTTTTCTACTTTACAAAAGAATCCATTGTTATTAAAACAAATCTCAACGAATAAAAATTTCTTTTCTAAAAACTTGTTACTAAAGCCAGCTCTGTTTGTAATTTTGTAACTTAAAATGAAGGTTGCTACACGAAAATTTAATTATTAAAATTATGTGTTTGATACGAAAATAATTATTTGAAAGATGACATCTTTAAGATTAATTTTACGCCAACCTTAACAGCAGATATATTATCAATTGTATAATAACGTTTGATTGAAAATTAATTTCTTGCACGAAAAGATTTTGTAATAAGTGTAATTAATTTATAAAAATTTAAATTTTAAATTAGAGAGCACAAAGAATTTTATTCAAATATTATGTATATTTAATGTAAAAGAAAAATTACTTTTGGCAAGTAGAAATGAGAAATTGGCATTTATTAGTAATTGCACCATCTAAAATACCAGAGATACCTATCTAACAAAAAGATTTTCATTTTTTAATGGTGCTAAGTAATTTTAGATTGAATTGTTTAGAAAATTGGCTTTTCAAAAAGAATTAGATCGTAGTTTTTCTTTTCTTAAAAAGCACAAGTTCTAGAATAAAATATCAGTAGCTTTGTACACACAACATTTGAAGCGTTTTGTAATAGAGAGGAACAATTTTAAAAATAAATAATACATAAAATATGTACATATCTGATTGCTCTTAGATTTTCAATTTAAGTTAGTAAATTTTTTCTTCCCTTTCAAACTTTTTAGTAAAGGTGCAAAAAGTTTTTAGTCGAGATTGATAATTATATCTATGACACCAATATTATACTTGTAATATTACATCTTAAACAGGCTTCGATGTACATGTACATACATAAACATATCAATTTGTGCAAATTTCTTAACTATTAAAAAATGTTTCAATTAATTAACTGTTATACAGTTAAATATAACGGGTGTTTAATTAAAACCTTATTCAAGTTGACAGATGTGAAAACTAAAAAACGTAAAACGCAAGGCAAAATGACATAACTGAATTAGCATCAGTTATGATGATAAGTCACCGTCATCAAATATGTTAATAAAAGCTTATAAACGAAAGTTGATTAAAAAAACCTAGTCAACTATCAAACCTGATAAATCTAAAATACCTGGCAAAATCACAAAATATCTTAATCTAAATCTAGAAGTTTTTAATTAATTAATTACAAATCCTAGGCGAGTTTGCAGATGTTAGATCTGAAAAACGTGAAATGCAAGGCAAAATGACATAACTCATCAATGATGAGTTATCATCAGCATGATGACTGATGAGTCATCATAATCAAATATATCTATAGAAGCTTATAAATCATAATTGATTAAAAATCCCTAGTGAACTTGGCAGCTATCAAACCTGAAAAATCTTAAATGCCTGGCAAAATCACAAAACCTCTTGATCTAAATTTAGAAGTTAATAATTAATTAATTACAAGACTTAGGCGAGCGAGTTGGCAGATGTTAGATCTAAAAAACGTGAAATGCAAGGCAAAATGACATAACTCATCAATAATGAGTTATCACATCATCAACGATGATGATGAGTAATCATTTTCAAATATATCTATAAAAGCTTATAAATATTAATTAATTAAAAAACCTAGTCAACTTGGCAGCTATCAAACCTGAAAAATCTTAAATGCCTTGCAGAATCACAAAACCTCTTAATCTAGATCTAGAAGTTTCTAATTAATTAATTAAAAAACCTAGCCAAGTTAGCAGTTGTTAGATTTGAAAAATGTAAAATGCCTGGCCAAATCACAAAACCTCTTAATTTAAATCTTGAAGTTTTTAATTAATTGATTAAAAAACATATAAATGTTAGCAGATGTCAAACCTGAAAAACGTATGTTTTAAGAAATCACAAAACCTCTAAATCTAGAAGTTTATAATCAATTAATTAAAAAATCTAGCCCAGTTGGCAGATGTTAGATCTGAAAAACGTAAAATGCCTTACAAAATCACAAAACCTTTTAATTTGAATAGAAGTTTTTAATTAATTGATTAAATTAATTAATTTTTTAATTAATATATTAAAAAACCTATAAAGTTGGCAGATGTCAAACCTGAAAAACGTATTTGAAAAATCACAAATCCTCTAAATCCAAAAGTTTATAATTAATTAATTATAAAACCTAACCAAGTTCGCAGATGTCAAACATGAAAAACGCATGTTTTGAAAGATCACTAAACCTCTAAATCTAGAAGTTTATAATTAATTAATTAAAAAGCCTAGCCATGTTGGCAGTTGTTAGATCTGAAAAATGTAAAATGTCTGGCAAAATCACAAAACCTCTTAATTTGAATCTAGAAGTTTTTAATTAATTGATTAAAAAACCTATAAAAGTTGTCAGATGTCAAACCTGAAAAACGCATGTTTAAAAAAATCACAAAACTTCTAAATCTAGAGGTTCTTAATTAATTAATTAAAAAACCTAGCCAAGTTCACACATGTTAGATCTGAAAAACCTAAAATGCCTGGCAAAATCACAAAACTTCTCAATTTAAATCTAGAAGTTTTTAGTTAATTGATTAAATTAATTAATTTTTAATTAATTGATTAAAAAACCTATAAAAGTTCGCAGATGTCAAACATGAAAAACGTATGTTTTGAAAAATCGCAAAACCCCTAAATTTAGAAGTTTATAATTAATTAATCAGTTGTCAAACTTGAAAAACGCATGTTTTGAAAGATCACAAAACCTGTAATCTAGAAGTTTTTCTATCCTGTAATCTAGAAGTAATTAATTAATTAAAAAGCCTAGCCATGTTGGCAGTTGTTAGATATGAAAAATGTAAAATGCCTGGCAAAATCACAAAACCTCTTAATTTGAATCTAGAAGTTTTTAATTAATTGATTAAAAAACCTATAAAAGTTGTCAGATGTCAAACCTGAAAAACGCACGTTTTAAAAAATCACAAAACCTCTAAATCCAGAGGTTTATAATTAATTAATTAAAAAACCTAGCCAAGTTCGCACATGTTAGATCTGAAAAACGTAAAATGCCTGGCAAAATCACAAAACTTCTCAATTTAAATCTAGAAGTTTTTAGTTAATTGATTAAATTAATTAATTTTTAATTAATTGATTAAAAAACCAATAAAAGTTCGCAGATGACAAACATGAAAAACGTATGTTTTGAAAAATCACAAAACCTCTAAATCTAGAAGTTCATAATTAATTAATTAAAAGGCCTAGCCAAGTTGGCAGTTGATGTTACATCTGAAAAACGTAAAATAAGTGACTAAATCATTAACTTCTAGTTCTTTTTGACAACGGCAGTATTGGTACCACGATCCGTCCATAGAATCCTGAGCCTACTTCAATAAGCTTAAAATAAGGTCTTGGCTTCCGCCAAGGTCTATGATTCGAACAGTACAGAAAAACTCAATATGAATTTGTTTGAAAATTTGGATGATTTCTTAAAACTGCGCCCATTCTGTCCCATTTAAGGCGCTCTGGAATTTCAATTCTGTACTTTCTTTCTGTAATTTGTCAGTTTTTTCTATATTGGAATTCTCTAACAGTGATGTCTTGCCGAAGTCAATTGATTTTTATTGATAACCTTGAATTTGGCCTTCTGAGGATGCAGTCTGAGACCATAAATCATGAGCCTATTTTATATTATCCCTACCTGAATAGTTAATAAAGCTTCTTTTTTATGTTAAATACATAGATTCATGGAGACGTGCTTTAAATGAGGTAAAAGCCTAAAGCAAGAAACGATAAATTTAAGCTTTGTCTGATAAGTCAACTACTAACTCTTTGCCTGTCATAAAAATTTGTACGGTCCTGTATATTTTGCTAATTTTGACCACTACATTCAAAACAATTTTAAGCAATAATTTTGTTGTGATGTATTAACAAAATTTGTCGCCTTTCATCAACTTGAATACTTTTTCAATTAAACACCCTTTACCTATTAATTTAGACGGTGAATCAATATGTATTATATTTAAAAAAAGGGGTTGATGATATTCAGTTTAAAAAGTATTAACTTACATATTGATTAACCGTTTACCTTGTCCTAGATAGTTAAGGTTTAGGTGACGCTTGATTAAAACCACGGCCGTTTTTGCTTTTTGCTAAAAACTTTTAAATGAACAAAAGCTCATTTTATTTCCACAACAATGGAATACAAAAGTCGGTTTCAAAAGCAAACAAAATTACGGCAAACAAAACGAGCGTCACCTACTAATTAAGAACCTTTAGCATGTATCTATGAATGCCTTTAAGTCTGTATAAAATAAAATACTTTTTTTCTATCATTTTTATTTTTTTTAAACCTACAATTTATTATAGATAGAAGAAAAATCGCTTGCAAGTTGCCAAAGAAAGTGGAAAATTTAGATTGTTATACGAGCTCGTTATGTGATTTCGTGCAAGTTCCAAGGGTATAAAAGTAAAAACTAACTCTGATAGTTGAGATACTTCTCGGATACTTCAATTAGCAATCAATTTGTAAAACGAAATCGTTAGTGAACAGTTGAACTTTACTTTTGGTAAAAAGAAATCGAATAAATTTATAATTTCCACTCCGTTGATCTAAAGGGAGCCAATAATTTTCTGCTATTGCATATTTTCATTACAACGAGAACATTCTATCCAATAACAAATTAATAAAGATGACATGTGGGGCAGTAAAAAATAAGATCAAAGAAAAAGATTAACACAATTAAAATAGAATTTTGCTGGCTATAGAAAAAATATGGAAGTTGGAACAACCTACCACATTTTCAGACTGTAAGCAGCAGGAAAGAGGAACACCATCAATTACATAAAATGGTAAGATGATACTAAAATTTGCATCAGAGAAAAAGAAGCAATGTTGAATGATGAACTAAAAAAGGTTAAAAACAAGAGGCCATTATTGTTATTTTAATAGCCTGGCTAGGTTTCCATAAATTAACCCCATTTTCCTAAGTCCTATATTTTTTTAGTTTTTCCACTATACCCCCTCCTCACATTAGGTGTTCATTCACGTTGAATCATTTGTTAAAATAACTTGCAAAAATGTAATAAAAAGTAACAAATTAACTCAAATGGCCTCATAACGTTCCATGAGGACATTATATGGGATTACTTTACAAAAATACTACCCCTAAAGCTATTTATAATATTTTTATAATATCTCTCTTTATTTAGCAACGGTTTCGGATGATTAAATTTTACCACCTCAGTACATTATTATCCCTTGAAATATCAAGATTAAAGTTCGGGTGTTTAGAATATACAGACATTTATTCTGCCACAGCAGAACAAATTAAACGTTAAGTTTAGTTAAATTATCTGCGCTGGAAAATGAAATTAAAGATATTTAGCATACCCGACAGGAACATTAAAAAACGAAAAGGCATTAAATAAGTTGAAAAAACAATTAGAAATTAATGATCTGAAAGTAATAAAAGTTAATTTTACCTAATTTCACTTGTACTTTATTTGAATTCAAATAGGTTTAGGTATTATATTGACATTTCCGCATTTGTTAAAAGTTTAACTTTATAAAAGGTTAACTCGGGTTAACTTAAACGGTAAGATTTAACTTTTACATTAAAACAATGAATTTCTTCCATCTAATAGAAAAGTTGGCATAACGTCGGCCGTTCAGAAAGGAAAGAACGTCACAAAGGGCTTGAAAAGTAAGTACAACTAAAAGATTACTAACTTAAATGCGAAGAAGACGTAGGGGAAACTGGGGCAGGTTCGGACGCGGGGCACATTCGGACTTTTCAAAACTTCCATCAAAAGTTCGTGTTATTGCGCTGCGGAGGTAACGGTAGGTTGTTAGTGTGAAGCGTGTTGTTGACGGTAGTTTCGCGTGTCTGTAAAAACAAAATTTTTAGTAAAGAAAAACTGTTTTCCAAAAACCTGCAATAATTTTTGAACTAAGTAACATAAGCTTTCCCGTTTTAATTCCTCAATTAAATTTACTGGCGATTGAAATCTGGTAACTGCCATACATAAACTATAAACGCGTAGTAGTTTTGTTTGACCTAACATCAAGGAAAATTTTTTCAACCTTTTAATGAAACTACGTGCAAGTGGGGTACGTTCGGACAAGCTATGCGCCGGCACATTCGGATAGTGAATTTACGTATCAATTTCCAGTTTCTGCATTAACTCGACTTTAAAATTTTTTCGACGTAGAACCCTTGGCTTCTGACTCCCTCAAATAGAAAAATATTGTTTATTTTATATAGGTACCGGCATTGTTTTTTATCAGTTTTATGAATAAAGAGTTTTTCGCAATGTTTCAATGCTTTACTAGGTTTGTCCGAATGTGCCCCATATGCAGTCCGAAAGTGCCCCACTGTGGGGCAGTTTCGGACAAATACTACTTTTGAAAAAAAAATCTGTAACAGAAAAACTGTGTTATTTTATGCCTTTTCTATATACCGTGTCGAAGGCAAATGATGGTGTTACAAGTTGAATATAAAATAGGCACTACATCACTATAAATAACAGCGCAATCGGTTGTTTAAAAAAATTGTCCGAACCTGCCCCAGTCTCCCCTACTACCATTCAGAATGGTTTTAACAAAGTTTTAAGAATGCAAGTGCAACTGGTTGTTACGAAGGCTCAAACACACAGCTATTGTAACTAACGATTTTTACAGAGAAGTGTTTCAATCAATACACACTCATCAACCCAACAACAGTCTTGCCTTTTACCTATCAGTGGTTTTTATTTGCTTTCTATTCTCATGGTTTCTCATTCTCATGGAATGATTTGTTAAACGTTTTGTTGAACAATTTTACCTTAAACCTAATATCCTCTATGTCTACTGGATATCCTTTAACGCACTATGACTGTGTTTTACCGAGAACTTTTGTTTTGCTGTAAAGGTTGTTAAAATGCATTTAATTCTCCTAATACTGAAAGGTTTTTGCTGCGAACAAAAATTTTTTCTGTCTAAAATATGGCAGATAGCGAAATTAGCTGAGAAGCAAAAAATGTTTGATGAGAATGAGAACGAGAATGCCTCTCTGTAAAAAGAGTTTCAAGACTATTGGCCACACAGTCAAAAAAATCCGTGACTAAAAGTTCTTTGATGATAATCTCCACATCCACTTGTCATCATTAAAGGGATCTTTGACAGATTCAGCTCTAAGGTAGGTACCAAATGAACTACATTTCATTAGACAGTTTTTTATTAATTGAAAAATAAATAAATAAAGTACGCGTGCAAATGGCGGTGTTGTTTTGCTATAGTAAAGATTGTTAAAATGCATTTAATTGTCCTAATACTGATGGGCGCTGATGGGTTTTTGCTGCCAATCAAAATTAATGTTGTCTCTCGCTTTAAAAGAAAGTTTCAAGACCACCGTCAAAAAATCCGGAACTGAAATTACGAAATTTTGATAAAATAGAATGAAATAGAAGAAATTTGCCCCACAAATTATGTAGTATTATTGAAAAGAGGACAAAATGTTCCCATTCAATAAGATAGGTACAAACAACTATAGTTTAGATTTAAAAATACACTGCGCGGCAAAGGTATAGTTGAGGGCAAATAAAGTGGCGCATGATTCACCTCCTTTCAGTGTAAGAAAAAGTCCACAGTAAACATATTTCTAATTTTAATGCAGAGCTAGTGCAATATTTTTACGTGTGGTGGACCTGCGGAGCTTCAATGCGAATTTTTACTAACAAATTTTTCTAAACTGCGCTAATAATCCAGTTTTCTTAACTTACGTAGCGATGAATCATGCGCCACTTTATTTGGCCTCAACTATATGGAACATTGAAAGTAAAACTGCAATAAATGGTTTTTTACTAAATCTTGAAACACGTCGATTTTATATTTAAAATACACATTTGCATGTTACAGTAATTTTCGGATATTCATTTTTAAGTAATGACGTCATCAATATTTTTTTTAAATGACAACGAAAATTTTTTTTTATTTTTTTTATTTAAATTACCTTGATTTCTAATTGAAGTAGGTATAAAAAATTTTTTTTTTCAAAATTTTCTTTCTTTTTTCGTGATATGAGTAGGTACGTTATTCAATTGTCTAAATGGCAGTATAAAAAGGTTGATACATTACATAAGGAAATTTTGGAGAAATAAATTATTTGATATTTAATAAACACTTCTACTAAAAACCATGGTAATTGAATAACGTACCTACTCATATCATGAAAAAAGAAAGAAAATTTTGAAAAAAAATTTTTTTTATGCCTACTTGAATTAGAAATCAAGGTAATTTATTTCCTGAGTATCAATATTTTTATACTGTCATATTTAGACAATTGAATAACGTTCCCAAATCACGAAAAAAAAACGTACGGTGCCATTTAAAAAAAATATTGATGACGTCATTACTTAAAAGAAAATGAATATTGGATAACGATTTTGACATAAAAATGTGTATTTAAAAAAAATAAAATCGACGGGTTTCAGGATTTAGCAAAAAAACTATTTATTCCAGTTTTATTTTGGCAATGTTCTATACCTTTGCCGCGCAGTGTATAACATTAAAAAGTATATTTATTAGTAACACGAAAATTTGTTAAAGCCATGCGACTACGCTCAAAAAATGTCCTAAGAAAGTGTTATTAACTTCTTTTTAATTTTTCGGTATTCACTATTAATTTTTGGTAAAAAAAATGAGACGGAGAATTCTCCATTAATTTTTCCATGGAGCTTCTAGTTCAAAAACATCCAAATTTCCCCACTCTTTTGTACAGCGGAATTTAGTAATTTTATCAGAGGAATTAAATTTTTAAAATTAACAAAATTCAATTATTGACTACAAAAATTTAAAATTAACTATAAAATAATAATTTTATCACCTTGCATTGCGATAACATCCACCTGCTTGATGTTGCTAAGTTAAGACAATAATAATCGTAGAAATGCACATTGAGAGAATTTAAGGGTAAACAAATATCGAAAACTGTTATAAAAATAAAAAGTTTAACTTACCTTATGTAATCAATCAATGAGCTCGATATGAATATTTTCCATTTCAAACAAATTTTTTTAATTTCTTCATTACCGGCAACAAATAAACACTCCACTCAAATTGTTTACAAAAAGTAGTACTAAACTGCACACATTTTGAACGCTTTATCTCTGTTCCATTAGAATCATTCATAGATGAATGAATTAATATAAAAAAAGTTTCTTTCACTGTTAACAATATTTAAAATCAATTGAATGTTTTTATGTTTGTCTTTACAACATTAAATAACTATTACAATTGTTAACGAAAGCACCATTTTGTATGATAATTTTAAAATTGTCTTAAAATGCACAGTTTTTACACGTTTCTAATAGTTATTTATTCACTTACACGAGATGACACACACTGAGATTTAATTTAATGCCGATTTAAAGTAAATTAAATTAATCATTTATTAAAATTATTATTAATAATTTAACAAGTTCAAACACGCAACCACACGCAACTCGGACTAAATCATGCACGGCCGCGCGCGGCTTCGTTAATCAACTACGTTCGGCGATGCTCGTACTAATCACAATCGCGACGTGAGTCAAAGCAATACAACATGATAAATCTAATTTATAAAAAAAGTTTTTAAATCCTTATTTTTCAAAAATATTCTTTTTGTGGTGTAGTTAATATGCTTTCAAGAACCACTTAAATTAGTTAATACTTTTAAAGTAAAACTTAATTTTATAATTAATTCCTATTTAAATAAATTTGGGTTTTTAGCTCCTGTTTTTAGATTTTAAACCATAGCCAACTTTGTTAACTAGAAACAGTTTAAAAAATACAGGTTGTTAATGAATTACGAGAACAAACAGTTAAGGGTGCTAAAGTAGTTTTCAGATCTAATTGGGCATCTTTTTCTACAGCTTTCTCACTTGCTTTTTAACGCATTTGAGGTCGTTTAGATCTGGCAAGTAGGGGAGACCGGGGACAATTGAAACATTTTTAATTGTTTTTAATTTTTCTCCGCTGCTATCATGATTTTAAAAAATTTAATGTGTTCTATAGGGACCTCAGTCTTTCTAGTTTCTATTTATATTATTTCGTTAATTTGTAATGATATACAAAAAAGATATTTCAAAAACAGTTGAAGTGGACGAAATGTTTCATTCGTCCCCGTGGCTGGGACGGTTGAAACATCTATCTGGGACAATTGAAACGAATTTACATTAGGTGATTTCATAGTTCAAACATTACTCTGGTCAACAATTGTGACAAATATAATTCTTCTGGACGAGTGCACTTATCATAACATCATTTTTTACAATCCACGCCTTTCCCGGACGGCTACACAGCTATATAGTTCGAAACAAACTAAACAAAAATATTTGTGCTCCTCTGTATCACTCTGCATGCGTTGATTATGTTTAGTATTATTTGGCTGGTGTTTTGCTTCCTATCATAAAACTTTTCCTAACTTTCTTTTTTTTAAATCACGTTCCCCTTGTATAACATGTTTCAATTGTCCCCATCGTGGTTTGTTTCAATTGTCCCCACAGCACATTTTTATACAATCATTCAAATATTTTCTTACTCTCATATTACAGTGATAATTTGAACTGTTTGAACTAACGACAATACATCAAATAGCAAAATAAAAATGGTTGAAAGTTGATACTTATTGATTTTATTTCATAGTAACTTTTTTTGCACTAAAAACACTTTATTAATAATAAAACGATATTGTTTAATTGCAATAGCTAATTGTCTGGTCAGTCTAAGGAGCATGTAAATACTGTTCTAACGAAACATTTGCGTACAAATTTAACCACGAATTCCGCTCATTATGACGACGTTTCAATTGTCCCTTGTTTCAATTGTCCCCGGTCTCCCCTACTCTACAGGGCAATTAATAGTCCAATTATTTTTTGACATGGTTTATTAATTACATTAGTAACAGTTACAGTAATGGAACACACTAAAAAAATAATTACTTAAATATAGGTACAGCTACAGGTATAATATTTTAATCTGAGGAGCGGTAGGGATAGTTCGCGCAGGTTTGGCCACGCCCCTTTAATAATTTAATGCGTTGACTTCGGCGTTGGAGGGGAAAATAACAATTTAGGTATCTGCGCAACCCCTCATCTCGTCAGCTTAAAATATTGTACCTCTAGGTACATTTCTTTTAAGTAAAAAAATTATTTTTATGGTTTAAGTTTACTAAGAATCCACGGGATGTAACTTGTTACTCGAGTGTATATAATTGGAATATTTTCTGCTCCACATTCAAAACCAGCAGAAAGTATTCCAAAAGCATACCAATTAGACCTATCCCCATCTTCTTCAAATTTCATCAATGCAGTACCGTCAGATTTTTCACACAAACTTTGATTTTTAATTCCTCCTGCACAGATATGTTTTAAATTTATTTCGGTGTAGTTGCTATAAGCAGTTGCACATTCCATATGCGTTTTCACTGGTACCTAAAAAATAATTAGACATATTAAAATTTACAAGGTCGTATAAAAAATCATATGTATGACAGTGACAATGCATTCTTTTAATAATAGACCATAGACTTTAATTATTTTAGATCATATGAGGCAGATTACAGAATTCAAAAAAACACATAAAACTCCCAACAACAGTAATGGAAAAATAGTATATTATAATACAAGTGTGTAAGAAAGACTTTATCGCATTAGCGACGAAAATTACAAGCACGAGCTTACTAGAAGTAGTAAATTGATATTCAATCAATTGCATGGCGGAAAATGACATTTATAAGTTCATTAATTCGTCAACTAATAGCAACGTAAGTATATCAAGATCAGATGAGACAAGGTAAAAACATGCACAGTTTAATTTATGTACTGCTTTGGATTCAAAGCATTGAAAAATAAACCTCTAAATATTTCTTACTTTTAATTTGGATTTGATTTTAGTACCGCTATGTTCCTCTGGTGTTATTCCCCAACCGGCTAGTATCATATTAGTATTTTCGAAGTTTTTGTTTATTAAATTATCTGATATTGGTAAACATATTGGTTTGATGTAATCTAAAATAATAAAATAGCTTTTTAAGAAATTTTGAGTGTTCTATAAGATTAAGTACCTGTAAAATCAACTGCTCGTTCTAAACGTATCAAACCAATATCTATAAAGACAGGCTCACTAAAATCAGACTTGTATTCTTCGTGAATAATTCTGTCCATTATTAATACGTCTATTGAACTATAGTTAGGTGCACATTTCTTTCTACTTCCATTATTGACACAGTCGGGATTTGTATCGAAATTGTATTCGCCCAAACGAACTATATCACTAACATATTATACGTTTTAACTTTTTTACGAAAAAGAACTGACTAACGGCCAATATACTCACACTGTGCGCCTCTCGTCTCTGGAATTGTTTAAAAGACAATGTGCAGCTGTTAACACATATCTATTACTAATTAACACACCTCCACAAATATAATTATCTAGAAATTATATTTTAAATCGTTTAATTTGGAAAATGAAGCAAAACGTACTTTTCTCCGTCACCTCCCAAAAAGAAGAATGAAGCGTAACCAACCACGGAAATTCGTTTAAAGCCGCGTTGGTAACTACATTAATAGCAGTATATTCTGATGGTTGAGATATACCACATACTCCTTTACTTGGTAATAAATACAAAATAGGCGCATCTATAAAAATAATTTAAAACTTGTGATAAAATGTGATATTTAGATTTTATTACCCGAGCAATTTCTTGGTTCAGGTTTCCAGTTACCCTTTACGCAAACTGAAAATATCGAGTTTGATGTTTGTTCGTTACTGCACCTTGTAGTTAAAATATCAAATGAATCTGCTACGCCACTAACTTGAAGTGAATTTTGAATGCCTGATTTCCTAAAAAAAAATGAGTCATGAGACACCCCTCGTGTGGTGTGGGATGCCGGGTTAAACTGCATTAAGAATAGAAGTTTTAACCAAAGTTTCGTGGACGTACTAATTCTTTTGTTGTTGTACTAATAGCTCTGTGTAGTTACATTTTTTAGAGCTCTATGTACTTATGTATTTTATGGTGTAAAATTATATAATACCTTGAAGATTGTAGATAACGAATTACATGCTCCGAAAAATGAGGAATTAGACAACGTAAACTAGACGTTGTAGTTGATGGAATGGTTACAGGTGAAGATATAGCTGGAGCTCTAGAGGTAGACGTATTAGGTATAGACGTTGTAGTTGATTGAGTTATTGCAGATGGTCTCGAAGAACTAGAGGGATACTTTGAGTTTATAGAAAGAGATGTTACTGTAGACGTATCTGGATATGGTCTACGTCTGTTACGAACACTATTTATGAAATCTAAATGTTCAGAAATTAAAGTGTATATTCCATATTGGTTAGAATCGCATTGTCTTTCTATTGTAGCTGGGGAGGTACTAACTATACCTCTTATGAAATATCTCCCTGTAGATCGCTTAGGAAATGCTAATCCTCCACCACTATCACCTTCACATATACTAGTCCCTAAAATTTAGAAAAAAATGAAAAATAAGTTTAGAGATTTGTTGATTAATAATGGAAGAGGTTTATAGACTAATTAATTTTTTTGTGGAACACTTTAGAACCCATCTGATTAATTTATCAATAATCAACTACTTACCACTATTCAAATATCCTCCACATATTTTATCTTGGCGTAAGTAAGTTTGAAATGCTCTTGGTACACTGTCATAACATTGATCAAATGGTATAAATGGAATGCTTAATTCTTTCAACTCGTCTGACAAATGTAGACCTTCCACTGTGTATCCCCATCCCATTACCTATAAATATGGTGAAACGTTTTAACAATTGCAATTTGTATGTTTGTATAGAAAACATACTGTGCCGTAGTTATTAGGTGTTAGTTGTTGATTTTCGAATTGATTGCCCCAGTCTACGCACACTGGTTGGACAGCTTCTGTTAAAATTAATAGTTTTGCTAAAACGACTACTGCAATATCAGCTTGGTATTGTAATTTAGAGCCTTTATAACGTGATGGAATGTGAATGGAATCTATCTAAAATGTCACATTATCTTCTAGTACCTATAAAGTATGCCAAAATTGGTATTACCGTAGAATATTGATAGTGTTCATCTCTAGGATCGCTATATTCACGATAATATTTACCAGCTGCAATCAAATAATTTTCTTTGGGGTATAGTTGACCAGTGGCAAGATTCGTAAAACAATGTGCAGCTACAATAAGTTTACAATTTAATTGTCAAAAGTAGAAGTAATGGTTGCATCATTTATACCAGATAAAATAATTCGTTGTGTTATAATGGCTCCTCCACATCTATAATCCTTCTTAGCATTATAAACTCCAACGTGCCAAGGATAGTCGCCCAATTTAGCATTTGTTCCGTTAATAATGTTAGTACGTCCTACAGGATGTTTTTGACCACAAACTATAAACAAAAACAATATAGTAAAGCCTAGATTCCAAATAAGTTTTGAAGATTAAGGAAAATATGTTAAACATAATAGCGTTTTAATACAAAATTATAAATTTCTCACTTGGATAACACTGGGGTATTCCATTCCAATCGCCATCTTCGCAAAAACGGTAAGGATTGTTTTCTAAACTAGATTCTTCGTGAAAAACTTCACACCTAAATGTGGCTACAGTACCCTCAACTGGATTTTCACAACTTTTTAGAGCCAAGTCATTAAATGAGCATTGAACTTCCGTAGTTGCGGTGGTACGTAAGGACTTGCATGTACCTAAAAACAACACGTTGAGCTTACGTTTATGTAATATTTAATTAGTAGTGCGTACGAGAGCATACGCCAGGTGCTGGTTCCCAAACGCTGTTTACACAGAAAGAACCAAAAATTTCTGGTGGTGAAGGCTTATAAGTTCCATCACATTTTAAATACAAAACAACCACAAATTCTGGCACATAGTCTCCTTCTTTGTATGTATCAGCGTCGTCTCCTCTAATGGCATACTTTCCATTTGGAGGATTATTGGGTATTTGGCAACCTCCACTACAATAAATAAATTATTGCTTAACTTGAGATAATTTTTTTTAACTATACTATGTACTTACTTGACTGCCTGTCTTCGGTTTCTACTTATATTTTGAAAGTTGTGCTGAATATTTGAAACATAATAAGAATTGCTGAAGTTTATTATACCTAAAAATTATGTTTAATTACAAATTATAATGTTTGGCCTTATGCACACACAGTTTCAAGACATTTTTAGTTGAGAAAAGCGCTTTCGATCTTATTTTAAAAAGTATGTAATTTAAAAGTTGTAATAATGAATGACGTCAATAACTAATCGCATTGTTAAAATCTTTTACTGCAGCATAGGTCAGATTATCACAAAAATAATTAATAATTGAGAACTTTACATTTTCTGTCTCTCAATTAAAGAGTAAAAATTTATTATTTACTTACCTAAGATCAAAATGAATGTACGAAGAGTGGTCATAATTTCATGTAGAAATTTTTAGAGTATTCCCAATAACCTGGTTAATAATTTTAGTTTAAAACAAATATTCAATTCAATAAGATTCTTTACTTGCTGACCTCGCTAGTTTAGTCCCACAGTTGAAAATCCACATAAACGGTCAGTTTCACTGCGAATTTACGTTACAGGGTGTTTAAAAGTTTTAAAAATTCAACAATGAATTCTCTACAAGAAAGTGCATCACTGTATACAAGTTTCAAAACGCCCTTGTAACTACTTACATCCTTATTTTGGTGTACATACAGAGTGTAAACAGCTTTAATCTTAACCCTGCTCCAAACCTCACACATCAACGATATCGTTAACTGCGATTAATATAGAAAAATAATTTTTATAATTAGGTAATCCATATACTTAAAACTCGAAGGCTTTTCTTTAGGGGTAATTATAGCGAGTTTCTACTAGACCGATTGATTTTGATTAAATGATGATTTTCTTTAAATCCAAGCTCTCGACCAACAGATATGTCACCAATATTTTTTTTTCAAATTATCAATTTCGTACATAACACTTTTTTATATTTTTTACAATATATTTACGTAATAAAATATTCAATTTTATAATTTAAAATAATCCAATTTTATAAATTATAAGTGAAAATAAACGTAGATATTTGGTTTTATACGATAAGGATTGGCACATTTGGTGCCCCTTTGGCTTAGTTATCTTTAAGATTAGATTTATTATTTTTTTATAATAATAGTCAACGTGTTTTCTAATTTTGTTCATACTTTAAGTGAGCCAAATATTAATTTGTGATGTAGGTAACTAATTTAGTACTTAGTTCAAAATTTTGTGAGGAAAAGGGCAATATTAATTAACGTTATTTAATAATGAAATAAAATGTTTTTGAATATTAGGGGGTTCGGTAATTAGCATTTTATCTCCAACAACGTCCTGCTACCCTGTTGTTACTAACTAATAAATGAAAACCCCTGTCACGAGGTTAATATCATAGAAAGACAATCAAAAACTACGATTTAAATAATGCAGCAATCCTCTTGGCTGTTTCTTCAATTAATGAAGTTTTTTAACTTTTTCCAATCCAAGAAAAAGTTTTTTTTTATTTCTCGACGTATTGAGTCCTCCTGATTCCAAAAATGAAAAGAATTTATTTTCCATTTTTTGATAAAAAAAATGTCTGTATGGATGGGATGCCCCCCTAGAGCAAAAACTACTGAGCCGATTTTGATGAAATTTGATTTTAACCACTTTAAAATTATTTTTTCTTCAAAAATAGCTTTAATAAGAAATGTATACAGGGTGTCCAAAAATAATGTGGTTATTTTGGGCGCATATTTGCAAATTTGGGCCAAATTCATTTCTACTTCGCTATAAGATAGCACATGTGATCCCCAATTGAAAAAAAAATTATAATTTTTTTATTCAAAATGGCGACTAATAGAACGATTGTCACATTTTGTAGTTTTTCCCTTATAACTTGGCCGGTAATTATCTCAAAATTCCCTCTGCCATACATTTTTTTTTATTTAATGAATAATGGCGCTTCAATGTAATAAGATACATTTTAATTTAGATCTTATTGAAATTTCAATGTTTTTAATAAAATTTAATAATGATCTTGGAACAGCTCATTCCAGTTTGAACGAATATTGGCGGCCTTCCTTTTTCCTATAGGTATATTTATCACATTTAAATATTATATGGTCAATCGTCAAATTTTCTTTACAGTGTTCGTATATTGGGCGGCTAGATCCATTTAGTATATAATCGTATGTCATTTTAGTGTGTTCAATTCTTAATCTTCTTAATATTACTTCTTCTTTTTTTCCGATTTGTCGATACGACGTTTTTTTGGTAGTTTTCTCAAACGTTTGTAGTAATTTGTCGCTTCCAGTGTCTTTCCCATTTTTGCCGGAGGTGGTACTTATATTTAGTATTTATATCGCTGGCTATGAGAAAGCTTTTGTAATTGTCGTTTTGAGTACTACTTCTCGGGCAAGCAAGTCAGCCTCTTCATTGCGCGCCACGCCGCTGTGAGATAGAGTCCACACCGCTGTGACACTGGCACGTCGTTCACTAAGGTGGGTAACGATTTCTTGAATCTCGTGTACGATTGGGTTTTTTGTGTACATCTGGTCTATTGCATGAACTGATGAAAGAGAGTCAGTGCAGATAATGGCCTTATTTATGTTTAGATTATATAATGCTTCGCAAGGCTTCATAGATGGAATATAATTCTGCAGTGAATACACTAGTGTCGCTATTTAGGTGGTAAGTGTTCCTTATATTCTTCCCTACGACTGCACTACCGATACCTGATGAGCTGCTTGATGCGTCGGTGTATATTACTTCGTCGTGGGCATATTTTTGCAATACTTCTATAAATGCTTGCTGTTGTCCTATAGATGTTTTGTGCGAATGTGTCTGCATAGTGGTGTCGAGTGTTAAGGGAGTTCTAAGCCATGGCGGAATCGTTGATATAGCGGGTTTGGTGTTATGTATTATTTGGATTTTGGATGTTTGAAGGGAGTATAATTATGAATGATAATGTTTAGGGTGTCTGGTGATTTACTACACTGTTTCGTTTTTTGGAATAGGATTTTGTGTATGGGATGCTCAGGTAAAGCAGATATTTTGGAACAGTATGATAGTACAACTTCTTCTCTTCTAAGCCATAACGGTGGCACTCCCGCTTCACGGTAGATTCTTTCTATAGGGCTGGTTCTGTGTGCCCCTAAAGCAAGTCTCAGTGCAGTATTCTGAATTACGTTTAGTATTTTAAGTACACTTTCTTTAGCTGTTATGTATACTGTCGAACCGTAGTCAATTTTACTTCTAATTATTGTTAAGTATACGGTTCTAAAAACACTCTCTTGTGCTCCCCAGCTGTGGTGTGCTAAAGTTTTTAATATGTTTAGACGTTTAAGGCTGACTGTTTTTAGGTTTTTAATATGTTGCTTCCAGGTTAACTTTTCATCAAATGTTACTCCTAAAAATTTATGATGGTTTGCCATTTTTAGTGGTGTTCCATTTAAAGTAAGTAGTGGTAAATCACTGTTTTGGCGGATCCTGGAAAATTTCATAACTGTAGTTTTTGAACTTGTGAATTGAAGTCCTTTTTCTTCCGCTTAATTGGTTAGGTTGTTTATGGTGTTTTGCATTAATTTGTGCATAGAATTTATATTACGACCTCTCACGTATGACTAAGTCATCAGCATATAAGGATGATCTTACCGGAAGATATATTGCTTTCGTATCATTGATGGCAATTAAGAATAGTATAGGGCTCAGGACAGATCCTTGTGGGACACCGTTATTTTGTTGATAACATTTAGATAGCATATTGTTTATTCTAACCTGGAAGGATCTTTTTTTTATAAAATTGTTAACGAATTGTAAAATGTTTTGGCGAAAATTCCAGTTATACAATGTTTCGATAATTTTGAACCTCCATACTTTGTCGAATGCTTTGTTTATATCGAAAAACACAGCAATTGTTTATGTTTATTATGAAATCCTGTAGCAATTTCGGTCTGCAGAGCAATATGGTTATCCATCGTTGAACGGTTTTGACGGAAACCAAATTGTGTTTTATTTAACAGATTTTCATTTTCAATGCACCAAGTAAGCCGTTTGCAAATAATTTTTTCCACAGTTTTGCACATTGTACAGGTTAACGAAATAGGTCGATAGGATATCGCTTCTGTTTTGTTTTTATCCGGTTTTAGTATTCGTAATATTGTAGATGTCTGCCAAATAGCTGGGAAGAGATTATGTTTCCATATACGGTTGAAGGTGTTTAGTAGTTGCTTTTGAGCATTGCTGGGCAAGTACTTCAGAAATATACTTGGTATGTCATCTGGTCCTGCTGATGAATTTTTGGATGCGTTTATGGCTGTTATTAGTTCTTTCATTGTTATCTATGATAACATAGATAACAAAATATCTCATTGTTTACGGATGGATATGGATCTTCTTGGTCCGCTTCGATTATTTCAGACCATTGTTTGTCTTTTATTTCCGTTGTGGTGTTGTTGATGTCGTTAAATTGAGATTCGTATGTCATTGCTAGATGTTCGGCTATTTGTTTATCTGTCGCGATAATCTTTCCATTTTGTTTTAAATGTGTGATTCTGAAGTTATTTGCCTTGCCTTGTATTCTTGTAATTTTATTCGATACTTCTGTTGTTGTAGTGGTACTTGTTAAAGATGAAACGTATTTCTTCCAGCTTTCACTTTTACTGGTTTTTATTATTTTCTGGGCTTTCGCTCTAAGTTTTTTATAGTTAATTAGGTTTTCAATCGATTTATGTCTTTTGTATTTATTGTACGACGTTTTACTTTCCCTGGTTGCAATCTGACAGGCTTCATTCCACCAAGGTACTGGACGATGTTTAGAAATATTTTTAACTTTGCCGATGTTGGCGTTGGCAGATTGTATAATTATGTCACTAACTTTTGCTAATGATTCAACAATGTTGTCTGTTGCTTCATAGTTTTTAACTTTATTGTGTATATCTATTGTAAAATTATTCCAGTTGGCTATCTTAATGTTCCATCTCTCTAAATTCTGTGTATTATAAACTTTGGTATAATAATTTAAGCGACAGTTTTTATAAATAACATATATATAAAAGTTTCTTGAATTATTTTAGGAATTACTTCAAGTAATTTTAATATTTTTAAACACTGTGTATAGAAAGTACGAAATATATTTTAAAAGATCGCAAAATAAAAGGTTCAATTATTTGCTAATAAAAATTTATGAAATGACCAATACATTGAAAATTGCAGGTGGTGTTTATTGTTTGTTTGTTATCTCTTCGAACTTGCGCAAACAATTTTCTAAAATTTCGCGTGTGGTGAGATGGTGAATGGTGAACGTAAAGCGATGTCAATTATTTTATTAATGTAAGTTGATTTAATATATTTTTATATCATATAAAATGCTTATCAATCTTCATTTAAAGATTTAAGTAATTATTTAATTTATTAGGCTTTGTTAAAATACATCAAGTTTTAATTTAAACAATTTTGTTACAGCAAATCAAGCATGGCAATGGAGTCAAATAGATAAGAACAGAACCAAAAGGTAGGTCTTCTAAAATGAGGTTATTTTTCTTTAAATTGGAAACTGATTTGTTACACAAAAGGACATCGATTCTCTTCTTAATGTTTCTTATAATGCGTGGTTATTTAGCGTTGTAAACTCGAAACCAAAATGTCACAAAGAAAAATGTGAAAAAAAAAGAATAAAATTGTTGGTAATTATTACTAAAGGGGGCACCTTTAGCTTGAAAAAACGGTTCTAGAAATACACGTAGATTTTATTAAACAGGGTAGGATAGGGTTTTCTAAGTCTAAGCAAATTCATTGGGATGTCTTGAGGCTTCTCCAGTTCTTCGTTTTCGAAAATACTCGTATAGGGTGATTGATGTAGTTGAGAGAAAATAATAGTGCTTTTTCTAAATTATGCAAATCCGCTGCAGTGCCAAAGACTAATAAATTTAATAAATTTGGCTAATAAATTGTTGTGTTGGTGAAACATTTAAACCCTAGAATACTACAGTGGGGTCGCCGGCGACCAGGCTCTATATAAAATTCGGCTTAAACATGCACCATTGCCAAAAAGGCATTGGCATGTCTATCTACCTTCACTCTTGGGTATTTAGTATCAGTTTACACACCTGTAGTTTGGTTGCGTTAAATATTTATTTATATAATTTGATATTAGTGTCATAGAGTTGCACCGTGGAATTTTTCTTTGTTCTTCTCTAACACGTTGTATATATTTTTACTTCGAAATATGCAATTTTGTTTACATTTATAGAGTTTACAATATGATTACAACAAATTTTTATTAATTTACTATATTTTTTAAAACTTTTACTGAGTAACGAAAAATATTTTTTTTAGGTTAAGGTCCTTTATTTCCAATTTTTGTCTGCAATTTTTTTTTGTTGTATTAGTAAAGTTCACGAAATGTATAAAAAAATTAATAATTGCATTATCGATTATATTGGCCTAAAAATCATGATTTAAACTTGAGTCGCCGGCAACCCCACAGAGTGATATATACTCACAATTTTTTTACGGTGTGGTTCTAGGGTTAATATTCATTTTAGGAAATAATGTTCAATATAAAAGTTTTTTATGAAATTTTTGTCTATATTTGAGAATACTTTAAAATTTTTTTTATAATTGTTTTTGAGTTACGCCTATCCCCTAAATTTGTTTACATGGGAACGTATTAATTTTATGCTACCATTCGATAGAGCACTTTATTCTTTTCATAATAGTATTAAAAAAAAATTCTTAATTCAATTTTTTTAGCACTTTTTCGACGAAATGGCCGGTTAAAGTATTTAGGAATAGTCGCTATATCTAAACAAAACAAAAACGGAGCGATAAACAAACTCGTGCGAGTAAACAATAGCCAATCACAGTTTTCGCTTGAGTTTGTTTATCGCTCCGCTTTTGTTTATCTTAGATGTACCTACTATTGCCTACTATTCAAAAATACTTTAACCGGTATTTTGTCGAAAATGTGTTATAAAAATAAAACTAAAAAATTTTTTTTAATACTATTGTAAATTATTACTCTTATTAGTATTTAAATTTACCGTTTAAAAAATTTTTGCGGATAGATGTAACTCAAAAGCAATTGATGAAAAAAAATTTTAAAAAATTCTCAAATGTAGATGAAGATTTCATAAAAAACTTTTATAGTGAACATTATTTCATAAAATGAATATTAACGCCAAAAAATCACCGTTTCCATACTTCTAACTAACCCTTTATTTAAAACGCGAAGGCTTTTCTTCACTGATGGTTTAAGCGTGCTTCTATTGGACCGATTTTAATGATTTTTTTTCAAGTCCAAGCCCTCGACCCACAGATATGTCAGCACTAATTTTTTTTCTTCAAATTATCAGTTTCATATATTTTCAACGTGACAAATTGTCGCGCTTATTACTATCTCTCCTATCTCCCCACAAAAAAGTGGGGATTTTAGTTTGCAAATATTTAAAACCACAGTCAAGTTTTTCTAGTCAAGTCAAACTAGCAAGGAATTTAAAAAATACATGATGTTAACGACATACAGGACAATAGTTAAATGATTGTTTGGGATGGTTTATAGGCTACAAAAATATGAAACACAATCAAAAGAATTATTTATTTATATACGTTTATTTAACGTACAAAATTATTTTTATGGTTTAAGTTTACTAACAATCCAAGGTATGTAACTTGTTACTCGGGTGTATATAATTGGAATACCCTCTAATTCACATCCAATACCAATAGAAAATATTCCGAAAGCATACCAATTAAACCTACCCCCATCTTGTTCAAATTTCATCAATGAGCTATCATCAACTCCATGACAAAAACGCTGATTTTTAAATCCTCCTGCACAGATATGTTTTGAGTTTATTTCGGCTTCTATGCTGAACGCAGTTGCACATTGCACATGCGATTTCACCGGTACCTAATACAAAGAAAGAATGATTCGTTTTAAAAATATAGCTAATAACTAAAACTGAAAAAATTTCTTACTTTTAATTTGGATTTGATTTTAGTACCGTTCGCATCAGCTGGTGTTATTCCCCAACCGGCTATTATCATATTCGTGTTTTCAAAGTTTTTATTTATTAAATTATCTGACATTGGTAAACAAATAGGTTTGATGTCATCTAAAGTAATAAGGAAGTTTAAAAAATATATAATTTTCTTACAAGATTACCTGTAAAATCAACAGCCCATTCTAAACGTATCAAGCCAATATCGCCAAATTTTCTTCTAGAATTCCTGTATTCTAGCTGAATAATTTTTTCAGCTATTGGTACGTCTATTGAATTAGGTGCACAAATATTTCTGCTTCCATTATTTAGACAATTTGGATTTGTTTCTAAATTGTGTTCGCCCAAACGAACAAAATCACTAACAAATTAAATACGGTTTTACTAATAAGAACCGACTAACGGCCAATATACTTACATTACTTCTCTATGAGAATTTTCTGCAAGACAATGTGCAGCAGTTAACACATATCTATTATTAATTAACATACCTCCACAAACATTTGAATCTAGAAATTGTCGTGTAAATTGTACAATTTGGGAAATGAAACCAAACGTACCTTTCCTCGACTCCTCAAATGTACTGGAATGAAGCGTAACCAACCATGGAAATTCGTTTATAGCGGCTTCGGTAACAACATTCGTAGCACTATCTTCTGCTGATTGAGAAATACCACATACATCTTTAGTTGGTAATAAATTTAAGATAGGTGAATCTAAAAATAACCAATTATTTAAAAATGGGGTAGTAATAAAGTACTGTGATTTCCTTACCCGAGCAGTTTCTTGGTTCAGGTTTCCAACTACCATCTACGCAAACTGAAGAAGTCGAGTTTGATTGTTCGTTACTGCACATTGTAGTTAAAACCGCAAATGGATCTGCTACGTCACCAGGTTGGTGTGAATTTTGAATGCTTGCATTGCTATAAAAAATAATAACAGCTTTTGTAGCAAAATCAGTCCGCATTTGTATTCACACCATGCAATACACATACGTATAAGTTTATTCAAATTTGGCTCTTCCTAAAGGAAACTCGGAAATGGTTGAAGCAATACCAAATAGTGCAAAGACTGTCTTTGCGCTATTTAGAAACTGCACTACCGTCTTTTAGAGAGGTAGTTAGTTTAGATCTCCGGTCAGATAAACTTCTTCCTTTCATCTCTTCTTGAGCGACATTAGCATTTTATTATATTATAATAACAACTGCTAAGATTCTAATTTCATTCAATTTTTGAGAGCATTTTTTAGAGCTCTATGTACTTATGCATTGTATGGTGTAAAATTATATAATACCTTGAAGATTGTAGAGAATGAATCACATTATCCGAAAAATGAGGAATTACACAACTAGACGCTGTAGTTGATGGAGCAGTTGCGGTTGGAGATATAGATACAGGTCTTACGGTGGACATATTTATACTAGATGATGTAGTTGATGGAATAATAGACGGATGGCTTGAATTTACAACTAGAGATGTTACGGTGGACGTATTAAGAAATGGTCTACGTTTGTGATGAACACTATTTATGAAATCCAAATGTTCAGAAACTAAAGTGTATATTCCATATTGGTTAGAATCGCATTGTCTTTCTATTGTGGCTGGCGAGGTGCTAACCACGCCTCTTATGAAATATCTCCCTGTAGATCGTTTAGGAAATACTAATCCTCCACCACTATCTCCTTCACATACACTAGTACCTAAATTTAAAAATATATTTTAAGAAATAAGTCTAGAGATTTGTTGATTAATAATAGAGGAGCTTCAGAGAGGAATTAATTCTTTTGTGCAACACTTGTCTGATAAATTGATCAATAATCTACTTACTACTATTTAAATATCCTCCACATATTTTATCTTGACGTAAAAAGGTTTGAAAGGCTCTTGGTACACTGTCATAACATTGATCAAACGGTACAAATGGAATGGTTAATTCTTTCAATTCGTCTGATAAATGTAGACCTTCCACTGTGTATCCCCAGCCTACTACCTAATGATTTTGGGTATTTTTAAAACACATTGTAATAATATAAATGTATAGATAGAAAACGTACAATGCCGTAGCTATTAGGTGTTAGTTGTTGATTTTCAAATTGATTGCCCCAGTCTACGCACACTGGTTGGACAGCTTCTGTTAAAATTAATAGTTTTGCTAAAACGACTACTGCAATATCAGCTTGGTATTGTAATTTAGAGCCTTTATAACGTGATGGAATGTGAATGGAATCTATCTAAAATGTAACGTTATCTTCTAGTATAAAGTATTCCAAAATTGGTATTACCGTAGAATATTGATAGTGTTCATCTCTAGGATTGCTATATTCACGATAATATTTACCAGCTGCAATCAAGTAGTTTTCATTGGGGTATAGTTCACCAGTGGCAAGATTCGTAAAGCAATGGGCAGCTACAATAAGGTAAATTATTAAAAGTATAAGCACTGCAATAAGTTGCTTCATTTATACCAGATAAAATAATTCGTTGTGTTATCATGGAACCTCCACATCTATAATCCTTCTTAGCATTATAAACTCCAACGTGCCAAGGATAGTCTCCCAATTTAACATTTATTCCATTAATAATGTTAGTACGTCCTACAGGATGTTTTTGGCCGCATACTAGAAATAATAAATAATGTTAAACAGGACAGCTTCAAATTAAATTCTAATTTAACATTTTTATATATTTCTCACTTGGATAACACTGGGGTATTCCATTCCATTCCCCATTTTCACAAAAGCGATAAGGATTATGTTCTAAACTATATTCTTCATAAAAAGCTTCACATGTAAATTTAGCTACAGTACCATCAACTGGATTATCACAACTTTTTAGAGCCAAATCGTTAAAGAAGCATTGAACTTCTGTATTTTCAGTGGTACGTAGGGACTTGCATGTACCTAAAAGCAAAACGTTGAACTTTATGTTCATGTAAAATTTAATTAATCGTACTTACGTGAACATACCCCAGGTGATGGTGCCCAACCGCCGCTTACACAGTAAGATCCAAAAATTTCTGGTGGTGAGGCCCTATACGTTCCATCACATTTTACATATAAAACACCACTCAATTCTGTCACATAGTCTCCCTCTTTGTAAGTATTTGTGTCGTCTCCTCTAATGGCATACTTTCCATTTGGAGGATTATTGGGTATTTGACAGCCTCCACAACAAAACCTCCTGACAATAAATAAATTATTGCTCAACTTGAAATAATTTATTTAACTTGTACTTACTTGGCTCTGTGTCTTTGACTTCTACTTAGGTTTTGAAAGTTGTGCTGAATAGTCGAGACATAATAAGGACTGCTAAACTCTATTATACCTAAGAATTTTGTTCAATTACTTATTTTAATATTAATTAAATTAATACTTATTTTATTAGCGATTTATAGTAGAGCCGCCAAACCTTGGTGCATGGTTCTATACTCCATTTAGAGATTGATTTTATTTAACGTTAATTTGTTAATGATTTTAAGAGAGAGCGCGAATTGTCCATTCTTTTATTTTTGATCATAAAAATTTTGATCATAAAAGCCGTAATAAAGAATGTAATGGTTTGGTGATATTGATGTGCGTGAAGTTAGCACGGCCATTTTGAGTACAAAAATCAAAGGTGGTATCATATTTTTGTGCTATTTTTGTGCTCTCGATCCCACCTATTTTTAATTTTTGTGCTCTTCATTTAACCCCGTAATTAAGAGTTATCGGTGGTCGTGCTAACTTCACTAAATTTCTAAATCTTAAATATTAGCTCAAATAGAAGCTGTTTTTTTATATTTTTTGGTACAAATAAAAAAATTCTTATTAACATTCATGTACCAATAACTAATGAAGCCCTTCTAGGCATCTCATAAATTTCAAATTTAAAGTCCTGAAAACCTTCCGGAGGACAAATTGAAGGGGGGAGGGACAACACCCCTTTTTTAAAAGGAGAAATCAGACTGATTTAGGAATCTTTAGAGTGTGTTATAATACAATGATATCAAATTTCAAGTTCTTATGATGTTTAAAAGTGCTTGTGACTCAAAGTAACATCATCTTAGGAATTAGCTGAAGAAAATTTATAAACCACCTATAAATAGGTCATATGTACAAATGTGTCATAATAGTTTGTTTTATCTCAGTATATTGTATTAGTGAATTATGTAATAGACTCTCCTGACTGATCATTATCTTTTGAAATAGTAAACAAAATTTTTATCGTGTAACATTATGGTTTTACAGGTTATTATAAACGTTTATAATAATTCTTACAAAATGTTATGAGCCGGACGCCCGACGTTTAAGTACAACCCGAAGTTACTCGCTCGTAATTCAACTAACTCTAAAAACCTACTTTGGGGCCTTTTATTAACTTGGCACACGCGCCAACTAAAATTGCTAAAACTGACAATTTATGCTTTATCTCACATTCTTCCAATATCTGACAATAGTCACGTATTGTAAACTCTGTGTACATTAAATTCTTGTACTACTTAATAATTGCATTAAATAATTTGCGTAATATTTTTACGCGTGACACTATATTTAAGTAAAGTTAGGGTCTTGTTTAGCTTTTCTTCAATTAACGTTGCTTCGATAATAACGCGCTAGATATCACTGCTCAAATTTGTTAGAATAACTAGAGTAACTACAGCATTGCTATAAATTATTAAAAAGTCAGAAAATTTAAAAGAGGCATATATTTGAAGGTTCTCTTAAAAACCGTATCAATATTCTTCAATTTCTCCCTAGACTGGACAAAACCTCGTATTAAAAATTTATCAATTTTTCGAGTTCCACAACTGTTAGTTACATCCTGAGTACGCCCAAAATTCATATACCTTCTTCTCGAAGCTTTTACTCATATTTTATTTCTATTCTTTCCAGTAGGGTACTACTAATTAATAAGTTAATACGGATATAGAAATCAATTTTGTCTTCCGAAAATAAACTATTATATTACACTCCTTCCTATAAAAATTAAACACTCTGTCCTTTATAACAACTTTATTACTTTTAGAGCAACTAAATTTAACACTCTTTGGTTAATTTGCTATTGGTGATTAAAATTAAACTCTAAAAGTGCATAGGAACAATATACCACCTAGTGAAATAAACAAAGAGCATTTAAATTAATTTTTACGTTTTGGTTTGGTTGTGCTTGCTGGTACATATATTGGACGATATACTTCACCATAACTACTTATTGTAACACCTTCTTGATTTAAATAAAGCAACGTAATTGTGACCTTATATCGACCAATAGGCATTAAGGGTGGTAATTTAGATTCATCAATAAAAAAATTACATACAGTATAATTTATGTCCTGTTAAGAATAATTTATTTATTAATCATTTCTTTTAATCACACGAGTTACCTACTTTCTTAAAGTTCAAATCATTTAAGTTTCCACATTTAAACAAGGCTTTTGTTCCTGCTGCATTTGCTTGAATATATGTATCCATACTAACTTGATATCTTATAGGAAAGGTCCGATATTCATTGCTTAAAAACTTGTACACTTGCGTAACCACCTTAAAATTGATTTATCAATAAAGTGTCATTGATTAATATTATATGTTAAAAATTACTTCCACCTTATGAGCAACATCAACTTTCAAGTTGAATGATGCATTAACAGCGGCTAGTGTACGATTGTATTTGAAGGTGACAATTTTCATATATCTTAAATATTGTGGATCAAAACTATCTAGTTCTGTTCTGTAATCTTTTATTTTGTAGTCGTGTTGTATAAACTAATTTAAAACAAATAAAAAATTAGTTTTTATTTTGCTTATCGGTTGTAGAAGCGTATTAAGAGACAGGAACATTGCAAAAATGATTTTGAAATACTTAAATTATTGCTCACGGTATTATATTTAATTAATTGTTTTCTCCAAACGACATAACTCCAGTAAGTGTGTGTCTAGTGTGGTATACTTCCTAAACACACCTATAGAATCTGTTTTACAAAAACCTACGTTTCGGAGATATTTGAAAAAATCAAAATTTCAAACCCTTTGAATTTAAAGACGGAAATATAGCACTCGACAGGAATTATTCTACTAATCGACTCTTTTTTGAGCGAAAGGCTCGTAGAGACAAGGCCAGTAGTTTAGTCGAGTAGCGAGTAATTTAGAACTTACCGTACTCGTTATTCGTTACTTACTCGTTTTCTGAAAGTTTAAATAATTTTGGAACACAGAATCTCCCCATTAGGTACGTACGGTCAGCCTCAAAATTATTGGCCACCCTAGCTATACGCTAGTGTGCTTATTAGCCAACAACGCCAAAAGGACAGAAAGGGAGGTTGTGGATTTACTACTTGTTGGCAAAATAAAGTTACCCCTCAATTTAAGTATGCGATGTTTTGATGGTTACATCTACAATTCGTGCTAAACGTATAGCCAGACTGGCTATTAATTGTGAGACTGACTGTACCTAAATAAGAATTAAAAGTTTTGATATTTTAAATATTCCTTATTTACTATTGCCCTAAAATTAGCTATAAAATCTGTGAAATTTTCCATCAAAAATCAAATAAAAATACTAGAGAGTCTATATTAACAATAAATTCCAGTTGCGTTGCAGAATGGTATGTTTTGACTTTATGCCATCCGGTTTGCAATTGTTGTTCTTTGTTATTCCGGAACAGAGATTGATTATGAGCATGTGAACGAATCAAAATTTGTTCGACATAAGACAAGAACGCACAAAACTTGTATTTTATTTTTACCTTAGAAAGTATATCTTCGCCAATAGAAAAGCACGTAAATATCAACCCGAAAATTAACAGAATATAAAAATTCATTTTTGTAAAGTGCGAACCTTGCGTTTGTGTATGATGATCTGCGATTGACTTATAACTACTTCGACTTTTGCAATATTTAACGTTTTCAGGGAAAATATCATTTTCTAATAATGCATTTTCACACATTTTCTATTTCATAAAAAATATATTTTAATGGTTTTATGTAAATATATTGTATTTGTGCATTATGTAATATACTGTCATGACGACTGATCATTATTTTTTGAAATAATAAACAAGATCTTTATCGAGTTACATTAAGGTCTGTTATGGTTTTACAGGCTCATAAGTACTCTTGTACTCTATTGGACCCGACGCATCCGGCCACCTCAGTTGAAAATGAATGAGCTGTATCTAATGCTTTAATTTGCATAACACTTACTTTAGTTACTACTAAACCCGGTGCATGGTCTTTTTAAAAGCATATTTTTTTTTAAATCTCAAATAGTATATTGTATTATTAGGATTAAAAGTGGAACTTTGTTTGGCAAGCAATATTCGCTTTGCTTCGCCTTGCAAATTCAAAAATTAGCGTGCTAAACAAAGACACTTTTAATCCGAATGAGACATACTATTTTTTCTCCAACCAAAAAGGCACATTCTTAAAAAAGTACTAAATTTTTAAAATTTTAAATGTTTAAATAATCATATTACCGGCACCATAAGATTAGTGTAATTTTACTTTCTGACACCTTGGTATTAAAAGAAAGTATTGTAATGGGGTAAAAAAATATTTTGAGATAACACCGGATATATGTGTTTTGAGGTCCCCCGAGTCCATCTAGACCATTTTCAGAAAAAAGTCTCTGTGTGTGTGTGTATGTGTGTAATGTGTATGTAGGGGAGAGTGGGGTATAATGATTCCTCTACGAAAGAATGCCTCATAGAGGAGCTAAAGTAAGTGTTAAAAAAGCTGATTTTGTTTATAAAAGAAAGAGTATAGTTTACTTAAACTTTTGGGAAGGTCACCTGGGTTAAATGATTAAAGAGCTTTTGTAGCAAAGGACATAATGCACAGCACACCCTGCAAAAGGATCATTTACTCCAAAGGTGAGGGTAAAATGATCCCTTCAATCGGGTAAAACGATCCCACACTGAATAATAGTATCTACCTACCTATTTGTGATTGAGTTTCATAATTATAACCATAACAACATTTTAGGTAAGGCTTATTAGTAGTGATGAAACGATTACGATTAATAGTAATCGTAATCGGCGGTTATCAGGTTTTAGCGATTAATCGTAATCGCCGATTATCTAAATACGAATATTTAGCTTAGATCTTTCAGCATTTCAGCATTATAAACCGTCTTCAATGTGGCAAAGAGGCCGTTCTCAACAATCAACAGAAGGACTGATTCATTCCCCCAAACGAAATCGGTTAAATCCTGTTCTATATTAATAATTTATGTTTTTTGAATAGAAATTTGACTGTCCTTAACTATGAGTTTTAAGTAGAATTGGCCAATTAATTGAATTACAGAGAATAATGTTTATTTTTATCTTTTTACGAAGGAATTGCTGTTTATTTTTATTTTTTGGCTCTTTTCATTTAAAGATTTAAATAATCGTAACCTGCGGTTATTATTTTCTTTAATCGTAATCGTAATCGCAATCGTAAACGTTAAGCGACAATCGTTTCATCACTACTTATTACTAAAGTTATGTTTTTACGCATTTAATAAATGTTGTAAAACAATTCCCTAGGAGTGGGGTAAAATGATCCTGGGATCATTATGGACTACCAACAGGGGATCGTTTTGCCCCAAATGCACTTAGTGGATCTAATCTAACCTACAAATTTTCAATGAGATAATACGCGTGTAACTATCTCAGGTTTCTAAAGTCCAAATATACCATAACACGTTTTACGCACATCCGATTTAATAAATAACAACACATACGTTTAATGCAGAATTTAAAAAGCTCTTACCTTATATTATCAATGAGTGAAAAAACAAACAAACGAAAATAACTGTAATACGAACGTCTAAGAACTTACTACATGAAATGCCCGTAAGTGTAAACAACTTGAACTATGACATTCTGACACGGCAACCTAGATGACACTTTTGGTTTTTTTAATAACTGTTGGGATCATTTCACCTGAAGGGATCATTATACCCCACTCTCCCCTATTATTATGGGATCCGTATATTATGTAATCCGTCACGAAATCTCTGAAACGGTCAAACCGATTGACTTGAAATTTGGTACAGGGTCTTATCAGATAACAACGGAGTGCAGAAAGGAGTTTGTTCAAAATCGGTCCGCTAAGGGGCGTGTAATTAAAGTAAATAATCTTTTTTTAAATGGCAACATATAATTTTTTTTGCATAATACGGTAGAGATTTTTTTCCTGTATGCAGTGATATAAAAATATTTAACATTTTTTTGTTTTTGAAAGATTATTTATGCAATCAAATATCAGATAATAATTGGCAGCTGACGTTTCTGACAGCTGTCAAAAAATTTGACAGTTGTCAAAAAATTTGACATTTGTCAAAAAGTTTTGACGTCTATTTTTTTTTATTTGATTATAAAAATGTATAGTATTCTTTTGTTTTCTAACTATTTTGGTCTTAAAATAATCAACTCAATCGGAAAGTCTTGTGTTGACACAACAGATATTTTTTTATCAATTACACAGGAAGGTCAAGTGTACAATATAACGTATAAAGGATTAGGATTGTTAGGGTAGAGGGTAAACCAAGGTTAACGCGCACTTAGGCCGCTAACATGGATCCTCGAATTAGCATTAAGGCAGGGCAGTGATAACGTATAAAATTCAGAGTTAAAATTTAAATTTTTAAAGTTATTAATCAATTGAATAATTATTTTGGATTTACTTCTGGTTGTTTCTTTCTCCTTTTCCTATCAACACGTCCCTTAATTTATTAATCTTGTAATCGATAGAATTTATTGAAGATAAAGTTTTTAATTTATTTAATTATTTTTTATTGTTTATTTGCTATTGAGCTACATCAATTATCTTTTTAAAAGTCTATTCATTAAAAATGGTTTTTTGAAAAGACAATGCATCAGGGTTTGGCTATTGACTGTTTGTCGGAAGTTGTAGTCCGTTTTCGCCTATAGTAACTGAACTAACATACAAATTAGTGCTTTCTATGTTATTTACAAAAATTTTAGAAGTTGTATGAATAATGATGTAACAGCACTATTCGTCACATTAGTCGTTTATTGCGGTATAGGTCAGATGACCACAAAAACAATTAATATTTGAGAACTTAACGAGTATTATCTCTCAATTAAAAAGTAAAAATGTTAAAATTGATTATTTACTTACCTAAGATCATAATGTACGTACAAAGATTGGCCATAGTTTGATGTCGAATTTTTTTACCCAAGTATTAGGAATAACTGAGTTTAATAATTATGGGTATAAACAATATTCGATTCAATAAGATTGTTAACTTGTCGACCTCGCCAGTTTAATCTCAGAGTTGGAAATCCACATAAACGATCAGTTTATAGGTATAACCGGAGGTGTTTGGGAGTTTAAAAAATAATAAAAAGCAAGACGAATAGTCCACACTCTAAAAATTGAAGTTTTACATCTAGTAATTTCGTCAGCTTTTCGTTTTTTACATTTTATAGACTTTACAGTTCCATTGTGGTCTAGAATATCCAACTAATCTTTTACCTTTCTACATTCGCACCCATCACTTATTGGGAAATTCCCGTGGTATTCATTCTTGGAACGTGCTGATACAAATTGTTTTCTTTCTTTATTGGATATTTATTGCTTTAGCTGATTGTGACTCCTTTACATAAAATTATTCTGTCGTGGATCTCGCATATCCCTTAACTTTTTTTTATTAATTCAATTTTTAAGGTCCGAATTTTGCAAGAAGTAGGTAAAACATGTTACAAAGTGAGAAACAAGACAAACCATTTATTCAAAACATTGTAGATACTAAATATACATTTTATTCTTAATTTTAGTGCTGTTTAAATCTACTAAAAAAGCCACTTACATATTGATTTCTATAGTAGGTACCTCAAACTTCTTTATATTTATTTTCGACACCATTCCCTACTCTCTGAAGGCTTAAACTCATTTTTAATTCTCCGAGGATAAAAGTGACATTTTAGTGCTTCCAAACGAATAGTAGAGTAGTACTTTTTATATTTTTGCTCCCACGAGTGCAAAAGAGTAATTATTTTGGTGTCAACACTTTCGAGTTGGTTACATTATTAAGTAACTACTTACATTAAATTACATTTTTATAATTTTCCATAATACTTGTGTAATACTTTTAAGCATCTAACTCCTGTATATTTATTGCAGTGGATTAAATACTTCGGTTTCGAGTGCTGGGAATACTTTAAATTACAATGGGTATTCCGGATGTTTATCAATCCTGAAATATATAAAATTTCATTTGATAATTTTTGTACAAAATTGTAATTGTTTTAATAATTACTGAGTATATCATGGTTTATTGGTACATAGGAACATCGAAAATAGGTATTGTTTTGACATTAAAAGTAACCACAGAAAAGTTTTAGACAGACCGGTGCCAAAGCTGGGACCGAATTTTCCTATGTACCATCATGAACTAGTAATATTAGTAATTTATATTTACATTATAAATATCGTTTTACAATCACATCTTTTACTCACCCTGGAAAAAGACTAAAGTCGACAATTTTAGCTTTAGGTCCTTGATCTAAAGCAATTAACTTTGCCACGTCGTCGGCATCAAGCTCAAAATCAAAAATATCGATATTTTGATAAATTCGTGCTGGTGTAACACTTTTCGGAATACAAGCAATGCCTTGTTGTACAAAATTTCGTAACATAACTTGCGCTGGACCTTTATTGTGTTTTTTCGCAATATCTTTCACTACGGGATTTTCTAAAATATCGGGCATGTTGGGTACACTAAAAAAAATAGATTATAAAAATGAAAAAAAAGTTTAAATTCTTTACTCTCTGCCAAACTTAGCCATAAAAGCTGGTAAACCGGGACATCCTAAGGTGGAATAAGATGTTATAAGGATATCGTTCTTTTGACAGAGTTCAACAAGGTCTTTTTGTTGACAATAAACGTGTAATTCAAACTGATTATTTGCAGGCTTAATTCTTGCATTATCCAAAATCAATTGCGTTTGTCTAACACTAAAGTTGGAAATGCCAATTAATTTTGTTAAACCAGCATCGACTTGTTTTTCCATTGCCTTAAAAAATAATTAATAGGCAATTAAAATACTAACTTTTAACACAACTTACTTTCCATGTTTCAACAAGATCTGTAGTGAAGTCCATATCGGATAATCCATCAGAAGTTAGTGGTACTTGATTATTATCATCGACGTTGTTTAAACCAAACGGTACGTGAATTAAATACAAATCGAGATAGTCGACTTGGAGGTTTTCCAGAGACTTTTTGAGAAATTTGGGTACGTCCTCTTTTCGAACTCCAATTGGAGGCAATTTAGTCGTTAGGAAAAGATCTTCACCTACAAAGATTTGCAATGAGAAAATTTTATGATTTGTTTTAATTGATAGTTTACGAGCAAGTTTTCCGGAACTAATCCATTGGTTGATGACTTTTCCTATAATTTTTTCATTGCCGTATAAAGTTGCAGTGTCGATGTGACGGTATCCTGCTTCTAGAGCGACGTTAAGTGCTTTTTCCAAATCATCGTCTAAGGCCTGAAAATTTAACATTTTTATTTAGGTACATTAGCTAAATATTTATTACCAATTTAATTAAAATTAGCTTACGAATAATAATAGTAATGAGTAATGACAATGATCACTACAGGACTAGAAGACCCAGGTATATGGTCTGTAATCCATACAAATTAAAGACGGTTAAAAGTTCGTTCCTGTAGCAATTTGAACAGTAATAGAACTGTTCAGAAGGAACTCTTTAACTCCACAAATGTAGATAGTCGTGTTAATTATGAAATTAAGAATAGATTACATCGAGAGTTTTCGGTACAGCATTATGGGCAATGGTTCGTACTCGGATCCTACCAATTCTTTTACCAAGATTAGATCAAATTATACTAAAGAATATTATGCTAGTAAAGCGGCACGTGTTTTCTGCATCTATCGCAATAGAAGCCGCGCAATAGTTAGTTAAAGCAAAGACCATATACAAGAGACTACCAAAACCTATGTTAAAAAATGTGAATGGGTTTTTTAAGGTCAAAATCGCTTAAAATCCCTCGAAGGGTAAACTTGTTTTATCCCTTTCTTCGTTGCTCCCTCCTCGACAAGCTATCTTATTCACTCGAAAATACCCCGATGACTAGCGACATCTTCTGTAGCGGGGATTTTTGGTCACATTCGGCCCGTAAGCTTTGCCAGTCTTACACTGTATAGTCTTTGGTTAAAGCTTATAAACCTATATTAGGAATGAGTCACAATCTACAATTGTGGCAAATTTTGATTTGAGTTTTAGAAATGTAAACGCAGTTTTAGGTCCGAAGCAAGTATTTATAATTCCGATCATGCGCAAATTGAATCTGTCGACTTCTCGCGTTTAGTTTAGCCACAGAATAGTTATAGTAGTTTACTAATTTTTACCCCCCATTCAAAATTTTTGAACGAAACTTTGGGAATCGTTTTTGCTTCGTTTGTGCTTGTTTGTGCTTGTATTCCCGGCGTTTGTGCTTCACGGGGGGCTGAGATATTGGTAGGGGTGCCGAGAAAATGTAGCACCCCCAATTCAACATTTTTGAACTATATTTTGGGAATCGTTTGTGCTTGTTTGTGCTCGCAATTCCAACGTTTGTGCTTAACGGGGGTCTGAGATAGCGGTGGGGGTGCCGAGGAAATGCAGCACCCCCCATTCAAAATTTATGAACGAAACTTTGGAAATCGTTTGGGAATCATTTGTGCTTCGTTTGTGCTTGTTTGTGATCGCATTCCCGACGTTTGTGTTTCACACAGGAGGCTGAGATATCGGTGGGGGTGCCAAGGAAATGTTTCCTTGGCAAAACTTTCATACCTAGGGGCGACTAGCTTAGCGGATGGGAATTTACATGAGAAATCACATTTTTTAAGATCACTGATTCCCATTTTAACTTTAACATTTTAAGGACTACCACGTTAAATAACAGGCAAGGCTTCCTTATGTAAGTTTTCCAATGGATGAAGGAGTTATGTTATCTTTATTTTTCGTTTGAGAATGAACGTGGTTATGTGGACTCTTAACACTTTCATCTATTGTAATAACTGACGAATACTTTAAAATTTTAGTTTTGTACATGTAAGTGTTATGTACCGAACATAGCTCCTACATCTATTGCAGTTGGTTATGAAATAATATTTAGTTGAATGCGTTATTGGCACAGCGTGGAATTTTATGGCGAGGAAAGTGACAAAATATAAGTAGGTACCCGAAAAGTAGAAGAATGTTAGATAGACCAAACGGACTCTAAACAATCTAAACCTACAAAAATGGAAAACTCTACTTGGTACTTGGTTTTGAAAAAAAGGTCTATGTCGCTGCCCCCCCCCCCCCATTTTGATTTTGGATCCAAAATAGTCTCGTTCGTTTGTGCTTCGTTTGTGCACGTTGTGCTTTTATTCCCGTCGTTTGTGCTCATCTCCCTCCGAAGTTATTTACAATAAACAATTGAGGGGGTTGGCAACATGTAGCCTCCCTCGTTTCAAATCTCGGTTTCAAAAAAGGCTTAATCGTTTGTACCTATTTTGTGCACGTTTGTGCTTTCAACTTCGGCGTTTGTACTAGCCTCACGGGGGCTGGAGACATGCGAAAACCCCCAGGCCTGATGTAACATTAGCAATAACTCTTGGAAAATTAAAAAATTAGTATGTTAATCTTCTTTTGCAATTTATTATATAATAATTATTAGCAATCAATCTATTACGCCTACCCTCCAATTTGCTAGTTTGCACCCCGAGATGATAGGAATAAATTTTTAAACTTTTATGAATTTTTTCTCTCAAGAAGACTATCTAGAACTTCTTTTGGAGGAAAACCGAAGTCGGTTTAAAAATGAGAGGTTTCTACGTCGAAGAAACCGTGTCACTATACAACTACAAGTAATTTATGGAACACTTTCGGGTTTCTAGAGAAGTTTTAGAAAATCTAGGGGAGTAGTTTAGCACCAGCGACTATTATCAGGCTGAATCTTCGGGTAGATATGGGAAAATATCTCCCCTAAAACATAGGTTAATTTTTTTATAGTTTGCCGGACATCACATGCTTTCTTTTCGAGACGTGGCAGATCGTTTCGTTATAACGATGAGTTCGTTACATCGAGTGATTGGACGTTTAAGTGGTTTCTTAAGCAACCTGGCTGGTCAACTTATACAATGGCCAAACGCTCAAGAACATCAAATTTTGGGTAATACAGAAAAACTTATATGAGGACATCTATCGCTTTCTATATAAAATAAAATCATCGTTTCCGTTCCAGCATTAACAGTTGAGAACTGATTCGATCTTGGATTTAAACTGCTCATGCGCAGTAAAAGTACCTGTAATTTTCCAGAATTGTTTTCTACAAAACTATAATAATTTATTCAATGGTACCGAAACATTCTGTTGAGGTAAATACATAATATTTGAAGAGTTATGTTATGGAATATCGATCAATACACTAAAGACTCGTTATCTAGTACGTAAAATCTATAGGTGTTAGGTAATTAAAAAATGCCTACAAGAATATCCATACATATTTAATGAATTTCTACGAAATTATGACCCTTGTAATAAAAATACAATTATAATAATTAATAGCTTTTAATTACATTATGGTGGTCTTTTATACGTGTATAACTACACTAGATAATGGAAAATGACGAAATTGAATTTATCGTGAAAAATTTAAATAACATACCTCCAACTCAGAATGTAAATAGGTATTTCGGTATTAACAAATGGTAATAAAGATAAGAAATACGTACCTACATTGATAATTATTTTTTTAATTTTCATAAACCATACCTCGAGTTATAATATTTAAAAAGAGGGTTAGCGTAGATAATACATTTACTGAATAATGAATTTAAAAAAGTTCGTAGAATCAAAATTTATTGTCTTTGTATTGTATAATAATGGGCGAATTGGATAATAAGAGCATTAGGTAATAATAACTTTTTATAAGTACTTCATGCTTAAATGCATTTGTACACAAAGTGTCTCGATCATAGGGATTAAACACTCCTTTGATGTGATGATGCACTTACAAATCCCAACTCTTTAAAAATGCTAATAGGAAACCATCACATTCTAAAGCTCAAGTTTGCAAAATTTATCACCATTTAAACGATTTCATAAAATCACAAGTTAGCTCAGTAGACTCGAGAGAGAATAGTTTCATAACTTTCATAAACTTGGGTATTTACAATTGCAACAATTCGATTACTCCTTATCTCAATAATATTTATGTGCCATTAGCTAGTTCAACGACTGCAATGACAAACACATTTATATTTTTATTCCATACAAACAGCGGCGTACGAACGGCTTGGTATAGGGACAGTTTGCAAGGGCGTCGGAATTACAATCCTTCTTTGAATAAAAAATATTTCGTTTTATCGATTAGAAATTATCCAGCACCTTAGAAAAGCGTTGCGCTGACCAAGTCTAAATTTTCCAAGGTGCCAAAAGCTTAGATACGGTTCAGAATACAAACAATGAGTTAAAATAAACGTTTTCAAAATCAATTGCACCGCCCAAAAAAATAGACTTCTTGTAATGTTGTTTACTTATTAATATTTATAAGTAAACAAATATTATTGTACGCGTGTAAGCGTCTCTTTGTCTCTTATCCCAACGCCACTCCAACAACCGACGCGACCTTGGCGCTAGGAATTGGGAATTGGTTTAATAGGCAACGCTTATCGATTCCCTCCTATTTCACAACGTTAGACAACAAAAACGCATTATAAACTTAAATAATTACCTCAAATGTTCCGTATCCTAAAGCAGGTAATTTTTTTCCTTTCGGAAGATCAAAGAGTATTTTACTGGCCATAATGCACTCTATTAAAGTTTTTCAAATTGGACGAAAAGGTTTACAAACGTCAATCGTTGATAAAATTACGACAAGCACTAACTTAAATACATAAGTATTCGAATACTTTTATAAACACAATGCGTGGTGTTTCGTGTTAAGTGTCATGTGAGTGCGATAGATAATTCGTTATCGAGCACTACAAACACAAGCGCAACGTTTTCAATTTTTACTAGTCGTATATGGAAAAAGTCTTGATTGACATTTGTAAACTGGGATTGACTGGGATACTGGGATTTAGGCTTATGTGTAACCTTGACATTTAGTGTCTGAAAGCCAGTGGCGTAGCAATCGATAAAGGAAGCTGTACAAAGCCTAATAGGCTAAAGAAGCCTACAGGCACAGCCCATGGCTTCCGATTTGGCCTGTGCAGGCGGCCTTAACGCTGTCCAGACGCTCTGCCGCCTGAACGATGTCCACACGCTCCAGTTCTTTCTCCGGCTCCTTCCGGTCCACCAGAAGGCAAGCCCGTATATGTATACGGACCTTTAGACTCGTGGGTCCTGTTAATTCAAAATTGATCTATAATTGAAATGGAATGTATGGATTTTATTCCAAAGGAGTGACAAATTAATAGGCCTACTTTGGTTCCTAATTTTAATACTCATGTAAGGGCCTTTTCACAGAATATAGCCCATTAGAAAAGCCAGTTAAGCATTTCAATTCTACAATTTTCAAAATTTATATAATAATATCCAGTACTAAGGTAGAATATAATAAATCTACAATTTAAGCTCATTTCCAACGACACAAAACTATCAGAAGAGGTCCAGACGTTAAGACTCCGCAGTTGCCAAAACAAAATTGAACAATAATTATGTAAAATTAAATAAATTTATTAAAATGGATATTCAGGATGTTTGTTCAACCTAAAAAAAATAATTAATAGTTAAATTGTATTAAAATTAATTAACTAACATTGCTGGATCAAAAAATGGAATTCTTCCATTTTTGCCTTTATCCAGATTCTCAAGTATTTCCATTTCCTTCTCATCTAACTCAAAATCAAAAATATCAATATTTTGCTTTATTCGCGTAGGTGTTTTACTTTTGGGAATAATAACCAACCCCTTTTGTAAAGCGAAACGTAACAAAATTTGTGCTGGATTCTTGTTATATTTTGTTGCAAATTCCATTACTAATGGCTCTTGTAACTCATTGAAAGTGTTATTGCTACAATAAAATAACTTTATCACGACTCTTTTCTTAATATAACGGTAGTAGGGAAAACCTTGGTAAAGAAGATTGAAAACCTGGAGCTCCAAGTGGTGAATATGCAGTAACTACAATATTGTGCTCTTTACAAAATTTAACAAAATTTTTTCCTTGGTAGTAAAGATGGACTTCTGCTTGAATAACCACTGGTGGTATCCTAGCAACACTCAAAATTCGTTCAACTTGCGACTTGTTAAAATTAGATAATCCAATACTTTTAGTTAAACCCAAATCCACTTGCTCTTCCATTTTCTAAAATAACAATAAAAAGTTCAAGTTAATCTATTTTTGCTCTAACCTTATAAACTTCAGTTATGTTTGTGCTCAAGTCCAACGCTAAGCTTCCGTCACCTGTAACTGGATAAAGTTGCCCTTCCACATATTGCAAACCTATCGGGCTAAGTATCAAATATAAATCAACATAATCAACTTGAAGTTTCTGTAAAGACTCTTTCAAAAATTTCGACACTAAATCCGATCTCATTCCAGCTGGTGGTAAACTTGTAACCAAAAACAAATCACTTCCTACAAATGTTTTAATTTCTTATTGAATAGTTTACAGCTTATTTCTGTTTACTGCTTAATTTTCCCGAAGTAATCCATCGATTAATTACATTTCCAATAATCACTTCGTTTTGATTAATTGGAGATGTGTCTATGTGACGATATCCTGCTTCTAGAGCCACTTCAAGAGGTTCGTCTGAACCTAAACTCAAAGCCTGTAACCAAATGTTGTTTAATTTTTTAATTAGACTTAGGGTAGATTTTACAATCATGGCTTATGCTTTCCTCAGCTGAACCAGATATGAATTCGCATGAGCGCATGCGCCGCGCCTGCCAGTTAAGTAATGATTGTAAAGTCGACCCTAAAATGCTGTTAAATACTTACGTCGTAAGTTCCATATCCCACAACAGGAATTTCATAACCATTATTCAAAGGGAGATAATTGTTTTGAGCTTCGACGATAATTATACAAAAAATAAAAAAGGAAAATTTGAAAATGTAACTCATGTTCATTTAAAACCTCACTCTCAAGTGTAATAAAAGATGTGATTTAATGAAATTATTTTAAATTAATCTAATGCTAGACTTTTTTTAATTTTCGTATTATCTTAATTATTTTAACCTCATAATCAAGACTTTAGTAAGCAAAAATAAATGAAATAATAATTATTTCTGTATTACCGTAATATAATTTAATTAAAATTTCAATTTTTTTCTTGCAGATTTATTAAAATCATAAATTAACTACCTAGGGGTGTGAATTAACCATTTTTAGCAGTTTTAGCTAGATCAATCTATGGCCCCGCGAATTACGGTCTGCAAATCAGTTGGACACTTGCTTTGGATAATCTTAAAACAATAAGGCTAAATTCTACATTACACATTTATCCCCAGGATTTAATTTCAGTTCCAATGTAAAGAGATTTTAACAATAGCGTGAAACGGTTTATACTGAGATTAAAATTAAATTCTGGGGAAAAATGTGTAATGTAGAATTCAGTCTAAGTAAGTGTGTTGAAAACACAATTAAATTTATTTGGTCCCCAGCCTATAGTGAAAGTAAGAGTTTTGGGGCATTCTCAGAAAATCCAGATTGAGAGTCCCTACCCATCTTCGTTAATAATCATTTTACTTCATCGCAATTCGATTTTATAACAAATTTTTATGCTAAACGATTTTTGAAGACCCTTTATATTTTGAAGCCCTCCCACAACGAGGGCCCTATGGACTCGTAATTTAGCCAACTGTCTCCAGCTTGAAGAAAGTTCTAACAGAAACCAAAAAGAGGACACGTCTGCTAAGCAAAGTTCTAGCTTCCGTGATGGACAATGATGAGCACAAATCGATTTTCTAACGAATTTTTATGCTAAACGATGTTCTGAAGACCTTTATATCCTGGCGTCCTCCCACAACGTGGGTCCTGAGGGCCTGTGATTTACGCCACTGCAAATTTACTGTCCCCAGCTTAAAGGAAATTATAACAGAAACGAAAAAGAGGATACGTCTGCTAAGCAAAGTTCTAGTGCTTCCGCGATGGACAGTGATGACCACAAATCGATTTTATAACGAAATTTTATACTAAACGATGTTTTGAAGGCTCCTTATTTTCTGGAGCATTCCTACAACATGGGCCTTGCGGGTTCTTGATTTACGCCACTCTTCCCAGCTTTAAAGAAATTATAACAGAAACGAAAAAAGAGACACGTCTGCTAAGCAAAGTTCTAGCTTCCGTGATGGACAACGATGACCATAAATCGATTTTATAACGAATTTTTATGCTAAACGATGTTCTGAAGGCCTTTTATATCCTGGCATCCTCCCACAACGTGGGCCCTGAGGGCCTGTGATTTACACAACTGTCCCCAGCTTAAAGGAAATTATAACAGAAACGAAAAAGAGGACACGTCTGCTAAGCAAAGTTCTAGTGCTTCCGCGATGGACAGTGATGACCACAAATCGATTTTATAACGAATTTTTATACTAAACGATGTTTTGAAGGCTCCTTATTTCCTGGAGCTTTCCTGCAACATGGGCCTTGCGGGCCCTTGATTTACGCCACTCTCCCTAGCTTTAAAGAAATTATAACAGAAACGAAAAAAGAGACACGTCTGCTAAGCAAAGTTCTAGCTTCCGTGATGGACAATGATGACCATAAATCGATTTTATAACGAATTTTTATGCTAAACGATGTTCTGAAGGCCTTTTATATCCTGGCGTCCTCTCACAATGTGGGCCCTGAGGGTCTGTGATTTACACAACTGTCCCCAGCTTAAAGAAAATTATAACAGAAACGAAAAAGAAGACACGTCTGCTAAGCAAAGTTCTATAGTGCTTCCGCGATGGACAGTGATGACTGATGACCACAAATCGATTTTATAACGAATTTTTATACTAAACGATGTTTTGAAGGCTCCTTATTTCCTGGAGCATTCCTACAACATGGGCCTTGCGGGCCCTTGATTTACGCCACTCTTCCCAGCTTTAAAGAAATTATAACAGAAACGAAAAAAGAGACCGTCTGCTAAGCAAAGTTCTAGCTTCCGTGATGGACAATGATGACCATAAATCGATTTTATAACGAATTTTTATGCTAAACGATGTTCTGAAGGCCTTTTATATCCTGGCGTCCTCCCACAACGTGGGCCCTGAGAGCCTGTGATTTACACAACTGTCCCCAGCTTAAAGGAAATTATAACAGAAACGAAAAAGAGGACACGTCTGCTAAGCAAAGTCCTGGTGCTTCCGCGATGAACAAGGATGACCACAAATCGATTTTATAACAAATTTTTATACTAACGTTTTGAAAGCCCTTAATATCTTGGAGCCCTCCCACAACGTGGACTTGCGGGCCCGTGAATTACATTTGTTTTTTATATTCTGGGGGCCTCACACAACGTGGGCCCTGGGAGTCCGTGATTTACGTCACTGCCTCCAGTTTAAAGGAAACTATAATAGAAACGAAAAAAGAGACACGTCTGCCTAGCAAAGTCTTAGTGAAAAAAATTTATGAAAATTGCTTACAACTGTCATGCTTGTGAAGCGTATCATCAAGTGAAAGAATGAAAATACCGCTGTACCGCACTACAACCATGTTTATATTTTACATTTTTGTAAAAAAATCGTCAAAAAGTTTTCATACTTTTTCAGAATTACAATTTAGCTAGCCCGTCTTTCGACTAATTTTGGTACACAATTGCCTACCATTCAAGGACAGCTTACTTTTTTGCCAAAAAGGCAGTCGCAGGGGCATCAACACTGTTTCAAATTTTTTGTTTTCGTACGCTTCGTTCGCCAATGAAGAATTATCTACTAAAGCGGAACTTCCCACCTTAAGAGGACCAAAAACATGAATCAGAAACGTGGAAACGCGGACTGCACATAGCAGAAAGTTGAAGCTACTTTAGAGAAAAATAAGAATTGTACTATATGCAGCACATTATACACTCAAATATCTGTGGAGAAAATTAATAAAAATAAACAAGAGGTATTAAAATTAGCATTTTAATTCACATAATAATATTTTGAATAAGTACCTCTACATCATATTATTAAAAATACTTTTACCAATAATTTCCAGCTTCTGGATGGGCGTGAAGACTAAAACAAAAATATTAATTTTTATAAAAATAATTGATAAGATTAATTTTACCCATGAATAACTGCGACCTTAGTTCTACCACTAACTCCTTTATCAAGGCTATTAAGTAGCGCTACTTCCTTGTCTTCCAATTCAAAATCGAATATATCGATATTTTGTTGAATTCGAGCAGGTGTGGTACTTTTGGGAACAACAACTACCCCTCTTTGTAAGCCATGACGTAATAAAATTTGAGCTGGGCTCTTATTATATTTCTCAGCAAGTTCCAAAACTGCTGGATCGTTTAAATCATTATTGGGCTTCTCTCTATATTAAAACAAAATAAAAGTAAATGTAATCATTATTTTTTAAATGCTCACCCCTTTTTAATAAATCTCAAACCTGGTGCCCCAAGTGGAGAATATGCAGTTATAACTATATTACGATCTTGACAAAATTTAACAGTTTCATTTTGTTGGAAGTAAATGTGAAATTCGATTTGATTCGTTACCGGTGGTATTCTAGCAACGTTTAAAATTCTTTCCATTTGTGAGTTGTTAAAGTTTGATACACCAATACTTTTTGTTAATCCTAAATCGACCTGCTCTTCCATTGTCTATAAAAAAATATTTTGCGATTAATGGCCCATTAAACGTATAAACCATACCTTCCAAATTGCAGTTAGGTTTGTAGTTAGATCTAGTTCGATTTCGCCTTCTGGAGTTAATGGTAAAATTTCATTTTCTCTATATTTAAATCCAATAGGACCGTGGAGTAAATACAAATCGAGATAACCAACTTGAAGCTTCTGTAAGGATTCTTTTAAAAATTTTTGGACGTGTTCTGGCCTCATTCCAACACTTGGTAGCTTTGTTACCAAAAATAAATCGTCTCCTATTAGAAAATAAACTTAATGCATTAAAGTTTTTATTTTTTAGAAAAATTTTACTCGTAAGTTTTCCCGATGATATCCAACGTTTAAGAACTCTTCCAATTATTTCTTCGTTTTGATAGAGGGTAGCTGTGTCGATATGACGATATCCTGCCTCTAGAGCTGCATCTAAAGCCTTTTCCAAGTCACCACCATTGGACTACGAATTTTATTTACAGATAACTCGAAACAATTGAAATTAAAAACTTACATCGAAAGTGCCATAACCTACTACTGGCATTTTAAGACCGTTATTCAAATCAACATTTTTAATTTCTGCTTTTAGAAATGTTGTCCAGCAAAGAACTAAACTCAACGTGCAAATTAAATTCATGCTTAAGTTTAATAAATCTCGAGTTTAACTAAGTGATATCGTCTATTTGAAATTATTTATATACTGAGATATTTCATTTTTATTGGAATTTACGTCGTCAGAATAACAATATCTGTTATGTGGTGAACTTAAGAGTTGAATTTTATTTACATAATTTTTTGCTTTTTCACGGTCACATTTAATTTATTTAGCAAATGTAAAGTTCGTTTATCTTTCAAAGGCATCAATTCAAGAACTCTCGGACGATAAACAATGGTAAGAACTTTTCCTATATCTAACTAAAATCATAAACAAATAAAAACTAGAACTCTGATGTGACCAAAACAGGACTTTTTCGTCTTATTTTGTATTCTTAGAAAGAGCATTTGAATATTTCCCTTTAAAAGCCTCAAGATGTTCCATAATTGGAGTAAAATAAATTAAACCGATGCATAAAGTAACAATATTTTATTTCAAATAATATTCCGAATAAGAGAGATCATATCAAAAACGTTTTTACCAAAAATATCCAGCTTCTGGATGGGAGTGAATTCTAAAATAAAGAATTTATTATTTAAAAAAAAATAATAAGAAATAAATTACCCTCGAATAGTGGTAAAAGGAATTTTACCACTAACTCCTTTATCAAGACCATTAAGAAGGTCCATTTCCTTATCATCTAATTCAAAATCGAATATTTCGATATTTTCTTGAATTCGAGAGACCGTAGTGCTTTTAGGAACAACAACCAAGCCTCTTTGTAAGCCATGACGTAATAAAATTTGAGCTGGGCTCTTATTATATTTCTTAGCAAGTTGCAAAACTGCCGGATCGTTTAAATCGCCACTGGGGGCCTCTCTAAATTAAAATAAAATAAAATTTATTTAAATTATTATTTTAAATGATCACCCTTTTTTAATAAATCTTAAACCTGGCGACCCAAATGGAGAATATCCAGTTACAACTATATTGCGATCCTGACAAAATTTCACAATATCGTTTGGTTGAAAGTAAATGTGGAACTCAACTTGATTTGTTGCTGGTGGTATTCTAGCAACATTTAAAATTCTCTCAGTTTGCGATTGGTTGAAGTTTGATATTCCTATACCTTTGGTTAATCCTAAATCGACTTGCTCTTCCATGGTCTACAAAAAAAATTATTTAAAATGATCAGCTAATTATTCAGTGTTCATTAATGATTGGTCTAAGTTCTTATGCAACCCAACGTACGCTTTTGGTATAAGTCCTTGTTGATATGCCCCACAACTTACTCAGACAGGTCAATTTTTTATAAACAGGTCGTATTTAATTCCATAATACAACAAAACACGTTTTTAATCTAATATTGCCACATTGGCACGCATTTCAAAACCTTTTCAAAATCGTCAAGTTGTGAACGCTCTTAAACTTATTTCCTACCTTCCAAACTGCAGTCAGGTTCGTCGTCAAATCAAGCTCGATATCTCCATCCGGAGTTATTGGTAAGAGTTTATTTTCTCTATATTTAAATCCAATAGGACCGTGAAGTAAATATAAATCGAGATAATCAACTTGAAGCTTCTGTAAGGATTCTTTTAAAAATTTTTGAACGTGTTCTGGTCTCATTCCAATACTTGGTAGTTTTGTTACCAAAAATAAATCGTCTCCTATAAATTAAAATTATTTTTTTTGTAACTCGTTTTCTAAAAGCTTACTAGTAAGTTTTCCTGATGAAATCCAACGTTTGAGAACTCTTCCGATTACTTCTTCGTTTTGGTGAAGAGAGGCCGTGTCTATATGACGATATCCTGCTTCTAGAGCAGCATCTAGAGCGTTTTCTAACTCTTCACCATTAGCCTTAAATTGTACAATTTGTACTTAAGTTATAAAACAATGGAAATTAAAAACTTACATCGAAAGTTCCATAACCTACTACTGGCATTTTAAGGCCATTATTCAAATCCACATTTTTAATTTCTGCTTTGAGAAATGTTATACAGCAAAGCACTACACCTACTATGCAAATCGGATTCATATTATGTAATGAAGTTCCTTGTTAAATATCGACTTCTAGTAAGCAGTATCACCAATTGAAAATTATTTTTATACTGGGAAATTTAATTCTAGGTAATTGGAATGTTTGTCAGTTATAGCAAAAATTTAATTTTATGTGATAAAATTAAGATTTGAATTTTATTTGCATAAATTTATGCTTTTTCATGGTCACATAATCCATTTCTTTTCGAATAGTTGTAAAATTGGTTTATCTTAAAAGCTAATAAAATTAAGAGCTCGAAGACGGAAAACGAGCGTACGAACTTGTCCCCTATAAACGTTAGCAAAGAAACTTTGATAGAAATACCACCATCAGCTATAACAGATTTCTTTGGTACTCGTTAAAGCTAATTTAAAGAGTTTTCCTAATTTTTCCTTCAAACGGAAGCCAAAAATGCTAACTATGGATTGCAGCAAACTTTTAACAGTCTGTTACAATTGACATGAGTTTAGATTGTGACTTAAAATAATTCTGACGCAAGTCGAACACTGATCATGTATTTGTTACCCTCTCTACAATTCCAAACGAGTGCGCATTATTTTCTTATAACGTGAGTACTGAACGTCACAACGAAACTCCTGTCAATATGAGGTATGAATATAGATGTCGCTTGTCGCTATCTTATTTGGTATACAAATATAACCTCGTTTGATTTTTACGTAAAAGCACTGTCAGATAATTTATTTACTATGTTGTGATTGGTGTAGCAAATTTCAATACGAAATGTTGTAATATGCACTAATTTGCAGTAATTGGTACGTTGGAATAAAAACTTTAGATAAAATTTAATAGACGTCTAAGCACCATTAGGAACCGTAAAGTGGTTACCAAAGTTAAAAAATCAAAATATTGATATGTTGTTCAAAACACCGATTCTACTTTCACAATATTCTTAACGTAAAGAATCGCTTTTTGATATACAGTTGAATTAATAAAAATACTAATCTTTCTGTGAATTAAAAAATGAGAACATACAGGACTTAAGGACGAAAAAGTATAAAAACATCATTTTATTTAAGTACCTAAATATTTCAAAGTACACATTTTTTTACCAATTCTGCCTACCAAAAATGTTCACCTGCCTCCGGGTGTTTTCCAATTCTAAAACACAGATTTTATTTTGGATCATTAAAAATAATACTTAATTATTACCCTTTGAAGGCTCCAAGTTTAATTTTACCACTAAGTCCCTTGTCAAGTCCATTAAGAACTTCCATATCTGTATCGCACAATTCAAAATCAAACAAATCGATATTTTTTTGAATTCGAGCTGGAGTTTTACTTTTCGGAATAACAACCACCCCTTTTTGGACAGCATGGCGCAATAAAATTTGTGCTGGACTCTTATTATATTTTTTTGCAAGATCCAAAACAACAGGATCATTTAAATCGTTATTTGGTGCCTCACTAAAACGAAAATTTAATTAAACTTTACCCACGTCAATTATAACAGCTAATATTAACCCTGGTTTAAGGTATCGTAAACCTGGCGATCCTAAAGGTGAGTATGCAGTTACCACAATGTCGTGTTCTTTGCAGAACTTCACTATTTCCTTTTGCTGAAAATAAAGATGATGCTCAATTTGATCCGTCACTGGTGGTATTCTAGCAACATTTAAGATTCTTTCAAGTTGTGAGCTGTTAAAATTGGATACTCCAATACTTTTGGTTAACCCTAAATCGACTTGGTCTTCCATCGTCTAAAACGTGCTGGAATAGTGAGCAAATTGAATAAGAAATTAACTTACTTACCTTCCAAATTGCCGTAAGGTTAGTAGTCAGATCTAGTTTCATATTTCCTTCAGAATCTACTGGTATTAATACACCTGTCTCATATTGGAACCCAATAGGTCCATGTAATAGATATAAATCGAGATAATCTACTTGAAGTTTTTTTAATGAGTCTTTCAAAAATATCTGTACGTGTTCAGGTCTCATTCCAACGCTTGGCAACTTTGTTAAAGTTGGTTGTTAAAAACAAATCATCTCCTGTAAAAAGAAATTTAATTAAAGTTTTTTGTACGCACATTTATAATGTTACTAGTAATTTTTCCTGATGACAACCAACGTTTAAGGACGTTTCCAATTACTTCTTCATTTTCGTATACCGTCGCTGTGTCTATATGGCGATAGCCAGCTTCTAAGGCTGCATCAAGGGCCTTTTCTAAAGCTTCCCCTTCCTACAAGTGAAACTATGTGCAAATCAATTTTTTAAATTTTTCTACTTACATCCAATGTTCCATAGCCTACTGCGGGTATTTTAAGACCATTATTTAAATCAAAATACTTATTTTCTGCGTTGAGATATGTTGTGAAACAAAGCACTAAAGCAATTGTACAAATTAAATTCATAATTGCTATTAAAGACTGTAGTTCTACTAAGTGGTATCTACTACCTACTGATAATTATTTATTAATTACCAAATTTTATAGTTATCGGAGTTCACGGCTGTGATAAAAACAACAAAAAATTATGTAAGTTTGAGACTTGTTTATTTACACAAATCTTTATATTCTCATGGTCATATAGATTTTCGTAACTTTCGTAACGAGTTGTAGAGGAGGGCAATTCTGAGAAACAACACTAGCTTATAGCAAATACTATTAAACAAAGTTTAATAGTAATGGGAGATTTGTGTAATGATTGTTACGAATTATTTATTGATAAGTATTTCAATGTTTTAATTAAAGCCTATGTTAATAATAAAAATGAAAATAACAAAGCACAATTGGTTAAAAGAGTGAAAACAAAAAATGTGAAATTAAAAAAAATATCCCACAATTAAATATGTATTTTTATTTAAAGTACCTTTCTCAACAAGTCAAACCACCAGGTGGCGCTGTTTAGAAGCTTTACCATTGAAAGGATAGGGAGCTGCACGTATTAACTTTGTTTAATAGTATTTGCTTATAGTAAAACGGGGATATCGAATTGTACCACGGGACAGCAGGTAGATATAATCCTATGGTCGAGTTGTACCACCGATTTTCTGGAGGATTAACGCTTTATAAATAATAAAATCTTATAAAAAGTTTTATTCCATATAATACAAAATACAATAGGTATCTAAAATATTTTTAAGTATAATGTGCATACACATATATTCAAACTGTTAAAAATTTACAATTATTAACAATTTAAAATGTCTTATTTCTTACTGCGGCGAATAATGATAGCTTAAAAATCTTACAAAATCAAGTCACAGTATACGCTAAAGAAATTAGAGTATACTGTGATCAAGTTTAGTAATTTTGTTTTCTTCTAATTCATTTATTTTAGAAGTTATATACTCTTGTTTCTTTCTAGTAATAGACTTTAATTTTTCAATTTGGTGGTACAACTCGGTGGTCAAAAAAGGGTAACCTTTTACGCTGCCGGATTAAGACGGGTAGTTGTGGTACAACTCGGTAGTCCCCAAGTAAAAAACTCATCTATTTTAAAATTATGTACAACATAAGCGTTTCAACTCTGTTTACCAAAAATGGACATCTGCTTCTGTCTGTTTATCAATGCTAAAAATCATATAAATATAAAATTGAACCACCAACAACGTTAAATGCAGCGCTTTAACCCCCCTCTAGAATGAAAAATATTAAGTTTAGAGCTTTGCCCCTATGAAGACTTTTGATCAGAAGGCCCTAACCTACAACATACTAAAATTTTAGAAAAATTAGCCGGGAACCAGTTTCCATAAGGCCTGGAGCAGGGTTCTTTAAAATAGCGTTTCTCAACCTGGGGGTCGCGACCCCCAAAGGGGTCGCGTAATGTTTTTGGGGGGGTTGCAAGGACTAGAAAAATCTACAGTAAAATTTGGGTTCTAATTTGAACTTTTAGTATTTATAATTTCTTGAAAACCGAGTTTTTGGTTCATTATAAAATAGGGATTTTTAAAGGGATTTAAATCGGTTAAAATGGAGCTGATTTTAAAGGTGATTTAACAGTCTATTAAACTATGTGTTTGCATTTTTAATCTCATGTCTACTTTGTTAAAAAAAAGCATTAAAAGTCTAATAAACCTTGGACCGATAACAGAAAAATCGGGGTGATATTATTCAGGCCCATCTTTTGGAAATAAGCCATTTGAGTACCAGCGAACACGAAAAACTGGTTGGCTGCCTAAAGCACTTAAGGCCTTAAGATCCTTCAATGAAATTGTTAGAGAAGGAAAAAAGGAAGAAATATGACAGCGTTGGAGATGCAACTTTGATATATTTATTTTCATTCTTATAAAAAGACCGATAAAAAAATTTAGCAACTCTCTAGAATGGCTCTGAGAGCGTGGCTACTGGACTGAAATTAACGTCTTTATGCTAAACGCCAGCAAACATAAAGTCGTAACTCCTAAACGGTATTTGGGTTGTGGTATTTTTGGATGCAAAGTAACTACTTTTTTCGTAAAAGTAAGATTTTACTTTAGTATCCCTCTCAGGTGGGTGTTTCCCGCTCTCCTCACCAATTAGAAGTTTATTATTAACAGTCTTAAAGCCATATAAGCCAGTGCTTTCGACAGCTAGACAGATTTTCGTGTTCGGTAGAAATATCTTATTCTCAAAAAATGGGCCTGAATTTTTATGTTACGGGATTCGGGACTATAAAGTATAAATAAGTGAGTAGATTTTCTTGCACGCAAGTGTATTTTCTTCTACTAAATTTGTATAAAAAATTTAATTATTTAGAACTAAAAATCACTGAGGGGGGTCGCCAAAAATAATGACTGGAATTTGGGGGTCGCAAACCTAAAAGGTTGAGAAACGCTTCTTTTAAATGATGGTCATATAATTTGTTGCCTTTTCTTTATTTATATTCAGTCATTATAAAAATGTATTATTTTGTTTTCTAACTGTGTTGTTGCTTGAATAATCAACTCAATCGGAAAGTCTAGTGTTGACACAACAGATATTTTTATTATACAATGTTTGTTAACCTAATTCAGTAATGTCAAGTGACATTTAAAAATGAGAAGAGATCTTTCTCTCAAATTTAAATTTTCCGCTTAAATACCGTAGGAAAATAGCCGCCATAGGCCAATAACACCAAAATCTACACGATTTCAATGGGATTTAATGCGAGTGTCATTTCTTAATCAGTATAAATAATATATAGTGACCTTATTCTATGATCATGATCAAACTTCGTTTGATTTTTACGTCACAGCACTGTCAAGAAATGTATTTTTCCTCAAACGTCAAAAAAAGTTGACATTTTGTTACTAAACAAGTAAGGTTAAAGTTTTACTTTTACATCCTAGGAGGTAAAAGTGAACTTCTGCCTCCTAAGAGGTAAAAGTAAATTCTAATCCTAAATATTTTCAACAAATTGTAACGTAAAAAGATATTTGTAAGCATATTTGTAATGTAAAATGGTCATGTTTTTCTAAATTTTCTGTTATAATTTATTCGTTGTGTTTAATAATTAGCTTCTTTTTACAAGTTAAAGTTAATTTTTAAAAATATTTGACAATTTAACTACACATACATTTCAATAGATGCGCGCATCCGTCTAAGCATAAATAGGGACCACAAAGTAGTACTTTACGGTTTCTGGACCGTAAAGTGGTTCTACAGTAAAGAAATGAAAATAATGATCTTAATAAGATCAAAAAATAAAGATCAAAAACAAAGAAAGATTGGAAATAGAATCGCTATTTCCAATCTTTCTGTGAATTAAAAAATTAAAACATATATATACAGGATGTTCCCTTTAATTAATACATACGAAAAAGTATAAAAACATCATTTTATTTACCTAAATATTTCAAACTACACATTTTTTTGCCACTCTGCTTACCAAAAATGTTCACTTGCTTCTGGATGTTTTTCAATTCTAAAACACAGATTTTATTTTGTATCATAAGAAATATCACTTAATTGTTACCCCTTGAAGACTCCAAGCTTAATTTTACCACCAAGTCCCTTGTCAAGTCCGTTAAGAACTTCCATATCTGTGTCGCACAATTCAAAATCAAACAAATCAATATTTTGGTGAATTCGAGCTGGAGTTTTACTTTTCGGAATAACAATTATCTCTTTTTGGACAGCGTGACGCAATAAAATTTGTGCTGGACTCTTATTATATATTTTTGCAAGATCCAAAACAGCAGGATCATTTAAATCGTTATTTGGTTCCTCACTAAAACGAAAATTTAATTAAAATTTACCTAAGTAAATTATTACAACTAATATTAACCCTGGTTTAAGAGCTTGTAAACCTGGAGATCCTAAAGGTGAGTATGCAGTTACGACAATGTCGTGTTCTTTGCAGAACTTCACTATTTCCTTTTGCTGAAAATAAAGATGATGCTCAATTTGATCCGTCACTGGTGGTATTCTAGCAACTTTTAAGATTCTTTCAAGTTGTGAGCTGTTAAAGTTGGATACTCCAATACTTTTAGTTAACCCTAAATCGACTTGTTCTTCCATTGTCTAAAACGTGCTGGAATAGTCAACAAATTGAATAACAAATGCATTTTCTTACCTTCCAAATTGCCGTAATGTTAGTAGTCAGATCTAGTTTTATATTTCCTTCAGAATCTATTGGTATTAATACACCTGTCTCATATTGGAACCCAATAGGTCCATGTAATAAATACAAATCGAGATAATCTACTTGAAGTTTCTTTAAAGACTCTTTCAAAAATATCTGTACGTGTTCAGGTCTCATTCCAACGCTTGGTAACTTGGTTGTCAAAAACAAATCATTTCCTGTAAAAAGTAATTTTATTAGAGTTTCTTGTACGCACATTTATTATGTTACTAGTAATTTTTCCTGATGACAACCAACGTTTGAGGACGTTTCCAATTACTTCTTCATTTTCGTAGAACGTCGCCGTGTCTATATGACGATAGCCAGCTTCTAAAGCTGCATCAAGGGCCTTTTCTAAAGCTTCCCCTTCCTACAAGTCAAACTATGGGCAAATCAATTTTCCAAATTTTTCTACTTACATCCAATGTTCCATAGCCTACTGCAGGAATTTTAAGACCATTATTTAAATCAAAATACTTATTGTCTGCGTTGAGATATGTTGTGAAACAAAGCACTAAAGTAATTGTATAAATTAAATTCATAATTGCTATTAAAGACTGTAGTTCTACTAAGTGGTATCTACTACCTACTGATAATTATTTATTAATTGACAATCTTTATAGTTATCGGAGTTCCCGGCTGTGAGACTAGTTTATTTATACAAATCTTTATATATTCATGGTCATATAGATTTTCTCATATAGAAGAGGGAAATTCTAAGAAATTACAATATCTTATTTATTTCCTATTTCTACAAGTGAAACAAATTGAAAATCTAACGTACCACAGCCTACTGTTGGAATTCTTAGGCCGAATTCTACATTATACATTTATCTCCAGGATTTAATTTTAGTACCAGTATTAAGAGGTTTTAGCAACTGCTTGAACCGATTTATACTGAGATTAAAATTAAATCTTGGGGATAAATATGTAATGTAGAATTCAGCCTTAAACCATTACTTACCAAAATTCATTGTTGTCCGACATAAGAAACGTTGTCAAAAAAACACTAATGGTACAGTACAAATTAAATTCATATGATTTAATAAACCTCTAGTTCTAGGTACTAATGTTCATTTCCACCGTTTACAGATAAATTAACAGATAGTTTGTCTGACGGATAATTTGTCAAGAACCTTATACCTTAATCTTACCTAGGATAAATTCAATAACTGAAGGATAAATTTTCTACAAAGGTACCTACCTGCTACTTATGGCCTTTTGCACCGATTTTAGTTTATGTGGCAAATAAATTATATTTTTACAGCTTAACTGTCAGATAAACGATCTGTCAGTTAATTTGTAAGTGGTGCCAACGGGCATAAGTAATTTTAATTAGTAATGAGAAATTGAACTACTAATTTTTATATTAATCTGAGTTAACATTAATAATAACAAAAAAAAAGCAATAAAAATGTTACTGATATATGTGTTAATAGTACGAAAAGATTTTATTTACATAAATGTTTATATTTTCATGGCCACATAAATAATTAATTTGTTTAACAATTGCAACGTTCCTTGTCTTAAAAGCAATAATATCCATAATTCTAGGATGATAAAAATTGTAAGAAATTGTTCCTCCTAACTAAATGACCAATGACCATCTTGCAGCAAAGTAAAAACTGTGATTATATTAAAGAAAATGTTTAAAAATACACATTAGGGTTCGACTATGTTTACCAAAAATTTCCTGCCTCTGGATGTTTTTTCAGCCTCGAAATACAGATTTTATTACATGTAATAGTAACACAGTTTCATCATTACCGCCCAAACCACCAAGCTTAATTTTTCCATCAGCTGCTTTGAGTAGTTCCATATCTGTTTGATATACCTACTAATATTTCGGTGATTTAAAAAATGAAAACATATACAAGATGTTCCCTTTAATTTGGAAATATAGATACAAAAAAGTATAAAATCATTATTTTATTTTCCTAAATATTTCAAAGTACACATTTTTATACCAACTCTGCTTACCATAAATGTTCACCTGCCTCTGGATGTCTTTCAATTCTAAAACACCTATTTTATTTTGAATCATTAGAAATAACACTTAATTGTTACTCTTTGAAGGCTCCAAGTTTAATTTTACCACTAAGTCCCTTGTCAAGTCCATTAAGGACTTTCATATCTGTATCGCACAATTCAAAATCAAACAAATCGATATTTTGCTGAATTCGAGCTGGAGTTTTACTTTTCGGAATAACAACCACCCCTTTTTGGACAGCATGGCGCAATAAAATTTGAGCTGGACTTTTATTATATTTTTTTGCAAGATCCAAAACTACAGGATCGTTTAAGTCGTTATTTGGTGCCTCACTAAAACGAAAATTTAATTAAACTTTAGCTACGTAAATTATTACAGCTGATATTAACCCTGGTTGAAGATATCGTAAACCTGGAGATCCTAAAGGCGAATATGCAGTTACGACAATGTCGTGTTCTTTGCAGAACTTCACTATTTCCTTTTGCTGAAAATAAAGATGATGCTCAATTTGATCCGTCACTGGTGGTATTCTAGCAACGTTTAAGATTCTTTCAAGTTGTGAGCTGTTAAAATTGGATACTCCAATAGTTTTCGTTAACCCTAAGTCGACTTGGTCTTCCATTGCCTAAAACGTGCTTGAATAGTCAGCAAATTGAATAAGAAATTAACTTACTTACCTTCCAAATTGCCGTAAGGTTAGTAGTCAGATCTAGATTCATATTTCTTTCAGAATCTACTGGAATTAATACACCTGTCTCATATTGGAACCCAATAGGTCCATGTAATAAACATAAATCGAGATAATCTACTTGAAGTTTTTTTAATGAGTCTTTCAAATATATCTGTACGTGTTCAGGTCTCATTCCAACGCTTAGCAACTTGGTTGTTAAAAACAAATTATCTCCTGTAAAAAGTAATTTAATTAAAGTTTCTTGTACACACATTTATAATGTTACTAGTAATTTTTCCTGATGACAACCAACGTTTGAGGACGTTTCTAATTACTTCTTCATTTTCGTATACCGTCTCTGTGTCTATATGACGATAGCCAGCTTCTAAGGCTGCATCAAGAGCCTTTTCTAAAGCTTCCTCTTCATATAGGTGAAACTATGATCAAATCTACTATCTAAATTTTTCTACTTACATCCAATGTTCCATAGCCTACTGCAGGAATTTTCAGACCATTATTTAAATCAAAATACTTATTTTCTGCTTTGAGAAATGTGAAACAAAGCACAAAAGTAATTGTACAAATTAAATTCATAATAAATCGCTAAACAAATAGGTTACAAATTAAATAAATCTGTAGTTCTACTAAGTGGTATCTACGAGTACTACCAATTGAAAATTATTTATATACTGCCAAATTTTATGTGAATCGGAGTTCACAGCAGTGATAACATCAAACAACGTTATGTAAGTTACAGACTGGTTTATTTACTATGGTACAAGAGTTGGAAGAGAAAAACAATTCCACAAAATGAAACTATCTAACTAAAAAACTCATAATATTCACAAAACTTTTTTAAAATTAAGTACATAATTGTTTCAACTCTGTTTACCAAAAATGGACATCAGCTTCTGGATGTTTATCAATTCTAAAAATTAAATTTTATTTTGTATTCCTATAAAAAAGATAAATATTACCCTTTAAAAGCACCAAGCTTAATTTTTCCATTAAGTCCTTTATCAAGTCCATTAAGCTTTTCCATATCTGTGTCGCCCAATTTAAAATTAAATAAATCAAAATTTTGCTGAATTCGAGCTGGTGTTTTACTTTTAGGAATAACTACTACCCCTTTTTGTACAGCATGCCGTAATAAAATTTGTGCTGGAGTTCTGTTAAGTTTTTTTGCCAGATCCAAAACGGCAGGGTCGTTTATATCGTTATTTGGTGCCTCACTATCAAAATAATAATTAGACGGATAAAGTTATCCCAGTTTTGTTCTGCGAACTAAAAATTTATATTTACCCTGGTTTAAGGTACCGTAAACCTGGAGATCCTAGAGGCGAGTATGCAGTTACTACAATATTATGTTCTTTGCAGAATTTTACTAATTTCTTTCTTTGATAATAAAGGTGAAGTTCTATTTGATTTGTCGCTGGTGGTATTTTAGCAACATTTAATATTCTTTCAAGTTGTGAGTTGTTAAAGTTTGAAACACCAATACTTTTGGTTAATCCTAAATCGACTTGTTTTTCCATTGTCTAAAAAAACATGGAATAGTGAAAATATTTAAAAATGAACGCTCCACTGAGTACCTTCCAAATTGCTGTAAGGTTAGTAGTCAGATCTAGTTTTATATTTCCTTCAGAGTCTACTGGAATTAGTACGCCGTCTTCGTATTTGAATCCTATAGGTCCATGCAATAAATATAAGTCGAGATATTCTACTTGGAGCTTTGCTAAAGATTCTTTTAAAAACTTTTGAACGTGTTCAGGTCTCATCCCAACGCTAGGTAACTTGGTTGTTAAAAACAATTCGTCTCCTTTAAAAGTAATATTATTTATAGTTATTTATATTCATTTTTATATTTTACTCGTAATTTTTCCCGACGAGAGCCAACGTTTGAGAACATTTCCAATTACTTCTTCGTTTTCGTAAACAGTGTTGCTGTGTCTATATGACGATAGCCAGCCTCTAAAGCCGCTTCAAGTGCCTTTTCTAATTCATCCGCTTCCTGTAAATGAAACAAATGGTAAATATAATTTCAAATATTTTTTTCTACTTACATCTAAAGTTCCATAGCCTACTGCTGGAATTTTAAGACCATTATTTAAACTAAAATACATTATATCGTTCGCTATTAGAAACGTCAAAAAAACCCTAATGCTACAGTACAAATTCAAATGGTAGCATTAATAAACCTGGAGTTCTACTAATAGGTAGTATCAATGAGAAATAATTTTATAGACTGCCAAATTTTATATTAGTTTAAATTTACGTCAATAATAACAGCAAAAAAGAAGTTGATGTTATGTAATAATAATGGTTATATTTTCATGGTCACATAAATAATTAATTTGTTTAATAATTGTAACGTTCTTTGTCTTAAAAGCAATAAAATCTATAATTCGAGGACCATACGTAAAAACATGTTCATTCTAACTACATGACCATACAACAAATTAAAAAGCAACGGACGTGGCCATACGAAGATCTTTTCCGTCCGTCAAATTTTAATTAAAATTGTATTTAATATCTTATAAATAAATATAAAAAAAACTTTAAAAAGTGCACTCACTAAAGAAACGTTTGGGTATTGAAGTTAGGCATGAAAACAGTTTCTCGTATGGCTACATCCGTTGTTTTAATTATTAAAGTTATTTTTATGTTAAATATAAATTACATGATATGCATCATGATATATGATATCATGATATGTACATGGTATTAATTTTTTTTTTAATTTTATTTTTTAAATTGCATTCCTCCGGGATTGAACCTAGAACTTCTGCGTGTAAGCAGAATTTTTACACATAAACTGTATGAAATCCTAATTTCATTTTTTTTAAATTTGGTATAAATTGAAGTTCAAAATATAACTATATTATTTTATCTGTTCAGAAAACTAATTTCCCTAGCATTTAAAATATTGAAAAATATATAGGGTGTTTCTGTTAAATTAAGAAATTTGATCCCATTTCCGGTTAAACCGGAAGTCAAAACATGAAGTGTTTGGTCTCGTGTAATAGCTAATTTTACAAGCTTTCAAAATATTAAAAAATATACAAGTGTTCCTAAAAATTTTAGTATTTTTGTAATTTCCGGTTTAACCGGAAGCGTTTTGTAAACCGAAAATAGTGTCAAATAATAGATATTCATGAGATTGGTAAATACATCCATTTTCAAGTTTTAATTTTTATTACAAAAGAAATTAGAGATTTTTGAAGTTTTGACATTCAAAAATTCATTACTCCAAAACGGCTCTAGCGATTGTGATAAAAATTTATATTTCGGTAGAGAATTATGTGTTCTGTAACATATTTAAAAAAGAAAAAATATGGCAGAGGGAATTTTGAGAAAATCCATTTCAAAATTTTGACTTACTTTCGCCCCTTAAAAGTAAGCAATTTTGAAAAAATTTTAAAACTCGACTTTTTCAGGACGAAAGGCCTATATTTTGGCTATACAATACCGTTTTAAAATTTTTGTAATAAGTATTACCGGCCAAGTTATAAGAGAAAAACCACAAAATGGGACAATCGTTCTATTGGCCGCCATTTTGAATGAATTAATTTGAAATTTGCCTTTTCAATTGAAACTCACATGTACTATCTTATAGCAAAGTCAAAATAAATTTGGCCCAAATTTGCAAATATGCGCCCAAAATAACCGCCTTAGTTTTGGACACTCACACTCCACAGGGTGTCAGAGTGAACTGGAAACGTCGAGAAATGCAAAATTTATTAATTAAAAATTTTTTTTTCTCTATTATAACAACTTCTTTTTGGATTGGAAAAAGTTAAACTCTCATTTTATTAAAAAAAATATTTTAATATACACATTAGGGTTCCACTCTGTTTACCAAAAATTTCCTGCTTCTGGATGTTTCTTAAGCCTAAAAAAACAGATTTTATTACGTGTAATGGAAAAACAGGTTCATAGTTACCCCTCAAACCCACCAAGCTTAATTTTGCCATCAGCTCCTTTGTCAAGTCCGTTAAGCAGTTCCATATCTGCATCGCTCAATTTAAAATCAAACAAATCAAGATTTTGTCGAATGCGAGCTGGAGTTTTACTTTTTGGAATAACAACCAATCCCTTTTGTACACCATGAAGTAATAAAATTTGACCTGGAGTTTTATTATATTTCTTTGCAAGATCTAAAACGGCTGGATCGTTTAAATCGCTATTAGGTGCTTCACTAAAAACAAAATTTTAATTTTTATATAAATTATTTGAGTAAAAATTTACCCTGGTTTAACAAATCGTAAACCTGGAGCTCCTAGAGGTGAGTAGGCAGTTACAACAATATTATGTTCTTTGCAGAACTTCACTATTTCTTTTTGTGGATAATAAAGGTGAAGTTCAATTTGATTCGTCACTGGTGGTATTCTAGCAACATTTAAAATTCTCTCAAGTTGTGAGTTGCTAAAGTTCGATACTCCAATACTTTTAGTTAATCCTAAGTCGACTTGTTCTTCCATTGTCTAAAATTTGTTAAAAACTGCAATAAAAAATTAATACATTCAATCTACTTGCCTTCCAAATTGCTGTAAGGTTGGTAGTCATATCTAATTTTATATTTCCTTCAGAATCTACAGGGATTAATACACCTTCCTCATATTGAAACCCTATAGGTCCATGGATCAAATATAAATCAAGGTAATCGACTTGAAGTTTTGCTAAAGACTCTTTTAAAAATTTTTGAACGTGTTCGGGTCTCATTCCAACGTTGGGCAACTTTGTTGTCAAAAACAACTCGTTTCCTATTATAAAAAGCAATAACTTAAGTACTTAAGTGTTTCTTGTCAGCACTTTTAATTTACTTTTAATTTTTCCTGATGACAACCAACGTTTGAGGACGTTTCCAATTATTTCTTCGTTTTGGTAAACGGTAGCTGTGTCTATATGGCGATAGATTCTAATGCTGCATCAACGGCCTTTTCTAAATCTTCACCACCTGCCTACAAGAGTGAAATACTAAAAATCATTTTTTTTAAATATTTTTCTACTTACATCGAAAGTTCCATAGCCAACTACGGGAATTTTAAGACCATTACTTAAATCCAAATGCATTTTTGTACTTTGAGGCATGTGCTCTAACAAAACACTTTACTACTTTACTACGCTCTAAAATAATTGTACAAATTAATCCTCAGTTCGACGTTCTACTGGTCGTCTAACCAATTAAAAATTATTAATATCCTGATGCTTAATTTTTGTTAATTGGAGTTCACGTGACTCATATAAAACAATTATATTACATAATATACGTGCGAGATGGTTATATTAATTTATTGATATCAATTTTTATATTTTCATGGTCACATAGGTAATAATTTGTTAAACAATTGTAATGAATTCAAGACTTCGAGGACGATCAAAATATGTAGTTAGGCTCTCTGATCGTTTATTTAAATTTAACAAAATAAACTTTAGATGCACGCGTCGAGGAATTTCAGAACTATTTCAAATGCACATTGGCAAATCTTTTAAAAAATAAATTAAAAATAAGGAGCTGGCTAAAAAAGAAAAAGATTAGGATAAGATGGGAAGAACATAGAGAATTGTGCCTAAGTAAAAGCAAATTTATGAAATGTCTGGATATGGATTATTAGTGGAGGGGGATCAAACTCCCAACACTTAGGCCACTTATTTGGGCCAATTGTACAACCTACAAGCAGCCTCCCCGCAGGCTCATCAGGTCCCAAGCCATCTCACTTTTAGGATGTACCCCAGAACTCTGGCTGGAGGAGTGGCGCTTCTTCTACCCCCCAACACTGATCCTCTTGTAGACGCTAGAGCTGGACACTGACAAAGCACGTGTTCTGAGGCCTCGTCTTCGTGATCGCATGCTCGACATCTGGGATTATCTACTATTCTCAGTGTTTGAAGATGCTTATTTAGCCGACACTGTCCTGTTGGACACTGTGATGTATTTATGGGATGTATGAAATGTATTTAAGGTTAAGATTGAAGTCTCTAGTTGCCTAAAATGTGCTGCAAAACTGTGCCTAAAGAGCTTAATTTTGGCATGCAACCCGTTAAAAACTCAAATCGCTCGGATAGAAATAGAATTGGTGTAATAATAATTATTATTGGAGAGAAAGATGGGAATAGAGAGCAAATAAGGAAGTCTTTTGCTTGTTTGTGACTAAACTCCCAAATAAACACACAAATATACTCAATGACATAGAAATTGCAACACCAAGAAGGAGTAGGAATTTTTTGATAAAATTTGGCAAAACCGTTTAACTACTCAAGGGTAATAAAATTCAAAATACAAATTCAATTTTCACTCCGTGTTTGATAAGATAGAGATAATGTAAACTGTGTTGTTTTATTTATTAGATAATTTATTTATATAATAACGTCTGTTGAATTTCAATAATTAATTAGGTACTTACTGAAAAGAAAAATTTTTTGGATTTACAAAATATTTATTTAAGTCGGCTAATGGCATTGGAAAACGACCCTTGAAATTAAGAAAACTCTGTTTAGAATAAACTTCCTGCTTCTGGATGTTTGTTAATTCTAAAAATACAGATTTAATTATTTATTGTCAAAAATCATTTAAAATATTACGCTTCAAAGCCGCCTAGCTTAATCTTCCCATCAGGTCCTTTGTCAAGTCTGTCCAGTACGTCCATATCTGCATCGCTCAATTCAAAATCAAATATATCAATATTTTGCTGAATACGAGAAGGAGTTTTACTTTTCGGAACCACAACCACCCCTTTTTGGACAGCATGACGTAATAAAATTTGTGCTGGACTCTTATTATATTTTTTTGCGAAATCCAAGACAGCAGGATCGTTTAAGTCATTACTTGGTGCCTCGCTAATAAGTATTTAATTAAAATAAAAATAATAAGTTAGAGCAAATATTATATAAGTACCCTGGTTTAAGAAATCGTAAACCTGGAGCTCCTAGAGGTGACCATGCAGTGACGACAATATTGCGTTCTTTGCAGAATTTGACCATTTCTTTTTGGGGAAAATAAAGATGGAGCTGAACTTGATTTGTCACTGGTGGTATTCTAGCAACATTTAAAATTCTCTCAAGTTGTGAGATGTTAAAATTTGAAACTCCAATACTTTTGGTTAATCCTAAATCGACTTGTTCTTCCATTGTCTAAAACGTATTCGAATATATATAAAACAAACTGAAAATTAAAAACAATCCTTTTACTCACCTTCCAAATTGCCGTAAGGTTAGTAGTTATATCTAGTTGTATATTTCCTTCAGAATCAAATGGAAATATTTGACCTTCTACATATTTGAAGCCTACAGGTGTATGAACTAAATATAGATCGATATAATCTACTTGGAGCTTTGCTAAAGATTCTTTTAAAAATTTTTGAACGTGTTCAGGTCTCATTCCAACGCTAGGCAACTTGGTTGTTATAAACAACTCGTTTCCTGTAAAAAGAAACTTTGTTAAAAGTTTCTTGTGAGCAAATTTATAATTTACTTGTAATTTTTCCTGATGATAACCAACGCTTGAGGACTTTTCCAATTGTGTCTTCATTTAGGTAATGGGTGGCTGTATCTATATGGCGATAGCCCGCTTCTAAAGCTGCATCAACGGCCTTTTCTAAATCTTTACCATCTGCCTACAAGTTAAACAAAAATAAAAAATCTATAATTTACTATTAATCGCTAGTTACATCAAAAGTTCCATAGCCTACTGCCGGTATTTTGAGACCGTTGTTTAAATCGAAATATTTATTTTCTGCTTTGAGAATTGTTGTAAAGCAAAGCACTAAAGTTAATGTGCAAATCAAATTCATATTTGCTATTAAAATACTATGTCAAACAAATCTGTAGTTCTACAACTAAGCGCTCTACTAATTGAAAATTATTTATATACTGCCAAATTTTATACTAGTCAGAGTTCACGGAATCAGTGCTAACAAAAAAAAATTATATAAATTAAAGACTAGTTTCTTTACGCTAGTTTCTTTACTAGTTTCTTTACTGGTTTCTTTACATCTTTATATTCTCATGGTCATCAGTCATTAAAGGTAATTAATTTGTATAAAATATTTAACTTAGTTGCAAGAGTTGCAATTATTTCCGGTTAAACCGGAAGTTAAAATATAAAGTTGTTGGTATTGTCCTACCCTATATATCGCCCTATATTTTGGCTGCACTTTGCCATTTTTAAATTTTTGTAATAATAACTACTAAATGGCCAAGCTATTTATAATTGAAAAATCACAAAATAGGACAATCGTTCTATTGGCCGCCATTTTATATACAAATTTGAAATTTTTTTTCCAATGAAGGCTTACATATTATACTATCTTAATAGCCAAGTAAAAATAACTTTGGTTTTGCAAAAATTAGATTCCCAATGAAATAATTTTTAAGTGGTTAAAATCAAATTTCATCAAAATCGGTTCAGTAGTTTTTGCTCCAAGATTTGCAGACAGACCTACTTCAGACAGACCGACACATGGATTTTTCATTAAAGAAACGAAAATTATTTTTTTTCGTGATTTGGAATCAGGAGGACTCAAAACGTTGAGAAATGAAATGAAATTTTCTTGATTAGCAAGAACTTTTTCTGAGAAAAACTTAAAAGAAATAAATGTTATATAACAAAATTAATAATAAATAGTACGAGATGATTTGATTTACATAAATGTTAATATTTTCATGGCCACATAAATAATTAATTTGTTTCAAAATTGTAATCCATAATTAGAGGAAGATAAAAATTACTAGTACATCCTAACTAAAGGACCATCCAGCAACATAAAAACTGTCATTATCTTTTTTTATTAACAAAAGTATTTCAAGAGATTGACTCCACAGTGACTTGGTGTTATTTAGTCATGATTAAAAGGACTTATTGTTTTTTACAAAATGCTTAAAAAGAATAAAAATATAACTTAGTAAAATATCACAATTTCTCTTCTAAATGATTACACTGTAGGTAATCATTTGTAATCATTTAGAAGAAAAGCTGTGATATTTTACTAAGCTATATTTTTATTCTTTTTAAAGCATTTTTTAAAAAAGAATAAGTCCTTTTCCAAAGGATTTCAAAATATACATAGACTTGGATTTTATAATAGAAAAATCTAAGCGATCTTACGCAGGCCCATCTTTTGGGAATAAGCTATTTGAGTGCCATTATTGAACTCCAAATTTTGCTTGGCTGCTCCAGACACTGGATTAAGGCCTCAGGACTGTTAATAATAATCTTTTAATTGGTGAGGAGGGCTGGAAACCCACCTGAGAGGGATGCCAAAGTAAAATATTATGTAAAAAGTAGTTGATTTGCCAGTTTATACAATACTTTTACTAAAACCTAACGTAATCTAATAATTAGTCTAAAAGATGATAAGGTATAGTATATAACGGGTGTTGAATGACCTACCGATACATAGGGCAATATAGCACGTAAAATGACGTTTTTATAAATTCCTGCTTCCCTCATTGTTTTAGAGCAAATATGAAAGAGCCAAAAATTATGCAGAATTAAAAATTAGACATGATAAAGATATTACATTTCATCATACTTTTACCTAAAGAGCAAAAAAGACTTTAGAAGCTGTTAAAATTTTCATTAAGCAGGATAGCAATTTGAATACCAAGCAATAATTTCATTGTGTATCGTAGCAACATTTAAATCGCTACTCTGATTAACGAAAATTTTAACAACTTCTAAAGTCTTTTTTGCTCTTTAAGTAAAAGTATGATAAAATGTAATACCTCTATCATTTCTAATTTTTAATTCTCCATCACTTTTGGCTCTTTTATGGTTGTTCTAAAACAATAATTAGGGAAGCAGGAATTTATAAAAACGCGATTTTACGTGCTATTGTTCTATGTATCTGTAGGTCATTCAACACCCGGTATAGCTCTATGAGTGGTCGTCTTACCAATTGAAAATTATTAACATCCCGATGCTTAATTTTTTTTGTTAATTGGAGTTCACCTGAGTCATACATATAAATCAATTATGTGAACAATAAACGTACAAAGTGGTTATATATTATTAATTCATGGTCATGGTTTTTAATGAATTCACGACTTCGAAGACGATAAAAATTGGTAGATATTGTTAAACAAGGTGGTGTGCATAGGGTTCTCGATCATAGGCACCCACAGCTTCGGTCATTTGTTTAAGTTTAAGAAAATGAACTTTAAAACATGATGAAATAAAACCAGATTTCCACAAAAATCTGGTTTTATTTCATTATGTTTTTATTATATTGATTTCCATCAAGTATCGGCCTCTTCGATCAATCAAATGAACTTTATATGCTCGATACGTCGAGGCACATTGCTTGCTGCAATATCTTCCATATCATGCAAGATGACACCGGCTCTGAAAAATAAACTAAAAATGAAACTGCAAGTAAAATAAGAAGAAAATAATGAGATAAAAGGAAGGACAAAAAAGGTGAATATGATGTAAAAACAATTATTATTGACAGAAATAATTAAAATAAACATTTAATTTTTACTTTGTGAAAAGAAATAGATACCTAATATAAATTGTGTTGTCTTATTTTTATTGGATAATTTGTTGATTTATAGTCTGTGGACTTTTCTTTTGATCATTTAATAAGTAATTGTTGAAAATGAAGACTCTTTGCATCCAATTCACAATATATTTATTTAAGAGCTAATTCAAATAATGGCAAACTTGGTAAAATGGTAAAATTCTGTTTACAAAAAACCTGATGCTTCTGGATGTCTTTTAAGCCTAAAATTACAGATTTTAATTATTTAATGTTACAAAAACATTTAAAATCATACGATTCAAAGCCGCCCAGCTCAATCTTCCCATCAGGTCCTTTATCAAGTCCGTTAAGTACGTCCATATCTGCATCGCTCAATTCAAAATCAAATATATCGATATTTTGTTGAATACGAGCTGGAGTTTTACTTTTTGGAATAACAACCAACCCCTTTCGTAAACCATGACGTAATAAAATTTGTGCTGTAGTCTTATTATATTTTTTAGCTAAATCCAAAACAGTAGGGTCGTTTAAGTCATTACTTGGTGCCTCACTAATAAGTATTGAATTAAAATGGATATAATAAATTAAAGCAAACATATAAGTACCCTGGTTTAAGAAAACGTAAACCTGGAGCTCCTAGAGGTGAGTATGCAGTTACAACAATATTGTGTTCTTTGCAGAATTTAACCATTTTTATTTGGGGAAAATAAAGGTGGAGCTGAATTTGATTTGTCACTGGTGGTATTCTAGCAACATTTAAAATTCTCTCAAGTTGTGAAATGTTAAAATTTGATACTCCAATACTTTTTGTTAAGCCTAAATCGACTTGTTCTTCCATTGTCTAAAATGTATTCGAATATAAAACAAACTGAAAATTAAAAACATTCCATTTACTCACTTTCCAAATTGCCGTAAGGTTAGTAGTTAGATCTACTTCTATATTTCCTTCAGAATCACGTGGAAACAAATTACCTTCCACGTATTTAAAGCCTACAGGTGTATGCAATAAATATAGATCGATGTAATCTACTTGGAGCTTTTCTAATGATTCTTTTAAAAATTTTTGTATGTGTTCAGGTCTCATTCCAACGCTAGGCAACTTGGTTGTTAAAAACAAATCGTCTCCTGTAAAAAGAAACTTTGTTAAATGTTTCTTGTGCGCAAAAGTTTCTAATTTACTTGTAATTTTTCCTGATGATAACCAACGCTTGAGGACTTTTCCAATTATTTCCTCATTTTGGTAAACGGTGGCTGTATCTATGTGGCGGTAACCAGCTTCTAAAGCTGCATCAACGGCCTTGTCTAAATCTTCACCACCTGCCTACAAGTTAAACAATAATAAGAAGTCTATAATAATTTACTATACTTCATTCAAGGAGACGAGAGAGTGAATGTAAACAAACAACCCGCGTGTTGTGCACGTGAACACTTCTTTTTAGCGCTGTGATTGGCTCTAACGTATAAACTTATTTTAAGCTTGTTGCATGGTTACCTAACTGCGTTGATGCGGATAACTCATATTATAGTGGCAATTAGAGCTGGAACGATTACAGGAAAAATGTAATCGATTACAAATTACATTTTTAATCGAAATTACATTTGTAATCGTGATTACACTTGATTTGATTTGCAAATACTATTTAAAATTTAAAGTAAAAAGGTTATAGGTTGTGAATGCGTTTGAGCTTTACTTTAATTAGATATTTTCAAACAATGTTTAAATCAACTCAGTTAACCAAAGATGTGGTTGGCCAAAGAGGTGGGCAATTGGGCATCTATAAATAATAGTTGACCGGTTCTTTCTTCTTTCATGTTTTCACACAAATGTTTGGGGTAGGTCTGTATCGGTCCAAGATTGGTGTCATAATTCATTATGAACTTTTAGCAACCCAAAAGAATATTGCAATTACGGGATTGCTTTTAGCAGATACAATTAATAAAGATTATAATTCAGTTTGTATTTTGCTTTATGATCAAACCAATAATTTATATTTTACAGTTCATTTAATATTCATAACAATAATTATTTTTAATATAACGTCATAGTAACCCAAACAACAAATAGAATACTAAATGTTGCATGCCTATAATGGCCTATAAACAAAAAACCCACAAGTGACAAGTGTAACAATGTCCTCTACAAACTCTGCCAGTGAGACCGAAAGAAATCTTTCCCCACGTTTATCAGTAACGCCGCCTAAAAAACGCTTAAAGAGGTCTGCTTTAGCAAAAAACGAAAAATATTTAATATTAAATGCGTATAAACGTGAGGTAATAGCAAACCCTTCAGATCGAGTGTCAGACATAGTAAATAAAACTTCCGTTTCTACGGGAGTAGCCACATCTTCAGTTTATCGTGTTGTGCGCGAATATAAGATAAACCATTGTCTATTATCTCCAAAAAAGAAAAAAAACGTAATAAAATTGTACAAAGTGTTGATGACTTTGACAGATGTGCAATAAGGAGAAAAGTACACCAATTTTTTTTTAGAAACGAAATTCCAACAATTGACAAAATATTTAAAGTTGTAAATGAGGATGAAGATTTACCCACGTTTAAAAGAACAACCTTTTATAAACTTTTAAAAAATTTAGATTTTAAACATGTGCGACGCGGGCGGGATAGTGCCCTATTAGAGAAACCCGAAATAGTGCGTTGGAGAAGAAAATATCTCAGAGAAATTAAAAAATTTAGACGGGAAAACCGAAAAATATACTATCTCGATGAAACTTGGGTTAATGCTGGCCACACTAAAAGTAAGATATGGAAAGATGAAACTATAAAGTCGTCCCGTGATGCTTTTTTATTGGGTTTGTCTACCGGTTTGAAAAATCCATCCGGCAAAGGAAAACGTTTGATTATTACTCATATAGGTAGCGAAACGGGTTTCGCTGAGGACTGTTTACTCGTATTTGAGTAAAAAAAAACTACTGACTATCATGAAGAAATGGATTCTGCAGTGTTTGAAGGTTGGTTTTAAAAAGTTCTTCCACGTCTTGAAGACAACGCTATAATAGTATTAGATAACGCTTCTTATCACTCGCGTAGAGTTGAAAAAATACCTACTACAGCGTGGAGAAAGGATAAAATCAGGCAGTGGCTTACTTCGAAAAGTATTGAATTTCATGAGGATATGCTAAAAGTAGAACTTTTGTATTTAGTTTCACAAAATAAGCCACAGTTTAATAAATACGTCGTTGATGAAATGGCTAAACAACATAATAAAACCGTTCTCCGGCTTCCCCCCTATCATTGCGAGCTTAATCCAATAGAGCTGATTTGGGCTCAAATTAAGGGGTATGTCGCTGCAAAAAATGCATCTTTCAAGTTTGCAGAAGTCAAAGCGCTTTTTAAGGAAGCCGTGGAGACAATTACTGCCGACAAATGGAGCAAGTGTGTTCAGCATGTTACTGAAAAAATAGAACCAAAGTTTTGGCAGCTCGACAACATGATGGAGGAAGCAGTAGAGCCCCTAATTATTAGAATCAATAATGATACGAGTAGTTCGTCCGAGTTTTCCTCGGATAATGAATAGTTGATGTAAAACTTATGTATCTTTTGGCTTATTAATTTGTTTCAATATGTTTATATTTTTAATCCCTATGACCGAGAGTTCCGCTACATAGGTACAAATAATAATTATCGAGTTGAAAGGTTGAAAATTACTTATGAAAAATGTTTATAAGTTAAAAGTATTTTATTTACAATAATAATAACACCCGGTTTCATAATCAAAATAAAGTCTCCTTTAAATTTAAGTATCCATTTAAATATGAAAATCGGTTTCAAAATATGTTTTTGTAGTCACTTTAGCTTTAAAGTGCTCCTACCTAAAGGCTCCTTTAACTTTAAAGACTTTAAAGTGCCAAAAAAAGGTTGAACCCACATAGCATGTAAATATGTATTGGATATCCTATGGATATTTACTATGTCCCAACGCATATCCATAGAATGTGCATTTTTAATGCCAGGTATATGAAATGGATATTCATTTCATATACGTTTGTCAGACAATTTATAATACATAAGATATACATAAGGGATATGAAATATATATTCGTTGTGGATATTCTGCTCATATACGTTGGTAACACAGTATGTGATACATAGGACATACATAAAGTATATGAAATGTATATTTGTTATATTCCTACTGTATATTCATGGTATATTCCAGTTTGCATCACAATTTGCATAGAGACCATAAAAAACGTCCAGAGCTATAGTATCGTTATTTGCAGTCCGATTTTCATTATTCAAACATCAAATTCAATTATTTTAATCCGAAAAATTCTGAAAATTTAATTAGTTGTTATAATTTTGAAAATCGAATTATAAATAACGATTTAAAAGCTCTGGGCGTTTTTCGTGCATCTCTCTGTTTCCGATACAGGCACAGGTGCTGAATATTTGGTGTTTACATTCAAAAATGTTGTGAAATAAGAAAATTACTAGCTTAGTTTCAATTTCCTAATTAGCCAAAAAACTGAAGAAAGAAAAAATAAACTCACAAATAAATATAAAATACAGCTTTATTATTTTTAGCAATAACATCTTATTTCATATCTATCTATCTACAATAGCTTCTTCATTCTGGTTCGGCACAGCCTGAAAAAGAATATGAAGTTAATACGAGTACCTACATTACTAATTATTAGTACTACTTCATGTTGCCTCAACATTACAGAAATGTAATGAAATTTTGCATCTAAAACTTACCGTAAGAAGTTAATTCTCTCAGGAACAATTTCTTCTTTATATTGGGTACTACAAGAGTATAAAAAAAAATAACTACAAAATAGAAATACCAATAATTTTTAACAATAACTAACGAAACACATTATCACAGTAAACAATAAATTATTATTTAAATAGTTAAAAAATATTTCCAAACGTAAAAGGATACCGAAAAATACGTTGTAGCAGGTTCGCCTACCTGCTATGTGCACATGTGGTTCTGAACAAAGGAAGGAACAAACTGACCCTGACGACATCTTCATTTTGACAAAGATCTGCACCCCGTATCCCAATTCACCACTTTACAGTTTTTATTTTTTTGGAAAAAGTAAAGATAGCCGATAAAAACAACAAAGACTATTGTAAGAAAATAAAACATAAATTCCATATCAAAAAGTTTTTGTTTTTACGAATTCAAAAAAAAATGTCATTTATTCATGTGCCTAATTTATGACTGATAAAAATTAATTAAAATATGTCTATGTTCTATATAACTTTTTTCAAATCAGTCATAAAAAGTTGGCATGACTTGTTGACTGGATGATGAGTCCTAATGTCCTATAACATTATTTTACCTCTTTAGATATCGAATTTAATTAAAAAGTGAAATATATTAACACTAAAATATCCGTTACGTATATTATATACAGTGGATATAGGATTATGCACATATTATTTGTGAACCGACGAGTACATGTCCAAAATGTATACATTTCTTATACCGCTATGGAAACATAAAAATAAAGTCCAAATTGTATATACATTTCATATGCCGCTATGAACATGTAAAATAAAGTCCAAAATGTATATACATTTTATATACTGCTATGGACATATAAAAATAAAGTCCAAAATGCATATACATTTCATGTACCGCTATGGACATATAAAATTAAAGTCCCAAATGTATATACATTTCATATACCGCTATGGACATACAAAAGAAAGTTAATGCCAGATATCCTTTGGATATACATAGAATGTTCGGGATATCTTTTGCACATTGGGACTTCTGAGGTATATACACAGAATATCGAATGCTATGTGGGAAGTGGTGTCGTTCGTTATAATAATATAATGAATTGAAATCAAGTTTTGGAATTATTAACATCATGTTCTGACTTGTCGTCTGAGGAAGAACCACAGATTTATTTAAGAAGAAGAAAATTCTATAGAGGAAAAATATATTTGACAGTTATGATGATGTAGATTTTTTTGAATATTTTAACAAAACCAGTAGCTTTAGCATTACCTAATTACCTAACTGAACACTTGTTAATACCCTACTATTATAGACCTATGCACATTATTTTCTACATTCATCTGTATTAAAATCTAAAGAATAATAGAGTTATGTGAATTTTTCTAACGTCTTCGTCTATAGTAAGAAAATCACAAATTCAAAATTTTTTATAAAATTACAGTACCTATATTGGTAGAAACTCGGTTACATTTTGTAAAAAGAAATAGAAAATTTTATCTTTTACTTTGGTAATAAATTGCAAAAAAACATCTCTTTTTTTCGTTTTCTTGATATATTATCCAAAAACCAAGCGATGGATTTTGATTAAAATTATATAAATCTTGTATAAAAGTATACACAACGTACATTTTTTCCTAAATTTTTGAATTTGTTGTTAAAAAATTTTTGACTGAAATATAACCTTAAAACTGACGTCGATATTTAAATGTTGATATTTCAACTTTGTATGTCAAAACAATGTGAAAACCATAGTTATTGGAACTGATTGGAACCAATGCAAATTTTTAACTAAAGTTTGCTAAATTCTCATTAGACATCACAATTTATAAATTTAATTTATCTTTTAAATTAAATTTAAAGTCGACAACTTTAACACTAAAGGAGCTTTTAGGGAATTATTATGACGCCGGCTGTTATTAATAATTAGTGTAAAATCAATACTGTATTTAATTTAAGTTTACGTAAAACCGCGCTCGTGAGAACTTGCACGTGCACGTGAACATCGCATGCAACACTATCTCGTCTCCTTGAATGAAGTATAAGTCTACTTACATCAAAAGTTCCATAGCCCACTGCCGGTATTTTGAGACCGTTGTTTAAATCGAAATATTTATTTTCTGCTTTGAGAATTGTTGTAAAACAAAGCACTAAAGTTAATGTGCAAATCAAATGCATATTATTTATTAATTTCAATTCCTTGAAAAATCTCTGATACCTGCTACAACTAAATAAGTGGTAATATCAATTGGAAATTATTTTTATACTGCCAAAATATATATCAATCGGGGTTCAGGTCAGTGATAACAACAAAAAATATACATTACGTAATAAAAGTACAAGATTATTTAATAAATAAAAATAATGTACCAATTTCCAAGATACGTAATAGTAATAAAGTTCGGTTCTGCCCAAGTGGGGTCCTCTAGGGATGCAGATACAAAGTAAGATCCAAAGAAACATGAGATGTAACTTTGCCAAATATTTTAAATAACCAGAATATTCCAAAACATGTAACCCCTAGGGTTCCCTAAGATTCTTTATGTAACCCTGCTTCGGCTTTTAAGGGTTATAATTTAAACAAATTTAAGGGCGAGAGGACAATAAAAAATTTTTCTCACTCAAAGATTAATTAAAGACAAGTAAATGAAATGAAAGTTTAGCACTCCTAGGGGTGTGTAACATGAAGTTGCCCTCAACATTCAAAGAATATTAGCTCGAAAAGAAATAAAAATTTCGAAATTCTACTTATGCTATTTAATAGAGCATGGAATTCTAAACAATTTCTTTCAAATAGTTTTCCAGAAAAACGCGATGAAAGACAAATGGGGTTAAACCGTTAGAAATCTGAAAATTAGAAATTTTCAAGCGTAGTGGCTCGTAATAGTACTTTGTTTTATTAGGCGAGAAAGTGACGTTTTCTGTGATAAGGACTGTGTTTGGTTGAAGAGCAAGTGTAGCGAGCGAGTCTGCAATACAGGCGAGTTACACAAAACTAACTTCTTCCCGGCTCATCCTGTATATAATATTCTTCGTATTGTAGTCATATTTGTAAATTTGGAAGACATTGAAATTTTTTACATTACAAATGCTTAGAAAACATTTTTTACGTTATAAAAATAAAAATTATGTTGGGTTAAGATTTAAGTACTTTGTCTAACAACTTTTCATGCCAAGGCGGGAAAGCTAAACTTCACCCTTGATAATGGGTGACACTAATTCCACTTTTGAGACGTTTGCAGAAAAAAAACAATTATTATTGACAAAAATAGTTAAAATAAACATTTAATAATTATTACTATGTGATAAGATAAGATAATGTAAACTGTGTTTTCTTATTTTTATATTGGATAATTAGTTGATTTATAGTTTGTAGACTTTTTATCATTTATTAGGTAATTATTGAAAAGAAAAACTCTTTACATCCAATTCATAATATATTTATTAAAAGCATAAATCAGCTAATAACAAAACTGGTAAAATAGTAAAAATCTGTTTACCAAATACCTCCTGATTCTGGATGTCTGTTAAATCTAAAACGACAGATTTAATTATTTATTGTCAAAAATCATTAAAAATATTACTCTTCAAAGCCGCCCAGCTTAATCTTCCCATCAGGTCCTTTATCGAGTCCGTTAAGTTGGTTCATATCTGCATCGCTCAATTCAAAATCAAATATATCGATATTTTGTTGAATACGAGTTGGAGTTTTACTTTTTGGAATAACAACCAACCCCTTTTGTACACCATGACATAATAAAATTTGTGCTGGAGTTTTGTTATATTTCTTTGCCAAATCCAAAACAGCAGGGTCGTTTAAGTCATTACTTGGTGCCGCACTAATAAGTATTGAATTAAAATGGATATAATAAGTTGAAGCAAACATATAAGTACCCTGGTTTAAGAAATCGTAAACCTGGAGCTCCTAGAGGTGAGTATGCAGTTACAACAATATTGTGTTCTTTGCAGAATTTAACCATTTCTAAAATTCTCTCAAGTTGCGAAATGTTAAAATTTGATACTCCAATACTTTTTGTTAAGCCTAAATCGACTTGTTCTTCCATTGTCTGAAACGTATTCAAAGAACAAACTGAAAACTAAAAACATTCCGTTTACGCACCTTCCAAATTGCTGTAAGGTTTGTAGTTAGATCTAGTTCTATATTTCCTTCAGAATCACGTGGATACAATTTGCCTTCCACATATTTGAAGCCTATAGGTGTATGCATTAAATATAGATCGATATAATCTACTTGAAGTTTTTCTAAAGACTCCTTTAAAAAATTTTGAACGTGTTCAGGTCTCATTCCAACGCAAGGCAATTTGGTTGTTAAAAACAAATCCTCTCCTGTAAAAAGGAACTTTTTTAAAAGTTTCTTGTGAGAAAATTTTAAATTTACTTGTAATTTTTCCTGGTGATAACCAACGCTTGAGGACGTTTCCAATTATTTCCTCATTTTGATAAGCAGTGGCTGTATCTATGTGACGGTAACCAGCTTCTAAAGCTGCATCAAGAGCCTTTTCTAAATCTTCACCTCCTGCCTATACAAGTTAAACAATAATATGAAATCTACAATTTACTATTATTCTACTTACATCAAAAGTTCCATAGCCCACTGCCGGTATTTTAAGACTGTTGTTTAAATCGAAATATTTATTTTCTGCTTTGAGAAATGTTGTAGAATTTGGCGCTAAGGTTATTGTAGAAACCGAATTCATATTGTTTATTAATACAATTCCTTATGAAATACCTAGTTCTACTAAGTGGTAATATCAATTGAAAATTATTTTTATATAGCCACATTACGTATTAATCGGAGTGCAGTTGAGTGATAACAAAGAAAAAAAAAGTACATTGCATTACGTAATAAATGTATTAGTACGGAGAGTACAGGACATATAACTGCGTTTCCCTGCACTTTTAGTTCATGAAAAAAAAAACTTGGTAGGGGGAAAGCGCTATGAAAAGGACGCGTTATGAAACGGACAGTATCAGTATCTTGAAAACCAAAAGGCATTTAAGTTTGAAATTTTAGTATATGTAACTTAATATACTTATAAACAAACTATGACGTGAACATAGTCCTCTCGTTTAATACACCGGAAGTAGAGTGTTTTGTTTTTTATTCATATACAAAGTAAATATTGTTGCAAGTTTTGGAAGCTTCAAGATAGGGATGTATTTACTTATTTTACTTACTTTTATGGCAAAACGTATATCAAGGTATCTATTTATATGGACAACTATTAAAAACAAATTTGGTTTTTGCATTTTAGTTTGGAACAAATATTCTTAAAAAATGTCTCGGTGTCATGAAACGGACACTTCATGGCGCATTGAAACGGACGTTAGTTTTAAAGCGTGTAAAAGATAGAAATTTTCAATACATTGGAAATAGATGTTTCAAAAACAAAAAATATTTCTATTGCTTTCAGATGTGTTCTGCACACGTAAATTAAGGCCACAAAGGAAATTTAAGCTTTTTTTGCAAAAAATTTTTTTTAAATATTCTAGATTGTTTATTTTGTTATTATTAATTATTATAGCTTATTTTTTTTATTTTTTCTTTTTGAACAAGTTTGTAAATGAATCTACAAATCAATGATATTAAGTTTCTTCAACTTTTTTGTGCGAATGTTGCAAAACTAAAGAATGTCCGTTTCATAACCCCATGTGTCCGTTTCAATGCGCAGGGTGCCATGAAACGGACATTTCCCGATTTTACTTAAAAAGCTTACAACTTTTCAGTTTTGATGAAAAACTTATGCCCGTATTTATAGACAGATCTCAAGCACTTGCTCGTACTCAAGACTGAGACGAGGCCGCTTGCTATTGGTTTCAATTGTATTATACAATGAAAACCAATAGCAACCGGCCTCCTCTTCAATTGTATTATACAATGAAAACCAATAGCAACCGGCCTCGTCTCAGTCTTGAGTACGAGCAAGTGCTTGAGATCTGTCTATAAATACGGGCATTAGTTTTTCTGCTTGGTATGTTATTATGAATAATTGTTTTGTTACGTTACCAAGTATTTATTAGAACTTATGTTTTGTTCAGAAAATAGAGCTATTTGAAAAAAAGTGTCCTTTTCATTGCGTCTTTCCCCTACATAGTTTACTGGAACCTTATAGAGTAATTTTATCCGATGAGACGAAAAAAAATTCGGTGAGAGCCGCTGTACACCCTCTTTATGCGAGCTATGCACAACGAATATACTTCAGGTACGTGGTAGGTACCTTTGGTTTATGGTATGAAACTTCACATATAGTTTACTGGGACCCTACAGTACAATCATGTCCGATGAGACTAAATAAATATTCAAGGGGGCGCTGTACAATAGGGTGGCTCTTATTATGGGTGTTGTAGGATTGTAACCGTCCCCTTCTAAAAAGTTTCGAAATGGTTTGAAAAAAATTGTTTAAAATTTTCAGCTCGAAATTTTAACGTTTAGAGGTTCCGCACGAGCCGTCTATTTTTCCCATTTAAATAACATGATGTGAGACTTTTAGGTTTTTGACTTTGAATTTTTTGAAAAAAAATTCGGTGCACGAAAAATTAGTTTGAGTTTATAAATTTGTAGTCTAAGGATACCTCTTACTAAAATAAAATTTCAGACCTGTAACTTCATTTTCAAAAATTTTTTCAAGGGCCTAAAAACATGTTATTGCTATTATATCGCGTTTTTTAGATTTTTTGATAAAGGCTGAATAAGCCGAAACAATAGGGAAGTCTCTTCAATTTCAAAAGTATTTAATTATTGTTCGTCTTGTTTCAAAACGTAGCGGTTTTTTTTTTTAATTTTTTTGCGATAATATTTCGTATTTAAAAAAATATTTAAAGTTTGAGTCACAGATATAGCGCCAAAAACGGTATTTGGCGGTTGTGACGTCAGAACACAGTATGACTAGCATAGCAACTTCAGCATACAGGCACGTAACTAGGTTTAAAAAAATCAGGTGGGCACAAAGCGAGCCCAAATTATTTTGGGTGAGCCACGTGCAAATAGGAAATGTTTGAATATTATATAGGTACCTAAACAAAATCTATGCACAAATAAATTGATGGGCTTTTATTATATTAAACTCAATAAGCGAACAACGAAGTTGTTCCGGGAGGCACGGAGTGCCGACTTGATACCGTTTTTATAATCTTCTTTTTACGGCTTATCAGAATATGAGATCAAATTTTCAATTAGGTATAAGGGGGAGGCGCGGGGGGACTTTAAAAGTGAGAAAAACGCAAAGTTTTATATAAAAATTAGCAACTAAGCCGTCCTTGGATTGCAAGAGTTCAAATTTGGGAGGAACGTAAGACACACCCACAGCTATCCCCTCTCCAAATTTCCGACGAATCCGAACGATCCAATTTTTTTTATAGGTTTACATTGGTCGAAAAATCAAAATGGCCGAATCCGTGCAAAAATCGAGATTCGGATACTCTAGCGAGTCCCCATAAACTCACCGATATTAGTTTCCGAAAATGGCACGAGATGGCCGCGCAGCGGCCGACATTAAATTTCGAAAAATCGTCGTGCAACTTTGAAAAGCTGTAAAAAGAAATCTAAGCCAAAATTTAAAAATGTAGTTCACGGTTGAACGTTAGACGTCATCTGGCTATCGCCTCCGACACGATTTGGACCGATCCCTTCGGCAGTTACCGAACGTAAGGAAACCTCGGAATTTCGGCGTACAAAAAAATTTTTTTTTTCGGAGCGGATTTTAATTTCGTATCTGACGTCCCTAGGGGGTCTAGATCGTCGTTCCGGTATCGGTTCCTCGAGAGCTCTCACACCCGCCCCACGGAGGGGGGGACAAGAAATGGCCCTTGCGCCGAGAAGCCCATGGCTCTACCTATTGCACCTGCGGCTTTCGGATCGGTTCTGAAAGTTAGCTCGGACCTTCTACTAAAAATGACCACAAGATAATTTCTACGTTTCCCATACAGAGGGCGCTGCAATTTTCACAAAAAGTGTCGATTTTTAGCCACAATTTGGTGATAACGGGAGAACGCGGAGGCCTACGGCGTCCCGCCTTCTCTCAGAGAGGGAAATCCCAATTTCGTAAAGTAGGCCGCCGGGAATTTTTCGAACCATCCATAGGGCGCCTCCAATTTGAAATGGCGCAGTCGGAAAAGACTAAAAATTCGAAAAATTCGTGAGCACGAACGAGAAAAAAAGTGCCGACTTTTTCGCTTAATTATCGTTATTGGACCGAGTCCCCGTCGTTTGTCGCGGGCGGCAGGCCAAAAAGGCCTTAAACAAAATTTGACATAGTCCAGTAAGCAAGTTCGCTTATTGGGCCGAACCGATCTCTACACTATATCTTATCTATTCCGTTCGGGGTCTAAACTGACGAATTCGGTGTCAAAAATGAGCTACGGCCAAAAGGGCCCGAGTTGTGGAATTTTTTAGGTTTTAGACTTTGTCGCCAAAAATCGTAGCTGGGGCATAGGGCAAATCGTAGCGATGCCGAGCGGAGGTCTTTTCGACGACACCCCGGGCTACGTCGGTGCCGAGTCTGGGATCGATCGGGGATTCCCCTGATTTTTAAAGTCCGAAAAACAAACGATAAAATTGAAAAAAATGAAAATTTTACCAATCGAGTTGAAATTCGGCATGGGTGTCGAGGAAGTGCCCCAGACCACATTTTCGTTTATTAAAAATCTAAAAGTTCAAAAACAAAAGAAATGGTCTTCTTTGAACATCGAAACTCAAAAATGTCTAAAATTTTTATTTATAACACGGTGATGTTGAAATTTGGCATGTGTGTAGTGTCTGTGGTCCGATTGACAATTCCGTCAAAAAATTTTCAATAAAAAAATTCGGACACCCCTTTTGGGGGCTTCAAAATTTTTCAAGTCTGATCGTCAAAATTTTTACGCCATTTTGTTTGGGTCGAGGTTCTATAACTTTTTTATTGGGGGACATTTTTTGACCCACGTGCCGTTTGGGCGCTAGGCACCAATTAAGGTAAAAATATTAAAATTTTCAAATTTAGACCTTTGCCGCAAACACAAAAGTCAAAAAGGTGGCACTAATTTGCTTCGGGAAGGTTGTTCGAACTCTCCCCTTTCGATATCACTCAAAGACAACCTCAAAAAATTTATAGGGGGGACGCAAGAAATTATTTTTTAACTTAAAATTTTCATAAATTTAATTTTACATAGTATAGGTAATTAACCAGCGGTCCGATCGGGCGGAATCCCCGATTGCATCCACTTTGAATAAATGTTAAGAGCTATATTATATAAAATAATTTTAGTTATAAAAACATTTATAACGTAGATTTCGTACATTTCTGATTCCAAAACATAAAAAAATTACTTAAAAAAAAATTTGTTTTATATTTATGTATATTTATGTTTAGTTTGGAGCTGCACTTTTCAACAAATGGAAAGCACCTAATATTTATACAGTTTATAGGTTCAAGTTTTTTTTAAGTAATTTTTTTATGTTTTGGAATCAGAAATGTACGAAATCTACGTTATAAATGTTTTTATAATTAAAATTATTTCATATAATATAGCTCTTAACATTTATTCAAAGCGGATGCAATCGGGGATTCCGCCCGATCGGACCGCTGGTATATAGTATATTTAGATAAGGCAAATCACCGAAATTTGCTTTCTTGTACCCTTTTACAGCCATAATAAATGCAATTTCAATGAACATGTGAAATGTGACAAGCATGACGTAGTAGGTGCTGTGTGATGACAATCCAAAGCATGTGTTTTGACGTCACATAATCGTTTTTTTGAAGCCTACTGTTTTCTTGCTCACAACCAGTTTAGAAAATGCAAAAACTACGCTAAAAAATTTTATTTAATTTTAGTGAACCACATAATTGTGAATGGATTAATATTCTACACCTCAAAATTGGTGTTTGATTGTGATATAAATTTGAAGAGACTTCCCTATTGTCAACGATTTATTTCTTAAAAATAAAAACAGATTTTAAATTTATTAATTAACCGTTATGTGGCTGCATAAATAATTATACGTACATGGCTGACGGTGGTACCCGGGTACCTTGCTTCTTGCTTTAATGCTGTTTTTTGACTGTTCGCAATTTTTTTTTTTAATTTTATAATCTTAGTAACTGTAGTAACTAATAACAATTCCAAATCCACGTTTGTTTTGTTTATATTAAACAAATAAATAATTAAAAAAGTATTTATTTTATTGTACGAAAATTTATATAAATTAAAAAAAAAAAAAAAAAATTTTTTTCGAGAAAACGACTTTTAACTCACACTGTATATAATAATAATAATAATAAACTTTATTTTCCTTGTGACGATTGTACGTGTAGGAATAGTCAAAAAAAAATTGTTTACATCAATTTACAGGTTTTACAAAAGTGTCTCACAATAATAAACTTATAGAGAAAACAAATACAACAATTACACAAAAAACTCATTCACAGAGTATAAACACTTAGCAACTAAGTATTCCTTCAACTGACGCTTAAAGACATTCAAAGTACTGGCGTCTTTCAGCGTTTGAGGAAGCGAATTAAACATTCTAGGACCCAAACAGTGTGGAGACCTATCAGTAACCTTCAATCTTGACGGTGTAGTATAAAAATTATTCTTATTCCTTGTGTTAACATTATGCACATTTCTCGTAAGCACATTTAGCATGCATTTTGCATGCATTTATGCATGCACATTTAGATATGCTCTCATAAGCATATCATTTTTATTATTTTATAAAATCGAAAAGACAAATTTTTAATAATTTAAAAAAAAATTTTTTTTCTTCTATAATTTCCTATACAAATCTACAGTGGTACCCGGGTAGAGTTCGTACAGGCACGAAAGAGTACACCTCGTGACGTCATCTCCGCAGTTTCGTCTCTGTAATATCTGTCAGTGGCGTATGAACGACTTTTAAAACTAAAGAACTAATTCGACTACAAAACACGAAAGCTGTCACTGCTTAATTTTATTGTAAAATGAGCTGTATGCGCCGGAATTGTTAAAATTCGTATCTGCCAATTTTGACAGCTGGCATCTTTCGTACTTGTATGAACTCTACCACCAGCCGTCCGTTCAAGGTGATTTTTCTTTAAGGCCAAAAAAAAATGGCACCCCGTACCTCTAGACATATGAAATTTTCAAAACATATGTAAAATGAAATAGTTGAAGTATTCCTAGAAATTCAAATTGATTTGACGTCGCAAAATTTAAATATTTCATATTTTATGCCTAAAAGGTACCCGGGTACCACCGTCAGCCACATAAGGGTTAATTTAAATTTAACAAAATGGACTTTATAATCATTCACGATATACGTCGAGGCATACCGCTTGCAGCAATGTCATCCAACTCAGTGTTATTCCTAATGCAGGTTGGCTACGCTTTTGAAAATACATTAAAAATGAAATTACAAGTAAAATAAAGTTAGTGTGAGTTAAAACAAAGTACAAAAAAGGTGTATATGGCGTAAAAACATAAGTTATTATTAATATTAAGTCTGTGATTGATAATGATAAGAAATAGATAATCTAAACTGTGTTGTCTTATAATATTTACTGATTTATAATCTGTAGACTTTTATCATTTATTAGGTAATTGTAGAAAAGAAAGACTAAAGATATATTTCTCCACGACCGTCCAATAATACGTTCATTACTCTATGATTTTTGACCAGTAATGTGTGTCATTACTCACTAGTTGCAAATCATTGAATAATATACATATTACTCAATGACTATTACATTACTCAATGGTTTACCGGGCGACACAGGGGATTGGAAAACTTTTATAGCTCCGTTATTTGTCAACGTATCAAAATGAAATTTGCTGTGAGTGATAGTCACTTTTGAAAATTCTTCCACTTCCGATTTCGCCGGAAATGAGGTAAACTTTAGATTTTTAAATGCAACACCATATATATTTTTACATTTTATAGTTCTACATTAAATTTTGAATACATTTCCATAAAAATTTATTTTTTAAAATAAATAAAGAAATTTTTTCAAAAAATACTCGCTTATTCAATGTATATTTGGTTTATAATATTTGCAGTCGTGGATAAAGTATAGTATCCTGCTCGCCGGTAATGCTCATTACTCACTCTAATGATTACGACACTCGCCATACGGCTCGTTTCGTAAATTCATTCTTGTGAGTAATGAGCTTCATTACCCGCTCGTTGGATAATATACTATTATTTAAGGCCTCAATCAACTAATGGCAAACTTGGTAAAATGGTAAAACTCAGTTTACCAAATACGTCCTGCTTCTGGATGTCTGTTAAGCCTAAAATTATAGATTTAATTATTTATTGTTAAAAAGACATTTACAATATTACGCTTCAAAGCCGCCCAGCTTAATCTGCCCATCAGGTCCTTTGTCAAGTCCGTTAAGTACGTCCATATCTGCATCGCTCAATTCAAAATCAAATATATCGATATTTTGTTGAATACGAGCTGGAGTTTTACTTTTTGGAATAACAACCAACCCCTTTTGTAAACCATGACGTAATAAAATCTGTGCTGGTGTCTTATTATATTTTTTTGCTAAATCCAAAACGGTAGGGTCGTTTAAGTCATTACTTGGTGCCTTCCTAATAAGTATTAAATTAAATGGATATGAATAAATTATGGCAAACTTAATTAAGTACCTACCCTGGTTTAAGCCATTGTAAACCTGGAGCTCCTAGAGGTGAGAATGCAGTGACGACAATATTATGTGCTTTGCAGAATTCGACCATTTCTTTTTGGGGAAAATAAAGGTGCAGCTCAATTTGATTTGTCACTGGTGGTATTCTAGCAACATTAAAAATTCTCACAACTTGTGAGATGTTAAAATTTGATATTCCAATACTTTTGGTTAATCCTAAATCGACTTGTTCTTCCATTGTCTAAAACGTATTCGAATATAAAACAAACTGAAAAATAAAAACATTCCTTTTACTCACATTCCAAATTGCCGTAAGGTTAGTAGTTAGATCTAGTTCTAGATTTCCCTCAGCATCACGTGGAAACAAATTACCTTCCACGTATTTGAAGCCTACCGGTGAATGCAATAAATATAGATCAATGTAATCTACTTGGAGCTTTTCTAATGATTCTTTTAAATATTTTTGTACGTGTTCAGGTCTCATTCCACCGCAAGGCAATTTGGTTGTTAAAAACAAATCGTCTCCTGTAAAAAGAAATTTTGTTAAAAGTTACTTGTGAGCAAATCTTAAATTTACTTGTAATTCTTCCTGATGATAACCAACGCTTGAGGACGTTTCCAATTATTTCTTCATTTTGGTAAATAGTGGCTGTATCTATATGGCGATAGCCAGCTTCTAAAGCTGCATCAAGGCCCTTTTCTAAATCTTCACCACCTGCCTGCAAGTTAATCAAAAATAAGAAATCTATAATTTACTATTATTCTACTTACATCAAAAGTTCCATAGCCCACTACAGGAATTTTAAGACCGTTGCTTAATTCGAAATACTTATTTTCTGCTTTGAGAATTGCTGTATAACAAAGCATCAAAGTTAATGTGCAAATGAAATTCATGTTACTTATTAATTGCAATTCTTTGAAAAATGTCTAGTACCTACTAGTACTAGTAAGTGGTAATATCAATTGCAAATTATTTTCATACTGCAAAACTACATATTAATCGGAGTTCAGGTCAGTGATAACAACTAAAAATATACATTACTTGATAAAAGTATGAGATAATTTAATAAAAAACGTTATGCATCAATTTACAAGATACATAATGAATTCAATGAATTTAAATTTTAAAAATAATGAAGTTTGGTTCTGTTCAAGTAAGGGTCTTTTAGGGATCCCGATATAAAGACAGATCCAAAGAAACATGAGACGTAACTTTCCCAGATTTTTTAAATAACAAAAATATTACAAAAAATGTAAGGCTGGATTCCCTAAGGAAGCTGAACCCCATGTCTGACAGAAGTGTGTAAATCAGCGAAATAATCTAAATAAGTGATAATTCGATGAAACTACTGGAAATTATTGAAGAAAACTTATAAACCCTGGCTGGCAATGTGTATTTATATACGTAGCTAAGGGCTATTTTGCCAGATCTTTTAAATAACCAAAATGTTCCAAAAAATGTAACGCTGGATAAAGATCCCCGCTTCGGCATTTAAGGATTATAAATAAAACAAATTTAAGGGTTGGAGGACAATAGAATTGTTTCCTCAGATTAAATAAGAGCAAATTTTCTTTTAGTAAATAATTATTTTATTCATATTAAAACAACTTGCTACAAACTACACACTCTGTTTCAATTCTGTATATCAAATATTTCCTTCTTCTGGGTGTTTTTCAATTCTAAAAAGAACAAACATTTTATTACAGTTTTAGAAATAAAATTCAACTATTACCCAGGAAGTCCTCCAAACTTAATTTTACCATCAGCTCCTTTATCGCGTCCATTAAGTAGTTCCATATCTGCTTCAATCAATTCAAAATCAAATAAATCGAGATTTTGTAAAATGCGAGATGGAGTTTTACTTTTTGGAATAACAACCAACCCCTTTTGTATACCATGACGTAATAAAATTTGAGCTGGTGTCTTATTATATTTTTTTGCTAAATCCAAAACAGTAGGGTCGTTTAAGTCATTACTTGGCGACTCTCTGAAACAATCAAAATTTAATTCAGATGTAAGTTTTTGATGAAAATTTACCCTTTCTTAATTTCTCGTAAACCTGGAGCTCCTAGAGGTGAGTATGCAGTTACAACAATGTTATGCTCTTTACAGAATTTTACAATCTCCTTTTGTTGATAATAAAGATGAAGTTCAATTTGATTCGTCACTGGTGGTATTCTAGCAACGTTTAAAATTCTCTCAACTTGTGAGTTGTTAAAGTTGGATACTCCAATACTTTTGGTTAATCCTAAGTCGACTTGCTCTTCCATTGTCTAAAATGAATTGAAATTAGGTACACACTGAAGACTATATGCATCCACTCAAATTACCTTCCAAATTGCTGTTAAGTTAGTAGTGAGATCAAGTTCGATATGCCCTTCGGCATCAAATGAAACTAATTTACCTTCCTCATATTTAAACCCTATAGGTCCGTGGATCAAATATAAGTCGACATAATCTACTTTGAGTTTTGCTAAAGATTCTTTTAAAAATTTTTGAACGTGTTCAGGTCTCATTCCAATGCTGGGCAACTTTGTTACCAAAAATAAATCCTCTCCTGTAAATAGTCATTTTTAAATTATTTATTTTATAAACCTTTTGATATTACCTACTTTTAATTTTTCCTGATGATAACCAACGGTTGAGAACATTTCCAATTATTTCTTCGTTTTCATAAACGGTTGCTGTATCAATGTGACGGTAGCCAGCTTCTAAAGCTGCATCAAGGGCCTTCTCTAAGGAGTCACCAGCTAACTGTAATCACAAGTGAAGTTTTAATAAAATTCAATTTTTAAAGAGTTTTTTAAACTTACATCGAAAGTTCCATAACCCACTTGTGGAATTTTGAGACCATTATTTAAATCGAGATATCTATTTTCTGCTTTGAGAAACGTTGCCCAACCAAGCACTATTATTACTGTACCAATTAAATGCATATTATTTAGCTATTAGGAGTCTTTAGTAAATCTTGTGTTCTACTAAGTGGTATTACCTATTGGAAATTATTTATATACCTGTTGTTGGTGTTGGTAAATTTCATTTTAATTGGAATTCACGTCAATTATGATAAAAATATTATGTTTAGCGTTTTGTGATGAACTTAAGAGATGAACTTTATTTACATAAATTTATTCATGGTCACATAGTTTGATAGTAAAGTTCATTTATCTCAAAGTTAATAAATTCAAAAACTTTAGTATGAATAGCAAGGGTAAGAACGACTAAATAAAACTAGGTTAGAATAAAAAGATTTTTATTTACATAAATGATTCAACAAAATAAAATTGAAGCCTGCTCCAATTACCAAAAACTTCCAGCTTCTGGATGTTTTTTAAATCTAAAAAAAAAGCCTTTAAAATTGTATTCCAAAAAAACTACCTTTGATTATTACCCTTTAAAGCCTGTACGCTCAAGCCTACCATCAACTCCTTTGTCAAGTCCGTTGAGGCGTTCCACATCTGCCTCGCTCAATTCAAAATCAAAAATATTAATATTTTCTTGAATTCGAGCTGGAGTTACGCTTTTTGGAATGACCACCAACCCCTTTTGTATGCCATGGCGTAATAAAATTTGAGCTGGAGTCTTATTATATTTTTTTGCTAGTTCCAAAACAGCTGGATCGCTTAAAACTGTAGTCTCACTAATAGAAAAATTTCAATTAAAACTTATCTAAACCACTTGAACAGGTAAAGTTACCCTTTTTTAGCATTTCGTAAACCTGGAGCTCCTATAGGCGAGTAAGCAGTTACGACAATATTGTGTTCTTTGCACAATTTCACTAAGTCTTTTTGCTGATAGTAAAGGTGGAGCTCAACCTGATTGGTCACTGGTGGTATTCTAGCACCGTTTAAGATTCTCTCAACTTGGGAATTGTTAAAATTTGAAACACCAATACTTTTGGTTAAACCTAAATCGACCTGTTCTTCCATTGTCTAAAAATATTTGAAATCTGATGAAACTGAAAAACGAACCCGAGTTACTTACCTTCCAAACTGCTGTTAGGTTAGTTGTCAGATCTAATTCTACATTTCCTTCAGCATCAAACGAGTACAATTTACCTTCCTCATATTTAAGACCAACAGGTCCATGGATTAAGTACAAATCGACGTAGCCTACTTGAAGTTTCTCTAAAGACTCCTTTAAAAACTTTTGAACTAGTTCAGGTCTCATTCCAGAGCTTGGTAATTTTGTTACCAAAAACAAATCCTCCCCTAAAAGGGCAACTTTTTTAAAAGTTTTTAACCAAACGTATTTTCTTACTTTTAATTTTTCCTGATGAGAACCATCGTTTGAGGACATTTCCAATTATGTCTTCGTTTTGATAAAATGTGGCTGTATCGATATGGCGATAGCCAGCTTCTAAAGCAACTTCCAAAGCCTTTTCTAAAGAGTCACCAGCTGACTGCAAGAGATATCAAATAAAAAAATAATTTAAAAATTTATTAACTTACCATGAATGTTCCATAGCCAATTTGGGGCATTTTAAGGCCATTGTTTAACTCGACATATTTATTTTCTGCATTAAGACATGTTGTCCAGCAGAGAACTAAAGTTATTGAGCAAATTAAATTCATATTTTTAAGATCGATTTCTACTAAATGAAATTATCAGTTTAACGTTATTTATATACTGTGAGATTTCATTTAAATTGGTATTCACGTAAGTTACAAAATGCATTTTATTAATTTTTTATTCATGGTCAAATAATTAACTTGTTTGGCAATTTTGAAATTCGTTTCGTTAAAGCCAATAAATTTAAGAGTTCGAGGGCAAATAACAAGTGTAAGAACTTGTTCCTAATAAAGTAACCAACTAAATACAAATAAAACTAGTTTAACGTAAAAACCGTCAATTTATTTATGCGAATAATTCAAAATAAACAATCTTGGTCCAACTTGATTTACCAAAACGTTCCTGCTTCTGGATGTTTTGCAAGCCTAAAAAGAACAAACATTAATCTGTAGATATTTTTTGAAAAAATGTAAATATTACTGAGAAGGCTCTCCAAAGCGAAGTCGGCCAGTAGGTCCTTTGTCAAGTCCGTTGAGTAGTTCCATATCTGGTTCGCTCAATTCAAAATCAAACAAAGCGATATTTAGCTGAATTCGTGCTGGAGTTGCACTTTTTGGTATAACAACCAACCCCTTTTGTACACCGTGACGTAATAAAATTTGAGCTGGAGTCCTATTATATTTCTTTGCTAGATCCAAAACAACTGGATCGTTTAACTCGTTACTTATTGGTTTATCACTATTTCGTGAACCTGGAGCTCCTAGAGGCGAGTATGCAGTAACGATAATATTATGTTCTTTGCAAAATTTGACTATATCCTTCTGCTGAAAGTAAAGGTGGAGCTCGATTTGATCTGTCACTGGTGGTATCCTAGCAACGTTTAAAATTCTCTCAAGTTGTGAGTTGTTAAAGTTTGATACTCCAATACTCTTAGTTAATCCTAAGTCGACTTGCTCTTCCATTGTCTAAAATTTTTTAAATGGTGAAAGAACTGAAAAATAAATAAATTCTATCAACTCACCTTCCAAATTGCAGTGAGGTTAGTAGACAAATCTAGTGCTACATTTCCTTCAGCATCAAATGTATACAATTTCCCTTCCTCATATTTCATCCCTATAGGTGAGTGAATTAAATACAAGTCAATATAATCCATTTGAAGTTTTGCTAATGATTCCTTTAAAAATTTTTGAACGTGTTCAGGTCTCATTCCAACGCTGGGCAGCTTGGTTACTACAAACAAGTCTTCTCCTAAAAAGTGTTTTTTTTATAAATCGCTTGCATAAAACATTCAAATTTTACTTCTAATTTTTCCTGATGATAACCATCGTTTGAGGACATTTCCAATAATTTCCTCGTTTAGATACAAGGTGGCTGTGTCTATATGACGATATCCAGCTTCTAAGGCTGCATTTAGAGCTTGTTCTGAATCGTCACCTCTTACCTACGTGCAAAGTAACATAAAATATTTTTATAGTAAATTATTTAAGGAGCATAATGGTCTACGAAGATTAAATTTTTAATACTAGCCGAAAGCGAGTGTTGTACTCATCCGAGTGTAATATAGCCATTATACGAGTCAAATGTCGCTAGTCGACGAGTATGCAGTTTTTGATAAATCTTGCATTGATCGAGTACTCGCTTATGAATAAATTTAAGTGCTTTCACAGTTTGCTGTTGATAAAATAGTTTACTACTTACACTGCCAGTTCCATAGCCCACTTGTGGAATTTTAAGACCATTGATTAAGTCAAGATCATTACTCTGCGCTTTTATAAACGTTGTCAAACAAAGCACTAAAATTATTGTGCAAATTAAATTCATATTATTAATTAAATGCAAATCTTTCCTAAATGTCGAGTTCTACTAAGTGGAATTAACAATTGGACGTTATTTATATGCTGGCGTATTTCAATTAAATTGGAATTCACGTCACTTTTTATACAAATATCATATAAGAGATGTAATTTATTTAAATTTTTACTTCTTCACGGTCAAACGTCGGAAGATTGTAAAGTTCGTTTATCTTAAAGCCAATGAATTTAACAGCTCGAGGGCGAATAAATAGTGTGAGAAAATGTTCCCAGTGAAAGAAACCAACATAAAGAAATAACAATAATTATTTGTTTTGCTGTCCAGTACATCAGAGCATTGATCAGAGCCTTGAAACGTAATAAAACGAGAAAATACAAAGGTGGAAATAAGTGAGAAAGCCACTTTGCGCTCTCACATCGACCTGGAAATGGATATTTTTCTTTGTTGTTGCAGAAGCGTTACCTTTCAAATTATGACATTGTTAAGGAGCTTTGAGTATAATACTCTAGGACTAACATAAAGTATCAAAACACTACCCGATGGTCTTAAGGGTGGTATTTTTCCCATTAAAAATAAATGGCGCCCAGGTGCACTTTAAAACCAATGGTTCTACTGCCAAAATTTAAAAAAAATTTTTAAGGTAAAGGATGAACTTAGATACTGGTGGTTTTGGAATTTAAAAATTGAATACAATGTTAAATCCCTATGTACACCTTTGGTCAAAGACACAATATATTGTTCAATGATTTTTGAAACCTTGTCGAATACATCTCAACCAGCCACTTTTCTTGTTTTGAGTAGCTTTCAAATAAAATAAAATATTCAAATAAAACTTAAAAAATCATGATTTTATTTACAAAATTCAAAATACACTAGTTGAACCAACTCTGTTTACCAAAACTTTCCAGCTTCTGGATGTTTTTCAATTCTAAAAAGAACAGACGTGATATTGTATTCTTGGAAATAAAATTTAAATATTACCCAGAAGTGTATCCAAACTTAATTCGACCATCAAATCCTTTGTCAAGTCCATTAAGTACTTCCATGTCAGCATCGCTCAATTCAAAATCAAATAAATCAATATTTTGTTGAATTCGAGCTGGAGTTACACTTTTTGGAATAACAACCAACCCATTTTGTAGACCATGGCGTAATAAAATTTGAGCTGGAGTCTTATTATATTTTTTTGCAAGATCCGAAAGAATTGGCTCGTTTAAGTCATTACTTGGTTGTGCACTAAAACGGCAATTTTAATTCAAATTGTAAATAATTAGTGCCAAAATTTACCCTTCTGGACTACCTTGTAAGCCTGGAGCACCTAGAGGTGAATATGCAGTTACGACGATGTTATGTTCTTTGCAGAATTTCACTACGTCTTTTTGCTGGAAGTAAAGGTGGAGCTCGATTTGATTTGTCACTGGTGGTATTCTAGCAACTTTTAGAATCCTTTCAATCTGTGAGTTGTTAAAGTTTGATACTCCAATACTTTTGGTTAATCCTAAGTCGACTTGTTCTTCCATTGTCTAAAATGTATTAAAATTGGGTGCAAACTGAAGATTAAACGCATTCAACTAACTTACCTTCCAAATTTCTGTTAGGTTAGTTGTTAGATCTAGCTTTAAGTTTCCTTCAGAATCTAACGAATACAATTTACCATCTTCATATTTAAATCCAATAGGTCCATGGATTAAATATAAGTCTACATAATCTAATTTGAGTTTTTCTAAAGATTCTTTTAAAAATTTTTGAACGTATTCAGGTCTCATTCCAACACTGGGCAACTTGGTTACCACAAACAACTCATCTCCTATAAAAACATTTTTGTTAAATTGTTTATTTCAAACAATGTTATTTTACTTGTAATTTTTCCTGATGATAACCAACGTTTGAGGACGTTTCCAATTATTGCTTCGTTTTCGTAAACTGTAGCTGTGTCTATATGGCGATAGCCGTCTTCTAGAGCAATATCAAGGGCCTTTTCTATATCATCACCTATTGCCTACGCATGAAATTACAATAAGGGTGTTAGTACATAAGGTGTTATATTATAAGATGAAATAAAGGGCTAACCTAGGAATGAAAGTCAGAAAGCTAAATATTTGCATCTTATATTTTGACGTTCAAAAGATTTGCTCAGAAGTCTCATACAAGGTGAAAACGGAGAGAGGAGAGGAGAAAACAGGGAGTCAAGATATTCAAGGTCACAATAAATTTTATTTTTTAAATATCTAGTTTTCTATGCATCATACGTTATCAGAGGTTATTATAAAAATTTTAGATCATAAAATTCTCTACAAATTTCATGACATTCATTTTTTGTAGGAATTGATCTACAAGTTTTATAATAACCTCTAATGGCATAATGATACCATAATAAACGAGATATTTGAAAAAATCGATTTTTATGCAAATATTTAACTTTCTGACTTTTATTTTGAGGTTAAACTCTTATTTGAATGGACTATGTATTTCAAATTAGTTTGAGACTTACCATGGCAGTTCCATAACCCACTTGTGGCATTTTAAGACCATTGTTTAGATCGACATATTTATTTTCTGCTTTGAGAAATGGTGTGGAACAAAGTACTAAAATTATTGTGTAAATTAAATACATGTTATGTTATTAAATATAAATCTGTTATAAATCTCAGGTTCTATACTAAGATGAACTACTAATTCATCATTATTTATACCTACTTCCATATTTCGTTTATATTTGAACTTACGTCAGTCATAACAAAAATACGTTTTATACTGATTAATTATATAAATCTACAGATTTAATTTCATGGTCAAACAAACAAATTTGTTTAAAAATTATAAAGTTCGTTTATCTTAAAGGCAATGAATTCTAGAGCTCAAGAGTGAATTAAAAAAAAATCTCAGGAAGGAGGTTGTAAATGCGACTTCCTGATAAAAGTAATGCGTTTTTTTTATTCAATGAGAGCAAATGACAAAAAAGTGCAACAATTAAATAAAACTATCATAAAGTAAAAAAAGGTCAGTTTATTTACAATATTTTAAAATACATTCATGTTAAGCCAAATTTGTTTACCAAAATCTTCCCGCCTCTGGATGTTTTTCAATTCTAAAAAAAAATTTTTTTTATCGTCTTCTTGGAAATAAAATTTCAATATTACCCAGTGAAGCCTCCAAACTTAATTTTTCCACCATAACCTTTATCAAGTCCATTGAGTAGATCCATATCTGCATCGCTCAATTCAAAATTGAATATATCGAGATTTTGTTGAATGCGTTCTGGAGTTTTACTTTTTGGAATAACAACTAACCCTTTTTGGACACCATGGCGTAATAAAATTTGTCCTGGAGTCTTATCGTACTTCTTTGCAAGGTCCAAAACAGCAGGGTCGCTTATATCAGTATTTGGTTTCTCACTGTAACATAAAAATTTTAATTAGAACTAATGTTAATGATTTCTGCAAATATTTACCCTTTTACAATATAACGTAAACCTGGAGCTCCTAAGGGTGAGTATGCAGTTACAACAATATTATGTTCTTTGCAAAATTGAACGATATCCTTCTGCTGGTTATAAAGATGAAGCTCGATTTGATTTGTCACTAATGGATGTCTCGCAACATTTATGATCCTTTGCATTTGTGAGTTATTAAAGTTAGACACCCCAATACTCTTAATTAATCCTAAATCGACTTGTTCTTCCATTGTCTAAAATGTTAAATTGTGCAAACTGAAGAAGAAACACAACCAGAATCCACTTACCTTCCAAATTGCTGTAAGGTTTGTTGTTAGATCTAATTGAATTTCTCCTTTCTCATCCACAGGAATTACTTTGCCTTCTTCATATTTAAATCCAATAGGTCCATGCATTAAATATAAGTCGAGATAACTTAATTGAAGCTTTGCTAAAGACTCTTTTACAAACTTTTCAACGTGTTCAGGTCTCATTCCTATGCTTGGCAACTTGGTTGTTATGAACAAATCCTCTCCTAAAAAATTAACTTGTAAAAACAGTTTCTTGTGTAAAACATTTCTTTACTTTTTACTTTTCCAGAGTCCAACCAACGTTTGAGGACGTTTCCAATTATTTCTTCGTTTTGATAAAGAGTAGCTGTGTCTATATGGCGATAACCAGCTTCCAAAGCAGCATCGAGAGCTTTTTCTAAAGAGTCACCAGCTGACTACAAATGATAAAATAATAAAAACTATAAGTAGTTAAAAAATTTTGCAACTTACATCGAAAGTTCCATAGCCTACTTGTGGAATTTTAAGACCATTGCTTAGCTCGAGACAATGACTTTCTGCTTTAAGGGTTGATGCCCAACAAAGCAAAAGACATATATTAAAGACCCAAATCATGGTTTTTCTATTAGTGAATTTGATTGTTTCGAGTTATCTTGGAACTTCTTCACTAAAAGCGTTTTGGAATTAACATCTCTTTTATACGTTTGTGTTTCATTTTAATTTAAATTCACGTCAGTTTTAACGGAAATGTATTTGCTAAAAAATATAGTAAATAATAAAAAAATGCGTTAAAATTTATTAAAGTTGTTTTTCATGGTCACCGATTGTACCTATATAATTAAGAGTTTTGATATAGCTACCATAAGAAGAAAAATACGAAATTTCATTATCATTGACAAAAACAAAAAATGTTTAACTTATTAATTTAATTTAGTTAATTTTAATTGGGAAGTGTGAGTTATTATTAATAATTTTCTGCGGAATCATTGTGATAGAGAGTTTAAAAAGTTTCTGATAATCATTTTTTCCACAATAATTTATTTTGTAATTAAAATGTCTTAACATCTTCCTTTAGTATTTTTTAACCTTCATACATGACCAATAAACAAGGTCAATATTTTTCCTACAATTGAAATTGTCTTCATTACATAATATGTTTATTCCCTAAAACCTTCCATAAGAGCTTCTAAAAACTTCTACAGTCAATAACAACTATATCTCATTTTGCAAAAAAAAGACTTCTAATTTCATAAATCAATAATTTTAATTTATGCTGGAAAATTAAAAAAAAATTACTTAATACAGTTTAGCTAAAGCTGTTAGTTATGGTAATGTAATACCATGGCTTCAAAGAACTAATCTGAATACTTATTAAAATAAAAAAAAATAAATTGTTATACATTATTTAATCATTTTATTGCTAATTTATTTAAATTTAATCTCTCATCTCCATCCATATACTATTAATAACTTGCTGATATTGCACTAACAACAAATAACATGGTAAATATGTAAATATTATGCATAAATTAACACTGAGCCCTAGACCCATCCATGGCTAGATTAGCTCAAGTTCTCCACTCATTTTCACATTATTATGTTTGACTACCTTTATTAATTATTTTTTCCACACATTTTTGTTTTTTTCTATCTTTTTCTACCTCCTGGTCCTGTGCTACGTTTTGATTTCCTATTCATCATCAACATCCTCATTTTCGTAACATGTTTCGGCCATCTACAAATCTGTCATATTGAGATTCCTATTATATTCAATTTTTCTTTTCTAATTTGTTTTTTCCGCTTTTCATTCTTTTATTCTTTTTCTTCTCATTAATAAGCATTTGGCCTCGCACATGGGTTTTCCACAGGTCTCGTTAGTAATTAGTACCCACAGTGTTTTCACTAAATTCCCGTTGTTTAAATCCAATTGAGTTATATTAATTTCTGTGTACACTGCCTGTTAAGTGAAAATAATATTTTAACAAAATACAAAAGATTGCTTAATGACTACCCTTGATATTCGAGATTATCTCAAACGTTTATCCTGAAACCTGGAAACAAAAAAATCCCTTCCAGAAAGACAAACTAATTTTTCGCTAACAGTTTGATACATAGCAAACAATGAAGGATCGTGGATCACAACTTTGATAAAACTATGTAATTAATGTCAATTTCGCAATTTTAACTTTTTCAAATTATTGTATTATTCATCAGTATTCAGTAATGATAGTTTAGAAAATAATTCTCTACAACTTCTTTTCTGAAGACTTCTACTGTAACACAAAGAGCTGTGCTCAAAGTGCTAGAGGAAAAAGTTTGAGGAAAAACCTGGAGCATTTTTTTTCATCTATTAACGATGTTTGCGGGCGAATATCTCGAAAACTATAGGGAATAGAGAAACAATAAATATAAGTAATCTCGTAGAAAATTTAATAAGCTTTTATTTTGCTTAGAATATTTTTTCACTACGACCCACCGGTTTTGAGATATGAGCGAAAATCTCAAAGACGAAACCTTTTCACCCCTCTCTAACTCTAACAATTTGTTCCACCACAAGCTAAGCATTCACTCGCGCGTTCAGAACTTACAAGGTAGTTATTAATTAAATTTAAGTATCCCGACGTTTAAACTTTAAATCACTTTGTGTTTTGAATTATTGTTTTGTATGTTTATAAATAATACTTGTACTTATAATTATTGTTACGAATGTTTATTTCAAAATTTCCCTCAGTAAGGTTAAATACATTAAATAATGTGTACTTATGTGAATGGGCGACGGTCATTCAAAATTATATTTGAACGACAAATATAAATATTGAAACTTTTCTTTGCGTAGACCACGGTGTAATAATTACCTACACACGAAGAGTTCTACAAGAGTTTTGAGACAGCCGTTTTTTCCCAGTTACCAATAATTAACTTGTGTAGTGTTTAGCAGGTCGTTATCTGTTAGGTGGCTATCAGACAGACGTTTTGCAGCGACCGTCATAGACCGACCGACCGAGCAATTGAGCAATAATCGAATTATCCATAACTGTCGATGCTGTGTGCCTAATGATATTCAAAAACATGTGTTTGAAGTTTTGGTCGGTCTATGACGGTCGCTGCAAAATGTCTGTCTGACAACCGCCTAGTATACCTAGAAAAAAGACTACAAACTGTCGTAAAACTGTTCGTGTGTAGTGATGGTTTCGTTTGCACCTGAAGGCTGTCCACACGCTCCGGTTTGGCCTGTACAGACCGCCTGAACGCTGTCTACATGCTCCAGTTTGGCCTGTGCAGGCCGCCAGAAGGCAAGCCTGTGTGTGTGAACGGGCCATTAGAAAATTTTAAATTAAGATTAAAGTATATAGACAGAGCGTAAGAGAGCGTATAATATATGATTTATTATAAGGTGTGTGAAATGAAAAATCATTTCGCACGCTTCTCGACTAATTAGATAGGCTTATTCATGTAACTATGCCTTTCAAAGTATACGAAGTATACGTAAAAGTAGGTAAAAAAGATAAATTATAAAAATGAATTAAATTCCTTGCATAAAACTACTAAACCTTATATAAGAACAAATTCTTATTTTTTTTATATTAAAAGAGAATGTCAGAAGATAAAAAATGTATTTGTAGAAAAATGAATTTAAATGTAGAAAGAGCCCTTAATACAAAAGTGCTGCTAAGTATTGGTATCAGTGCTATCCCTACTACATAATGTACTGCAAGACAGATTTATGTTGGCGAGGAGTGGGAATGCGCAGATACCTAAATTGGTATTTATCCCCACTAAAGCAGTACTAAACGGATTTAAATTATTTATGAGGCGTGGCCAAATCTGTCCGAACTTATTTTCATTATTAAATGGGCGTGGCCAAGTGTGCGCGAACTTATCCCTACCGCTCGCCATAAGGGATCTATGATGCAGTATTGTGAAACATAGAAAGGCAGGCATACAGGCACACAAGCGGGTAGGTGGACACTTGGACAGGCGGGAAGAAGGATGGGAAGACGGACGGATAGACGGGCAGACGGAAAAGCGTATATATGCACGGGCGAAAGCTGAGGATTTTTTTATTCTTGAATGTGGTGAAAAAATCTGGGTAAATTCTATTCTAATTTTCAACATCGTTACAAAAGCTTAGTCGTCTATCAAGTCTCATGAAAAACAATAAAAAACAATAATTCAATAAATTGAATTAGTTGTAGTAGGTAGTGGAAAATACATCAACAGATGAGAATTGAACAATTAATTATTTAAACAGTTTTCTAATAAGATAAACTACCTAGGTAAAATTATTTAGTGGAAGTCGACTAGAACTAAAATTATCAATAATTATTAACAAAGATAGGGATTAAATTGTTTATTTATTTTGTTATAATTGTGTTGTAAATTAATTATCACATCAAATTGTAAACTTTAATTCTAGTTACTTATTTTATGTTTTTCTCAATCCAAATTCTAAACTGCTTCATTCTTCATGAAATGGATATTCTGGATGATCTTTAATTCTAAAAAAATAATTTTTTTTAAACTCAATTGATTTGAATGGGCATTAAAACAAGATGGTATCGAGAAGGCTTAGATGTCCATAAAACGACAGCAATGTATAACAAAACACATATTAGAAGCCCTCTCGATATTATCTATGGTTCACTTACCCTTTAGAAAAGGTAAAATCAAGAATTCTTCCATTTTTGCCTTTATCTAAAGCGTTCAATTTTTCCATATCTTGCTCGTCAAGTTCAAAATCAAAAATGTCAATGTTTTGTTTTATTCTTGACGGTGTTGTACTCTTTGGTATACAAATTATTCCTTTTTGAACTATATGACGGATCAAAATCTGAGCTGCTGTTTTATTATGTTTTGTAGCAACTTCATTTACTATTTCGTTTTGCAACAAATTAGGAGTTTCAAATCTAAAAATAATATTAAAAGAAGTAATTATTTAAAAATAATAATATAAGCACCTTGTGGTGCCAGGTGTTCCTAATGGTGAATATGCAGTAACAGCTATATGATTATTTTTACAAAATTCCACCAATTTCTTTTGTTGGAAATAAGCGTGAAGTTCAACTTGAAGATTTGTAGGACGAATTCTACAATTACTCAAGATTCGTGCAATTTGAGTCTCGTTAAAGTTGGATAATCCAATAGACTTGGTTAATCCTGCATCCACTTGCTCTTCCATAGCCTAAACAGTTTTTTGTTAATTTTTAAATTTAAAATTTAGCCTACTAGAAAGATACCTTCCAAATTGCTAAATGATCAGTAGTAAGATCAAGTAATGCGCGACCATCTGGAGTAAATGGGCGCAAAGTTTTATCATCGACGTTTTGGTAACCAAATGGCGTGTGTATTAGGTACATATCGACATAGTCGAGTTGCAATTTACTTAGAGATATTTTTAGGAATTTTGGAACGTCTTGTGCTCTCATTGCAACTCCTGGAAGTTTTGTTACAACAAATATTTCACTTCCTGAAAAAATCAAATAAACAAATCCAAGAGGCCCATTATGTACAAATAACTTACTGTTTAGTTTTCCTGCAGAAAACCAACGGTTCAATACTCTTCCTATGATGTCTTCATTTTCGTATAAAGTGGCTGTGTCTATGTGGCGATAGCCAGCTTCTAAAGCCACTTCTAAAGCTTGCTCTAATGAATTATCTTTGGCCTAAAAATCGTAACAATTTAAATAGTTTTTGGTTTGTGCAACGAAACAAACTACTCGAGAGTAACATGAAGTTGACGAACATGTCAACTCGTGGTTTAAGAATCTCTAACTTTTGGAAGCCTTTACGGAATCTTTTTAATTATGGCATACAAGCAGACTATTGAAGGAGTCCATATTGACACAAGTTTAGAGCATTTGGGGCTTATCAATCAATTTACATTGTCCTAGTTCACAGAAAATAAAATGTGAAAATCATTAATAAAGCAATAAGATAAGAATTTCAAGATTGAAAGTTACTGAACCGAAACCGCGAGTTGAATGTCATAACACTCATAACCCAGTAAATAATAAATCAAGTTCTCTCTACTACAAATTAACATTACATAAGGTCTTAATAATCAGATCATGGTTAATTTAACCCATATTTTCTTCCAAATTTTCCTTTAAAAAGGTTAAAAAAATTTAAATTTTACATACTTGCCAGGTGCCCAAACCCAAAATAGGCATTTTATATCCATTTTGTAAATCAACATATTTATCTGTACCGTCCCCAGATACAACAACAAGAGTTGACCACAAAAACAAACACAAACTTAGTAACGAGCTCATTATTTATTTCTCTACTAACTTTAGAATCGAAATGTTAGTTATTTATATTATTAATCCCCTCATCAGATTACGTTTATATTTTATTCAGGTTCAGGTCATATGAACTCAAATGGAAACTTTATAACAAAAAACTTGAATGCAACAGCTAGGTGAATTTATTAAAAAAAATTTTTTACAAATTCCATGGTCAGTTATTGACATGGAATATGATATTCACACAAGAAAATTGTATAAGAAGCTGGTGGTTTTAATTAATTGAATTTTACAGGGTCGCCTATAAACAATTCATGTATTTTAAGATTATGCTAATAAAACTGGTTTATGGATCTTAACGAATTGCTCTTTCTCACAAAATCTTCAGCTTTTCCATATTATACAAGCTAAGACGTACAGCTTTAAAAGAAAATACAAAAGAACAGAACGAAATTAACAATTTTATATTGGATGGGAACTACCAGAAGAAACATTTTTAATAATTAATGATGAAGGTAAAATATAATTACAGCATGATTGTTATTTTAATTTGTTTTGATTAATATGTACCTACTATAAAGGCATCTTTAATTATAATTGTCATTGCTGGTGCGTATCGCTGCTGTAAACTGACAAAAAGATCGATGGCATTCAAGAAATACACTATACATTGTATTCTAGGACATGATAGCGACATGTCTTCAAAGTCACAAATGGAGAGATTAATGGCAAATTTTTGCAAACTTTAGGCAAAAAACTTCCATCCTCAGAAGAAACTACAGATTTTGTGATCAACAGATTTTACACAAACCCAGAAGAGAAAAAACCCTGATTTTAGCTTTCAGTCCCATCTCGTAAACCCAGTGAGGATAATGCTAAGTGTGACACCCTGTATTGGGCATACGAAGGCCTTCTACAGAGTATCCCACCAAAAAACAAACTTTCTCACTGTAACCAGTTTTAAAATAACAAATATCACTCTATATCGTGTGACATAAATCTCAGATGAAAACTACTTCAAGTAGAACAGTAGAAGTAAAATTGAAATCAAAATAATGGACTTATAAGTCCACTTATAGTGGAAGTAAAAATGGCGTATACTTTCGAAGCTAGAATTTAAATGATTTCTATTTAGAAGACAAACAGGATCAGTGATGGAAATCTAAAAACCTTAATTACTGTAAATAAAGAAAGATATTAAAAGTGGGTCGTTTCCGGTAGGACATGCTGTACATTTTTTTTCCGTTGAGAAACGTCTTTATTTCAACCTTTTTATGCGTTTTCGTTCAATCTTTATTGATTTTAGCAATATTGGCTTAAGTTTGTGGGTGTCCCATTTGTGCAGGGGTGTACCTAACAGGTCGATTTTCAAAGTTTACCTTTAAGGAGCCAAAGTAGGTCGAAATTTTGAAATGGATTTTCTCAAAATTTCCTCTGCCATATTTCTATTTTTGGGATATGTTACAGACAACATAATACACTATAAAAATATAAATTTTTATTAAAATCGCTCTAGCCGTTTTGGAGTTATGATTTTTTAAATGTCAAAACTTCTAAAATCTCTAATTTCTTTTATAATAAAAATATAAACTTGAAAATGGATATATTTATCAACGTCATGAATATCTATTATCTGACACTATTTTCGATTAACAAAACGCTTCCGGTTCAACCGGAAATTACAAAAATAAATTACATTTTTAGGAACACCCTGTATATTTTTAAATATTTTTAAAGCTTGTAAAATTAACTATTACACGATATTAAACACTTTACATTTCGATTTCCGGTTTAACCGGAAATGGCATCAAATTTCTTAATTGAAATAGAACACTCTGTATATTTTTCACTATTTTGAAAGTTAGGAAAATTAATTTCATGTAATTTATATTAATATAAAAATAAATTTAATAATAAAAACAACGGATGTGGCCATACGAGAAACTGTTTTCATGCCTAACTTCAATACCCAAACATTTTTTTAGTGCGCTTTTTACAGTTTTTTTAATGTATTTTATTTATAAGATTTTAATAAAAAAAATACAAAATTCCAAGATTTGACGTACGAAAAAATTTCCTCGTATGGCCACATCCGTTGTTTTTAAATTTATTTTAACTGCAGTAAACAATTTGTAAGGTTCCACAATTTCTATACTGGCGTGCATGTCAGTCGAAATTTGCAATTATATCAGAGAAAATCTGTCTGTCAATACCTGCTTGTTTAAAGTTTTTATAGTGTAAAAATCGTAGTGTTTTTGTTTTTAATTACATGTATTTAATTCGGACTATAATATGGGAATTTAGTTGGATTTTCTACATTTAATACGTTTTAAACGAGGTATTTAATAAAGTTTTGTAGTTTTTACTACTTTAAAAAGATCGAAATCGAAAACCATCGACTAATATTATAATTAATGTATTTTCGTTTTGTTGTAGATGAGTGGAGCATCATCTTGCCATCGAGGTAGCTATCTGCCTCAAAGGTCAAAATCTTCATGAAAGGTATGTCGTCAAAATTGAAAAATTTTGCATAAATTCCTATTTTTGTATTTAAAATCTTCTACTGGTAACGACTCAAAGATTAAAATAGAATTTTTGAGGAAATTTCCTGGTTTAAAAGCAATAAACTATGATAACGTAAAAGTCAAGATGATAGTATCCGGGCCCATCTCTTGGGGATCGGCTATTTGAGTGCCACTGAACATTTTAATTTGAGCTACCCACAATCAAATCTTTTAGGTGCATTGATTTACCTAGAACCCCTATGAAATATTTTTTAACAGACATTTGTGCTTCATCGAGGGCTGAGATAGTTTTAGCTTGTTTTTCGCATTTTGCTACACTAATGAGGAAACAAGCAAGAGCGTTTTTGATTTAATATTAACTCTCAAGTTAGTTTTTCAAATTTACTGCGTTCAAAAAATATGAGTCAAAAGATTATTAATAAATTGCCCCCCCCCCCCCCCCCTCACCAGTAACTTTGCACACGAACCCCTCAAGTGCTCAAGTTTTTAATACGCTACTGCATTCTTGTGGTGGACAAGATAAAACTCTAAAAAAAAAACTCTGACGCCGTCAATGCTTCTTGCAGACTTAAAAACAAATTCGAAATTAAAGAGAATTCGATAAAATTCTACTCTTGAACGTTATCAATAAATACTTATAGAAATAAAACATGTAGTGACATCTTTTAGAAACAGAATCGAATTAAGTAAAACTAAAATTTAATAAAAATCTTAATTTTAACGTTATCAGTAAATATTTAAATTTTAAAAATAACACATGTAATGACACCTTTTAGAAATTATTTGGGCTTTTTACTGAATATAACTTTATGTACTAAATATTTTAATGGAAATAACCACATAATAAATTGAACTATATTGATGAATTTTGACTCTTTGTTTAAAGTAAAAAATTCAACGCCTTCAAATTTGAATATCAGAAGAAAATCAACAAATTAAAAATAAAATCAAAGTAATTATAGTATTTTGTATGCACCTTGTTCTCTACCGCTCAAAGGAAAACGATAAGATAAACAAACAAAAGCCAACTCTTCTTTATGATTTGCTATAAAATTTCTTATCACACTTTCATCCTACTTCAAAATTATATTTTATGTCAGTTTGTGTTTGATTTTAGTGTGCACCGGTTAGTCAAATCGGTTTACTTACAATCGCGTTTGAGTGCATAATTTATTTTTAAATAAACTCTACTTTAAAAAATGCTAAAAGTGGGGTTGTGTAAAACATATGAGAAAGTGGGCCCAAACATTGAAACACTTAATTACTGGTGGAAAAGTGATACTTATTGGACATTGCAACACTTGCTCAAAACCGGTAAGAGATTCTATAAACTTAAAAAAGAATTGAATGTTTATTTTAAAAAAAATATTTGGATCAATATCTATTTTTCTCACTAAACTATTACAATTTATAAAGGGACTGTATCACAGTCCTGTCACTCAAAACAATACTTTCTCTCCTAATAAAACAATCTACTATTTCTCAATATTTCAAGTAGGCTTATCTACATATTTTTGTCACATAATAGCGCATGTTTTTCATGCTTGTTTCTCTACTTTTTATCGCATATAAATCCGAGCCCTACCAATTAGTAAGTTTTACCGTAAAACTAAAAGATAAAAAAATTATCTTAGCGTTATCAGCAAAATATTTATAATAATTTAATTTATATGTAATTAATAATAAATTAAATAAGAAGAATAGAAAAATAGACCATGTAGTGCTATCAAAACCCAAATCTTACTAAAATTAAAGGCTCGTACAGACACGTCCAGCAATTTAGTCGAGTAGCGAGTGATTTAGTAACTTATCTGACATTAAAATTTAGTCGAGTAGTTTAATAAAAACAATTAAATCGACTAATTTACAGGAAGTATCTGTAGGAGCCCTTAGAATTATGATACAATATACTACAAAATATGCACGAGGGTGAAATTGAAGACAACTTATATTTTCAAGTTGCTAGTAGTAATCTATCTCATTATTAGTTATATACTGGAGGGTAAGGGCCGTTTTACATGGACTATATGTCCTACTAATGTCCTAAAAGCACGGGAATCTAAGCTTTAACGTCGTGCAAATTTCTACGCACGACGTTAAAGTTCAGATTCCCGTGTTTTTGATCATTGAGTTGATTCAGCATTCCGAGTGACATTTAGTCTACGTGAAACAGCCCTAAATGCAATCTTGCGGAATAAAAATTTGTCTAAACCCCATTTATTTCTAATAGCATAAATGCCACCCTTAAGCGCTATTTTTGAGATTTTTTATGCTTAAAAGTCCGTTCTCTAATCATCAACAATTTTTTACTTGAATTTGAAATGCATTACGATACTGTTACTAACAAACTGCTATGCTGTGTTAGGTGTCATCGGGGTACCTCCTAATAACAATTTAATTATAGGACAGTCGGCGATAGCTTTTGGGTGGGGATGTGTTATGAAACGTTTGGTTTACGATATTGACGTACTTTGTTTCTCTTTATCACTGAAATTGATGCCACCTGATAAATTTTCTTTATAACGCATTGGCTCCGCCCGGGTCAGTCGAAATAATTTCGTTTTAGATCCTTCAGGATCCGTGAAGATCTTTATGAATTTAAGAGTTAAGTGTAAATTGTTGGAAAAAAGTTTTTCGCGCTTAAACTAAGCTAAAATATGTAAAAGCAAAAACAGTCGAGTGATCATTGCCTGAGGCTTACTTTTTGATCGCTCCCGCTCTATCTTCGCGGTACTACAAAAAACTCAGTAATCAACGCTCAGCGAACTTTTCTATCAGCTGAGTGTATCTTTGACAAATACAGGGTGATTCAAAAATGGCGAAATTCCTCTGGAGAGGTTGTTGGGGACTATTAAGGGAGTACGCGAAAAATGTTAAAAAAATTCTTTTCAATCATTTCTCTGAGATATTAACAGCTGAAGATAGGTTTTCAACATTTTTATTTACCAGCACTTTGTGAAAATTATTTTGTTAAATAAACATTTCAATTAAAAGAAACTAACCTTAGGCCTAATTCATCGAGAATTTGAAATTTAAAATTATTGATTTTTAACCCCGATAGCTTTAATATGAATCTGGCAATGATGTTACAAAAAATAATAGATTGACAGTTGTCAAAATAAATTTTTTTGGTTTAATTTGTACTGTAAAATTAAAAATGATTAATTGTTGGTATCGACCTGCATGCAGCATGTTGTCAAATTTACGATTAAGTTCTTCTTAAATTATTTGAACTTAGCAGAAGAATTATTTTTTTTAACATTTTTCCCGTACTCTCCTAATAGTCCCCAACAACTCCTCCAGAGGAATTCCGCCATTTTTGAATCACCCTGTATATGGGCCACCAATCTTAAAAAACTAATTCATTTTCCCATAAAAAATTGATAGATAAATAAAGTTTCTTTTCGTAGTAAAATACAGTCTAATAATTTATTAAAAGGTACATAATGTAGCTTAATAACAAATCACTGCTCATTATGTCATAATAGAAACAAAAAGGGTATATTTCTTCTAAAATGGATATTCGGGATGGTTTTGGACTCTGAAACAAAAATGGAATTAATTTGAAATTATTTTATTAACCATGAACTTATTTACCCAGGAAAAGCGCTAAAATCGATAATTCTTCCTCTGGGTCCTTGATCTAGACCATTTAGTTGTTCCATTTCCTTTTCATCAAGTTGAAAATCAAAAATATCAATATTTTGTTTTATGCGTTTTGGTGTAGTACTTTTAGGTATCACAACTAGACCTTTTTGCACGGCATGACGTAGCAAAACTTGCGCTGGGCTTTTATTATGTTCCGTAGCAATTTCATTAACTACGCGATTTCCAAGTATATCCGGAAGTTGAGTGCTAAAAGTGGAAAATATTACGTACTTGATCGTATATCATATTTTAAATTTAAAAATGCTGCTTCAACGTAATGCAAATTTAATATTCGTATGTGTGTGTATTCTGAGCAAATATTGATTCTACGTCTGCAGATACATGTTGAGAGATCAAGATTTAGAAAACCAAATTTGTCTAACAATTTTTTTTCTCTTTGAAAGTCACACGTATTATAATTTTTTTTTATTTCAATAAAAATCAAAAATTCTTCATACAAAAAAGTTGCCTCAACGTTTCTATTACAAAGCAACTTCATAGCATTGTAAATAAATCTTTCATGTATCAAAGTGAAAAATTGCAAACGCGTCAAGGAAATATAGAAAAAAATACCTTTATGAAATTCTCATGAATCTCAAATAAAGTCACTTTTATAACTCTTGTATTTGAGGCGTTAAATTTATAAAGAAAAATGTAAAACTCTCGCATGTAAGTTACACGTTCTTACATATTTTGACGTGATAAAGCTTGCACATATAGAAAAGCTCTAACATCGTTCTTTTGTATTTTTTATTTACTTTAGAGGTAGCATTGATGGCAATTCTTTATCCGTATTTTTATAGCAATTTAAAGTCTTTATAAGATTTAAAATCTATACTTTCTTACTTAGGTGAAAATTTCGTTCCTGGAGAGCCTAATGGAGAGTACGCTGTAACCACAATGTTATTTTTCTTGCAAAAATCAACCAATTCTTTTTGTTGAAAGTAAGCGTGCAATTCAACTTGTAAATCGGATGGAGGAATTCTCGCATTATTCAAAATTCTTGTAATTTGGGAAATGTTAAAATTTGAAATTCCTATCGATTTTGTTAAGCCTTTATCTACCTGAGCTTCCATTTCCTAAAAAAAATGCAATTAGTTTTAAAACTCTTTTTTTAAAATTGTGGAATAAAAACCTTCCAAATAGCAACGTGATCGGTACTAATATCCAAATCGATCAACCCTTCTGGTGTCATTGGATGTAAGTCGTCTCCTCTATACATAAAAGCAAACGGAACGTGAATTAAGTACATATCGAGATAATCCACTTGTAAGTTTTTCAAAGATTTTTCAATATACGAAGAGACGTTTTCAGGTCTGTTACCGCTTGGAGGCAATTTAGTTACAATGTACAAGTCGCTTCCTTAAAAATATAAATTAATAAATTAAGTAAGTTAGAAATATTTTAAAAATTACTATTAACTTTTCCAGAAGTTATCCAACGGTTAATAACTTTTCCAATAACTGCCTCGTTGTCATATGCTGCAGCCGTATCTATATGACGATATCCTGCCTCCAAAGCTGATTCGACAGCTTGTTCGAGCTCGACATCGTTAGCCTGAAAAAATTACACCATTTTTAACAGCGTTTTTATCACAATGCTATTAATTTGAATGTATTGAAATGCAAGCAATTGAAAAACATTAACCGTTATTACCAGTAACTACATGGCGTTTGCATAAAAGAAAGAAAAGTATTTGCTGAAAACTTCAAATAAATGATTTTTCTTGTACTTAATCAATATTAGAAGTTTTTGTAATCGAATTAATTTCTAATTCTTAATTTTTGATTTTTTTGATAAAAAATTGACCAAGTCTTAAATCCGTTTTACATGGACTAAAATGTCGTAATAACTCATTAGTACTGAATTCTTTCAAAGAGCAAAACACGGAAATTTAAACTTTAACGTCGTGCATAGTCGTCGTTCAAAATTTCTGCGCACGACGTTAAAGCTTGGATTCCCGTGCTTTTGCTCCTTAAATCAGTCCTAACAAGTTATTACGACATTAAGTCCATGTAAAACGATTCTTAATCGTTAAGATAATCTGGTTTTCTTCTACTCAAATTTTCACAACTTCTCGTACAATCTCCGTTCAGTAAAAGCTGGTTGTGGGTCGCAGAATAGTGTTTCTGATCTGAGTATTGCTCAGAGTTCCTGTCAGTTGAAATGAGTTCCAATCTCTCAAGACTGTTAGTTCTATGCATTTTAGATCGTGCAATTTATCAAAGGACTTGAACTTTCTATTAATAATTAACTAGCGTGTAATGAATTTTCGATTCCAATCGTTACGAACCAGAATGATTGACATTTCCTTTTATAAACCATACAAACTCTACTTGTTTCAAAATAATTATAGCTAATAACGATATTTTACATATTACGATATCAAAAATAGTCTAGTCAACGACGGGGTTATAAAGGACATGAAAAAGAGTACAATTCATTAAGTAAAGAAATACCCCCTACTCTACCAAGAAAGAGCCATTTAGCTAATAATATGGATCAGAGTAGACATTTCTCCAATAGAAATGGTTGCTTACACTCCCACTTATAAAGAAAGATCATGACAGCCAATGATAATGTAAACTTTACGGAATGAATGAGTCATCCATTGACTTGTAAAATGTCATTTCGAAGCATTTTTCCTATATAGACAACTGTTGCCAACCCACCTTCCGGATGTTTTCTTCTAAGATAAAATTTTTTTTAACATTGGTTGAAGTAGTTAGGGGTAAAAATACTAAAAGTCCCCGCTGCTAACTACACTGGTCATCAAAAAAATCGGCCCACTAGCTTATTAACAAATAAAACTAAAATGAAACAAAACACTGCACAGAATAACTAAATATTGGCATTTTGTTGATAATGCAGTGATAATTGCAGTGTTTAAGTCGTAGTTCTACTGGTAGAAGGTCAAACTCTACAACAACAAGAGTTGTAGGTTGTAGCAAGAAGATTGAATCTTAGCCGGTCCGCGGTATATTTAGAGGCTGGCCTCTATCCAAGATGACCTGGATCTGGAAGGAATCGTGTAACGACTGAAAGAGACGATCGCTTTATTGTGCTGCCATCGTTACAAACAGGCACCTCAGAGAAGAACACGGCGTGACCGTTAGTGATAGTAGGTACTGTTAGAAGAAAACTTGGATAGCAGAATTTTAGACCACACAAACCTGCTACCGGGCCAACAGCAGCTCATCGACAAGTTTAGCTTTAGTTTGCTAGATAACATCGCGATTAGACTCCAGCGCAATGGGAACCTATTATTTTTACTGGCGAGTGTCGAACGACATTTCATGGCTCTGATAGCCCCCATAATGTCATGTGGCGTCCTGGAGAACGTTATTCTCAACATTGCACACAAGTAACTGTAAGTTAGGGAAAGGGCTCTATAATGTTGTAGTGTGGAACTTCTTTTACTGGACGTTCAAACAGAACGTAACGCCATATGCTGGATTTATTGGCGAAAATTTTGAACTAATGCACGATAACGCAAAATCTAATGTAATGCAGTGGCCAGTCAGAAGTTCGGACCTCAACCCGATATAGTATATGGTGGGATATGCTCAAACGGAAAGTTGGAGCCCGTAATCCAGCACCAGCCACTGTTGCTGATCTGGGGACAGCTGACAGAGAAAAATGGGAAAGAATCCCTCAGGACAACATAAAAAAACTGTTCCGATCGGTACGACATCGAATGGAGGCGACCATAAGATCAAGAGGAGAGAATACACCTTACTAAAATTACATTTATATTGCTTGGACTTAAAAAAATCTGAAATTGAAAGACATAATTTTGTAAAATTTTTCTTGTTTTCGTTAATTTGATTTTTCTAATTTTTCCAATTTGAAAATTCTAATTGTTAATGGTCTAATCTCTTCTTAAGGAACAAATTACTTCTTTATACCAAAATAAAAAAAATATAAATCTATAATAATCATTCAGTAAAATGTTTTTCTTCAAAAGTGTAGGTGGGCCGATTTTTTTGATGGCCAGTGTATGACTAAAGGAGGGAGAGAGGTGGAAATGTCCAGTTTTTGGGGTTTTCGCTTATATCTCAAAAACAATGGGTCCTAAGGAAAAAATTATTCTTAGCAAAATAAAACTTTATCAAATTTCCTATAAGAGAGTTACAACTATTTATCTTTTTTCCTTATAGTTTTCAAGACAACTGCTCGTAAAAATCGTTAATGTATGAAAAAAAATTTTGTCTCGCATGCTTTCGTCAAACTTTTGCCTCTTGCACCTCAGCCTTTCGTTTTATAGTAAAAGTCTACAGGATAGAATTATTTAAAGAGCTTTAAATTTCCTTTACCATTTCATCTTCATTTTTTATTCAAGTGGTAATTTTTTTTCATACTAGATTTTTGCTGGCGAATATCTAGAAAAATAAAGGAATAGAGAAAACATGGACAGAAATAATCTTGTAGGAAAGTTGATAAGTTTTCATTTTGCTAAGAATAATTTTTTCCCTGGGGCCCATTGTTTTAGAAATATATCAAAAAATTCAAAAAAACGGGATCTTACCAACCCCTTCCACCTTAGCCGTAACCGGAGACTTTTAGTATTTTTTTTATATTTCGGTTCTGTAATGGAGCTATTACGATACCGAAAGTAGTTTCGTAATAGCTGAAGGCGTGTCTGAAAAGTGTAGTCAAATTTATTTTTTCGAAGTTGGTATTATGTATTTTTTCTAAATATTTTTTTTAATTTTTCGGGGATCGAACCCTCGACCTTGATAACCAGAAGTCGCACTTCTATCAACTAGACCAAACGGACTTTCAATAAATTTAAGTTCCAATTGTCTTATTAATAGTGAAAAACGTCAACGGTTGACACAAGTAGGTAGATACCATGTTTATGGTAATCACCTAATGGTGGAACCAAAAACTGGACTGTGTGTACTTTTATAGATTTAAACTAAAATTTCTTTTATAGAAAAAAATTGATCTAGAAATTTAACTTTTAAAAATTTGTGAAAATAGTAAACTTTTAATTGTTCAAAAATATGACATTAGCATGCGATAAATTACAATAAGGAATTTAAATAATTTATATTTTGTAATAAACGTTATTTTTGTGTATTAAAATTTTAAAGAATATTTAATATTTATGTACTTAGGTCTTTATTTAATTTTTATTTCAATTCAATACATTTTAGACGAAAAAAAATATAATTTTATAGTTAGAAAACTTTGAAACGTCAGTACTGTCATTATATTATAAACAGAAGTATCTACCAACCAACAAAAAATAACCTCAATTTTGAAATTTTAAATTTGTTACAATTTTTAATTTTAAAGGCCGAAATATAAAAAATATTGTATGACATTTGTGTTAAAAGTGATTTTATTTTGTTCGTTGAGTTACTCAACTCGTTTCACTCGTTTCGTAATCTTCTCAAACTTACAAAATAACCCGTCCATTTTAACACGCATATCATAAACTACTATTATTTTACCTTTAAACACATTCCTGAAAAGGAAAAATCCACCCTCTACCATGTTCCCTTCGTTGACTAGACTCTAAATAAACATTTGTTTTATGAACTGCAGTGTATTTTTGTAAGAGCCCGAAAATAATTAGCACCTCAGGCCCCAAAATTCCTCAATCAGGCCCTGTAGTTCTAGGATTTTGTCCAATTTTGCTGTACACTTTTGTTTATCAGTAACTCAAGTAAAGATTTTAATGAAGTTCTGTGTTTAAATTGGGTTATTATAAAATTTCTCCAAACAACTGTTAGAATAACCGGTTAAAAATATAAATTTAGTAAAATTTTAATGTTGTCAAATAAAAAAAATTGTTTCTAATTAAATGTTAATCATACAAAAGCAGGAAAACACAGCGACCACACCAATTTCCTCTAAGTATAGTTAATTACCAAAATTTTTACCTAATGAGTAAAAAATACTTATGATTATGACATTGGTAAATAAAAATTTTTTTTTCATCAATCAATAATAATAATAATTGTGAACGTCTTTTAAAATACCGTAGTACCGATCTATACCTGCACGTTTTAAAAATAGTTTAAATTCTTTAACATCCTGTATAATGTATTATAATTTCACATCAAATATGCATTTTCATTACTCAACAATGCAAATTGTACAAATTGCTTTAATAAACAATATACATATTATGCTAATCTATGTATAATCATGAGAATATTGCCATGTAGTAGAAGTTGTAAAACTATTTTGTTCTGCATTACAAAACATACCATGAGCGAATTTTTTTTAACATTAATTTTAATTATTTAAAGAATTATATAAAACGGCTTACCTGCCAAGTTCCGTATCCCAAAGCTGGAATTTTATTACCATCACGAAGATTAACAAGTATATTCGATGCCATTACAACGTACGTCGACCACAACAGAACTGAACAAACTCTATAAACCCCCATCATCTTTAGCGGTCTAAAACAACGGGACACGTTTAATAAGCAAGACGTATAAAAGCTTTACCTTTCCTTTTAATTACATGTGATTGCAATTTTGTAATTCCCTCTTTCCAAACTATTTTTCTTCACGTCATTTAGCAATAAAAATTAGTTTAACAAGAAATAGTATGATTTAAATAAAATCAGGTAGATTATAACGTGAATGTCTTTTACACGATCAGAAGTTGATGACCTAGAACGTAGTTAACCTTGACAATTTTTTTTTATCGATTATCAATCAATATTAATTAATTAATCAAGGACTGGGTTTTCTATTATTTGCGTTTCGTCTAATTTTTGCATTATGCACGAACCGTAAAACCGTAGCTGATGTCAAGGTACGAGTTGGGCAAATTTTTGCTCTCTTTGTTCTTTGACCTAATACTTGAATCTCATGTCAAGTTCAATTAAGAAACACATAAATAATGTTCTACTTGTTAAACAATTACCGCTTTATTTATTTACATCGGTTCATACGACGTTTAAACGAACGAGCTTTCTGGCGTAGAAATGAATGGTGTTACGCAACAAGGAGCCAACCCTCATTTTTGCTAAACCGAAATAATCACGTTTTAAAACTTCTGTTTGCCTTAGTGTAGGTTGGTTTTATTTTTTTTTAAGCTTCTTATTATTATTTTCTCGACGGAAATGTTGTATAATATTTATGAATAAAAAATCGTATAGAAAAGTGACGAACAGCTGCTGTACAAAAAGAATCTTTAAATGAAGATAAAACTGCTGATGTTGAAGACTCGGTTGAAGCAGTAGTCGAAGAAGATTGAATGTTTTCCTGATTATAAATTTTCTGGAAGTTTTTACTTTACTGGTAAAGCTGTCTTCCACCTATCCTTCAGCAACGTTAATGACCAAACAATATTTAAAGAAACCATAATTTTAAATACATCAGTCATAAAAAAGAAAATGAAAAAAACCTAATAATTAGTATTTACCTATCCTTTGCTTTTACCGTTAGTTTGTTATATTTTTTGGTTCTTGACCTACCAACCCCATAAGACCACCTTCTTTTTAATTTATTAGTTTGATTTTTCATTTTTAACTTTGTAATTCCGTTTAGTTTTAAAACAACTCTGTTTGAAGCAAGCCGAAACAATTGTTACGATATTTTTATTTGTAATAAAATATTTTGCGAAACAAAACTAAATGTTTTTTTAATTTCTTAAATTTTTTTAAATTTTTTAAATATTTTTGATGTTTATCAATTGTTGAAATATAGTGATTTCCGGTCAATTTCTCAAATAGAAATGGTTGCTTATAATCCAACTTATAAGAAAAGATCATTACAGTTGATCATAATGATAATAATGATAATGTAAACTCGACGGAATGAATGAGTCATCCACGGTTTTCTAAAATTTAGGTTCCGTGGCATTTTCTCTTATATAGGCAACGGTTGCTAGGGTTTGCAATCCCGAGATCCCGAATCCCGATATTCCGCCTGATTATTCAATCTCGAAATCCCGGGATTAGGAATTTAAAAATCCCGGGATTTTAAGTTTAATTTTTCGAAAGTTTCTTAAAATTAATAAGAAAGAAATATTCTGTTTTCCAAAACTTTTTAAATAATTTAGGTATACTTTAAGTGTTTTTTTATATTACTAAAGTTCAATTGCCAAATACTTGTCATTTTTTGGACATTATTTTTTGTAAATTATTGCTCTTTAAAATGGGGAGATAAATTTGGGAATCTTAGAAGAGCTTTTACAGTTTCACAATTCCCAAATTCATTGTTTTTTTTTCTAAATATCTGTTAAAGGGTGTATGTTTTTAAATTTTAATAATTTTTTGGGCTTAATATAATGAAAATATATAAATTCCGGGATCTCGGGATTCCGGAATTGAAAAAAAAGTCAATTTCGAAATCTCGCGATTGAAAAAACTCAACGCAATCTCTAACGGTTGCTAACCCTCCTTCCGTATCTTTATATTCTAAGAATGAAACAGGCTCGCATCTCCAACTAAAACTGTTATTGATCTGCAATGTAAAAAACCCAATAATTTTCCATAAATAATCTTTTTAAGGGACTTGTTTCTTGTTTCTATTTTTTCTTTAGGAACTGCTAATTAGCAGATTTTGGGCAGGAATCTCCTGTTTAACTAAAAAAGATTTAGTGAAGTCACTCTCTTTTCATTAAGCACTCACTCATAAACTTTATCACTGTCACTGCGGCTTCCCTATTTAAAAATTCGTCTTTAAAATTAGCAGATAATTTCGTGCTTTCATTAGAAAAAAGTGACTAGATAATTCAATGCCAAAGTAATAGAGCACTGGGGGGACAAGCAATTTACCTCTTACATATAACCACTAGTCAAGGTTAGTTTATGCCTACACAATTTTATATTAAATTGATTTAATAAACATTTTAGTGATTTTACTTAAACAATGTGCCTACTTTTAGGTACCGGTATGAGGAAAAACTATCAACTTAATCACTTAATGCTTTTAGTGGCTATTAAAACGGACCGTCAGCCACTTGGGTAACTTTCTTGGGTCTGACTCCTTTTGAAGAGTATTTTTAAATTAGGACTTTACCACACAAATTCTAACTCACGCTAAGAAATTAACGATTTTCGGTAAGTAGGGGAAGGCGGGGCTCATGCAGACATGGGGCACTTTCGGACAGTTCAAATTCACTACCTTAGAAAGCGATTTAAGTACTTAAATTTAGCAAGAATGTTGTAGATAGGGCCATTAGCCTATAGATAGTATCTCGTGCTTTTATGTTCAATTGTTAAAAACAAATATTAGTGCCCCACTAGTAGGGTACATTCGGACAAATTCATTTTCTTTTAAAGTTAAAATCTATAAAAATAAATGTAGATTAAGAAAAGATTTTTAAACACAATAAACTACATGTATGTATGCTTCTATATAACCAGGTGCCGTTTCTTAAATGTTATATTTGGTATGCTAAAAAGCCATTTGCCGAAAAGCGTCCGAATGAGCCTCGCCTTCCCCTAACGACAGATTAATCGACAAAAATCGCAAAGTTTACGTTTGTGAATAGCTTCTATCGGTACTTAACGAACTCGGGTCCATTTCCCCAGCCCCCCCACTTTCAATTTTACAATTTTTTTTATTGATTTCGAAGGTGCTCGCCAGGTGCTGGCGAATGCTGATATTTTTATAAAAAGTGCTCTGCAAATAAGCTAGTAAATTGAACGCATACCTGGAGGGGGCTGTGGAAACTAGAGCCCCCCTCACTTTCGAATTTTCAATTTTTTTTTATAGATTTGGAAGGTGCTTGCCAGATGCTGGCGAATGCTGATATTTTTATAAAAAGTGCTCTGCAAATAAGCTAGTAAATTGAACGCATACATGGGGGGGCTGTGGAAACGAGAGCCCCCCCCACTTTCGATTTTCCAATTTTTTTTATAGATTTGGAAGGTGCTTGCCAGATACTGGCGAATGCTGATATTTTTATAAAAAGTGCTCTGCAAATAAGCTAGTAAATTGAACGCATACCTGGGGGGGCTGTGGAAACGAGAGCCCTCCCCCACTTACGATTTTTCAATTTTTTTTTATAGTTTTGGAAGGTGCTCGCCAGATGCTGGCGAATGCTGATATTTTTATAAAAAGTGCTCTCTATCAAATTTAGTTAGTGAATCCATTAAGTAGTGAGGTGTATTTAATAATGGACGCCGACAAACAGACACACAGATAGAGAAAGACGTACAGACAGATGTCACATTGATAATCAATTCTTCGTTTTCTTCGTCTTCGTTTAGCACTAATTGTAGATGTAACCATCATAAACCCCATACTTAAATTGAGGGGTAACTTTATTTTGCCAACAAGCAGTAAATCAACGACCTCCCCTTCCGTGCTTTTGTCCACTCTGGCGTATAGTCACGGTGGCCAATAATTGTGAAACTGACTGTACAACATAATGACAAAATTTCTACCTATGTCAATGTTAAAGACTGAGTTAGAAATTTTTTCCGTCTTTACCCACTTTAATATTTAATAACAAACTTGTTGTGAAAACCTTACAGTACTTAAGCGATAAAGTTTAAAAAGTTTATAATCTGTTTAAATGAAAATAAGTAAAAACATTTTAATAATTTTACAAAAACTTTTTAATTAATGCATTAGAATGCAGGAAAAATCCTTCACCACACAACCAAAACCTTCGCTAATGCTTTTATACTGTGAAATTTGATTGCAATCCATTAACAATGCAATTCAAATTAAAACGAGGAAATCAAATCTATTCTTCTGTTATGTCACAGATAATTAACACTCTTGAAATTTGTACTTGATCATTGCTTTTTTATTTTATTTAGTTTCTGTTTTTGACATAATCAATATTGTGTTAATTTTGCCCTGGCACTGTTCTTATTATAAAACGTTAATTTTTTATTTTTGAATATAAAAGGTGCCACAGTACCATTTTAAACTTTGGAAATCAATAAGAAGTTTCAATGAACATTATGTGTAGTATTTTTATAATTTCCAAAAAGGAAGATTTATAAACATTTCCTTCGTCCACAACCACGAGAAAAATTTTCGTTTTCATCACCAAGTCATTTCGTAAAGGATGGAAAAATAAAAATGTAAAATTCTGTCACACAATAAAATAAAGAAATAATACAGATTCAAAAAAATTATTTTCTGTGTTAGGCAACCAGCATTACACCGCAGTAAAGAATAGCCTAATTTATTTTAAACGACTAACTTTAAATTTGTCCTCTCTATCTCTTGAGCTCGTTTAGACCGTCATTATTAAAATGAGTTTAGACTTAAAATACTAATAAACAAAGAAAAGTAAAATTTGAATAAACCATTACACTTACAGGAAAACATTCCAAAAAGTAATAATATAATTTCCTTTTATGCATTAAAATAATTTGTTACGCCAGGAAAACATTTCGAATATTATTTAATCTTTTCATGAAGACGATTTTTCAACATACAAAATTCGATAGTTCATGTATTTCACAACCATTAACATTATAATTTTTCATAATCCACACAATAAAAAAGACAGATCATCGCAAATGCGCAGTAAAGTCCGAAAGAGACAGAGACATAAAAAAAGAGATAGAGAGGGTGGGGGAAGTAGAATAGGGATTGGTTTAGAGAAGTGGGGAGTGGGGGAAGTAGGATAGGGACTGGTTTAGAGAAATGGAAGTGATCTGTCACCATAGTTACTATGTGTCAAACGTCAATCTGTCACCATAGTTAACATATGTCAATATGTCACCATATATCAATATCAGAGAAGAGTTCAACATATGTCAAGGTCATCTGTCACAATATGTCAATTTCATTTTGTCATTTCATATTTCAGGTGGAGTATGAATTTCAGAAATTGGCTTAGAGATTCGGGGAGTGGAGTTAATCTGTCACTTAATATACGTCATCTATCATGCCTTATGTTATTTCAGTTGTCATTTCATATGTCAGAAGGTCTTTTATTATCCCATCTGTCAATCCTTCTGTCAACTAATCTGACATCTCGTATGTCGTTTTATCTATCATTCCATCTGTCATATCATATGCCATCAAACCTGTCAGCAATTTTGTCATGCCATATATCATCCCATCTCACCGATGAGTTTCACAAATAGATTGAATAACAGATAGAATGAGATTACAGATGAGATGGCAGATGAGTATAAATGACAGATGAGACTCACAGAAAACACATAAAATGAGATGACAGATGAGATTGATAGATGAGATGACACAGAAGATTGTTATTTAGATGACATAAGCAATTGACAGACGGATAACATAACAGATGAGATTGACAGATGATGTGGAGAAATGAGATTTACAGATGAGATGATATGACATTATATGAGAAAGACATAGATAACCAGATGAGATTGACAGATGATATCTGGAAATAGAAGAGGCATTAACAGGCAGAGACGGGCAGAGAAAAGGTAACGCGCGTTCTTGAGCTCTGTCGTTTAAAAGGGATATTTATAAATTTTGCCAAAAATCAATTATAACTGAAGCTTCATTATCAAATAGATTGTCACTTTCTCAATAAGATACAAACTGTACGTAAGATCAACGGGGTGCTAGTAATTCATTTAACTGTTATGCAGGCCATTCACTTTTGGACTTGCCTTAAGGCAGGCCTGCAGGCCAACAGTGTCCAACTGTGTCAACCATAAATGACCGCTCTAGTAATAATTGCCCGCCATAAAGTTTGCCGTACATAAGCTTTAAGTAACACAATTGTGCCCGTTGATAATAATTGATACGTTGTTCCCTATTACCCGCAGTAATCTTACGACGCATGCGCTTTGAGTTTTAATTCGGTTTTGCAAGATCTCGCAAAACTGCGACGCGAGAGTAAAATCAAATCTCGACTCGCAAGCTAAAATTGTTGTCTCGCCTCAAATTGGAAATCTAAGAGCCGGTTTACATGGACTAAATTAATGTCCTACTAACTTGTTAGTACTGAATCAACACGACGTTAAAGCTTAGATTCTCGTGCTTTTGATTCTTGAGTTGGTTCAGTACTAACAAGTTAGTACGACATTTAGTTTATGTAAAACGGTTCTGAATCTCGCCTCGCATCTCGCAAATCTTTGCGAGGGAAGAATGCGATTTTCGCAATTTTGCGAGACTAGCTTGCAGCCCTATGCTAATGGAGTGCAGCATCATTTTGCCTAGGTTCCGCACTATAGGGTTTAGTTAGTTGTTATTACTTTCTTATTCTTATATTGAACCAATAATCTTCCAATCCAAACTTAATCTAGAGCTTAATTTGGCCGACTTCCGAGCTTGAAATGCGGAGCAATAAATCTGTGTAGTGATCATTTGCTGATTTGAAAATTAAACAAAAATTAAGATTTAAATGGTTTATCTAATTCTTTTTCCTTTCGTTATAAATCGATTTTGGTTACAAACACAATAAATTAGTTAGCTACAATTTATTTCCAATTACACCAACGATTTAGTAGCGAAAATGCCACTTTAATACGTACTGTTTATCGATGAATCAATCACACAATTGAATAGCTTCAAGTGGTTGTTTGGTTATTTAGAAACCACATTATTACATTACAATGCGACAATAAACTGTTTTGAGTTGTTTGTTCATTCATCCATAACACACCCTTGTTCTTATTATCGTCATCTCATCTTGATTTTTATCTTTACAACTAAAATGTTCCTACTGTCGTTAAAAATTTTTAAAAATACTTCCTAACTAATAAAATTTTAAATTAATATGAAATTTTTTCGAGTGGTTAAATTGAATTAAAATTTGATGATAAAGGTTTTGATATTGTTAAAATAAATCAAGAGCTCCAACTATAAAGACCCTCAATCCCTCAATCTGTAACTGGTTTAAAATCACCGAACCGATGTAACAAATTAACAATGTAATTTGAATCAGATAAGAGAAACGGTTTTGCATCTAGTAGGAAAATTGGGATTTGTTGTCCTTTCAAAAGCAGAAGTAACTTGTCAATCGTATTTGTTATCTTTGCTAAATGCTCTCGTTAAAAAGCACTTTGGCTTATTATGTCCAAACAATTTACTACGACATTTGATAAATTATTTATTTATTTCTACTATTCAGCAGCTGCTATTAATAATAGATAATGTAAAAATGTAATTTTAAAGTAATGCAAGCAATATAAATTTTCTCGCCAAATTTATTTTTTATTTGTTTTTACCCATTGGAGAAAAATTATGCGCTCCAAGTCATATACATAATTCAAGTGTTATTATACAAATCCTAAAAAAACGAATAAATAAAAAGGGCGAATTTAAAAAAAGCGTTTCATTTTAAATATACCTTGTGAAAATACAAAAGCTTTTAATCTGCTGAAAAATATACATCATCACAATAAAACCAAATAGATCTTTTCGTAGCGTAAAGGAACAATTAATAATACAAGACAAATAGAATTCTATAAAACGGAAAGATACTCTCTAACACAAGTGACAAGTACTTACAGAATATGTATGAATTTTAAATAATTAAAGGTGCATTATGTTGTACAACCTTTTTTTTCTTCAAATTTACATACTTGGAAAAGGTTATGAATGTTTCAACAAAAGAGAAAAGTTCACACCAAAACCTATAAATTTTTAAATTTCATATGTACCTACATGTTAGCATTTTACATTGTAAAATGTAAATGCGGTATTTGTGTACTAAATGATAAATTTTCATTAAAAACGTAAACGACAAACCACTCAGAAGCTACTAACGAACTACAAAGTAAATGAAGCTTCTTGAGAAAGTCTGTATTTTCCTTTGAGAATTTTACTTTGTTAGAAACTATCCAGTATCCAACCAAACTATCTCAAAACTGTTTGACAAAATTGAATGGGTGATAAACAGCTCTTTGTAAGCAAATGGAGATACATAAATACTAGCCGATAACTCACTTCTCAACTCCACTTCTTGTATTGAGTACATGTTCCGCAACCAACCATAACCTAAAATACCTATCTAACCTAATTACCTACCCCTCTGTGAACTTTAATTAAAACTCATCAACCTAGTTTGAAAATAACTCTAATACCAAATAAGACGCTGTTGGGGGAGCGTTCCACTCTATAAGAACATGTACAGATGGCCAGACTATTCTCCAAACCCAAAATTGTAGATAATGACTTTTTCCAAATATAAGTTCACAAGCTTTAGCTAACTATAGAGGGGCTTCTATTGAGACAGATGTAAAAAACACGTGCCGCTTTAATAGTATAACGTCCTTTACTATAGTTTGAACGAATCCTGGTAGTAGAAGTGAATCCGAATACGAACGATTGTTCATAATGCTGTACCGAAAAATCTCGATGTAATCTACTCTTCATTTGATTACTCACACAACTTTATAGATTTGTGGAATCAAGCTATAGTGATGGGACTCGAGTGACATTTTTCGGCTCTGGTCACTCAAAGCGTCTCTAAGAATGACTCGAGTAGAACTCGAGTTACCTAGTTTAGCGTCGCTCAGTGGGAGACAGGGGTTCGTTAGCAAGAAATAAAACAAAATATAGATGGAATAAAAAAATAAAATATGTTTATTAAATAAAAAATAATAATAACTCTTAAGTACCTGAATGGTACAAGTACAACAATAAAAAACAACCTTTCATAAAGGAAAAAAATACTTCGTTTGGATAACTAACAAAATACAACTCTATGATGTGAAGATGACTCAGCCACAGAAATAGCCTTCTTTCTAGACCTCACCCTAAGAGCCGAAACGGACCTCTGAATGAGGCCAACAGACCTAAAAAGAATCAAAGGCCGCTAGACCTCGCTCTAAGATCCGAAACTGACCTCTGAGTGAGACCAACAGACCTAATTGACAAGGCACGGATTTGGATCTCTGCCACTAGACCACCAGACCTCGCTCTAAGACCCGAAACGGACCTCTGAGTAAAACCAACAGAACTAATGGACAAGGCAAGGACTTGCATCCCTGTCACTAGACCACGCACCAGACCTCACTCTAAGAACCAAAACAGACCTCTGAGTGAAACCATAGGGATTTCGATGAGAGATGTGCCCACTCGTTGCTATCGATGCAAGTTAATGGATTGTTTCGACCACGACGCCTATTGCGTTTTCTATTGTTTTTATTGTCTTCCACTCCTTGCACATTGTTGATAACCACCGAGTATAAATTTTGAGTTCCTTGTTCCATGGTGGGACTTGAAGAAGAAGATACACCATAGGTCACAAACGAATGGTATTTACTAGCTTTTACGGCTTTATTTGCCCTTCAGAAATAAATAGGATTATTTTATTTCAACTGGAGTCCGAGTTGACAAGAAATAACTCAGTTATTAATCGTGTTGAACGCCACTCGAGTCCCATCACTAGGCCATCACTACCACTAGGTAGGGGAGAATTCATATTGGTTTAATGTTTTCGCTTGTCAAATGCTAGGGCCAAAGAAGACGCTGTTGGCAGAGCTGATAGCATAGCGGAGTTAAGAGCGGAGCGTTCTACCCTATAATAAGATGATTATCTAGATGGTCAGACATACTATTGGAGGACAGCGGAGCGTAAGTAGAGCACTTTTTCACTGATAGCAGAGAATTCAGTTTGATTTGATATTTCCTCTTATTTGCACACGTACTCGGTACATATTTGCAAGAAATGGATTATCATTATCAAATATCATGGATTGTGGGAGTTTTTCTTAAATTCTTGCAGAGATGTAGATCCACACTCATATCTGCCTTCTGCTATGCTATTCGCTCCGCCAACAGTGCCTTGTATGGTTCTAGCCTGAAAGTCGCCCAAAGGCTGGAATATTCGCTTTTGTTCACTGTTTGCAAGTTTGCTGCAAAGCGCCACACTAATTCTAAATCCGACTTCTTTAACCTTGGAGTCTTAAGCGTGATCCTTCTCCTTTGACACTAGTTTATAGCTAGCATCGTTTGGAATCGAAGGTGAACTACGTATAAGTCCTATATCTTCTGTGTTTTATATCCATACCTACTTTGGGAACTATTTAGAAGAAAAGACTCCCATATCCACGGAGTGATATAAAAGTTTGTTCTAAATACGTCTATATGAGTTTCTCTAAATTACGAAAAAAGTCACAAAATAAGCCGTCTCTAGGCCACGAGCTATTGGCCTTATGAGTAATGCAATATGAACTGCCTCAAATGACCACGTAACAAGCAAAAGGTAAATATCAATAGTGTTAAGAACACTGAGAAAAATAGTAGGTTAATGAAAAACGGTTGTTTTCACTGCGTACTAGGTTATTATAGAACCTACCTGCTCTTTTCGTTGATTTAACAGTTTGAAAATTGGTTATTTTCGTAAGTTGTCGGTTGATGATACATAAAAGTGGGACTTTTTTAGACAAATCCAGTTTATAGCTTAGGGAGCTTACAAGCAAAGACTAAATGTTGTACTAACTTGTTAGTACTGGATCAACTTAAGAAGCGAAAGCAAGGGAATCTAAGCTTTATTAACGTCGTGCATAGAACTTTCAACGTACGACAGTGCACACGTTAAAGCTTAGATTCCGGTGCTTTTGCTCCGTGAGTTGATTCAGTCCTAACATGTTAGTACGACATTTAGTTCATGTAAAACGGCCTTTAGAGTATATGCATAACAGTCTAACACATAGAAAATAAACAACAAATTATAATTAAACACCGGTTTATTCTCAATTTCTCTTCAAAACTTGTTAAACCTACTTTAATCTCTAACAGTTACAGGACGATATATTTCATAAAAAATATCTATTTCAGCTAATGGTTGCTGACCTATAAACATTGAATTTACGAGTTTATAACGACCTATAGGTACACGGGGTGGAAGTCTTGATTCATCGGGAGAAAAGTTACATATGTGGTAAACCTTATTCTGCAGAAAAACAACGTAAATATTACTTGTTCAATGCAAAACTATTTCAACGACCTTTTCAAAGAAAAATGTTTCGAGAGAAACATTGCCGCATTTCGATAGCAAACCTATTCCACAAACGTTTGTCATCATTCCTTTCCATAAATTCATTTGAAATCGCATTGGAAATGTGCGATATTCGTTACTAGTAAATTTGTATGCTTGTACCAATAGCTAAAAAATGGTAAACAAAAAAGTTTTCTCTGTTGCCTACATCCTACATTTCTTTGTGGTTAGAATAAACAAACAAATATTTATTTTAGTGAGGAACACAACGGGTTTGAGGTTAAGTGCTTGGAATTTGGATAATATATTTTGTGTTAGAGGTTAGAAGAAATAATCGATAAGAATACGTAATACGTAAAAACAGATAGGAACGAAAATTAAAATATCAAAAAATGTGAATGTGAAAAAATGTGATTTAAATAAGGCGGCTATACAGATACACAGACATATGTGTGAAAGTTGGCAAATACCAAATTTTTGGCAAGCGGCAAACTATTTGCCCAGCTATTCCTAAAATTACGAGCATAAATATGTACACACACGTGCATATTTGACAAATTGAAAGTTAAAACGAGAACGGGAGCGGGAACGTGTGTCTCCTTTGAGTTGTGCTTATTTACCGACAATCGACGGGAAATATTTGATAATTTGCAAATATCAAATATTTGCTTATTCTCATATTTGTGTATGTGTTTACTGTTTATCTAAACTATTATTTGTCAAATTACAAACATTTGCTGTTTGGAATTTGCCAAGATTCACATGTCTGTAGCCGCCGTAAGATTCGATGTATACATCGAACAAGCAGTGTGTGTAAACATAAAACAAAATACATCACTAAAGCCCGGATTTTAGGTTGTAAAAAAATCAAAAAAGGTACCTAAAATAGATGATAAAATGATGAAAAAAGGTTATAAAAATATGAAAATAGGTGATAAAATTATAAAATTAGGTTTTTATTTTTTGTCGTTAGCATTGCTTGCAAGAAAATTTTTAAAATTTTCTGGCTTGAAGCTGGTGCGTTTGTCAGTGAGTATTTATACTCTTTAGCCACAAAAACGAACTTTCAACTTTTCTGAATGTTTCCCCCGTCCAACAATATTTTAATATCTGCAAAAACTTCATATCCTGGATTTTTGTTTCATTTTCAAAGATTCTGTCAACAGGAGGCCATTTGCCTTTAATATAAAATTATATCTTTAATATTTTTCTGGTTAATTTTTTTTGCATTTCTTAATACACCAGATTCTTCGTTAAAATTAAATACCACCTTTTTATGATCAAAATAGAAATTTTTTTGTCCCAATGGGCGCTAATAAGAAAAAAAGTTATTTTAGGTTAAAATATTTTCAATTTAGGTGATAAAAAGTCAATTAGGTCCTAAAAACTAAAAATAGATATTTTAGGTAACATGAAACTTATGTTAAATCATTGGAATTTTCATGAAACGGGTTTCTATATAAAAAAACTTGAAAACCTTAAGAACAAAAAATAGTTACTTTACCTAGAATCCGGGCCTTATACATCACTTCAGAAAAATAGATCTTCAGAAAATTGGAAACTCCCATTCGATGGGATGGATATGAATTCATGTACATCATGCATTGACATACAATGCATGTCAAATTTCATAAGGTATAAGATGTTAACTAGTATTAAATTGAGAAACTTAGATATATTAGGAGATTTGAGTAAAGGAAATTAAAGGAACAGTAAACTATAGCCAAAGAAGACGAATAAATGACAGGTTATAAAAAATTGTAAAATTATAATTAGAATCTGAAAATTATGAGAACAGTAAGGCGCTAGCCAATATCTTACGTAGTACAGAATGATGGAGGGAGCGAGTGATCTCTCTCTATCTCTAGAGATAGAGAAGTTACAGTTAAGTCGGTGATAGCATTTGGGTGGTACTTTTGTTATAAATGGAAAACTGAAGTAATCAGATATGTTTGCTTCACTTTAATAGTGGCATATGAAAGACGATGTCAAATTGAAACATAATTATTGTCAGTAACGTAAACCAAACGTTTCATAGAGTATCCTCACCCAAAAGCTATCGCCGACTGTCGTATACCAGACACATTTTCGTTATATCACATTTGCTCCGCTCTGTTTGTTCTCATAAATTTCGGACTATACCTACCTCATATTGTTTTCCATCCAAAGACATTTTTTGACTAAAAGTTATGTTCGAAACAGGCGTAGTCCGATTAAACTTGAACGTCGTAATTTTAAAAAAATAATAAATGTCCTTATTGAAGCTTTTTATGTCCAATAAATAATCTCTTATTTTATAATCAGATTGATAAAACTAAAATTAATCCTATAATATTTAGCCCTAGTGGCCTTTTATAATTTGTTATATTTACTCTAGAGAGGAAATCATCATCTCCAAGTCCTCTGAGAATTAATAAAGTTGACAGAATAAGCAACTTTAACATCTTTACCATTAAATTCATGACTTTCGACTGATATATCGAACCACATCATTTATGATGTCGTTCAAAAACTTGCAAAATTATTCTAATTGTTTACATTTACAGTTTACATAACATAACTGATATAATCTAAATATTGGTTTTTACTCTGTAACCTCATTAACTTTTTTAAAATAACAATAAAAATGTTGCATCTGATAAAATCAAATTATATTCATGAAAAAGTAGTTAGTGATCTGATGAACAAAAGATCGTCGTACACCGTCTAAAAGACTATTATTGGACGCATTCAAATTCCAGAACAGTTTACTGTGAGGTGATGGGTGACCAGTGATCATAATCTTAAATGGCATACTTTTCAAATCGCTCTCACTCTCCTCATCATAAAATAGATAGATAGGTAAGGTAAAGGACGATGAGTTAGCTGTTGGGAACTGTACCTTAGTCTAAATGCGCCCAATATTTTTCATGGCGATTACCTGTAAATTCAAGTTGGCGCATATATGCCGGATGTAAACGAAACCAACCTCACTTCCTTAAGTTTTTTATCTTTGGAGATATCGATCTGAAATTTTAAGAAGTTAAATAACTAAATGGATCACTATATCACGGAGCATTTAGCATCAATCTGTTGGGAAAAAATTCCCCTATGAGAATATCTTAGTGAACCACATAGGTTCCATTTGAAAAAACGGACTTATTGCCAAAAATCTAGTCCTAAAGTATTTTAATGCTTACAAAATACAAACTAATTAATACCGTTTATGAGTTACGAGTTGATGTTTGCGGGTGTGGAGCAGAAAGACGTTAATTTCAGTCCAGCTGCCACGCTCTCAGAGCCATTCTAGGGAGTAGCTAATTTTTTTGTAGATTATTTTTACAAGAATGAAAAAATGTCACAGTTGCATCTCGATTGCTGTCATATTTCTTGCTTTTCTCCTTGTTTAAAAATTTCATTGAAGGATCCTGAGACCTTGAGCCACTGCTTTTGGCAGCCAACTAGATTTTTTTGTTCGCTGGCACTCAAATAGCATATTCCCAAAAGATGGACCTGAATACGATCACCCCAATTTTTCTATTACAGGCGTAGTTTAATATCAAACACCTTGCAACACGCAGTACAGACAGTGTTGTTATTATAAGGTTTACTCAGAAAGATGTGCTAAAACTACAAATTCATTTTAAACCTTCACCTTCTTACTAAATTTTGCACACTCTCGTTTAGCTTTTTTTTCTTACATAAGCAATTAGTGCGTGGTTATTCCTTTTTGGACTGAAGAAACGTTTTTTAATCCTACTTGGTTTGTTGAAGCGTCTAAACACGAACCTCTAAAATTTTTAAATATAAAATCATAAAATGTTTATGTAAGTTACAAGTACGTAAGTAAGACTTTCTTGGACAAGTCCAATTTATTGCTGAGAGAGCTTGCAAGCAAAGCCAATAAAGATGACCACTCCAAGAAAGTATAATTATGTAAACTGTATAAAAATCAAGAGTTGTAGAATAGTAACAGTCTATGGTTTCCTATTATTTATATAAGTATTTTTTTAAATCAATTCTAATAATTCTCTGTCTATTTTTTAACATATAAATAATAATCATCACCTCCTAAACTTTTTTGCATCTTTTTCGTCATGTCTTAATCTATCTGAATACGTAATTTTTTTACCGTTTGCTAATTTTCTAGGGTTCATATCGAGGGGTTGACCACTCTGCAAATTTGGTGTACAAGTTGGTGCAAATTTTTGCAATTTTTTGCAATTTTTGCAATTTTTTGCAATTTTCTGCAATTTTCTGCAATTTTTTGCAATTTTCTGCAATTTTTTGTAATTTTCTGCAATTTTTTTACAATTTTCTGCAATTATTTGCAATTTTTGGAAAACTAGTAAACTTTTTATCGTATTTTGCAATAAAATACGATTGCTTACATTAAGGTATTAACTATATCCTTATCTTCATTATGTTGTTATTAAAAAATTTGGAACTTTGAAGAAAGAGCTTCATTACATTAATAACACAGTTTACTGTTTAATGACGTTTTCATTGTTTCATTCAAATCCTTACATTAATGGATGAACGATATCATGGTATTGCCCCATAAAAGTCGCCATATAGGATCCGTGCGTAGTCCCGACTGATTTTTACCTGTTTGCTCTGCTGGAAGCAGCTTATTAAAGTTATTGGAAATATGTTAAAAACAACGTGGTCATACGAGGAAATTTTTCCGTCTCTCAAATCTTGGAATTTTGTATTTTTTTTTTTAAATACATTACAAAAAACTTTAAAAAGCGCATTAAAGAAACGTTTGGGTGTTGAAGTTTAGGCATAGAAACAGTTCCTCGTATGGCCACACCGGTTGTTTCTATTATTAAATTTATTTTAATGTTAATATAAATTCCATGGTAATAAAAAAAAAATTTTTATTGAATTAAAAAAAAAATTTTTTTCAAATTGCTTTTGTCCGAGATTTAACCTAGGACGTCTGCGTGTAAGCAGAATTTTTAGACATGAATAATGTATAAAATACTAATTTCATTTTTGTTTTAATTTGGCATAAAATAAAGTACAAAATATACATTATTTTTTATGTTAAGAAAGATAGTTTTACGAGCTTTCAAAATATTAAAAAATATACAGGGTGTTCCATTTAAATTAAGAAATTTGATTTCATTTCCGGTTAAACCGGAAGTCAAAATATAAAGTGTTTGGTATCGTGTAATAGGTAATTTTAAGGCTTTCAAAGTGTTTAAAAATATACAGGGCGTTCCTAAAATTTTTAATTTTTTTTGTACATTCCGGTTTAACCGGAAGCGTTTTGTTAACCGAAAATAGTGTCAAATAATAGATTTTCATGGGATTGATATATACCGGGTGATTAGCACCAAACCTGGCCATAGGGCAATTTAACATGTTGAATATTTCAAAAAATATATGAATTGTCATGGTAAGGTGCCATGGTTACCAAACCTGGCAATAGCGATTTCATTTATCATAGGAAATAGTTTGAAAATTTTAAACTGTAAGTGTGTGATTTAAAGAAATATATTTCATGGCAATTCATATATTTTTGGAAATATGCGTAATGCGTATGGCCAGGTTTGGTGCTAATCACCCGGTATATATTCATTTTCAAGTTTTCATTTTGTTACAAAAAAAGTTATAAATTTTTGAAGTTTTCACATTAAAAAAATCATTACTCCAAAACGGCTCGAGCGATTTTGATAAAAATTTATATTTCGATAGAGAATTACATTTTCTATAACATATCAAAAAAAAAATATGGCAAAGGAAATTTTGAGAAAATCCATTTCAAAATTTTGACCTACTTTGGCCCAAGGTAGGCATTTTAAAACAATTTTGAAAATCGACTTTTTGAGGACAAAAGTCCTATATTTTGGCTGTATAATGCCGTTTCGAAATTTTTATAATATTAATTACTACTAGTTTTTGCTCCACACAGTTACAGACATTTTTGTTCAAAAAATCAAAAATTTTTTTTTTGCATTTTTGATATCTCGAAAACGTCGAGAAATACAAAAAAAATTTTTAATTATTATTCTTTTTTTGTCTCGATTATAAGAACTTTTTCTTTAATTAGTACAGTCAAATTACCCTAAAATCAGGGGTTACCTTGGATATAACACAGATAATTGTTTAATCGAGTGTTTAATGTAGGTAACTTTCATAAACAAAATGTCAGTAAATGTCTGTAATTTTTGCAATTTTTTGCAATTTTCGCAATTTTTTGCAATTTTCTGCAATTTTTTGCAATTGTCTGCAATTTTTTGCAATTTTCTGCAATTTTTTGCAATTTTCTGCAATTTTTTCCAATTTTCTGCAATTTTTTGCAATTTTCTGCAAATTTTTGCAATTTTTTTGCAATTGCAATTTTTTTGTACACTTTTTTCTTCAGTGGTCAACCCCTCGGTTCATATGCTTATTATGGATGTGGAAACTGGGCTATTACTGTACTAATAGCTTTTTCTTACTGTCAAAATACGAAATTTTCACTACTTATTACATTCTTACTAAAAATGTCTTTAATTGCTTTAATAATTAAGGAAGAGCATAAAATCACCCCTAAGTGCTTTAAGAGTCTTCACCACATAAGATTGCGGCCTGGTGTTACAATTTTTTTTGTATTTATTTCAAAATATCTCTTCTATTTACCTAACATACTATAAAATTAAAGGATTAGTTGAAGCTTAAAATTGTTAAAGATTACCTAATGTTTGTGTAAAAAGGCACGAGCCGAAATCTGCTATCTTTTACAATTTGCAAACAGAAGCTGTTATATTAGAGGGCGCATTTAGATACAAGACAACCCCCCGAGGTTTCAAATTACGTTCACTTATACCCAACTGTACGTACGTATTACCTAAGCAGATCATGCGGTAATTGTTTGCTGTGGTATAGCTTACAGATTACATTGTGAATAAGAATAGCATTAAGTTTGTGTAGACAGTTGTTATTTTGTCGATGGTTGCTCATTTTTAAAAAGAAAAATGTAACAAAAGATTACAACTCATTGTAGTTAAATGTAATTAGGATTTAAATAAATGCACTTTGGTTTTAGGGAAAAGAGTTAAACATCAAAATTTAATTAATTACTATTAAAAAAAGCACTGTGTATTGGAAATAGTTCTGAAGGAAAAATAGAATTGACAATTGACTTTTATGGAAGACAAGAATTTTTTTCTGTTACTATTAAAAATAATAAATTGAGGTGTACAGTGCCTCACTATTAATTACCACCCTGGCTATACGTTTATCATTAATTGTGGATGTAACCATAACCATCATAACACTACACCAATTGCCAATTAAGCCAATATCAAGCAGATAACCGGTAAATACCGCGGTTATGGTCCTAGTTATCGTATAGTTATCGACGACACGCCCCTTTCTTATAACCAGTGATAGTTCGCTTGAACGGAGAATAACTAAAATAATAAGCTCCCGACTAGGGTTACTACTGGTTATAGAAATATCGAATTGATGACGTTCAAGTGTCATTTTGCAATATTTATGACGTTATACGCTATGATCGTTTCTATAACCAAACCGCTTGAATGCGATTGGTAAATACTAATTGTGACCAATCGTTATTCGTTACTAATAGTTATTCGCTTAAAATTGGCTTTAAATTGAGGGGTAACTTTATTTTGCCAACAAGTAGTAAATCAATAACCACTTCTGTCCTTTTGTAGTTGTTGGCTAATAACAACCCTGGCTATACGCCAGGGTGACCAATAATTGTGAGGCTGACTGTACTTCTATATTAGTTAAAAAATATAAAACAATAATTTTATTTCATGATAATAATCGACATACAAATGTAGCCTTAGGGCCGTTTTACATGGACTAAATGTTGTACTAACTTCGGAGCAGAAAGAAACATAAATATATATTTTTTTTAATTTAATTTTTCAATATAATCTTCTCGAACATCAACACATTTATTATTTCTGTGAATTAATTTTTGTAAACCTCCAAAAAAATATTTTTATATTTGCTTGTAAAATGCGATTCATCGTTGTCAAAATGCATTCCGCTAAGTTCTTTTTCCAAATTTGGAAATAGGTAATAATCACTTAGTGTCAAATCTGTACTGTAGGGTGGATGAACAATTTCTTCAAGACCACATTACGTCATGCTGTCATGCATGGGCATCGCATCCAAAAATTGCAAAGAGCGCAGAATTGTTTTTCCCCTGTTTTTTGTCATCTCAAGGTTAACTCGTTTTAAGAAAAGTTAAAGTATTTTGTTATCTAATATAATTTTATTTTTATTCGCTTGTGTCAAAAAGTGACATTTTATGGTCAAGTTATTTGGACGAGAAGTTAATCTTTTCATCAAAGTATCATCTTTTGCTGTATTTTCCGGCGTGTAATTGACTTTGATATACTTCAATTAAAATAAATGTCAGATGAGACATTATTAAATTAAAAGATTTATTAGTACTTTTGATAATTTCTTACAACGGAATAAGAAATACTGTATGACACACGAACGAAAAGTGGAATTTCTCAGACGAATACGAGAAGTTGCTGGAAGAAGCGAAGCCGAGTCCACAGAAACGAAAATGTTTTTCGAACTCATACGTTTGCTGGACTCGGCTTCGCCTCCTCCAGCAACTTCACGTATTTGTCCAAAAAATTCAACTTTTCGTCCTTGTATCATAAATATTAGCCCATAAAAAATTTAAACCTCTAAAACTAAAAAAACCAACAGACGACAACAAAAAGTTTTCTTTTCGAACGTCTTAATAATGGTCTCGGGTCATTACCACTTTATAATTTTCTTCTCTTATCGTTAATTATTCGTAGTTGCCTGGATTTATATGTAAAATTACATACTACTATTTTACATTGCAATTGTGAAGATTTAGAAATTATCTTTTTAAAATTTTATCCTCTATGACAAAAGCCGGGGTGAGGGGGGGCTTTTGCCCATCCTGCCATCCCTTGCTTACGCTCATGACTTCATGGCACTCATCGCAATTTTTGCTTTGTGAACAGATTCATTGTCTTGTAGTTAAAGTATAGTCCTGAACTTTCGTAAAGAATAGGGCGTAGCCAATATCTTGCGTAGTACAGATGGAGGGAGCGATGAGTACTCTCTCTCTTTCTGTATCTCTAAAACCGATGCGACAAGATGTTACCAGACACATTTTCGTTATAGCGTAAGGCTCCGCCCTATTCTTTATAAAAGTTCAAGACTATACGCCTTTTGACAATTTACCTCTTTTTTATTTAATTTCTTCTTTTAATCGATAAAAATAACAAGCCTAGTGTACGCCTATTAATCCTATTATAGTGGTACCTTTATTTTTATAACCACAGTTAAATGAATTTCCTGAGAATCTCAAAAGATTGTTGCCATCACTTTTTCAGCAGAAGACACAACTTCACATTTTTTGGTGCTGGACAACCCTTTAAATGCTACTGCATAGGCCCCTGCTTTAATTCAAATAAAAAAATCGAACCAAAGCTTCATCTCCTGTGGCAATTCGGTTGATAATGGAATTAAAAAAAAGATTAGAAAAAATTCAAAAGTTCTCACACTATCACTCATCATGTCATTATGCTGTTGATTGCTACTAAACTAACTGGATATAAATGCATACAATTTTTAGTGTACACTTAAAAATGAAAAAGGACATTGATTTTAAAGGAACGCCTCCTTCTGTCTTATTCCGCGAACTTACAAATCACCCCTCGTATATATTTGTTATTTTCTAAAATTAATTCCAAATATACCTATAAGTTTCTGAGCAAAGAAAATACTTACTTAACTACAAATTTTACTTAAAGATTTCACGAAGACCTGTGATAACTCATGTGTGCCCTTCAAACATCATAGACAAAGTCTCTTTCTGATGGACCTAGTAATTTCAGCGATCTTGTTTTTCAAGAAACAAAAATTTAAAAAAATTGGTATCGTTGAACTGGCTGAAAAAGGTTTACAAAGAACATGAGCAAAATAGATGGCTACGACCTAAACTTCTCTCTAGAACACAAGACTTGTCAATTCAAGCAAATTCCAAGTTGTGGAGAAGAAGAACGAGTTTTAAAAGCAAATTTTGCCTTCAAAATTAAGTTGAGATTAAATAATTCACTAATAGAACCTTCTTGTGTTGTGATTAGTATCTACAGCAAGATGGTGGTCCATCAATTCAACAATTTTCAACGCTTCTTCGATAAATGTAAAAAAGACAAACTCATTATGCTTCAAGTGCATAATTTTTTAGTAAAAAAAAATAAAAATTAAATTGATATAAAAGTTATACAATTAAATTTTAATATTGAATAGAGAGGAAACATGATTTGGGACATGGCATAAGTAACATCGCAAACTGGGCACAGGAATATCAGTTTCACAATAAATTAATATTTAAATAGTTCAAAGCGGCTTGTACGTTACACAATGTATTAGAAACAGTGGCTAGATGAGTTTACATGAGAATCAGACCACCAACCAAGTTGGGGCTGTAACACAAAATTAAATACGATTGCTTGAACACGATAATTAAAATCAAAGAGGGTCACCGGTAAACGTCACAACGCGTTGCTTCCGAATTTTGATTTTGCTTATAAAAGATATATCTCATGTGACATTTTATAATAGAAACAACGTTTAATTTAATCCGAAATTTAAACAAGCAATAAAATAATAATAAATTCGACCATCAAAAATTTTTTTTTAATCAGTCAAGTTCTTTCAATTTGATGGAGCACCAAGAAGTTTGCGCTATTTCGACAAGAAAAAAATTAAAAATCAATGTTTGAAGTGAAAGGTTGCCCTCTAGGGTTGTTTTAAATTGGATTGTTCTATATGCTATTTTAACAATGTTTTTATTGAACTTTACTTCTTTTTTGGCGTCTAATAAAACTGATTTAGGTACCATCATTTTCCCTAAAATAGGGATTACCTATGTAAAATAGTGAAAAAGCTTTAGAGAAGAGAACTTAGAAATTCTGAAGTTATTATTGCTATAAAGGTATTTTAATAAATAAATAACTAGCTTTCATTAAAAAAAAATGTAAAACTTTGTTTTTTCAACAGTAAACTTTAATATTAAAAACAACCCCTATACAAAGCGACTTCAACGTTCGATGAGACAAGAAAGAACAAACCCTTAATTCTAATTTCGTATTGTGAGTTTTGAGCTTCAATTATTCCACCTATTATTTTTAGCAAATGCCAAACAATAAAAGCAAGGTACAAAATCAAAAAGCTAAGCCAATATTTGTAGGATTTGAAAAAATAAATGTAAACACAAATTAACCAGTTCGTAAAACTTGAGAAGAATTTAACAAAAGTTTTTGAATTCAATAAAGTGGAAAAATATTTTAAACCAAATTTTGAAAAGGGTTCAAGAAGCAACAACGTCCACAATTTATTATCTTAAATTTTAATAAAGTCCACCAATCCTTTAAGAATCTTTTATCTATACTAAAAAATTTTTAATTTTATAATTAAAAATTTTTTTAATTATTTAAATCGTTCGTTATTAGATTAGTATAAGGATTTGATTTCAATCTAATATGTTCATATAAAATTACATTTATGACCATCACTTGTCGAGCTTTTAAATTATTTATTGGTGCGTATTTTAATTAAAGCAACAAAAGGTGATTAATTAAATATTTACATGTTAAATAATTGATAACACGTTTAGTACGACTAATGTCGATGGTTATGTTATAGCTACTATTTTCCGCATAATTACACTAAGATGGGATCTAAATCCTCTGTATTATAGTGGGGAAGGTATAAAGTAAGGGTGATCTGTAACAATGTTAACAGTGGTTTTAAAATCTGATTTGTGTAACTACCTACCTCAAAATCTAGTCGAAATAAATTTAAACTAAATTAAGATAAAATAATGACTTCTTCGCCGAAAGAAAATGAAACGGGAGAAAATGCGACGCGTCAAAAATTTGATTTTAGTATAGATCACATTTTGAATAGAGCGGGAAGTTCGGAAAGTGATAAAAAAGTTGTGGGAAATTCTGTTATACCTTTGTCGTGGTTACAGTGTACAAGATATTGTCCTCCTAAAATTACAAGTAAGAAAAATATTTAATTTTATTAACCATTGAATAAAAATTTACTGGTTTATTAGGAAATCAAAAAAAAGATGGTCCTCAAAAAAGACAATTGGGTAGACATCCCAGAATACCTTTTACCACCCAACAGTTATCAATACTAGAAGAAAAATTTCGCAACACTCCATATCTTAGCAGTACAGAAGTTACAAAACTGTCGAGGAGTTTACAACTAGCAGATATTCGCGTAAGTTTTATAATTTTCCATCGTTAAAAATTCTAGCTTTTTCTATTTTGGTAGGTTAAAATATGGTTTCAAAATAGAAGAGCTCGTGAAAGAAGAGAAAAGGGACAATTAGAATCCGAGCAAAAACATTTAAATGCCAGCAACACTTACTTAGAAAATCAAAATTGTACCGAGACGTCTAGAGCTTCGGTTAGTTCTGAAGAAAGTGTTCCTAGTAGTAGCAACGCAAGTGAAAAATTTAATTTGATGTTACCAATGTTTCAAAATTGTTTACCAAATACTTATACCAATTTCAATTGTAAACAAAGATTTGTTAATTTTCAAAATTCTGTTTTAAGTGACGATTCTAGTTAACATATTTGGAATACTCCATTAGTTTCTTACATAGAGTGCATTCAGAAATAAACTCAACCCACGTGACTTATTTGTCTATGCAATCAATGTCAAAAAAATAGGCCAATTACCACATCTAATAACTACAACAAATTAGCCACGTGTCACCTACCTATATGTATTTATTTAAATGAAAATAATAAAGTAATTTTATAAAGTCTTATTTTTGGAAGATTATGACAAGTATAGTATCTTAAAAAACTCATGAGTGTCGTAGGAAATGCGCAGTATAGCTTTTTACAGTCCCTGCTCGTTTTACATGGACTATCGTACTAACTTGTTAGTACTGAATCAACTCAAGGAGCAAAACGCGCCTGAATCTAAGATTTAACGACGTCCGTGCTTTTACTCCTTAAGCACTAACAAGTTAGTACGATATTTAGTCCATGTAAAACGACCCTTAATCGTATCAAATTAGTATTCTTTTAACTTTCGCAGCATGCATTTGGATACTTTGCGTGTGCATCTTGCATGTAAAGATTGGTACGAAGAATTAAAATAGATTATCCTGAAATAGCAACAGATGGTTCTTGCATGCACTTTTTAAATTAAAGTTTGAATTAGATCCACATAATAAAAGACACATGAATCATTGGAAATGCGTAGTAAGGTCCGAAAGAAACAGAGGTATAAAATAAAAGAGAGAGAGAGAGAGAGAGAGAGGGGGAAGATAGGTATTGGTTTAGAGAACGGGGAGTAGGGGAAGTAGGATAGAGATTGGTTTAGAGAAATGTGGAGTGGTAACCTATATTCAGATGTTTCTGTCACCATAGTTACCATATATGTCATTGTCAGGAGGGTCAACTGTCAATGTCAATTTCATCTGTGTTATCGTATGTATGGGGGGGGGGCATCTGTCGTTCCCTTTTTTGTACTTTTTGAATTAAAGTTTGAATTAGATTATTCTAAAGAGACAGAGGTATAAAATAAAAGAGATAGAGAGAGAGAGAGAGAGAGAGAGGGAAGATCGGTATTGGTTTAGAGAACGGAGAGTAAGGGAAGTAGGATAGAGATTGGTTTAAAGAAATGTGGAGTGGTAACCTTTATTCAGATGTTTCTGTCACCATAGTTACCATAGGTGCTTTCCATTTGTTTAAAAGTACAGCTCCGAACAGTTCCTACAGTAGGTACCTGCTGAATATTTTGGTGTTCCATTTGAATTGGTACCACTAGTTATTTTTAACTGTTCCGAATTACATTCCCCTGTCCCCTATCGTACCTACCTATTTTTTGGTACGACTAGCTGTTCCAAAAGTACAGTACGGTACAGTTCAGAAAATCAAATGGAAAGCACCTCATATATGTCATTGTCAGGAGGGTCAACCGTCAATGTCAATTTCATCTGTGTTATCGTATGCATGGGGGGGCATCTGTCGTTCCCTTTTTTGTACTTTTTGAATTAAAGTTTGAATTAGATTATTCTAAAGAGACAGAGGTATAAAATAAAAGAGATAGAGAGAGAGAGAGAGAGAGAGAGAGGGAAGATCGGTATTGGTTTAGAGAACGGAGAGTAAGGGAAGTAGGATAGAGATTGGTTTAGAGAAATGTGGAGTGGTAACCTTTATTCAGATGTTTCTGTCACCATAGTTACCATAGGTGCTTTCCATTTGTTTAAAAGTACAGCTCCGAACAGTTCCTACAGTACCTGCTGAATATTTTGGTGTTCCATTTGAATTGGTACCACTAGTTATTTTTAACTGTTCCGAATTACATTCCCCTGTCCCCTATCGTACTTACCTATTTTTTGGTACGACTAGCTGTTCCAAAAGTATAGTACGGTACAGTTCAGAAAATCAAATGGAAAGCACCGCATATATGTCATTGTCAGGAGGGTCAACCGTCAATGTCAATTTCATCTGTGTTATCGTATGTATGGGGGGGCATCTGTCGTTCCCTTTTTTGTACTTTTTGAATTAAAGTTTGAATTAGATTATTTAAAATACAGGCACGTAAATACGGGGGACAGGATGGGCCCAGGGCCACCTAAAATTTTGCTGGCACACCCATGTGCCCACCCTGATAAAATGACAATAATAAGCCTAAATTTAGGTATTTGCAGTATAATCTGAATTCCACACAAAATATTTCATCTTTAAAAAATTTGTGGGCTACATATTATGTATTTGATCCACCCAAAAAAATTTGTGGCCACCAAGTGCTCACCAGATTTTAGAAAGTACGTTGCGTGCCTGATAAAATAGCAATAGATGGATCTTGCATGCACTTTTAAATAAAATTTTAATTCGAGTTTTCTAAAACAGCAATAGATGGCTCTTATATGCACTTTGTTAAACAAAATTAAAATTAACTTATCTAAAATGGCGACAGATGGCTCTTGCATGCACTTTTTTAAATAAAATTTGAATTAAATTATCTAAAATAGCAATAGATGGCTCTTGATGCACCTTTTTAAATTCAATTTGAATTAAATTATCTGAAATAGCGATAGATGGCTCTTGAACGCACTTTTTTAATTACAATTTAAATTATATTATTCTAAGATATTAGCAGCAAATAATGTTAATAATATTGAATCACATTCTAAATCAATTTCTCTTTACAACGGTGTATCACAAGTACCATTTTGCTTTCTAATAATTATGCCCAATAATTCAAAAAAAGGGACACATGAGGGGGTTGTAGTGACTCTTGATTAGCATTAATTTATTTACTTATTATATTATCAAACTAAGAAATTTCGGAACAAAATTTAATAAGTAATGTTTAATGTATTATATAATGATTGTTCAGATTGTCTACTTATGGAATTCAACATTTTTTGGACCTCTTTGTTGACTATGTTTTCTGCAACACTCATCCCGGTATTTTTTTAAATATTGGGCATAATTAGAAAGCAAAATGAGACTTGTGATATAGCGTTGTAAAGAGAAATTGATTTAGAACACGATTCTGTAAAAATATACAGGGTGTTCTATTTAAAAAACCAAAGTTCCATATTTTTCCGGAAAACAAGTAGGCTATGGAAAAAAATTGTTGGCGGTATTTTGTAGATGAGGTGTTGCTTGAAAAGATTCTAATTTAAGTTTTTTTTGTATCTTCAATATTTTAGCAGATATTAGCTGGAGTTGAAAAATCAACCACCCTGTATTCAGACATGGCCCGTAATTGCAAAAACCACAAGTATACGGGGTGTTTCTTTAAGATTAAAACAGTTTAAGTAATTTCACGTTTCTAGGTGGTGATCAATTTAAATGAAAAACGTTGATTAACTTTCCAAAAGTAGCTCGGTCGAGAGTCGAAATATCAAGAGTTTCCTATCATCTGAGCATTTTGAGTAACGATTAACGAAATATAATCCGATTTTTTATGCCCTTTAAAAGCGCTTACAAGGTACCTCTTAGGTCCTTAAGCGGGTTTACTAGAGTCCTTCACGTGTTAACCTTTCGACAACGAACTAGGATGCAAATGTGTACCGAAAAAGATACATAAATCGTTTATTTCCTATCTAAACAGTATAGTGCGTAACGCGTATAGTTCGTTATACTTGAGACGCGAGAGTGTTTATTTAATTCTTAGAATTAATCATTTTTATCGTTTATAGAAAATAATAATCTTTGCAGATTGAAAAAAAATGTTTTAGTTTGAGGTTTGGCCACCAAAAGAATTTAGCTCCGTCGGCAATTGCCGACCTGGACAATCCGACCCTGGAAAGGGCCTAGTATAAGTGACTCAATTTCGGACTTACGTAGGTTTAATTTACTAGAGACCTAATGGTTAAGGTATAATCTTCCTTCTGTAATTACGAAAAATTTTAGCGACCTCTGATATTCTTATTGTTTGTTCAAGATAAAATGAATGGGCTGTGACTACTTTATATATTATTTCATCATTTCTTGAGTAGTACTTGTAGTACTACGAGTAGTAGTACTGAGTAGAAACAATTCTATCTAATCTTAGTACTGCCCTTGCTTGAAAGTGTATTCTTCTCAGCATGAAAAATATTTTTTTATAATTACTGTGTATTTATTACATAATATAGAAAACAATGAAGAGTGTGCTATTCTTACTATTGTTTGTGAATCAGTGTTTGAGTGCTAATATTTTAATTATAAACGGTTTGTCTTCGCCAAGTAATTACATTTGGCATAAAGGATACGCTTTGACTTTAGCTAAAAGAGGGCACAATGTTACTATTTTAACTCACGACGACGATAAAGAAAAAACTACAAATTACACTGTGATAACGCTCGAAGGTTTTAACTCTTAAAAAAATATCATCACATTGTTCCCAATTACATTAATTTTATAGGTATTTATTCAAAAATATATGAGCACTTTAAATTGGAATCGAGTGTACAGAAACATCCAATGGATAGCATTAACTTTTTGATAGAATACGACATGTTTCTTTGCGAACATGATCCAACCACCAAAGGTTTTAAAGCGCTCTTAAATTACCCGGATGATTTTAAATTTGATTTAATAATAATAAACGTCCATACCAGTAGATGTTTATTTCCAATAATAGATAAGTTTAAATCGCCCCCAATTATTGCAACTGCGCCAATTGGAAATCAACCTTACGTTACAGCTCTAACTGGAAATTATTTATTTTCTACAATACCATTCATGAACTTCCACACTACAGATAAAATGAGTTTTATCGATCGTTTGGAAAATTTCTTCTACCTCCATTACATGAATTTCAGGTGGAGATACATGATGATATCAAAGGTGCAAGCAATGGCCACTCAATATTTTGGACCAAATATTAAACAAATACACGAGTATGAGCGACAGATTAGTTTAGTTTTGGTTAACAGTGATCCTATAGTAAATTATCCACACTCCATATATCCAAACATCATACCTGTTGCAGGTATCCACATTCCACCACCTAAGCAACTTCCAAAAGTAACTAAAAATATTAAAAAAATTAATTGTACATAACTAAATCAAATTTTTAAGGACATCAAAGAAATTTTAGATAATGCTAAACATGGTGTGGTGTTTGTTTCGTTTGGATCAAATTTGGATCTTAACAAAATGGAGCTTGCCACAAAACAAGCATTTATTGCAGCTTTTAAAATGTTGCCACAAACAGTTTTGATGAAATCAAAAATGACAGAAGAGAAGCTTCCGGAAAATGTTATTGCTAGACCATGGTTGCCACAGAATGATATTTTAGGTAAAATTGCTTGTATTGGCCATATTTTATTTAAGAAAAAATATTTTTAGCTCATCCAAACGTCAAACTTTTTATAACACATGGTGGAGCTTTAGGTACACAAGAAGGTATGTATCATGGCGTTCCAATAATTGGAATGCCTTTTTATATAGATCAACATGGAAATGTGGCAAAAATAGAAATTCGAAAATTGGGGAAAATGATTAAACACTCGGAGGTTACGTTTGATTATGTTTATGGTGTTATAAAAGAAGTGTTGGAAAATCCAGTGTAGGTTTTAAATTTTATTATTTCTGATGCAATGCCCATTTCGTTTTCAGTTACAGAGAAAATATACAACTGTTATCTAAACGATTCAAAGACCAACCGCAAACTCCAATGGAAAGAGCTATATTTTGGACTGAATACGTTTTGAGACACGGAGGTGCAGAACATTTGAATCCCCCAACAAGAGATATGAATATTTTTGAAAGACTCGACTTTGATATTTATGCAGTTATTTTGAGTCTTCTTGCAATAGCTTGTTTGATTGCTTACTTTTTGATTACAAGGATTATTAATATTTGGTGCTACTTGAGAAATAAATTAAAGAAGAAACAAAAATCACTATAACTTGAAATGCTCTAAATCTAAATGAAATTAATAATTGTATTAATTATGAAGGTGCTAAAAATTTATAAAAATACACAAAACTAAAGTCTTGAGATTATAATTCAAATTTAAAAGCATACCTACTCGTATGCTATCAGTAATTACTTATTAAAGATTTCTAATTTTCTTTATCTAAAATTGAGTCTAGTGATTACAATTACAGCGGATACAATGAATAATTATAATAGCTGGTGCTTTCTGAATACATCGACACGTCCATGACGAAACTACAGAAGCGCCATTGACTCTATTTTGCACTAAATACAAAAAACTAAATTTTAAATTATAAATATTATAAATTAATATTATTTTAAATTTCTTCGACTGTTAGTGTTATAGTCTTAACCCAGCTAACCATAATTAAATGTTTATTGATTAAAAACTATGAAAAGAGTCGGTTATTCCACATGCATATTGTAAACTACAAATATGTAGTCGCCTATGCGATTTAAAAACGAAAATTACGCTTTACTGGAATTTTTATGAAAAATGTTGGTCAATGCAATTTATGGAGTTTTAGCGCAGCTTTCAAATAGCATCAATAACTAATTTTTTTAATTTTTTGAAGCTGAGTCGTTTTGTCATGGACGCGTGCATATTTGAGTCATTCTTTTACAAACCGCACACCAATTAATTTAAACTTGACATTTTAGAATTTTACAAAATTTTTTTACGGCTTTTTATAACTTGACCCGTATTTCAGGATTTTGGTGAAAAATTTATAACAAAAAAGTGGGGTCTCTATTATATCCGAAGTTATTAAATATTTTCGAGCGCAAGGACTTGTAATCGAGCTCTTTCAAGCTCCCGCATATGGAGCGCGCTGGGTGACTTGCGTTAGAAAATATTTAATAACTTCCGATCTAATAGAGACCCCACTTTCTTGTAAAATGAATTTTATAGATAGGAGAATAAGGAACAAAATGATAATTTTTCCAATTAATTCAAGTTTGGGGACGAGCATGTTAAAATGTTCACAATAAAAAATATTTTTTTTCTACTCTCGTGAAAGTAAGCATTCGTCACCATTTACTTGTTACGAAAATAGTGTTTTCTTCTAAAGAGGAAAAGTAATATTAAAAGCGGATGTTGATAGATGGCGTAAAATGACCGAAGTAAGACGAGCTTGAAGTTTGCGATTTTAGTTAATTAATTGTTTTAATTGATAAATTTATAAATTTACTAAATGGCACTTACAACAAAATAAATATTTTATAATTCAAATTTAAATAAATTCCAATTTTATTTGAAAAGTGACATTGCTGTCACTTGGTGTCATCTAGCGGCTTTCTAAAAAAATCTCTATTGAAATGTCAGTTCAAATTTTAGTAAAAAGAATTATACTCCTATTAAAATGTACTAATTAGTATATTATGTACTAAAATTACGAAATGTACTAATTATTGTCGTAGAAAAAATACCATTTACGACTCGAGATAAAATCCGTTTTTTTCGTTCGACAAATTATTTTAATCGCCGCTTACGCGGCTCATGAAATAAATTTTAATCTCACGAAAAAAACTGATGGTTTATATCATGTTGTAAAACATATTATTTTAATACACTTCGAAAGCTAACGTAATAAAGTGTTAAATAAAAAAAAAACGACAATAGGTGGGCCCCCACGATCGAACATGTCTTACAACATGTACGCCGTACATGTCCGAAGCGTTTTTGGGCCAACACACGGACGTTGATGTTGGTTGAACATGTACGTACGTACATGTTGTAAGACATGTTCGATCGTGGGGGCCCAATTGATCTGATCAGTAGTACTGGAGATAATAAATTTCAAGTATAAGAAGACTGGAGAAAATCCAGTAAATTATCGAAAATGCATATGTGAATATTTACGAAAAAAAAATTTTTCAGCAAAATCCTGAAATACGGGTCAATTAAATTTGTTGAAAGTTGCAGAATAATTTTTTTATCGCATTTGAAGAAGTCAAATTTTTTTTCATGGAATCCGTGCGGTTTGTAAAAGAATGACCCATTTGCAAAGATTATTGTTGGGGAGACACCCCAACAGAGAAAGTAGTTGTAGTTCTCCCAGACAGTTAAAACATAATTTGTAAAATCTAGAAGGGAGGAAAATTATTGTTTTTGTGATATTGACGTTTATATTTAGTTAGTTACATATCATTACATTACATAAAAAGCTTTTGCAATAATACCAATACTTACATTTTTATTATCAAAAGGTTTTATTTTGTAAATAAAGTTGTAAAACTATAGTTATTTGTTTTATAAGGAGACAAAGTGACGTTTTGTGTGACAAGACAGTGTTTGGCTGAAGAGCGAGCGTACCGAGCGAGTCTGGCAATACAGGCGAGTCGCACAAAACTACTTTGACTCCGTATAAAACATTAAATTTTTTCTGCAAACGTAAAGCTAAAAACTGAAAATTTTGATTTTTGAAAGAGCACCATCTCTTGTCAATTACTTGTAGTTCAATTGTCAAATATTTTTTAAAATTAACTTAAATTTGTAAAAAAAGCTAATTATTAAACACAACGAACTAATTATAAAAGAAAATTTAAAAAACATTAAATTTTTTACAATACAAATGCTTAAAAAACATTTTTTACGTTAGAAAATAAAAATTATGTAGGGTTAAGTTTTTACTTTGTCAGTCTGTCTAGACAGAGAAAAGTACTTTGCTGACAATTTTTCCTGACTCGGCGGGAAAGTTAAACTTCAACCCTACATATTGAGTGACACAAAGTCGACTTTTTTTGACGTTTGAAGAAAAAATACACTTCCTATAATTATTTTTATTTTTTTATAATTATTTTCCACTATAATTATTTTTATCACAAACTAGTTACAACCTCTTGACATTGATGCATCTAGAGGCACGTCCACACACACACCTTGCCTTCTGGTTTGGCATGTGCAGGCGGCCTGAACGCTGTTCAGACGCTCTCGTTTGACCTGTGCAGGCCGTCTAAACGGTATCCACACGCTTCGGTGTGGCCTAGACCGCCTGTACAGACCAAACCGGAAGGCAACCTGTGTGTGTGTGGACGGATAATAACAGTATTCTAAGTTTAGTAACAGAAATTTTTTTATAAACTATAATTCATTAGTTGACTAGTTGACTTACTACGTAATCCGTTTAAACCCATTCGGCCTTTAGAAACGACATTGAGAAATGTGTTAAATAAAATGCACGTTAGTGCAGCAAATTAGTTGATATTTTAAAAACAATGTTGTACAATCGCGTCACAAACTATATCTAATTACTGTTAGGAGATATAATAAATGGAAGTGAAACTAATGGTAACGCTATTTTCGTATATTTTAGCATGTTTTCAACAAACTTTATGAAAAAATATTCGATTTGTAACTATTAGAAACAATTCTATCTAATAGACTATGGGCCTAACAGAAAAAACGGTGTGCTTGTATTCAGGCTCATCTTTTGGGAATAAGCTATTTGAGTGCCAGCGAACACGAAAATCTGCTTGGCTTCCACAGGCAGTGGCTTAAGACCTCAGGGCTATTAATAATAAACTTCTAATTGGTGAGATTGGCAGGAAACCCACTTGAGAGGTGTAACGAACCCCCTTGGTTTTTCTGGTTATTGTTCCCTTGCTCTTTTATGGATGTTTGGTAGCGTAGGGGTTGTTACGTTTTTGCACATATATAGAAACTCGAAGATATTTTTACTTCGTTTATTTTTAACTTCAATTAATTAAGGTTACACAAACGGTACTCAATATAACCCAAACAAAAGATAAAATATAAAATAACTTATAGGACTCTTACCCCTCTGGTACAAAATAATCCTTATGGAGTTTATAAATTATAATCCACTGAGTTTTAGTTACGATTCGAACGACGACTTTAACAATTATATAAAACAAGTACCACGTACCGGATCAAAATTGGTTTTAACAATCTATTAATAACTTTTAAAAATATTGACTTTCACGACGACTTTAAAATTAGTGTTTCCACGATTATGGGTTTCAACCGACTTTAAAATTAGATCTTTTCGATATTATGGTTTTCTGACGACTGCCGTTTCTTGAACTATTTTTTTATGATCCTGATTATTGAATCAGCAATAAATTGTAATTACGTAATTAATGTTTCTATAGTTCAAGAAACGCAGACATAGGTAAAGTGAACAGCCAGCAATTTGTTTAAATATAATTAATAAACGTCTAAGTAATTTCCTGAACGAATTCATGGGAATTGCAACTTATGATATTTCTTTATTATTGACTTCACATTTTTATTTGATTGTTTATACTGCAATTCCCATAAGTTCAGGAAATTGACTTCCCGCGTAAATGAACTTTAGTAACATTTATTTAATTTAATAATTGAATTGTTTAATTTGTTTTATAAAATTTAGAATATTTTAAATATTCAAATTGCTGGTTGTTACACTCTTCCCTGCCAAAGAAAACAAAAGCATAGCTTTTTGTTTTACATAAACTTAATAATAAAAAATATATAAAAACTACGTTTAGGTAGGTAAGAGTCACTTCATTAACCTATTGAACATGATATTATAAACAAAGATAATAATAAAAACAATGTAAGCAAACTTACACACACGTTTTCCTGAAACTGTAGCACATTGCAAATTTTACTTTATTTATTTATAAAAATACGAAGTTTTAAATGAACTCTAGTTATTTTCTATGATTACTAATTAAATTATACCTAAAAAAAAATCCTAATCTATAACTTAATGTCCTCTATTAAAACTTTCTGTGTATATTTCTTTACTTCTTTATACTCTCAGTATCAATATTGTTCAAATGTCGCACTAAAACTACGAAAAAGGCCTTTTTACTGTTTATTAAACGCGCACTATCACTCGCGGTTTTTTAAAATGTGTCACTTGCCCAGTGGCTAACTTTGGGGTAAACACTTGTATTCTCTGCAGCTCCTCCTTGTTGATTTCGCTCGTTTGTTAATATATTAGCTTCCGATTTACTTCTTCTAATTGAACTTATAGAACTGGGTCTAGCCGGAACTTCTTCTGGAGCTGTGCTGGGCTTGTCCTGATTATGAATTAACCACAGCGTCAATGTGTTCCATACGCTGCCTAGAAGTTTGAATCCAAAACCAAATGTTTTATATATAGTAATGCTGTTTAGGACCACTCCAAATAAGTATTTAATTATTCGTAATATTATATAAATTCCAATTATTCCCGAGAAAAAATTTCCAAATGTTGCAAACCATCCATAAATGTGTGCCATAGTTGTTTGAGCCAACTTCTTTATTTCAGCACCATCAAAATATGTAACGTCGAATAGCCAAAATTTTCTGTTTCTAACTCTTTTATTTTACGGACCATCATCGTTTGTACCGCTGCTCTTTCGGCACCGAATGTGAGTTGTTCCATTACTTGCGATTTCTTCTCGAAGGTCTTTATTGACTGCATTTTCTTGGATTATGAAAGCTATCACTTAATTTTCCACGTTTTATATGATTTTATCCCATTTCGTGTGCACAGGGCAATGTCATTCAACGCGACCACTGTAATGTTTGTTTTATTGTCCCTCGCTATCGTGAGCGATCACTATACTCGCGTAAAAACTCCGCGGTTTATAATGACAAATACTGAGAGCCTGTTTTAATTTTTACCTATCTAATTTTACAAAATAACTTTTGTTGATTTCTTTTAACAATTATTTATTAAATACTAATCTTACTTAATTTTAACCCTATCATTTGACCTATCTTAAATTTTACTTATTGTAGTCGCTTAAGGCGAGCTGATCTCCTTAAACCTTTATCGTTTATAGAACCTGATTTAGTAAGGTCCTTAAATGATTCCTTATTTTTTCTAATCAGTTCCAAAGTCTTTTTACCTATCGGAAGCTTTTTATTACAACGTTTTGAAGGACGGTAGTCCTCCATAACGGACGCTTTCCTTTTTGACTTTACCTGTATTTGTACCTGTTCCTGAAATTTGTCAATATTTTGGTCAGCATTTATTTGATCGAGCATTTGAAAAATAATTAATGCTGCTTGACCGGGATCAGAATTTTGCTGATCTTCCTCTATTTCGGTTGTAGGCCATTTTGAATTTAAGGGATGATAACTGTAATTAATGGCTTGGACTTGCCTATTTCGCTCGTGCTCAAAACCATTGCAAAATTTTAGCCTGTTGGCGTGAATAACCTTTTCGAAGTTTTTGTTTAACTGACGAACTCTATACGTCACAGGGCCTAATATCTCTATGATCCTAAATGGACCCATCCAGGGCTTGGAAAGTTTTTTTGAAATGCCTATTTTAGTGGCTGGATCAAAGACATAAACTAGGTCACCTAATTGAAATTCTTTATTTTTAGCAGTTTTATTATATTGCAAAGCCTGCTTCTGTGACGATTCAAAAATATTTTGGCGAGTTTCCCTAAACGCTATCTGAAGTCTAGCCAAAACTTCGGAAGTGAAGTTTGTGTCGACATCATACTTGATTTTCTGTGGCTTAAGGACATCGTCAATTGGAAATATGGGGTCTCTTCCATACAGTAGAAAGTACGGACTGAAATTTGTAGAGCTATGAATACTAAAATTATGGGACATTTCGAAATATGGTGCCCATTCATTCCAGTTTGTTTGAAATTTATTAAGATAATGACTTAGAAAATTTTTTAAATCTCTATGTACGCGTTCTAAAACGCCATTTCCCATCGCGTGAAATGCTGTGGTCTGTAGTTTTTCAATATTTAATTGTTTGCACAATTCTTTCATTAATTTTGAAACAAAATTGGTACCTTGATCTGTTAAAATTTTTTCTGGCGTACCGTGTTTAGTTATGATACGTTTGATGAACGCACGTGCAACTGTATCTGTTTTTTGATCTTTTAAAGGAATAATTTCAATGTATTTAGAAAAATGATCAATAAATGTTAAAAGATATTTATGACCTTCGTCTGTAGTAGGTAAAGGTCCTACCAGATCGAGAGAGCATCTCTGAAAAGGATAGAATAATTCTGGAAAGTGCTGCATAGGAGCTTTTCTGAGATGAGGGGATGTTTTGCGTTGATTGCAATCGTGACATTCATTTACAAATTTTATTGTATCAGCCTTCATGTTTGGCCAATAACAACGAGATCTTATAGTTGAAAGTGTTTTGAACTGACCTTGATGGCCAAAAAATGGTAAGGTGTGAAAATCTCTTAAAACTTTTTGAACAAAAGTTTTAGGAATCACTAAACGATCGTTTTGATCTACCTTGTATAATATACCTTCTTGATCTAAGAAATATTCATCCTTTTTGTCATTGGACTTAAGCAATTGAACAATATTTTGACAAAAAGGATCCTTTTCCTGTTTAATTTTGATGTCTTCTCTATCCCAAACTGGAGTTATATCCGGTGGTTTTGACCTAGTAACTGCATTAATATGTGTTGTTTGGGACCTGTCTACATTGTTATCATTATCATACACAAAAATTTTGATACCTGTATTACAAAAAACATATTTAATCATTTCATAAACTACGTTCCATGACAATTGATTTAGCCCGCAAGCTATTTTAGGAATGGCTAAATCTTTATCTTTATTTAGTAACATGCACTCTTTTAAATTATGTAGTGCAACCCATACGGCTTCGTAATGAGGTTTATGGTAATATTTAACTTTTGTTACTAAATAATAAATGTTACGCATTTCTGTTTGTAGTATTGCAACTTCTCCTACTTTTTTATTTTGCTTTAAGAGCTCTTCTGTATTTCTGAATTGTTGTTTAAATTGTAGGGCTACACCCTTGGCCATTTCAAAATCTTGTGACACGCAATGTGCTAATGCCACTGTTCTTCGACTATCTTCAAATAAATTTCCGTTTATGATCATAACTGACTCATTAATAATCGAATTTACTTTGATTATATTAAAAAATTCTTCTAGTGTTAAATACTTCTTTGATTTGGTTGTAACTTCAACCTCGTGCATTCTACTTAATGCATCAGCGTTACCGTGTAATTTTCCTTTTCTGTGGATTACATCAAAATCGAATTCTGAAAGTAGTAAAGCCCATCTCGCCAATCTTGAGCTGGGGTCTTTTAAAGTAAGTAAATATTTTAAAGGTCGATGATCCGTAATTATTGTGAATTTTTGCCCATATAAATAACATCTAAACTGTTTAATTCCAAAAACTACTGCCAAAAGTTCTTTTTCTGTTGTATTGTAATTTCTTTCAGCTTTATTCAGCTTTTTACTCACAAATGCTATTGGTCTTTCGAAACCATTATAATCTTGACTTAGAACGCCACCTAGTCCCGTATTAGACGCATCTACCGCTAAAATGAATGTTTTAGAAAAGTCTGGATAAACTAACACGCTATCCGTTGTAATTGCTGTTTTTAATTTATCGACCGCCTTAATTGTTTCTTCGCCGATCTTAAACTTCACGTCCTTTTTCGTCAGCTGTGTTAGAGGTTCAGCTAACTCGGCAAAATTTGGGATAAATTTCCTGTACCAACCTACCAAACCTAAGAACTGTCTTATATTTTTAACATTTTTAGGAATGGGAAAATTTTTGACTGCCTCTATTTTTTCTGGATCCGCTTTTACGCCGTTTTGAGTAATTATGTGCCCTAGATATTTAACTTCTTTTGTTAAGAATTGACATTTTGAGGGCTTAAGCTTGATATTTGCTTTACGTAAACGATCAAAAACTAGAGACAATTTTTGTATGTGCTCTTCCGGACCTTTGGAATTATGAACTAAAATGTCGTCCAAATATACCCAACAAATGTCTCCGATTAAGCCCGATAAGGTGAAATTTATAAATCTTTGAAAACTACTTGGAGCGTTGCACAATCCAAAGGGCATTGAATTAAACTCCCAATGGCCTTCTGGTGTTGAAAAAGCCGTGTACTGTTTTGATTCTTCTTTCATTGGTATTTGATGATACGCTGACGTAACATCAAAAACGCTAAAGAGTGTAGAATTACTTAAATAATCTATGGCTTCATGTAGTAATGGTAATGGAAAAACATCTCTCTTGGTAATGGAATTTAGGCCTCTATAGTCTACGCACATTCTAATTTTATCTTCTCCATTTGGCTGTTTCTTTGTGATCAAGATTACCGGTGCGCTCCATGGACTTGATGATGGTTTTATCACCTTAGTTTTTAATAAACGCTCAATTTCTTTTTGCAATAATTCCCTTTGTTTAAAAGGAACTTTGTACGGTCTTCTTTTTATCGGATGTGCTCTTTTTTCTATTACTATCTCATGTTCAACATTATGCGCTTTATTAATTTTTTCTTCTTTATCGCAAAAAATATCTGCATAGTGACTTATTAATTCTTGAAGCAATCCTGTTGTACGTTCATTTAGGTGAGAAAAATCAAAGTTTTCTTCCACCCAAGAATAATCCTTAACATCAATTCGATTGATTGAAAAATTATTGATTGGTTTTTCTGAAATGTTCCCTATCGGTTCAATAAATCCAACTGCTACGTTTTTGGGAATAGACATTTCTTGTGCATTTAAATTTACCAATCGAACAACTGGATTTCTTTTGTTGTCCAGTATCATTCTGGCACAGAACACTCCTGGTATTATTGGAATAGGTTCCAAAAATATGTATCTATCTTCAATTTTTTGAAATTTTTTGTTAACTACCTCACAGTTTATTTCTGACCTAGGAGGTATTTTTATAGCTTTTGCTAACGTTACTTTATGCAAGTTATTTTTCCCGACCTCGTCAATGTCGGTCATTGCTTGTTTTGATATGTGACTCGCCGTAGATAACTCGGTTAGTTCAACTGGCGTCATTTCATTACACATGTTGTTTACTGATAAAGTATTTTCACCTTCTGCTACTCGTATTTCCTTTTTAATTTCTCTGTTTTTATAATTATTAATATTTTTACATACGCTAAATCTTCTGTATGTATCTCCTTCATCTTCACTTAAATCTCCAAATTGTTTTATCTGTACCTTCACTTCTAATGGATGAGGTTTTTTCTTAAACGCGTTTTCTTCACCGTTTTTCCTCTTATCTTCTGGAAAATCTAAATTAACTATTTCATCTTCTTGTGAATTTATTATTTTGCCTTTAAACTTTTTGGACATGAACTTCTTATTTGAGTTCCTAAAATTTTCGTCCATATTTTCTAATTCCTTCCACTTTCTTTTTACAACATTTGAAATTGTAACATAGCTCGTTATAAATAAAATGCAGACGCATGCAATTGTAGTGCAGAAATAATTATTTACATTGTTTATAAATGACTTCGTTTCATTAATGAAATCTTTTTCCTTATTTTGGATTCTATTATTTAACTCGAAAATTGGAGCCTGGTTTCCTTTATTTCGGTTGACGCCGTTTGTCGACTGCACGCCTGTTGAAACTTTCGTGGTCAGGTCTCTCGAATTTTCTTTATCAGACTTCTCTGTCTTTTTCTTATTTTTCTTTTCTTCTAGGAAATATTTTAATTCATATCTGTAATTCTCTACAGCTTCATCTGCTTTTTCAATTACTTTACTTTTATCATTCATTTCTGCCATTTTTTCATTTTTGTTATTACAAGATTTCATCAAATCTTCTTTGCTGAAACGCAAAATTTTTTCACAATTATTTTCTTGAGCTTTTTCTTCTTTAACATCATTTGTTTTATTTATTTGCCTCTGATTAATGTTATTATAAAAATTTTCACCTTGATGATGAATTTTAATTTCATGATTCCAGAGTGTTAATGTTTCGTTCGCGAAATTAATAATAGCTTTGTTCTCCCAAAGAAAATCTCTACCGATTATTCCGCAAGGTTCAATCGCTAGTTTATCATTACAAACAGTTACATTAAACTTTGTGTTACCTCTGTTCGGATAAACCCCAAAAATACATTCGCAAGTACCTAGTGCGTTTAGTCCGTCACCAGTTATGCCTGTAAGAAAAATATTATCTGTTTGCACAATTATAGCGTTGTCTAATAATTCTTTTTGTTTAATAATTGTTATTGCGGAACCTGTATCTAATAAAAATTTTTTCAAAGTACCATTTACATACAAATAGATTACGCTTGGTGTGTTTTCTGTTGGAGTTGCTATTTCTGGAATCATAATTTTTGTGTAATTTTTTATAATTTCATTTGGCCAAAGTTGTGAGACATCAACCTCAGCCCGTTTTCGTTTAAATTTTCTTCTTTCTTGTGTTTATCTTCGCTTTGCTGTACCGTATTTACAGCTCTAAATGTGGACACATGAGGTTTCGATTCTTCTCTGTTCCTATTAAATTTTTGATAAGTATTTGGCCTAAATCTTGAGTCGTTTGCCTGATTGAAATTTTTGAACCTGGAGTTGTAATTATGATTTGGTTTTCCTCCAAATCTACGTTCGTTTAACGGTTGTCGTTGCGAATGGAAATTGTTAAATTGGTTTCTACCATAAGTTTTGTTCGTCGGCCTTTGAACATTTGGTGTCCTAAATTTTGGCTTAAACCAACACTCTCTTGAATTGTGATTTCGTATTTTGCAATATTCACAATTTCGTTGTACCGTCATTACATGTGGTTGTGGAAAAGTGTTTGTTTGCGATCGTCCTTGTAGCATTGCTTGTGTTAATTCAAATTGTCTTGCATATTTTTCTGCCATTTGGATTGTCAAATTTGGTTCCCTCATTAAAACTGGAGTTAAATCTTTCAATATGTGCTTTTGAACTCCTATTCTAAATTGATTTAAGACTAAATCTGCTGCTTTTGTTCTCAACGCTTGCTTGTTTGTTTCACCCGGATATTTTAAGCAATCCTCTTTAAAAATTTCATTCCCGATGGAATTTATTCGTGTCACATAACTTGATATTGTCTCGTCGTGTCTTTGTGTCGCTTTTCCTAGTCTCATTAGTGGTTCACCTGGAACTTTTATGGGTTCAAATTTATCTGTAAATAATTGTTTGAAATTTTTGTATGTTATATATGGATTTTGGAATTCCGGCTCGGATTTATAAAACTTATGTGCTTCTCCACCTAACCTATAAATGATAATTTTTTTCGTTTGTTCTTCTGTCCAATCATCCAATTCCGCTCTTTGTTCGATTTTTTCGAAATATTCTTTAACTGCGGATCCTGTAAATCTATCCACCGTTGTTGCTATCATTCCTGGTGTAATATAAGGCTGCATCATTGGATTAATTTGGGCTTGAGTTGAAACTCCCGGTGTTTTTCCTCCTACTTTACTTTCCTCTTGCATCTTCGTTATTTATTTAAAAAATCAAAATTTGGAAAAATAATCCTTTAAACTTCTTTGAACTTCTAATTTCCTTTTAACTGCTGTTTACCAAATGCCTTTTTAAACTTTTAACCTCTGTTCACCGCTTAACCGCTTAACCTCTGTTTACCGCTGCCACCAATTGTAACGAACCCCCTTGGTTTTTCTGGTTATTGTTCCCTTGCTCTTTTATGGATGTTTGGTAGCGTAGGGGTTGTTACGTTTTTGCACATATATAGAAACTCGAAGATATTTTTACTTCGTTTATTTTTAACTTCAATTAATTAAGGTTACACAAACGGTACTCAATATAACCCAAACAAAAGATAAAATATAAAATAACTTATAGGACTCTTACCCCTCTGGTACAAAATAATCCTTATGGAGTTTATAAATTATAATCCACTGAGTTTTAGTTACGATTCGAACGACGACTTTAACAATTATATAAAACAAGTACCACGTACCGGATCAAAATTGGTTTTAACAATCTATTAATAACTTTTAAAAATATTGACTTTCACGACGACTTTAAAATTAGTGTTTCCACGATTATGGGTTTCAACCGACTTTAAAATTAGATCTTTTCGATATTATGGTTTTCTGACGACTGCCGTTTCTTGAACTATTTTTTTATGATCCTGATTATTGAATCAGCAATAAATTGTAATTACGTAATTAATGTTTCTATAGTTCAAGAAACGCAGACATAGGTAAAGTGAACAGCCAGCAATTTGTTTAAATATAATTAATAAACGTCTAAGTAATTTCCTGAACGAATTCATGGGAATTGCAACTTATGATATTTCTTTATTATTGACTTCACATTTTTATTTGATTGTTTATACTGCAATTCCCATAAGTTCAGGAAATTGACTTCCCGCGTAAATGAACTTTAGTAACATTTATTTAATTTAATAATTGAATTGTTTAATTTGTTTTATAAAATTTAGAATATTTTAAATATTCAAATTGCTGGTTGTTACAGAGGGATGCCAAAGTAAAATCTTACTTTTTATGTAAAAAGTAATTACATTGCCAGTGGACAACCCAAATACCGTTTATGAGTCACGAGTTAATGTTTGCGGGTGTGTAGCATAAAGACGTTAATTTCAGTCCAGCTGCCACGCTCTCAGAGACATTGTAGAGAATAGCCAATTTTTTTGGTAGATTCTTTTTATAAGAATGATAAAATGTCAAAGTTGCATCCACAATGCTGTCACAATTCTTACTTTTTTCCTTCTTTAAGAATTGCATTGAATAATTCTGAGGCCTTAAGCCACGGCCTGTGGAAGCCAACCAGATTTTCGTGTTTGCTGGCACTCAAATAGCTTATTCCTGAAAGATGGGCCTGAATACGATTCCCCGTTTTTTCTGTTATGGGTCCATATTCTATAATCTTAGTACAGCACTTGCATCTGTGTATTTTTCACAGCATGAAAAATATACAGCGTGGGGAAAAAGTAAAGCAAGAAGGCTATAACTTTTTTATTATTGATTTAAAAAAAAAGTTTTAAATAAAAGTTACTAGGCTGAAAGTGCTTCACTTGTTCGTGACCTGCGTAATTGCTCGTGAGCACAGGAGCACGTAATGATGTCACTCTATTTTTTTTATTAGACTTAATAGATGTCGTTTTTCGAGATCAACAACTTTATATCTATGGTCCGACCTTCTCCGATGCTCCTTTCGGGAGCTGTCGGCTTCTATAGAAAAGTACAAGATAGGAACAAAGACTTGTCTATAACAGAGATTAGAGTTGAAAATTTTAGAAAAAATTAAAAAATTTTTTGTTGTGTAACCTACTAAAAGTTTTGCGCCGCCAGAAACAGAAACATGTGGCGATTCTAAAAATCTAAAAAAATCATAAGTTGCCATTTAAAAAATCAGAGTTGCGTGCTCCTGTGCCCACGCACGATTAAGCATGAGCAGTTAAAGACCACGAACAAGTGAAGCATTTTTAGCCTAATAACTTTTGTTATAGGAAACAATGAAGAGTGTGCTATTGTTACTATTATTTATGAAGCATTGTTTTGGTGCAAATATTTTAATTTTAACCTCCATATCTTCGCCAAGTAATTACATTTGGCACAAAGGATACGCATTGACGTTAGCTAAAAGAGGACACAATGTTACTATTTTAACTCACGAAGAGGATAAAGAAAAAACTACAAATTACACTGTGATAACGGTTGAAGGTTTTTACTTTTAAATATCATCGCATAGTTTCTATTTACATTAATTATATAGGTATTTATTCAAAACTATATGAGCACTTTAAATTGGAATCGAGTGAACAAACACATCCAATGGATAGCATCAACATTTTGATAGAATACGACATGTTTCTTTGCAAACATGATCCAACCACAAAAGGTTTTAAAGCGCTCTTTAATTACCCAGATAATTTTAAATTTGATTTAATAATAATAAACGTCCATACCAGTAGATGTTTATATCCAATAATAGATAAATTTAAATCACCCCCAATTATTGCAACTGCCCCAATTGGAAATCAACCTTACGTTACAGCACTAACTGGAAATTATTTATTTTCTACAATACCGTTCATGAACTTCCACACTACAGATAAAATGAGTCTTATGGATCGTTTGGAAAATTTCTTCTACGTTCATTACATGAATTTCAGGTGGAGATACGTGATGATATCAAAAGTGCAAGAAATGGCCACTCAATATTTTGGACCGAATATTAAACAAATACACGAATATGAGCGACAGATTAGTTTAGTTTTGGTTAACAGTGACCCTATAATAAATTATCCACACTCCATATATCCAAACATCATACCTGTTGCAGGTATCCACATTTCACCACCTAAGCAACTTCCAAAAGTAACTAAAAATATTAAAAAAATTAATTGTAACTAAATCAAATTTTTAAGGACATCGAAGAAATTTTAGATAATGCTAAACATGGCGTGGTGTATGTTGCTTTTGGGTCACTTTTAGATCTTGACAAAATGAAGCTTGCCATAAAACAAGCATTTATGGCAGCGTTTAAAATGTTACCACAAACAGTTTTAATTAAATCAAAAAATACAGGCGAGAAGCTTCCGGAAAATGTTATTGCTAGACCTTGGTTCCCACAGAATGATATTTTAGGTAAAATTGCTTGTATTGGCCATATTTTATTTAAGAAAAAATATTTTTAGCTCATCCAAACGTCAAACTTTTTATAACACATGGTGGAGCTTTAGGTACACAAGAAGCTATGTATCATGGCGTTCCAATAATTGGAATGCCCTTTTATATAGATCAGCATGGAAATGTGGCTAAAATAGAAATTCGAAAATTGGGGAAAATGATTAAACAATCGGAGGTTACGTTTGATTATGTTTACGGTGTTATAAAAGAAGTGTTGGAAAATCCAGTGTAGGTTTTAAGTTTTGCAATTTCTGTTATGCCGATTTCGTTTTAAGTTACAGAGAAAATATACAACTGTTATCTAAACGATTCAAAGACCAACCGCAAACTCCAATGGAAAGAGCTATATTTTGGACTGAATACGTATTGAGACACGGAGGTGCAGAACATTTGAATCCTCCAACCAGGGATATGAATATTTTTGAAAGACTCGATTTTGATATTTATGCAGTTATTTTGAGTCTTCTTGCAATAGTTTGTTTGATTGCTTACTTATTGATTACAAGGATTATTAATATTTGGTGCTACTTTAGAAATAAATCGAAGAAGAAACAAAAATCACTATAACTTGAAATGCGCTAAATCTAAATGAAATTAATAATTATATTAGTAATGAAGTTGCAAATAATTTATAAAAATACACAAACCTAAAGTCTTGAGATTATAATTCAAATATAATAGCTGGGTGCTTTCTGAATACATCGACACGTCCATGACGAAACGACACCAGCGCCATTGACTCCATTTTGCACTAAATACAAAAAACTAAATTTTCTAGGTTATTATAATATTATAAATTAATATTATTTTAAATTTCTTCGACTGTTAGTGTTATAATCTTAACCCATCTAACCATAATTAAATGTTTATTGACTAAAAACTATGATAAGTGTCGGTTATTTCACATGCATATTGTAAATCACAAATATGTAGTCGCTTAAGTTGTATTCACACACAACCGTGATTGATCCGTCACGTCACGTCTCCGGTCAGTCAAAAATGGCATAAAAAATATCGTAAGCGTGCTTTTAAATGAATCCATTCACACTCATCAGTCATGGTTCGGAGATTTTGTTTTTGACACCGTCACGTCTCCGGTCAGTCAAATAAAATAACGTCGACAACGTTATTTTTATAAATCCTTTTATAACTAAAGGTAAATGACGGATCTATGACTGATGTGTGTGATTCGTGCTGTCCGTCAAAATAAAATCACAAAAAATTTGACTTACCGGAGACGTTACGTGACGGATCAATCACGGTTGTGTAGGAATAGACCTTTATGCGATTTAAAAACGAAAATTACGCTTTACTTAAATTTTTATGAAAAATGCTGATCAATTCAATTTATGGAGTTTTAGCTCAGCATTCATATAGCATCAATAGCTCATTTTTTTATTTTTTTGGCGCTTGAGTCGTTTTGTCATGGACGCGTCGACATATTTGGGTCATTCTTTTACAAACCGCACACCAATTAATTTAAACTTGACATTTTAGAATTTTCCATCTACTTGACCCGTATTTCAGGATTGTGCTGAAAAATTTTTTTTTTACGAAAATATTCACATAATACGAATTTTTGATAATTTGCTGGTTTTTCTCCAATCTTCTCATACTTGAAATTTATTATCTCCAGTTGTACTTATCGAATCCATATCGTTTTTTTTTATTTTACACTTTCGAAGTGTAATAAAAATAATTTTTAATTGTGAACAATTGAAAAATAATAACAATTTAATTGTTTAACTAGTTTTAAAATTCTCGCCCCCCAACTTGAATTAATTGTAAAAATTATCAATTTGTTCCTTTATCTATAAAACTCATTTTACAAAAAAGTGGGGTCTCTATTTGATCCAAAGTTATTAAATATTTTCGAGCGCAAGGACTTGTAATCGAGCTCTTTGAAGCTCCCGCATATGGAGCGCGCTGGGTGACTTGCGTTAGTAGAAAATATTTATTAACTTTCGATCTAATAGAGACTCCACTTTCTTGTAAAATGAATTTTATAGATAAGAGAATAAGGAACAAAATGATAATTTTTCCAATTAATTCAAGTTTGGGGGCGAGCATGTTAAAACGTTCACAATAAAAACTATTTTTTTTCTACTCTCATATGTGAAAGTAAGCATTTCGTCACCATTTACTTGTTACGAAAATAGTGTTTTCTTCTCTAGAGAGGAAAAGTAATATTAAAAGCGGATGTTGATAGATGGCGTAAAATGACCGAAGTAAGACGAGCTTGAAGTTTGCGATTTTAGTTAATTAATTGTTTTAATTGATAAATTTATAAATTTACTAAATGGCACTTACAACATAATAAATATTTTATAATTTAAATTTAAATAAATTCCAATTTTATTTGAAAAGTGACATTGCTGTCACTTGGTGTCATCTAGCGGCTTTTTAAAAAATCTCTTTTGAAATGTCAGTTCAAATTTTAGTAAAAAGAATTATACTCCTATTAAAATGTACTAATTAGTATATTATGTACTAAAATTACGAAATGTACTAATTATTGTCGTAGAAAAAATAGCATTTACGACTCGAGATAAAATCCGTTTTTTTCGTTCGACAAATTATTTTAATCGCCGCTTACGCTCATGAATTAAATTCTAATCTCACGAAAAAAAACTGATGGTTTATATCATGTTGTAAAACATATTATTTTAATTTTTGATAAGGGTTGGGCTTATGGTTTTTAATATTTTCATTTTTCTTGAAGATAATGATAAGCCAATAATTTTTAACTCATGGTTGCATCCTTTTATTAATTGGGAGTTGTTACATTAGTATTTATAATTCGACGTTTCGCCGTTGAGGGCTTTTTCAAGTTTTATAAAAAATTTCTTTTTTTGGTTAACGTACAGAGGATAACGATACATCTGTAAATTTACATTACTTTAAATAAATTTCAAAACTCCAAGAAGTGCGAGTTTTAGGCTGCGAGACGCACTGAATTAAATACGATCTGCAATACTGACATTTTGTTTTTTCATTTATTTTATTTTTGATCATTTTTCGTTTGGAATTATACTTGATTTTTATGTGACATGATGAAATGAATGAAATGGTGGTGTGTGAATTGATTATGTGCAGTGTAGTAAATTTCTAGTTAAAAATTGAAAACACTAAACCATTGCTTTATGAGTGGGGAGAAGTTTAAATTTTTAAATAGCTTTCTTTTTTACAAAAGTTGAGTAATTTGGTAAATTGATAGTAGTAGAAACATGTGTGGATAAAGTGTTATAATTATTTCCTTTTTGGTTTTATTAGGTTGAAATAAGTAGGTCGAGTGTAGTTTTTCTATATCTGTTCGATAATTTATGGAGTTTTTGTTCTACGGCACGGTCGCTTAAGACGGTGTTGGGTTTATCTGGGTTAAGGATTTTTTTTTTGATAGAGTATCTGTGCTGATTGATGCGATCTTTTAAATTTTGTTTTGTCTGGCCCACATAGGTTGCGTTACAGTTATTACATTCGATTGAGTAGATTAGGTCGGACTGATCAAGTAAAGGTGTTTTGTCTTTTAATTTAGAGAAGAAGTTTTTTTTTATGGTGTTATGGTTTGTGAAGGATGTTTTTATGTTTAATTTTGTAAGTTCTACTTTGATTTTATTTGTTACATTAGGTATAGGTAAATGGGAGAGTTGCGTAGTGCGGTTTGTCGAGGTAGGTGAGATTATTTATTGAACTCGTCATCAAGACAATTTGGTTGTAGGTTTATTGTTCTGTTGTTACAACTCTTTAGGATTTCAGTACGTTTTTTTTATATTATTTGTTATGAAGGATGTGGGGTAGTCATTTTTTAAAAGCATGTCTGTGACTTTAGCCAGGTTCTGTTTATGAAATTTTTTGTCAGATAGTAGGATGGCTCTATCGACTAAGCCGTTCACGACGCTCTGTTTATATTTAATTGAAGTACTTGAGTTAAAATTTAGATAACGTTGTGTTTTTACTTCTTTGCGAAACCAATTTGTTTGAATGTTATAGTTGTTGTCTCTTGTTAGAGTAAGGTCTAAAAAGTTTATTGATTTGTTCTGGTTCTCTGGAGAAAAATTATTGTTTTTGTGATATTAACATTTATATTTAGTTAGTTACATATAATTACATGAAAAACTTTTTTTAATACCAATACTTACATTTTTATTATCGAAAGGTTTTATTTTGTAAATAAAGTTGTGAAACTATAGTTATTTGTTTTATAAGGAGACAAAGTGATGTTTTGTGTGACAAGACTGTGTTTGGCTGAAGAGCGAGCGTAGCGAGCGAGTCGGGCAATACAGGCGAGTCACACCAAACTACTTTGACTCCGTATAAAACATTACATTTTTTCTGCAAACGTAAAGCGTAAAACTGAAAATTTTGATTTTTGAAAGAGCACCATCTCTTGTCAATTACTTGTAGTTCAATTGTCAAATATTTTTTAAAATTAACTTAAATTTGTAAAAAAAAGCTAATTATTAAACACAACGAACTAATTATAAAGGAAAATTTAAAAACATTAAATTTTTTACAATACAAATGCTTCAAATATATTTTTTACGTTAAAAAATAAAAATTATATAGGGTTAAGTTTTTACTTTGTCTGTCTAGACAGAGAAAAGTACTTTGCTGACAATTTTTCCTGCCTCGGCGGGAAAGTTAAACTTCAACCTTACATATTGAGTGACACAAAGGCGACTTTTTTTGACGTTTGAAAAAAAAATACATTTCCTATAATTATTTTTTTCTTCAAACGTCAGAAAAAGTCGCCTTTGTGTCACTCAATAGGTAACGGTGAAGTTTAACTTTCCCGCCGAGGCAGGAAAAGTAGTCAGACAAAGTACTTTTCTCTGTCTAGGCAGGAAAAGTAAAATCTTAACCGCACATAATTTTTATTTTTTAACGTAAAAAATGTTTTTAAGCATTTGTAATGTAAAAAATTTAATGTTTTTTAAATTTTCCTTTATAATTAGTTCGTTGTGTTTAATAATTAGCTTTTTTTTACAAATTTAAGTTAATTTAAAAAATATTTGACAATTGAACTACAAGTAATTGACAAGAGATGGTGCTCTTTCAAAAATCAAAATTTTCAGTTTTACGCTTTACGTTTGCAGAAAAAATTTAATGTTTTATGCGGAGTCAAAGTAGTTTTGTGTGACTCGCCTGTATTGCCTGACTCGCTCGCTTCGCTCGCTCTTCAGCCAAACACAGTCTTGTCACACAAAACGTCACTTTGTCTCCTTATAACACAAATAACTATTATTTTTTTATAATTATTTTCCACTATAATTATTTTTATCATAAACTAGTTACAACCTCTTGACATTGATGCATCTAGAGGGACGTCCACACACACCTTGCCTTCTGGTTTGGCATGTGCAGGCGAGGTGGCCTGAATGCTGTCCAGACGCTCCGGTTTGGCCTGTGCAAGGCCGTCTAAATACGTTTGTCTCACAGCAGAAAGTCTCATTCTGCAAAGCTCATGCGTATTCACTGCTCGACAAATTTCGCAATTGATTGGGCGGGTAATTCAATTTTTGCCGGTGGACTGACGCTTGACCTACACCTATCTGGAATATGTAGCAAGTAGCACAATTTATCGTTAAAATTGTAGTTGGTCTGGATATTAATATTAACCTTTAGAAATATATTTTTTTTAATATTTTGGAGATAAGGCTAATTTATTAAATACACAACACTCAAAGTGTTATTTTGTAATTTGAATGATGAAATCGCAACTTTTTTAAGAAATTCAGAGATATCTACAATTTTTAATTAACATTTTTTGTCATGAGTATTTTTTATCTTGGACTTTTTGAATTTGCAATGCCTAGTTTGCCAGTACAATTTTTGTGGTGCTGTGTATCAGCATGAAAAAATTTTATCTAATCATCAAATAATGAAACACACAAGGTGTTATTAAAAAAATTAACGTTAAAGTCATTTGCTATCACTGCAATAAAAATTTTGCAGGTGAAGTAAAATTAATAATGAGGGTAAATTAATGGGGCTTTACCAAATAGGGTATTTTCCAATTTTTTAAATATCGATTATTGCTGCGTTATTGCATAGCAAAGTCGATTATCAATGACTTGGGCACATTAAAAATATGTCTATCAAAAAAGTTTTATTAAAAAGTGCTTTAGTGAAAGCATTAAATGATGCAGGTTCAAAGTGAAAATTAAAACGGAAGTGACGTCACGAGTCATACACAACACGTTTGTTGCTTAGTTACATGTATTAAATTAATGTCAGTTAATGTGTAATCAAGGTTATAATAAGTTGGAACTCATTAGTTGAATATTGACGAATATTGACAGCTACGACTCGTGACGTCATGCCGCTTTTATGCGGGAAACTTTATAGTTTGAAATTCAAATAATTTTTTTGGCAAAACCTACAGTCGCAATTTTTTTTTAATGTGGTTTTGAAATTACATTATCAATAAGGTAACTTTCTAGATACATTTTAAAAAATTGGAAAATACCCTAATACCTATGTAAACGCTTACCTATGGAAATGTTTCCAAAACAAAACAAAATATTGTGAATATAAACAAGACATGTCAAACAGGTATTGCAAATTCAAAAAGTCCAAGATAAAAAAATACTCATGACAAAAAATGTTAATTAAAAATTGTAGATATCTCTGAATTTCTTAAAAAAATTGAGATTTCATCATTCAAATTACAAAATAACACTTTGAGTGTTGTGTATTTAATAAATTAGCCTTATCTCTAAAATATTTAAAAAAATTTATTTCTAAAGGTAATATTAATATCCATCAGACTAACTACAATTTTAACAATAAATTGTGCTACTTGCTACATATTCCAGATATGTGTAGGTCAAGCGTCAGTCCACCGGCAAAAATTAAATTACCCGCCCAATCAATTGCGAAATTTGTCGAGCGGTGAATGCGCATGAGCCTTGCAGAATGAGACTTTCTGCTGTAAGACAAACGTGTCTAAACGGTATCCACACGCTCCGGTGTGGTAACGCTATTTTCGTATATTTTAGCATGTTTTCAACAAACTTTATGCAAAAATATTCCATTTGTAACTATTAGAAACAATTCTATTTAATAGTCTATGGGCCTAACAGAAAAAACGGTGTGCTTGTATTCAGGCTCATCTTTTGGGAATAAGCTATTTGAGTGCCAGCGAACACGAAAATCTGCTTGGCTTCCACAGGCAGTGGGTTAAGGCCTCAGGGCTTTTAATAATAACCTTCTAATTGGTGAGAATGGCAGGAAACCCACTTGAGAGGGATGCCAAAGTAAAATCTTACTTTTTATGTAAAAAGTAGTTACATTGCCAGTGGACAACCCAAATACCGTTTATGAGTCACGAGTTAATGTTTGCATGTTTGCGGGTGTGTAGCATAAAGTCATAAATATTTCCGTCCAGCTGCAACGCTCTCAGAGACATTGTAGAGAATAGCCAATTTTTTTGGTCGATTCTTTTTATAAGAATGATAAAATGTCAAAGTTGCATCCACAATGCTGTCACAATTCTTACTTTTTTCCTTCTTTAAGAATTGCATTGAATAATTCTGAGGCCTTAAGCCACGGCCTGTGGAAGCCAACCAGATTTTCGTGTTTGCTGGCACTCCAATAGCTTATTCTTGAAAGATGGGCCTGAATACGATCCCCCCCTTTTTTTTGTTATGGGTCCATATTCTATAATCTTAGTACAGCACTTGCATCTGTGTATTTTTCACAGCATGAAAAATATACAGCGTGGGGAAAAAGTAAAGCAACAAGGCTATAACTTTTTTATTATTGATTAAAAAAAAAAGTTTTAAATAAAAGTTACTAGGCTGAAAGTGCTTCACTTGTTCGTGACCTGCGTAATTGCTCGTGAGCACAGGAGCACGTAATGATGTCACTCTATTTTTTTTATTAGACTTAATAGATGTCGTTTTTCGAGATCAACAACTTTATATCTATGGTCCGACCTTCTCCGATGCTCCTTTCGGGAGCTGTCGGCTTTTATAGAAAAGTACAAGATAGGAACAAAGATAGGGCACAACACAGTGAAATAGTTAATGAAAAATATTTTAAACATCTATTAAAACAATTTCATTTGTTTGGGTTTATCAAATAAAGTCACTTTGTCTATAACAGAGATTAGAGTTGAAAATTTTAGAAAAAATTAAAAAAAATTTTGTTGTGTAACCTACTAAAAGTTTTGAAACAGAAACATTTGGCGATTCCAAAAATCGCCATTTAAAAAATCAGAGTTGCGTGCTCCTGTGCCCACGCACGATTATGCATGAGCAGTTAAAGACCACGAACAAGTGAAGCATTTTTAGCCTAATAACTTTTGTTATAGGAAACAATGAAGAGTGTGCTATTGTTACTATTATTTATGAAGCATTGTTTTGGTGCAAATATTTTAATTTTAACCTCCATATCTTCGCCAAGTAATTACATTTGGCACAAAGGATACGCATTGACTTTAGCTAAAAGAGGACACAATGTTACCATTTTAACTCACGAAGAGGATAAAGAAAAAACTACAAATTACACTGTGATAACGGTTGAAGGTTTTTACTTTTAAATATCATCGCATTCTTTCTAATTACATTAATTTTATAGGTATTTATTCAAAACTATTTGAGCACTTTAACTTGGAATCGAGTGAACAAGCACATCCAATGGATAGCATCAACTTTATAATAGAATATGACATGTTTATTTGCGAACATGATCCAACAACAAAAGGTTTTAAGGCACTCCTAAATTACCCAAATGATTTTAAATTTGATTTAATAATAATAAACGTCCATACCAGTAGATGTTTATTTCCAATAATAGATAAGTTTAAATCGCCCCCAATTATTGCAACTGCCCCAATTGGAAATCAACCTTACGTTACAGCACTAACTGGAAATTATTTATTTTCTACAATACCGTTCATGAACTTCCACACTACAGATAAAATGAGTCTTATGGATCGTTTGGAAAATTTCTTCTACGTTCATTACATGAATTTCAGGTGGAGATACGTGATGATATCAAAAGTGCAAGAAATGGCCACTCAATATTTTGGACCGAATATTAAACAAATACACGAATATGAGCGACAGATTAGTTTAGTTTTGGTTAACAGTGACCCTATAATAAATTATCCACACTCAATATATCCAAACATCATACCTGTTGCAGGTATCCACATTTCACCACCTAAGCAACTTCCAAAAGTAACTAAAAATATTAAAAAAATTAATTGAAACTAAATCAAATTTTTAAGGACATCGAAGAAATTTTAGATAATGCTAAACATGGCGTGGTGTATGTTGCTTTTGGGTCAAATTTAGATCTTAACAAAATGAAGCTTGCCATAAAACAAGCATTTATGGCAGCGTTTAAAATGTTACCACAAACAGTTTTAATTAAATCAAAAAATACAGGCGAGAAGCTTCCGGAAAATGTTATTGCTAGATCATGGTTCCCACAGAATGATATTTTAGGTAAAATTGCTTGTATTGGCCATATTTTATTTAAGAAAAAATATTTTTAGCTCATCCAAACGTCAAACTTTTTATAACACATGGTGGAGCTTTAGGTACACAAGAAGCTATGTATCATGGCGTTCCAATAATTGGAATGCCCTTTTATATAGATCAGCATGGAAATGTGGCTAAAATAGAAATTCGAAAATTGGGGAAAATGATTAAACAATCGGAGGTTACGTTTGATTATGTTTACGGTGTTATAAAAGAAGTGTTGGAAAATCCAGTGTAGGTTTTAAGTTTTGCAATTTCTGTTATGCCGATTTCGTTTTAAGTTACAGAGAAAATATACAACTGTTATCTAAACGATTCAAAGACCAACCGCAAACTCCAATGGAAAGAGCTATATTTTGGACTGAATACGTATTGAGACACGGAGGTGCAGAACATTTGAATCCTCCAACCAGGGATATGAATATTTTTGAAAGACTCGATTTTGATATTTATGCAGTTATTTTGAGTCTTCTTGCAATAGTTTGTTTGATTGCTTACTTATTGATTACAAGGATTATTAATATTTGGTGCTACTTTAGAAATAAATCGAAGAAGAAACAAAAATCACTATAACTTGAAATGCGCTAAATCTAAATGAAATTAATAATTATATTAGTAATGAAGTTGCTAATAATTTATAAAAATACACAAACCTAAAGTCTTGAGATTATAATTCAAATATAATAGCTGGGTGCTTTCTGAATACATCGACACGTCCATGACGAAACGACACCAGCGCCATTGACTCCATTTTGCACTAAATACAAAAAACTAAATTTTCTAGGTTATTATAATATTATAAATTAATATTATTTTAAATTTCTTCGACTGTTAGTGTTATAATCTTAACCCATCTAACCATAATTAAATGTTTATTGACTAAAAACTATGATAAGTGTCGGTTATTTCACATGCATATTGTAAATCACAAATATGTAGTCGCTTAAGTTGTATTCACACACAACCGTGATTGATCCGTCACGTCACGTCTCCGGTCAGTCAAAAATGGCATAAAAAATATCGTAAGCGTGCTTTTAAATGAATCCATTCACACTCATCAGTCATGGTTCGGAGATTTTGTTTTTGACACCGTCACGTCTCCGGTCAGTCAAATAAAATAACGTCGACAACGTTATTTTTATAAATCCTTTTATAACTAAAGGTAAATGACGGATCCATGACTGATGTGTGTGATTCGTGCTGTCCGTCAAAATAAAATCACAAAAAATTTGACTTACCGGAGACGTTACGTGACGGATCAATCACGGTTGTGTAGGAATAGACCTTTATGCGATTTAAAAACGAAAATTACGCTTTACTTAAATTTTTATGAAAAATGCTGATCAATTCAATTTATGGAGTTTTAGCTCAGCATTCATATAGCATCAATAGCTCATTTTTTTATTTTTTTGGCGCTTGAGTCGTTTTGTCATGGACGCGTCGACATATTTGGGTCATTCTTTTACAAACCGCACACCAATTAATTTAAACTTGACATTTTAGAATTTTCCATCTACTTGACCCGTATTTCAGGATTGTGCTGAAAAATTTTTTTTTTACGAAAATATTCACATAATACGAATTTTTGATAATTTGCTGGTTTTTCTCCAATCTTCTCATACTTGAAATTTATTATCTCCAGTTGTACTTATCGAATCCATATCGTTTTTTTTTATTTTACACTTTCGAAGTGTAATAAAAATAATTTTTAATTGTGAACAATTGAAAAATAATAACAATTTAATTGTTTAACTAGTTTTAAAATTCTCGCCCCCCAACTTGAATTAATTGTAAAAATTATCAATTTGTTCCTTTATCTATAAAACTCATTTTACAAAAAAGTGGGGTCTCTATTTGATCCAAAGTTATTAAATATTTTCGAGCGCAAGGACTTGTAATCGAGCTCTTTGAAGCTCCCGCATATGGAGCGCGCTGGGTGACTTGCGTTAGTAGAAAATATTTATTAACTTTCGATCTAATAGAGACTCCACTTTCTTGTAAAATGAATTTTATAGATAAGAGAATAAGGAACAAAATGATAATTTTTCCAATTAATTCAAGTTTGGGGGCGAGCATGTTAAAACGTTCACAATAAAAACTATTTTTTTTCTACTCTCATATGTGAAAGTAAGCATTTCGTCACCATTTACTTGTTACGAAAATAGTGTTTTCTTCTCTAGAGAGGAAAAGTAATATTAAAATCGGATGTTGATAGATGGCGTAAAATGACCGAAGTAAGACGAGTTTGAAGTTTGCGATTTTAGTTAATTAATTGTTTTAATTGATAAATTTATAAATTTACTAAATGGCACTTACAACATAATAAATATTTTATAATTTAAATTTAAATAAATTCCAATTTTATTTGAAAAGTGACATTGCTGTCACTTGGTGTCATCTAGCGGCTTTTTAAAAAATCTCTTTTGAAATGTCAGTTCAAATTTTAGTAAAAAGAATTATACTCCTATTAAAATGTACTAATTAGTATATTATGTACTAAAATTACGAAATGTACTAATTATTGTCGTAGAAAAAATAGCATTTACGACTCGAGATAAAATCCGTTTTTTTCGTTCGACAAATTATTTTAATCGCCGCTTACGCTCATGAATTAAATTCTAATCTCACGAAAAAAAACTGATGGTTTATATCATGTTGTAAAACATATTATTTTAATTTTTGATAAGGGTTGGGCTTATGGTTTTTTATTTTCATTTTTCTTGAAGATAATGATAAGCCAATAATTTTTAACTCATGGTTGCATCCTTTTATTAATTGGGAGTTGTTACATTAGTATTTATAATTCGACGTTTCGCCGTTGAGGGCTTTTTCAAGTTTTATAAAAAATTTCTTTTTTTGGTTAACGTACAAAGGATAACGATACATCTGTAAATTTACATTACTTTAAATAAATTTCAAAACTCCAAGAAGTGCGAGTTTTAGGCTGCGAGACGCACTGAATTAAATACGATCTGCAATACTGACATTTTGTTTTTTCATTTATTTTATTTTTGATCATTTTTCGTTTGGAATTATACTTGATTTTTATGTGACATGATGAAATGAATGAAATGGTGGTGTGTGAATTGATTATGTGCAGTGTAGTAAATTTCTAGTTAAAAATTGAAAACACTAAACCATTGCTTTATGAGTGGGGAGAAGTTTAAATTTTTAAATAGCTTTCTTTTTTACAAAAGTTGAGTAATTTGGTAAATTGATAGTAGTAGAAACATGTGTGGATAAAGTGTTATAATTATTTCCTTTTTGGTTTTATTAGGTTGAAATAGGTCGAGTGTAGTTTTTCTATATCTGTTCGATAATTTATGGAGTTTTTGTTCTACGGCACGGTCGCTTAAGACGGTGTTGGGTTTATCTGGGTTAAGGATTTTTTTTTTGATAGAGTATCTGTGCTGATTGATGCGATCTTTTAAATTTTGTTTTGTCTGGCCCACATAGGTTGCGTTACAGTTATTACATTCGATTGAGTAGATTAGGTCGGACTGATCAAGTAAAGGTGTTTTGTCTTTTAATTTAGAGAAGAAGTTTTTTTTTATGGTGTTATGGTTTGTGAAGGATGTTTTTATGTTTAATTTTGTAAGTTCTACTTTGATTTTATTTGTTACATTAGGTATAGGTAAATGGGAGAGTTACGTAGTGCGGTTTGTCGAGGTAGGTGAGATTATTTATTGAACTCGTCATCAAGACAATTTGGTTGTAGGTTTATTGTTCTGTTGTTACAACTCTTTAGGATTTCAGTACGTTTTTTTTATATTATTTGTTATGAAGGATGTGGGGTAGTCATTTTTTAAAAGCATGTCTGTGACTTTAGCCAGGTTCTGTTTATGAAATTTTTTGTCAGATAGTAGGATGGCTCTATCGACTAAGCCGTTCACGACGCTCTGTTTATATTTAATTGAAGTACTTGAGTTAAAATTTAGATAACGTTGTGTTTTTACTTCTTTGCGAAACCAATTTGTTTGAATGTTATAGTTGTTGTCTCTTGTTAGAGTAAGGTCTAAAAAGTTTATTGATTTGTTCTGGTTCTCTGGAGAAAAATTATTGTTTTTGTGATATTAACATTTATATTTAGTTAGTTCCATAATATAATTACATGAAAAACCTTTTAATAATACCAATACATACTTACATTTTTATTATCGAAAGGTTTTATTTTGTAAATAAAGTTGTGAAACTATAGTTATTTGTTTTATAAGGAGACAAAGTGATGTTTTGTGTGACAAGACTGTGTTTGGCTGAAGAGCGAGCGTAGCGAGCGAGTCTGGCAATACAGGCGAGTCACACCAAACTACTTTGACTCCGTATAAAACATTAAATTTTTTCTGCAAACGTAAAGCGTAAAACTGAAAATTTTGATTTTTGAAAGAGCACCATCTCTTGTCAATTACTTGTAGTTCAATTGTCAAATATTTTTTAAAATTAACTTAAATTTGTAAAAAAAGCAAATTATTAAACACAACGAACTAATTATAAAGGAAAATTTAAAAAACATTAAAATTTTTACAATACAAATGCTTAAAATATATTTTTTACGTTAAAAAATAAAAATTATATAGGGTTAAGTTTTTACTTTGTCTGTCTAGACAGAGAAAAGTACTTTGCTGACAATTTTTCCTGCCTCGGCGGGAAAATTAAACTTCAACCTTACATATTGAGTGACACAAAGGCGACTTTTTTTGACGTTTGAAGAAAAAATACATTTCCTATAATTATTTTTTTCTTCAAACGTCAGAAAAAGTCGCCTTTGTGTCACTCAATAGGTAACGGTGAAGTTTAACTTTCCCGCCGAGGCAGGAAAAGTAGTCAGACAAAGTACTTTTCTCTGTCTAGGCAGGAAAAGTAAAATCTTAACCGCACATAATTTTTATTTTTTAACGTAAAAAATGTTTTTAAGCATTTGTAATGTAAAAAATTTAATGTTTTTTAAATTTTCCTTTATAATTAGTTCGTTGTGTTTAATAATTAGCTTTTTTTTACAAATTTAAGTTAATTTAAAAAATATTTGACAATTGAACTACAAGTAATTGACAAGAGATGGTGCTCTTTCAAAAATCAAAATTTTCAGTTTTACGCTTTACGTTTGCAGAAAAAATTTAATGTTTTATGCGGAGTCAAAGTAGTTTTGTGTGACTCGCCTGTATTGCCTGACTCGCTCGCTTCGCTCGCTCTTCAGCCAAACACAGTCTTGTCACACAAAACGTCACTTTGTCTCCTTATAACACAAATAACTATTATTTTTTTATAATTATTTTCCACTATAATTATTTTTATCATAAACTAGTTACAACCTCTTGACATTGATGCATCTAGAGGCACGTCCACACACACCTTGCCTTCTGGTTTGGCATGTGCAGGCGAGGCGGCCTGAATGCTGTCCAGACGCTCCGGTTTGGCCTGTGCAAGGCCGTCTAAATACGTTTGTCTCACAGCAGAAAGTCTCATTCTGCAAAGCTCATGCGTATTCACTGCTCGACAAATTTCGCAATTGATTGGGCGGGTAATTCAATTTTTGCCGGTGGACTGACGCTTGACCTACACCTATCTGGAATATGTAGCAAGTAGCACAATTTATCGTTAAAATTGTAGTTCGTCTGGATATTAATATTAACCTTTAGAAATATATTTTTTTTAATATTTTGGAGATAAGGCTAATTTATTAAATACACAACACTCAAAGTGTTATTTTGTAATTTGAATGATGAAATCGCAACTTTTTTAAGAAATTCAGAGATATCTACAATTTTTAATTAACATTTTTTGTCATGAGTATTTTTTATCTTGGACTTTTTGAATTTGCAATGCCTAGTTTGCCAGTACAATTTTTGTGGTGCTGTGTATCAGCATGAAAAAATTTTATCTAATCATCAAATAATGAAACACACAAGGTGTTATTAAAAAAATTAACGTTAAAGTCATTTGCTATCACTGCAATAAAATTTTTGCAGGTGAAGTAAAATTAATAATGAGGGTAAATTAATGGGGCTTTACCAAATAGGGTATTTTCCAATTTTTTAAATATCGATTATTGCTGCGTTATTGCATAGCAAAGTCGATTATCAATGACTTGGGCACATTAAAAATATGTCTATCAAAAAAGTTTTATTAAAAAGTGCTTTAGTGAAAGCATTAAATGATGCAGGTTCAAAGTGAAAATTAAAACGGAAGTGACGTCACGAGTCATACACAACACGTTTGTTGCTTAGTTACATGTATTAAATTAATGTCAGTTAATGTGTAATCAAGGTTATAATAAGTTGGAACTCATTAGTTGAATATTGACGAATATTGACAGCTACGACTCGTGATGTCATGCCGCTTTTATGCGGGAAACTTTATAGTTTGAAATTCAAATAATTTTTTTGGCAAAACCTACAGTCGCAATTTTTTTTTAATGTGGTTTTGAAATTACGTTATCAATAAGGTAACTTTCTAGATACATTTTAAAAAATTGGAAAATACCCTAATACCTATGTAAACGCTTAACTATGGAAATGTTTCCAAAACAAAACAAAATATTGTGAATATAAACAAGACATGTCAAACAGGTATTGCAAATTCAAAAAGTCAAAGATAAAAAAATACTCATGACAAAAAATGTTAATTAAAAATTGTAGATATCTCTGAATTTCTTAAAAAAATTGAGATTTCATCATTCAAATTACAAAATAACACTTTTGAGTGTTGTGTATTTAATAAATTAGCCTTATCTCTAAAATATTTAAAAAAATTTATTTCTAAAGGTAATATTAATATCCAGACTAACTACAATTTTAACAATAAATTGTGCTACTTGCTACATATTCCAGATAGGTGTAGGTCAAGCGTCAGTCCACCGGCAAAAATTAAATTACCCGCCCAATCAATTGCGAAATTTGTCGAGCGGTGAATGCGCATGAGCCTTGCAGAATGAGACTTTCTGCTGTAAGACAAACGTGTCTAAACGGTATCCACACGCTCCTCCGGTGTGGTAACGCTATTTTCGTATATTTTAGCATGTTTTCAACAAACTTTATGCAAAAATATTCCATTTGTAACTATTAGAAACAATTCTATTTAATAGTCTATGGGCCTAACAGAAAAAACGGTGTGCTTGTATTCAGGCTCATCTTTTGGGAATAAGCTATTTGAGTGCCAGCGAACACGAAAATCTGCTTGGCTTCCACAGGCAGTGGGTTAAGGCCTCAGGGGCCCAATTCTCGACCCTTCGTTTCGATAACGAAAGTGAGATAAAACGAATGGTAGCATGCCGAGCCATTGCCGAAATGTGTTGCCGAAAACGTTGCCATTGTTCTCATAGATCGATTGGTTGAATTATTTTTACAGAAATTAATAAAACTAATTAATTAAAATTAATTTTGTATTAATACATTTAAGGCATTATTTTTATATTTGTGGGTGTTCGATTTATTTTCTATATAATTTATGCCAATTTATGTTAATATTTCCTATTTTTTAATACTTTCTCTATAAACTATTTTTAAGGTAGTTGTCTATTTATGACCGACCCTTGAATTCCGGTCGGTACGAGGTGACGAGAGGTAATAAAAGCGTCAAACAGTAAATACACGCTACTGTGACTGTAATGGATAAGCGAAAATGGTTCTATCTTTCATACTTTTAGCCAGTTTAGAATACGTTTAGTTCTCACTCGCCAAAGTGCACTCGTGTTATCTCGAAGGTTTTAAGACGAACGTTTTCTCAAGAATACCATGTCACTTAAATTTCTTCGTTATTGACATCATCTGTGTGGCGTTTACAAAAGGATTTGCAACGTTGTCAAGCTTCATTCGAGATAAAACACTCGTTTTAACTCACCGTTCGTGAAAAGTCGAAGGATGTCAAGAATTGACCCCCAGGGCTTTTAATAATAACCTTCTAATTGGTGAGAATGGCAGGAAACCCACTTGAGAGGGATGCCAAAGTAAAATCTTACTTTTTATGTAAAAAGTAGTTACATTGCCAGTGGACAACCCAAATACCGTTTATGAGTCACGAGTTAATGTTTGCGGGTGTGTAGCATAAAGTCATAAATATTTCCGTCCAGCTGCCACGCTCTCAGAGACATTGTAGAGAATAGCCAATTTTTTTGGTCGATTCTTTTTATAAGAATGATAAAATGTCAAAGTTGCATCCACAATGCTGTCACAATTCTTACTTTTTTCCTTCTTTAAGAATTGCATTGAATAATTCTGAGGCCTTAAGCCACGGCCTGTGGAAGCCAACCAGATTTTCGTGTTTGCTGGCACTCCAATAGCTTATTCCTGAAAGATGGGCCTGAATACGATCCCCCCTTTTTTTTGTTATGGGTCCATATTCTATAATCTTAGTACAGCACTTGCATCTGTGTATTTTTCACAGCATGAAAAATATACAGCGTGGGGAAAAAGTAAAGCAACAAGGCTATAACTTTTTTATTATTGATTAAAAAAAAAAGTTTTAAATAAAAGTTACTAGGCTGAAAGTGCTTCACTTGTTCGTGACCTGCGTAATTGCTCGTGAGCACAGGAGCACGTAATGATGTCACTCTATTTTTTTTATTAGACTTAATAGATGTCGTTTTTCGAGATCAACAACTTTATATCTATGGTCCGACCTTCTCCGATGCTCCTTTCGGGAGCTGTCGGCTTTTATAGAAAAGTACAAGATAGGAACAAAGATAGGGCACAACACAGTGAAATAGTTAATGAAAAATATTTTAAACATCTATTAAAACAATTTCATTTGTTTGGGTTTGTCAAATAAAGTCACTTTTGTCTATAACAGAGATTAGAGTTGAAAATTTTAGAAAAAATTAAAAAAAATTTTGTTGTGTAACCTACTAAAAGTTTTGAAACAGAAACATTTGGCGATTCCAAAAATCGCCATTTAAAAAATCAGAGTTGCGTGCTCCTGCGCCCACGCACGATTATGCATGAGCAGTTAAAGACCACGAACAAGTGAAGCATTTTTAGCCTAATAACTTTTGTTATAGGAAACAATGAAGAGTGTGCTATTGTTACTATTATTTATGAAGCATTGTTTTGGTGCAAATATTTTAATTTTAACCTCCATATCTTCGCCAAGTAATTACATTTGGCACAAAGGATACGCATTGACTTTAGCTAAAAGAGGACACAATGTTACCATTTTAACTCACGAAGAGGATAAAGAAAAAACTACAAATTACACTGTGATAACGGTTGAAGGTTTTTACTTTTAAATATCATCGCATTCTTTCTAATTACATTAATTTTATAGGTATTTATTCAAAACTATTTGAGCACTTTAACTTGGAATCGAGTGAACAAGCACATCCAATGGATAGCATCAACTTTATAATAGAATATGACATGTTTATTTGCGAACATGATCCAACAACAAAAGGTTTTAAGGCGCTCCTAAATTACCCAAATGATTTTAAATTTGATTTAATAATAATAAACGTCCATACCAGTAGATGTTTATTTCCAATAATAGATAAGTTTAAATCGCCCCCAATTATTGCAACTGCCCCAATTGGAAATCAACCTTACGTTACAGCACTAACTGGAAATTATTTATTTTCTACAATACCGTTCATGAACTTCCACACTACAGATAAAATGAGTCTTATGGATCGTTTGGAAAATTTCTTCTACGTTCATTACATGAATTTCAGGTGGAGATACGTGATGATATCAAAGGTGCAGGAAATGGCCACTCAATATTTTGGACCGAATATTAAACAAATACACGAATATGAGCGACAGATTAGTTTAGTTTTGGTTAACAGTGACCCTATAATAAATTATCCACACTCAATATATCCAAACATCATACCTGTTGCAGGTATCCACATTTCACCACCTAAGCAACTTCCAAAAGTAACTAAAAATATTAAAAAAATTAATTGAAACTAAATCAAATTTTTAAGGACATCAAAGAAATTTTAGATAATGCTAAACATGGCGTGGTGTATGTTGCTTTTGGGTCAAATTTAGATCTTAACAAAATGAAGCTTGCCATAAAACAAGCATTTATGGCAGCGTTTAAAATGTTACCACAAACAGTTTTAATTAAATCAAAAAATACAGGCGAGAAGCTTCCGGAAAATGTTATTGCTAGATCATGGTACCCACAGAATGATATTTTAGGTAAAATTGCTTGTATTGGCCATATTTTATTTAAGAAAAAATCTTTTTAGCTCATCCAAACGTCAAACTTTTTATAACACATGGTGGAGCTTTAGGTACACAAGAAGCTATGTATCATGGCGTTCCAATAATTGGTATGCCCTTTTATATAGATCAGCATGGAAATGTGGCTAAAATAGAAATTCGAAAATTGGGGAAAATGATTAAACAATCGGAGGTTACGTTTGATTATGTTTACGGTGTTATAAAAGAAGTCTTGGAAAATCCAGTGTAGGTTTTAAATTTTGCAATTTCTGTTATGCCGATTCCGTTTTAAGTTACAGAGAAAATATACAATTGTTATCAAAACGATTCAAAGACCAACCTCAAACTCCAATGGAAAGAGCTATATTTTGGACTGAATACGTTTTGAGACACGGAGGTGCAGAACATTTGAATCCCCCAACTAGAGATATGCATGTTTTTCAAAGACTCGATTTTGATATTTATGCAGTTATTTTGAGCCTTCTTGCACTAACATTTTTGATTGCTTACTTATTGATTACAAGGATTATTAATAATTGTTGCTACTTGAGAATTAAATTAAAGAAGAAACAAAAATTACTATAACTGGGAATGCTCTAAATCTAAATGAAATTAATAATATTGTATTAATTATGAATTTCTTCTTTTTATCAATTAATTAGCTTCATATTTATATTATTCAATTTTAAAATAGTATATTATAATACATGTGTATAAGAAAGACTTTATCGCATTAGCGACGAAAATTACAAGCACGAGCTTGCGAGTGCTTGTAAAGGCGCGTATGCGATAAAGTCTACTTATACACGAGTATTATACGTTATTTTTTATTATAATTGCAACTAAAACCTCTATAAAAGAGGAAAAATCTGTATTTAAAATTTGAAAATTAAGCGTGCCGATTTTGAATATATTTGTTGCCACAGAGATGTTTTGTGTTTACATAGGAGAACAACAGTCACACAACAGTTAATATTATTGTTGTAACCTAGACGACTTTATAGAGCAGCGTTTCTCAACCTTTTAGGTGTGCGACCCCCAAATTCCAGTAATTATTTTTGGCGACCCCCCCACTGTGTTGTTTTTTTCTTCAAAATAATTAAATTTTTTTAAACAAATTTAGTAGAACAAAATATATTGATTCTAAAGTAAGGGTCGTTTTACACGGAATAAATGTCGTACTAATTTGTTAGTTCTGAATCAACTCAAGGAGCAAAAGCACGGGTATCTAAGCTTTAACGTCGTGTACGGTCGTACGTTGAAATTTCTACACACGAAGTTAAAGCTTAAATTTAACGTCCCGTGTTTTTGCTCTTTGAGTTGATTCAGAACTAACAAGTCAGTACCACATTTAGTCCATGTAAAATGGTTCTAAAAAATATACAGCAAGAAAGATTTATGTTGGCGTGCGGTAAGAATTCGCCGATCACTAAAAATTGGTACTTATATTATCTACCGCTCGCCATCAGGGATCTGTGTTGCAGCATAAAATACTACCTCTGGTGTATCACAGATCCACCAAATCTAACTTTTTATGCGAACAGGGACAACATAAGGATATTATTCCCAATTCAAAAACCTAAATGTGTAAAAAATTCAAATCACCATACATAGAGTAATAAATTCTAGTCTAGTCCGGTCATCTAGAAAAGTTCGCTCAGCTAAGCTCCACTTACTCTCTCTGAAGCGTCTATCACGCACAAAAAATACATTTTTCTCGAGAATCGACAATTGGCCTAAAAGTTCAAATTAAAATCCAAATTTTCCTGTAAATTTATCTAGTGGTAGCGACCCCCAAAAAACATTACGCGACCCCTTTGGGGGTCGCGACCCCCAGGTTGAGAAACGCTGTAATATAGAGCACTTGTGCAATAAAGACGATTTTATGAACGCTTTTTAGTGTGAAATTGGCAGATTATAATACAAGTATAATAAAAAAGAAATTAATTATGAAGTTGCTAAAAATTTATAAAAATACACAGAACTAAACTCTTGAGATTATAATTCAAATTTAAAAACATACTCGTTTACTTTATTTATTAAAGATTTCTAATTTTCTTTATGAAATAGTGAGTCTTGTGATTACAGAGGATACAAACAATAATAGTTTGAGTAAATAGTTTCAAAGCTTATTTTTATCACAATCTAATTAAAACCTCCTGCCATTGATGTATTTAAAGGCCCGTCCACACACAGGCCTTGCCTTTCGGTTTGGATTGTGCAGGCGCCCTGAACGCTGTCCAGAAGCTCCCGTTTGACCTGTGTACTGTGCAGGCCTCGTAAACGGTGTCCACAAGCTCCGGTTTGGCCTAGGTCGCCTGTACAGGTGAAACCAGAAGGCAAGCCTGTGTGTGTGTGGATGGGCCATAACAATATTCTAGGTTTAGCAACAGAAAATTTTTTATAAAATATATTTATAAATAGTTGACTAGTTGACTTACTACGTAATGCGTTTAAACTCATTTGGCCTTCAGAAATGACATTGAGAAACGTGTTAAATATATTGCACTTTAGTGCAGCAAATTAGTTTATCTTTTAAAACCAATATTGTATCAAGTGGTTCAGCGACCAGCACGAATTTAATTTGTGATAAGATTTGCTAGTAATCGCGTCTGGAGCTATATATCTAATAATTGTTCAGAAATAAAATGGAAGTGAAACTAATTGTAACGATTTTTTCGTATATTTTATGTTTTCAACAAACTTCATCAAAAAATATTTTATTTGTAACTCCTGTTCATTCACCAAGCCATCACGTATGGAACAAAGCGTTAGCTATGGGTTTAGTTGACAGAGGTCATAATTTAACCATGTTAACCCACTCAACTGAAAAAACTGTATTACACGAAAATTTTACTATTTTAACAATGGAAGGTAATTAATAGCTTGAAAAAATCTAATCAGTGCTGGGATCCTGTAGAGTAGTTTTCAAATGAAAGAACCACCTGCCTACGTCATTGCGCATCTAAAGTGGCTGAACGATCATTTAGAAGCGGTCTCAAATTAGTGCTGGCAATCCAAACCGGTTATTCAGTTAACCGGTAAACCGGTGATCGGTTAACCGCGGTTTTTAAAAAATTAAAAACCGCGAGAACCGGATAACGGTTACCTGGATAGCGATTCCCGCATAACGGTTATTTTTAAAAACCGAATAAACCGGTTATTAATCGAACCGGGTAATTTAAAAAACGGGTAACCGGTTTGCAATTTCGACGGTTTTTGCCAGCACTACCTCAAATATACAAGGGGTTATGTGACTGAGATTCATCAACAGCATGATCATCATGAGTGTATTGACCCTACCTTTCATAGCAATTTGGACCCACCCGACTAATGTAAGTCTTTCGCGCAGTGACGAGTGGGTTCTTCTCAATTGAACAATGCTCCAACTGTTAGCGGTACGCTACTCTACTTAGTACTTGCACTCTACCCTTCTCTTACGAAATTTTAGCATTTGGTTGGAGAAGGGTAAAAGGTAAGTACCTTAGCGGTCGTTAGCGAATTGCTAATAGTTACAGGATCCCAGAACAGAATAGTTATTTAGGTAAATTATTATTTTAGGACTTTACGAAAAATTAGACGAGTCCTTCAAAATGAACGACTTTCAACATATGGGCTTAGTTGAAACATCCACAACTTGGTTAAAGATGGTCGAGTTTGCAATTAATTACGATTGTAAAACGTCAGGTTTTAAAACGTTAATGAACTACCCTAAAGATTTCAAGTTTGATTTAATTATATTTGATACAACGTGGGTACGTTACATGTATTTTTTGATTGAATACTTTAATTTTCCACCAGCTATTGGATCTACGCCGTTTTTATTATCACCTAGTATTTCTGTTTCGTTTGGAAGTTATCCTACAACTTCGCAAGATCCTCATCAGCAAACACACTTAACAAACGAAATGAGTTTTCGAGAACGTGCTTTAAACATTATTACTACTTATTTTGAAGTATTTTACCTAAAATATGTGTTTTGGCCTAAAGAAGATGCTTTGGTGAAAAGCCTATATCCAAAAATTACCCATACGCTGGATGAGTTGGAAAGGAACATTAGTATTTTGTTATCCAATACAGATCCTCTTCTAGACTTTCCCTTATCGTTACCTCCTAATATTATTACAGTAGGAGGTCTACACACAAGACCTTCAAAACCTCTACCAGATGTAAGTCAATCAATATAAGAAATTGGCATTTAAGTCAAATTGTGGACTCGATAACCTATAATCAGTTAAAATCAGTTACTCACACACATATTATTTTAGAATTTTAAAAAGATTTTGGACGAGGCTAAAAATGGAGTGATATATTTTTCCTTGGGAACTAACATTAGATCTGATCAATTAGAGCCTACAGCTATAAATTCGTTTATAAAAGCATTTTCTAAGTTAGCGCAAACTGTATTATGGAAGTTTAACTCTGATGAGCAATTGAATTTGCCAAAAAACGTTATAGTAAACAAGTGGTTTCCACAAAATGATATTTTAGGTAATAGGCAACATAGTTTGTTTTGTTTATTTAAACGACCATTTTTTAGGTCATCCAAATATTCAATTATTTATTAGTCATGGTGGTGCTTTAAGTTCACAAGAAAGTATGTATCATGGAGTTCCAATGATCGCTATACCATTTTTTGGTGATCAGAAGCGAAATGCTAATAAGCTGGAGTTGAAAAAATTAGGAGTTAAACTCAGTCCGTATGAGCTAACTTTGGAAAAAATTGAACAAGCGTTAACGAAAGTTTTGACTAACGATATGTAAGTTGTTCAGTATTTAATGCACTTTTCTATTGTATAAATTTTAAAATTTTTTTAGGTATGCAAAAAACGCAAAAATACTATCTCAGAAATTTCGTGATCAGCCACAAACTCCTCTAGAAAGAGCAATATTTTGGGTTGAGTACATTATGCGACATGGTAGTGCAGAACATTTAGTTACTCCATCTAGAGATATGCCATTCTACCAGTTTGCAAATTTAGATGTAATTATGTCGTTTATCCTTTGTTTATTATTATTTTTTATCTTTCTATTTATGTTATTTAAATCTATTCTTAAAATAGTATATAAAAATGTTTTCAGTAATAAAAAGAAACAACAGTAAAAACAAGATATGTATTGCAGTACAGATTTATGCTGGCGAGCGGTGGGGATGCGCAGATGCGCAATATGCGCAGAGCACTAAATTTTTATTTAACCCCACCAACGCAGTTGTAGTAAACGTATTTAAATTATTAAAGAGGCGTGGCCAAATTGCGCAAACTTATCCCTACTGCTTGCCAGCATAAATCTGTATTGCTGCACCTACCCTAAACTAAATGTTAGTCCAAGCGAAATAAAACTCAATTAATTATCATATTTAAGGTGTTTCAAACTCTTCTCATTTTTAATAGCATAGTGACTAACTAGGAAGGTAATGAAAATTCCAGTATACAAAAATTAACGGAACATTACAAACATCCGAATACGCAAAAATATATAAGCCCGGTTTTTCAGTTGCTTGTTAAAATCGTGATTACTTACTGTGAGTTTCTCTAAAGATAGTTATCTACTGCCGAATAGATATCTATTCCCTAAGTGTTCAAAACCGGTTTCAAACAATACAAATGGTTAAGTTTTAGAATGTTATGGATCCATAACTAAGCAAAAATGTTCCAGAAACTGTTCATTAAACACGTATCCCTGGTTACCTAATACCTTGGGGGTACCTAATACCCCAAAATTTAACGTAACTAGCAACTGAAAAATCGGGCAATAGTGTTCCATTTAAAATAAGAAAGTTAGGTTAAGTACCTCTTAAATGAAACACCCTGTACTTTCCAAAATATTTTTACACCGTTAATATTAACTTTAGTCTAAACAGTTTTTTCTAAAATTAACACGGCTCGATTTAGACGTTATTTGCCCATCGCTCAGGCTCACCCTATAAAAAAATATGTAAAAAATGTATAAATATAAACACAAATGTTTTTTTAAATGACTGCTAGTGTATAAAAAAATCTAAAAAAACTCAAGACAATGTAGCAAGAATTTTATAATCTAAAAATTAGTTCATTATTTGATTACCTCTTATCAAGATAATTGGTGATTATTATCCTAAAGTGTTTGATTATTAAATAATCTTGTGATAACAAATGAGTGTTTAGAGCACAGATAAACTAACATTCAAAACTTGATTCGTTTTGACTATTAGGTGTCTGTTTAGTCAAGATGAGAGTATTAGTATTTATTTTAGGGGTGGTAAATATGTGTTTAGGTGCAAATATCCTAGCAGTATCAACATTAGCATCAAAAAGTCATTACTTATGGCATAAAGTATATTTACACCATTTGGTACAAAGAGGTCACAATGTAACATTTTTAACTCATTTCCACGAGATAGAAATTATTCAAAATTATACAGTTATAACTTTAGAAGGTATGGAATCAATTCAATATTTACATGTCATTTTTCATGTCGTTAGAACTTCATAAATACACTTATTATAGGTGTTCACGATAAAGCTCGTCAAAATATAACCATGGAAGAGTTTAGCACTAAAACCTTTTGGGAAAATTTACAATTGGTGACGCTTTTTGAATTAAGTGTGTGTAAACTTGATGTAGAAACTGATGGTTGGAAATCGCTTCTAAGTTATCCGCCAAACTTTAAATTTGATTTAATAATATGGGATTTAAATGCTGGAAAATGTTTATATCCAATAATAGATCAATTTGGATCCCCACCACTCATTGGAACTTCGCCATTTGGAAACCAACCGTTTATGGCTTACATTTTGGGAAACCACATCTTCTCTCACATTCCATTTTTTCAAAATACTGCAACATCTGATATGACGCTTTTCCAACGTTTGCAAAATTTTATGTACGTTCATGTATTTCACTTAAATAGCAAATATTGGCAAACTCCGTTAGAAGATCAATTTGCAAAAGAATACTTTGGGCCACATATACATTCAGTTGATGAATATGAAAGAAACATTAGCTTAATTTTAGCAAACAGCGATCCAATACTCAATTATCCAGAATCGTTTTATCCAAATTCAATTTCAGTGGGCGGACTTCAAACGGCCCTTGTTAAAGAATTACCAAAGGTAAATAGAAATTTCCTTGAAGAAATGATAAAAAAGTTTAAATTTTCTCAACAGGACATCAAAAATATTTTAAACGCAGCCAAAGATGGCGTAATTCTATTTTCACTTGGATCCAATTTAAACATAAACAAATTACAGAAGACAAAAATAGTTTCCTTTTTTAAAGCATTTGAAAAGTTACCATCGCAAACAATTTTAATAAAATCTCCTGGTTTTGATTTTGATTTGCCCAAAAATGTTATTGTTAAATCGTGGTTACCTCAAAATGACATTCTAGGTTCAATTACTCTTTCTATTTAAATTTTAGTTTGTTTAACAATGTTTATTTTAGCACACCCTAATGTTAAATTGTTTATTACGCATGGTGGAGGTTTAAGTACACACGAAGCTGTATATCACGGCGTTCCTGTAATTGGCATACCTTTTTTCTTAGACCAACATGGCAATATGGCTAAACTCAGTAGCAGAAAAGTAGGCAAAACAATCAATTATGAGGATATTACAGATTCGTTGCTGTATGACTCAATCAAAGAAGTGTTGAACAACCCAATGTAAGTCAAAAAATTCCAAATTGATCATTTGTTATAGATTCTTTTAGTTACAGTAAAAATATGAAATTGTTATCTAAGAGATTTAGAGATCAACCACAATCACCTCTAGAGAGAGCAATATTTTGGACTGAATACGTTCTTAGACATGGAGGTGCCGAGTTTTTAAGTCCTCCTACAAGAGACATGAATATTTTTCAAAGATTTGATTTTGACGTATCCAAAATGTTAAACCTAGCAAAATAAAATCCAATTAATTATGGCATAAGCTACTTGTTTTAAGTTCCTTTCCGTTTGAGAATGAGAACACTTGAGAGAAAAATTTTTTTTTGATACTTAAACACGTCTGTTTTTGAGAGGAAATGGCTTTCACTCGATGAATAGTGAAGATAGCCGTAGATAATCTTCTGCATAGAGTTATTAATTATATGTAACCCAGTTTCCAAAGGTTTCAACCTCAGAAAATTAGGAAAGTGCAAAAAAATTCGGTATTCAGATAGATTAAGGCATGGCGAAAAAGATGCAACAAAGTTTGCATTCAATATAGGGGCCGCTTCATTGAAAAAAATGGACCTGAAGAGGAAAATATGTGTTCTTTTAAGAATATCTCAAAAAGTATGCGATGTAGAGAAAAATGACTAGACCGCCATTTTATAGATGAAGCATTTTTACAAAACATATGTCCTATAAAAGTTTTCCGTTAGAGTAACGGTTTTCCTGAAAACCAATTTCAAAAATATGTTGAAAAATAAGATTTTTTAATTTTCTTAGAAAAATCGTAATTTTATCAATAAAGTCTTAAAATTTTTTCTTTCTCGACGAGTTAAAACTTTAGTATACTCCTTATAGGAAGATCTGCATTACAAATTATACATACAGTGTGAATAAAAAGTAGAGAAGCAGTGGAATATTTTCTTTCCCGGTAGCAATATCAAAAAACGGTTGGACCCGTCAAATTGATTTATTTCAAAACAAACATTTTCCAAAGATTTTCATTTTTCTACACGTCACCCCCTTCGAGCAATGACGTCATCGGATTTATTTTTAAATGACGATGTATATTATTTTTCTTGCGGAATTGGATAGTACATTTTTTTGCTTTACAATCCTATAAAAATATCAAGAAAACAAAAAAAAAATGTTGGGTCTATTTGGGTAAAACGGTTAAGATGTTCCCGACAAAACAAAAGCAAGTAGATTTAGATCCGCTGATGTGGCTAACCACTCGATAAGCCCTCTTCTACCATTCCATCCACCTATTATCGAAAACTGGACATCTTATCTTCTTTTTTTCTTTGCAGGAGGACCCAAAATTTTTATTTTATATTTTTTTGTAGGAATGCAAAGAGAAAAAAATGTACTATCGCATTCCGCAATGAAAAATATACATTGTCATGATCAAATTCTTATTAACATTTATGTGTCAACAACTAATGAAGCACTTCTAGGCATCACATAAACTTCAAATTTGGCACCAGTGTGTATCATGACCTAAAAATTTATAAAAAAGTAGCCAAGTCCTGAAAACCCCTCCCAAAACGCCGATCTTTAGAGTGTGTCGACACAACGAAACCAAATTTCAAGTTCCTAAGATGCTTAAAGTGCTTATGACTCAAAGTAACAAAATCACAAAAATTGGTTAAAAAGATGATGAAGCAAATGCACATTTTTTAGAGTATAAACTTTGATCTTTAGAGTAGGTATTTAGAACTCAATAAAAAGGATTTCATTAAAATTCAGTCAAGGAGTTGGTTCTTCTCAGTAATATTACTTTTCAGCTAATTGCTAAGATGATGTTACCTTGAGTCACAAGCACTTTTAAGCATCCCAAAAACACTAAAGATCCCTAGATCGGTCTGGTTTACTCTTTAAAGAACGGGGGTGTTGCCTCCCCCCTTCTTCAATTTGTCCTTTGGGGAGTTTTCAGGACTTGACAACTTTTTTATAAATGAGGACATGATCTACACTGGTGCCAAATTTGAAGTTTATGTGATGCCTAGAAGTACGTCATTAGTTATTGGTACTTACATAAATATTAATAAGAATTTCATTATGCCTTTTTGAAATTTTTTTTTCTGTAAACTTGTTGTTTAGTTACTAACTATCAAAAGTGTAAGCATTTGTAGTAAAAATTATGAAAGAAAGCTTCTATTTCAGCTAATTTTTGTCGTAGCTTTATTCATTCTCACGGGTCTTAATTTTGACCAACTATTTCAGGACCACCCTGTACATATATCTGTGTTCGTTTATGAAATTATCTCTTTTTGGGGCATTACAAATCTTTAAAAGCCATAATAAGCTGTTTTTGAAATTAGTTTCGTGAGACTAATTTTCAAGTTCAAATATTTCCACAGATTTACTTAAATTCAACAGCCGCTCCTATAGTTCCAGTAAATCCGAGAAACTTCTAGCTTCATATATTTAAAGTATAAGTTATTATCTTTCATTTCCAGAAATGGATGTTGAAACAAGTACAGTGCTTTAGATTTATGAAGGGTTTTTTAAAAAAATCGCAACTTTCCCTACTTCTCAACTATAAGCAGTAGATCTAGAAAACTGGAAACTCTAGGTAAATTTTCGTTAATACATCACAAAGTAGACGTATTTTCCTTCAAAATTAGTATGTAAATTTTTTCAATCCGTTTAATATTAATGATTTTACAGCAATTTTGAAGTAAAAATTTTCAAAAAATTCAAACTTACAAAAAATGAAGAAATATATATTCCTTGTACTTTTATAAAATAATGCATAATCAATTTATCATGATGTAACTTTGAAATATAATTCATAAGGAACGATTTGCTTCACGGAATAATTTTTTATGCAATTTTTTCCACAAAATATCACTAATCTATACTAATATATAAAGTAAGATGTTTGTATGTATGTATGTATGTGCGTTACTTAAGATCTCGCAAACCACCGAACCAATTTTAATAATTTTTTCTTTCACATATAGACCGTACTTTTGGGAGTAACATAGGCTAGGTATGATTACGATATGTCAACTGGGGGCTTAGAAATTAGCAAAAATGTGAGAGAACTCTCAAAAACTAAAATTTAAAACTACGTTATACAGAAATGTACCATGAACTATAAATCAACTTTGAATGCGTTCCTTTATGGTTTCAAGTTAGTTAAATGCTATAATTTATTGACACATAAAAATTAATATTTCAAATTTTACTTTTAAAAATCTACTCTAACGAATTCGCCAAGAAATGTACTGCCTCACATTTGAAATAAAAGCGGGTGGTTATGGAGGCCACGGAGGAGGCGGTGTTGGTAATACGGGGGGGGGCGGTGCTGTCGTGAGTGGTACACGTGTCTTCCAAATGAAATTAAAGCGGGTGGTTATAGGATTCTCTGAGACGGCGGTACTGTCCTTAACGGTACGCGTGCTTGCCAATTGAAATTAAAGCGGGTGGTTGAAGGGTGCCCTGAGGCGGCAGTTCTGGTGTACTCGGTAGCGGCGATGCTGACGTTAGTGGTGCATGTGCCTCTAAACTAAAATTAAAGCGGATGGTTGTAGGAGTCTTTAAGACGGCGGTTCTGGTGTACTCGGTGGCGGTGATGCTGACTTTAGTGATGCACGTGCCAATTGAAATTAAAGTGGTTGGTTGTAGCGGTTCATGAGGCGGTGATTCTGGTGATATCTGTGGCGGCGATGCTGACGTTAGTGGTGCACGTGCTTCACAATTGAAATTAAAGCGGGTGGTTGTAAAGGTTTTTGGGGCGGCAGTTCTGTTGTTCTCGGTGGCGATATAGTGCTGACTTTAGTGATGCACTTGCCTCCCAATTGAAATTTAAGCAGGTGGTTGTAGGGGTCTTTCGGGCGGCATTCTGGTGATATCGGTGGCGGTGGTGCTGGCGTTAGTGGTGTGCACGTATTTCTCAAATGAAATAAAAGCGGGTGGTTGTAGAGTGTCCTGAGGGTATTCTGGTGATTCCGGTGGCGGAAGTGCTGTCGTTGGTGGTGGATGTGCCTCCCAATTAAAATAAAGCGGGTGGTTGTAGGGCGCCCTGAAGCGGGGATTTTGGTGAGCTTGGTGGCGGCAATGTTTACATTAGTGGTGAACGTGCCTCCCAATTTAAATTAAAGCGGGGCGTTGTAGAGGGTTTCCTGAGGTAACGGTTCTGATAAAACGGTGGTGGAGGTGCCGTCATTGGTGGTGCACGATAAAAAGCACCTGCTTCCAACTTTTTCCTAATAGACATCATAGCGACCTTTTTTTGCTGCTCCATATTATTATCATACGTTCGTAAGCCCACAAATTTCACAATATCGATTTATTGTTACATTGTAGAGTATGTTGGGCTCATATATATCTAATTGTAATTAAGATTTGATAGGTTTTGCCAAGGGTTTTGTAAACTAAGAAGCCGCTAAATTAAAAGGCGTGTGGCGTCGCCCACGGGTCCTGCTAGTTCTTTATAATATGGTAGAAAAATAATTTCATTTGTCGTTTAATAGTACAAGATGTAACAGAAGTAAACGAAAATACATCGAGGTGCAAGCTGAAATCTTTAGGTTTCCATTCATATAGATTTTTTTAATTTAATCACTGCTCATCTTGGATTAAAACAGTTTTTTGTTCTTCAACTCGCACCTATTTTGCAATATTTTAGCTCGCCTGCTTAATAATATTTTTGAAAACATGCCATTTTTATGACATATTTTCCGGGAAAACCGTTACTCTAACGGAAAACTTTTATAGGACATATGTTTTGTAAAAATGCTTCATCTATAAAATGGCGGTCTAGTCATTTTTCTCTACATCGCATACTTTTTGAGATATTCTTAAAAGAACACATATTTTCCTCTTCAGGTCCATTTTTTTCAATGAAGCGGCACCTATATTAAATGCAAACTTTGTTGCATCTTTTTCGCCATGCCTTAATCTAGCTGAATACCGAATTTTTTTGCACTTTCCTAATTTTCTGAGGTTGATATGCTTATATGTCTCTGGAAACTGGCCTAATGGCCACTCCAGGTTAGTCTTAGTGTGCTCTCGAACATTATGCCGAGCCGATTTGGAGAATTCTCAGACTTGCTGACAAGCAAGTCTTGAAAGTCAGCCTTTGCGTCTTGTCTAGATTCAAGGCTAGATTATTAGCGGTGAACCAATCCTCAGCCTCGTGTAGCGATTGTAGTTCTTTAATATCTAAATCGACGTCGGAGTTTGCGATATTTAAAAAACTCGGGTCGTCGGCATACAAGCAAGCTCTAAAAAAGCAGCTTATGTTCGTTGGGGGATCATTCACAACTATAACGAATAGAAGAGGCCCCAATATCAAGCCCTGTGGAACTCCTACTTTTACAATTTTCGGCTGAGATTTAACGTCGCGCCAGTCAACCAGTTGCAGACGATCTTCCAGGTACGATCGAAAAATTCCAGAGCGGTTCCCTTCACGCCTTAAAATTCAAGTTTTTTTAACAACAAGTCGTGTCTGACACTATCAAAAGCCTTTGACAGGCACTTGACAGGTCGCAACATATTAGTCTGGCAACTTCGTGATTATCAAATGTTTCAGCAAATATTTTTACTATGATCGATAGAGGGCGGTTGTTACAGCAGTTGCTAGTGTCTCCCTTCTTAGGAATAGGCATTATTCTGGCAATTTTTAGTTGTTTTGGAAAAGGTCCTTGTTCTAAGCCCTAGTTAAACATTTGACATAGAAACTCGCACAACACTGGGAATATTTTCTTTAACATTGAGGTCGTAAAACCATTTATGGCCGCTGAGGTTTTGCTCTTCAAATTACGCACTATGTCTGCTAATACAGGCTAGGTTGTCGCGATAGTTAACTTAGGACTTGTGTTTTGATATCTGTTTTTATGAAGAAACTCTAGATCCCCCACAGAAGACGACTCCGCCTGCCTGACTAAGTATATTTTCTCCCATTTGAGAGAAGAAACTGTTAAGCGCAACGGCAGTTAGCAAACATTCAGTACCCGCAATAGTACGTTTTTTATACCAATTATTCTGTTTTGATTATCTGCCCAACTATGCCTGTCCTGTCTGGTGCTTTGAAAATATAAGTTGAGTTTTCGAATCGTTTCTTATGTTGGTGTAGATCTGTCTCAGGTAATCTTTCAATCTGTTTAAAAGTTGTTGGGAATCATAATCTCGTTTCACTCTGCAGGTAGAACTGGCTGCTTCTACAGCATTTCTCAACGTTTCAATCTCGGCGTATTTCATATTTCACAAAACACTCGTTTGCGTTGAAGATATTTTTGTAAAAAACTCAATTTTCTGCGCCTAGTGATCAGACAATGCTAGACAGCCCAGACAATCGAAAGTCTCGGCGTTATAGAGATGAGGATCAACGTTGGTAAAGATGTTATCTCTGCATGAACTGGAGTGATCCGTCACGCGACTAGGGTCATCAAATACATGCCGCAGGCCAAAAGACTCGAAGACCTCTAAAATCTGCTCCCTTTCTCGAGAATGCCTCCGAAAGTCAACGCTGAAGTCTCCAGTCACAAACAGAGTATTGCGAGGACCATCACTTCTCAAGCAATGTTTTAAAGTCGGCCAGTGGTGGCCTATAGATAACCAGTATAATTATCCCTTGTTTTGGTAAGCTGCCGTCTCTCAACAACTCTTTCCACTGACATTCCAGAGATGGGAATTCGCTGGCACCCCACTCCTTGCCTAGCCACCAAAGCGAGTAATATTCTTGTATTGTGGTCATACTTGTAATTTTTTATGCACATATCTATCATTATAGCTACAAATTGTTACTCATTTTGTCTTTAAACTGAACCAATGAATCGTTAAGATGATGGACACTATGTTTTTTGTGGTAGTTTTCCCAAACTTTTTGAAAAATTTTGTGCTTTGAAGCTCTGTATTTCGGTAAATATGAGGTTTCGAAAAACATGTTCTTGAGATAAATTGTAGGAAATTTTGTGCTCTAGAAAAAAGGTAAGAATAATGTTTTTCGTAGGACGCACTAGTAAAGAGTTATCGAGCGAAAACCGAAAAAGGTGACACAAAAGTGGCCGTACTGAAGCGCGCAAATTCCAAAACTTGGATTTTTAATAAGGGCCTAGGAACATTCAACATATCCAAAACTACATGACCTTTTGTAAGGTAATATGTACTTGATCACAGACCCAATCTTTAATTATTTTTATGGAAATTATAATTTTTATGAGATAATTTAGAAATAATTAAGATAATTATTTTTCCAAAATAATGGATACCTGGATAGTTTTGAAATAATTTAATAAGATGCCGAAGTTTCTCACTACAACAGCCTTGGCATTGTAGAAATCCCTGACCTACCTCATAAGGTTGTGAAAGTCGGGGTCAGATGGGGTCAGATTTTAAACATAACCTCAAATTTTGATGTGTCAGGTGTGTTTTAAAATAATTAAAATGTGCTTTTAGAATGTTTTAAACTGATTTGTGTTCAGTGTAACAACATATGGTCGACCCAACATAGTTTATTATTTTAATTAAAATTTCTTAATTAAATAAGTAAAATTAATTTCATGACTGACACTCAGAAGTGTTCGAACGTTCGAAGTGTACCTATCAAAAACTTTCAGTTATAATTTATTTACTAATGTTATGTAAAAGGCATCATGTTTTGCTCTATAAGTGAGAAGTAAGGTCTTAGTGATTAAGAAATTTTCTTAAAGTTAAATTAACGTAATAAATTTAAGATGTTGGTTCCAGGTTTGCTCAAGAACTGACGAGAACGAAGCATTGTTTGCTGGAAGGATGCTCGATTATCTAACAATCCAAAATTAAGCTGTCAAAGATTGGTGATTTGTGATGGCAAAGTATATAAATTTCTTCAGCAAATTTTCAAATCAAATACAATAGAAGATAAACTATCGAAGTAAGTATTACTCACTACGATTAAAAGTGTGCTTTTTGTGTCTTATTTTTAGAAAGAATTTACTTATCGAGTATCCAAAATTCCAAACCATTAGCTTTTTAATTGTTTGCAGTATGGAATCAACGACCTTGTCTAAGTGTGTATTATTCAAGCAATACCAGAAAATTGAATTTTATTATTTAGGAAATGGAGATTCTTCAAGGTAAAGTTCTCTTCATGTACTTTATAAAAAATATTATGGAAACTACTATCTAGAAAACATTTACTGTTTATTTTTTCTACAGATATCAACGATACATTATTTGAAAGTACGGAAAGGTTATTTGGATTTGCCATTAAAAAATCAATGCTTAGTTATCTATTCAAATAGATTTAGACATTCTTATGACTTATCTTTATATTAGAATGTAATATCATCACATGTTTAGAGTCATGGTTGGAGATGCATTTTCTTGAGAGTATGCTGTAGTGCTCTAAACGTGAGTAATTTGGTTTTAGATGTATTACATGGAACACTTCCATATAGCTTTGCTATTTATCAACATTTTAGTAGAATTTTAACAAGTAGTTAAAAAAACCCCAGTAAATTTCATTTTGTCTACCAAAGTAGTCTGCTTATAAAATAAATATATAAAACATAATTTCAAAATCCAGCTGATTTGTCATTATAAAAGCTGTTTTACCCAAATCAAGTTTCTCGGTTTGTTTATTTATTTTACATTAACAGTTCTAAGTAAAACTAGCACATTTAATGCGTTTCTTTGTCTTATGTTTCTACTCGTGGTAGAATAAATAATTTTGTTTATTTGTAGTAGAGCATTGTTCTGAAACAAATTAGAAAAAGTTTTATTTGCTCCAAGCAGAAAGGAAAAGTAACCAGAGTGAATACAAAGTCTCATCGCATTTTATTAAGTTGGAGATACTGTTTGTTTGTTTGTCCCGGAAAACTACTTCTACTCGAAGCTGCTCTTACTACTCCAATGACATCAAACTTCTCATACACGAAGCTTCTCGAGTAAGACAAATAAGCAAAGCTAATAACTAATATTAAGTAAATAATTTTTTTTGTGATTTATAGTTTGCCCGATGAATGTACTTGGATGTTAAGCTATACATAAAAAGCTCCAAGATAAAAGAAAGTTTAGAAACTGATCACTATAACAAACTAGAAGCTGGTTCACTGACTTTAAGTATTCTGGTAAGTATAATTATAGTTTCTTTATGAGTACAACAATTAACTTTTCTTTATTGAAGGTTTCTTGAGAGGTTTCCGAAGAATTGCTAAAAGGTACCTAGATTAGGAAAGTTGGTCATTTAGGAAATTAGAACGGAAGTGAAGATGGTCAAAAATATCAAATACCTACATATTGGTACGATTTTTTGTTATATTTTTGAAGTAAGTTATTTTAATATGCAATTTTTGAATTCAACTGCATAGATTATTTTTTTAAGAGTTGGAAGTAAAATACTACAATAACATCACAACGGAACTTCCAGTGTACTTTTATTTAAACGGCAGTCCTATAATTAATTTTCAAAATTACAGTTAGATACTTTGAAAATTGATAACTAAAGTTTTTTGTGAAATTAGACTAAAGGAATATCCTTTTTATAGCATTTAACTAAATTTAACTCAGATTCTCACTTAAAGAAATGAGTTGCTTAGTTAAAATTGTTTCTTCTTTTTACCATACTAACAAGTAAGTTTTAATTATGATTTAACAGCTTATAACTGTATTCTTCAGTTGTAATAAGTTTCTTAGATAACTGGTAATTAAAACCTACTTGTTAAAATGGCAAAAAGAAGGATAAAGAGGTAAAGAGAAATCTCAATTAAATGCGATAAAAAGAATACAGCTTATCTTGTAGATATGCTAATAAGGCAGTAATTTATATGAAAGATGAAAATGACGTTCGCTCGTTCCATATAAATAAAATACTCCTAATTAACGGACAACACTTTTAACACATCTATGTGGATGGCCTATAAGTTATTAAAGTACTTTTTCTTTTCTAGTACTTACATTACAAACGTTTAGTTTAAAAAGTCTTAAAGTTCTGGAAAGATTCAAAAAAATAATGAAACAACTCTTACTAGTTTGGACAGCTTTTCAGTAGTTTATTGTTTATTATATTACCAAATTACCATTAGACTTTATATTTTGCTAAGCACTCATTTTAAGGCCTTCCAGTGTGGTAATTATTTTGAAAGATGGTATGTAAATGCGGCCAGAGTGGTCACAGTGTTTCATCTACACCAAACGGTGCAGAACCTTTGGGCGCACCTACATATGAATTTTCAAAATAATTGCCACATTGTCTTGCTCATGCCAAGTCTTGGTCAGCAAATTGTTTTAAAAATTCACAGTAGGGAAGTCAGCAAACTTTTTTTAAAATTCTCAAGAGGGAAGTACCCAAAGGGGTGGTGGTAAAGGTATGATTTTTTCGGCAAACGCTGCGGCCACAGTGGCCACATCTAGATACGAATTTTCAAAATAATTGCCAGAATGGAAAGCCTTCGTTTGGTCTTGGTTAGCAGCCGCCGGTCAGTCACCAAATTAGATTCCCCCCCCCCCCCAAAGCGTATGTAATGCGTATCAAAAGGTATCTAATATGTATTTGTAGATCTACATATTTTTAATTTTCGTGTAGTTATTGCTTAGGCTACAATCCATTAAAAATATTCTAATATTAATTTTATGTATTATTTTTAGAAATCATGTTGTTCGGCCGTACAGAGATTTTAGAACTTGTGGAAAATGTGGATCCCAGTGGATAGTGAAAATAATTAAAATAAGTGGAACACCAGATAAAATATACAGTTTTCTTAAAACTCGTTTTCAAATAATAGAATTTTAATTTATTGTATTGATAGATTTGGCTTTGCGTAAAATTCAAAATGTTACTGGTTCTGTACTGTATATTAAATGAAAATATTTATAATAATTGCTTTAGCAACAGTTATGTAAACGAACCAATTAGGTACTATAAAATTATTATTAGGTAACTTAAAAGTTTCGTAAACGCCAATTATTCTAAAACTCTTACTTCTAGCAACATTGCAAAAGGGAACCTTTTTTAGATTTTTGAATTCTCTATACATACTAATTAGTAGAAAAATTGGCACAGTGGCATCCCTTAACACTTAAAGAGTTCTGAAAAACTCCTTCTAAAATACAATATTTGTCTCTTGAAATCAGCAAACGAATTTAAATTATTTTAGCTAAAAAACTAACGTTTCAGGAGTTGAAGGTTACCTCCTTAAAGGGCTAGCTATATGGGGTGTTTGGCTGTATAAAAACATTGAAATTTTTTTTGTTTGCTATGATTTCAAGAGGACTAATGTTGCGTTTTTCTTTCAGGAACTATCTGTACAAGTTCGTCGGTCTCCTGATGGAATACTTTAAATATAATAATTATTGTAAAACAATGTAACTAGTCTAATGAAAGTACTTGATTTAACTTTAACATTATATGTTAAATTTATTTTTATTTACTTTACAATCTTTTCATAATACTTATAATTATTAATTAATAGAAATTGATTTATTAGATTCAGTACTTATAAAAAATAATTGCAAACAAAATAATAAATAATTGTTTAAGTAGATCACCAAATTAGGTAATGTAAAAACTGTACGTGGGCTTTCTACAATAAACAATGAGGAATGGGACTACCACCGAATATTCCACTTTTTTTTGTAATAATAGGTAGAATTAAAAAAAAAAAATTGTTACTTTTTAAAATTTTTGCTCTAACTTGTATATTAAGCCCAAAATAATTTTTTTAAACTCTTTGTGACGTCACTGAGAGTTTTGCAAATTGCGGCAACTATGTTGACTTAAAAGCAAAATTAATACAAATTCTAGTGTGTATAAAACAATTTTTCGAAAAATTTTGAAGTTTAGTTCTGTCAATGTCAGTATAACGTTTAAAACACATTGCTTTACGAATTACCTAAAGTTGTTTGTAATATCCATTTTTCGTGTTTAAAAAAATTTGTTCTTTTCAGAACTTTTTTTGTCGTATTTGTTCAGTATTTATGCAAGTTTTCCTCGTATTTAAAAATCAGTTCTTTTCAGAACTTTTTTTGTCGTGTTTGTTTATAGTATAGGCATTTTCGACTTTAATTTATCTCGAGACGCAATTAATTATTAGAAAGCTGATTTTTTCTGAAATACCTTCTATAGGTCCCCCTGTCTTTCCCAAGAAAAATCCCAAGACATCCTCCTTGGGGAACCCTCTTAAATTTTGAATAAACGGTCATCATCTTGCATTTTTTCAAGAAAACGCCATAACTCAGCAATGGACAATCATAGGAAGAGGCTGTTGGTTAGATAATGAGTTTTTACAAACAATATGTTCTAAAAAATTTTCTATTAGAGCAATGGTTTTCTCACAAAATGAAATTTAAAAGAGTTATGTTTTCAAAAATAATATTAAGCAGGCAGATTGCTATGGTGAAAAAAAACATGCGCTCTGATGGACAAAAAACCGTCTTACTCCGAGACGAACTATGATAAAATTACAATAAAAATATGATTTTAAAGCTGAAGGCTTCAGCTTTCATTTCCATATCTTTTGAATTTATTTTTGTTACATCTTGTGGTAACTTGTTTTTTCCAATCCTCTGGTGGACCCCCCTCTTTTTCGTTTTTCTTTGGTTGCCAGCTCATAACTCCGCCGATGTCGGTCCCAAGTCCGAAGGAAGAAGAAGGAGAGGAATGAGTTACAACCTTGTAAAAAAACCTGAGTTCAGCTGACTCCGAAATCTTGACTCTCTCTTGACGATTACCCGTGCAAACCAGTACCAAGTCTCAGGAGTTCATCTTTTGCACCAGAATCAGCATCCTAATTTACCTACCTACTACAATATGTATTTAAAATTTTGACAAAAGTCGAAATATCTGCTGTGACACGATATATCAAACGCCCTGTATATATGTGCTCGTTTACACAATTAACTCTTTTGGAGGCATTATATAACTCTAAAAAGGCATAAAAAGTCGTTTTTTAGAATAGTTGGATGATACTGTTGAAATATCTCCACACCATTGGATATTGTCGAAATTTTTAACAAAATTTAATAGCTACTCCTGCAGCCCCAGTCAATCCTAAAGCGTTCTAATTTTTGTATATTACAGTATAAGCTATAATGTTTCATTTGCCTAAGCGATTGTTAAAAATGTACAGTACTCTTAATTTAGGAGGAATTTAAAGAAAAAATTGCCTATTTTTCTACTTCTTCAATGTATTCAATAGAAAAAGGAAACTTGAGATAATAAGTAAAATCTAACGAGTGTATCAAAAAGTAGACATATTTTCCTTCATAATGAGTTTTTAGTTTCTTTAATACCTTTAATATTGACCATTTTACAGCACTTTAAATCTAAATTTTTGTGAAAAATAAAATTTACCAAAAGTAAAGCAATATAAAATCACTATGCTTTTTTGAAATAAATATGTAATTAATTTCCCATGACATAACTTTGAAAAATAACTCATAAGGGACAATATCCTTGGAGGAATTTTTTCTAAAATGATCCTTCCAACAAAATATCTTGAACTGTTTAAAAAATGGTACATGAAAAACTTCATTTGCTATTTAATACCACAAGATGTAACAAAAATAAATTCAAAAGATATGGAAATGAAAGCTGAAGCCTTCAGCTTTAAAATCATATTTTTATTGTAATTTTATCATAGTTCGTCTCGGAGTAAGACGGTTTTTTGTCCATCAGAGCGCATGTTTTTTTTTCACCATAGCAATCTGCCTGCTTAATATTATTTTTGAAAACATAACTCTTTTAAATTTCATTTTGTTGAGAAAACCATTGCTCTAATAGAAAATTTTTTAGAACATATTGTTTGTAAAAACTCATTATCTAACCAACAGCTTCCTATGATTGTCCATTGCTGAGTTATGGCGTTTTCTTGAAAAAATGCAAGATGATGGCCGTTTATTCAAAATTTAAGAGGGTTCCCCAAGGAGGATTTCTTGGGATTTTTCTGGGGAAATACAGGGGGACCTATATAGAAGGTATTTCAGAAAAAATTAGCTTTCTAATAATTAATTCCGTCTCGAGATAAATTAAAGTCGAAAATGCCTATAAGTACTATAAACAAACACGACAAAAAAAGTTCTGAAAAGAACTGATTTTTAAATACGAGGAAAACTTGCATAAATACTGAACAAATACGACAAAAAAAGTTCTGAAAAGAACAAATTTTTTTAAACACGAAAAATGGATATTACAAACAACTTTAGGTAATTCGTAAAGCAATGTGTTTTAAACGTTATACTGACATTGACAGAACTAAACTTCAAAATTTTTCGAAAAATTGTTTTATACACACTAGAATTTGTATTAATTTTGCTTTTAAGTCAACATAGTTGCCGCAATTTGCAAAACTCTCAGTGACGTCACAAAGAGTTTAAAAAAATTATTTTGGGCTTAATATACAAGTTAGAGCAAAAATTTTAATAAGTAACAGTTTTTTTTTTTAATTCTACCTATTATTACAAAAAAAAGTGGATTATTCGGTGGTAGTCCCATTCCTCAAAGAATTTTGTCTTAAAATACAGCGCAAGGATTTTTTTTTCAAAATGTACTAATTTAATTGAGTTTTGCACCTTTCTTATAGGCAACCCAATATACACATTTTAAAATTACATTGCGCATTTGTACTGATTCTAATTAAATTAATGCTCGAATACTATTGGTTACATTTAATAAAGAGGGGCGACAATCACCACAAAAGTTAATAAAAGACCGAGTTTCGCCATAAGTTGACTTTTTTATCACCAACTCAGATCTTCAATTTTTTGAAATTTAAGGGTTACTCTTGTTGAAAATCAACTTTGCTTTTTAAAATATTTTTTGATTGGAAGTTGTTCCTAATATTATTCTAAGTGTTCCTACCAAGTTGTTAATAAAAAAATTCATAAATAAGTGTAGAAAATGCAATTTACTAATTAATAATTATTTGTAAATTTTATACTTAAAATTTAATTTTAATGAATTGTAATAATTACTTGGTCTAAAAACTAAAATTGATTTATGCTTATGTACTTATTGTAAAGTGTATAATGTATTTATAAATTGCATTGTACTTAGAACTTAGATAAATAATTAACTTCTAAATAAAAACTTTTGAGTTAATTACATACTGCTATTACTTAATAAATGTATTGAAATTATCTATAGTGTGTTCTGTTCATCCACCTCAACAAACTGATTTAAAATTAAACCCCATTATACCTCAATTAACAAAAATAGTCAAATATGTAAATCTTATTTCATGCTGTGTAGGGTTAATTTATCAACATTTAAGGGCTGTTAATTAATCATTAAAGGTAAATAATTATTAATTATATAATAATTTTTAGAGGGGTAGTACAGATGTTGTAGATAGACGTTTATCAATCAAAATTTTATTATTTACCCCCTAATCAAAATTATAGCTAAATAAACAAATTACCAAATCTGCAAATTCTATTTCGGGCTATACAGGGTTTATTTATCAATATTTAAGGGATGTTAATCTATTATTAAAAGTAATTAACTATTCTCTACCGTTTACACTAATTAAATTAGTCAAAAGGGCTCTAATAAAGTTAAAAATGAAAAAAATAACTCTTATGGAATTTAACATGAACAATAAAATATCCGAAAATTTAGATTTTTGGAACTTCGTGACAGGATCACATGAGTTAAAGAAGATGTCATAATAATATAAAAATAAATCTATTAAATTTATTTAAAAGACCATTAAATACACGGCCTTATCTTCACATAATAGATAAGTTGATAAGCTTTCGATAAAAGCTTTCAGGTAAAGCTCTTTGCGAATTTAATTTAATATTTTTATTTTTAGTGATATCCTATATCACTTCTGCTCTCCTAATACATCAACTGGTTTATACACCGATTCTTAGTCAATTTAAACAAATTTGGACACATTTGGACATATTTTATGTCAAAATAATCTGATTTTTACACAAATATTTTATTTTGTCTCTCTATCTCTTCTGTATCAAAAGTTTAGTGTAAAAATCAACTTATTTTGACATAAAAAATGTCCAAATGTGTCTAAATTTCTTCAAATTTGCTAAGCATGAGTGTATAAACCAATTGATGTATTAGGAAAGCAGAAGTATTATAAGATATTATTAAAAATAAAAATATTAAATTAAAAGAGTTCTAAATGCAAGGCCTTATCTTCACATAACAAGATAAACTTTCGATAAAAGCTTTCAGGTAAAGCTCTTTGCGAATTTAATTTAATATTTTTATTTTTAGTGATATCCTATATCACTTCTGCTCTCCTAATACATCAACTGGTTTATACACCGATTCTTAGCCAATTTAAACAAATTTGGACACATTTGGACATATTTTATGTCAAAATAAGCTGATTTTTACACAAATATTTTATTTTGTCTCCCTATCTCTTCTATATCAAAAGTTTAGTGTAAAAATCAACTTATTTTGACATAAAAAATGTCCAAATGTGTCTAAATTTGTTAAAATTTGCTAAACATGAGTGTATAAACCAATTGATATATTAGGAGAGCAGAAGTATTATAAGATATTATTAAAAATAAAAATAGTAAATTAAAAGAGCAAATGCAAGGCCTTATCTCACATAACAAGATAAGCTTTCGATAAAAGCTTTCAGGTAAAGCTCTTTGCGAATTTAATTTAATATTTTTATTTTTAGTAATATCCTATAACTTCTGCTCTCCTAATACATCAACTGGTTTATACACCGATTCTTAGCCAATTTAAACAAATTTGGACACATTTGGACATATTTTATGTCAAAATAATCTGATTTTTACACAAATATTTTATTTTGTCTCTCTATCTCTTCTGTATCAAAAGTTTAGTGTAAAAATCAACTTATTTTGACATAAAAAATGTCCAAATGTGTCTAAATTTGTTAAAATTTGCTAAACATGAGTGTATAAACCAATTGATATATTAGGAGAGCAGAAGTATTATAAGATATTATTAAAAATAAAAATAGTAAATTAAAAGAGCAAATGCAAGGCCTTATCTTCACATAACAAGATAAGCTTTCGATAAAAGCTTTCAGGTAAAGCTCTTTGCGAATTTAATTTAATATTTTTATTTTTAGTAATATCCTATAACTTCTGCTCTCCTAATACATCAACTGGTTTATACACCGATTCTTAGCCAATTTAAACAAATTTGGACACATTTGGACATATTTTATGTCAAAATAATCTGATTTTTACACAAATATTTTATTTTGTCTCCCTATCTCTTCTATATCAAAAGTTTAGTGTACAAATCAACTTATTTTGACATAAAAAATGTCCAAATGTGTCTAAATTTGTTAAAATTTGCTAAACATGAGTGTATAAACCAATTGATATATTAGGAGAGCAGAAGTATTATAAGATATTATTAAAAATAAAAATAGTAAATTAAAAGAGCAAATGCAAGGTCTTATCTTCACATAACAAGATAAGCTTTCGATAAAAGCTTTCAGGTAAAGCTCTTTGGGAATTTTATTTAATATTTTTATTTTTAGTGATATCATATAAGCCTTCTGCTCTCCTAATACATCAACTGGTTTATACATCGATTCTTAGCAAATTTTGACCATTTTGGACATTTATTATGGCAAAATAAGCTGATTTTTACACTAAACTTTTCAATTAGAAAGGGTAGAGGGTTGATATAAAATATAGGGGTAGTCGAGACATTCTAGAAAAACGCCTATCAATCTAAATTCGATTAGCTACCCCCTAATCATAATTATAACTAAATAAACACAAATTACCAAATCTGCAAATTCTATTTCGAGCTGTACAGGGTTTATTTATCAATATTTAGGGGATGTTAATTAATTATTAGAAGTAATTAATGATTCTCTATCCTCTACAGTAATTAAATTGGTCAGAAGGTCTCTAATAAAGCTAAAAATGGCAAAAATAACTCTAATGGGATTTTAATATGGACAATTTAATATTTTGATTTTTGCGACTTCGTAACAGGATCACAGGAGTGCAAGAAGATGTCATAATAATATTAAAATAAATCCAAAATTTATTAAAAGAGCATTAATTGTAGGGCGTTAAGTTTACGTAACAAGATAAGCTTTTATGTAAAGCTCTTCACTATTGAATTTAAAATATTTTTAGAGATATTCCAAACTCTTTCTGCTATGATGTCACTTCTAATGGTTCACAGTTGATTCTTATCAAATTCTGCTATAAGGCTATTCTATTGTGAATAAGAACAAACTGGATATTAATTAAAAGATCTTTATTACTAAATAGATAATTTGTTATTTTTACATTGTTATAGACATTAAATAATACAACCGTAAATTAATTAACATTTATAATAAAATTCACAATAAATGAGAGCGTATAAAGAAAATCTTATATTAAAATTTGAACAACAAATATAAACATTGATTTGGTATACATTATAATGTGTTACAATCAAATAAAAAATAAAAAAATTTACAAATATTTTCATTTTAAAAAATGTATTTTTTACACTTAATATTGAAGTAAATGATTTAATATTCGGTAGACATACTTAGAACAATGCCAAGAACAATTTCTAATCAAAAAAAAATTAAAAAATCAAAGTTGATTTTCAACAAGAGTAACCCTTAAATTTCTAAAAATTGAAGATCTGAGTTGCTGATAAGAAAGTTAACTTATGGCGAAACTCGGCCTTTTATTAACTTTTGGAGGTGATTATCGCCCCTCTTTATTAAATTTAACCAATAGTATTCGAGCATTAATTTAATTCGAATCAGTACCAATGCGCAATGTAACTTTAAAATGTGCATCATGGGTTGCCTATATGACAGGTGCAAAGTTTAATTACATGGAATTTTGAAAGATTACATTGAAAGATAAAATTGTCGTTTATTGTAGATTGACGTTAACAAAATATTGTCCAAATTTTGTAATTAGCATAAATTATGATTTGGTGATCTGCTTAAATTATTATTTTTGTGCAGTCAAGTAGGTACTGAATCTAATAAATTAAGTAATTTCTTTAAACGAGTTTCATTGTTTTACTATAATAGTTATTAATTAATGGAATTATAATTTTACCTTTACCTCAACTACTCTACTTTACATTTACTGCTCAGTCTTCCAGTAGGAAATCGACAAACTTCAAACTTCTGCAGTAAGTTTCTGGATCAAAAATGGAACATTTCTCCTCTTGAAATCAGAATATTAAGGAACGCATTTCTAAAAAGTTATAGGCTCTCACAATTGAGGATTAAATGTGAACTTTGCCCCTTAAGGAGATAGAGCTAACTTCTAAACGCCTGAAACGCTAGTTTTATGCCAAACTAATTTAAATTCGAGGGGTGGATTTCAAGACTGACAAATTTTTAATTTTGATTCCAGAAATTAATTTTAAAATTTTTCAGTTTGCTCCAGGTTAAACCTGTTCGTTTAAACATGATTTACATCTATAATTTACTACAATTGAAAATAGGTAAAGAGAATAACATAGATAGAGTAATTAACAAGCAGTTACTAATTGTGTTTCAGAAATAACTATAAGTGGTTTAAAGAAAATCTCATGAAACTAAGTATGCAGAGAATTAAAAAAGTTTAAAAATGTCTTTTTTTCCAATGTTGCTAATAGCAAGCGCTTTCAAACAATTAGTATTTAAGAAATTTTAAGCTAATAGTAATTTTATAGTAGCTACTAGCCCATAAATTAACAAAAAAGTATACATGCTTTCTATATTTAGTTCAATTAACAAACAAAACCTGATGGATTATTGATGTTTCATTTCTTGATTTGACTGAACTGAAATGATAGGTAACGGCTTAAGAGTGCATTGTGTAATTGATAAATAAAATGTTTAACTCTACTTATTTTGGTCGATAGAATAACTACCTAAAGCAAGCACTCAAACTATTGCTATTGTTCTAAAACCTTAATGTATAAATCTTAGTAACAGATAATTTTTGCTTATTAAATGGAACATTTTATAAAACATTAATCACATCGTTTATTTTTGTTAAACATTTAAATGCAGTTTAGTCCTTAACGATCAACCTCAAAGAGACAACTTTGCCATCTATAATACAATCTCTAACAACCCAAAAAGTTAATAAAATACGAACATTTTTCTTACACTACTTTACAAATTAGTTAATTAACAAACAATCGGTTGAACGTTTTTTGGTTCATTTAACATAAATGAACTCTTCACTAAAGCAATTATTACAAGTTTTCAATGATATAGTACAGAACAACTAAACTTTCCATTTTACCATAAGTCAAATCTATTAATATCGATACAATTAAAATTACATTATTTAAAAACTAATTCAAAAATTTTAAGAAAATTGTAATTTTAGCTGTGTTCGCTTGTTTCAATAATTATTTTCACCATCAACTTGGAACCATATTTTTCGCAAGTTTAAAAATTGCTGTACGCTGGAATGATTTCTGAAAACAATAAACAAAATATTAGAATAATATTTTCAATGGATTATAGCTTAAGTAATAGAAACAGCAATTACTACACAAAAATTAAAAACATGAATATCTATGTAGACCTGACTTGCACATTAGGTACACTTATACCTCTTCAAAATTACTTTACTTTGTCTGGAGGTAGTACAACTAATATTAGTTTTGACAACATTTATCTACATACAAATATTTTTCAATGTAAATCCACTCATTCTAGGAAATTGCCTAATATTAATCTCTAAGGTACGTTTACATCTGAACACTTTAGTCTAGAGTCTAGATACTGAGTGTACCTATACATCGAGTGTCGATGTGTGTGCGGTCTTATAGAGCAGTGATGCGGTGGTCTAGCTAGACTGCATAAAGCTTGCCTTACATGACAGCTTCTTTTTCTAAGCCAATAGAAACCTTGCATTTCCAGCATCAGACGCTAGAAGTTGGTTCAAGTGCAACTTCTATTGGTTTGAAAAAAAAGAAGCTGGCTTCTAGAAGCTGTCATGTAAGGCAAGCTTAAGGGTCTATTTAATCGCAGTGATGACAGGTGTGTCCTGTGTCTGCGGCGTATAAAGTATTATGCATACCTGTAGTTTACTGGATCGGTTGACACCAACAGTTCTTAATTTAACATATTTGAGCATACATATAAAGAAATAGCACTCATCTGTCATCAGTTTTTGGCGAGCAATAGATAATTCGAGGTAAATAATTCCATGAGCAACAGTAATTAGTAATTCCATTACTAATCTTCAGTCCACTAGGCAGATGTTTTAAGTCTGGTTTTCACAACTCCGATTGTTATTAAATATTAGAACTCTGTGGAAATGGGATAGACATTTCTAACATTTACTCTGGGACAATCGTTCTATTGACCGCCATTTTTAATAAACAAATTTTTAATTTATTTTTATCTTATTAGGGGGCTCAACTTTGCAAATAAGCGCCCTAAATAACCACCTTATTTTTAGACACCCTATATAGATTTAAAAGCTATGCTAAGCCGATGAAATAATTTTAAGGTCGCTAAAATCAAATTTTATCAAAATCGGGTGGGGGGAACATACATCCATCCATACATCCGGATATTTTAGTTCAAAATGAACCCCAGAACGAAATCAAACGAATTTGGGGGGTGCCACTCTACATAATTATAGTACTTTAGTGTTATTTAGACACCTACATACCAAAAATCAACTACATGATTTGTTTTCTTAAAAAGTTTTTAATTTTTTAAGTCTTCAAAACTTTGGCTACCCGGATCGAATTAAACCCCCGGATCGAGATTAAACGAATTAGGTGATGGCACTGGAAGTTACAAGATTTATATTTCAATAGCAATTAAAAATTACAAACTGAAAACCAGAATGAAACTATAACAATATTCAAGTTTGAAAAATTACCTTTATTTACGTCCTCTGTTGTCCTTGTTCTTTCCATGTTCAGTAATTTTGCATTTGTCCATTGGATTAGTCTTCTAGGTTTTCCAGTTGATGTTTTTTTCTTCGCACTTATAGTTAGCTACTTCTTATGACATTTTTCGACCTTCCATTTTATACAGGTGTTCTCCCCCAGTTAACTTTTCGTGGAATATTATTTGATGTTCTACAGTTATAGTTCTTTTTTGTAGTCATCCATATTTTATTGCACTAGTCTACATTGTAGTCTTCAGTATTTTATACTTCCTTTAATTGTTTTTATCTAAAAGCACAAAGTCCAAACCTGTAAGACTCTTTAAACTAAACGTTTGAAACATTTGAAAAATTACCTTTATTTACATCCTCTTTTCTCCTTGTTCTTTCCATGTTCAGTCATTTTGCCTCTGTTCATTGGATTAGTCTTCTAGGTGTTCCAGTTGATGTTTTGTTCTTCGGACTTATAGTTAGCTACTTCTTATGACATTTTTCGGCCTTCAATTTTATACAGATGTTCTCCCCAGTTAACTTTTCGTGGAATATAATTTTATATTATTGTTCTACAGTTATAGTTCTTTTTTGTAGTCATCCATATTTTATTGCACTAGTCTACATTGTAGTCTTCAGTATTTTATACTTCCTTTAATTGTTTTTATCTAAAAGCACAAAGTCCAAACCTGTAAGACTCTTTAAACTAAACGTTTGAAACATTTGAAAAATTACCTTTATTTACATCCTCTTTTCTCCTTGTTCTTTCCATGTTCAGTAATTTTGCATTTGTCCATTGGATTAGTCTTCTAGGTTTTCCAGTTGATGTTTTTTTCTTCGCACTTATAGTTAGCTACTTCTTATGACATTTTTCTGCCTTCAGTTTTATACAGGTGTTCTCTCCAATTAACTCTTCGTGGAATATAATTTGATATTATTGTTTTACAGTTATAGTTCTTTTTGTAGTCATTCATATTTTATTGTACTTGTCTACATTGTAGTCCTCAGTAGTTTATACTTCCTTTAATTGTTTTTATCTAAAAGCACAAAGTCCAAACCTGTAAGATTCTTTAAACTAAACGTTTGAAACATTTGAAAAATTACCTTTAATTACATCCTCTTTTCTCCTTGTTCTTTCCATGTTCAGTCATTTTGCCTTTATCCATTGGATTAGTTTTCTAGGTGTTCCAGTTGATGTTATCTTCTTTGGACTTATATTTAGCTACTTCTTATGACATTTTTCGGCCTTCAATTTTATACAGGTGTTCTCCCCAGTTAACTTTTCGTGGAATATAATTTGATATTATTGTTCTACAGTTATAGTTCTTTTTTGTAATCATCCATATTTTATTGCACTAGTCTACATTGTAATCTTCAGTATTTTATACTTCCTTTAATTGTTTTTATCTAAAAGCACAAAATCCAGACTCCATTTGAAAAATTACCTTTATTTACGTCCTCTTTTCTCCTTGTTCTTGCCATGTTCAGTCATTTTGCCTCTGTCCATTGGGTTAGTCTTCTAGGTGTTCCAGTTGATGTTTTGTTATTCAGACTTATATTTAGCTACTTCTTATGTCATTTTTCTGCCTTCAATTTGTATGCAGATGTTCTCCCCAGATAACTTTAATTTGATATTTTTGATCTACAGTTATAGTTCTACGGGGTATTATTTTGTTTCAATTTCAATCTTGTCTTCTACACTTCCACAATCCTTACAGGCCACCATTACTTTCCAATAAGTTTGCTCTCTAGACTTCCAGCGTCCTAGCTACAATTCTGGAATAAGAATTATAATCAATAAATCCTTTTAGTAGTTAAAATATTTATGTACAAATATATTGACAACAGAATAAATAACTTATTTAAAAAGGGAATAAATTTACAATTTGGGCTTGTGTTTGGAATACAGAATATATTCTGAATTCTTGTTAGAGTATATTATGGAGTGATTAAAAATTTAAAATTTTTCTAATGGCATAATTGTAAAATTTTGAAAAGTATAAAGCATTTTCACATCATTGTAGTCGTTGTTTAAAGTTTGTTGTAATGCTACATTAGTATTTATCGCCAGTTTATTTTATTTCTCTCAATGGTACTGAGAACGGGGAATGAAAACAGTAGCTACTTTCACAATATTAAAAGCAATTACTGCCTCAATATAGCAATAGAAACAATAATCTCTTACCTTAGCCTAGCAGATCATGTTGCCAGTTATAAGGGTATTCCAGTTCCGCAATTCCATAATTTTTCCTTTTACTAATTTACTTTAACACTTCCATTTTACAAATTGAGTCTGAAATGATGTTTGAAGGTAAATACATATTATTTTCTGTATGATAAGTTTCATTTTGAAGTACCTCCATTCTTGTCGATAATTCAATATAATCTGAAGAACTATATGCGGAATAGCGTCTGTGATATTAGAATAAATGCTACCTAGAAAATTTTTGAGTAGGTAGAAAACTGTTAAAGCTTAGACAATGCTTACTTACCTACCTACAGTTGTCGATTGGTAGTTCAAAGTACAGTGGTACTAGTTACACAACTCACACGTTGTGGAGTAATTATTATGGTTTAGGAAGGATAAAGTACATATTCTCATTTAACAAATTGGCATCTCTGTTAAGTTACAGTAAAGTAAATAAGGCTCATGTTCTATTTGTCTTTGTTCAATTTCACATCAATTCATATCATTCAATACATTTTCTATGTTGCCCTGATTCTGTCTTCAGCGTTTCTGCTCATTGCCCATACTTCAGATCCCTATCCTAACAGTACCGTACTCTCAAAAAATATTTGATAAATGAACATACTCTTACCATTAGCATTATACAGCTCCATAACCAAAGTAGTGTGTACAAATAAAGAACTAATCCTACGTCTTCATCAACCACCATTCCAAGTTTTGTGATATATATTTTGTTAACAGTTTTTACTCTTTAATTTTTTTAAATCCCTCTACTCGGCTGTAAATAAATATCTGAAATATTAGTTTGATAATACCCAGAGGGCCTTAGATATGGTAGAAGTACATAAAAAGTAGATAAAAATTAACATCTTTTATTGTTCTTATTCGTCAATATCATAATAATCATGTTCACATCCAGATGGTTAGACACCGACACCAGCACCAAATTTACAATTTTTTATTTTATCTAAAAATTAGGCAATATGAAATTAACCATTATAAATAGAATCTCCATCAACATTTTTAACGACAAAAGGTGAATATTTACAAGTTGACAAAGGTAACGTTTAACACTTTTTTAAAATTTTTATAATTTACTTTGGTACAAAAAATATTGGTTCGACATTTCTTTAAAAACATTTCATACAATAAATTGTTAGATTTGCTCGATTTACAATTAGTGCAATAAGAAAATATTTCTCAATTATTATTTTTAAACATTTCGTTTATTAAATCTCACTCTCGTTTACTTCGGCTTCAGTAATTTCAACATCAAAACCTAATTCAAGCTCAGTGAGTTCAGTTGGGGGTTCTTCGTGCGAAGACGATCCAAACGGATCTTCGTAATTGTCGCTGAACTCACTCCAGAGCACGCTTCAGGTAGCCGTCGTTACTGCCCATCGTCTCGTATTGTATTGAGCTGCATAGTGACGTTGTAGTGGTCTTTGTGGACATTTATTTGATCTCGTACTATTATTGTGACACAGGGACCATCGAGTTAATGGTCTCAACGATGTTGTTTCAACGACACCTGAAGAGTTACTTGTGCTGTTACCTGTACAAGAGTAAAATGCGCAAGCTGTTATTTACGTGTATGAGTTCATTTTGTATAAATAAATAAACAATTAAAAATCAGAATAATATTTAAAAAAAATAATTAAATTTAAACCTCAACCATTAGTAATGGCAGCACCACATACACAGGCTTGCCTTCCGGTTTGGCTTGTGGCCTGCACAGGTCAAAACGGAGCGTTTGGACAGCGTTCAGGCCGCCTGCACTGGCCAAAACGAAAGGCAAGGCCCGTGTGTGTGGATGAGCCTTAAAAGGTTTGGGTTTGAAGTATTAAAATAAACACTGTAAAAGAATATTACAGAAGAAAAAGTTAGGTAAATTAGATATAACTAAAGGATATAATAATCATCGGTAGTACGTGTGGGAAAGTAAGGTGGATGTCAAGCAGAGCATAAAATAAAATTGTTGGTAAACTCACCAGTTCCAGCGCTTCTATACTGTTTACTTGTGACAGTATAATGTCTTAACAATAGTCGAGGGAGTTCTCGATTAAACGCTAAATATATCCATGGATTGACACAGCTATTTAAGCTGTATAAAAGTGTAAGGATGGTAAAAGCTGGACCTGTAACAAAAGTTTAAGTTATAAATTGGTATAACGATCTGTATTAAATTACTAAAATTTTTGTTGAGTACATAAAAAATGAATCGGAGAAGAAAATTTTAATAAGAAAAGTTTTATGAAACTTTTTGGGAAATCAAAATAAGATTTTTAGGCTTCAAGTTTCTAAACATATTGGAAGCTAGCATCTTTTACAGGTGCATTGGGATATAAGTAGGTAAATTGCAACATTTTGGTTTCAGAAGGATTTAAATTCAAAAGAATTTTAATGTAAGCGTTATAGTCGAGTGAGGGTAATAAAGCCCAGTTGGAGTGTATCAATAGCAATACCCACGTTAAATGAGGTAGGGTATCCTCACTTTCACCTACTCATCACTCATTGTAAAAAGTAAAAGCCATTATTTGGCCAAACTGTATTCTATCTGCAAGCATTTCCAGTTACCAGCCAGTTGAAGAATGAATGTCGATGTTTATTATGATAAACGACGTTTACAAAATAAATTATTTTCTGATTTCTGGATTTTACTTGTCAATCCCTTGCAAGTCCGCTTTGTTGTCAAATTTTAACAACTTTCAAGTACTTACTTAAAGAATCAAAGCCATAAAAGCCATTTATCTATTTTTGAACTATACTTGAGAGACCCTAGTCAAATAAAGTTCAAGAGTACTTCCTCGCATACTAATGGACCGATATGAATGACCTACTAGTTGCATGGGTAATTTCATTGTACAAAAGATTTACACTTGGCTCTAATGTTGGTTAGAAGAACGATTTAAATAAATTAATTAATATCAAGCTCGTTAAAAAATGAAGAGGGTTAATTAAAAATAACGAACATTTCTAAAAACAAAAAACACCTTAATCACTAACTAATTATTAAGAATTTTTCACGTTGAGCTCCTAAATTTATGTTAAGCACATAGCAACTTTTTAATTAGAAGAAAATCTATACGAGTATAAAGTAAGTACCAAAAATGCCTTTAAAAATTTGTTTAATTTAATTTTTTAGGTAGATCTATAAACTCTGCTGTGGCCATAACAAGACTTTTTCGTACGTATTAAAGCTAATTTTACAAGGTTTGAAAATGTTCAAAAAGACACAGGTCGACGCTAAAACAATTTTGCTATTTTTGTAATTTCCACTCCAAAAATCATGTTCGGAACCTTACCCTCAACCGTTCCGTGGAATAATATATTATTACTGGACGACATAGATCTAAAGGTAGATTTTCTCAATAAAAATATTTTAGAGATCTTTAATTTTCACGTTCCATTAAAAACTGTTAAAATCGTACATAAAAAAATGCCATGGATTACTGATAATGTTAAATTAATGATGAAATTAAGAGATGATGCGTATAAGAAATTCAAGCGAAGCAATATTCTTGAACATTGGAACTATTATAAATCTCTTCGAAATCTCACTACACAGTACACAGTACACAAGCAATTAAAAATGAGAAACTTGCTTATTTCAATCATATTGCCGCTAGTAAGGATTCTAAACATCTTTGGCGCGAACTCAAGTCACTCGGGCTTGGTAAACCTAAGAGTTCCACTATTCCTGCTCATTTGAGTAACCCTGAGCTAATTAATAACTACTTTATTGATAGTATACCTACATCACACGTAGATAATTCTAGAATGTTAAATTATTACAACACTAACAAACTCAATAATGATTCTGAGAGTTTTGTCTTTAGAACGGTCGACACTTCCGATATATTCAGAATTATTGATGACATCAAGAGCAAATCTCAGGGTGTAGATGGTGTTAATATTGATCTTATAAAACTCTGTTGTCCTATCATTTTACCTTACCTAACTCATGTCATTAATCACTGCCTTTTACGAAGTACATTTCCTAAAGTTTGGAAGATGGCATCGGTGATCCCTCTGCCGAAGAAGGGCAGTGTTAACACTCTCAAAGATATAAGGCCTATCAGCTTATTACCGGTCCTCTCAAAGGTCTTGGAAAAAGTTATGCACTCCCAGATACGGGTATTCTTGGACGAAAACAACATTCTACCAGATAACCAGTCTGGCTTCCGCAGTGGGTACAGTTGTACGACTGCTTTAACCCGAATAACTGACGACATTTTGGAGGCTCGCGATGATTCTAACAGGGTTACAGTACTAGCACTACTCGATTTTAGTAGAGCTTTCGATACAATTAATCACGAAATGCTTCTAGCTGTTTTAAGATATATTGGTTTTGGGCCGACTGCATTAATTTTATTAAGTGATTATCTGCGGGATAGGCTCCAGAGAGTCCAGCTTGCTGAGGGATTTTCCCGGTTTAGACTGGTAACTACGGGCGTTCCTCAGGGTTCCATATTGGGCCCACAGTTGTTCGCGTTGTATACTTCTAGTTTTTGTAAGCATATCCGTAAATGCTCTGCCCATATGTTCGCCGACGATACACAGCTGTACTACTCGTTCCATCTGAGAGAGTCTGTCCAGGCAGTGGCGGACATTAACAGCGATCTTTTAGTTATCTACGGCCTGGCCACCTCACATTCACTCGTGATCAATGCTGCGAAATCTAAGATTCTTCTGTTTGGTAGTCAAAGAGGTGTGTCTGAGCTGCGCAATCTGGCGAATTTCAGAGTTGGTAATGATACAATTCCCGTTGTTGAGGAAGCCAGGAACTTGGGTCTAATTATGGATGGCAGTTTCAGGTATCAAACACAAATAACAAATTATATTAAGAAAGCGTACATGAACCTGAAACTGATCTATCCACACAGACATTCTTTGAGTGTGCGACTGAAGACCTTGCTCTGTGACTCGTTGGTACTGTCTCACTTCTCATATTGCTCTCAGATCTACGGCGCCTCCATTACTCAGGATTGCTCTAGGAGAATTCAAAGGGTGCAAAACTCATGTCTGCGGTTCATGTTTGGAATTAGAAAGTATGATAGAATCTCATATAGGCTTGCACATGTAGGTTGGCTTAACATGCATAATAGGCGCCGTTTACACTTTGCGGTGTTCTGTCATCGAATTATTACAAACCAAAGGCCTCCATACTTGTTCCGTGCAATTAAATTTCGCACAGATGTACACACATTGAATCTAAGGTTCAGGGGATTAATCACGCCACCAATTCACAGGACCTCTTTGTTTGAGAGAAGCTTTGCCTACCAGGTCTCGAAGGTTTTTAACGATGTTCCAAATTGTTTTAAGCAGCTATCACCTAGGCTGTTTCGTCGCGAATACAGGCGTCATCTACTTAGCGGTCAGCACGCGTAACTTGGAATTGTCAATACACACATATGCCTTGGGTATGGCGAGTGATGCCACAGGGGTGTATCGATTGTTTATTTTAGTTTATCGATTGTTTATCTTTGTTTTTTGGTTGTTGTTGTAAAGAGCGAACATAACAGAATACTTAGTTTAGGTTTAGGTTTAGGCATTTCTGTTTAGAGTGTTATTTTATTTTTAGTCTATGGTATCGGTGGAAGAGCAAGGGGCGTCTTTGAACGCCCATTTGAACCGACACCATGTGATTTCCTTTTGTTGAGATTTGTGGAGCTATGTTTTGAATTTGTAAGTTTGTAACATTTGGAAATAAACTTATTATTATTATTATTATTATTATTATATATGTACTCTCAACACATACAAGTGTTTGGTATCACCTGATAGCTAATTCTACGAGCTTTCAAAATATTCAAAAATATACAGAGTGTTCCACAAAACTTTAAGTATTCTCTAATGTTCAGTTTATCTGTAAGAAATTTTAAATCTGAAAGCGTGGTTTCTGTTTCTGCTCATGCTATAAAAACATGGGGACTACGTAACTTTGAAAAAATAGAATTTGCTACATCAGATCGAAAGAGAACAAGAGAACAGTCTTAACAGTAAAACCACATTACGCTTCAGTCCACTGCTCCTTGGCAATTGTATAATGGTGTGAATAAATAAATGGCTTAAGTGTAGCTAACACAAGTAGTTAACTAGTGTTATTTGGGGAAGGGGTCCGTGGTTGGAGAAAATACAGATGATCATGAGAAAGTTAGAGATGTTGAATTTGTACAAAATCGATCCGATAGTTTAGGAGCTACACTAAATCACAGGCAGACATAGGAGACCCAGATATTTTGCTAAACTAACCTCTTTGGTGTCTAGGGTGATAAGAAGTCAAGATTGGGGTTAGACTGAAGCCACCGTCCACCACCAACTGCTAACTAAAATTTAAAGTCAACTATTCAAACGTTCACAGTTTGATGATTGTGACAACCGCAATTAGACGACTTGCGTTGAAAGTTGAGTTGGTGGTAGTGGTCGTGGTGGTCCAGTAATACAGTACTGCTACTGAATACGGAGCAATAGGTTCTGGATTCGAATTCCGACTCGGGCCTGTCATATTAAACTAGCTTTTCGACCTCAAAGTACACTCAGCCTTTGAAATTGAGCATACGAGTAAATAACCTGTGGTAATAATAGGGCATAGTGCTTACCACACTACCTCGTAATATATAGTTAGTAGTAGCGATCGTACTCGCTATCCCTTAAGGCGATGAAAAACGCTTATAAAAAGGCACATTATTATGATGTGGCCTGCCATGTTAAACTGGCTTTTCGACCTTGGAGTGCACTCAGCCCTTAAATCGAGTACAAGGGTACAAAACCTTTGGTAATAATAGGGCGTAGTGCTTGCCACACTATTAAACCATTTTTAGAATTTTCGCAAATATGTGACAGACGTTGTTATGATCAAAATTTAAAGATGTTACATGAAAATTAATCATTGACTGACATTTGGAAGCATCTTAAGAATTAGAGACACAAAATCCTAAACCAAGCTTATAAAACTAAAAATAATCAACCGGTTGAGTATAATGGACGGTCTTGAAGTGATTAGTGTTGAGCGAACTAGACTCGATAATTCCATTCATTCAATATAAAACGAAATTGGAGTCTTAACGTTCTTACCGTTTCAGAAGCGTCGAAGACCAATTTTTTTATACAACCTAGTAATAAGTTGTTATTTTATTTGTTAATGTCTAGGTCTAGCTAACCCCTAAATTGTTAGCAAACCATATACAAAGAGGCTATTATTGTAATATTATTTTAATAATTTAAGAGATTCAGCTATTACGAAATTGGAAATTAACAGCAATACCAGGATTATGGCTTACGTTTACAATAGTTTTGTAGCTTGTTGGCATAATAAGTTTCCATTATGGGAAGAAATAAATTGGAAGTATAATTGTAATTTGAAGCTACCACTAGCTACCACTATTGGATAATAAATTTATAAATATTATACTATTAAAAAGCCACGTGCATGCAATATTTGTATGCACCAATTTAATTAATACCATTTAAATGTAGAAAGCAAATACAGTATGATAAAATGGAACATTCATACTCGTATAGATTTTGTCGTAACATCGCAGTTGAAACAAGTAAACGCCTGTACGTGACACAAAAATGTCACTGAAAGCGCTCCGAATAATAAATGGGTAGAGATTTGTAGAAATTTCCATAAAATTAAATGTAGGCATTTGGGATATAACGTTATAAGATACATTGTTCGATGGGAAAAGCTAAGTGTATTGCACTTATGAAATTTTCTATTTATAGCCTTTTCCTTTACGACAAAAGATAAATTATACAAACAAAATTTCAAATGTAAACCACAAATTTTCTGATTACCAATTTTGAGATTAGTAGTCGAAAGCCTGTTAATGGATAAGTTGAGTTTCAATATAGGTAACTAAAATTGTTCGTTATTTAATAGTTTAATTGTTTTATGGAATATTTTATATTGGCATTTTTTCTTGAATTTAGAAAAAGCCCGAAAAATGAACGTGTGGTTTGAAATGAAACAGGTCAATATCTCTCTAAGGGGATGAACAGTGTTGTTAGGGCGGCTAGAGGAGCACGATGTCTAAATATCTAACTGATCCAGTAACAGAGATATTGTTGCCCCTATGTCTTAGCCTAGTGTGGCATAATGGGCGATCTCATACTGGCTCAAGTGGTACACTTGCCTCTGTGGATGTGAATGTGCCTGGTTCTGAACCTTCTAAAGCTTTCGTTCTTGGAAATCAATGTCAAAAGCTCTAGGTTTCCCAATGTTTCTACGTTAGCTCCAGTGAGAATTTATGAGATGAAAGAGGTCGATTTCTCTCTAAGATGATGAACAGTGTTGTTAGGGAGCTAGAAGAGTACGATTTATAAATATCTAACTGATCCAGTAACAGAGATACTGTTGCCCCTAGATCTTAGCCTAGTGTGGCCTAATGGGTGATCTCATACTGGCTCACGTGGTACACTTGCCTCTGTGGATGTGAATGTGCCTGGTTCTTAACCTTCTAAAGCTTTCTTCTAAAAAATCAAAGTCAAAAGCTCTAAGTCTCCCAATGTTTCTAGGTTAGCTACACTGAGATTATATGAGATGAAAGAGGTCGATTTCTCTCTAATAGGATGAACAGTGTTGTTAGGCAACTAGAAGAGTACGATTTATAAATATTTAACTGATCCAGTAACAGAGATATTGTTGCCCCTAGATCTTAGCCTAGTGTGGCCTAATGGGTGATCTCATACTGGCTCAAGTGATTCACTTGCTTCTGTAGATGTGAATGTGCCTGGTTCTGAACCTTCTAAAGCTTTCGTTATTGGAAATCAACGTCAAAAGCTCTAGGTCTCCCATTGTTTATACGTTAGCTCCAATGAAAATAAATATCTAACTGATCCAGTATCAGAGATATTGTTGCCCCTATGTCTTAGCCTAGTGTGGCCTAATGGGTGATCTCATACTGGTTCAAGTGATTCACTTGCTCCTGTGGATGTGAATGTGCCTGGTTCTGAACCTTCTAAAGCTTTCGTTCTTGGAAATCAACGTCCAAAGCTCTAGGTCTGCCAATGTTTCTACGTTAGCTCCAATGAGAATATATAAGATGAAAGAGGTCAATATCTCTCTAAGGGGATGAACACATGAACAGTGTTGTTAGGGTGCCAGAAGGGTACGAATTTTAAATATCTAACTGATCCAGTAACAGACATATTGTTGCCTCTAGATCTTAGCCTAGTGTGGCCTGATGGGTGATCTCATACTGGTCTCAAGTTTTATTTTGTACCGCCATATTTTCTTCTATTGAAGTTTTTTTTATTCTAGTAACATTAAATATTTATTTCGTTCAAGAAATAATTTAAAAGGAAGCTGAGTTTTACTGTTAATTCATCATCTCAATCCGAGCCTCATTCCTAGTTTTAAATCTTTTACAAGAAAAAATAAAAGATTTATGGTTTAAAGCACTTTTAAATGCTAATTCTCAAAAATTTGTTCTGATTTGAATATTGAATTTTACATAAGATATTGTTTTTTTTTGTAAGGAATTTTTATTTTATACTCGTATACATACGATAATATCCTGTTTCAGCTATATATTTTCTAATTTGAAATTCAATTCACGTTCTCTTATATTATCCTAAGTGAAAAGTCAAACTTAGTAAAACGTAATCCTGAATTTCCTCCACAAGTAATTTTGCTTTGTTAAAATTGTGCGAAGCTTAACGCAAAAGTCGAAAGTGTTAAAACAGAGTTATGTACAACAGTACAACAAAGTAGAATTTTCAGTTTACTACAAAACTAAGAAACTAACTTCTAAGAATTGAGACATAGGAGAAGATTTTACAAAGAATCGTTACGTCTGGCTTCCAACTCTCTAGGAATAGACTAGAATAGAATAGAATTGACAATATCAAATTAACTGACAGATATTAACAATATCGATAGATGTAGTAGAAAGAGAAGAACAAAGAAAAACATGATTATGGTTAACCTCTTGTATATATTTCTACATGTTCAATTTTTGTACGCGACAGCAACGTTTTGACAGTTACAAAATGATGCATAACAACTCTAGTGATGTCTATGCTTCTTTATATGAGACAATTCATGCGTTCTACTAGAACTTCATCGCCCCAATCCTTGATATTATAAGAATTAAGTCTCTTGAGAACATTACGTAATTTTCTTTCGATTATACTAACTATGAGGTTTTTTCTCACAAATAAAGTTAATCTTGCAGTATAGCATTACTGTTTCTACGGTTCGCCTTAAGTGGGGAGGCTTCAAAAAATCTCGTACATACATAAATTTCCATTATATAAAATAATACTTATACACTAGCTCCACTTGGGTTTTTTCCTGGAGATTCAGACTTTTCTATAGGAATCTTCAGAGTATGATTCACCCTGGTACTAAATATCAAGTTGCTGCAATGCCTAGAACTGCTTCATTAATTCATGTTATGTAAAGGGGTAAGTAACGTGAAATCCAGCATTTCTAGTCATCATAGCAACTTTATTGTTTGATACCAGAGAGTATCATACGATCATACCTTAAGAACAGACTTTACTTCATAGAGATGCACTTAGCAACTTATTGGTGAGAAACAGGGAAAACAACACTCTCATACTCTCAATTATACTTTTTATTCCCTTTGATCTTTAAAACACTGGCTCTATTGCTAAAAAAAATACATTAAAGGCAAAGTTAGAACTTAGATTCTGGTGGTTTTTGAATTTGAAAGGTTTAAGTAATAAAATCAGCAAGTAAAACATATTTTTAAAATTTTGGCGATAGAGCTACTGGTTTTAAAGATCGCCGGGAATAAAACGATGTCTGCATACCATTTTATGGAAAAATGCCACCCTTAAGATTCCTAGAAAAGTCTAAATTTTTCAATACACTTTCATGAGGCGTGAGCCCCCGCATCTACTCGGTACTCCGGTATTAAATTTAAATGTTAGGTAACGGGATAAGTAACATTAGTTAATGAAGCAATTTTCGGCATCCTATAAGAACTTGAAATTTGAAGTTTACTAGAAACGTCTTTAATTTCCCGAGAAACTTTAGTTTAGTAGTTTAGTAAGTCACCACCTCCATTCAGTCCCCGTGGTGAATTTTAGAACATGCAAGACTTTTCTTTTAAATGAATGGGCTTATTTCCGCCTTTTTTGGGGATTGTAGGGTACGATATACTTACTAGGATAGATAAATAATTAAGACTATTGTAAATGTATAAAACATTAAATAAAATACAGAGTAAATGACGACATTTTCTCAACAGAATTAATTCGGATAATTTACAAAATTGGATCTTAGAGAGGACACTTGTTAAATATTTATAAATTTCTATAGTTAAATGACACCCCACATGACCCAGTGGCCTTTAAAGTGAGCTAAATATTTAGATGGAAACGTTAAAATGAAATTTAAATAATTTTCTCAATGTCAAGCACGTAAATGTAGCTAATTTCCATTTAAAAAATATGAATTTTCCCTTAAAAGACGAGAAAATTATTAACTGAGAATTAATTAGTAAATTGTTTCCTCCGTGATTATAAGCTATCATGAAACTATCGCTTTAGTTAGACTCAACTAATCAGCTTTAAACACAACAGCCTGCATTGTTAATATTGAAAATTTTATCGTCAGTTCATCGTTCACATTTTATCCAAAACAACGCTTTCCACAATTCGATTATTGCGATATTGACGACAACGTCAAAGTTTTCTTATATACCTAGATCTAACAGCAGTAGTTTAGAATGTTAATTTCTTCCTCTTTATTCAGATTTATACAAATATATTCAAGTTTTGACACTAAAACTGCAATGTGGTTTCATATCACTTGAACTAATGAGAATACTGAACCTAAAATTTAACCCAAAGTAATATCCATGTTATTTTAAGGCAAATATTTTTAATTCCACTCTTTAAATAATATTAGTTTTGTGAAACAAACAAAGCGCTGTTATTAGCAAGTAAGTATAATATAAAAAAAAACTTACCATCAAAGAAAGGATCTTCATATGCTTTTGGATCCCAAGTTGCCCAAAGTTGTGCGGAAATGAATGGAGTGGAACAAACAACATACATAACAATAACAGCAACAGTTTGTTTAACTGTGTTGATTTTAGCTCGAGATATCAAAGGAGCTCGTCTTAATGGAACTGATTTTGGAACAGGATTTTGTCTTTGACGACTTCCTAATTCCATTGCTGAACTTTTCCATATTTCGCGACAGATGCTCGTATAAGTTATAATTAATACTAACAAGGGTATAATGAATACCGAAATTCCATACCTAGAAATAAATTGAGACATTAATTACTGTACCTACTACCTATAATAGCTAATATAAATTATATTGTTTTGAATCGGTTGTGCTGTTAGAGCTTAATGTTATAGTTATACATCGCTATTCTCTAAATTACCATTTTAATCTAAATAAATAGTTTCAAATAGTTTCTACACCACTGAACATAATAATATTACTTTGTATGCGTGAAATATGCCCTTTTAACTTCGAATAGAGTATTATACCAATAAGGCGTATATTTTATTTTGTTAAGCATTATTAAGTAATTACAGTGGTATAATATCACATCAGAAAGCTCTTGTACAAGTACTAGTACCTACCAACTAGTGAATACAGGAAAGTCTCCACAGGCTAATTAGTTACCCACCTATACTCCTCATTATCTGCGGAACTACCCATTCAACTAGCCTGTAGGTGAGTAGTTCGAAGGCTAAAGAGAGTAGGTTTGGAGTAATCAGTGCGGTCGCAGTAATAATGCTATAGCACGTATTAGGTAATTGCGGCCTCTGTGGCTTAAAAGTTGTGTCAGGCCGCTGCATTACACGTGAAATCAAGTTAAGCACTCCTTCAAATGTGCAGCTGCTAAACAAAAGCATAACCATTACTATTGATGATTCTCTTATGAAAGCTCCTTCAAAAGAGAGACGTATGTTCTCCTTTCATTAATCTGCTTTCTTACCATTGTAAGACAGCTTGACCAGAATCTTTTAAGACGATTTCAAAAGTAATAAAATAAAGTTTTTGAAAAGATTCATTCTCTTTCAACGGTGATCGTTTACTACTCAGGATATGATTTTTAGAGCTCTCAGAGGCTCCTAATCGCAATTTAGAGCCTTAAAATAACCTTAAAGAGCCATGTAGTATTACATATGCTTCTAAAAGATTATTTTAAGGGTCTAACTAGACCTAGGAAGTCAATTAATAAGTGTTTAGATGGTTCAAAAAAATTATTGCTAGGCCCTAAATTGTCTAAAATGGTCATGTTAAGACTTTATAAGGTTATTTATGCACAAATAACTATTTAGTTACTCGAAAAGACACTCTAGAACCCTTAAATGGTCATTTGCAAACTAAGAATAAACCCTTACAAACAGTCCGGGTATGATTTTTAGAGCTTTCAGAGGCTCCCAATCGCTAATAAGGTCTAGGATCTCGTGATACAACTGAGACTGGCAAAGAAAAACACTTTTGAATTTCGATACGTATTTACTCCGAGAGTATGCTTCTTAGACTACCTGTACCTACTTTTAGAGCTACCCCGAGTAAAATGTTGCAACGGTCAGTGGCGCGTTTCAAATTATTGCTAAACATAGAGAAACACGTTGCAATTAGCAAAAACTTTCTCAAGATGTTGCAAGAAAAACAATAATTAGCATTTCCCTTTTTCTTGTACAACCTCGTAATGTTAAATTTTATGTATAGAAAATGTTAAAATAACTCTTTGTACCTAACTTGAAAAACTTGCTTGTAATAGCAAACCCATCAGTTCGTTAATGAAGAACTTAGTTTTTAAGAAACAAGCGGCAACTTGTGTTTTTCTTATGATGGCCACTCTAGCATAGCAGCATAGCTAATGCCATTTTTAAGTAGAATTAACCTTATTTTCAATGAGTAATGGGTAAATGTTAAAAGTAAATACAGGGTTTGTATAAAAAGTATCGGAAATAGTTTCGGAAAAACAGATTTATTTCAGATACTGCTAAAAAACTTTAAGATTCTTCATACATCCCTTGAGTGTCGCCACAGTTTTTCCAGCGGCTTTTCCACGACTGGAAGGATCCCTGATAGGCGGATTCCGGAAGGTCCTTAAGGGTAACGGCACTTGGTCCTATGGTCGCGTCCTTTGAGGGAGGATTTCACTTTTGGGAATAGAAAAAAGTTTGCTGGGGCCAAATCGGGACTGTAAAGGGGTTGGGGAATTGTCGCGACGCCATTTTGCGTCAGGTAGTCGGTCACCTTGGAGCAGGTGTGGTTGGGTGCATTGTCGTGATGCTATTTCGTAATATATCGCTAAATTTTCAGTGATAATGGTGTGCACTGTCATCTTATCAATTAACCGATCTTCTGAATTTAGCACTTCACGCATACGTTGCACGTTGTCGTCGGTTCTTGACGTCGACGGCCGTCCAGCGTGGGGCTCGTTTTCTACAGTCTCTCGACCATCTTTGAAGAGCTCGTGCCACTTGAAAACTGCAGTTTTTGACATATTGTAGTCCTTGACCATTTGGCGAATCATACCCAACGTCTCCGTACCAGATTTCCCCAGTCCAACACAAAATTTGATAGCGTACCAATCGTTCGCTGCATTTTTAGCTTGCACCTAGTCACTCGACAGGGCTTCACTAAAAACTAGACCTGAACAAATGCTCGCAGGCGACTGACGCTTGACGCGTTTTGAATGTCAGACCCCCCACCACCAAGCCCGCTGCGACATACAGTCACGTCAGGATAAAGTTGTTCCTGATACTTTTTATAGAAACCCTGTATACACTGCGAGAAATTAGTAGGAATCATTGAAATAATTTCTTTCTCGATAGGAATATCACAAAACGGTTGGACACGTCAAAGTTATTTACTTAAAAACAAACATTTTTCTATAATTTTCGTTATTCTACCCCCTACCAGTTTCGAGCAGTGACGTCATCAATAAGTTTTTTACATTCCGATACCCAAGGTATTTAAATTGTAACTCCATATTTTAACGATATTTGGTTATCTTTCTTGGCATCAATCTTAAATCAAGACAGCATCATTTTTCCACTAAAAATTATATTATTTTGATAAAATTTTATTGTATTTCAATAAGTAAATCTAATTTAACATTAAAGAACAGCTATAACATCAAATAGCTTGTTTGTATGACATCTATTCCGTCATATTCTAAGCTAGTGCATCTGCAGAATCGAGAGTGATACGCCCTTAGCAGACAATTTGTATAATATTACAGTTTCAAAAATTACAAAAGCTGACAAGTGTTACCATCGATGCTTCTGAACATCTTTCTTTTCTCTAGTGTAAACTGAAACTGTCGCTTATAGAAGAAGCTAAAACTAAATAATGAAAAGTAGAAATCGATGGAGAGTACATGAAAGATAAATGGACAAATTAAAAGAGAAGCTAAAGAAGGAGTAATGGCTAATGGGTCGTCACTGATCTTAGGACTTTACCCCATTTATCCAACGTGCCAGAATTTCTGTTATAAACATTAGGTACATATCATTTTCAATTAATATCTTTCTATGACCCACAAATAGGTATAATAAACAAATTAAAAAAACATGCAGAATTATAACAAATGCTTACAAAAATAACCAAATACTCGAACAATAATAATGATAATTTAAATGTAAATTTGCACGTTTCCGCAATAGAAATGATGATTTTAATTAAAACAAGAATATTATAAAATTATAACCACTCTATTAAATTTAATGCTATAGTTAGTAATATTTATTTGAAAATAAGATTAGTCTCAGATTATTTGTCCAATCTAGTTCTTTACAATTACTCCCTACGCTGAAGAATACGAACGGAAGTTAACTGCTTGAGTAACCATTCTATTTCTTGAGGCAATGACAAACCACTGAGACTACACTGCTATAGTGCTTGCAATATAAGCGTTCCGAAAAAGGCTTAAAAAGTCAAAGATATAAACCAACAGGGGAGGGGGTAAGTAACATCCGGTTTGTCTAATTCTCTCTTTCTTAAACTTTTGTATATACCTGTCTTTATTTGCTTTTAAACATAATATTTAACAATAGTAAGTATGGTCTGCAGTTCTCAAACTGTTCTGTATTAGAATTATTAAAACAGTTTAAATTGAGAAGAGTAATTTATTAAAAACGTACTTAATATTTTAAATTTTTTTAATTCATTAAAAAAGTATTTAATTCATTATTTTTTGTTACCTTAAAATGTTTTAATTTTAATCCTGCCAGCGCACAGTTTGAGAACTGCAGATCATATTTACCTGTTAAATTTTAGGTTTGAATACAAATAAAGACAACTATATACAAAAGTTTAAGAAAGAGAGAATTAGACAAACCGGGTGTTACTTACGGGGTTGGTTTATATCTTTGACTTTTTAAGCCTTTTTCGGAACGCTTTGATAGCCTGGGCTATCAAAACCTTACTTCCATACAAATCGCCAAGCGTAAACGGTGTTTTCCAGCTCAACTGTAGTGGGGCCTGGAAGACCTGCTCCAACACCTCTTGCGAATCTATAGGGCATTCATGGCATATCAGTACATCCCTACAGAGTGGAGAAAGGCAAAAGCAATCTTTATTCCAAAACCAGCCAAAAGTGATTACTCACTGACGAAATCATAGAGACCAATCGAGTCAACATGCCTATACAGGGTGGTCACTTTTATCTTGCACACTATGGGCATCTCCTAAACGGTAAGAGTTACGAGATCGGTTAAATTAGAGAAAAGTTGCACAATTTCATGTCCTATTAGAAATAGAAAAGAAAATTACGATAGCTTGTTTGGTTTCTAAAATATCCTGAAAAAACTGAAAACTTGCATTTTCTTGTTTATCACATAACTCTCTTATTATTTATGGCATTGATATGAAATTTGGTAGGTTTACATAACTTGATACGAACTACAAATTAAACGCATGAAACTTTTTCTAAGCCTACTAGATGTCTGTGTTTTAATAGTCAACTTTTGATTTTCTTATGAACGCCATGTTGAATTTTGGCATAAATAAATTGTATTTTTTATTCTGATTTCAACGATGTGTAATAATCTATATTAAAAAAGAAAGATGGCGGCACACTCCACATTGCTTTTATTAAATCTAGTAGCCATGAAAAAAACACTGATAGAATTTAAAATGACAACTCGGGATAGCTTTTGTTTCAAAAAGTTTTGTTATATTTCAATTGTTTTTTCATGGCTAATACTTGATTTAATAAAAGTAATATGGAGTGTGCCGCCATTTTTGGTAAAACATAGAAAATTACACATCGCTGAAATGAGAATAAAATCTCCAATTTATTTATATCAAAATTCAACATGGCGCTCATAAGAAAATCAAAAGTTGTCTATTAAAACACAGACATCTAGTAGGTTTAGAAAAAGTTTTATATGTTTAATTCGTAGCTCGTGTCAAGTTATGTAAACCTACCAAATTTCATATCAATGCCTTAAATAATAAAAGAGTTATGTAATTAACAAGAAAATGCAAGTTTTCAGTTTTTTCAGGATATTTCAGAAACCGAGCAAGCTATCGCAATTTTCTTTTTTATTTCTTATAGGACCTAAAATTGTACAACTTTTCTCTAATTTAACCGATCTCGTAACTCTTACCGTTTTGGAGATGCCCATAGTGTGCAAGATAAAAGTGACCACCCTGTATATCGGGGAGATCAACCCAAACGGCGCTGCACAAAGTTGTAATCCGTACATAGAGATCGCTGAATTACAACGAATTCACCCTGGGGGCTTTCCTTGATATCGAAGGCGCTTTTGACAAAGCGACCTACGAAAGTATGAACACTGCCCTTCACGTGCATGAGATTCCATCTACCATAATAGGATGGGTTACATAAATGCTACAATGGCGTGTAATACAAGTAAATGTAGATGACACTACCAACCACTAAGTGTATTGTTACTAGAGGCTGTCCTCAAGGCGGAGTACTCTCGTCCCTCTTATGGATCCTTGTTGTAGCCTCCTGCGACACCTTAATAATGACGGATTTTACACTATAGGATACGCAGATGATATTACTATTCTGCTGACAGGGAAATTTGAGAATGTACTTTGGAATATAATGCAAAATGCACTCAGTTTAACAGAAAAATGGTGCTCAGAGCACTCCCTTATAATCAATCCGTTGAAAACGGAGTTAGTTCTGTTCACCAGAAAACGGAAGTTGAGAAATATGATTTTGCCCAACTTAAAAGGAACATCTCTCAAAATAGTGAAGTGAGCACTGTCAAGTACATGGGCATTACGCTTGATCAGAAACTCAATTTTAGATGTCACCTCGACAATAAAATTGAGAAAGCATGTGCTGCTTTTTGGCAGTGCCGCAGAGCGCTGGGCAGGAACTGGGGCATTACCCCTAGAATCACCATCTGGCTCTACACAACCATAATCAGACCGATGCTAACATGCGGTACCATTGTTTGGTGGCCCAAGATCAATAAAAAAACCACCATAATTAAACTCTAACGTGTGCAAAGGCTAACCTGCTTAGCGGCCACTGGAGTAATGAAAATCGCACCCACCGCTGTCGAGACCGTTTTGTGCACTAGATCTCTTTGTGAAGAAGCTAGCCCTAAGGACTACTCTAAGGTTACGCAGACTGGGCGTGTGGGATAATTTAAAAAATGTAGGACATCTAAGTATCGTCGAGGAAAGCACCAAAGAGCTGACCCTACTCACTTTAGGTACGGATTACATTCCACCTCAATATATTTTCAACAGATCATTCAAGATTCTGTCAACAGATGCAGAAACTGTCACACCTGACATTTCTATCTACACCGACGGTTCTAAAACAGATAGCGACTCCGGAGCGGGTATATACTCACCTGAGTTGAATCTAAACAAAAGTATATCGCTTGGCAAGCACACCTCAGTTTTTCAAACGGATCTAATAATGTGCTAGAAGGCTCTCGGGATATTATAGAGAGCGAAATCGTCAATAAAAATATTCTGATATCGACAGACAGCTCGAGGCACTAAAGAGACACAAACTAACCTCTGGTTTGATGCTAAAATCTTATCGCGTAATCTTCGGATTACCCTCCACCCTAACAATCCTAGAAATACACTATAAGCAAAGAATAGATGCCCTTGATTTTCCATAGGTTCTATGTATCTGTATAAAAGCACCATAAAATAGTAGAGCAGAGGGGAGAGGAGTTGCAAAGTTGCCTCTTATTTTTATTACTCTCTCAGCAGACATGCCAGTGACCGGGATAAATATTGGAGGATGTTCAAGAAAAATGAAAATAAGACTAATAATTGTTTTATTGCCCAACCAACAAAAGTTAAATGTTGAGAGGGATGCATTAATAGTCATATTTTTAATTTAAATAATTATTTTTCGTTCTTCTGAGATGACTTTTGACTTTTGAGCGGCATAGAACTATCGTAGTAAAAGTTTGCACGTGTGTAGGCAAATTGATAGTTCCGGCTTGCCTGGTAATTTTTATCTTGCTGTAGTTAAAGCATGAGTGATTGTAACAGGATTTTAAGGCGGAAATACACGCACAGACTTTAATTCCGGTTTGGTCTCTGCAGACCCAATTTGGACAGGTAAACTGTATATGAATGTATTTGTAGAAGCCTTGCAGCCAATACTGCGGAGGTAGGCCAGAGTAAAAGCCTGTTTGTGTATCTCAACCTTTACAGCCACGAAAACCGGGCATAGGTATGTGAGCTTGGTATGAACTAAATCAGCGTTTTAATAAAAAACTTCCTGCTAAGTAGGCAAAAATGTCAAAATTGTTTAACAAAAATTTATTGATTATTTTTATTATTTTGAGTAGAACAATAATTTATAGTTTGATAAAAACGGTGGTTTCGAAAACAGTAACAATTTTTAAGTGATATTGGAATATGAGAACTATTACTAATCGACAGATCCAAAAATAGCAATTTATCAACGAAAGTGACCTATTAATTCTCTGGTAAATCGTTATTTCTAGGACGCCGACGACACGTAATTAAAAATTTTGTGCAATTCATTAAAATGTACTAGAAAATATAAGTGACAGCGTTTATGTTTTCCAACGAAGATTGCAACACTATGGTAGTAGAGATATGGATAAAATGCACCACATATTCCTTAAGAGCCGCTCATTTTCACCAGCACTTGCATCTTCTCCATGACCAATTTATTTTGGATTCGTTAGTTACTGTTGGAGTAATCGATACTATAAATAGGACAACCGATGATGCGTCGACTTCTAAATAAATTGCAACTACAACACGTTACTTAAATTGTTCGAGCCTTTCCAAATTTTTTGCACGTGGAAACCATTTCGACCACACATAATGAGGGAAAATGCCAGTATTATATCGAAAATATTAAAAATCCAGTATGAAATCATTCGGTGATAAACTAAAATTTTTATTTTAAATTTCTAATATAATTTTGATTGAATATTTAAAAATTATGGACAAAATTTTGTGTTAAAAACAACCAACTACAACGTTTGACAGTTCAAATTTTTGCATTGTTAGAATTATTCGTAATGGCGTTGATCATAGTGGGAACCTGTCAATTACAAAAAAAAGTGCAATGAGGAGAATCGAGGAGAAATTACCACTGCCACAGTTTATAAAAATGACATTAAAGAAAGTACCTACTATAATTTATTATTAGGAGTGGGAATTTGATTTTTACATTGAATCAAAATATACCCCCTACTCTATCAGTAAAGAGCCATTTGCCTAATAATATGGATCGCAATGGACGGGTAAATGGAGCGATTATTGCTCAATTTCACCAATAGAAATTGTTGCTTATACTCCCACTTATAAGAAAAGGTCATGACAGCCAATGATAATGTAAACTCGACGGACTAAATGAGACATCCATGGATTTCTAAAATGTCATTTGTCGAATGTCCTCATATAAGCAACGGTTGCAATCCTCCTTCCGGATGTTTTATGTTCAAAGGATTTTTAATTTTCTGAGAGCGACCAAGATATCTTGCATAACTCACACTTTTTTGGAAGAGTTTAGAAGACATATCCAAAAGCTGCAAGTTGTTGGACTGGCCACTAAAAATGTTATCTTAAGAAAAAAATGTAAGGGATTCCTCAGAGTAATTATAATAAAATTTTGTGTTTTTTAATAAAATAAGTTTGTTGAAGTAAATAATCTAATCCAAACCCCAAACTTTAATCTAGAAAATATTAAAGCTGCCGGTATAAAAGCAAATGTAATTTTACAACCTGTTGCTTCTTTAAGCCGTTTTCCGGCTTTGAAAAGCATAAAATGTTCATTTTACTCTATTCCCTTTATACACAAAAGAGCACTTTTAAAAGTAGGTAAGTAAGTGAAACTAACAAATTTCTTCTTTTCCAACAATAAAGTAATGAAGACATTAAAATTTAAGTCATAATCGGTAGAAGAAAGGAAAATTAATTTTTTGTGGCTCCAGAATTTTAATTAATGGACAATTAAATAAAATTCGCTCAACAGAGGTATTTATCACAATGACAATGGAATTAATTAAGTTAAATTTTTATACACAACAATAAAATACTACGCACATTTAATTAACGCATTAATTTTAATTTACTGTCCAACTTTGGTTGTAAGAAGTTTAATTTTATTTTACGTCATTTTATCATTCGTTATAATAAATTTGGAATCTTACAAACCGTACACGACAATTGGCTTTTTGTTAACTTTCTAATTTAATTGTTTGAAAATTTTATGGGCACTTACACGCCTTTTCTTCTTTACACCCTGCAATTTAGTTAGATTCTAAAATAATTCCTCTTTGCTAGATGTATCAGCGCACGTTTCAGATAATTTCAGGACATCATGATGCGATTATGTCTATGTTATGGCACTTATGTTTTGCTATTTCCTTCTATGGTCACGTCTAAACGATTAATACTAGAACTTTCTCAAATTATGCTTTATGTAAGCCTACAGCTCCGCCAATATCACTAAAACGTAATATTTTACGATATATTAAGCTCTCTGATTCTCTGAAGCTGAAGCTGTACGAGGTAAATTATTAGGATACGATCCCATTCAAGCGCCAACTCGGCAAACCCATTCATACGTACTGCGTTTTCAATAGGGCTGCTCTAGAATCAAACGCTGTCCGCAAATTAAAATTTATTAAACTTTTATAAGTGAAATTGAAGGTTCATTTATTAAAATGTACACCACCATTATGCGATGTAAATATAGTAATAAAAGAAGTCTTTTTGAATTAAATTTACTGGAGTTTTTACCTTCACCTACAACATTACATGTAATAATCTACAGGCTGTTCTTGTGCATATGTTACAATAGGTGCTTTCCATTTATCAAAAAGTACAGCTCTGAACAGTACCCTACTGTATAAATATGTGTAAATATACAGTAAGGTACTAACTGTTCAGAGCTGTACTTTTCAACAAATGGAAAGCACCTAATGTTATAGGGCAGTGGACATCTGGACATAGGGTAGAAATTAAATCTGTGGCTTCTACAGGTCAAAAGTGAACAGATAAGTCGGAACAGTCGAACACGTGCAGGCTTTTACAATTTACTACGGCAGGCCTGCAGAGGCCAAAACAAGGCAGGTTGTTGGAACGACCTATAGGTTCTCCGGATTGCCTGTGGAGATCCAGCCTGTTGTAGTCAGAGCCTGAGGGTTTTCTGTGAACTTAACTGTACTGGAAAGTCCAGGTTGTTACTACGGCAAGCCAAAACAGCGCAGGTTGTTGGAACGATCTATAGGCGCTCCGGATTGCCTGTGCAGATCCAGTTTGTCGTAGTAAAAGCCTGAGAGTTTTCAGACTTAACTGCACTGCAACGCCTTAACTAAGTACTAATTTTTCTCTACACGTGCAGGTTGTTACTACGGCAAGCCAAAACAGCGCAGGTTCGTGGAACTATCTATAGGCGCTCCAGATTGCCTGTTGAGATCCAGCATGGCGCAGTAAAAGCCTGAGGGCTTTTAGTGGACTTAACTGCACTCGAAAGCTTTAACTGCATACTACTTTTTCTCTACACGTGCATGTTGTTACTACAGCAAGCCAAAACAGGGCAGGTTGTTAGAACGACTTATAGGCGCTGTGGATTGCCTGTGCAGATCCAGCCTGTCGTAGTGAAAGCCTGAGGGTTTTCAGTAGACTTAACTGCATTGCAAAGTCTTAACTAGGTACTACTTGGTTTCTTCACGTGCAGGTTGTTACTACGGCAAGCCAAAACAGCGCAGGTTGTTGGAACTATCTATAGGCGCTGTGGATTGCCTGTTGAGATCCAGCCTGTCGTAGTAATAGCCTGAGGGTTTTTAATGGACTTAACTACACTGGAATGCCTTAACTAGGTACTACTTTGTCTCTACACGTCAGGTTGTTACTACGGTAAGCCAAAACAGGGCAGGTTGTTAGAACGACTTATAGGCGCTGTGGATTACCTGTGCAGATCCAGCCTGTCGTAGTAAAAGCCTGAGGGTTTTCGTAAGACCTAAATTTGCACTGCAAAGCCTTAACTAGGTACTACTTTTTCTCTACACGTGCAGGTTGTTACTACAGCAAGCCAAAACAGCGCAGGTTGGTGAAACGATCTATAGGCGCTCCAGATTGCCTGTGGATATCCAGCGTGTCGTAGTAAGAGCCTGAGGGTTTTCAGTGGACTTAACTGCACTGCAAAGCCTTAACTAGGTACTACTTTGTCTCTACACGTGCAGGTTGTTACTACGGCAGGCCAAAACTACGCAGGCCCCTGAATGATCTACGAACGCTTCAGTTTGCAGTTTGCATGCAAACTAACGAAAAGTCTAGAGACAAAAATATTATCGAAGCTCATAGGTTTTTGTACAGGTCGCAAACTATTCGAGCACATCGGACAAAAAAAGATAAGATTATTTTTAGAAAAAAAGGTTAAGGTTTTTTCTTGCAAGATGAATAATTTTTGTGTAAAATGAAGTGACAGTTCGCCCTAATTTTAAGAAATTACTAGCGGGACACTGAACAATTAGAAATTTCACATGAAATGTGTCATATCTCCATCAAAAATAAGATATGAAAGAATTTAAAAAAAAAGAAGAAAATGTAGGCTTTCAGATTGATTAATCTACCTTTTAAGAGATTATACCTGAATGATTTATATGCGTTTAAAAATTTTACTTCGCTGAAAAACACACGTTTTTATTTAAAACGATTCAACAGAAAAAACGGATCAACATATTATTCAATTCTTGTTGGGTTAAATTTTTAACAATGCTTTACCTTTTGGTTTAATAATATCGAAACCGTCATTCGTTTATTAATTTTAAAATGAAACACTTTGAAATTTGTTATTTTCGACAGTTTTAAATTAGATAACCAAAAAATATCAACTAAAAATGGCTGTAAAATTGTGAAATTTAATCCTAAATGCTAGTAGGTAGTAGATGCATCATAGTTTTAGCTTCATTTTCCATTTTATCAAGAGAAAATTGGAATTGAACTATGTGGTAGAACAAAGAGAACCTATCAACGGTAAAGTACTACAGAGAACATAAAATTAAATAAAGAAGGCAAATAAGAAGTTGGAGCAATTAATAAATCAACTACACTATTCTCCAAACCCAAAATTGTAGATAGTGACTTATTCCTAATATGGGTTCACAAACTTTAGCTAACCTAACTGTAGAGAGGATTCTTGGCTTCTATTGAGATAGATGCAGAAAACACGTGCCGCTTTAATAGCATAACGTACTTTACTATAATTTGAAAGAATCCTGGTAGTAGAAGTGGATCCGAATACGAACGATTGTTCATAATGCTGTACCAAAAAATCTCGATGTAATCTACTCTTCATTTGACGACTGACACAACTTTCTATATTTGCGGTATTTTGGTACAGCTAATTAACAACATCGCAGAAATATAGAAACCGAGGGTATTAGTAGACAAAGAAGAGAATTTCAGCTCATAGTGGTAGGAAAAGCAGCTCTGTGAAATCTGTTGGTGAATGCAATCTTTTATTTACAAAAACAGAAAATGGAGGTGATAGGAGGCTTAACTAAAAGCGTGATGCATTACAATTCCAGGAAATGGAGGAACGACCACATGCAGCGTAGTATAGAAATCTGGACTTCACCTCCGGCTGCATAGCGTATTCTTTGCTTGCGGTCGTCCCACGCCTCTATTCTACTGAACGTCAGAGAGAAAGAGAACTATAATTTTAGACTTGGAATTGCGTCTGGTGCTAAAGTCAAGAACTTATGAGAAGAATAGGGCGGAGCCAATGCGCTATAACGAAAATATGGCTGGCAATATCTGGTCGCATCGATTTTAGAGATACGATATATACAGTGTGATTGAAAAAACGTGATAATGCAGATTTCTTTGTTATTATTAAAGATAGAAAAAAAACTCGTTCAGGTAACTTATAGTACTCAAGAAGCTTGTTATTTTGGTCAATTCAAACGTACCAGTGGAATTAAAACAAAAGAGTAACGTTAGTTAGGTTCATTTCTTTAAATGGAACGTGTAGATTTTTTCTACATATTCTTCAAGAGTATCAAATTCTCTTTACAGTGATACTAAATAACAATACAATATTTGAAAAAATAAAGTAGTAATAAGGTTTTAAAAAATGAATCTAGTAACTCTTATAACGTTATAATAACCATAGTACAACAATCGATAACAATCGAAACAGTCGTTATTTATTTGTTTTAATATTTATGCAACTTGACAGTAGATGTTTTTGTATTTTTGATTGTTATCGATTGTTTTGCTATGGTTATAAGGGTTGCTAGATTCATTTTTTAAAACCTTATTACGACTTTATTTTTTCAAATATTGTATTGTTATTTAGTATCACTGTAAAGAGAATTTGACACTCTTGAAGAATATGTAGAAAAAATCTACACGTTCCATTTAAAAAAGGAATCTACCCAACTTTACTCTTTTGTTTTAATTTCACTAGTACTTTTAAATTGGCCAAAATAACAAGCTTTTTAAGTACTATAAGTTACCTAAACAAGTTTTTTTTCTATCTTTAATAATAACCAAGAAATCTGCATTATCACGTTTTTTCAATCATACTGTATAGAGAAAGAGCATACTACGCATAAGTACTATACTACTATACAGGGTGATTTTGAAATACACGTATATAATGATACCCCTCGTAGATTACGAAAAGTTAAACGTTTTTGCAAAAAAAATGTTCAGGAAAATGTTGACCAGTTCTTAGATATGTAGTGTTAAACACCACCTACTAATACTGTAAAACTATAACAGAGAAGGGGAAAAGATAGCAAACAATGAGATGATAATCCATGATAGTCAACGTTAATTAATGTTTTGTTACTGTTCAACGGTCTTCTTAAGAGTCTCTTCGTAAGATTTAAAGGCTAAAAATGATAGATAAATAGATCGAGTGTTGAACATCCACAAGAACGATATTAGTTTTTCTAATTTTCGAACATTTTCATTCAAACAATTTTTCGCTTCATTTAAGACGCTGTAAATTCATACTTTAATACTCAAAGCGTATACCTAAAGTATATTTATGTCATGTCACTGAAATTTGTACCACTAATCTTGATTATTCTATACATTTTATAACGTCTCCAGCCAAAGCTATCGCTATTAGGGAATCAACCACACATTATACAAGAGATCGCAGATACAACAGTAGTGTGTTAGTGTTAGATTATCTGTCAAATTAGTTACACGTTACACGATACCATGCAACTAAAATACCCTATATTTAGTTTAGATTCGAAATAATAATTTTAAAAACGTGCACGAAACACGAAATATTTTTTTTAACTTTAAAGTTGAATCCCAACTATAACAACGTCATTTTAAAAAACGTTTTTAATATTATTTTCCTCAGCTCATTAGTTCAAAAATGGAATGTTTTTATGAAAAATAGAGTAGAATAAACAATAATGCGACCAGTTCTGCATGTAAAGAATTTCCCTCAACATCAACAATTTAATTTTCAAAGAAAACATTAATTTATTATTACTAGGTATGTTTGTGACGTATAACTGCACTTGATTAATTTCTAACTGTATTTAATTTAAACGAACTGAAAGAATGTTTTGAATAAACGGTTGCACGAAAGAATTTTTCATTACAATGGTATAGAAAAATTTCGTGACACTTTGTTAATTTTTAATTATTTCTTTGTAGAATGAAAAAGTCACCATAACAACACTTATTGCTCGGCGTTCGTGCAAATTATTAATATGTCGCTTTCGTGCAGTGTTCGAAGAGAGCGATATCTGTAAAAAGATAACGAAAGGAGTTTTATACCTAATAATTTTTGAAAGTCGGTTCACCCATTTATACTTATAATGTTATAATATCTCAACCCTTCTTAAGAACATTTACCCTTAATTTGCAAAATAAATAGAACGCGATTTAGCATTGCTGTCAGTGGTTGCCATATTGTCACGTTTGGTTACGTGACGGCCTGGATTACTCTAGAATGTACCGGGGTTAATTTGGGGTTGGTGCCAGTATACAAAAACTTCCTAATATATTTAGATTATTCTTACATGTAACAAACCAGTACAATTGTGGTATCCATCTTAATGGTTACTCTTCAATACTTCTTTGGAGCTCAATCCATGACTAACTCTTTTGGAGTCCCATCGACAACCCTTAAGTCAACTGACTTCTTTGGATCTCGATACACAACTAACTAACTCTACGCCCAACTAGTAACTGATTCACTGACCCCATCGAGGGTCCTTTATCAGTTTTGTCTACGTGACGACTGACACTGACGATTCTTCTGAATAAGACATTCCCGACTTATTACAATATTCACATATTGTAATCTTTTGCAAACCTACATTGTTGAATTCTTTTATAATTACATTTAATAATTTGCGTAATATTTCTACGCGTGACAATATAAACGCTCTGTAAGAATAGCTTACAATGGCCGCTATGTTGCATTTAAAAAAACTCACTGTATGTAGTTTTAGTTCAGATGCTTGCCGCCTCTTGGTATTTTGTCTTTACTGCTTTGAGCACTTTCATTTGTGATGTTTTCATATTCGTTTGGTTTCATTTATGTTAAAATGGATCAGTCAGGCTATCGCTTTCTATACTTTGGCTTTGTTTTCATTCTCGTTTTGTTTGTTCGTGTTCCTTCATATTGCACTGTTTAGTTAACCCGCTGTTTACGTTGGTTTTATTGCTTGCTTCGGATACTAATTCTCTGCTACTCTAGTTATTTCAACCCCTTGATAATTAAACTACATCACCTGCCCTATTATTTTCCCCTTTAGTCCTGGTTTGCACCGTACATAATTTTTAGCTATCTGATTCTTTACGTTTTATGTGCAATATTTACTCTTTTTAGACAAAAACCGTCATTTATTTAATATAAGAATTCTCCAACCCAATATATGAGATAAAAATTGTATAAAAGAGATAAAAGCGAAATTTCTCGTAAGACGACATCGGATTTTATTAATACTTAATGCAAGATCCAAGAAAGTAATTGGTTTGAGCACGGCCTGAATTCACAATACAATATACTCATTTTGTAGCAAAAAGGTAATGAGTTTTGAAGCCAAACAAGCTTAGGAAACAAAGTGTAAGTAAATCTATTCAAACTTTAGCGTTTGAAGACTTCTAACTGTGTTAGAGTAGTTTAAGTTATAAACGTTGCATTAGTATCCTTCTATTAATTGTTAAAAAAGTAAATATTAATAATAAATGCCACTTACCAAGTAACATATGCTTTTTCACCCCAAGATTGTGAAAAGGTAGCCCAACAGTCAGAAACTCCTGGTGAAACCTCTTGATAATTGAAAATAACCAACTGCAAAAAATTAACATGTAAAAAAGTTAATTAAGTGACTAATAAATTACTTACTTGTGGAATACAAAAAGTTAAGCTCATGCCCCACGCTAACCAAACCATAACTTTCGATCTTCTCGAAGTCCACGAACAATACGTTAATGGATAACAAATAGCTTGATGTCGATCGATAGCTGTGGCCATAAGTACATAAGAACTTAAATAAGGTCCTAATGTTTGTCCATATTTAACAAATTTGCACAACAAGAAACCACCATTAAATCTATAAGTAACTTCCCATCCTAATTGGGGTAAAACACTTAAAAACGCGGTAATCAAATCGGCTACGCTTAAGTGAAGAATAAAAAAATACATCCTCGATAACTTTTTCCTCCCAGCATATCTTCTTCTAGTCCACAAAGCTAATAACACAGTTCCGTTTCCTAATACTGTTACTAAGAAAATAATTGCCAATGTAGCTATTTCTATTTTGGCCAAATTTTCGTCACGGTCTATCGATGCGTTTTCGATTCCTACATTTATTTCTGTACGTGAACTATTTTCTAATGACAAATTCATTTCGATGTTGCGTTGAGGAAGCATTTGTTGTTGTTTTGTTTAGAATCTGGAAATAAAAATTAAATGTGTGAGTGGCTTCTTAAAGAAAAATTCTACTTAGATCTTATTTACTACGTTACATGAATTGTAATTCCTTTTCATAAAAAAGCTATTGTACGAGGTTCGATAAAAAAAATACTCTAGCTCCTGGCTAACGTAATAAAGAAGGCAATATTTGCCTTATTGAAGGCACTTACGACATATCCGATTTTTTGAAGTCTCCGTAATCGTTTGAAAATGACGTGCTTTAAACAAGCTGTGCAGTTTTGGGAACAAAAAAGTCATATGGAACCAAGTCTAATAAAAATGGAGAAAGTAAAATAAAGGTTGATTTCGGTTTTCGCCAAATACTGATGTCTAACCGGAAGAGAAGCGTTAGATGGTGTCATATCTCCAAGTTTCAAGTTGCTACTTTTTTATTGATTAAATATAACATTAAACGACATCTCGACGAGCAATGCTCTTGAAATCTGCTGGATCAAGGGGCACCAAGGTAACGAAGGCAATGCAAGAGCTGATGAGCTGGCAAGGCAGGGTTCGGACTCTTGCCCGAACGGGCCGGAACCGTCCCTGACTCTGGCGGTCAGCACTCGTAAAACAAAGAACATTAAGATCGCATATACATGTGGTCAAAAGAAACGAGCAGTAGACAAAGCAAAGCAGCAATACACGCAAAATACTACCTCAACCTGTCTCGATTACATCTGCAAATACTCACGGGCATCGTTACAAGATAAACAAACACCTCCACACTCTGGGACTAATCGATAGCCTTAGATGCAGAGGCTGTAATCCAGAAAAATAATGCAGAACACGAGCTTTGCTCGTCTCCTGCGGTAGCATCAATTAGAGCAGAGGTTCTCAAACTTTTTTTTTCGCGTACCACTCATGTGTACCACGGATTAGTCGCGTACAACCAAATTATTAAAAATTTTCTACGTTTCAGAATGATAAAGTAGTAAAAAAATATATTTGTGTTTTAAAGTGCTAATATACAGGGTGTATCCGAAATAGATGGACAAACGTTGAGGGTACGTTCCTTAGCTAAAATTAAGGTACCCGTAATTTTTTTTGGTCAATTCCAATTTTTGAGCGGTGTGGGAGCCCCTAACAGCGGGCCCCCTGTAACCCCATTTTGTTAACATTTTAGAAACCCCTTAACCAATTTTAATGAAATTTGGTATGGGAACTAACAAAGTGAATTGAAATAAGCACCATACCCTACTTTTGTAAAAGGCGCTAGAGGGCGCTAGTTAGGGCTTCCTACACCGCTCAGAAATTGGAATTGACCAAAACAAAAAAATACGGGTGCCCTAATTTTAGGTAAGGAACGTACTCTCGACGTTTGTCCATCTATTTCGATTACACTCTGTATCCTGTATAAAAATCTTACAAATAAAAAACAAAATTAAATTAATAGCAGGATGATGCTGTATCTTTGAAATTAGCAAGGAGAAGTTAGGATCAGTTGTAGTGAGTTTTAATCTTAAATTAATTTGAGTCGATGATAAGTTTACTTCGAAATTTATTTTTTACCGTCAGTATGGCAGAAAATCCAAAATTCAAAAATTCCGCGCCAAAAGTATCATGCTGGTTACTTATCTTATCGCGTATCCTTGCTTGGGGCTTGCGTACCACCTTGAGAAGCTCTGCGTACCACCAGTGAAACGCGTACCACAGTTTGAGAACCTCTGAATTAGAGGATACATACTGTGGTGATAGTGGCGTAAATAATCTTAAAGTTGGGATGGCTCTAAGAGTAACGGAGAACGAGATGCCTTTGGGGAGTTTTTGCACAATGGACCAGACCAAGCGGCTTATGTATAAGCTGGCTTAAAATCCAGCCCAACCGCTAGCAATCAAACACCCGATAATTGAAGACAAATGTGAAAATCCTCCCAAGGGATCGCTCATTATAAATTGTAGTAGTACAAACAGTAAATAAATTTAATTCAAGGTTCTGAAGTAATTACGCGAATATACATAGGAGGCCTAAAATTTGGAGAAACGGGCAGTCATTAAGTTTTCATCAATCCTTACTATTTCCATATGCATCTGATTTAGTCAGTTGGCACTATTTTATTCCCACAAATCAAGAGCGTGTTAAAAAGGCTTCGTTTTCAAACTATTGAAGAGTTGGAATAAGGTTCTACAGGAGGTGCCTAGTCCAGGTTTTATTTGATCAGACCTCGTATTTTTAAGTCATACATAAGCTTTATGGAGATAAAAACAAGTAGCACACATTATTATGTTTATTCAAATAAGGATGTATCTAAAAAACCAACAAAAAAGGAAATCACTCTTCTACTTTACAATACAAAAAGATCTAAATTCCGAAAGCAACTAATACATAAAAGCTACAGAAAAAAGCTTCTCAAATAAAAAAATATATAATGAGAATCGTCTGTAAAAGCAAAACTTTTGGTTAACAACTTTAAAAGCTTTTGTCTGTAGGTATTTAACAAAGTAACATGTCGTCGATTTTTAATTAATTTTAATTTAAATTCAAAGACAAAACGCTTCAATTAAAGTTATACTTTGTTGTGAAACGATCAACACTATAAATCTTCGATATTGCATCAAGTACGCATATTAAACAATTAAGAAGAGACGAAGACATTTAATATTTTGGACTGACTACGTGTCCCAATTTCCTTTCAAATATTTAATGTTTCTGGGCAAAACTTAATATGAGTAATAGTGGATTGAACATTTGAATTATTACTAACAGTTTGATGTTTGAAATTAGTTTTGTTATTGTTTTAGTTTTGATTTACAAAATAAGGCTCTAATCTCATTACAAAACTTTGGGATAAAATCATTTAAATTGCGCAATGCGTACCTAAATAATACCTTCGAAACAAAGCCCCTAATATGACATATCGAGGATGTTTTGGAATTAATGCAGAAAATAACACGACATGCTAAATAGGGAGTTCATTTCTGACTTATTCTAAAAATAGCAGATAATATTTTATGAATTGAAATGGAGACATGAAAATGAATATTTAGTTGACATTTAACTGGCAAAAAATTGGATTATCGAAAATCGATAAAGGAGTAGCTTAGCTGCATCTGTTCGGTAGACAGAGTATAGTAAAACGATTGTACTCCAATTTCTTATATGATTTAGATTAAGGTAGTTACATACTGATAGGCGCGAAATCTATCGGTGACTTGATCGAATTAAGGTGCGAGTAACATAGAGAAGGAAGGTCTGGCATCACTGCTTGAAATAATGACGGATAATAACTGTCGATGAATTTCAAAAACCGAATTTTGCCAATGAAAATTTCATTATTATTCTTTTTAAAGATTTGAATATTCGCGTGACTTAAAATTATGCAGCGTTGACGTTAGATTTTAGCTACTGACCTTTTCATACAAATTTAAGACTTTGAAGTGTTCTAACTTTTATACTAGACGGTCAACGTTTTTAAAATTTTGATAGAATGTTTGTAACAAACTAGAAGAATTTTTATAGAATTGGGAGCCAAATATATGACGCATTTGAACGTTTGTCCTATCCCACCTGTGTGTAAGGGTAGAAACTTTAAGACGTGATTACTCTGAAACTATAAGGGCGATTTTGTTTAAATTGAAAATTTAAGTGTAAAATGATTTTATCTACATCTCTGCTATAATTGGTCCTAAACTCAGGTCACACGTTTACACTTAAGAAGAAAATCCGTTTCCATAGAGAAACGACTTTACATTTTGAAGGGTAAGAGAGAGATTGAAAATATGAGGCCTTACCGTGCAAAAGTAAATATGTAGATGCAAAATGGCCTCTCTAATTATTTTAGGTGAAACACTTAAATACAACTTAATTAAAAATTGTTAAGTTATCTCTGCGTTCGAGAGCATTTAAAGTTACAGAAAATGCCTGCAATAGAAACCACCCCCGTACGTATAAATTACAAAAATGTTGTGCTCTTTAAACATTTTCAAACGAAAACTTTTAGTGACATGAAAAGCTCGTATATGCTAACAAATAGTTCAACAACCCCCTTATGTAAGTACAACATTAATCATTTTAAGTGTAATATGAACAACTTGTTAAAGTGTTCTATATTTCCCGTTACCATCAATAATAAACATGAGCTGCGATTAGAAGTCGCTCTAATTCAAAAATATTATAAATTGCATTGCGAATAGTTTGGTCTACTTATTTTAATATACAGGGTATTCTGACGAAAAGTAGCCACCCTTATTTCTTTCAAACTAATTTTTAGTTCAAAAATCGCTTTTAGGTAAGACAGAGATACGAAAGGTCCGGAAGGTGCACATCTTTTCTTGTCAAAATCAAACACGTGTCATGGGAACTTTGTCTTTGTCTCTGTCTCTATATGGAAAAGACAAAGGTACACGTAGAGCGTCTCAAAATGGCGTTACACCACTTAAGTCATCCTCTATCATTACCACTTTTAATTGTCCAAATTGTTATATCGGAGGTTAGTAAACTTTTGGTGAAATCTCTTCAAGATGAAATGAATGTGTAAGTATTTGCTTCAGTGAAGTGCTGTAGACAATTATTATTGTAATTGGTGGTAGTTGATGGCTGTTGTTGATAGTAGGTGGTGTTGATTCTAGTAATAAGGAACCTCATTATCACAGCCTGCCCATCGATGAGGATGTAGGTCTATTCAAGTTCATTCCACTACTGTCTACTTTGTGTTCGTAGTATAGATCAATGCCCCTTATGCCTTTTACCATTAGCTGTCCACCTACTTTAGGGTTGTCGATCAGTGTTATCTGTAAATCAAGTTACATGAGTGACCTATTTTCATGATCACTTTATATATGTAGCTATAAAACATCACATCCTACTGTTATTTAAGGACAGGACAACGTCCAGACAATCATATCATTCCACACAATACAATTCTACGTCTTCTTTCCCGTTCTTTTATTTCTTTGTTAGTAAAATTTGTTAAAAATGTAACATTCTAATAACTTCTCACTAATTATTACGTTTTGATTATTTTTCCAAATTTTTGATTTTTCAGCGATACATTCTTAATTGAAAATGGAGTTGAATGGCCTTGTTTTATCAGGTGAAATATCTTAACACTTTGGTTTATAAAAGAGAATTGAATTTCAAATCACGTAACAGACTCGATTCGTAAGTTTTGAATATATCCCAAAGTCTGCAATTTAAGAGTTTGGTCTTATTTGAAAAACCTTAGTAGTTATAACAGCCCTCTTGTGCGTTTTTTAAGAAAATGCTTCTTTATGATTTAAGTATTAGTGAAATAAATAAATCTAAAAGAGGGGTAAGCAACCGTTACCTATAAGATAAAATACCATGGAAATGCCATTTTAGAAAACCATGGATGACTGGCTCATTCATTCCGTCGAGCTTATATTATTGATGGCTGTCATGATATTTCTTTTTAAGTGGGAGTATAAGCAACCCTTTCTAGTGGAAAAATGAGCGGAAATCGCTAAATTTAGACAACCATTGCATTCACGTACTATTACCTCTACCTGGAATGCTCTTTCCTGGTAGAGTGGCGGCTATTTATTCAATGCTAAAATGTGGTATAAATCGTCATTTATACCTTCTTCAAAACTTAATCCAGACGTTCCTTATCAACTAAAAGCTAGTTTAGTTACTGCTATAATTTCAGTTTTATAAATTGTGGTAGTGCGGTCATTTCTCCTCCATTCTCGTCATTGCATTTTTTTTATAATTGACAAGTTCCCACTATGATCAATACAATCCGTTACGTCCGGTGAACGCACCCAATGCACCCATTGATACTGCCCAACTCTGGATATGGTAGGTGCATTTTATATTTTAATTCCTATATGTGTCAATATGTCAATATGTGTGAAAACTTGAATTATTTCATCCCCCCTTTCTTGCAAGTATACGTACTGTTATAAGGGTGGAAAGAAAGTTTTATAGATTGTTTTAATTCACACATTATAAGTTTTAACGCCTGACTTTAGAAGCCTGCATGTCAACAACGGCTTCATTATATTAAATAGAAAAAAAAATAGGAATACTATCTTTTCCAATGTGGTTCTTATGCGCACGTACAGAAATTTTTCTTCCTAGTACTATCTTTGGAAATTTTCAACAAAAGTTTATCTGTGGTGTTAGAGCTAGAAGGGTTGAAGAGACTTTTAGGGGTGCGGAAAAATTTTAATAAGCAGTCGTATACAGTGAGATTTATTTAAGATTGGCCATAGGATTTTACATGTTAATTTTTAAATTCCTTGGGATATTTTATTCGATAAGGAATATTTAAGGAATTTATGTTATACAGTTGCCGGATGATATGAAGTATCGAAACAATTCCAATTTATCCCCCTGCAAGTAACCAAATACATAGCTGGAAAAGAATAATTTTCGAACTCCGTTAGCATGTTTTTTTGGTTACTTTTTAATTTGTAGAAGGCTAAAATTTCACTTGACGTTCGTAGTTTGCATCCGTTAAACGTCAAGTAAAATTTCAGCCTTCTACAAATTAAAAGTTAACCAAAAATACAGCTAAAGGTGTTCAAAAATTGTTATTTTGCAGCTATTTGGTTACTTGCAGGAGGATAAATTGGATGTGTTTCGATACTTCATATTATCCTGCAACTGTATAGCATACATTTCTTAAATATTCCGTATAGAATAAAATATCCCAAGGAATTTAAAAATTACCATGTAAAATCCTATGGCCAATCTTAAATAAATCTCACTGTATGGAATTTTTAAGATTTGAGTGCAACTAAACTTATCAGGTCTCGAATATTTATTATAAAGTGCACTGTGAGCTTTAATACGTATTTGAAAACTTCAAGAAGCCTTTAAAAAGCAGAAGAGAGTTTCTCAGATTATGTAGTTATGCATTTCTCACAGGCTTAAACTTAAATGAATTAAGCAGTTTACGTTAAATAAAGAATACAATCTCGAACTATTTATTACTATGGGTGCCAATAACAGATTTATTTCATGTTAGTTTATCCATTCTGGCAATTAATTAATTTAATTAGTTTTAAGATTGAATTCAAAATGCGGTTCTAATATCTGACAAACATAAGAATTATTACTAACTTTTAATTAAATAATGTAGTCGGAATGTACCTAACAATTCACATAATTGAATATAAATTTTTAACCATACATTTTAATAATGATCATTTTTAAATTTCCTCATGGCTAAAATTTTTACTAATTAAGTAGACTACAATAAAATTTACAAATTTTTAACTTTCTAATACAATGTTGCACAATAATAATTGAGTTATAAAATGCATATCCGTTTTTATTTGTATTGTAATACCTATCCCATTTTCACGTCCATTTTGAGAAACGTTATATTCAGGAAATATAGTTCCATTGTTGTATTTATAAAAATTGATTCCAAAAAGACGCCAACTCGAATTAGCAGATAGAATAGACAAAGGAAATGCGAGACTACTGGTGTTAGTTCCTTAAATATCCTAAGTTAATCAAGAGTTGGCTATAGAAACACAAAGAGCTAGTGGTCTATAGTTAGTAGGTCCAGAAAATTGATAAAATGTATATTGTATAAATGGTTTAGAAATAAAACCTTCCAAATATCAGTACATTCGCAAGTAATCACAAAGCTACGTAAGAAAATAACAATAAGGATGATTATAGTTTTTTCATGATATTTCGGGATCGCCACGAGTTGTCCTAAATTTCTTTTCTCTACAAATTTTCTATAATCTGATTAACTTTGAACCTCTTCTAGTTTATATGGCGACTTTTACACAACATGTTGTAGTTATCCGCATCCCACATTCCATTTCCTTCTATCTTCCCAATCATTTTCTTTTAAGCCTCTTCTTTCCATAGTTTCTTCTATTTCTCTTTTCCAGCTTCGACCTCCTTTTCTTTTCTTCGCTTTAAAGGTACCCATTTCCATGATAATAGTGGTAATCTCTCATTTTGCATTCTACGTAGATGTCTGTACCATTTCAATCTTTGTTCGTCTATATAATCAATAAATAATTGTCTTTTCTACCTGCATTTGTTCTCTTATGTCTTCATTTCTTATGTGTTGTAGTTTAGATGTTCTATTGCTTCCTCTCCAGAAATCCTTTGCTAACGCTTTCAACCTTTTTCCGTTTAATCGTGTATTTCTACACAATTAAAAGGCTACACCCTTGTCGTAGACTTTTACTAATATTAAAAGCTTCTTCTTCTATTATTTTGTTTCATTTCCGTGAATACCTCTTTGTGTTTTGTACTTAAACCTTGAATGTTCCATGTTCCTAAAATCAATTTCCTTTTTCCATTGCTTAGTCGTCTATGTTTTGGGCTGTCCTGATTCCGATGCTGTGTTTTTGTAGGATTTTTAGCATTTATATTCTTTTTTACAAAGGTTGAGGTGCTGGCCCAACGCTTAAACCCCCAACCTGGAGGACCAGGATATCTCACTTCGTCTGATTTCTCCCTATGGTGTACGAGAGAGTATTGATATCTCGTTGGCTTACAAAAAAAAATTTTCATCTTACTCTACTAACCAGCTCTCCATATCTCCATGGCGTCTATTACCTCCTCGTTCGAAGAAAATTTGCAACCTTTCAGGCATCTTTTTAGAGCTCTCAGAGGAAGCCAGACCGGGCGAATAAAAAGAGCGTTCGAGCAATTCAAACCCCAAATCACGTTTTCAACTGTTTCTAATGCAATGCGCGATTTGTTTGCTAGCGCATTGTCCTGCAAAAACAAGGAACCTTTGGCTAATTTTCTGCGTCTTTTTTTCATTATTTTTCCTTCGTAGAATGGTGTTAATAAAGTCAAATAATATTGCTCTGTTATAGTTCTTCCCTTATCAAGAGAGACGATCATGATTACTCTACAGCAATCCCAAAAAACTGAGAAAAGAACTTTTCCAGCAGATTTTTGAACTTCTTTGACCTTAAAAAAACAGAAAGCTTGCACTATATAGATTGCTGCTTTGTTTCTGAGTTTAATGGCGTATTCGATTGGTGCACCGCCGGTGCCAGTGCAGTTTTATTTGCACTATCCCAGTTTTAAGTGTTTTATAGATGTTGCACCGCAACAGTGCACCCACCTATACATGTGTAAATCATTCAGTGATTGCACTTCACCAGTGGAGAACAACCTCCGTGGCTCCGTGTCGGTGCGGTCCCAATCGAAGACACTGTTAGGTAAATTTGTACCCAAGTTTCATCCATGTTAACAATGCGGCTTAAGAAGTCAAGGAATGGAATTCAAATCTGTGTCTTGTCCGTTAGGGCTGTTGGTCTCACTCAGAGGTCCTTCCTGGGTCTTAGAGTGAGATCTGGTGGTCTAGCGACAGGAATCGCCCTTTCGACTTGTTGGTGTCCTTTTAGGTCTGTTGGTCTCACTCAGAGGTCCTTTCTGGGTCTTAGAGTGAGGTCTGGTGGTCTAGAAGAGAGCCAAGTTCGTGTTCCTTTTAGGTCCGTTGGTCTCACTCAGAGGTCCTTCCTGGGTCTTAGAGTGAGGTCTGGTGGTCTAAAATGGAGCCAAGCTCGTGTTCCTTTTACGTCTGTTGGTCTCACTCAGAGGTCCTTTCTGGGTCTTAGAGTGAGGTCTGTTGGTCTAGGAGGAAGACTATTCCGTGGCTGAGTCATCTTACAATCACCTGAGTGTTGGTTGGTTATATTAACGGATTATTTTTTTTCCCTTACGAAAGGTTTTTTTTGTACATATTAGTTTTGGTGCTTAAAGTATTATTATTTTTTTTGAATAAACATTTTATTTTTATATTAAATATATCTCGTGTTTTATTGTGTCTGCGAACCCTCCCTACTTCGACTGAGCTGCCCAAAAAAAGTGGTAGTTTCAGTGTTACAAAGCTATATCGTTGTACATATTAAATAACTTAAAATTAAAGTACCTTTTGTGAGAGTTAATTAAACTTTCTTTTATAAATTACGTTTTGATTAAAAACTCGAAATTGACAAAAATAATGAGGAAATAAATTAAAATTGTTAGTACACTAAAAGACTTGTATATTGAAGCACTTGACCCAAAGCAAGAAAATTAATAAAGAATCGAAGATATTGAGAAAAAAATCTAATTTTCATTTCCTGATATTTTGATGAAAAATTTTTCTTCCTCTGTTCAAAAATTAATTAAAAATCAAAAAATAAATTGCCAAACGAATTCTCGGCCACTCCCGCTTCAATTACTAATTATATTAAAAGGAAAAAAGTGGAACAAGTAACTTCGTTAAGTTACAAGTACGACCTATTTTACCAAAGAGTTGAAAAACATGTTTTGTTTTTCTTAAGTTTTGATTGAGCAATACTGAAGTGTAATTAAATTTGAATATAACAGTCACGAACGTTCCCTATACGCGTCAAATTGATAGTAATGATGTAGATTAAGCTTTGTTTACAAGTAAATTATGTCTTCTAATTACGAACGATGCATTTCATGAATCAGCTTATCGTTACTACCTTTTGTCACGTTCATTTCAAATTTAACTAACATCACTTGACATATTTCTAGAGACGACCTATCAAATAATTAGACTTATTAGACTTCGATTAAAGTTTAATTAACAAAATATTTTAGATATTGATTTGTCAAGTGAATCAGGTTAGTATATCAAATTTTGCTGGTGGTTAGAGCTTTCTGCTCACTCTTGAGCATGCGAAAATTACTATGGGTTCATCGACGTTTTATTGCAGTAACTTCCACTTCTTGTCAAAAATGCATTCGTTTGGACGTACTTATGACTTAACATCGGAAAATCGTCCAATTATATTGGAATGTAGTCCGTGGGAGACTGCTTCTCCAGTTGCAGAGATTTTATGTGATTCATTTCCTGGATATATGTATATTTTGTTAAATTGCATTATATGGACTATATTATATGATGCGTCATAATTTTTGAACGAAAGAAATAACACAATCGGATCCTGACCATATTGTTAATTTAAATAATTACTTAAAAAGTCTCTAATCTACTCTAGACAGTATAGTTTAATAATTCAAGATTAAAATAACTAGGTGAGTTCAGACTTTATTACTGTTACTTTAAAACTATGCTGACTTGGTTCTTATGTATGTTGATATGAACCTTTATGATATTTAGCCAAAGAATCACCACTTAAAATATTTTACACGTATTTGGAATCACCTTATAGAGAGAGCTCTGTAGAGCAAATGAGCTGAGCCTTTTTACAATTTAAGACCTTTGAGTAGATAGTACCTATAATGCCATCTTTGGATTTTTAAAATCCAACTTATTTCCAAAAAACAATTTATTTAAAAACATGTTAACCCCTAGGAGTGGAATGGAGAAGGAATGGACATAATCAAGAAGTTTTTTAACTCTCAGCTGGAGCGTCAAACTAAACAAATATAAAATCATGTGGATCGTAGCTGTAAAGTTGATTCTGAGGTGGTAACATTTCAGGAGAATGCATCCGTGAGGGTGCAACTGCAATTGACTACCAAGTTGAACGATCAACTGGAAAAACGAACACGCGATCAGGAGGAAATTATTAAATTACTAAAGAATAAAACAATTGACGAGGTTAGGAAGATATAAGCCTGAATGTAAACAATGACAATGTTAATAAAAGTATAGGCAACCCAAATCATTTACGTGTTCCTGAAGTTAACCGTAAAATTACTAATAGAATTCCAATAACTGTAGAAAGTGATGAAGACAGAAATGAAGGTTGGAAAGAGGTTGAGAAGAGAAAAAGGAATAACAACAGAAATCAAATTATCAGAGGTACAGCGAAGACAAGTGAAGAAAGTGACACGTTCGAAGCAGCTGAGAGAATGGGATAGCTATTCGTCGGCAAAACAAGGGCGGACACATCTGCGGGGAAGATAGACGAATATCTCAAAAGGGGTTTCACGAATAGCAAGTTCCAAAGCACGATTCTAATCTAATACGAGCAAAAATAAATCGTTTAAAGTTGGCGTGGACTACGACCTCTTAGACGATGCAAAGAATCCTGAAGTACGGCCAGAAAACCTGATTATAAAGCAGTATAGGTTTTTTCGGAGGAAATTATCAAATTCAAGAGCCATGGACAAAGAGTTTTAAAAACTTTCCAGCTCCCAACTATAATACACAAAAAAAAGAGTGCTGGTATAAAGACATTAGTCTGATAATCCAAAATCTTCAATCGATAGGCAATAAAATGATTACAGAGCAGAGACACTGCAAACTACTGATTGTAACTGAACATTGGAAGAACGAGGAACAACTTAAAGTGTATCAAATTAGAAACTTTAAATTGGTATCAAGTTATTGCCGAAGGGGGAGGGAAGTCATGGCGGTGTGGCGGTATATTGTGAGAAATCTATTCAAGCTGTGGAACGCGAAGATCAAAAGTCTGTCTCAAGAGGGTGTTTTTGAGCGTGCAGCAGCTGAATGTAAGATGGGCATTCTAAAAATTGTTGTTATTTCAATATTATAAACCACCATCAGCTGATTTTAATGTGTTTCTTAGTAAGATGCATGAGCTTCTCATAGTTTTGACTGAGAGAGATGACATTTTTGTAATGGGAGGCGACTTAAATATTGATATGCTTACAGACAGTAGAGAAGCTCTTCATTTTGGGTCATTATTGCAATCTTTTGATACACTTGCTACAATTAAGGGCATTACACGACCATGTAATTTTTCTGGTATGTGTATAGATAATATTCTGACAAACTTTAAGATTGCTTATAGTACTAAAATTATAAGTGGACATATAGGTATCAGATCATTATGCCCAACTGATGAGTTTTAAAATAATGGAGAGTGCAAGTCTTGCCCAAGCATATAGAAACTACAGTGAAGAAAATGTTAGACGCTTTGAAGAAGACTTATTTGTGCAAGAAATATGGAACTCGATTTATCTCCATGAAACATGTGACGTAAATAAACAGTGGGATGATTTTAGCAAGATTTTTCGTTGCATTTTGTGGAATGTTTTCCATTATCAAGAAGAAATGTTAACAAAAGTAATAAAACACACAACTCCAAAAATTTTGGAATGTATATAAAAGCCGTTTGGGCATATTTGAGATTTTAAAAACATATGATCAGAGGTTTAAGGTACCGTATGCAGATGAAAAAAGGAAACTGGATAATCTTTTAAAGGAAACGATTGTATTTTAAGGACCACCCCACCCTAAATACATTAAAACGTTGCAACAAATTTTGATTAAAACCTTCTAGGAAGGTGTGTCGAAGAAACGAAGCGCAAAACAACAGACTGAAAGTAGATAATAATAAAACATGCTTGAAACATAAAATTCATAATAATAAATCTGTCGACAAGATAATCATAATATGCAATATAAAAGAACATTATGCAACTTTATATTATAAAGTTATTCAAATTTTTGTCTGAACAATTTAATTCAAGTTCAAATAAATATTTTGTATGCTAATAAAGTGCAAGTTTCAAGAATTTTCCTAATACAAATATTTTCAAAATGGTTTGCTCTATTCAAACTCATATTAAAGCGTTTTAAAAGCTGGATATTTCATTTAACTGATGGCAAATCGACAACAAATTATAAAAATTTAAAAACAAACAAAACAATTAGTTGACAATTTGAACTTGAACAAAAGAGCAGTTTGACTATTTGAGTTAATGGATGTGAAACACGAAGAGAAAACATTGTTGTTATTAGGTATTATAGAAAATCATAGGTTTGGAAAAAAAATACTATAAACACTGTTTTCCACGAGTATGCAATTATTATAGCAAAATAATGATAAATTGAGTTATAAGTGTTTTATTATACAGGGTGTCAAGTTAGGGTATCTAATGTGCCTAATAAATCATCATCATAACTGTGTAGAGCCACCATCATAAAATGTAAAGGAACGTTTACAAAAACATGTGAGTCAAGCGGAGTCCTTCGATATTCAAGTAGTTTTTTAGATCCAGATATTCGAAAATGTCTTAAAAAGGTTGCATAAAAGTACATGTACAATGTACATCGAGACGTAAAATAAATCTGGTATAACCATTTAACCATAGAGCAAAACTAATTAAGATCATGGTTATAAACGGAGAATAGAGAAAAGCAATTGCTTAAAACTAACAGAGTATACAAATGAGCTATGATGTAGTCTTTGGTTTCTTAAAACAAGAATAATGTGGACAGATATTCCTCGACTCTCAAGGCATATAAAAGTAATAGTAGTGGTAGAGACTCATAATAAACTTCTTTCAACCTTCTACCAAAGGTTTCGTATTAAAAGTTCTTATAAATATCAGAAGTATAAAGTTTTAAACTCACCGATTGGAAAACATCCAGAATCACTTTGATAATTACGTATTTTGTTACCCTTATGTCTCTCGTTTGTCATCTACTTCTACTCTACGCCATTTCCTAAATTTTCCACCTCGTCACCTGCAAATAAAAAATTTAAAATTAACAACTATAAATTTTAGTTTCGAAAGGGTAATAAAGAATACTCGAGTTTGCACATAATGCACATGTTGCAAAACATAATAGGAGCATTCATGTAAATGCATATAAGAGAATGTGACGTAACATATTGTACAACAATAACGTTACAAAATGAACAACGAGAAACAAGAACTTCTCGTGTTATGCACAAAGAAATGTAAGTAACACTTGACTTGGTATTTGTACCTTTAAGCATTGAAAGAAAGTTGCAAAAGGAAATGACATTGCTTTTACAAGTTCAAATCTCCTGGTCCTGATATTCAAATTTTTTAAGGGTTAAAATTACAGATACTTAAGAGATAAGCGTTAGCTTTAAAATAGTTAAAATACACTCTAGTTTTTATTAGCACTTCTAAAACCAATTAATAAAAAATAACTAAATTTTCGTTTTTCTTATAACAATTACACGACTTTTAATTTTTTCTACAAGTGGTCTCTAAATAGGCGCTCGTGTTTCAGGGCTTGAATAGTGTCACGCGTAAAAATATTACACAAATTATTTAATACAATTATTAAATAGTACAAGAATTTAATGTGCACAGAGTTTACAAAACGTGACTATTGCCAGGTATTGGAAGAATGTGAGATAAAGCATAAATTGTCAGTTTTAGCAATTTTAGTTGGCGCGTGTGCCAAGTTAATAAAAGGCCCCAAAGTAGGTTTTTAGAGTTAGTTGAATTACGAGCGAGTAACTTCGGGATGTACTTAAACGTCGGGCGTCCGGCTCATAACATTTTGTAAGAATTATTAGAAACGTTTATAAACAACAAGATGTGTAGTTATTGGATTAACCTTAGGCTGGTATTAGACTGTCAAAGTTCTTTGACAAAGTTCTTCTTTAAAAACTTTATTATGAAATATTTGATAATGTAATTGGGTACATTTTATAAAATATAGTAAAATAAGGTACATTTTATAAAATGTACACTATTTTACTGTAAAATATGTTATTAAATAGCTTTTAAAAAAGAACTTTGTCAAAGATCTTTGACAATCTAATACCAGCCTTATACTTGGGTAAGAACTATTTAACAAATAAATAAATTCTATTTCAGCATTGTGGTTGTTATTATTATCTTAATTCCGGTACACTCTGGAGAGCATGGACTCCAGAGGTCATGTCCATGACTAACCCCCCAGTCGTGACAATAGTCCAATATTACAGTGGAAGGTTTACATTTGGTTAACGTAAATCAAAATATTCTTGGAAACTCGATTTTATAAAAAAAACTACAGGATAATTTATGTTTTTTCACTTATTGAATGTTATTGACAATTTTCTATTTTCAAAACTTGAAAATATGTAGTTTCCAATACTTGGATGCAATAAATTTTAATTTGTTGATTTTAACAATTTTCTGTAACTTTTTTAAAATTTTGTTTAGACTTTAGATAGGTACTGAAAGTAATTTAATTTACAAGTACCTACTGTTTGAAGAAATGCTATTTTTTTAATACTGAGTATAGAGTCCCACCAACTTTATTAGCGAACTGAGGGAGCGTGTCCAGCGTTGTCATAGATTTTGAAGTATACAAAAGTCTTACACAGTCGCTAAATTTGACAAGTAACTGTCAGTAAAATTGAGTATAGGTTAATATTAAGACAGTGAATGTGAAAAGTACAACTTACTGTCATTTTGAAAGGTGTTATCATAATCTAAAATAGTTGTAGATACACGTGACTTTTTTTACTTACTTCAGGTTATTACTTAACCTGAATTCTTGATTATGATTGCACGAATTTTCTCCCGCAAATAATATTTTAAATAAAATTATTTTAGCTGACAGATTTTCCGTAACGGAAAATTGGTTGGTGGAACTGTACATAGTTTTTTGAATAATTACAATGAGGACATCAGAACCACTATACTTTGCTTCAACATTTGTAGGCTTTTACTACGGCAGGCCTGAAAAGTCCATTTGAACTAGACCTCGATTCAATAGAGAAGAGCCTACCGCGTTATTGCGCGTCTTAAATTGGTCGAGCGGATCCAAATTGCTTTTTAGATGTACGATCGCTACACTCATGGGCGTATTGATGGATCTCGACCTCCTGATCCCTTAAGTAAGTTTAACGGCGCTCCTAAATGATTTTCTGTGCGCATTGACGTCAGTAGGTAGATTCAACTCTATGGAATCAAAGTCTATCTACGTTCATCAAAGTTCGGTTTGCCTGTGCAGATTTGGCCTGCACAGTGTACAGATCTGCCATAATAAAAAGCGTTTGTAGCGGGCTTAACTGCACAAGCAAGCAAGCAAGCTTTTACTACGCCGTATGCATAATGCATAGGCCTGCCGTTATAAAAAACCTGAGCGTTTGTAGCGGCCTTTAGAAACTATTTTTAATAAAATGAAAATTTTCCATCACTAATTACAGGTTTTTCAGAAAATTGAATGTTTTTGTTACAAAAGTAGGTCCATAATTTTGTAAACAAGTGCAATTCGTTTAAGGTCAGTGGAGTTAATTAATAAAATTTAACATCCCATTCAACTCAAGTTTCTATTATTAAATATACCTACTAACCTTAAATTTATTGCAAAACAGTCAGTTTCGTAATCAAATAGCATCCCAAATTAGTAAAATTACATTTGATCTACATTTCTCGACAGAAAATTACAAAGGGGGTAAAATTTAATTACAATCACCAATTACCTACATCAAAATGATATTCATTAGCAACAAAGCAAGAACCTTGACTTAAAATATTAAAAGAATGAAAAATAACAATACTGTTTTTTTTAAATTCTAGTCCATAATAATTATTAGCACCTTGTCTCTATGTTATTTCATTAATTACGCAACCCCTGTGATCTTGTACAAAGTCTACGTTCTTCCTAATTGCCTTCTTCACCATAAATTTATTCATACTTAAAACAAGGTATTGAGTTGCGTTCTTGCTATATAAGCCTTTCAATAAGAAGTTAATTTAGGAAGCCTTTACAAACACTCCTTACTTTATAAGTCAAAAGAAAGAAAACGCTCAAGTTCATGAAATTTAATTCATATTGCGATAGTTCCACGTAAAATCTGTTGTAAATAAGTTCACTACTTTGTATTACTTTGTATGAATACTCGTAAGGGTTTGTACGTAAACAACAATTTGAGTCCCTTTTTATTGAATTTTAAATAAATCAAAGGTGGCTTTGTTGATGGCGGTGTGACATGATGAAGAAAACAACTGCTGCTACACTCTTAGTGCTAATTTTTTATAAGGTGTTAACGTTGTGCATAATTGTTTTATACAGGGTGAGCCACGTAAGCTGTAGCCCCTGACGATTTTTTACTGCAACCCAAATTAGTAAAAAATCGTCAGGGGTTACAAGTTACGTGGTCTACCCTGTATAGAGTCTATTTCAAAACATGAGTAATAATTAATTATTAAATCAAATAGTTCAAAATGATCTCAACTTAAATGTGTAAGCAGTTGAATGGTTAAATTTGACAAAGAAAAATTGGTAAATATGTATCTCGCGTGAGCTCGTGAGCGATTTTACGATCTATAGAGAAGCTATGAGAACATGGGGAGAGATCGTTCATCTCTCCAAGTGTGGTCATAGAACCCATTAAAGGGTTTGGTTACGCCACCAACAAGACAGATTATTTTCACTTCCATCTTGACAATGTTTAAATTAATCTCCAATTCCAGAGCTGCCAAAACAGAAGACCTTCTCAAGGAAGATAGAAGCAGATAAAAGAGAACATTCAACAAATTTTCTACGTAGGCACTTAGAAACCACCCTGTATAATACGATTTTAAATTTAAATCAATTCAGTTTTATTTGTATCAACAGAATTACATAATTTTTAATCAATCAAAAAGGTTTTTTTTAATTGTTAATCCCTTCTCTAATTAATAATTTTAAAAGGTTTTCTGATTGTACGGATTACGTAAAAGCAATAACACAAACAAATTGGTTATTTTTTTGCGTTGTTCAACCACATTTTTAAGTCGACAATTATTTAGCCCCCGCCACGTCAGTTGAAAACTTTGCATTTTTAAAACACTGTCGATGAAGTGGTGGTCTCGACAACCCTTAATAAGTAGTATTATACCATGGAAAGTTTCTAAAATTTTTCGACAACTCGTAGGTACTTATAAAATTTTAATTAACTTTTTAAAAATTAATGAATGAAAATGTAATTACGTTGTTAATTATTTTTTATTATTAGGAGCTTTAAATAAATTCCAAACTATAAAATTAGTTGATAGTTTATCATTCTAAACTAACATAAGTGTAATTCTTTAGGGATAACTTAAATTCCATGGATTTAACAAAGGTTTAAATATGAATAAATGGCATCCATTTAATATTAACAAAACGTAACCAGAAAGCTTAGTTGGGTCATTAAACGTTAGTTTAATTTTAATCGTACGATAAATCCAACTTGTAGTAAAAAAACTGTTGGACTAAAATGTTATATTATTTTAATTAGTCATAAAATTTATGTGACCTTTTTATGAAACTTCTGAAAAGTTTTTACAAGTTACAAGTTGATGCTATAATAGTTTTAACAGCAACCACAGTTTAATACTGCAAAGTTTTATTTAATTAGTAATTTTTGGAGCCAATGAAATATTGAGGGTGTAAGTTATAACTTACAATTCGTTATACTTTTTGCCCGAATGTTACAGTAATGAAATTTACGTAGTACAAGCTTGTAATTAATCTTTTCAATGCACGTTAAAAGACACCACTGTTGACTAATACTTAACTCTTAATTCCTTTAATAAGAATTTGAGATTTGTTCGCAGCTTTGGGATAAACTTAATAGCCATAGACTTATAGCCATAGATAATAGATCCTAGAGCTTAGAACATAAAATATCTAGAAGGAGGGTTAGCAACCGGTGCCAATAACAGAAAATGCGACGGAAATTACATTTTAGAAGTCCATGGATGACTCATTCATTCCGTCGAGTTTACATTATCCATTATAAGTGGGAGTATAAGCAACTATTTTCATTGGAGCAATTGACCGGAAATCGCTATACTTAAACGTCCATTGTAATCCATATTATTAGCTATATGGCTCTTTCCTGGTAAAGTAGAGAGTATTTCTTTATTCAATGTCTATTAATTATAAAAAGACACCTGACTCGTCAGCCATTTTGGGGAAAATTTAAAAGTAAAAATGGCATTTAGTGTAGTCAACGAACCAAAAGTTATCCTGATTTTCGGACTTTTTTTGTAACAGCGAGTTTTTTTTCTTAATCGGTCGAAACCATTCCTGTGAGTTTGTGTATAAAATGTCTCAACTCAATTTTGACCGGAAGGCCTTTATTCTTCGACTTTAGTGTAAAAGTTTGACTTTTGCAAGTTTCCGTTTCACTATTTTTTGAATAACTTCGCTTGTATTGGTCGGATCGGGACCAAAAAATTTTCCTTTTGTTTGTAATTCTCTCTTTAAAACTGCCTGGGTTAAAATTATTTATATTAATTTCCTAACCCAAAAAAAATTCAAAACTGTCGTCATTGGTCGGTTGTAGTTTTTTCTAGAGAACTTGAGTTTTAATTAATGTTATGGTATGAAACTTTAGGAAGTTGCAGCTGATATAGTAACAAATCCATACTACAAGATGGGTCCAAAAATATTAAGAAGAACGGCTCAAATTTGCATTTTGGTTCAAATTTTCTTTTTCATAGTTGTTGTGAGCAATTGGTGGTATCCCAATAATTCTTCTCTTGAAATGTAGGAAATTTAATGCTCTTTCAGATGAAAACAAAAACAATCACATCAGACCATTTTTTCTTCCGATTTCTTTGAAGATAAAAAGAAAATCTTTTAACTGTTTGTCTACAAAACCAATTTTAGTGGTCGAAATTTAATTCTTCTTTTACGTATTTTTGATAATTAATTATAAAAAACTCCTATAAACTGTTTTTGAACATTCAAACTGGTTTTAAAGTCAACCATTTCGACCACTAAAATTGGTTTTGTGGGTACACAAGTTGAAAAATTTTATTTTTCTTTTCAATGAAATTGGAAGAAAACGTGGGCTAATGTGATTGTCTTTGGTTTCATCTGAAAGAGTATTAAATTTCCAACATTTCAAGGGAAGAATTACGATACCACCAATTGCTCACAACAAATATGAATTAGAAAATTTGAACCAAAATTCAAATTTTAGCCTTTGTTCTCAATATTTTTGTACTCAATTAGCAATATGGATTTGTTACTATATCAGCTACAACGTCCTAAAGTTTCATACCATAATATTAATTATTACTCGAGTTCTCTAGAAAAAACTACGACTCACTAATGACGGCAGTTTTGAATTTTTTATGGGTTAGGAAATTAATATAGATTATTTTAACCCAGGCAGTTTTAAAGAGAGATTCATTACACACAAAAGGAACATTTTTTGGTCCCGATCCGACCAATACAAGCGAAGTTATTCAAAAAATAGTGAAACGGAAACTTGAAAAAGTCAAAATTTTACACTAAAGTCGAAAAATAAGGGCCTTCCGGTCAAAATTGAGTTGAGACATTTTATACACAAACTCACAGGAATGGTTTCGACCGATTAAGAGAAAAAACTCGCTGTTACAAAAAAAGTCCGAAAATCAGGATAAATTTTGGTTCGTTGACTACACTAATTGTAATTTAATTTAAAGTTTTATAGCTGATATCCCTGATAAAAGCATAAAGTAGGAAGAGACTGGGAGTACGAGTACACTAGCGAAACATTACTGTACCCCTTCGTAAAGAAAATCGACAGCCGAAACTTTTAATTAGCTTATACTGTAAAAAAGTAATCTTCTGCTTTCTGTTATTTACATCAGCAGCTTGACATTATTCAAGGAGTTGAATGTTAAAGTGTAATTTGCAAATTTTCTTAGGCAGTTCCAATTAAAACCAGCAACGTTTTATGCTAAGAATCCTCCAAAATTTATTATAAGGAAAAAAAGTGTGGAAAAGGCTAATCTATTTCCAGCATTTAAAAGCGATTTTCACAGCTTACTTTATGTGTCCTCTGTAACATTTAATACTTATCTAAACTGCATTTAAAAGTTAAACATTTTGTACCATATCTTAGTTTATTTTTTAACTCTTTTTAAATGCAGAATACCTAGATCTATTCTTTTTACAGTAAAGAGATTTTCTAAGAATATTTTAATCAAAGAAAAGCGATTACTTTTTCAAGTTTGCTATTTTTTGTTCTCAAATTTGAAATGGAAATAAAACAATGCTTAGCCACAAGCATATTTTTTTGTATTTACATAATTTATTTAATTCATTAAAAACTGGAGTTATTTTTTGCTCATTTTTATACACAATTGTTATTTATTTTGAAGGAAATTATTATTTTTTAATTATATTTGTTTAGAATTGGATAATGGAAATTGCGCACCAACAAAAATATTCATATAGCGTGATGAAAAATTTAAACTTGTTTCTATAGGTGTTTGAAGGTTTATTGAATTCATCGCTGGAAAAATGTCGAAAAATGTTAGTAAAAACTAAGTTTTGTATTACTTAAATTATCAGCTTTAATGACAGTTTTTCACCACGCTCATGCTCACAGGGCTGTGGAATTACAATAAAAAAACTTTTAGTGTAAAAAAATTGCGTAAGTGGATTCAATGTTTTTTCTTTTAATAAAAGCTACAGTTGTTTTTAGCATAAAACTGGAATATGTTTGTTTCAACAAAGACCTAATCGTCGGCATCGTCTACACTCTACAGCAAAGTAAAAATCTAAACATACTGCAGGGACTTCCCGTGTACAAATAAATAGAGTTTTGAAAAAATTGTGGCTGAAATTGCGAGTTAAAGTACGATACCACCACAAACCACAACGTGACCTTTTTATCATTCAAAATTTAATGAAGACGTAGAAAATTCTTACTGATCAACATATTAAGCACAAAATTACAAAATTTTGTATTTCAAATAAATAAAAAATTTTAAAAGTCGCAAATTGTCATGAAAAATAAAAAGTGTATGATCTCATATGAGATCGCAGGCCGTTAATGGGTTTGTAAAACATGCACCATCATGTAACAGACGCTCGGACCCAAATTGCACAGGTAAACCGAAGCGCCTGTAAGAGGCTTTAAAAGGTATTGGAAGGGTCAAAATTGAAAAAACTAAAAACTAATTATTTTTGGGCGATCTTTACTACTCTAGACTAGGTCTACACCGGCAAACCGGAGTGTCTGTAGATCGTTCAGGCGGCATGCGCAATTTTCGCCTGCATAGAACTGTTGCAGTAAAAGGCGGCACTTGTCTTGTGAAGAAAATTGATAGCTCTGGCTTGCCTGTGTCTGGGCTTTCAAATACAGGATATTTTCAAAAACATGAAGATATCAGTTATTTCTGCTCTAGAGTTGGTGCAATGGAAGAAACTGATCCCATGATTATGCCTAACTAAGGTCTAAAAACAAATTTAATCCTCTCCCTCGAGTTTCAGTGATACGGCTTAAAACAACATTAACAACAACATCTCAAAGCAACTTGAGGTCAGCATATTTTTACAAATTATTTTACCATCATTACATTATGAATAGGCGAGAGGGTGATTCAAATTAAATTATCACTATAGGAATCTCGGAAACTGTAAAGGCTCGTCCACACACACAGGCTTGCCTTCCGGTCTGCACAAGCCACCTGAACGCTGTCTAGACGATCCGATTTGGCCTGTTCAGGCCGCCTAAACGGTGTCCACACGCTCGGGTTTGGCATGTGCCTGCACAAGCCTGTGCCAAACCGAAACCGGAAGGCAAGCCTGTGTGTGTGGACGGGCCATTAGAGATACAAATTTGATTAAATGGGGGCAAAGTTGCGTAATTAGATAGTAAATAATATCTATTCAATAAAATAAAAAAATAAAAAAAATATTCTGAAAAAAATCTAAGTTTAGTGAAATTTTATTTATTTTTTTCTGAAGTTATTTGCAAAGATATCGGAAAACTAAACACACATTTTAATTACACCTTTTTGTCTCTAGAAGATAGCGATTTTAGATTTTCAAAACAACGTTTTAGTTTTGAATTATCAACTTAATAGAAATTTTTAAATTTTCTTTTTTCAGTATTATTTGCATCCAATTTCGCAACTTTATTCTTACAGATTCTGAGATCCCTACAGTGATAACCGAATTTGAATCACTCTCTGTATATGATCTATAGAATTCGGATTTATATGCACCAAATTTCTCTAAAATATGCACTAAAATTGATAAAAAATGATAAAATATGTATTGATATGCAAACTAAAAAATATTTTTTCTTCGAATATTTGTAGGTATTTTTTTTAAATAAGAACTACCTAGATTCATAAAAGTTAATAATTTTAAGAATAAATTTGAATTACAAATTAATAGTTTAAAAAAATGTGGAAAGCTACCGTTTCATTTTTATTTTTAATAATTTGGTACATCTTCCGATATTTTACCTTAAAAAAACACTAAGTTATTTTCTTCTTTAAAAAAATTGCTTAAATTGGCAAATTTAATAATAATTATTTGTTTTTTCTATTAAAATTTTTCAAAAAACACCAAAAATGGCCCAAGTATGCACAAATATGCATCATTTGCTAAAATATGCACCAAACGTTGAAAATATGCAAAATATGCATTTTGACAAGCGGTTTTTCGGATTCGTTTTTGCCTAATTCGTCTAGATTTCAAAACGAATCTGTTGGCATATGAATATTAAAGAACATGCAAAAGCATAAAATCCGAGCTCTAATGATCTACAATCGATTACATAATATTAACTAGCCAGAATTCGCATTAAAAATATAAAAACCCTGACCTTAATTAGTTATTGAATTGAGGAAGCCTAAACGTCTTGACCAAAACACCACAAAGTCACAAAATGCAATCAAAAAATTATGCTGCTTATTTAACCAGATTCGAAAATGAACTGAAACGAATTCAATGAATATATAAATATTAATCAAGAATTAATCACACAACACACTCGGTCAAATGTGCGAAAATATCTTATCGTAATAAACTGAAGAGACAAATTAATTCTAATAATTTTTAATAATAATTTTTGCTAGAGCCTTCAAAATTTGAAACTTAAATTATTTCGAAAACATATTATGTGACAAAAAATGACACAGTAGGGCAGAAAATATACAATTAGTAAGTTGAATAATGAATCAACAAGCTCAAACGACATTATTGATGATATGATGATTGTTGTAAAAAATTTTCATGTTCTTAATACAGCGTCATTATTCGAATTTTTAACAACCTGTTCGCTTATCCAAATTATTTTTTCAAAGGCACGTGTATGAACTAGAATGATTGCCATTTCGAAATTAGACGAACAAGAAGCTACACTTTACGACTTATTTGAGAGTGTTATTCCAGATTTACTTCACTTATTTATGGTATCTATCCAGATAGTTTGGATTTCCTAATGAAAACTAAAAGAATTATTATTTATCGCACCATAAATCTAGTAGCTTAAGCTCCCTTTAAAAACAAAGCATTTTTTCATAAATTATGCATTTCCAGTCCCGGAAACGTTCTCTTTCGTTTCCCGCTTAGAAGATAGAATTTGATACGATGTGTTACATACACTTTGTAAATAAACGCCTTTTAAAAAAAGATTTCAAATTTTTCATTTATATTCTCGATATTAGTTTTGCCACCAACGCATACTTATCTTCATACACTCTTACACTCTATCGACAATATTGTGACACTCTACCAGTCTATTGAGAGCACCGTTACAAATTTCCAATTTATTTGTTAATCTACTACAAAGTGATTTTCAAACTTAGTTTGAAAAGATAAAGGTAGAAAATACCCTAAGCCAAGTATAATTTACTATGTACGATTTAAATTTAAATTATTTCAATGTAAGGAAATAATCAAGTTGCGAATTTTGCATTTTCTTCTTGTAACGAAGTAAAATTTTAACTCAGTTAGGAATAATTAAAAGTTTTTTTTAATTCGTTTTTCAAATTATATTTAATTGCATTCATCATTAACTTTATTGATTTAAAAAAATGATAGATGGGGGTTGTAAATAAATTTAAAAAAAATACAAACCATCATACTGGCATAAGCTCAAAATTAATTAGTTTTATCTGCAGTGGAATTATAAAATACAAACATTTTTATAAAAATACTTTTCATTTACGTCAAAGCCTATTTTCATGTTTTTTATACTCCTGTTTTACGATATTCTTGTATTTTTCTTGTTCTTGCATAAAATTCAAGACAAGAACAAGACAAGAGCTACTACATAGTTTGTAGCAAGACAAGACACGAAGATAGCTTGCAAGAAAAGTGCAAGAGTTAAAAGATTTTCTTGCATTTTCTTGCATTCTTGCTTTCTTGCCATATGTCATTTTATGGATTTATGTTATAGATTTTATTTTATTGTAGAAATTGGCTTACGAGAAAAGTGCAAGAGTTTCCTGAATTTTCTTGCATTCTTGCTTTCTTGCCATATGTCATTTTATGGATTTATGTTATAGATTTTATTTTATTGTAGAAATTGGCTTACGAGAAAAGTGCAAGAGTTTCCTGAATTTTCTTGCATTCTTGCTTTCTTGCCATATGTCATTTTATGGATTTATGTTATAGATTTTATTTTATTGTAGAAATTGGCTTACGAGAAAAGTGCAAGAGTTTCCTGAATTTTCTTGCATTCTTGCTTTCTTGCCATATGTCATTTTATGGATTTATGTTATAGATTTTATTTTATTGTAGAAATAGGCTTACGAGAAAAGTGCAAGAGTTTCCTGAATTTTCTTGCACTCTTGCTCTCTTGTCAAATTCCCGGGGTGCAAGAATGCAAGTATTTTCCAAGAAAAGGCAAGAAAGGGGAACCCCAGACGTTATTTTCATTGCAAATATGCAAGACTAACAAGACAACAAAAGAATTTAGTTTGCAAGAATGAAGCTAGACAAGACATATTTTAATTTCTTGTCTTGCTATACAAAACAAGACAAGAAATAGTCAAGTAAGACAAGAAATCTTGTCTTGTAAGACAGGAAATAAGTCAAGTAAGACAAGAAATCTTGTCTTGTGAAACACTAGACAGAGGTAATATGTTTTTAGGTGATATCACACACATGAGACTACTCAGTTTTAATGCACAAAAATAAAAGATTATTTTGCTAATATTTGACATACTAATCATGTAATCATCCCTTTGTCGCAGAGGTTTAAAAAAAACTGCTTTAAGTAGTCGCAATATATCGATAAATAATAAAAAAATAATAATATATCAATAAATTTCGCCTGACAAGTTCTATTCTCTCTACTCTCTACAAAAACTTTGACAGTGTGATAGGCTGAAGTTAACGTTTTCAGACTATTATAACAACTCTCATAAACAGCATTTGATACTGTTTTTACATAAAAAGTAAGAATTTTCTTTGGAATCCCTTTTAGTTGACTTTTCCACCCCTTTCAGCTATTAAAAGTCGATTTGTAACAGTCCTGAGCCCTAAAGCAAGTACCCGATGTCGTCAACAGGATTTTCTTGTTTTGAGGCACTCAAATAGCTTACTCCGACAGATAGTCTCGAATATTATCACTTCTATTTTTCTATTTTTTTAACAGTATTTGAGACTGTTTTTACATAAAAAGTAAGAATTTCCTTTGGAATTCCTCTTAGTTGGCTTTTCCACCCCTTTCACCAATTAAAAGTCGATTTTGAACAGACCTGGAGTCTTAAAGCAAATACCTGATGTCATCAACCGGATTTTCTTGTTTTCAGGCACTTAACTAGCTTACTCCAACAAATAGTCTCGAACCCTAAACTTCGATTTTTCCTCCATGACCCCCATAGTCTATTAGAAATTAGGACTTCAACGTCTAAATGTTTAAATGTTTATTAGCAAACACAAAGATACAAATGTTTGCATTTATGATTGTCAGCAGAAAAATAAAAGAGTTTAATTATTAAATTACATTAACATTTTGGAGATCCAGAAACTCCTTATAGTGGTAGAAACCACCTTACAACAGAATACACTTAACACATTTTCCAAACTTCGTTGCAGGGTGGTTCCTAATGATCTCAGGTAATTTGTTATAAAGCCTGATGCCTATACAGTTAACAGACTGTTGTGTCTTGCTGAGACGATGATATGGCATGCAATTTCTCTTTTTTGTATTTTAAAAATACGTTCGGCTTCTGAGGAGCCCCCCCCCACAACAATATACTATACGTAATCAAACCGAGAAAGTTGCTATAATAAAAGGTACGCGCCGTTTCGAACGTTGTAAGTTGCATCAATTTCCGAATCTGAAATACAACCTTACCCAGCTTACCACCCAGGAAATCTATATGGAACTGCCAATTAAGCCTGCAATCTAAAAGCCTAGCACTGTCGGACGCGGCGCCCACCTCTCCCGAAAATAACAGTTTTGCTTAACTCCGTTTTGCTCTCGTTTAACTTAAGCTTGTTAGATCCGAGCCACTCGTCCGCGTCACCCACAGCTAAAGTGCTCAAATGATCGGATTCTTCTACATTGGAGCCGAAATTAATTATGGTTGTGTCGTCTGCATACAATGTGACTATATCTGCTCTTATGTTAGGAAACAGGTCGATAATGTAAATCAGGAAAAATACCGGCCCCAATATCGAACCCTGAGGCACTCCAAAGGTCACCGGTCGAACTGCCGACTCCTTTCCACATGCGCCTACTGTAGTTTGCCTCCGATTGCAAAAATATTACTCAAATAAATCCAGAGTACCTCTCCTGATACCATAATATTCAAGTTTTTTTTATCAAGATGGAGTGGCTCACGCAATCGAAGGCCTTCGAAAGGTCTGACATTGTAATACACGGAATCTTCTTGTCGTCAATGGCATTCAGTATCCCCTCTAAGCCGGTAATGATAGCTTTCAAGGTGGATTTTCCGGATCTATACCCGAACTGATTTTCTACTAGAAAATTATTAGTTTCGAAATATGCGATTAATCGTTCCTTTATTAAAGTCTCGAAAATCTTCGAAAACACAGGTAAAACCGAGATCATTCCTGGCAATCGTGTAAGCCAACTTCGTCAGTAGTTAGCCAGCTTTCAGTCAGACACACAACATCAAAATCACACTCACTCACAAGTACCTGGATTTCCCCTAGAAGGTCGAGAGAAGGGTAATATGTAAATTATCTCATAGAATATCTTTCGAGATGGATCAAATAATTTCAAAACTCTAAAATATAAAATCCTATTTAGAAAAAAACACGAAAAGCCTCTCCAATTATGGGAAATAATATAAACAATATTTACTTTCCTTACTAGAGACGAAAGCATTTTCTTTACTGCTTTCATTTATCACCACTAAAAATAAGTAAAAAGCACACTTTCTTCTCCACAATAACAATCGAAAACTGATGTACTGAAACCATAATAATTTATTAGCTTTAAACTATTTTTTATATTTCGGTTCTGTAATGGAGCTATTACGATACCGAAAGTAGTTTCGTAATAGCTGAAGGCGTGTCTGAAAAGTGTAGTCAAATTTATCTTTTCGAAGTTGGTATTATGTATTTTTTTTAAATATTTTTTTTAATTTTTCGGGGATCGAACCCTCGACCTTGATAACCAGAAGTCGCACTTCTATCAATCAGGCCAAACGGACTTTCAATAAATTTAAGTTCCAATTGTCTTATTAATAGTGAAAAACGTAAACGGTTGACACGACAGGTAAATACCATGTTTATGGTAATCACCTAATGGTGGAACCAAAAACTGGACTGTGTGTACTTTTATAGATTTAAATTAAAATTTCTTTTATAGAAAAAAATTGATCTAGAAATTTAACTTGTAAAAATTTGTGAAAATAGTAAACTTTTAATTGTTCAAAAATATGACATTAGCATGCGATAAATTTCAATAAGGAATTTAAATAAATTATATTTTGTAGTAAACGTTATTTTTGTGTATTAAAATTTTAAAGAATATTTAATATTTATGTACTTAGGTGTTTATTTAATTTTTAATACATTTTAGACGAAAAAAAATATAATTTTATAGTTAGAAAATTTTGAAACGTCAGTACTGTCATTATATTATAAACAGAAGTACCAACCAACAAAAAATAACCTCAATTTTGAAATTTGTTACAATTTTTAATTTTAAAGGCCGAAATATAAAAAATATTGTATGATATTTGTGTTAAAAGTGATTTTATTTTGTTCGTTGAGTTACTCAACTCGTTTCACTCGTTTCGTAATCTTCTCAAACTTACAAAATAACCCGTCCCTTTTAACACGCATATCATAAACTACTATTTATGCACTTGGGATATTACAGTACACTATTGACGATTATGAAATAATATAGGATCATCATTTTGCTATTTCAGCTTCGTTGATATAGAGAAGTTCACTGGCTTCGTCTAAAAATACGAAAATACAATGAGTATTGTAAACACGAAAACACAATGAAAATATCCAACGTAAAATCAATCAACAGTACTATTTTTGAAACACTACGTTTCCTGTCATATTATTGCGATTTAATAATGAACAGCCACAGTGTGACATATCAAAAGCACAATTTAAAAATAAATAAACATCGGATAATTATTAAACGAAAACGGTATTTCAAAAATCACTTTCTATAAAAAACAATATCAAAATAATTAAATATTACAACATTATTACTTCAAATTAATCAACATTTCTCTATAGCTTTTCATTTTTCATTGAAAGCTTTACGAATTACAAATTAATTTTAATATCCCATCTTAATACGATTTTGCGTGGCTGTTGGCAACTGAATTAAATTTCTATACGATATTTTCAGAGAAAAATTTATTTTGAATAAAATTAATTTAATTAGCGAGGGAATGGAATGCGTAAAGCTCTTGGAAAATAACTCAGTAATTTTTGAAACGAGTCGGTGAAGAAAAATGTATGGCCTGAAAAATTTAAAATTGTTTCGAGTAAATCAGTGGTGATTCATAACGAAAGGGTAGTCTAACGATAATTACCCAAAATATACAAAATTTAATTAGTCTAAATCTACTTGAAAATGTGCTATTCAGCTTTAGAACAAATTCCTACAGTTACAAAAAATTCCAAAAATTTAACGAAGGTTCAATAAATATGTTATTCATTATTGAGCACACTCAAAGTGCGTGTGTATAATTAAAAGTTTCTTTATGGATTAGAAAATATTAATTACACTTACAAATAAATTCATTAACTAAAGTATAATTATCATTTTCTTTTCAATTAAACCACGTGTGTTTGACAATTAATAATTTGTATCAACGTGTCGTGCACTAGTCTAGTATAATAAAAGAGTAAAAGCCAAAGAGCACAAATTGAAAATTATTTAATTAAGCCAACAGTACAGCTGCAAGACTCAATTTTTTAATTAACCTTTAAGATCAATGAAAATAGTAATGTCAAGAAAGATTGTAAAATTAAGACTATGACCAACGTCCCAAAACGACTAGTAGTTGTATAGCTCGTCCAGAAATAAATGATTTTTAACTTTTACAGTTTTGAGACTTTACCTTTTAAAGCCTTTAAAGAGACGCTTTAGTTTACCTGTGTAAACTGGCCGACACCAGGGCTGGGATCCTGTAACTATTAGCGACCTACCCTTTAACCTTCTCCTACCAGTTTCTCAAATTTTGTAGGAGAGGGGTTTAGCGTAGTTTAGCGTAGCGTGGCAATACGCTAATAATCACAGGATCCCAGCCCACGCGTGTCTTACTCAAATTCTGGTCGTACCTACGAGGTTTTGAAAGCCTCAAAATAATTGTAAAAACTAAAAAGCATTTATTTTTGGGCGAACTCTACCTGCAGTTGTGGCACCCCTACGTTAAGTTTTGCATTTTTATTTACAGTCTAAAAAGTATAAAAAATTCAATAACGTTGGAGGTGGAAAAATTAGAGTCTACTGAAATAGGCTCCTGAGAATATATGAACAAAACTATAAACTTGTTGAGAGTCGTTCAGTTTGGTTATTAGCGATTCAACTTCTTTTTAAAGACACGCAGTGTAAAAAATAAATTAAAATTTTAGGAGGAAAGAGAATTGCTTGAGATTAATAAGAAATGAGGTCATTAAAAACTATAGAAAATTTGATTAGGACTAATCTAAAGCAAATACCTAGTAATTAACAATATAAATAATTCTTTCAGAGAAATTTATTTTTCTTAATTAACAAGATGTACTTTAAGCTCTAAAAAAAATTTAATAAAATATAATGTTGCTGTAACATGGACTGCATGGAAAGCAATCTCCATTGGAGGTACTACACGCCACCCCACCTCTTAGATTTTTATTTTTTAGACGTTCTGCTTTGATACATATCTAGATAGGTCCAGAGAATTCATTTAAGTTCTGCTTAGAGTAATAAGAAAGCCAATAGATATTATATACAGTCAACCTCAAAATTATTGACCACCCTGGCTATACACCAGGGTAGTTATTAGTCAACAACAACAAAAGGACAGAAGGGGAGGTTGTTGATTTACTACTTGTTGGCAAAATAAAATTACTCCCCAATTTAAGTAAGCGGTGCTATGATGGTTGCATCCACAATGCATGCTAAACGTATAGCCAGGGTGGCCATTATCAGTGAGATTGACTGTACAATACAGTCCAGACTTCAAAAACGACCCATTAACGCCATAAAGTGCTAAAGGCCCTACATCAGCTAACTATAATTAACTTGATCTCTCATCTCATTGGAAAAATTTCAGTGGTAGGTAGAGGTAGTACGTTATCTCGTGAACGATGAGTCACACCATCGCAGTAGTCAAAAATGTGAACAACTTGCTTATTACTAACAAATCTAAAAAAATTTAAATCTCCCGTCATTTATATAAATTAGTCAATGTCTTTATCTTTTAAAATTTCACTAAAATAGCCCTCTGCCTTCTAAATAGCCCCATCTTCTCGTAGCTTTTTTCAAGGGCATCGTTCACGAGATAACGTACTACCTCTATTGAAAGAAGAGGCTTTGTGCTTTGAATTAATTGTTGTTCATATTTTTTTTCTGTTTTTTTTCACACTAAACCCATCTGGATTAAAACGTTTGTTTAGATTACACATTTTCAAGTTGACTAGAAAACAAAGTTGAAACAATTGCTCTTTATTAAAGCTGTAACACGAGTTTTACGTTATTTGCCACAATTTGAAAACTCAAAGAGAAACCGTGGTAATTATCCTCTTGTTCTCTAAATTCAATACCTCGTTAAAAGTTTATAGAATGTGCAAGTTTTGTTTAACCGTTATGTTCGCGAAGAATTTTTATTCATATTCCACACGGATGAGGTACCCCGGTACCTACATGTATTTACTATGGAAAATGGACGATTTTAATATTTAGTTTATATTAATTTGACAATAAGTTGTTTATTCTTTAATCAAAGAAGATAAATAATCAATTTTAGCGTGCGTGGGATGTTTGTTATCATTATTTTAAGAAATAATAAAACTGCAGTCAGCATATTTCTTTTATACAGCACAACACAAAGTTGAAAGGTTGTTTTTTTTAGTGTTAGAAATGTAATTTTATTTTTGATTTTAATTAAGGCTCATCTAAGAGCATCAAACCATTGGCGTAACTATACCCCTTACACCCCCTTAACGTCGGGGTAGAGCAGAGAGAAATAAAGGATCCGGGGCTTAGTCTAAAACAATATTTTGAAATCACACTCAAAAGTTTTACTGGTTTTAAATTTTTTTTACAAAATTGAAAGGGCTCGTGAATTAAACAGGGGGGGTGGGCAGAATTTGTAGTTACGCTACTGCATAAAAAAATATTTACAAAGCCTTTTAGGTCATAGATGACGATTCTTTGCGTAATAACAAGAATGCAGTTCAGCAAGGTGAGTCTGAGGACTTTTGCCGCAGTCACTAAAAGATTTAGATCATGAAGACCTGGTAGATCTTATAGACGTAGAAGATACTTTGCTGAATGAGCAAAATTTGACAACTTGATGATGATGATTAGGGGAAGAAGTGCCAAAAGAACAACGCCAATGCGGATGCCGAAGATATCTCAAAAGCTGTTTTTGTGACTGATAATAATAGACTATGGGCAAGGTGATTCTATTAGACCCATCTCTAGGAGATAAGGTATTTGGGTTTCACCGAACAAGAAAATCTGATTGGCGACATCAGACACTGGCTTTAGCGCTCAAGGTTCTTCAAGAAAATTGTTACAGAAATAAAAAGTAAGAAAGATTAGTTGTATCCGTGCAAACACTTTGTCATTCTTTCACAAAAAAATTTGGCTACTCTCTGCAATGGCTTTGAAAACGTTGCAGCTGGGCTAAAGTTAACGTCTTCATTTCAGACAACTCATAAACAGTATTTGGGTGACCCATCGGCAAAATAACTATCAGTTTTCGTAAAAGTGAGATTTTACTTTGGCATTCCTCTGAGTTGTCTTTCCTGCTCATCATCAATTCAAATTTATGTTTTAACAGCCTCATTTCAGTAGTAATATTATTCTGAAAAAATTTGGCCCAATTGCATCAACAAAATTGTTATCTAAAGCTTTCAAGTGTTTTTTATCAGAAATAATGTATAATATATATTATAACACAAAGAACAAAAATAAAAAGGCCAAAATTAATAGTGTGTGTTTATAATAAAATAACCGAAGAAAATTCCGAAAAACTATAGCGAAAATGGAAAACTCTTACTATACCAGAGTTTTAGAGCTTTGTAAGTAGAGATTACATTTGGAGTTACTCCAGTTTGTAACGAACGTGCTAAAATAATTAGGAAACTATTAGTGACAGTTTTCAGAAAAAAAAAATTTTTTTGGGAAAAGATGATTTTCCAAATCAGTAAAATCGATCATTAATATTATTATTATCAATCAATAAAAAAATAACCTGGGTTTTATTTATTTATTTTCTTAATTTTGGTACTAATTCCCATATAAACGCATGAAGGTACCCGGGTACCTCGTCCGTGCGTTAGAGGACTATGAATATGCTTTGGCTTAAAACTAACTCTTCAAAAAAGTTTTTTGCAATTTTTTTGGTGGAAATTTATTTAAAATTGATTGTTTTAGGAAGTCACAAAGGATTATCTGAAAATTTCCACTTAAACATAAGAAAAAACGTAAATGAAAACGCTAAAGGTACCCGGGTACCTATCCGCGAACATAACGGTTAAATTAAGCATATCAACATCATCTTGTGATTATTAATTTTAAACATTAATTTAAACTTTTAATAAGGTTTTTTAATTAGTATTATATCAAATTTTTATTTTAAGCTGTGCTCGGTCTAGACTTTAGAATATGATGGCTCTCAATGGTCGTGCTAGTGCATATGTTATAGGAAAGTTAACGAGCTTTAAATAAATATGTTTTCCTGATTATACAGGGTGTCCCACCGTTGCGTTATCGTAGAACTGTGGCTTTGCTGTAGAATTTAACAAAAAAATTTTAATGCACAACTATAGTTCTCTTAGAGCTTCATCTCTTAAAAATATTTTTAAATATACCGGGTGATCCATTTAAATGCTACAGGCCACACTTGTATTTTTTTAAATGGAACACCCTGTATATTTTTGCATATTCAGATTCCCCTTTCGAAGGCGATTATAGTCATGTGTGGGTTAATGGGTCCACCATGGACCTGGGACAAGATAATGCTTATTTTATATTAAAAACGAGTCAACTTTGCGTGCCTGTTGTGACTTAACGAATTGACATTTTTGACCGAGGTTTGAGTTAAAATAATGCTAATATCGTCTTTTTTCCTTATTATCTTTCAAAGCGACATACAACGTCAAAATCAGACCTTGTGAGTCTCCAACGCAAAATGTCAGTTTTCTTCATTTTTTTAAATGGCACCCCCTATTTTCGATTTCAGGAAAAGAGAGCCCCTTTTCTAAGCTTTCTAATGATATAATATTTTCTCAATCTATTCACTTTTAAAATTCAACTTTTATCCCATTTAAAAAATTAAGAAAAATTACACTTTGCGTTGGGGATCCACACGGCACAATTATTGCGGTTTTGTCAACTTTGAAAAATATTTTAGAAAGAAGGCGATATTAGAATTATTCTAATGCAAACTGCAGTCAAAAATGTTAATTCGTTACTTTATAGAAGATAAGCAAAGTTGACTTGTATTTTTCTAAAATTCGCAGTATCTTGGCCCAAATCTACGGTAGATCCATTAAACCATACATTACTATAATCGTCCTCGAAAGGGAAATCCAAATATATAAAAATATACAGGGTGTTCCATTTAAAAAAATACAAGTGTGGCCTATAGCATTTAAATGGATCACCCGGTATATGTAAAAATATTTTTAAGAGGTGCAGCTCTCAGAGAACTATAGCCATGCATTAAACTTTTTTTGTTAAATTATAAGGCAAAGTCACAATTCTACGATAACGGAGTGTTGGGACACCCTGTATTATGCTGATGAGACATAACACAACAAATAAATTACAAATGCTACATTTTTTACAAATCGCTTCTGCAGAAGTTTGTCGATTCATTAAGTTGAGAGTTTCGTTGGTGAACTAGTTAAATCTTCTAGCAATAAGGAAGTAGTACACTAAAGTCGCCCTAACATTGTTAATCTCATTTTTCTATTATTCTTTCCCATCAAGGACTAGTCGTTTTTCCTTCCACAGTCTCTTATTGTACCACTGTCCTGCTTGCAGCTGTATGTCTTCCACAGTTGCTTATGTATTCCATGTCAAAGCAGGTCTGTCTTTTTTAAATTTTAATAGCTTTTATCAGTGGGGAAGCACACTACAGCCGTCTTAACATTGTTAATCTCATTCTTCTATTATTTTTCTCCATCAAGGGCTCGTGGTTTTCCTTCTACGGTCTCTTATAGTACCAGTGTCCCGCTTGCAGCTGTATGTCTTCTACAGTTGCTTATGTATTCCATGTCAAAGCAGATCTGTCCTCTTTTTAAAATTTTTATAGCTTCTAATAATAATGAAGTACACTAAAGTCGTCCTGACACTGTTAATATGCTTCTTCTATTATTTTTACGTTTTTACGCAGTGTTTTTTCCTTCTACAGCCTCTTACCGTTCCAGTATCTTGATTGTAGCTGTGTCTTCCACGCTTGCGTATGTATTCCATGTCAAAGTAGGTCTCTCCATTTTAAATTTTAATAGCTTTTATCAGTAGGGAAGTACACTACAGTCGTCCTAACATTGTTAATTTCATTCTTCTATTATATTTCCCCATCAAGAGCTAGTAGTTTTCCTTCTACAGTCTCTTGTCGTACCAGTGTCCTGCTTGCAGCTGTATGTTTTATACGGTTGCTTATACTCCATGTCAAAGCTGGTCTGTCCTATTTTTAAAATTTTAACAGCTTCTATTAGTATGGAAGTACACTAAAGTCGTTCTGACACTGTTAATCTGCTTCTTCTATCATTTTTGCCCAATGTTTCTTCCTTCTACAGCCTCTTATCGTTCCAGTGTCCTGGTTGCAGCTGAATGTCTTCCACAGTTGTTTATGTACTCCATGTCAAAGTAGGTCTGTTCTTTCTTCTTCTCCCTATTATATCTATTTTTGGCCATCGATATTGTAGCACTCGTTGTATCCTAAATATCGTATTACAAAACACACGTATATAGTTTATGGTTGACAGCCAGCAACTGAATAGATAGACGCACCTATTATGTATGCAAGAAGAAATTGTTGTTTTGGCATTGCTTTTCGTAAATAGTTCGTGAAGAATTGGCATAAAATTTGTTCTTCAAAAAACACATAAAAAGTTTTAAGGTGTTAAATCTTGCTTAGTTCTGAAATTTTGTGGAAACAATTATTAGCTTTTTGAATATTTTTGCAATAACTGCATAGTTTCGTTGCCAGAAGATGTGTGCCAGATGTGGCACAGAGCGCCATCCTGTTGAAACCAGAAGTGCTCCAGATGAATTAGCTGCATTTGCGACATCAAAAAGCATGTAGCATTGCTCTTAACGTTCACCATTCATCATAATCGCTTTTCCATCAACACCGTCGAAAAAGAATGGCTCAATCGTTACTTTCGATTAAATTTCACACAAAACAGTAATCGTTTGAGTATGAAGTAGCTTTTGATGAATAATTTGTGAATTTCCTCTTACCTTTCTTGGAGCTTTTTTGCACCAAAAGCGCACTAATTCAATATAATTGATGATTGATTATATCGTAATACAATTTTTTGTATTTTCTGCTTATTCGATCACCATTAATAACGCTGTATGATGAATTTAAGATTTCTAACAGATGTTTGATACAAATTTAATAACAAAAATATTTATAATAGCTAATTTTGGCTTTACCTCTGATATTTACAACTGAGGAAAAGTTTTCTTACGTAGAGGTTTACCAAAATTTACTACGACGTTGATAAATAAATGAAAATTGGTAGTAAATAGCTCACGGTTTTCTTTGTTTGTTCCATGCCTTTACAACTACCTACGAATTATTTATTTTTAATTGAACAGTGAAAAGGGGTTGAAAATAACAGAATATAGATTTTTCAACAATAGATTTTCTTTTATTGTTATCGGGAATAGGTAGAATTTTTTAAATTCTCAATTACAAAAATACATACATTTTAAAATGCCTTCGTAGCCTGTCGTACGTCTACCGCACTAGTTAAAGGTTAATTAACGTTTATTAATTTAAAATTGTACTTGCTCTTATTAGTAATTATTCTCTGCGGATCACATTTAAAGATAATTGTTAGTAATATGAGGTAGTGAAAATTTCTTCTAAAAACAAAGCATGCTACGTCTATTGTTTACAAGTAAGTGCTTTACCAGTGAAATAGAATTACCTACATATTATTAAACTTATTGACACTACATTAAATCCTAAGATTTAATTTAAGATAAGAAGGATTCATTAAATGCATTAAATTTCTAAGTAACACTAAGAAAATTGTCTTGTTTTTTTACCCATATACAATTTCTAATGTACTTTTTATTACTTCAAAACGACTTTTCATACAGTTTTCTTTGATGTTTCATTATATTAATGCTAAGACATTGTTCTAATGCCTAAAAAAGGGTTGTTGCTACTAACAGAATATCATATAACGTCAACGTAAACACAGTTCTTCTTCCTGGTAATTTAATATTTGGGTTCAGTTAACCCGAAATATGGAGCTTTTAGAGTTTTTGCACTGTTGTTGAATTTCTTGTAGTCGTTAGCTCAATGTGCTAAGCAAATCATTCATTATGTTAAAAGTTGTTCTAAAAATATTTTTTAAGAAAATTAGGCCAAGGGTTATGACATTAAATTATTGTTTTTCAGAAATGAAAAATCATTTCAACTTTCACAATCATTCGTTTGTGAATGATTCTACTTGTTTCAGTTCAAACGTTTCCATTAATTTTGCAATTCAATTAAAATTTTTAAATAAAAAATGTGTTTCATTAATCACATTTAGGATAATATGAAAGTGTGTAATCCGTTTGATAATTTAGTTAAAACGAGAGTTTTTTTTTCAACATTTATACACTTTGAAAATATTATTATAATGGAAAAAGTTTCTTTAGAACTAGGTATGGTCTAGGTGCTAAACCACAGTAATTTATGTACATGGGTACTTCAACGTACTGTATAAAAGGTTAGCAGATACATTACATGAGCAACCCAAATTAAAATATTCAGAGCGCGATGAAAATTTCAGCAAAACTCATATAAAAATAACGGTACTTTGTGTTGATTATGACACCCCAAATCATGAATTTCCATTCCAATTAATGGCGATGATGTAATAACTTGGATCTTAATATTTGTTTGCTGGAGACAGGCATGTGCATGTAGCTACGGGCGGGCTAGGGTAGGCCCAGGTCCACCTAAAGTTTTGAAAAATGACTATCATAAGCAAAAATCCAGATATTTACAGTATAACCTGAATTCCACACAAAATATTTCCTCTTAAAAAAAAAATTGTGTCTACCAAGTCAAGCTGATTTTACGAAGCTAGTCACGTGCCTGGCTAGAGCTAGACGCACAGCGTAAATACATAAACCGTCTGGCATTTTGTGGCCCATGAAGGAAACTTAACACAAAGCGTAGTTTTATAATGAACATTTTTCAGCAGAACATTTAGCCATTTACAAAATATATAAATAGTTAGTCATGACTTTGACAGTTGTAACTTTTCTGTGTAACGAAATTAACTTTTTCGTGTATATTATAGTATTTCATCTCGAAAGCTGTAAATGGATATTTAGCCCAGTTTCCAAAGGTTTCAACCCAAGAAAATTAGGAAAGTGCAAAAAAATTCGGTATTCAGATAGATTAAGACATGGCGAAAAAGATGCAACAAAGTTTGCATTCAATATAGGGGCCGCTTCATCGAAAAAAATGGACCTGAAGAGGAAAAAATGTGGTTTTTTAAGAATATCTCAGAAAGTATGCGATCTAGAGAAAAATGACCAATTTTTTAAGCAAATCCTTCATAAATTTGAAGCACTGTACATTTTTTAACATTCCTTTCTGGAAATGAAAGATAATAACTTATACTTTAAATCTGTGAAGCTAGAACTTTCTCTGATTTACTGGAACTATAGAAGCGGCTGTTGAATTTAGGTAAATTGATGGAAATATTTAAACTTGAAAATTAGTATCACGAAACTATCTTCAAAACCACCTTATTATGTCTTTTAGAGATGTGTAATTGTGTAATGCCCCAAAAAGAGATAATTTCATAAACCAACACAGTTGTATGTACAGGGTGGTTCTGAAATAGTTGGTTAAAATTAAAGACCCGCGAGGATGAAGAAATCTGCGATAAATATTAGTCGAAACATACATTTTTTTAGGGTTACAAATCATGATTCTTTTAAAATCCCTACTTCATTTTTCGAAAGGGCTATACACTATACAGGATGTTGCAAATTTTAATAGTATTCATTAAGCAACACAATTTAGCTTTCCATATTTTTTTGACTATGTAAGAACCTACTAAGAAGGTATTTTTTGAAATGTTACTCCTAAAGAGCTTGCAGTGGTAAAAATTTTAATATTAGTTTTTAAAAGACACTAGCTAGCATTTTCCATTTTTTTAAGGAAGTGAGTACCCACTAAAATTGGATTTTCAGAAACGCGACTCCTATTCTCAGTTTCTCAAAAGATAGTTATCGCTTCACCAATAGATATACAGGGTGTTCGCGAAAAGTGGGCCACTATTGCTATATCCGTTAATATTAAAGATAAGAGGTCGGTTAAATTGGTAAAGTAGTATAACTTTTTCCGCTGATTGCAATGGTCAACACAAAAAAAGAATTGAACATCTACTTTTCAAGATATTCACAAAAATAACTTTTTTTTAAATGGAACACCCTATATATTTTTATATATTTGAAAAAGGCACTGCATTTAGAGTGTAAAATGTCATATGAGTTTTGTCCTAAAATGAAAAATAAAGTACCGATTTCGTATCTTTAGTATTGAACGGATAAAGCAATAGTGGCTCACTTGGCATGAACGCTCGGTATTCTTGCTAATTTAGTATCTACATTTTACCAGGAATTTAAATTTGTATAAAAATACAGGGTTTTCGTACCAAGGGGCCACTACTGTTGTATCTGTTTAATGCTGAAGATACGAAATCGGTAATTTATTTTAGAACAAAACTCATATGACATTTTATACTCCAAATTCAGTGTTCTCTGTCTCTCATAGACAAAAATTAGCATACTATTTGTATATTTGGAGAGTACTAACTAGAAAGCTCTCCTCAGAAGATGCACTCAAAACACCGAATAAGTACACCAGAAGATCAAGAAAAATTACTAATAAACAGGTGGAACTTGAATAAAAGTGCTGTAAGGTGTATTTACAGACATCCTGTAGAATGATTTTACGTTAAAGTTTTAAGTCTTACGTTTTAAGAGTTAAATTTTAAGTCTCACTTTGTGCCAGGCTTAACATTGAAGACCCGATCAATTAAGAATCACTGTATACTGATAATAATGTCAGGGTAAAACAAAAGATTGCTACGCTAAGAACCCTCATACAAAATAAATATACAAAACGAAAGCAGCATTTACTAGAATCATAACCCGAATAGACCAATCAAAAATAGAAGGCGAATAAATAAAGACCATCGTTTATCGAACACTCCGAGAGTACATAGGTAATGTATTTGTACTTACATTTAAAAAAATTTAATGTTCTTGCCCGATTTTATTGATAAAATTATAATTTCAAAAAAAAAATTAAAAAATCCCGTTTTTCAACATATTTTTGAAATTGTTTTTTGGGAAAACAACTGCTCTAACGGAAAAATTTTATAGGACATTTTTTATGTAAAAATGCTTCATCTATAAAATGGAGGTCTAGTCATTTTTCTCTAGATTGCATATTTTCCGAGATATTCTTAAAAAAACACATTTTTTCCTCTTCAAGTCCATTTTTTTCCATGAAGCGGCACTTATATTGAATGCAAACTTTTTTTCATCTTTTTCGCCATGTCTTAATCTATCTGAATACGTAATTTTTTTGCCGTTTGCTAATTTTCTTGGGTTCATATGCTTATATGGATGTGGAAACTGGGCTAATTCATTGTGCAAAAAATATAAGAAAGTACATGAAAATCACAGTCAAACTTGATTTATTTAGATTTCTTGACAGCTGTCAAAGTCAAAGCTAATAGTATGTAACCGTGCAAATATTTTTCGGACGAATTTGCTGTTCAAAAGCGGTTGACTTGATTGAGTGACTGAACAATGCGAATGTACTATTATTACCTTCTAGACGATTCCAAGTCATCAAACTCACAAAGAAATGAACATATCTGCAGTTAAATCAGTGACACTTTGAGCAGCATTTCGTACCAAATATTCTTCAGGAAATGTAATTTTGTAAAGAGACATTTATTAAACACCAATCACTCAAAATTTTATTATTTTTCTGTCACGTCTTTTCTTGCATAGGTGTAGTCAAATCACAAGAAAAAAATTAAGCCTTTTTATTTAAAATATCGTTTTGAAAGAAAAAGTTGAAATTTTATATTTCATTTCAGTAAAATCTTCGGGAACACTGCAATCATAAATGAGTACCTACCCTGTTGGCAGTTTTTTTTATTTATTAGGGTAAGAAACTTTTAATTTAGCTACTATTAAGCTACTCGTGTTTGTCTTTCTGCATTCAAGTGAGTCTATATCTAATAAATAATGTTAGATGCATAAAAAGTGCTCTTTAAAAAATTAAAATATAAAATTTTCAGTTTCAGAGATGAACATAATCTCTAGTTAATATTCGGGCTGATTTAAAACAAAAATATACTTTGAAACTCATTTAAAAGTACAATAAAACTCACCCCAATTTTACCCAACGTATATAAAAACACGTTTTTAACTTTAGGCTTACAACAATAAAAAACAATGTCATTCTTGTAGAACCATTATTTTTACACAAAAACTTAAATGGGCGGTTGGTTGAAAATACTAAAATTAATGTAACGACAGTTAAATATTTAACACAAACTCATTTCGAAAATTGTGCCGTAATCATAAACTAACCAATAAATGTTCCTTTCTTAATTGAATTAAAATTTAACCATATTATAGGAAAATTAAAAAAATAAATAAATTAATTGCCAAAAAATGTTTTGGGGCTAGTACTTTGAATCTCGGTTAAGTCTGGTTAATGTTTAATAAATTTAATACTAGGTTAAAGTTAAACGCAATTACAAGTGCGGTTGGTTAATTTCATAACCTGAAATAACTTCGAAAGAGATCGAAAGATGGGCTGGTAGGTTCTTGGTATTTAAAATCTATGCGTTACTGATGATTGATGATAATGAAGATGATTTCAAACGTGTCAAGAGTTGAGTGAGAACTTATAATTTGTGATTTGATTTGCTCTTTTGAGCATCAAAGGACGAGCAGCCTTATCATATTCAAAAGTTGAATTTAGGAAAAAAGTAGTTGCTGCCTCATTTCCACACAAAGCTTTTCACAAGTAGTTTGGTTAGCGAGAGATAACAATTTTGCAATGCAATTTTATGTTCCTAAAACATATCGATAGATCTGTCAGTTTGCTAAAGATGACATCCGTAGAAATTTCTTTATTTGAGAGCTTTGAAGCGGCACTTTTCCAGTTTACACGTGTCTTGGATTTTAAGTGTAGGTAAATTGTAGGAGTAGTATTTATAATTTTTTTTTGTTTTTTTAAATGGCTTTGACTACATGCTCATACAGCCACGGCATTTGTAAAATTAAAATACAAGTACGAGTATTTTTAAATGGTTAAGTTGATGTTAATTATGAACCGTGTCACCAACTCATAAACGCCAGTGTTGGTGAATGCGAATCTAAGAAAAGAGGTAATATTGATGGGTAACTGAATATTGAAGCGCTTAACCCGGCATCCGACACGTGGGGTGTGACAAACCCCAGCGCTCGAAAACTGCATAGCAAACATTCAAATATCGCTCCAATCGACTACAGGGCCTCAATAGCTTTTAAAAACATATTATTCTACATATTAAAGCAAACACCGCAGTCAAAAAATTGAGATTGTGGCAGTAATACTGTTTCAAAACCGAGTTGGGTTTGTCACACCCCACCTGTCGGAACTCGTGAGTTTTTTTTTCTTTATGTTTTGGGTGAAAATCCCAAACCACTCCCCAAAAAGAGAAGGTCTAATCAACACGAGAGGATTTCATAATGTCCTTGGGCTCAAAATTGAAAAATTAAGTGCGTGTGTGAAGTTTTTGACGCATTTTTATATATCTGTCTCTCTCACACACATGGCAAAATTGTATTAACTTTAACAACTAATAACTTTTTGGCTATTGGATTAAATTACATGCGGGTTTTTTTATTGAAAAATATAGAATTGCCTTTTTAATTTTGTGTTTTTTTAAATTATTTGTATGTTTCAAACATTTTATATAAAATAAATAGTTAACTGCTTTGTTTCTTAGCTAAAAAAATAGGTTGTAATTTGCAATTTGTGTTATGAAGCCAAAGTAAAGTCTTTTTGGCAAACATTTTTGTTTTACTGATTAATATAATGTACCTGACGACATGAAATACTTATACTTTCCAAAAAAATTGACTATAGATATACGAAACGGTTATTTTAATTTTTGGGTTTGTCACACCCCACCTGTCGGAACTCGTGAGTTTTTTTTTCTTTATGTTTTGGGTGAAAATCCCAAACCACTCCCCAAAAAGAGAAGGTCTAATCAACACGAGAGGATTTCATAATGTCATTGGGCTCAAAATTGAAAAATTAAGTGCGTGTGTGAAGTTTTTGACGCATTTTTATATATCTGTCTCTCTCACACACATGGCAAAATTGTATTAACTTTAACAACTAATAACTTTTTTATTATACTTGCATTATAATCTGCCAATTTCACACTAAAAAGCGTTCATAAAATCGTCTTTATAGCACAAGTGCTCTATAAAGTCGTCTAGGTAACAACAATAATATTAACTGTTGTTCGACTGTTGTTCTGCAATGTAAACACAAAGCATCTCTGTGGCAACAAATATATCCAAAATCGGCATGCTTAATTTTCAAATTTTAAATACAGATTTTTTCTCTTTTATAGAGGTTTTAGTTGCAATTATAATAAAAAATAGCGTATAATACTCGTGTATAAGTAGACTTTATCGCATACGCGCCGTTACAAGCACTCGCAAGCTCGTGCTTGTAATTTTCGTCGCTAATGCGATAAAGTCTTTCTTATACACATGTATTATAATATACTATTTGGCTATTGGATTAAATTACATGCGGGTTTTTTTATTGAAAAATATAGAATTGCCTTTTTAATTTTGTGTTTTTTTAAATTATTTGTATGTTTCAAACATTTTATATAAAATAAATAGTTAACTGCTTTGTTTCTTAGCTAAAAAAATAGGTTGTAATTTGCAATTTGTGTTATGAAGCCAAAGTAAAGTCTTTTTGGCAAACATTTTTGTTTTACTGATTAATATAATGTACCTGACGACATGAAATACTTATACTTTCCAAAAAAATTGACTATAGATATACGAAACGGTTATTTTAATTTTTGGGTTTGTCACACCCCACCTGTCGGAACTCGTGACAAATGTTCACCTGTCGGATGCCGGGTTAATTAAACTTTCTAACAGATTATTGGTATGCTGTACATAATTAGAATACGCAAAGAAAAGATGATTCATGTCACAGATGGATGTCCCATGACATGAACAGTAGGGATCCGGCGCCAGTTTTAATTTGAACATGTGTGATTTAAACGTACCATGGTTAAATGCCATACGGGTTAGTTTAATATACATACTCCTTGACACCGAAGCCATTGAGAAAATCGGATTTTTCTAAACCGAAGGAAAGATCCTGCCATATACGGGCTCGAGTCCAAACAACTGCTCCAGTGCTCCTACCACCTAGACATGGCTTCACACTTTAGAGCTGGTAAAAAAATAGAGAAGTCAACTGCACAATTCCTAACGTCTAGCTCTAGATCAACCGCGACTGATGCTTTAGCCACTCTGTCGGCCACGTCATTTCCCCTTATGCCCCTAAGAGCAGCAACCCAAATAAATACAACTTTTTTTAAACTGTTTTCCAGCTTGTGGAGCTCATGAAAAATCTTGTGAATGAGATGATTATATGGTAATAAATTTTTGTTATTTTTAATACAGCGTATAACTGATTGAGAATCAGATAAAATTGCAAAGTTCCGACTGCCAGAAAAAACGTTATCAAACCTCAATGATATTAAAATAGCCTCTGCTTCAGCAGAAAAAATGGGGCAGTGCTTGTTAAAAGTTTTGCTGTCTTTAATATTTAAACTTGGAATGTAGGTGCCACATCCTACTCCGTTGACAAATTTTGAACCATTGGTGTAAATTTGCAAGTGATCACGAAAACCTGTCAACAACTCAGACAAATCAGACTCCACCAAAAAAGTTTCATGCCCATACACCGGAATTACAATCGACGGCGTTGCAAAAACTGCTTCATATGGGATGGAAAAAGAAGGTAGCTCAGAGCATGTTATGACCTGCTTTCTCCAGCTATCAATTTGTTGACTACCAGTAACTAGCGGAGGGTTTTTTTAGTCTCAAATATTGTTTAAGTGCAACTTGCTCTCGTAACTTATCAATTTTACCCACAATGTCGTCTTCCGAAGCTAACATTTTAAACGAGAACTTGGCAGCTAAGAAATTTGTCTATATCTTTTAAGTATGTGTTAGAAGCGGTAATGAATGATGGAATCCCAATTGAAATCATTTTGTCAAACAGGATATCAGGATTTTTTTTCTGAATTTGTGTTATAAATACGTGCAGCACCTACAACTATTAAGCATTCTTACCTTCTGTATCTTAATAAATAAATAATTAATAAACGGACTAGAGTTTTAAATTGTAATAAATTTCAATTTTCTTTCAGTTCATACAGTGAGCATTTCGATTGTAATTTATTACATTCGCCCACTCGCTTTCCAATTTTCTAAATTTTCTCGTAACTTTTGCATTACTTCTATTAGATGCATCATCATAATGTACTATTTTTCAACCCCTATTTTTTCAGTAAATTTGTCTTATATAAAAATTAGAGTTTGGGTAACAACGAAGATATACGGCCCTAAAGTTTAGCATAAAGTTTCAGCAAAAAAAATTAATTTAGTGTTACAAAAAATTGTGATTTAATAAAGAATAAAGTAACAATATGCAAATCGTTTTTATTTTATTTTCAAGAGCTTGTAAATTAGTACAGTTTATAACGAACTAGCTGTTTTACCACTTATAAAAAATAACGTCTGTAGATAGTTAATAGGTACCCATCGTGCTATCGATACTTATAGCCGTAGTTTCGCCACCTTCGTGATTTAAAAAAAAATAGAAAGATCCTGAAATAAATCCTAATATATCATAGCGCCAATGCCGATTCTGCATACTAGTCAGGAACTTTTTTCGAAAAAAACGTGAGCCTTGCATATACCTGTGGGTGTCACCTATATCGAAACGTATCGAATCTAATAATCAAGCAACTGGTATACAAAGCGTTACAAGTTCTAGTGCCTATTTTAGGCCTTAAAATAAGAAAAAATGCTATATAAATGTTGGGTACGACTTGGGACAGCGAATACACGTGACAGACCTGATTTTACTGGATAACTAGGGCCAACGTCAAACTGAGCTTTAGTACAATTCTATGTATTTTTATTGGTTGAAGGTGAGTATGTCTACACCTATACTACAATTTTGTAGGTGCTTAGGCCCGATTGCACCACTTCCCCTTAAACCTAACTTGTAGTTATGGCTTAATACAACTATAATATTTTATAGAGACGAGCTGAGGGGAAGCGCAGATACCTAAATTGGTATTTTTCATCTCTATGCAATAGTAATCGCCTATTTACTTATAATTTAGTAGCCACTGATACAAACGAATTTATTTTAAACCAATCATGCTTAAGGGAGGCGCTTCCCCTCAGCTCGTCACTATAAAATATTATTGCAATATTTACGTGTGCATTATTTATCCGTATCAACAGTGAAACTGTCACTGAACAAAGTAAGGTTATAAGGAAAGTGGTGCAATTGGGCCTTAATAATTCATATTTTAGGTACTACCTAAGTTTTAATTTCCAAATTTACTTTTTTTTTAATGAAAACCAATTGCCTACTAATTAAGCCAATGCAAATATAATTACCATTTTTTATTGCGCCATACTTAAACAAAGAAGCGGGAATAAAAGAATTGTAAACAGTTTTGAATTGACCATTAAAAACCGCAATTCTTTGCTCACTTAACGTTTAGCTCTTTTTATAAATCAACCCTTATGGAAAATGAAAAAAAATTCTGAAAGAAATGTTGGATAAAAATATAATTAGTAAAAAAAATTTAATTTTCTTCGCTTTCGGGGAAAAAAGATTGGAAGTTAAATACCTATGCAAATACGCCCTTAAAGAAAGTGAATCAAAAATTTATTTAATGTGTACCATGTATAATAGGTCCGTAATATTTATAGCTAAGGGTGATATTACTAAGGCGAAAGAGTTTAAAATGTTAGCATCTCATGAAATTTAACGATAATGCAGCAATGTTATTGGAGTTTTTAATTCCTGGTCCTCTTGATTGTTTAAATAAATCAAAATTATTTCTTAATTTTAGTGAAGAATCTCTAAAAACTACTATTGTTATTAATGTTCGAGAACTGACACCTCAAATCTTTTACTTCTAGAGGCCTAGAGTTGAACTGTTAAATAGCTGTAACGCTGAACTTCTGAAGATTCAAAATTTGAAACAGCCTGTTATCAATTTAGACAATATGCGAAATGGAAATAATTTATAAAATTAGGCCTATTTCTACAGTTAATCAAAATCAAAAATAAATATAATTTAAAGGGGCTAGAATAAAAAGTTTATAAAGCAATGCAGTGCTGGAGGTCCTCTCTAGGCTAACTACTCTCCACTCCTCTCCTACAAACTTTTAGGAATTATTGGTAGAAGAAGAGTAAATGGTAAGTAGCTTATAGCGTTAGCTAGGGTATCCCTATAGTTACAGGATCCCAGCACTGGTTATTCTTCTAAAAAATTTCATGAAAAGAGAGAACTTGATACTCTCCCTGGTGGGGAGAGACGCAAAATTATTTTGACCTCCCTAACATAAAAGTACAATTTATCCATCCAGTACAACAAACTATGGACTTTAAACGTCGAATTAAAATTTATTTGACCTGCTCACAAGCAAACAAATCAAAAGTTTCACGTTAAACGTAATGTTGAAATTAATTAATAAAGAGTTTTATAGTATTGACTGTTAATATCTTTAATATCTTCGCCTTAGTATTAAATATTGAAATTCGGTAAAATCCGTCAATTTTAATATTGAGGGGGACACTCTTTTATCGAGTATTTGCTTTCTTCTTAGATCTACCACCAACTTTAAAACGACACAAATATTCTCCTTTGTACTAAAACTCCTGCTCCAGCTATACAGTGTCCGCAAAAAAGTCTGCACCATATGGGATTTTTTTTTATTATGCGTGTTTTTCGAAAATAGTTTTCGGCATCTATCTCTGCATAAAATAAAACCAAAAATGCGTAAAAAAAATTAGTTATGTCATTTACGCAACACCGCCAAAACGTCTTTTGAAAGTTTCGATTGCCTAAAAATGCCTTTATTTTTCAAAACAGACAAAATCATAATAAGGGAAAATTGTTTCTATTTACCTCAAAATTCTAGATACGAAATTTAAGAAAAAAATATTAACATTTTCATTTTTTTGTTTTTTTGAAAATTCTCACTTGTTTATAATTCTTCGGAGTTCTTTTGTTTACATTTCAATTCTAGAGATCCACTTTGTTCCAGCGAGATCAAAATATTACGATTTGTTCTTAATTTAGTCTAATTTTGGAATATAAAAATATTTTCATTGAAAAGGATAGGACCATCTTGGACTATTTTCCCATCTCTGAATTCCCCTTGGGAAATATTTTAACCGCAGTGGTTAAAACTATTAGCTGTATCCCTGTTTGTTCTGTTCTCGCCATGAATTAGAACAATTTCAATTTTGTCTGTCTTAGTAAGCATTGTTGATAGGAAAATTAAATAAATTTCATATTAGTTTATTGTCAGGATATTTCGGGTAAATTTGGACATCATTTGGGACCTCTATCTGTCAGTTTTTATTTTAATTAAAATTCGCCGATATTTTTCTAAAATAAGTGACCACTGCGGTTAAAATATTTCCCAAGATGAATTCAGAGATGGGAAAATAGTCCAAGATGGTCCTATCATTTTCAATGAAAATATTTTTATGTTCCAAAATTAGACTAAATTAAGAACAAAACGTAATATTTTGATTTTGTTGGATCAAAGTGGATCTCTAGAATTTAAATGTAAAGAAAAGAACTCCGAAGAATTATAAATAAATGAGAATTTTCAAAAAAACAAAAAAATGAAAATGTTAATATTTTTTTCTTAAACTTCGTATCTAGTATCTTCAGGTGAATAAAAACAATTTTCCCTTATGATGATTTTGTCTGTTTTGAAAAATAAAGGCATTTTTAGGCAATCGAAACTTTCAAAAGACGTTTTGGCGGTGTTGCGTAAATGACATAACTAATTTTTTTTACGCATTTTTGGTTTTATTTTATGCAGAGATAGATGCCGAAAACTATTTTCGAAAAACACGCATAATAAAAAAAAATCCCATATGGTGCAGACTTTTTTGCGGACACTGTATAAAAGCTAGTTTTTACTTACTTTGTGAAATGAAACTATTAGGTACTTGGACATAAAATACGTAAACTTCAGTTTTATGACCTTTAATTTTAATTGACACTAAATTAATTAACTTTTATACAAAAAACTGTGGTGAGAAAAAAACTGGTGTGAGTTTAAAAAAACAACTAAAATAAAGCAATGCAGCACTTCATTCAATAATTTAAATATTTAAAATGATATAGTTAGTTGGCTGGAAATCAGCCAAATTCAATAATAAGTGCCAAATTAAAGTAAAATATATGCAAGTTCGTCAAAAACGAAGAAAGAGCTTCAGCTGTTCAATTTTGTCAATTCTAATTTACAAGGTTTATTTTTTAAAACTTTTTTAATTATATTTCTATTCAATAACAGCACTATATACCCTTGAAGAAATTTAATAAGAAAAATTTTGTTGTTGAAATAACTGTTTGAACTTTCGATTAATTAAAATTTTAATGTTAAAAGCGACAAGTCTGTCCTTTTGATTAAAACTTAACTTATTTAATTTAATCTATTTGTGTATTTTAACCAAAACGTTGTTCAAAAACCACTTTTGATTGTTAGGAAATTACATGAATTTCAATTAAACGTAACTGGTAAAAGTGTTCTTAAAGTAAAAGCTTGCTTTATAGCGTTTACTTTATTTAATTTATCTGCTACTTCAAAAACACTAGGCAGCTTTGGCTCAAAGAACAATTCAAAGGTGCCGAATAAAATTTATCTTATACAGTGCCTTTAGAAATACACTCAACCCACGTGGCCAATTTGCCTAGAGTAGCTACACTTGCTACACAACCTGAGTGGCTAAAATGTGATGCTTACAACTCTAATTACATAATATACTATTACAAGACGTAATAAAGCGCGTTTACAATAAAACAAAAAAGAATATACAATAAATTAGTCATTTGCGCTAAATACGAAAAAAATTACGCGTCTGCGTGAAAGGGGCGATTTACCCTAAAAAATTAGGTGTGATAATTTTTTTTCATATATAAAAAGCCAATCATCCTAGAGGGTAATTTTCAATTGCTCTGCCGACGCGATATCGTATAAAATTCAACGAATTGTCACTTTTAACGTTAAATTTAAATTTAAGAAAAATTATCTCAATGAATATCCCTCGGCTATTGATAAATCCTCATAATTTTGTGTATCTTTCAAGTACATTTTTTTTGAAAAAACACCCCCCCCCCGCTTCGCGTCGGGGTGTTTTTAAAAAATGTTCTTTCAAGATATAACAAAATTATTTCGGTTGTTATCAGTGCCCTAGGGTTACTACAGTTTAAAATCACACGATTTTTCTGTTGTTTCGCTTTTTTTTCAAAAACTAAATGTTATGGGAGCACTAAATGTTATAAAAACGAATAGATTGACACCGATTTGATAACGTTATTTAGTTTAAGACAACCCCTCCAGGAGATAAAAATTATCAATTACGCACGTTTACAATTAGATAAAATGTATTAGGGCGGTTTTAAGTAACCTAAAAGAATGTGCTAGGGCTGAAATTATTTCTAAAGCTCCCGAAAACAAGAATCGACCATAATATTACCAAATAATAATAGCAGGGGTCGGTTTGGACTCCTGTTGGTATATGATTTTTTACTCGGTATTACTGGTATTACGAAATAATATTACCGGCACCGGTTTTTGCGGTATTTCCGGTGTTTTTGCGTACTTAGCCGAGTTCTTCACCAGCAAAGTTCCGCTGGAACAACTGTAGATTTGCAATTAAAGAGAAAATACAAGTTTTTTATTAATCAGCCTTGTGACATAAACATAAACAGGAACAGGAGCAGTAGAACTGCAATTTTTTGGTATAATAAAAACAAATAATTCTAATTATTTTCTATTTCCGTTAACTATTTAGATAATTATACATATTTTATCACATGATCGCCTAAATTATTATTAATGGTATTCTCAAACAAAAGTCGTTAAAATTAAATGGCCATATAATTACTGCATTCGATAATGTACATTTTTCACCTCTTTTTGCTCGATACGATCTGAATCTGTCTTTTAACTACGTTTAAAAATTCCGAGCGTTCAGATCGTGCTCAGAATGCTCGATTTTATGATAAATTAACACGAAGATGACGAAACTCAGAACAGATTTCACAATAAACCAACAGACTCGGATCGGATCAAGAAAAAGAGGTAAAAAATATAAAACACCGAATGCAACAATTATAAAGTTACAATTTTCTAAAATTATGAATTTTGGTTTCTGTTTCAATATTCTTTTAATAGATCGTAGTTTTTTTATAAAGAACTATGGTTTAAATTAACGTTACGGAATGAAACCTAGAGGAATTTTTATGTTTTATAGTAACAAATACTTGTTGCAAGTTTAATCCAAAAATATTAAGAATAACGGCCAAAAACTTAAATTTTTAGTTTCAGGTTGTAACCCCGAGCCCCCCACCCCAATAAAGTGATTTTTTGGCAAATAAAAGTTGGGAGCAATAATAAGTTACCCGGTAAACCATACTTTAGGTCACATAAAGCGTTGTGGGCAACAGTAAAAAGGCAATAGCTCCGCCCCCACTAGAAATATTTTATAAGTTGAAGGACTACAGAAGCTGTCGTCCTTTTTGTCATTAGATTTCTGATTATTATAATATTATAATGTGCTATCCCAAAAAAAATCTCGAAGATGTTTGGAAACGAATTCTATCCATTTCAAGCCAAAAATCTTGATTCCGGTCGCCAAATAGCAGACGCCTTAGAGCGATTGTAAACTGAGTATTGAACCAATGGGCCAGTTGAAAAAACAAGTAAATACTTAACTTTTAAGGTATTACTTATAACTATTTACTTATTTCGAGAGCATATTTTCGCTCTGGAAATACTATACGAATTAGGAACAAAGCGAAACCAATGTATCTGAAACCAATATATTTCAGCATGGTGTAGACTGTAGGTACTTATAAAACATGTAGTCCGGTGCACTACTGAAATTTTACATAGGCACGCGGGACAAATTAGTATAAAGCTGAAACCTTTAATATTGTATTAAACTTATTATAGCCCTTATTATAGTACTAAAAGTCCCCACCCTTCCGAGGGCTGGAACACCCCCAAAATTGCGTTTGAATCTCAAAAATTACACTTTTTATCATATTTTTGCAATTATCTCGAAAACAAGGTAGTAAGCGAAAAATTATAAAGAGTCAAAAATTGAAGAGGATAAAATTATACGGCAAAAATCTCATTTGCAATTTTTCAAAATATTTAATAGTTTTTGAGAAAAATGTTATTGAAAGTTAACCTATTTTGCGCGTATTACAGTACTCATGGGTTGCGCGATCAAAGTGATGCTCAGCGCCCTATTTTACATTATTGAAAATTTCTCATTACCTATCAGATTTAGAAAAAAACAAAAAATATGTAGTTGAAGAGAACAGCTTCAGCTTTAAATTACATGCAAAATATTTTGATTTTAAGTAATTTATCATGGAGAAAAAAAATAATGAATGTAAAATAACCTAATTTTTCTTAAAATTTAAAAATGTCCTAAAGTAATTGAGGAAATATAAAATCCATGTAGGATTACTATTTTCATGATGTATACTTTAATGTCCTAAGAGCAAAATTGTTTTCGAGTTTTATTTTGACAAAAAATTGGACTTTGAAATTCATAATTTAAAAAAAAAAATTTTCTTAGATATTTTTCTATCTTTAAAGGACTCTCAAATAATAAAGTAGAGATCTAAGGTCATAAATTTTATTTTGTAGAAAGCCTATAGTATACGTTTTAAGAAGCCATCTTAAAAATTTACATTATTTAACGTTTTCATCAAAAAATTTTCAACAATATGAAGAAAAATCGAAATACGTAGTTTTTTTCCGAAATTGGTCATTACTCGCTTAATTTTTGAGAATCCAAACTTTTTCTTGAACGAAAATAAAGGCAATACTCTAAAGGTTTTATATCTGCTATTCGCATCTTGATAGGAATTATACTTTAGAAACGACAGCAGTTTGTACGATGAAGAAAATGAGCAAAAAAATTGTAGTTATGGTAATAACATTATTTACAATTTATTGTAAATAATGGCAAAAATATGATAAAAAGTGTAATTTTTGAGATTCAAACGCAATTTTGGGGGTGTTCCAGCCCTCGGAAAGGTGGGGACTTTTAGTACTATAATAAGGACTATAAGTACAATACAATATCAAAGGTTTCAGCTTTATACTAATTTGTCCCGCGTCTAATGCTAAATGCACTGTAGTAATGTATAGATATTGCAATATGTAACCGACCCTGCGCAGAAAGCAAAATTCATAACCAAGGTTACATGTCATAATACTTCAAAACTATTGATAAAACAATGTTTGGGCATCTTTTTCTACAGCTTTCTCTTCTTATAAGGCCGCTTACATTTAGCAATCCCTATAGCTGGAGGGAATATTAAAATTTGAGGTTAAGTTCTTTTTACATCGAATTGTGAATACAATTTGTCAAACTTATGTCTTTATTTATTGTGGAACGTCTCTAAGGATGGTGATTATAAAGGACAAATAAAATTAATCTCGAGTCACCGGGAATGTATTTTTAAGTGGGTTTATTTCTTGGTAACGAATTCAACAATTTATTTAACTGAATTGTACAAAGAAACCAAAAAAATTTTAAGTGCCGAAGTATTTATAGATAACAATCGTTATTATAAATTTGTGCAAATTATAAACTCTATTTCAGTTGCCCACTTTGACCAGGCTTTAAAGTACGATAAATCTTTACATATGAGTTTACTTTCATTCCGATTGATGTTTTTGCGAAAAATATCATATCAAATTTATATCTGCCACTTGGAACCAATGGAGGATAGCGGGTTTCATCCATCACGTTATTACATGTAAAGTATTTTCTATTCTAAAAATACAACTGCGTTATGCGCACATCTTTGTTATTGAAAATGCATTTCCTGACCTTAGTAAATGGACACAAAGTAAGATTTCCACATTTGGTATTACCCCAGCCGGCAAACTTTGTTTCCATAGCTTTGCATAAATCTATTTGAAAATGTATAGCCGGGAAGATTCGATATTCGTTACTCAAAAATTTATAAGCTTGAAATTCTACCTTCAAGAAATTTTATTTATCTTTTTGAATTTTTATATTTTTAATTACCTTTATATCTTTCTTGTTGTAATCGTGGTATAGTAGAAATGTTAGATTAGTAGCTTTGACAGTTCGATTATATGCAAAAGTCACAAAACTAACTTCAATTAGGCTCTTATTAACATAATAAATATCATTTCTCTCAAATTCAACTTTATATTCGTTCTGTCGAAACTAAACATAAAATAAATTATGTAATTTAATTCCAAATTGGTGGATAATTGTGTCTGCTTACTCTATCATAAAAGTTTTGGGCTACAGATGCATCTCCAAAGTCGACTAAATAATTGCAGCAAATTATGTAAAATACAATTTTGTTCATCATTCTATAAACGACCTACTGAAAAGTACTACATGCAGCAGCATGATTAGTTGTTTTATATCTATTTCAAAAAGGAACAATTATTAAAATTGGAGTGGGATAATGAGGTAGGATTCAGACGTTGAATAATTGGTTATCGCATTTAAAACAGAAATTTTCTACATATCTCTTATTACAATCTTAAAGAAAGAGGTACTTTCTTACACAGCAATGTTTATGTTGTACCTACTTTTTCAAAATCTAGATTTAGCCAAAATCAAAAATCGTAATCTTATGGGGAAGACACACACACACACACTCACACCCAGTGTTTTAATAGAGGTTTATTCGAAAGCGAAGTTTGCAACTATTTTTTCATGGTTTTGAGGGTTTTCTGGGTTCAGGGTCGGTCTTCTTCAAGACGGAGTTCGCGTGGTATTAGAATTGTGAAGTTCTAACTCTGTAGCTTATCGCTAACAATTTATATATATTTACTCGTAAATGACAGGTGTTCCCATAAGAGTAAATAATTTGTGCCCTAAAAAAATCAATAGGGACGCAAATCAATAAATTAACACAATTGACAATCTCTAATCCAGACTACAACAAAAGAGCAGCAAAGGTCTTCACTCTTCATGTTAAATAATTTTAACTCAATTTTTTACCAATTACTTTTTTTTTAATTTTCTCTGATATGATTTTTAAATTGTTTCATTTTTCTGAGACCCCGTGCATAGTTCAGAGCATCAGTGCCTTGCATCGGCAACATCACCCTTGTGACCGGCCCTGCTTGGGTTTATCCAAACGTTAAGATGGTTTAGGTGTGAATTTGTGGTAGATAGATTTGAAAGTAAAGAGAAAATACAAGTTTTTTTATAACAATAGGTATTATTTAGCCTTGAGACATGAACAGGAACTCGGAGCAGTAAAACTGAAATTTTTTGGTCTAATTAAACAAATGCTCCTAATTATTTTCCATTTCCGTTACTATTTAGATAATTATACATATTTTATCAGATGATCGTCTAAATTATTATTATAATGGTATTCTCTAACAAAAGTCGTTAAAATTAAATGGCCATATTATAAAGTCTCAATGTCCTAAAATTATGAATTTTGGTTTCGGTTTCACTATTCTTTTAAGCCTAGGATGCATAACATGGGTATTTTAAACCCAGAAGAACATTCAACTTCAAGTTACAGGCTCATTTATCAAAATTTATTAATATATGCTCTTACCTCTTAGAAGTGCCTTCTTTGAAGTATTGTTTAAGTTATTAATGAGTCAGTAATAATAAAAAATATTTTTTCTTCAAACGTCAAAAAAAGTTGACATTTTGTTACTGAACAAGTAAGGTTAAAGTTCTACTTTTACATCCTAGGAGGCAAAAGTGAACTTTTACCTCCTAGGAGGTAAAAGTAAATTCTAACCCAAAATATTAACAACAAATTGCAACGTCAAATGATATTTGTAAGCATTTGTAATGTAAAAAGGTAATGTTTTTATAAATTTTCTGTTATAATTTATTGGTTGCGTTTAATAATTAGCTTCTTTTTACAAGTTAAAGTTAATTTTTAAAAATATTTGACAATTGAACTACACATAATTTTCAAGAGATGGCGACACTTCAAAAATTTTTATTTTTCGTTTTTCTAAGTTTTACGTTTGAAGAAAAAATTAAATGTTTAATACGGAGTAAAAGTACTTTTTTTGGCTCGTCAGTAGTTGTCAGACTCAACTTCGTTTCGTCTGACAAGCCCTACTGACTAGCCTAAAAAAAGTGACATTTTTACTCCTAATCAAACATACTATTTTTATCTTTATTATACACGAACGTTTTTCAACTTTTAGCGTTATATTTACATAATCTGAGAGTTACAATGGATATGTGAATGTTGTGATTTCATTGTTTTGCTGTTAGTGCCGTTATACTTTTGTTTGTGACTTACTAAAATTTTTAATATCAGCAAATTATAATTTGTTTATTCTACTGAGAAGATTCTGTATATGAAAATCTGCGAAAATGCCGAGAAAATACACGTAAAAATGTCGGGTATTTTTCACCCATGTTACATAAATATGTAGATCGTAAGAGTCATGCATCCTAGGGTTAATAGCTTCACAAGTATTGGTCTGTTCGGGACCAGCAAGATTTCGTCTTGTTCTTAACGAATCCATCTTTGAGACTAAAGTAATTTATTTTAATTTCCCAACCAAAAAATAAGAACTGCCGTCATTAGTGGATCGTAGTTTTGTATAAAGAAGGTTTAAATTAATGTTACGGAATGAAACCTAGAAGAATTTTTATGTGTTTATAGTGACGAGTGATAAATGCTTGTTGCAAGTTTGGTCCAAAAATATTAAGAACAACGGCCAAAATTTGGATTTTCAGTTTCAGGTTGTAACCCCGAGCCCCCCACTAAAGTCATTTTATGGCAAAAAAAATTGGATGCAATAATACCCAGTAAAGCACACTTGTAAGTGACGTAAAGCGTTGTGTGCAACAGTAAAAAGGCGATAGCCCCCCCCCCCTAAAAATATTTTATAGAGTTGAAGGATTACAAAAGCTGTCGTCTTTTTCGCCAGTAGATTTTGGATTATAAAGGAGGATGTTTGGAAACGGATTCTATCCATGTCAAGCCAGAAATCTTGATTCCGGTCGCCAAAGAATAGACGCCTTTGAACGATTGTAAACTAAGTATTGAACTAATGTTTTAATTAACAGAACAAAACCAACCTATCTGAACACCAATATATTTCAGTATGGTGTAGGTACGATCATAAAATATGTACTTAATCATAATATGAAAAAGCTGTTTGTAGTTCAACAAAAAAAATTGCAAATGGAGATGTGGCATTCTGCATGGAAATATCGAACCTACAGTCAAAGCTACATTCACCAGCGAACAATAATTGTGGATACTACATCCAGATACAGTATAGAGAATGACCGCAGAACTCAAAAATGTACCATGATAAAGATATCTGAAACTGAGGAAGACGAAGATAAGTTTTTCTAATACTTTCGCGTTTTACTTTTGGACAAAGAAATTATGTACCACCGGTGGATACTATCAGCTACAGACATAGTGAGTCATCTTACCCTTAGTGTTAAAGATATAAAATGGCAAGTGTATCTCCGACACTTGACTCTCGTCCAGTCCCTATTCTAGGGTTCACGGTAGACATTCTCCAAGAGAAGGTTCGCGTGGCATTAGAATTGTTAGGCTCTTACTATGTAGTTTTATCACTAACAATTTGTAAATAATTAAAGAGGATGTTCTCCATGCGTAAATAATTTGGGTTACAAAATCAATTGCAACCCAAATCACCCAAATCAATAAATTAACAAAATTGACGATCTCTCACCCAAACTACAACAAAAGAGCAGCATAGGTCTTCGCCTATGCCGAATATTTTTAACATAAATTATACCATGTAAATGTTTTTTACTTGTTCTTTTCTCTGTTGTAATTTTAAATAGTTTTATCTTGCTGGGAATCCGAGCATTCTTCGAGGCCTGGGTGTCTTCCATCCTGTTTGTGATCGGCCCTGTTTGAGTTTATCGAAAAGTTAAGATTGATTTAGGAGCTAATAGAAAGACTAGAGTTTCCACCCCCACTTTCAAAATATTTAATATAGTTGAAGAACTAAAAAAATTAGTCCTTTATGTCATTAGATTTTGGATTATTATGATGAGATATCCCACAAAAATCTTGAAGATGTTTGGAAAAGGATTCCTTCCGTGTTAAGCCATGTTAGTAGCCATATAAGTCGTTTTAATTAAGAACTTATAGTTATTGTGATTTTGGAAGTTTTTATAGCCTTCGGGGGTCTGGACTCGAAAAGTCGTTTGGATTTGTATGTTTTGGGATTTTTTTACACCCGATTTTGTTTAGAAAAAAACCCTTATCAATAAGGTATGTTCGTCCATGTTAAATTTGTTGTTTCTACTCTATTTATTTCTTTTTAAGATTTTTTTGTACACGTGGTTGTTATGACATACAGATTGTACCCAAAAATTAACAAAAAGAACTCTCTTTTTTGTGTCAGTTTGTGAATTGGTGACATAACCACAATTAACCAGACGAATGAAAATGAACAGTTTGAACAATTAGTTGCACCAAAGTATAGGTAGGTACGATAGGGGGCAGGGGATGTAATTCGGAATAGTTCAAAACTATACCTTTGCAACTTCAATTACTACGTATACATGAAGTATTGAATACGGTATTGAGTTTTGACTCAAAACTTATCAAAGTGTATACATGAAAAGGTCATGTGATAGGTTTGAATACGTTTTCAAAACTATTTTTAATAGGTTGACAAACGTCTGCTAGTTGTTATAGATACCTATATAGGTTGTCTGGTTACAAAGAATTTTGATATGTGATTTGTTAACTAACAGAGTAATTCGCAAGGGGTGGGAGTATTCTATCGGTTCTAAGCGTATACATGACAATTTTCAGTTCAAAATTTCGATCCGATCCCGTATTTTTTGGGATTGGAACGAGGTATTGAATACGCGTGTATAAAGTGTATACATGCGGTTTTCAAAACCCAAAATGTTTTCAATCCGTATTCAATACTGCTTGAATACGTAGTAAATATGAGACTAAAGGTTTCCAAATTGGGATTAAACAATTTCAAAATGGGACTAATCAGTTTCAAATTGGGAAAAAATCAATTTCCATTTGAGCTATTGAGTCTTAATTTGAAATTGTTTAATCCCAATTTGGAATTGTTTATTCCCAAATTGATATTGTTAAATACCAATTTTGAATTTTTTAGTCTCAATTTGAAATTGAAAATGTATTATAGTATAGTCGTACCAATTCAAATGGAACACCAAAATATTCAGCAGGTACTAGTTAGGAACTGTTCGGAGCTGTACTTTTTCACAAATGGAAAGCACCTATTTGGTAACAAATTGAACAATTTATTTTTTAGATTAGATTTTTTTATTCACGCTTTTTTACTAACTGTGAATACACTCCTCACAATTTCAACCTTAAATCTGCCTTGTACAAAGAAACCGTTGTCGTGGTGACAATTGAAAGTGCTAAAGTATTTATAGATAATAATAATAATATTTTAATTAGTGCAAATTTTAATAGGTACTTATTTCATTTGACCACTTTGACCAGGTTTTAAAGTACGATAAATCTTTATATAAGAGTTTACTTTAATTATGATGGATGTTTTTACGAACAATATCATTTCAAATTTATATCTGCCACTTGGAATCAATGGAGGATAGTGGGTTTCATCCATAATGCTATTACACCCAAAGTATTTTGTATTCTAAAAATACAACTGAGTAATGAGTAGGTTGTACATCTTTATGTTATTAAAAATGCATTTTCTGACCTTAGTAAGTGGACAGCTAGTAAAATTTCCACATTGCAAATTTTGAAAGCCAGCAATATTTTCTTCCAAAGTTTTACAAAAATCCATTTGAAAATGTATTGGGAAGGTTCGGTATTCGTTACTCAAAAATTTATAAGCTTGAAACTCCACCTTTAAGAAATCGTATTAATTTTTTTCAATTATAATTTTCTTAATTACCTTTAGATCTTTTTTGTTGTAATCGTGGTAAAATACGAGTGTTAGATTACTTGCTTTGATAGTTCGATTATATGCAAAACTCACCAAACTAGCTTCTGCTAAACTCTCATTGACATAAAAAATATTACCTCTTTCATATTCAACTTTATATTCGTTCTGTTTAAACTGAAGATAAAATAAATTATTTAGTTTAATTGCAAATTGGTGCGGATTTGTGTTTGCTTACTTTATCATAAAAGTCTTGTGCTATAGATGCAGCTCCAAATTCGACTAAATAATAGCAGCAAATTATGTAAAATACAATTTTGTTCGTCATTCTATAAAATATCAACTGAAAAGTACTGCATGCTTCGCTGTTTTATATCTATTTAAAAAGGGAACAATTTTTAAAATCGGAGTGGGATAATGAGGTGGGATTCAGAAGCAGAACAACTAGGTTATTATATTCCCCTTTCTCTGTTTTTTTAGTTTTTAGTTTTTTTTTTAAATCGTTGCAATTTTTTGGGACCTGGTGAATAATTTGGAGCCTGGGTGTGTTGCATTCGGTACATCCTGCTTGTGACCAGTCGCTTAAGTTTATCCAAAAGTTGAGATGGATTTAGGAGCTAATGGGACGACTAGAATTTTTTGGTATTTATTGCAAAAGAAAATACAACTCTTTTATTATACATAATATTAGCCTTGTGACATAAAAAGGACCTGGGAGCAGTAAATTTACATTTTTTTGTGTAATTAAACAAACAATAGTAATTTTTTATTTCCGTTACTATTCAGATCTATCTTATCAGATGATCTTTAGAAAATTATTATTATTATTTTTATTCTCAAACAAAAGTAATTAAAATTACATGGCCGTACATGAAGTCACAATGCAATAAAATTATAGATTTTGGTATGGCGATTATGTAATATACATATAGTGTGACAATTTAAAATGGCGCACGGGACTATAACTCTACTACTATATTTTTCAAAAATCGCTAGGTGTGATGCACCTTTACCTATTCTATTGGCTCCAGCCACCCCAACTAATAAACTTTAACCCCCTAATTGTAAAATATCATTGAAGAGCACCTAAAATGCCCATTCCAGTGGTACCAACATGTTTTTCAAAAAACGGTTGGACCCGATAATTGATTTATTTTGAAACGAACATCTTTCGCTGATTTTCATTTTTCTATCCTCACCCCATAGATTATGAAATTTTGATTTCAGCGGTATGTAGACATGTTTGCCTTTTAGACTCACAGTTTCAAAGATATTTTTAAATGCATGGAGAGTGGTGGTGTTTTTAACCCTCCATCCAACGGGTGGGTCTAGAATCACACGAGCCAGCGGGTGAAGCCTGTCAGGCTCACTTTATATCTATAGCTAAAAAATAGTAAGGGTGCAAAAATTGCACTGAAATTTTTTTAATTGAAAATCTACCTTATTCTTCATTATTTTACAGAAGAATTAAAGCGTAGGTCCTTTTGTTAGTTATTATTTTTTAATTTTAAATTTTTTATCCTTTTTTGACATTTTTTATTGAAAACTGTTTTTTATGGACATTGAAGGAAAATAAAGTTAATTATCATAATACATATTTAGTATATTGATCAAATAAGCAGAAAATTACAAAAAAATTAAATTATAAAATTCTCAACACAAACTGCAAGGGCCTAAACTTCACTGAAATAGCAGGCTTCAATGTACTAAATACATAACCAAGCCTTACAAAACTGGAAAAATAATAAGAATTTTTGCTTATGTTGCACTTGTCACCTAAACAATAAATTTACAAACAAGCATTGAAACTTAAAACCAATTATTTTTTATGGTCTGCAGATAAATTTTGCGCTTAAATAATGCTTTATAACAAAAATAATCGGTTATCACAAAGTTACACGAACCTACGGGTGAAGCCTTTCACAACAAACTGTGTCCTAGAGGATTCATTTTTTGAAAAAATTTGAAAAGCAAATGCTGATGATATGAGTTATTACAAGTTAAGAAGGTAGATATAATATTACAGTAAAAAGTTTTTCTTTTTATAAGTTACAGACAATTTTCACTTTTGCTTGCACTCACAGGCTTCACCCGTTGAATGGAGGGTTAAATGAAATTATCTCAAAATAAATTTTTTTGTAGAAAAATGATGCTGGCTTGGTTTAATAGTGATTATAATTTCTAAAACTCACAAAAAGCATTTCATCGTTTTTCCAAAAAAAATTGATCAGTAAAATAGTTCGAAAATTACGTTTCGTTTTTGATATTCCTATCAGAAAAGAAAATAATTCGATTATTATTCTATACTTTACGAGCTCTCTGTACCTATATGAAAATCGAGTCAATGGTCATTTAATTTATGTATTGCTCTTTAAAAATGACGTACTGTAGTAGGTATATTTTGTTACGGCTGAGTTCGTTATTTATATATTTGCTAAAATAATGAACAATTTTAAAAATCGGAGTGGGATAATGAAAATTTGAAACGGAAATGTTCTTTATTTCTCTACGTATAATCGTATATCTAGAAACGGACAAAGGACATTCATTGGCTTCACCGCCTATTTTTTCGAGCGATCGTTCATTAATCATTACCCTTGAAATAAAATATACAAAATTTTCACTTTTGTAATTATAACTACAATTATTATACAAAATTTACGTTAAAAGCTTAATTTATATGCCAAATTGATGTTTATTAAACGTCTCTGTAAACAGTTCAAAATTTACATGGAAGAGGAATAAAATATTTCCCATCATTTTTCATAAAAACTGTTGTTTGCATCAAACACAATTAGATCTTTTAAATTAACTTAACTTTTGATAACAGTCGACCTTTAGAAATATATATAAATATCTTTGAACTTTACGTTAACGTGAAGTTTAAATTATTTTTAACCAAACATTTGAGCTTTAAATATTTGTATTGTGGAAATTTACTGTTTTGTCTTTTAAATATTAACAATGAGAGTTTCTCATTTAAAATGAAGATGTTTATTGTATTAAATGGAAACTTTGCTAGTGGAAAAATATGCTTATAAAACATGTAAAAGGCGTGCCTTTTTTTTAATTTTAACGGAGAAAGTTTTTTAAAAAGTTGTACTACGAAACAACCAAATGGCTGTTTGAAAACTACCCTCAAAGTTTAAACATTAAATTTAAAAACATTTCGCTTAGTTCAACAGATATCGAAAATATTGAGTTTAGCCATTTCGTATAGTTTGACTCTTCAAAAATATTGTGAAAATGTAAGTTCACTGAGGTCGTATTAACTGATTGATTTTTTAGCTTTTGACTTTCCTTTAAACTCGAAAGTTAAAGTGGGAGTTTCTTCTTTTTTTATGAAACTTCCAGACTTAAAATTAATTTAATCGTAATATTACGCAAAAGGCAATTTTCTCAAACTAAGCTTTTAAGATTACAAATACGTATAAGCAAAATAGATGAAAGTGCACATGTAATGGTATCATCCCACATCAAAGTGAAACAACAAAAACTTGAAGTTTTGAATTAATGATAGGGAAGCTCACAAGCATATCAATTTCGTCATATCACTATCCTCACAGTTGTAAACACGAATTTGATGTCATCTGTTCCAAGGTTCGTTATTCGAAATTTTAAAAATATTTATGTACCGTAAGATCTAACTGTAACCTGCGGAATTCTTACACATTAATGAATACTAGTCATTTAAGGCAGTTTCACATGGACTAAATATCGTACTAACTTGTTAGTACTAAATCAACTCAAAGAGCAAAAGCACGGGAATCTAAACTTAAACGTTGTGCGTAAAAATTTCGACGCACGACCGTACACGACCTTAAAGCTTAGATTCCCGTGCTTTTGCAACTCAATTGAGTTGATTTAGTACTAACAAGTTATTAGTACGACATTTAGTCCATGTAAAACGGCCCTTATACTTTCTTATGAATTATGTAAATACGACTCTATCGGTGCCTAAACCACAAGGTGTAATTATCAACGAAACAAAAAAATGCTGCATCAGAACATACATAAGTGCTTACTCCTATTTTATAGAAACGAATCTGGTTTTCTCTACAAAAAATCTAAATGCACTTTAGCCCTTTAGAGAGCAAATAATTAAACACTAAGAATTTCAGTATAAAATCCCTATGCTGTGTCGCACAAATCTGCACGCTGTATACGAGTAGTAGTAAAATATGCAGTATGTCAAGTGTTACACCGAAAACGATCCACCTTTGATGTTTTTGAAACCAGATGTCAATTTATATTAAGAGAAAGGAACATGTTGTAATATATTAAATGCAAATAACCCACGTACGTTCTTCGAAAAGCGCTACCAATTTTAAAATATTGAAAAGGACCTTTTATCGTGTGAAGTATTGTCACGCGTAGAAAAATATTACGCAAATTATTAAATGTAATTATAAAAGAATGCAACAATGTAGGTTTGCAAAAGATTACAATATTATGTTAATATTGTAATAAGTCGGAAATGTCTTATTCAGCAGAATCGTCAGTGTCAGTCGTCACGTAGACAGTACTGATAAAAGATCCTCGATGGGGTCAGTGAGTTAGTTACTAGTTGGGCGTAGAGTTAGTTAGTTGTGTATCGAGCTCCAAAGAAGTCAGTTGACTTAAGGGTTGTCGATGGGACTCCAAAGGAGTTAGTCATGGATTGAGCGCCAACGGAGTGTTGAAGGGTAACCATTAAGATTGATACCACAATTGTACTGATTTGTTACATGTAAGAATAATCTAAATATATTAGGAAGTTTTTGTATACTGGCACATTGTTTCATCAACCCCAAATTAACCCCGGTACAACTCTGAAAGGATTCCAGAGGTCATGACTACCCCCAGTCGTGACAGTATCAAACGAAAGGTGCTTAAAATTAGTGTTCAACGGTAAATAAAAATATAAATCCGATAAAAACGCATGACAGATGATGTCAAATCAAATTAAAAGAGAAGAGGCTCCTATGTGTGGTCAATACAAAGTGCAAAGGTTAACGACTACCCCTATGTTCAGCATTTGATCAGTTGGCGAGGGAGGGCTCGGCGACTTTGCCTATATTGGCCCCGAACCCGCTATAACCCCTTCACTCAGCACCCTCGACACTCAACTGAAAAGTAATACATAGATAGCTCACAGCAAACGTTGGGCTAACTGTACCAGCTCCAAGTTTGCCAGAACAGCTATAAAAGCGCCATCTAACAAGAACGCTAATTATTACCTATGGTTGTCTCGCGAGAACCTACGTGCCATAGTTGATACGCTCACTGGACACTGCTGACTAAACAAGCATCTATACATAATGGGTGTTGCTGACAAGCCCTCAGTTGTAGCGGATGCAACGTAGCGGATGAAACCACGGACCAAATACTTGGTCACTGCTCTGCGTTAACGTTAATTTGAGAATCCATGTGAGGGGGATACTAACCTAACATAGCTACATAGCCAGTAGCAGCGACACTTCACCTTGAATTCATCCAAAGGTTGGGATGGAACAAGGACTGAAGGACCGGAAAGAGTTGCTAATAGGAGGCAGTGCGCATAAACCTCGGTTTACTCTCCACCCTAACAATTCTAATCCTATGTTCGGCATTGAAGCAAGCAAAAACAGCTTCAGGAGCTTCAGAAAAACAGTTAAACCTAACTACAAATCGATTAAAATACCAACAAGAAATTAATTGATAAAGGGCCCAGGAAATTCATGATTCTATACACCTGTGTCCATTGTCCATAAATGGTTCCTAAAATGGAGCTAGAGTATTTTGAAGTTGGTGCTCTTATAGAACAGATTTTTATTAATTATTTCGAGCACCTTTTTAGCTACGACGCCACCATAAGATTCGGTACTTCATTTAATCCAAAACTGTTTTGTTACTATTTTTATTAAAAAAAGACAAATACGAAAAAAATTGGTTGAATTTCATTTTAACTAATGCTTTGAAATAATAGCTCCTTTAGAGACTAATTCCTGTTCCAAATCCTATTGCTATACTTGAAGAAGTTTTTGAAATATTAGAAAAACCTTCAATGTGTTCTATCACTTTCCCAAGTCTAAATACGATTTTTGAAGCAAACCGCTAATACAAAAATAGTAAACAAAGTTTTGGGAGAGATCTTGCCAAATCTAAACGACCTTAAATGCGCAGAACATCAAGTAAGAAAGCTGTAGAAAAAGATGCACAAACATTGTTTTCACAATGGTTTTCAGGTATATTTATGTAACCTTGGTTATTAGGTAGTGCACAATTTTGCTTTCTGCGCAGGTCGTTTAAATTTGGCAATAGGTCTACTTCCTAAAATTTGATAAAAGAGTCCTGTACAGAGTTCTCTTTTAACGGACATCTCAAATGGAGGGACAACTCTCTTAAACGAACAATTTTATAGGAACCAGACTATTTTAATGGTTTCAATAATTTTCTCTATTTACTGGGCACCGGATACCTCTTATAAGCGGACAGTTAATAATCGACCAGTGCTGTCTGCTTAAGAGAGCTTTCAGTATACAGTAGAACTCCGTTATCAAGTACCCCTTTGTAACGTTTCTCTGAATATAACGGAATAAATTTTTGTCCCCATTTTAATATTTTGTCTATTTATTTTGTTTTTATAACGAGGTTCTACTGTATTTATAGATACTTTTTAAATATAAAAAACAGGCTGAAAAGCAAGAATTGCACTGACCAATAAGTAAGCTGTTTATGATTAGAAAAAATTTAAATGAGCTTAGTAACATCAAAAACGCTCAACATAAACTAAATTAACACAAAAGTAGTCAGTATTCGATTAATTTAATAAATGATAAACTGTAATTAGTTATTCTGTCATACCATTGTCATTAATGAACTTCCGCTTATTACCAAATCTCCAGAACAAAAACTTTTAATGAAGGGGCTTTAGATTACAAGTAATGTGGATTATGCGTTATAACTTATAAGTTATAAAAGCAGGCAAAATTAATCAATTTAAGCAGCATGTTAAATAAAAAATTACAGAGGCTGTAAATCTTTTGTGGTAGTATGTATTAACACATGAAAACAAGGAAATTTTTTCAAGACGTTTGGTTTATCTTATCTTTTACAGCAAGTACAAGCAACAATCTTCATAACAAGTAATAAAACAACCCTAACGAGCGTCCTGTTAAATTATACAACGACAATAATCATGATGACGGCATGGAGAAAAATATTAAAAATTTAAAATGGCTCTATTTAGGACGGAAATAAAGGAAAATTTATAAAATGAAAAAAAATTTACATTAAACGGAAACTGCCAGACTGTTGTTTTTAAAGAAAAACTTAACTTTTTTTTATACATCAAATAACCAACAGAAATTGTGTATTTTATAAGTTAGTAGTTGTTCATAACATAACATAAGAAGACATAAAAGCTTTTAAAATAAATCTGACTTAACATCTTAGATAATATCCTAAGGGTAAATTAAATAAAGTTAAATAAAACAAAATTTTCAAGTTTTAGATATTTGTGTGGGTTTCACTATCAACAGCAGCCAGCCAATTTATTTCTAACTTACCTAACCCTTTAAAATATTTCTCAACGCTGATTTTACGAAACTTTACAATGGCGAAACATAATACAGGGTGGCGACTACGGCTTTCGGTCATGGGGATTTAACATGTAAAACCATACTTTCGTAATTTGATGCTTCCGTAATTATTTTTGGCCAAAATTCTTCCAATTTAAGTTATAGGTAGGGGAAGATTAACAAAATGTCAATGGACTAATGAATTCTTAGAAATTGTTCATTAAAACCCATGGTAACTGTAAGATCAGAGCGATTTTACATGGAAAGTTAAAAGGTGACCAGGTGACCACCCAATGAGTAACCAATAAATAAATACAATTTTATTTATAACTTTTGGGAATCAAGTTTTTTTAAATGAAATATGAAGTCAGATAACTTTTTATAACAACTTCATTCGTGTAAATACTAAATAGGTATGTTTAGGTATAACTCACCTCGTTAGTAAAATAAACAAAGTTGGGTAATATGCTAATGGAAAAACCTGAAATTCATTACTTAAATCAGGGTATGTTAACAGAAGCTTAACAATGACCATAAACTCTCGTGTACCTACGTTTTGAAATATGTTCCCTCTTTTAAATTAAAATGATATGAAAACATTGGGTCAGCGTTTAATAATATTGAAGGATCAAATTTCAAAGCTACAGCTCAATAGTTCAAAATTTGTCCAAGCAGATCGGCCATTCGAGATTTCTTTCTAAAAGCTCTTACTTGTAATCAATGAACAAAAACTCTAATGATTTAAAACTGAGTGTCTATTAAATCCGAGAACATCTTAAATCGCACACTTATTTGACTGTCGATAACGTTTGTGCTTTCAAAACGAACATACTGTAAAACTGTAATACTACCCTACAAACAAAGGACGTGACGAACGTTCACAAATGAGGGAAAATAAATTTTTCATGCCAGTGCGTTTATTAAAGATGCGTAGCTTTTATCAATGGTAAATAAATTTTAAACTTGAAGAGGAATCCATTATAAATTAATTACACAGCGTTTTCGTTTCGTAAATTTGCAAAACCGTGAAGCCTTTTCCAATTTCAACCGTAAAACTGAAGTCGTGTCATGTTATTCTCTCATAAGAGCTAAGAATTATTTTAAAGAGAATGGCTCGGGTAATTGCAGTAAATGTAACCTCTTATGAATCCATGAGAACTGGAAAAAGAAAGAAAACGAAAATATGGTTCGGTCGGTCAAAGCCTTTCGAAAATAATAAGTCACTTTTAGACATTTCATACAATGTTTTTCAATCTTGAATTTCGAAGGCTACAGAAAAAAGTTTAGATCCCTAAATTCATGATGTTCACAAATAATATTCTAACATAGCTACAAATAATTATGTCAAAGATAAAATAAAACCGGCATCAGACCGGAAGAAGATGAACGGGCGTGGTGTCTGTAGAGAATATCTAAACAAAAGCAGAGGAGAGTTTTGCATGTTGCCAGTAGCCACATATCAATATGCGATTATGTAAAATACAGGACAGGAGGCCCAGATGCGGAGAAAGAACTATCAATTATTGTAGAAAACGGTAAGAAAAAATTGGTCAAAGTTGACAAGCACGAGCGAAAATTTAAAGTGAAAAACTATTTCCAACATTAAAAAAATAGAGTACAGTATGTTCAATAATGTTTGGGTCGACAACGCCTGAGTGGGTTGCGTAAAGGCATATTATACTACCACGACTTTTTAGGTTGGTTAATAGTTATTTAATCAGGCCGATTAATAATCGAGACATTTTAACGCGCGAGAGTAGCGAGCGCGTTAATTGTTAAGATTATTCATCGGCAATTAACACAAGAGTTGATTACTAAATTTTTCCGTCGATCGCCTCTCATTAAATAGGAGAAAATCTAATTTTATTTTATGATAAAAGTGCAAGTTTTCAATTCTACAATCAAAGGTACCATTGAAAACAAAAATGACAACTAATGTCACAATTTTAATGCAATTTTGGCACAATTTTGGTGTGATTCACACAACACCTACTATATAAGTGTAAGTTTAATGGGAAGGCATGGAGATATGTTCACGTTCACAAGTTTAGTTCCGCCACAAATTACTCGTGTCACTAGCGTTCGTACAGATAAAGAAATCTATATTACCGTTCTGTCACCCGCCACTTGCTTAAAATTTAAACGTCACGTCTAGTCCTCTGTCACATTCATCTGTTTCACTAATATTTATTAACTGTTAAGTATCGTACAAAATAAATGTTAAATTAATTTTTTTTTAATTTTTGGGGCAATAGTGAACTTTTCTTAAGAATCTATCGATGGTGCTTAATTGTGTCAGTTACTCAAATGCAAAATGCATCAGAGGTTTGTCCTTTCCTCCAATAAATATCGTGAATAACCATTCATCACATGATAAATAAAATTCGTTACAATCGAAATTGGATAGTTTACGAGACGATCTGTTAAGATTACAACCTAACTTGTGATCGATTGAATTTTGAAAATCGTGTTCTGTACTTTGGTACATATTCAAAAGTAAATAATGATTATCTTATCAGCATCGAGCAATGTGAAGTCGACCGATCCCAAGAGTTTCATTTAATGACTGGTGAATGAAGGTGTTGAAAATTAATTTTTTTAAGTTGTTCTTTAAATTTTAATTTAACTATTTTTATTGTAAACATAACTCTTTTTATAATTCCTTATGCTAATTATAAAAGTTTTTTATACTTTTGCTTTTAGAGAATATTTACAATAGTAAATGCTGTTTCTAAAAGGGGGATGTTGATAAAAAGTCCTGCTTTGTGAATTAGAAAAAGTGTTATGTAAAATTACCTTATTGGTAACAGATATCCTTTTGTTATTGTAATTGTTCTTGGTATTGATTATTGATGATAATTGATAATGTGTAACGAATTGAAGAAAAATACTTGGTTTTGCTTCTAGAAGAAATAGCAGTTAATTTATTGATTCAAAGGACATGAAATACTTTAGGTCTTTCTACTTTTCAGTTTCTACTGGAAAACGAATTAAAATATTTCGAAAAATTTGAGGCAAAACCCTGTGTTTCTCAGGAATTCATAACATAAATACATTTGTGATCACAAATAAGTAGTCGTAAAATATGTAAGGATACCCATTACCTCAATACATTGCTTGTGATATGTGTATGTGTATATATATCTCGTTTTTCTTCTAGAGTTGGATTTTCATTCCAAGCGAAATTTAATTGACTATTAAAACACAGAAAGTTTCAATTGCTTTCTAAGTTTTTTGGTCGTTAAATTACGTGGAAGTTAACCAACTGCATTGCTAGTAATGCACTAATTAATTATTTGAATTTCGCGGGCTTTAAGCCGAGTTTTAAACATTTAGCCGAGTTTTAAACATTTAGCCGAGTTTTCAACCTTTAGTACCGCCACAAATTACGCGCGGCTCTGAAAACAGTGCTTTTTTTTTTAACATGGCACTTACACTTATATAGTAGGTGTTGTGTGGTGTGATTTGGTCCTATACCATAATTGATCGTTAATAGAAAATTGACTTAGAAAATAGAAACTTATTAACGATCAATTTCTTATTGGTTAATGACATCCATTAACAATCGATCGACGAAAAAATAGTTGTTTTAAACTTATTGAGATGTTCCACTTGTTAGCCTCTGTTCAGGGACAAGATGCAGCTAAGCCACGTCCAAACAAGCGCGCGAAATTTGAATAGAATTACTACGTATACAAGCAGTATTGAATACGGATTGAAAACGTTTTGAGTTTTGAAAACCGCATGTATACACTTTAAACACGCGTATTCAATACCTCGTTCCAATCCCAAAAAATACGGGATCGGATCGAAATTTTGAACTGAAAATTGTCATGTATACGCTTAGAAGCGATAGAATACTCCCACCCCTTGCGAATTACTCTGTTAGTTAACAAATCACATATCAAAATTCTTTGTAACCAGACAACCTATATAGGTATCTATAACAACTTGCAGACGGTTGTCAACCTATTAAAAATAGTATTGAAAACGTATTCAAACCTATCACATGAGCACATGACCTTTTCATGTATACACTTTGATAAGTTTTGAGTCAAAACTCAATACCGTATTCAATACTTCATGTATACGTGGTAATTGTTTCTATTAGTCAACTTTATTTATGTGACATCATTTTGTGTTTCTGTTTTTTTAATATTTATTTTTCACATTACTATAATAGTATATTAAAATACATGGTGTCACAAGATAGCATTTTGACGCACGAAGGTAAATTTTGCCAGACAGACTGAAAGGAGGCCTGTAAATGCCTGAGTGCGTCAAAACCTCTTGTGACACAAGTGTTTTATACTAGTTTTTCTATTTTGCAATGATTTATTTTAAAAATTGATTCTAAAAAAATCGTGTTAGAGAATTTTATTGCTTAAATTCTTAAGTTGGTCCTACTGACACCTTGTTGACCGTTTATTTAAACTTCTAAGATTTTACCAAGAGATGGCAGTAAAGTCTGTTTGATTTTAATATTTTTAACTTTAATATTAATCAATTTACGTAGAAATTACATTATTCCTATGGTATTTATTACTTAATAAGCATTTTTTGTAATTATTTTTTAAAATTAAGAATAATTTTTACATAATTGATTTGTATCATATGTCAAAATAATTATTTTAATTACCAATGTCAACCAATCTCAAACTAAAAAAAAACTAGAAACAGTACTTAAAAGTAGAACATTACAACATCGTTTTGGACGGTTTTCGATGCTGTAATGAGTATATTGTAAACGCAAAATAGAAAAACATGTTTGTAACCTGGTTTTCCACAAGTGACAATTTATACAAAAAAAAATTAATAAAAGCTGTCTGGAAATGTTTTGTTTTATGTACCTTATACAGAAAAACTTTACACTCTGTTTGAGCAACACAAACAAACTCTTCAGCAATATACTAATAAAAATATAAAAATCAACAAATAAATATTTAATTCAACATCAAAGCAACATTTTCAAAAAATTAAAACTTAAAATAGTATTTTGGGTTTCTACTTTCTATCTAAATATTTTAAGTAAAACTTTGCTACCAAAAAATGCTTTATGTTTAAAAAAAAGTTTTTTAAGGAAGTTATTTATAATTATGTATCAATGGAATTTTCTCTAAAATTGGACAGTTTTATGAAAAAAAAACAATCTATGTGGGCTTTGTCAAAATAAACAGTAAGCCTACCTTAATTCAAGACATTCAATAACAGAAGATATTTTTTTAAGAAAATTGCTAATAGCCACAAATTTTTGGGAGAAACAAACAAATATTTTTTTAGTCTACTAAAATAGAAGGTTAAATACGGTCAATAGCTTCATCGAAATTTTTTGTCACAATCCCAATACATACGAATTTTCACGGAAAATTGTGACCCTTTAGTCTTAGAATTAGTTAAAACGTCGATTACACTGAAACAATCTCTATAATTGGCCTGTCTAAAGAGTTCAAGTCAAACTAAAACAAATATTGACATCTTTACGGTCTTCCGAAGAGGCAGACCTAGCGTATCGCTTAAAGAAGCCTTAATGCAAACTATGAGTGAAAACTCCCTACTACACACAACAAATGTTACGCGAATAATAATAATGATTCGTGCACACGGCTGTTAAGAAAAGTAAAATCTCATTTTAGAGGACCTACCTTTTAGTTTTGTCTTGTTTTTCTATAGACGACACATCGATGATTTCCTGTAATTAAAAACAAAAGTAAAAATTGAATATTAAACAAACTTATATTATGCAGCAATTAATTAAGAGCAGTATGCCACTATACTAATTCTAGTCCTGAAATCAGTAAAAAATATGATAAGTTTAACGTTTTTGATATTCTAAACAACTATTGTATGTAATAGTTATTTACGTAACAAGTACTGAAAGTGATTCTTTACAGGATAAGTAGGCAAAATTCCGGACGAGCCGCTAGCGAGTCCTGAAAGCCTGCGAGTCCTGTAAAGACACTTTCAGTACGTGCTGCGTACAATATTTTTTGTTAAATCGTGACGAAATATCCAATTTTGATTTAAATTATTGAAAATTATTTTTTTTTAAATTGTCAATTTACCATATAAACAGTACATTTTATTTATTGACAACGAAAAACAATTTTGAAGTGTTGCGAATTTTTTATTCATGCCTTAGTTACCATAATATACTGGATTAAACAAAAAATCGTCTAAAATGTCAAATTTCCTTTTCATACAATATATTTAGTACTAAATTTCGGTTTGAAATTAGTATAGTGGCACACGGCTCTAAGACAATTTAATTTAATGTATTTCAATTTATTTTCATTTTATAGGTTTAGTTGCACCTCATTAACCATCCTATTTACACGCCAATTTTTTTTAAACTAACCTAGTTGTCGAAGTTCTAAAATATTGCAGATAATAAATTTTATATCAAACACCTATAATTTTTACATGAACGTTGTAAAGCATGTCAAATTTATGATTTGCTCACATTGAGCATGCTTCATATAAACCAGACATGCGATAACATTCAGCAATGATTTTTATGTCCAGATTCACAATACGATACGATACGCCATCTCTTTGACAACGTTTTGATGGTGACAGTCAACATAGTCTGTCTGTTTATGACTGTTGCTATACTTATACAGGGCGTACATGTCTTTGAAGTGGAGGCTTATTAGACTATCGGTGGAAGTCTTTTTAATTGTTAATCGCTAAAAGGTACGTCCAAAATAAAACAAAGAGTTGCAACAGTGTCTCCCAGGCCCTATCAATTAAGTGATTTGGATGAGTTTTGCACCATCAATGATAAGAAAAAGAATTTCTATTTTTGAAGAAGTGTAGTCATTTTATCGACCCATCATTGACACCTGCGGATCTTTGTGATGGTCAGGTACATATGCATCACACGCTTTAGACTACAGGATGCTCTCGGTCTACTCACTGCCAGGTCTTAATCCTCTACGATTATTATTGACGGAAATTTTGAGATGCTTTAACGTATTTCACTTCCACAAAGCTTAAAACCGTTTTGAGTACTCTAAGTACATGATTGCTCGTCTCTCTAGTGGCCCTAAAAACAATTTTTTTGATGAGAGCTTCAGGTCACTAACAATATTTATCAATTTTACGGTTGCAGTCGAGTGTTTATCTGTTTTTCAAAATAAAGATACAGGTTAGCCGCAGAGTTGGGCAAGATACTTGTAAAATGTATCTTTGATACAAGATACATGACAATTCAGTTTCAGTATCTTTAATACAAAATACTTTCACCTCTAGTATCATAGATACAAGATACAAAAGTATCAAAGATACATGTATCACTGATATTGCTCAACTTTGGTTAAGCAGATATAAAATTACTTAAACACTAAACAGTATTGTTTTATTGCTACCCAGATTACCACGCTAGACGCTACAGACTGTTGTAATATTCTTCTTAAATTTGTCTATATCGAGGTAAGGGGGTTAGGCACATGGAAACCACCGTCTACCACCAGCTACCAGTAATCGAAAAAACTCCTTATGATACCTACCATTATAAAAACTCTTTACTCACGTACAGTCCGTCGAGAGGACATGAGCAGTGGACAATTTTATCACTGCATCTGAACAGTGGCTTGTACGTAAGTGGAGAGCTTTAAGCGTTAAAATTTTAGTGGTTATAATGGCTCTGGTGTACCTGACCAAAACTCCTAAGCAAAAGAAATGACATGGTTACTGCCATTAACTGTATGGGGTTGAAACGTTTTGGACGCAACTCGGACATACTGCAACACGTAAGGAAAATTACAGAGCTTTAAAATAGTTCAGAGTTCAAATGATAAATAGTTAATTAGTTTTAAATATTGGTATAGATTTTTTTAAATTAATTATTCACTAATGGAGTTTCCTCATTAATTTTATTATAACATACAATAATTACTAGCAATATCAAGTTACTATCATTAAAAATCGCTTTTCAAATTTTCTAAATTTCTTATGACATTTGAGTAATGAATCACTTTGATAAAGACGTCTTAATTGGCGTTTGTAGCTACAAAATTTTGGAATGACCCCTTTTGGGTTAACCTGACTAGCAGCAGTGTAGCGTAAATTGTTTTGGTCGTTTTCTGAATATATTCTACGTCTTCTATAAGTTGTTATTCCCAAGTTTTAATTGTGTTATTGTGGTACTTTAAATCCAAACACCTAACCTTTAATATATTAAATATAAAACTACAAATAATACTTTATGCAGTACACTACAACTATACATATTTAGTGGAAATAGAAAATTTTATACGTAACCGAAGTCGAGTTAATTAAACTTTGTTGGACAAGAGTTTATTTGATACACAAAAAAGTATTAGAAATTATGACTTAAAATTTGCATTTAAAAGCTTATTGTTGTTCAGACCTAGAAAATATAAAAATAAAGTTCCCGATATTTAGCATTTATATTTACTGATAAATCCAGAACGAAATTGCGAGTATTGAGCAATATTTCGTTAAATAAAGCTCTTTGTGTTCGGTTAGATAAACGCTTTTAATTTTGATTTCCAACCTACGCTTGTTTTATTAATTTTTCGTCGATCGATTGTTATTGGATGTCATTAACCAATAAGAAATTGATCGTTAATAACCCCTATAATGATCAATTTTCTATTATCGATGAATTATGGTATAGGCAACCAAATCACACCAAAATTGCATTAAAATTGTGACATTATTGTCATTTTTGTTTTCAATGGTACCTTTGATTGTAGAATATTTTTGAAAACTTGCATTTTTGTCATAAAATAAAATTAGATTTTCTCAAATTTAATGAAAAGCGATCCACGGAAAAATTTAGTAATCAACTCTTGTGTTAATTGCCCATTAATAATCTCAACAATTAACGCGCTCGCTACTCTCGCGCGTTAAAATGTCTCGATTATTAATCGGCCTTTTTAACACACTAGTTGATTAAATAACTATTAATTTATAATAATTATAATTAAAGTACTACATAAAAGATCTTCTTGTTGTCACAGCAAAGTTAATTGCGGAGCAAGACCTTCAATTCTGAAAAATAATTGGGGCTGGATAGTGCAAGGTCGATCGTTAACAAATTATTGAAATGGAAAGGTTTAGAAGAGTCTCGAGTTCACTAAGAAGAGAAGGAAAAGATAGAAGTACCACTCTAATGTATAACAAAAGGTTTTCATCCTGTATCGTTTGAAATACGAATATACTAAGTCCCATTAGTTTGATTTTGGCATGGAAGAAAGACAATTTCCTCATAAAGCTAAGTGAATTTTTTTAATTAAATTCCAATGAAATATTTCTTTTAATTTTGTTTTTCTAAAAGCAAATAGTGAGTAGGTTGAATTTTCAAAAGGTAAATAATTTGCTTTCAAGAGACGAATCTCACATAAATTTCTTCATATACAACATACCGTTTGGTAATATTTTTGCTAATAAAATTCGAGTTAACAAATTCACATGTGCTGTTTAGTAGATACGTGCTTTTTGGTAATGAAACTTAAATGAGGTTTGTTGGTATGCGAAATTTAAGCAATTTATAATAACCAGAAGCTTAGGGAATACAAATTTGATGTAGTTACCTAGGCCGCCACAACACATATCTTGTGACAAAAATAAGTGACCCGACTATTAATTTATACTATGGATGAAAATTTTACATAAAAAATTCAAAAATTATATAAATTCTTCTGGAAAAATTATTATAGGTAAAAGAAAACAAATGGAATTATAAAATTCCTGGGATAGAAACAGCTGAGTACAAATTTATTCAAGTGATTTATATACAAAAAGGTCGGGACTACTGAAGTGGATGACAAAAGAGTTTCCAAATAATGAGATTTACGTACCACCTCCTCATTTAAAGAAAATCGAATTACATCTGTACAGTGAGATCCAAAATTACATCTGTACAGTGAGATCCAAAATGAGCAAACGATTCTGATATTTGTTTAACTCATTTCCCAAATGAAATGAAATGTGCAGGGATTGAATAATGAATAAGACATGATTAGTAGCCATTTTTTTGACCTAGGAAGTGGGGTCAGTCCAGTTAGGTTCCCACTACAATATTTTAGTTACCAATAGATGGATGTTGGTAATAAGTTAGCTGAGCGCACTTATGAACCGGACGTCACAGTTGTCGAGCAGCTACCTACTGCTACATCACTAGCGCTACTATCGTGTGGTAATTTTGTGAAGTGGGTAGGGACAGAGGTAGGTCCTCTGCGACATAACGCAAATGAAATTCGATCTATAAAAGGGCGACCACTCCGCCTACGTTCCCAAAGCAGGGGTAAGTCACCGAAAGGTTTGGTAGCGGTCCCACAACTATTACGTCCGGTGAATGCACCCATTTGTGTACGTCATAAATAAACTAATAACAAACGTGTAATGCGGTCACGTAGTTTACCCGTGCATGTGGCATTCCCACCAACGCCCATATTTTAATTGATTTGACAGGAAGAGACATAACTGAGATGCATCAGTACACCGTACGCCCACGAGTGTAGCGACCGTACTTTTAATAGCAATTTGGACCCACCAGATTAATTAAAGTCTTTCGCGTAAGGTTCTTTTCTATTCAACAGGCCTCTATCTGGATTTCCTAGTTAAAGTTTAAAAAATCCCATGTAAGTGCGTCTATTATGATGCGTTTTTGCTCCGCAGATTAAGTTAGAGTTTTAACGGCCTTTTAGAATTACGATAATAATTTGAAAGTAACAAAAACAGCATCTATCTCATACAATTATACAAAGTTTTCCCCATAGAACCGAAGACGCATTTCGTGTAGTTCCCCGAGATCCAGATCCAGTTCGCCATCTATATGCCGAGACTCGAAGCTGGAACACGCTATCCGCGTGTAAAGTTCAAGTGGATTAGAAAATAAATGGAAAGCAATTTCAATATATAAACGGAAGCGCGTTTAATTGAAACGAACTGAGCAAATTACACTCAAAAATTTATTACTCTTTAATGCTCGTGACAATTAAAAAAATTAATTAACTAAAGTTTTTGAAGCTATTTAGAAAATTAACAACTGCTAACCAAAAATAAATTTTTGTAAGTTTAGTAGTTAATTTGGTTGTTGGGATTTGACAAATTGTCAAAGCCATTAATTTGCTCTCTCGCTGTTGATTTTTAATGACTTTAAACGAATACCAATTAATTTTGAAAACAAATAATGAAAAAATTGTTTACTATAAAAGGAAATAACAAAAACAAATTAAGTATTAGAAATTTAAATGAGTGCGACGGCAGATTTGGTAATAATGTATTTTTTGAAAATTACATCACAAGGCTAAACCCACGGCGTGTTTTTCGATTTGTAGCTAACTGATGACATATATGATCTATCTATTTTTTGTAATGATAGATAACGCAAAAATTCAAATAACTTTTGTATTTAGCCCGAATCCATTAAACCAATTTGTACCATTAGCTTTGAGATAAAAATTTTAAATATCAGTTAATTTCCTGTCTATATAATAGTTGACAACAAAAACAGAGTAATGGCCTATTAGAAGTAAACATGGTTCAATTTAAAACAAAAATTGTCATTTATAAAAATGTTAATCCAGCATCAGGCGTTGTCAAAGATATTGATTTTAGTTTAGTCGCTATGTACACGCTAGAAAAATATTATTTTATTAATAATAATTAATAGTAGGTACACTATCTTCCTTGTATAAGATCCTACAGGAGTTGTCTATAGTATCATTCTGCAGGATTTATAAAGCTTAAAGGTTTACAATCCCCATCCCAAACAATTTAACCGGTATCAGCCGCGTCTCTCTTATATTTGAATAAACCCACCATCGACATCGGACTCACTTGAAAACCACACGTTGAGGGAGGTATCGTCCGAACACGAGCTGCCTTTGCATTGTTATATCCGCTTTTTTCAGGTACAACTTTAGACTTCCAGAACATGCTCCTCCTCTACAATACTGTCATCAGACCCATCATGACGTACCCCGCACCAGCCTGAAGCTACGCCCCATCATCAAGAAGATGCAGACCATCCAAAACAAGATCTTGAGAACCATCGTCAACGCTTCATGGTTCATGCGCAACAGCCACTTTCAAGGTAACCTATAGATGATCAGCATCCAGGATTTCATTCGAGAAGCAGCCTCCAAGTTCCACGAGACGACACTGGACCACGACAACCCTATAATCTGAGGACTATGAGAATACAACATTAACGAGTCAAGGCTTCGGAAGAGACCCAAGTTGGTTCATGACCGACTCTAAAAACCTCGTTAGCGACATCAAACAGACTAACGTTTATCATCAGTGACTTCGGTCACCCTTCACACCACAACACATGTAATCAACATTTTTCCTTTTCAGATCCGACCGACGAAGGAGGTATTAGGCCAAGCCCAGGTGCTCCAATAGCCAGTTTCAAGATTCCAAATTTGAATAAACCCAATTGGTTTCTCTTTTGCTAATTTTCTTTGTAATGCTGATAATGGAAAGTTTTTAACTGAGGTATGACCAAAGAAGACACCTCCTTGTTAGGAGGGTGAAGAATGAAACTGATGTTTACGTACACTTGAACATTTAGTCGAATCCATAGCGCCACCTTCTTGTTCTTATACAGATTGAATAGTTCGAGTTAGCACATAGGATTTATAATGTGTTGAAGTAAATACGAAATATTTTTAAGTGATAACGAGAGAGAAAGTGTTATTTTTCGATAGAAAATAGGCGTTCATTAGTTTATAATCTAAATATTTTCGTTTAAATCAAGAACCATTTTTAAAATAAAACACCAATAATAAAATTAAAATAAATTGTAAAAGTAAATACGTATCACTTATCAAAAATTGCAGGCGTGTAATTCAAATTTGAAAGTAATAACTGACGCCTTCCTTTTATCTTAAAATAACTCTTTCTCTCTCGTAATCATTTAAAAATATTTCTTACTTGTTTTCACTCATTAAATTGCCATGTGCTAACTCAAACTATTCAACCTGTATATAAACTCCTTTAGAAAATCCTGAACCAACTCCAACCTTTAGATGACCTTGGAGAGACTTAAGGGTGAAGTTTTGCTGATACTGTATATTTAAGGGCAGTTCTATTCCCCCAACATGAACTTAACTGACGTGAGTTAACGCAATGAATCATTTTTTCGTGTTCATAATTGCATCTTCCATATCTGGCTCTTTTGCACTTCAAACTGCGGTAGTCGTTAAAGCAGTGGTTTTCAACCTTTTTTAGGTGATGGCACCCTCCCACAAAATACAGACTATTCGAGACACCGGTGTCCTTATACCAAAATTTCAATTATTTGTTTTTGATTCACAAAAAAATATATACTAAATTTTTTTGTGAAGGTATGAAAAGTAAAATAAATTTACGTCAACGGCAATGGCGAAACTAAGAGTTTGGGGTTCCTCCCGCAAAATCCACTGTAGGCGTACCCAACCCCGTTAATAAGTATTTTATTTGACTACAAATCGATATTTGATAATAATTTTTCCTTAATTATAACAAAGCAACTGTCACATTGTTGATATGCCTTACAGCTCACGTACATTCTCTAGCAAAAGCCTACGCTCAATTTAGCGAGCCGAAGCGCGGCGAAGAGAAGATCAGGTTTTGAATACAATGCTTCTTATGCATTCTTCTCAGGGCTTCGCTTCTCTCAAGCGTGCGTATTCCCATAACAATACATAGTACATACGAGTACACTGAAACTATAAATTTATTGCTCTTCGCCGCGCTTCTCTTCTCCACGCTTTCCCACGCTCAAGTGAGCGACGGCATTTTTGTTATAAAAATATTTGTTGTTTTGTTGAATTTCATACACTAGAAAATGTGTCTATTTCCAGTATCTGTGAGCAATCAATCAAATGTCATAAATTTTTAATTTCACCTTTTCGTTAGTGGCGAAATTCCCTTGGGATATTTTTAGTTTGTTTGCCACTTACTGTACCGTGATTAAATTAAATGAAAATATTTTGTTAGGAAAGCCAAGGATAGCCTTTATTATCAAAGTTGGCAAATGTTTCAAGATGTAATGTTTCTGCATAAATCTATTTTACGTATCACATCACCCATACGCGCACGTCCATGATCTCGTTATTATTGAGTTTGAAAGAAATTGTCTGTCGAGTACAAATCGTACCTACATTTTATTCCATCCCAACTTTTTTTATTAATACCCGAGAATGAATGCCTGCGTGTTACATTTCTGGATAAATTAAAAGAAAACTCGCTCGTTCTCCGCCTTTTTAATTTTCATCTTGCCACTTCATGTTACAAAGCAATTCTCATGTTTATAGTTCTTGAGTTGAACATGAAACAAAATATAATTAGGAGAAAATGAAAAACGAAATAACTAAATTCAGACATTTTAATGTACATCTTGATGCACTAATCATATAGGGGAAAGTGGGTGAACATAAACCCTTGTCCAATAGCGTCCAATGCCCTATATGTAGATAAATAGCCTAAGGTAAATAGACATTTTTAAACAAATAATTGCATGTTTCTATTACTAATGAATAGATACCTATGTTTTTACCAATTTGAGTTAAAATAAAATCAATTCTATTTTGGAAAAAATCCTCATCACAGCTCGTGAGGTAATATCGAGCATCTCCGTCGATATTTAACTAAACGACTTTTTAAGTTGACATATTTTCTAAGACAATTCACATTTCCTGAATGAAAACAGATTCTATACAAAAAATGCTTTAGGTGGTCAATATTCAGCCACTTTCCCCTAACGCGTTTTTACAGAAAAGTATCAATTTTTTCATATGATCTGATTAAAAGTTACTTTAACAAGTTATAAAGATATTTCAGCAAGATACTTCAGATAGACCTAAAATTTAAGCTTTTTTAACCTTAATATATCAAAGTTAAAAAGTTTGTATGACGAAAGAGACGAAATTTTTTGAGTTAAAGGTGTCATGTCACCTGCTCTCAATCAATTTTCTTAAAAACTCTGCAGTGAAATCTAAAACTCATTTTAACTCTGTTTTAACCTACCTAATACTCCCTTTCGATATTGACGAATGATTTTCAAATCAACAACAAATCGAGTTTGGCAAAATAAAATTCTCACGGCCCAGTAAAGCCCGAATTTTGCAATTTGAATTTAATTAGTTTATTATTTTGATCTTATAAGCAGTCGATTTATACTACAATTCTATTTAAGTCTCTGTAGTATTTATTACCATAAATAAAAACTCATAGCTTCGTATTACCTTAGAACACCCAACCAAGCCGAGCATAACGAGCACTCACAAAACATATCTGCCGAAACCCTGGACCTTAGAGAGAGGTGTCGACAAAACAATAATGTATAGTCGCATGATAGCCGTACAGAGTGGCTGACTTTTACCCAGATTAATAAAATTTTATTCAAATTTGTTTGTGCTACACATAAAAAATAGATGTTCTATAACCATCCCTTACTTTGAAGCCTCGATATATTCTGAATTTAATAATTTAATTTATTAACCATTTGCCTTATAAAGCCCGAGTATCCTAACCTACTACTCTACCTTTTCTTAATCAAAAACTTTTGATTTTTTTTAAATAAACGTTTCTTGCTCGCTGTTTATAAATTATTCCAAAAGCTAGCAAAACGTAAATATAATTATTCACTCTTTTACAAATTAATAATTCAACTTTGCATACTTGATTCAAAAAGTCGTACATATTTCAAAAGACGTGGAAGTCGAGCGCAATCATTTGATGCGGCTTGTGAAAAAAAAACACAGAAACTTTTCTAAGCGATTTAAGCTTGGTGCATTAAAGCAAAAGCAAAGTGCTTTATTTAGTTCTTGAGTCATACAAATAGACAAAAGCGTCAAATATGATATGACTGATTTTGAGAGCAACGTGAAAGATGGCGAAGTATAAGAAATATATACAGATAGTTGAAATTACTACTTCAAAGACATAATAATTCTTATAAAGCTAATGAGAACAAGCAAGCAATTGGAAGCGAACTCGAGTTAGATGTGTCGTGTGGTTCTTGTAGTACAAAATTAGAATATGTGTGCACCAGCATACATATAGTACATTTTGTGAAAGATATATTCTATTCCACCATAAATTAAGGACGACAACTTAGCACCTACTTGAAAATTAATATACGGTATCAAGCGAATTACGCTAAAAAGGTTGAAAGCGTAAAAATAAATGATTAAAGAAGCTGAGAAAATAATTATTATATCATCGACAGTGACGAACAATTATTATTGTACTTTCAAACAATAAATCTTTCATTGTAGCTCGCCAACAGTTATAAGACTCGCTTTCAGCTCGACCGCAAAACTCTACATACTCGACACAAAAAGTGACACTTTTACTCCTAATAAAGCAAGATAGGTACTATTTTTCTACTTTTATTAAGATAAAGAAAAGCAATAATAGTGCTTCACTTTTACTAGTTTTTTGTATTGCATACTAAAACAGCCTTTGAATATAAAAATCCCCCATCTTTACATAATGTGCTTAATATCGAAATTGTCGAGTTGAGTCCTTCGTTTTAGAAAACCCGCTTTGAGTTTAGTGGCAGGTAAATATTTATAGCCCAGTTTCCAGAGACGTATAAGCATATCAACCTCAGAAAATTAGGAAAGTGCAAAAAAAATCGGTATTCAGATAGATTAAGGCATGGCGAAAAAGATGCAACAAAGTTTGCATTCAATATAGGGGCCGCTTCATCGAAAAAAATGGACCTGAAGAGGAAAAAATGTGTTTTTTTAAGAATATCTCAGAAAGTATGCGATCTAGAGAAAAATGACTAGACCGCCATTTTATAGATGAAGCATTTTTACAAAACATATGTCCTATAAAAGTTTTCCGTTAGAGTAACGGTTTTCCTGAAAACCAATTTCAAAAATATGTTGAAAAATAAGATTTTTTAATTTTCTTAGAAAAATCGTAATTTTATCAATAAAGTCTTGAAATTTTTTGTTTCTCGACGAGTTAAAACTTTAGTATACTTCTTATAGGAAGATCTGCATTACAAATTATACATACAGTGTGAATAAAAAGTAAAGAAGCAGTGGAATATTTTCTTTCCCGATAGCAATATCAAAAAACGGTTGGACCCGTCAAATTGATTTATTTCAAAACAAACATTTTCCAACGATTTTCATTTTTCTACGTCACCCCCTTCGAGCAATGACGTCATCGGATTTATTTTTAAATGACGATGTATATTATTTTTATTGCGGAATTGGATAGTACATTTTTTTGCTTTACAATCCTATAAAAATATCAAGAAAACAAAAAAAAATTTGAGGTGTATTTGGGTAAACGGTTAAGATGTTTCCGACAAAACAAAAGCAAGTAGATTTAGATCCGGTGATGTAGCTAACCACTCGATAAGCCATCTTCTACCATTCCATCCACCTATTATCGAAAACTGGACATCTTATCTTTTTTTTTCTTTGCAGGAGGACCCAAAATTTTTATTTTATATTTTTTTGTAGGAATGTAAAGAGAAAAAAATGTACTATCGCATTCCGCAATGAAAAATATACATTGTCATGATCAAATTCTTATTAACATTTATGTGTCAACAACTAATGAAGCACTTCTAGGCATCACATAAACTTTAAATTTGGCACCAGTGTGTATCATGACCTCAAAATTTATAAAAAAGTAGCCAAGTCCTGAAAACCCCTCCCAAAACGCCCCCGTTTTTTATTAGAGGAAATCAGACCTATGTAGGGATCTTTAGTGTGTGTCGACACAACGACACCAAATTTCAAGTTCCTAAGATGCTTAAAAGTGCTTATGACTCAAAGTAACAAAATCACAAAAATTGGTTAAAAAGATGATGAAGCAAATGCACATTTTTTTAGAGTATAAAATTTGATCTTTAGGGTAGGTATTTAGAACTCAATAAAAAGGATTTCATTAAAATTCAATCAAGGAGTTGGTTCTTCTCAGTAATATTATTTTTCAGCTAATTTGTAAGATGATGTTACCTTGAGTCACAAGCACTTTTAAGCATCCTCAAAACACTAAAGATCCCTAGATCGGTCTGGTTTCCTCTTTAAAGAACGGGGCTGTTGCCTCCCCCCTTCTTCAATTTGTTCTTTGGGGAGTTTTCAGGACTTGACAACTTTTTTATAAATCTTGAGGACATGATCTACACTGGTGCCAAATTTGAAGTTTATGTGATGCCTAGAAGTACGTCATTAATTATTGGTACTGTTGGTACTTACATAAATATTAATATGAATTTCATCATGCCTTTTTGAAATTTTTTTTTCTGTAAACTTGTTGTTTAGTTACTAACTATCAAAAGTGTAAGCATTTGTAGTAAAAATTGTGAAAGAAAGCTTCTATTTCAGCTATATTTGTCATAGCTTTATTCATTCTCACGGGTCCTTAATTTTGACCAACTATTTCAGGACCACCCTGTACATATATCTGTGTTGGTTTATGAAATTATCTCTTTTTGGGTCATTACAAATCTCTAAAAGCCATAATAAGCTGTTTTTGAAATTGGTTTCGTGAGACTAATTTTCAAGTTCAAATATTTCCACAGATTTACTTAAATTCAACAGCCGCTCCTATAGTTCCAGTATTAGTTATTAGTTATTATTGTAGTAGTTATAAGTTATTATCTTTCATTTCCAGAAAGGGATGTTGAAACAAGTACAGTACTTTAGATTTATGAAGGGTTTATTAAAAAAATCGCCACTTTCCCTACTTCTCAACTATAAGCAATAGATCTAAAAAACTGGAAACTCTAGGTAAATTTTCATTAATGCATCACAAAGTAGACATATTTTCCTTCAACATTAGTATGTAAATTTTGGCAATCCGTTTAATATTAACGATTTTACAGCTATTTTGAAATAAAAATTTTCAAAAAATTCAAATTTACAAAAAATGAAGAAATATAAATTCCTTGTACTTTTATAATATAATGTATAATCAATTTATCATGATGTAACTTTGAAATATAATTCATAAGGAACGATTTGCTTCACGGAATAATTTTTTATGCAATTTTTTCCACAAAATATCATCAATTCTTTAAAATATGGTAGAAAAATAATTTCATTTGTCGTTTAATAGTACAAGATGTAATAGAAGTAAACGATAATACATCGATGTGCAAGCTGAAATCTTTAGGTTTCCATTCATATAGATTTTTTTAATTTAATCACTGCTCATCTTGGATTAAAACAGTTTTTTGTTCATCAACTCGCACGTATTTAGCAATATTTCAGCTCGCCTGCTTAATAATATTTTTGAAAACATGGCATTTTTATGACATATTTTTCTGGAAAACCGTTACTCTAACGGAAAACTTTATAGGACATGTTTTGTAAAAATGCTTCGTCTATAAAATGGCGGTCTAGTCATTTTTCTCTAGATCGCATACTTTCTGAGATATTCTTAAAAAAATACATTTTTTCCTCTTCAGGTCCATTTTTTTCGATGAAGCGGCCCCTATATTGAATGCAAACTTTGTTGCATCTTTTTCGCCATGCCTTAATCTATCTGAATACCGAATTTTTTTGCACTTTCCTAATTTTCTGAGGTTGAAACCTTTGGAAACTGGGCTATTAATCCTTTTTATGAAAAAGAGTAGTAGTTAAAAGCTTTTTATAAAAAATAATTTCCTATAATAAAAAAAATTTGTTTGTATATGTGTTGATTTTATTGCTGTGACAGCTGTTATCAAGTTTCTTCGTTATAAACCAAGAAAGAAGAGTTGCGTCAGTAGATCGCTTAGGCGGCCTGCGCAGTTTTGGCCTGTACAATGAACAGGCCTACAATTCAAAAAGCCTGCACGTGAGGACTACTTGCAAAAGCAGAATACAAAATAATCTATAAGAGCTTTGCATGACCTGGCCTCAACTGGACCATCAATGTCAAATATTTTCAAACCTTGTTATTATACTAGCAGATGGGACTCAACTTGACTATGTATAATATTGCTATGAACAAACAAAAAATGTACTTACAGGATGATGGTCCCTCGATAAGCCAATACCACATAATAGGCTTCTCACAGGGTCAAGAAGAAAGGAATGTCGTTTATCTGTAATTAAAACTCGAAGTTATTTATCACATTCACAGTGAAGACAAAAAAAAATTTTCATTTAGTTTTTTTCAAGGGGTCGTCCACTCTCTACAGTCAATGTACAAAAATTGAGCTGCCAAAGGTAGTCATGACCTGTCAATGAAAGTCGTAGCATAGGCAGTTGTGGGCAGTCAACGGCAGTCTGTGTGCAAATTCAGAACAGTGATTGACCCTGTTAACCTCTCGGTTTTTTCAGTAAAATTAATAATTGACGAATTAGCAGAGTAGGTAGGCTGTTTGTAAAAACAAAAAACAATAGTAAGTGCTCGGCTTTGTTAAAGTAAAGTTCATTATCTGCTTTGTGACAAAATATCGATTAAAGTTAGCGTCCCTTATTAAGCTGTTTAATTGAAAACAAACGTTGGTCATGTCACAGCCCACTACAAATTATACAAAAATAGTTTTCAGTCGGTAAAAAACAATTTTTTAAGCTGAAATTACATTGCAATGAATATGTTACAGTAGAGAGTTAAATAAAATTTACTATAACCAACGATAATTTTTATGTCTGAAAAATATGAATAAAAGAAAATCAAGTTGTGAAACTTATCTCCTCTAACATTTTTTTAGGCTAAAAAAGTTTATTAAACAATGTATTTCATTTTCTCACCGAATCTAATTATATGGTTCCACTATAATACTGGTGTTTCATTTATTCTCTAACCACGAGCTATGTTGGCAAAATTCTCGCACGCTTCATAATACAATATGGGAAAATTCTCGTAATCTGCTTCTGCAGCAAGATTTGTAATTACTTTTAGGCAAATAAATTTTTCAGCTCGTGTTTACTTTATAATTTAGTGAGCGCGTTTGAGTTTTTTATTTGTTTGCTTCGAGTTAAAATTAAAAAAATTATATTCGAACGAAATTCATGTGTGTATCGTAGAACTCTCCGATTCAATTAAATTTAAAAAAATAAAAATAATATTTTTAAAAGGAATTTTTTGGATTAATTAAAAATATTTGTCTATATTTTTCAAAGTACGAACTTTTGATTATAATAAAATTCTTCTTTTCGTCCCTCGACTAAGCCAAAACTATGGTTTGTGTTTTAATCGATATTTTTTAATAAATATAATTACTTCAATTAAAATAAAGCACAGAAATTTTAATGCATTTTGTTAAAAACGAATACCCTGTGCCAACTTTCAAAGTGGGACATAGGAAAACAACATTGGAAATAGTTTATCACTACGTCAGTTGACACTAAAACTAGTTCTTAATTAATAGCGTTTTTAATTCTGAAAATATAATTTAAACCGGCACCTTTACCTGGCAAGCAGCAAGTTGCAAATTTATAACGTTATGTCCCTATGTCTCAATTTCAAAATTAGCACACGGTATAATTAAGCACAACTTTGCATCTTGTTTGAACATTAGGATTAGTTGCTGCATTAACTTGGTTTTTATCTGCACTAATTTTTTTCTATTCGACGGAGTTTGTGTAAATAACTTCCTTTCAAGTTTTCTTGGAAAACCGTATTTGAAGAAAAAAAAGAGTTTTGCGGAAATTCTGTTTGGCCTTTGGTTTACGCCCTACTGTGCAAAAAGAACGCCACAAACCACAACTCTTTATCTGGTACAAAAAAAGTTTGAATTGTAGTTTCTAGAAGTCTTGGGGATGTTCATTCATGAGTTAAGTTGTTGTTTCTTCTAGATTATTTTTTGCTTAGTTACATTGTACAGTATGGGTCAAATTAAGTGTAATCCTAATCAACAGTAATGAAGTAAGGAAATCTACATACTTGAGCTTTTATAAGAAAATTTTAAAATTTCATTTTGTACGTTTTTGTCCAGGGTATCAAAAAGTAGGTCCACAACTTATCAGCCCATTTTCGGTGAACTATAGGTTTTATAATACCGGCCCTAATAGTTTTATTTTATTATAATAGCTAAAAATGCAATAACATCCATTTTAATTAAAAGTTTTTTTTAAAACAACGCGATGTTAACATTTATTTTAAAAAAATAACAGAATAGTTTGTATTCTAATAACTAAATATTTTAGCTTCTGCCCTTGCACTTAAAACTAACAATCTTTTGTTTTTTTACTTTTAATTGTTTCAGCTAAAAATTATTGCTCCAGTGGATTTAGTTCAACTAAGGATAAACTAATTACGTTTACTTAAGGATCCAATTTTTTAATTGGCGTAATAAGCTCATTCTCGATTTTGTTAGAACTCAGTGGTGCAAAAATTTATAAGACATCCCCCAATATCCACATCGTCCCAGCCATTTCATCCTACTGTGTACCTCTATCCCTTTATGATATTTTTGCAAGATTTTGCCTCAAACAGTTTATTTTTTTTCATGTAACAGACACTGATGCATAAATTTTACACAACTTAATGATTACTTATTTTTTGATCCACCCTGTACTTCAAGCGTGGCCCCGAATAACACAGACAAATGCCTACAGTGGTTTCCTGTAATCAAAATAGGACATTTTCGTTTCTTGCAATTACATGAAAAAACGCACCCCTACAAAGTCAAAGCCTGTGAACATAAAATTCTTATCGTGTGTTGTAATATCACAACCAGTCTGCAGTTAGCTTTCGGCTGCTTTTTGGGAGACAGACCTCTCTATCAATCGAGTCACGTGCACCCGCTGGTACTCTTGGGCATGCGGGATTTACTATTAACTATATTTAATCACCCTCGGAGCAACGTGCCTCCCGAGGGCCCCCCATTAAAATGTTTACCTGTGACCTATGTGGTCGAGACTTTAGCAGCGAAAGAGGCTTGCGGCAACATAAAAACCGCTTCTGCCCCTTGCGAACACAACGTCCAGCTTCTGTCGCGGTGGAGCCGGCATTTCTAGAATTCCAGTGCGAGCACTGTGAAAGGGAATTTCCCACATTGTCGGGAAGGCAGCAGCATACTCGGTTGGCACATCCCACCGAGTATAATGCTGCCCTACTCACCATAGCCGACACCGTCGCGGTCAGGGCCTGGTCATCTCTAGAGATCGAGGAGATGGCCAGAACAGAAAGCACCTACAATGGGCCTCATCCAAACCAACATCTGGCCACAATAGTAGATCGAACCATCGAACAGATCAAGTACCAAAGAAGAAAACCCGGTTACCTCCTTCTCGTGAATAAGTACAGAGAAGCCACCAACACCGACCTGGATGCCCACGAAGAGTCCGACAGCGACAACGAAGTTTCCTTCCCATACCCCCCCGCCTCAACCCCCTCTCCTGATCCTCCCGACTCTCCTGCCGCCGTGGCGGCGCCCACTAATAACTTTTCTCCTCCACTAGAGCCCTTGGACACCATTGAAGCATTTTTTAGGACTGTAAAGCGGAGCCATCTCTGACGGAGGAAGAACATTCACTAGCCTGCGGTCCTACAATCATCGCTATCGACAATGCCATCGAGAAGATACTTTCATATGGACAACAGACATGGAGAGATATCCTCTGCCCTGTCCAGTTTTAACCGTTCCTAATAATTATTGGTTCTTACAGTCAACTCGATGATCCATCTAGCATACGTACCACCTATACTACGCCCCAACAGGACGACACTCATTCCTAAAGGTAGCGGCGATCCTCGAAACATCGAAAATTACAGGCCTATCACAGTGGGTCCTACCGTAATTCGCCTTATAAACAAAATTCTGGCTGCTCGAATGGCTGACCTGCCTATATCTCCGTCCCAGCGCGGTTTCCGGTCTGTAGATGGCTGCATGGCGAATCACCTTCTTTTATCCGCCATGCTAGCCAAAAGCCGCCGAGACCTCAAGCCCTACTACGTTACATCGCTGGACCTTTCGAAGGCATTTGACTCTGTCAGCCATTTGTCCATAAGCAGAGCTCTCCACCGGCTTAATGTGGATCCCGTTTTGCGGTGCTTCATCTCTGCCACATACACAGACGCCTACACCCGCATCTCCATCGGCGGTAGCACAACGGAACCTATCTTTCTACGAAGAGGAGTCAAACAGGGTGACCATTTATCACCCCTCTTATTTAATATCGTACTAGATGAATTAATCTCTAATTTTCCTAAAGAGGACGGCTTATCCCTAGGCAATTCCAAAATCTCGATTATGGCCTATGCCGACGACTTAATTCTCACCTCATCATCTTCTAGCTTGGCACCCCTACTTGCGTCAAGATTGTTTGAGACTTTAGAGTGTCCAGAGAAAGGTTACTCGAGTGGCGTACGGTGACAGAAGACCCACGTACGAAGAACGACTGAACCTCATGCAGCTTGACAGTTTTACCAACAGAAGGCTTCGCGGTGATTTGATTGTGGTGTACCGTGCCTTGAACAGTACTTTCTAAGTCAATATGTCCAACCTCTTTAGCCTCAACTCTGATTAGCGTCTTCGTGGACATGTTCATAAATTAAAAAGGGGGCGCTTCCACACCAGACAGCTCGAATCGTTTTTGTCCAACAGTGTATTTACTAAGTGAAACAGCCTGCCCTCTAGTGTGAGTTCAGCTTAATATGTAAACATTTGCAAGAATGGGCTGGACCAGTGCCGTCGATCGCCTGGTGGGCTGCTGGGTTTTGTGGACTTTGTTGATTTGTTTTGAGTTTGATTACCTTAAATTTTTTGTTACTGTAACCAGTCTGCCTAGATGATTATTGCTAGTTTTTTTTCTTCTTTTTAGTAAATATTTGAATAAGTTTTGTTGTTTGTAATTGTAACCAGTTTTATCTGGATAATATTGCTCATTTTCTCTTTTCAGTCTGTTAATAAGGAATTTTACATAGCACGTTGACCTCTACTCCTAACGTTTATAATAATAAATATTGTCTCGAATTGTGTATGACTCGCACCGAGTTATGGGGGTTCATTAAAAGCCGATGGTACCTTTTTTCCGTTTGATGTTTTTTAACACTTAGAGTACCAGCCGGGTCCATCGGACCCGAATCGCACTTTCAATTCAGTTTTTCTCATTCAAATTTGAAAATTATGAGTTGTTCTTTTGTGACTTTTTCTAACTTCCTATTTTGAATAACTGTTTCTAAGTTTTTTCATTTAATCAACTTCCTTCCCTATGTAATAAAAAAAGCAGCGCCGCGTACCAGCAGGGTCCGACGGACCCGTACATATAAATGGATTATATTTAATGGAATTGCTGTTATTTTTTTGAATATTTTGGATGAATCCGTATATTTCGGGCCTGCTAAATCGATCTGTGACCATACCGAATTCGTTTGAGCACCCCTTGGGTGCAAAACCCTTACTTTCCTCATCAACGTTGTAAAAATCCTCTTCTAAAAGGGGTCCAGTAAAATGATACTGCCCCTTTGGTTAATGAAATGAAACTTGGTAGATAGTTTACTGGAACCGTATTCTGTACGATGAGACAAAAAAATATTGATAAACAATGCCTTACTGGCATGATTTCAAAATTTTTGAAAGATTGTTTTTAACAGCACTATAGAGGCAAAAATGGCGATTATAAGCCCATGGAGTTACTCAGATGGATTCCAAATGGTCACAGATCGATTCGACACCCTTAAAATGTAGGGTAACAATACTTTTCACGACAAAATGCTGCCAATATCCGCCAATATCAGATCTTTTCACAAGAAAGTACGGTAAATATCAGATTTTGAAAAAAGGGGATGTGGAGCACCCCCTTGAATATTTATTTGGTCTTATTGGACAAAATTACTCTATATGGTTCCAGTAAACATTATGTATCGAGTTTCATTCCATTTATTAACAAAAAGTGCAACGTAGCTGAGGTATTCGCCATGTATAGCCCTCATTAAAGGGGGTGTACAGCAGCCCCCATCGAATATTTTTTAATTCTCATTGCAAAAAATTACCCTATATGGTTCCAGTAAACTATGTGCCGAGTTTTATTCCATTAACCAAAAGTGCAGTATCATTTTACGTGTAACCGCATTAATAGTAGAAATAAATACTCAGAGTGATAGTGAAATAAGCGAAATTCAAGAAGGGTGAAATTGAATTATCAATTTTTTTTTATCAACATATAAACAAAATAAATGCATAAAAACGAAAATTAAAAAAAAATTTCAAAAAAATGAAAATACACGTATTATTATTGCGTTTAATGTACACTCGGGTCCGTCGGACCCGGCTGGTACTTCTCGCATAGTTTTTTTCTTGGTACTCTAAGTGTTAAACGAGCTAGCTAACACTTACCAACTAAAAACTTAAATCTAATAACTCCTCTCTACTACAATTCACAAATCATAGTAAGAAAAGCTACTGGGCTGTTCCAACACATTCATTGCTCCCTCATTCTAATTTTTTCCGAGATTTCCCAGGTGAACTACCGTAAATTTACCGAACTTACACCTGTCTGTTTATTTCTTCGCTTAAAATTATTCTAGTCTACCAAAAACATTCACCCGATCGAATATGTACTAGTATACCTACGTGTGAAAACTTTTTGGAAAATGGAAAATATTTTTTTGCCAATGGCAATTTATCATTTAATGGTATTTCTAATGCGTTTCTAAACTGTATAGCACGGTGTCCCACTTTCGTCGGTTTTTCAATAATTTAAACCCATCTTAGTAATTAATTATTTGAATAAGAACATTTATTTCTTGAAATTTTTCCTCTCACTTTATATTTCGTGGATAGCAAGTTTTTCACTTGCACCAAACTATCTTTGGCAAAATATTCAAGTTCATATGACTTCAACATTTATTATTTAAATAACCGTCTCAGGAATATTTGACTTATAAATGCTAATTTTTGGTATAATCTCATAAAGAATCAAAATAACGATGATAATTTCATAATCTTACAGTATTAACTTCTTGTAAGATTTTTCTTATCTACTTTCTAAGGTCCAAATTGTGCATTTTAGTACTATGCTTGCTGCTTGGTTATCTTTACGGTTCGTTTTCAACTTACTGCAACTTTTAAAAATAAATTATTTGATAATTTATGGGGTATTTAAGTTTGGTAAACGTTGCACGAAAAGAATTATCGTTGCATCGCAGAATGAATGAAAGTTTAATGATTTAGAAAACTGTGACAAATTTGAAAAATTTATACACTACTAAAAATGTCATCGATACCTATTTGAGCTATACTACAAGACTTACACCATATTGAACATTTAAGTCAGGTTTAGTTTGAAGCTTTGCTTTTATCGTCCCAGTTGCTTGCTACAAAGCCTGCATTGCAGCAGTTTAAAATTGCATTTTTCGTTTGATACTTTTTGATAAAAAACGCGAATTAATGTGTTTTCAGTGTTTGGTTTATTGCACTTTTTCGGTTAGATGGTCACGTTTCAAGTGCATGCAATGAAGAAAACGATTTTTGTGGTATATCTCATATTTCATACAAGCTTTGAAAGGACAAATTTATAGCTGCTCTTAGACAAGTGCACATTTTAAAAAACTTGAAAAATTGACCAATAAAAAGAGAATAACTCATGTACTTGCCAAAACTGAAAATTGTTCCTAGTTCTTGTTTTTATTTAAAATTTCTATTTGAACCTAGAGACTATTGAGATTTTGGGCATTCTGGCACGTGCAGTGTGTATAATCGAGGTGGATTTCACCAAAGAAACTAATGAATAATAGAAGCAATAAACTTTATCATTATTTAAAAGTACCCAATAAAAGAAAAAAACAACCTCAAAACAACCTGGCGTAGCTTAGGAGGCTCGAAGTGTAGTGCTGGCCACATTACCTCGATTATAGTGCCAGGCATACACTTATGACAATTATTTAAAACAAATCAAAGCTGTATGTCTTATAGTTTACGAAATGTCGATAAAAGCTTCAAATCTGGGCAACGGAGTCGCAGAGGAAGAAAGGAACGGAAACAAGCAACTGGAGATCAAATGAAGCTACTTTTTGATTAAATCATGCGACTTGCTCGTATTTTACGAACGAAACAAGCTTTGAGAAAATATTGTATGTGTGGAAATGCGTAAAAGTAAAATTGTATGTAAATGAATTGTTGTACACACCAGTAGTGGAAATTTCTCCAGCTGTATGTGTTACAGTTTTGCAAAAAAATCTACGATTTTATACAACTATAAGCTTTATCATTTTAAAAGACGGATTTGTAAGATCTTATAACTTTATAACATTGTTAAATTTTTAGATTTTAAAAATAAGACACTATAAAATGAACTTTATGGCTATTAAATGAGTTTTGTAACTATATTTTTTAAACGGTTATAAACTTCATTTAAAAATTCTTTTGATCTTATAATATAATTGTGTTGTCATTAATTTATTTTGCACTAAACGTAATATGTAAACTATTGAGCTTTGATGTAGGTCTTTCTAAAAATACTTAATTAAATCATAAAAAATAATAGTAACGTGATATAATAAAATAGAGTCAATAATGGCGTACAATAAAATTGAAAATAAGCATTTTATAAATGTGACGACGGCGCAGCGTTAGTAGTGAAAATCTAATAAAAAAATAGAAAATGTTTTTTATTTTATTTAATTTATTATTTTTATTTTATGAGACGAGTAAAACGTGAGATGAGTGAGTAACGACTTATAGTTTTCTTAAATTTCCATGGAGAAATTACTTTTTACGAGTTGATTTATGAAAAAAAATTGGATCTCAAATAAACTCAAAAACATTAATAGTAGCATTTTCTTCATTGATAATAAATGGGGTTCAGTGTTTAAACACACTTTTATTCCTAGCAACCTAACGATCTACAGGTGGTTTTGGAAAATTCATGATCAATTGGTTCCTATCCTTTTCCTACTTTGCATGCCTTTTTTGTAGATTAATATCCAAAAGTTTTAAATTAAAAAACCACCAGTATCCAAGTTCAACCTTTGCCTTTAACGTATTTTTTGAAATCTGGCAATTGAGCCAGTGGTTTTAAAGATTGCAGGGAATATAAAAGGAGAGTTTTCCACCTCTCTCCCTATTTGTAAAAGAAACAGATTTATAGTTTTCGAAATTTTCTTTCTCTTTCGGGAGTTTGTAGAGCTTTCATAAAAATTTCATTGTTTTTTTATATTATAAATTCCTATCGATTGCTGAATAAATAAAAAATATATCTGAATTCAATAACAACTGACAAATTAACACACTTTTGTTATTTGTTTAAATTAAAATAAATTAACATTCTTTGTAAAAATTTACATTACATGTTTAATAATTTAAATCTGTCAATACAATGGGAATATTATTAAATATTTTGAAAAACACTTGTATAACGAGAGAAAAAGTAGTACATTTATGTAATCCTGATAAAAATCCTGTTGTTTTTGTGTAATTAAAATGTATGAGAGAATTAAGAAAATTAAAACAAATAGAATCAATAATAATTTGAATAACAAACAAGGTGTACGTGAATTTAATTTTTTAATTTGAGTTGCTTCGGAAGAGCTTGATTAACATGTTAAATTATGCAAGTAGACATTAACTTACCCTTATATAAAAACAACGCTATCTTGACATACATATCTAAATCTAAATATTTCTTTAATTATAATTAGGTAAGTGCTTAAAAACCTTCAAAATAATTACTAATATCCGTATAAAAACAGAAGGAAAATCCAATATTTGATTTTAGTACCGCTTTAGTATAAAATGTTGTCGGAATTTAATTAATTGGGGTCGGGGGAATGTTTTTTTGTCTAATAACAATTTATGTATTTATTTACTCAAGGCGTTTATTTCGCGTTTCGGGAATTTCCTTAATTGTTAGAAAGAGATCCTTGTTTACGAAAAAGAGAAAATTCAGAACTGAGAAATTGAACTCAATAACACAAGATCTAACCGCCACCGCACAAGCAAATAAATGGAATACCGCAAGACTCACTGTACTAATATTTAACCCATTAACGCAAGCACAAAATTGCAAAATTTTGTATTTCAAAAAAATAAAAAATGCCAAAAGTCATCAAAAATACAATGTGTGTGATTTCATATGAGATCGCTGGGCATTAATGAGCTTTAATATTTGAATCGCCGATATTTATAACAGATACTACTCGTGCATTTAGCAAAACAATTTAAACTGCTTACAAGAGTGTACACATTGGCTAAAAACTCTTGTACTACACCTAGGTATAAACGCTGGAAAGTAAAGCTTTCCAATGGTATGGACTGGACAGTTGGACACGTTTGAAATATGTAAGGTGACTAAACAGAATTGATACAATGGGACCTCCATGAGAAACGGGTAAAAAAGGTACACGTAGACCAGATCTAAACCCATAAGGTAACTAGGGTTGACAGAAGATATTTAGAAGAAGCAAATTAGAAGAATTGAGAATTATGGAAGCAGAAAATAGTAAATCCCGAGGGGTAATTCGCAGGTGGCATTGTATGGCATTGTTTTGGCATTGCGTGGCATTGTTTGGCATTGTGTGGCATTGTTTGGCATTGTGTGGCATTGTTTGGCATTGCGTGGCATTGTTTGGCATTGTATGGCATTGTTTGGCATTGCGAGGCATTGTTTGGCATTGCAGTATATTTTTTTACTTTTACCTAGTTTCTAATTTTTAATTTACTTAATTAACCCTCCATCCAACGGGTGGGTCTAGAATCACACGAGCCAGCGGGTGAAGCCTGTCAGGCTCACTTTATATCTATAGCTAAAAAATAGTAAGGGTGCAAGAATTGCACTGAAATTTTTTTAATTGAAAATCTACCTTATTCTTCATTATTTTACAGAAGAATTAAAGCGTAGGTCCTTTTGTTAGTTATTATTTTTTAATTTTAAATTTTTTATCCTCTTTTGACATTTTTTATTGAAAACTGTTTTTTACGGACATTGAAGGAAAATAAAGTTAATTATCATAATACATATTTAGTATATTGATCAAATAAGCAGAAAATTACAAAAAAATTAAATTATAAAATTCTCAACACAAACTGCAAGGGCCTAAACTTCACTGAAATAGCAGGCTTCAATGTACTAAATACATAACCAAGCCTTACAAAACTGGAAAAATAATAAGAATTTTTGCTTATGTTGCACTTGTCACCTAAACAATAAATTTACAAACAAGCATTGAAACTTAAAACCAATTATTTTTTATGGTCTGCAGATAAATTATGCGCTTAAATAATGCTTTATAACTAAAATAAGCGGTTATCACAAAGTTACACGAACCTACGGGTGAAGCCTGTCACAACAAACTGTGTCCTAGAGGATTCATTTTTTGAAAAAATTTGAAAAGCAAATGCTGATGATATGAGTTATTACAAGTTAAGAAGGTAGATAGAATATTACAGTAAAAAGTATTTCTTTTTTTAAGTTACAGACAATTTTCACTTTTGCTTGCACTCACAGGCTTCACCCGTTGAATGGAGGGTTAAGTAAATTACATGTAAGTAATTAATTTTATAATCGAAAAATATTAATTTTTTTAAATGCAATTTTGCGACGTTTTGAATACTGAACACTATTCAATTCCGTTGAAATTTGAGTTTTGACACTTTAGAAAATTTCAACCCTAATTTTTTTTATAAAATCGATAGGTACAGGGTGTAACAAAATAAGACGATTATTTTGAGCGCATTATTGCAAAGGGCCAAAGTAATTTTCACTACGTCTTTGATACGTCAAATCGATTTATTCAAAACCAAACATTTTCCGATGATTTTCATTTTTCTACCCCTTACCCCCTTCGAGCAATGACGTCACCAGGATTTTTTTAAACGATAATTCATTTTTTCTTGCGGAATCGGATAGTACAGTTTGTTATCGTTACAAGTTCATAAAAGGATTTTTTGAAATTGCACCCCTGAAGAGATATACAAGGTGTTGAAAAGTTTTAAGGTATTTTTTATTAATCCCAAACCGTTGGTCCTAGAAACACGAAATTTTGGAACTGTATTCCTCTGACGAAATAAGCGAACACCCCTTAAAGGATTTTTTAAAATTCAACTCCTGAAAGAATATACAAGGTGTTTAAAGTTTTTTATATTATTCGTTACCAATGGAAAACCGCGGGTTTTAGAAACAGAAAATTTTGGAAATATAATCCTTTGAAGAAGATTTTCTACAATGCCACTCCTAAAGTGCTATACAGGGTGTTTAAAGATTTAATAGTGTTCTTTGAGATCAATTGATAAAAAATATGCTTCTTTTACCGACATAGACAGTAGACGCCCACTATCAAAAGATATTTCGAAGTGCAAATCCTAAGGGATATACATTCTACAGGGTGTTTAATGTTCAATCTTAATTTATTGGTTAAGAAAAATCGGTTATGTACTTATTGTAACGCCATACACACATACACACCAATAAGAACACCTGTTTAAATGCAACTACCAAAAAAAGATACAGGGTGTTGAAAATTGTAATACTCATTTGTAACAGACACAGCATAGCATTCTACATTCATTTAACTACGTAGGCGCCATCCGCTAAGAAGGGAGTGTTCGAAATGCGACTACTGAAGTGTGATACAGGGTGTTCACAATGTTAATAGTGCTCTGTAAGCTACACATACGATTAGTCTTCTACATTCATTTCATGAAATAAACAAGTATTAAGAGGAACATTCTATAAATGAAAATACTAAAGAAATATACAGGGTGTTGAAAATTGTAAGAGTTATTTGTAGAACACGCAGCTTAGCATTCTACATTCTTTTAACGACGTAGGCACCCGCTAAGAAGGGATGGTTCGAAAATCGACTTCTAAAGTGATATACAGGGTGTTCGCATGTTAATAGTGTTGTAGAGCTTTGTAAGCAACACAAGTGATTAGCATTCTACATTCCTTTGATGAAATAAACAAACAGATTGTATAAGTACATGGAAAAGCTATAGAAAGATACAGGGTGTTCATAATTTTAATAGTCATTTGTAAAAGAAACAGCTTAGCATTCTACATTCCTTAAACGACGTTGGTACCCGCTAAGAAGGGATTGTTTGAAATGCAATCACTAAAGTGCTATATACAGGGTGTTCAAAATGTTAATACTGCTTTGTAATCAACACAAATGATTAGCATTCTACATTTATTTGCTGAAATTAACACACATGAAGAGGGACATTGCATAAATTCAAATGCTAAACAATTATACAGGGTGTCGAAAATTGTAATAGTCATTTGTAAGAGACACAGTTTAGCATTCTACATGCCTTTAACGACGTAGGTACTACCCGTTAAGAAGGGATTGTTCGAAATGCGACTACTAAAGTGCTATACAGGGTGTTCAAAATGTTAATAGTGCTTTGTCAGCAACCCAAATAATTATAATTTTACATTCCTTTGATGAAATGAACACGCATTCAGAGAGACTTTGCATAAATTCAAATGCTAAACAATTATACAGGGTGTTCATTATCAAGTAGTAATTTGTAATTACTCACTGTACCAGTGAGCATTTTACATTCTATTAACGACATAGCCACCTACTAAGAAGGGAATTCTGTAACTTAGGTTCCTAAGAGGACTACCTATACTCCTATACAGGATGTTCAAAATGGTAATATATTTTTTAAACAACAGAAATTAGCATTTTATTTTCATTTGGCGCTATTGCTACATTCTGAATGTGTAAGAATGTGAAAGTGTAACGCACCTATTTATACAGGGTACTAATATTTACGGACGATTACTACAAAAACTTAATCTTCGATGTTGACGTACCTCATTGTAAAAAAATAAAAATATCAAATTTCATACTCATAAACCATTCTAAATTAGTACATAAAAAGTAAATGGACATAAAATAAAAAGGTTCCGTGGCGAAGCTCGGGTACCCGGCTAGTTCTTTATAAAAACTCGTACTTATTCTTATTAAACATCAATTATAGTTTATTTATGTCTTATATTCGTTATTTTTTTGAGAAATGATAAATACATTTTTTCTCCTCAGTTGTACATTATATACAGAGTGATTCAGAACTTGAGGCGAAAAATAAAATGTCGTAATCAGTATCGAATTGTTAGCAGGAAATGTAAAATAAATTTTTTTCCAATTGGATTCGAAGTTTCCAGAAGAAGTTAATCTATAAATATTGAAAACAAGTTAGGTCTTCGAAAAAGGAAAATGGAATGCCATATTCCGAGCCGAATTCTAAGCAGAAAATATGTTATAAATGTTTTACCGATTTTGCTTTGTTTCCGAGATAATGAAGTTCAAAAAGTTTCCCATAAAGATCCAAAATTTTCAATTTCAAAATTGAACTAATTTTGAAAACAAATAATTTAAATGAAGCGTGTAAATTAAGTTACTTATAAGTGTTTCAAAAGTTATCAACACCCTAATAAAAGCTGCAGAGTGCTTTGTTTTTGCACGGCCTATCTGTTTTATATGCAAAAAATTAACTTCGTCTGGAAACTTTGAAAAAGATTATCTGGGAAACGAAACCCGATAGGATAAAAATTTATTTATTTTTTAATTATTCTCGACGATTTAACGTCCAGAAGCAAGTCAAATAGTTTATTTGATCATCTCTCGTCGAAATATAACCAAAAACGATATTTAACGTGAATCTGCGTTGTTTTGCGCAATTTACAAGATCAGGGATGATATAAAATGAAACAAAATATGCGTGTTAGTTTCCTCTCTGCATGCCCGATCTAACGAAATGCACACGGGTGTCTGTTGCTACGTTTAAAAGACCACCATCAACACCCCTAATAGGACTTAACATCGATAGCCAACTTAAATAGTTTGTTTCATCATCTATTGTCGAAATATAACCGAAAACGATATGTAACGTCAATCTGGGTTGTTTTGCGCAATTTACAAGAACAGGGATGATATAAAAATGAAAAAGAATATGCGTATTCGTTTCCTTTGCCCATGCCCGATCTAACGATATGTCACACGGTTAGCCTGTCGCGACATCAAGAAATTCACCCCAACAACCCCTAACACGACTTAACATGGAAAAGTAAGTAAAATAGCTTGTTTCATCATGTCGCGTCGAAATATAACCGAAAACGATATGTAACGTCAATCTGGGTTGTTTTGCGCAATTTACAAGAACAGGGGTGATATAAAAATGAAAAAGAATATGCGTATTCGTTTCCTTTGCTCATGCCCGATCTAACGATATGTCACACGGTTAGCCTGTCGCGACATCAAGAAATTCACCCCAACAACCCCTAACACGACTTAACATGGAGAAGTAAGTAAAATAGCTTATTTCATCATGTCGCGTCGAAATATAGCCGAAAACGATATGTAACGCCAATCTGCGATGTTTTGTGCAATTTACAAGAACAGGGATGATATGAAATGAAACATAATATGCATGTTCATGTTCTCTCCCCAAGCCCGATCTAACGATATGTCACACGGGTAGTCTGTTACGAAGTTAAAAGAGTCACCCTAAACAACCCCTTTACGATACATAAACATTTTCAATGTTAAAAGCGTCACTCAAAGCCACCCAAAATGTCAAGCACTCGGTTAAAAGGGAAGAACAACAAATTGGGATATTTGATGTAGGTATTGTCCGCCATTTTGAATTTAAAAATTGAAAATTTTGTTTTTTATTAGGGCTGGGGCTGTACCTATATTTCTTATAGCCAAGAAAAAATAACTTTGACCCTTTGCAACAATGCGCCCAGAATAATCCTCTTATTTTTGGACACCCTGTACCTATCGATTTAAAAAAAATATATTTTAGGGTTGAAATTTTCTTAAAGTATTTAAATGCAAATTTCATCAAAATCGGTTAAGTATGTACTCCAAACGTCGAGAAATAACAGTAAAAAAAATTTTTTTTATCATTAAAATAATTATTTAATAAATTAGAACCTCAAAATTATAGGGTAAAAAGAAAAAATTATACCGTTTGGGCGTAACATTTTGCTTGCAAATATAAGGCATTGTGTAGAACTGTTTGGCATTGCATGGCATTTTTTGGCATTGTTTTGGCATTGTGTGGCATTGTTTGGCATTGTGTGGCATTGTGTGGCATTGTTTGGCATTGTGTGGCATTGTTTGGCATTGTTTGGCATTGTGGCATTTAAATGCCAAGCGAATTACCCCTCGGTAAATCCACAGGCGTAACAGTCGCAAACGCTTTTTCAGTTAAAGAGAAACATTTTTTTTTAATTATCTGCAGAACGCTTCCACAGAAGACATAAAACTTGGTAAGGTTATTAACAGTGCCTTGTTGGCTATAAACATTTAAAGTGCCTAAAAGAGTTGACACTTTTGTTAACAAATTAAAGCGCCAGTTCTGTATCCTGTATGTGATCGTAATAAATAAAAAAGCAAGAGTTTGAGTTATCATGCTATCAAAAACTAGAAAAGCTCAAAAGAACATTTCCAAGCTACAGCTAGGTATACAAACAGCCACTGAAGCCTACGGAACAAGCCCACTAGAAAGCTTGATGTCTGAAACACACCAAATTCCATTAAACTACCACCAAAACTCCTAACCCGTAAAGCCCACAATTGTATTAAATATCAAACGTAATCATGTGCTCCAAAAAAATGAATGGCTGTCCCAGACCCATATCTTTAGCGATTAAAACCGTGGAGAGCGAATTTTGTGAATGATAAAGTAGGTACATTAAAGGTCTGGATTATGGATCAATTCTACACAATGAATGTGCAGGTGCAGATCCCGTGAAAAATACACTCTGAAACCGGACGACAGGCTTTAAGCTTCAAAACTGCATAGAGAATTGATCAAAACAATAAGCTGTGACAAATAAACGACGAGAAATGGATCACATCCGATCATCAGAACGTCACAGTAATAAGTGGGTCTGATAAACACACAATATCAATATCCATCCACTGGAATGCAACGTATACAAAAAAAAATAATAATAACCCAGCAACAAAATTATCACGATATGTCGAAAATCGTCAGCTAAAACTCGTCCCTCAGGCCCCTAATACATTAAAATAAGGTTTGCCCAGGTCAACACCACAGAGCTAATGGATAAGTTTTAAAAATACTCCAGGGACAAGAGGACAATGGTGTTTCGTCTCCGATTCTCAACAATAATTATTCATACACGCATCGTAATACAAAATAAATATTTTTATATACAGTCCCACCAACTTTATTAGCGAGCTGAGAAGGAGTGGCCAGCGCTATCATAGCTTTTGAAGTATACTACGAGTTAAAAGTATTGCAGTCGTTAAAGTTGATTAGTAACTATCACTAAAGTTGTTGATTATAGTATGCGAAGCAAATAAGTATACTGTGATTATAGGTTAATATTAAGACAGTGAATTTGAAAAGTATAAGTTACTCGAGGTCCATAAAACATTATATTAAATGTTTTATGGACCTCGTAAGTTACTGTCATTTTGAATGGGTTTAACATAACCTAAAATAGTTGTAGATACACACGACTTTTAACTATGCCTCTATCTAACTTTAAATAATATTTTAAATGAACTTATTTTAGTTGACGTATTTTCCGTAACGCAAAATTGGTTGGTTTAAATTTTATTAAATATATTATCTGCATTATTTATAAAATGTTACAAAATTACATAAATTATGTCAACAATTGTCTGTATAAAATCGTGATTTAGAGTATAATAAATTTAAATAGCATTATCTCCACTACCACCAAATTGAAAATTACTAATGTTAAAAACTAAAAAAAATAATAATAATTTACATAAATACGTAGATTGAAAAGCTTCTAAAGCTGTTAGAATTTAAATAAACAAGACCTCCACAAAACCTTAATTCACATTGTCAGGCAAGTCGCTCAAAATAAATAAGATCAAAGCAGATCAATTCTAAATAGGATACTCTAAACAATAAGAGTGAGACGCACTCTTAAATCTTGTGTGGGCTCTATTCTATCTATAGCAAGAAGAAGCCAGAAAACTTAGTCCTAAAATCGGCAACATCGTCGATGTAGAAACCAAGACAAAGATATAAAGCTGTGTTTCAAGCTGTAATTGACTTTTCACAACATTAATTAATCAGGAATAGACTAATAAATGTGATAATAACATTTGTACAGATTTTTGAAGTTTTGACAAAAGTTTATAACTTGACCATGACCATGACATGGCCTATGACCAGAAGAAGTGATAAGAATTGGGAGAAACCTATGTCCAGTATTAGAATAAGTACCACACTTGGGTTCATAGTATTTCGCCACCCCATCCATTACGCCGAGCACGAATTATGGATGCAACCAACATAACACCCCTTCCTAAATGTAACTTTAGGGTAACTTTATTTTTCCAACAAGTACTACACCAACCATTTCCCCTTTTTTCGTAGTTTTGTAACGGAACGGTACTAATACCGTTCCTAAGAAAGAAATAAGTTGTCTCAAATTATAAAAGTGACTTATTTTTACTTGAACCATATTGAATTATCGTATAACCTTTTTTAGACTAACTAAAATAAATAAAAAATAAGTATATAGGTATACATATAATATACTATATACTTATAGGTAATTTAATAGAAACTTAAAAGCAAAAGACAATCTTCCATCATTAGATCACAGTTTTAACTGCATCAACCGAATTTACGTTTATTATTAATCCAATTTATTAATCCAACAAGACGTTATTAATTCATGATTTTTTTTGTTTATTCGCGCGTAGTTTTGCAACGCGTTGTTTGATTTGAATGATTCTGTTAGTATTTTGATGGTCACACGTCACAGGACAATAATTTATTATAAATTTTATAATAAATAATTTTTTTTATAATCCCGATTTTATAATCAAATTAAAATCGACTTTAATTTAAATAAGGGAATAATTTCCATATGTTGCCTTAGTTTCAATGGAACTTTAAATTTCTGTCTCTAAAAAATTACGTTACCTGTCCTTTTTCTGACCTATAAAAGAACAAGTGACAAAATACGGAGGGACAAAGTACAGAACTTAACAATAGCAAAACTTTCTTTGAACCCCCGACACACAACCAGATGTAGTCAGACAGAAGGAGAAAAATTTAAGAGGCAAAAATTGTTTATTTTTAAATTTTCTTTATTAAATATTTTTTAAATTACTATTTCTGCAAAATAGAATTTAATTTTCATTTGGCTCAAAACTAATCTTTAAGGTTTGAAAGTTAGCGCCATTTTTTGAAGAGGAAGTTCTAGTGGTGGGATTTTCTTGAAATTGAAATACCAAAGCGTAACCTTTATAAAGTCAAAAGAAGCATTTTGTGATATAATTTCCATTTTGTAAATCCACATCCACTTAAGGGATGTATAGAAACCTGTCATTTTGACAATTATTAGTTAACCAATATTACTTTTATTTAACCCTCCATTCAACGGGTGAAGCCTGTGAGTGCAAGCAAAAGTGAAAAGTGTCTGTAACTTAAAAAAAGAAATACTTTTTACTGTAATATTCTATCTACCTTCTTAACTTGTAATAACTCATATCATCAGCATTTGCTTTTCAAATTTTTTCAAAAAATGAATCCTCTAGGACACAGTTTGTTGTGACAGGCTTCACCCGTAGGTTCGTGTAACTTTGTGTAACCGATTATTTTTGTTATAAAGCATTATTTAAGCGCAAAATTTATCTGCAGACCATAAAAAATAATTGGTTTTAAGTTTCAATGCTTGTTTGTAAATTTTTTGTTTATGTGACAAGTGCAACATAAGCAAAAATTCTTATTATTTTTCCAGTTTTGTAAGGCTTGGTTATGTATTTAGTACATTGAAGCCTGCTATTTCAGTGAAGTTTAGGCCCTTGCAGTTTGTGTTGAGAATTTTATAATTTAATTTTTTTGTAATTTCCTGCTTATTTGATTAATATACTAAATATGTATTATGATAATTAACTTTATTTTCCTTCAATGTCCATAAAAAACAGTTTTCAATAAAAAATGTCAAAAAAAGGATAAAAAATTAAAAATTAAAAAATAATAACTAACAAAAGGACCTACGCTTTAATTCTTCTGTAAAATAATGAAGAATAAGGTAGATTTTCAATTAAAAAAATTTCAGTGCAATTCTTGCACCCTTACTATTTTTTAACTATAGATATAAAGTGAGCCTGACAGGCTTCACCCGCTGGCTCGTGTGATTCTAGACCCACCCGTTGGATGGAGGGTTAAACTACAGGATACCTTGTTTGGCACAAACCACTAATTCGTGTTTTCTTCAGTGTTAAATCTCTAGCCCCTCACGCCCCGCTCACACCTAACCAGAGCGTCCCTTATATCGGTTGAGTTAGAGAGAAGAATTTCGGTTTAGAAATACGCTTACAACAGACTACAATCTTTTTCAATGAAAAATTTGGAAAATACTTATAATTTTATAAGATAATTCATTTTCTTCCAAAATGATAATTCAAATTTTGAATAAAAATTAAATTTGGGTGCCTTACCCTTACAACCGACGAAAAAAGGGGAGTTTGTTGATTTATTACTTCTTGGCAAAATAAAGTTACCCCTCAAATTTAAGAAGGGGTGCTATGATGGTTGCATCCATAATTCGTGCTAGGCGGATTTGCCGGGGTGGCCAATTACTAAGAATCCAAGTGTACGTACCTACGTGAGAGGAAGTAAAAGGAAAAATTAAATTTTTCAAAAAAGTAATAAGCAATAAGCAATCAATGGTTTTCTAAGGGCGAGTTTCTGGTCGGTTATGGTTCCATAACATTCCATAACTTAACTTTATGATAGGCCAAAACATTGTTTGAAAACCAGTTTGTCGACATTTAGGAATAGATATCTATTGGTAAAGCGATAACTATCTTTCGAGAAACTGGGAATTAGTGGTAACTAACTTAGTGGTAAAGTCTAGAACTTATGAGAATAATAGGGCGGAGCCAATGCGCTATAACGAAAATGTGTCTTGTAACATCTGTGTATGTTTGTTTTATTGTTTCCGTATACTGGTTCTTTTTTAAACTTTGTGTTATCCTTAAATAGTCCGTAACCCCTATTTATATTTAGGATGACCAACTAACTGTAGCCTTTATTTGAATTAATTGATTATCTGGTTTATGTTTTTAAGAAGGTCAAATAAGCATGAATAGGGCTCAGAAAACACTTTTGTATTTAAAACTAATTAAAATTGCATTAAATAATTCAAATTAACTAATATTCAAACAGAGACCTAAATATTCAAATTCATTTAATTTATACGTTATTTAATGCGTTCTCTAAAAAATTCCTTGAATAAATGAAACAATAATACACAGCTAAGTTTAATTAAATGGTACCCTTTGTCTTGCTAATAACAAATTACCAACATGTCAAATTTAAATTACATATAGTAGAGAGTAGACGATTTTGACTGAACGAATTAATATAGAAATAGGGTTGCTTTATTTCTCAAAGAAACTCGTAACAAAAAATACAATAGTGTTGTGTTTCAAAGTTGAATGCATATTGTATACTTACAATTAAGAAAAGATATTGACAGCTTTTCTTCCAGGGTTTCTTTTCAAGTTTAACGTGCAGAAAATTAATTTACGCTCGATTCATTTTTATAATAATCAATACGATGTCAATATCCTGTTATAGTTTCAAGTTCAAATAAAATTTTCCCTCTGCAATACAAAGTAGTCGCCGGAACTTATGAAACCAATAGAACAATATAAAGAAAATGTGTCTGGTAACATCTGGTCGCGTCAATTTTAGAGATTATACAGGGTGATTCAGAGCACCCGTATCAGGCAGTTTTTTCAAAAACGATTAGTCGTAGAGAGTTGAGACAAAAATTTTGATTACAAAATCCGTAATAAATGAAATGGTAGTATTGTTATTCCGTGAAAGGTCGGCATTCCGACTGGCGAGTTTGTCTCAAAATGTGAAGAACTCCATAATTTTAAATGGCAAGATAGGTCGAAAGTCGCATCAATGAAAAGATCTTTAAAAACTAAGCAAGTTTTGTAGAGGAAATGTTTTGATTACTGCCATTCAAATTTCTAGAGTTCATGAACTTCTAACAAAAACTCATGCCGACCTTACGCGGAATAACAACCCAAGTAACACAAACTACTCTATTTAGCTGCGGCAGCCAAAAATAGGCTGACGCAGTGCTGTGGCAGCTTTAAAAAGCCACTCTTTAGCTGAAGCTGAAATAAGGCTGATTTAGTCGCTGCGACAGCACTGCGTCAGCTACAAAAGTAGAAAGAAAATAGTAACTGTGACGTCATGGCTGCGACGTTGCTGCCCAGGCAGCCATTATGCTCTCGCTGATTACCCTAGCTGAGAGATCGCTGCGGCAGCCAAATTGACAGCCAAATAGCAGCTACTACTTCAAACGAGTGACATAGGAGCTGAAAAGTGGCTGCCGTTGCAGCTATATAGCTGAAGCTCAATTAGGGTGTATTAGGGAAGCTGATAGAACATTGCGACAGCTTAAACGACCCCCAAAAATCAGCTTCTTTATGACAGCTGATATAAATTTATTATATATAAATTTTATTAACACCTTCACCGCCAAAATTAAATTACGATGTACTTGTTACCAGAGGAACTTATAAACATTGCTTGTTAAATTTTAGCGAAGGTCATACATAAATATGATTATTTGATTATATTGTAAAGGTAAAATAAGAATCAATTGTTGTTCTCAAACGACGCTATCAAAATAAATTTACATGTATGTTTAAATGTACTTAATTTAAATAAACCTCCCTTTTGCCGTACATTACATAATTTATTTTAAGATATGAATCTGTTATTAAATTGTTTCATCACTCCAAAGACAGGGATTAAACAATTTTATTTGTTTTTTCATTGTTATAAATAAGTTATAACTATATGTAGAACATCCATGTGATTCTCCAGAAACAGTACACATTGGCTTTAATATATTATCAAGCTAAAAATGCAATTTTGCTGTAATGTAAAGGCAGCTTTAAAGACGAGCAACATTTTATCACGCATAAAAACCTACATAACTATAAGGGCTTGGTGGTCCAGTGTGCCAGTGGTGAGAAATCTCGTACTTCGTGCTTGAGGTCTAGGGTTCAGTTCCCGATAAAGTCGGTGTATTTTTCAAGGAAAAATAAGTTTGTAAGTACTTAACTTGAATAATGTGTTTATAATTTCACCACCATTTCATTCTTGATTAGGGCTTTTGTAATCAAAATTTTTGCCTCAACTCTCTTTGACTAATCTTTTTCGAAAAAAACGCTTGATACGGGTGCTCTAAATCACCCTTTATAGAGAGAGAGTACTTGCTCCTACCATCGGTACTACGCAAGACATTGGCTCTTCCTTATTGTTCTTAATAGTTTCGACGTTTACCTACTTACTAAAAATTCAGCACATCACTCCTTATTTTCATTTAGGAACAATTGTATAATGTATAAGAACAAAAGTGTCGTGGATATGACTTTCAAAGGCCATAGAGGCACGTCTAGCTTGGTGCACAATATGTCATCCAACTAACAATGATCTAGAACTTGTCATCGGGTTAATGAAGAAAATAAATGAGTAGGTCGCCAAAACTTTGGCAAACCTCTCTTGTGGTCGCTACCACAATTATGACGTCTACCATTAGCATCCTCATAACGCTAACGGTTAAACAAATTACATATAAATCACTTAGGAAGACTGTGTAGAAAGCAAAGAGCAAACTTACTACTAAGAAAGTCGACTGTTTGAATTCTAAATAAAATTTAGTAACTTTCAGTTGAATCAGAACCAGCTGAACTTGTAATGTTCAATGGCTCGCCCATGGGCGATAGTTGAATAAGAGATATGTAGTAGATCTTTTGATAGGAAATGGAAAAAGAAGCTATAGAAATCTCGTGCTTTAAATTGAGCTAAGCCGTAATAGCTATAGGTTCAGCAAAGCAGTTATAAGAGAGCACAATTATCTCTCTGTAGAATTTACATTCACAATTAAGAGGTGCATAACTGCACATACAAGACAAGGTCGACTGAATAACTATTTAAACAGAATGCAACTTGTCGAGAGCTCTATCTGAGCAAGCATGAAAACAAGACGCTAAAGCGGTCATAAAATGATTCCCAAACAGAAATACTGAAATAAAGGGCAAAGTTGCATAATATTTATGGCAATTAATACCTAATGGTAATTTTTAGATTGGGATTTCTTAGCAGGTACTTAATACACATGATTGAATTTTAACAATTGAACTAGAAATTAATTTTTTTGCTTCAAATTTCCTATTGAATTATATTAGGTATAGGAATTTAACTTTAATGGTAGTTTTTTCTCTCAACATAGAAAATTACATGAATTCAAAATTAAAACGACTGAAAAGCGTGTAGGCAAGTCTCTCAGCAGGATGAAATTAATTGCATAATCTAATTACAATGACCTATTTGACACAAAAACAAACTGCAGAAAAATACTGAGAAAAAACAACAAGTTAATGAAATTCTCGTGAGATTGTTTGTATTGGTCTTAAAAATCGAGTCGTAATTGTGTTCACACATGACTAGATCCAGATCTAATTTGGCTCACGCCCTACTTGAGAAATTTCGCCTCGAAAGAGTCGCTTTACAAAGAAAATTCGTAGTTACTAAAACAATTAAACTTAAATAAATTAATAGAGAATCCTACCTTACAGAAGAAAAAATTGATTTAGATTGTAAAATAAAAATTAATCTACGACACTTTAGTCGGTGTTATTAATGCCCTAACTAGTATCAATGACCACAATGAAATAATTTTACAAAAAATACTAGAATTACCTGAATTACAAAGATAGTATTTTGAGTTTGTTTTTAAAAAATAAAATATACTATATTCCAATTCCACAATTATAGAGAGTGATTCATTCCTAATATGTGTTCACACTTTTTAGCTAACTATAGCGCGGCTTCTATTGAGATAGATGCAGAAAACACGTACCGCTTTAACGAATAACAGTAGAAGTGGATCCGAGTACGAACGATTGTTCATAATGCTGTACCGAAAAATCTCGATGCAATCTACTCTTCATTCTATAAATGACACAACTGTCTACATTTGTGAACAAATAGTATAGGTAATATATTTTAAAAATATATCCAGCACCACTATTTTTCAAAATCAAAGTGAAAAATATTGTGAAAACTTGAAAAGTGAAAATGTTAATAATGAAAATTTTTTGACAAAGTACCATTGTGCCATCGTTTCCATTTGGCAGGTAAATTTTAGAGACCCGGATGTATTTACAATATTTAATTATTAGGCTCAATTCAGAAGAACGTCACTGGCTGAGCTGACTTATTTAAAGTTGATATCGTTCAACATCTTAGCCGCCGACGTTCCTTGAATTGGATCATTATTACCATAACTCTTGTACCAACAGTACTAAGTTCATAACCTCGATTTACCATTACCTACCTCATGGCCACGATTTCTTGCAGTGTAAAAAACGTAGTAGTAATTAATTAATTAATACTTCTGTTAGCTAGTTGTTTACTAGCTAACAGAAAGGTTTTTTGGCGTTGTCTCAGAGTACACTCTTAGTAGGCCAAGTATTTCAATCGACCCTTGAACTTAAATATCGGGCTAAGTTGAGCTTTACTACAATTTTGTGTATTTCTATTTAGCCCTTGAATTTGAGTATACGGATGCACAACTTGTGCTAATGTTAATGAACGCAATGAAAAGAGCTATTGTTATTATTAACCCTGGAACGACCAGCGGGGTGTACGACACCCCATTTCATTTTTAGGCCTGGTTTTTGTATTTCGGCCGTAGGCCGCGCTGTCAAATCGGCGAAAGTTGGATTTAAAATAACGTTAAAAATAAGCCTTTAGTTTTAGTTGTAGGATTTAAAAACTAAACGTTATATAAACTTAATTTTTTTGAAATTTTAATAAGGAAAGATCAATGAAGGAGATGGACAATTTTCATTGCTTTATATTATGAATAAATAGATTAAATTAATTTTTGAAAACAAGAAACTTTCAAATTTTGAAGCAACCAATATTGATGAAATTCCGTTATCTCCTAGTGGAGATCGTTATAAGAACAATACCTAATTTTTAAGTAATTCCATCGCTAATTAAACGAAATCCACAACAAAATACTGAATCAAAATATGTCCTTAGCGGTCTTTTCAACCAAATCTTTCGACAATAGTTCAGGCATTGCCTTTTAGATGGCCCAAGCAAAATTTTAAAGTTCCAGGTATAAATTTTTAACTTTACTGTTCTTTTGTAACAATATACTCATTCGCAATATACTCGTTTACAATATACTCATTACAGCATCGAAAACCGTCCAAAACGATGTTGTAATGTTCTATTTTTAAGTACTGTTTCTTGTTTTTTTTTTAGTTTGAGATTGGTTGACATTGGTAATTAAAATAATTATTTTGACAGTATGTTGGCACCATCTATAGTTTTTTTCTTCAACTTAAAGTGATAAAAATACACGCTATGGCAAAAATGTCCCCCCTCCACTTTTGCAGCGCGTCCTTAATGCTGATTTCAAAACACTAAAAAGATTTTTGATTTAAATTATGAGTGCCAAAAGAGACGACGATTTTGAGTTTCTCCCATGAGGGGTGTAGTACACCCCAACCATTTTTACCGTATAAACTATATTCTAAGGACTTTTATTGTAACGTAAAGTTGTTGGAATAGATTTTAAAATTATTTTTTGTAGTTTACATACATGAATTACCCGAAAAACTTAAAGGTATTAGCGAAAAGTATCACAATTCCTATCTAAAAGTACTTGGGGTGCGCCGCACCCCGCTGGTAGTTCCCGTTACATTAAAAGCGTGGTCGTTCCAGGGTTTTAATTAATCTAATTGTTTAATCATTATTGATTTCAAATACTTAATAGTTATGTATATGTAACATAGTGTTTACATACATGAATTACCCGAAAAACTTCAAGGTATTAGCGAAAAGTATCACAATTCCTATCTAAGAGTACTTGGGGTGCGCCGCACCCCGCTGGTAGTTTCCGTTACATTAAAAGCGTGGTCGTTCCAAGGTTAAAAATAAAGTAAACTTGAACTTTAATAAAAATTGTTTGAAAGTTGACAAATTCAACAAAATTGTCTATTTTCAAATTGACACAGTGACTAAATGGAAAAGTTTTGAAAGCTTTGCCAATATTTGAGTCCGTAAACTTCTTACAAACAATTGTGTAGAGGTAGACACTTCAAAAAGTTTACAAACTATAACAGATTATTATTGAAAGATCTTAGACCGCTTAAATTACATTTTCCAAACTTTTGCCATTATTTGTTGTTGATTACCTATACATGATGCTATTTTATAAAGTTTAATCAGTTGCATCCTCTACACATTATAGTTTGGAAATAAGCATCCAATAACTTACATTGAAACTCTGAAGGTCTCTACTCACGTTCAGTTAACGGTCGTCAGCAATATATAAACGAACGGCCATTTATCACTACTCACGAACAATTTTTTTAACCAGCCGTCTTTCGTCAGTTACCAAAATTTGACGTGCTACTAAAGCACTAAGCTACTAAACATACACACGTTAAGTTCATGCTAACTTGGCCGGTTAAAAACTGTTCGTGTAGTGATAAATGACCAGCTGATCATGAACTGAACGTGAGTTGAGGCCCAACAGGATATAAATTTTACTTCACTCTATTTTCAATTTAAACCAATTTTCTTTTCGACTACATTTCAAAAGCCTTTTATTAATTCTATTGGCTACAAATAAATAAATATCAATCGATTCCTTTAGTGGTCATATAAAGCGGATTTAAATCCCTATAATTAATTTGCACATATTCGAATAGTAATGATGAGATAAGCATTGCTATTCACCAATTTGCACGGCTTAAGTTTTGTAATTAACAAAATTATTATACAAGAGCTAAAACAAAGATAACAATGGACTTATAACTCGAGTTTATAAAATAAGCTTAAAATTTAAATGAAATTTAGAATCCGAGCGATTTTGGCTTTGTATACACTAGAGAAGTTTAAATAGAGAAAGCAAACAATACGAGAAAAATCCTTCAGAGCTTTAACTTTGCATGACATTTTAAACATACGTCAAACAAAACGTTGTGTACAAAGCGCTCTTATTTGAAAAAATGAAAAAAAAATTTACAATAACTCACTGATATTTAAATCAATATCAACTATTTATTGTAGTGAACCCAAATTGACCTTTAACATTTTAAAATAATTTTTCTTGCAATATTGAACAATAAGTGACAAAAGTAACTTCATGAGACAGCCATAAGTATGATGAAGAAAGTCAACATCTGAGGTGTCATTTCTAAAATTGAAATATCACTTCTGTTGACTGTTTTCATACAATAGTTATTGTACATGTCAGTGACCTATCTTGTCTATTCAATTTGTACTGCTTTCACACACCTGATCGCACTTTCGGAAAATCTATATAACTTCGTAGATTAATGCTTTCCCTAATTTGAGCTCAACGACCCTTGAATTTGAAGACAAAGACTTTGACATCTTTCGTTTACAATCCAACGTTAACGAAAGGCTATGCAAATAAATACCCCATTCGTCTACTCTTTCAATTTTCAACCCTAACAATTTTTAACCTCTTATAATCAAATCACATTCAACCCTTTGTCTTATCATACTGATTAATCAATTATACAAGGGCGAGACCTTACGACTTAGAAGATGTGAATTTGGCCTTCTTTCCACTAATAATAAAAGTTATAAAATTTAATTTGTAATATTTTTGAAATCAACGGTTTTATTTTTTTTCTGGTAAGGTATTTGTGAAAATTTTTTCAAAAATTCTGTTCAAGTCGACTGGTACAGGTTACTAACTAAAATTATTTTCTTTCTACAAATGGTAATTTTAATAAAGGAATGTACCTTTACAGTCGACTTGAACAGAATTTGGGAAAAAATAAGAAAACATTTTTTTTTTGAAAAAAAAACAAGAAATTGTTTTATTGATTGTTACATATCGTTGAAAAGAGAAAAAATAAGCATTTTTTTAAGTTAACCCTACGAGGCACAAGGTGGGTATTTTCTACCCAGGCCTACTTTAAACAATGCCTATTTATTTTATTTTTAAGTCTTTTTAAATTTCCTCTTGGAAACGCCTTCTTTGATATTATGTTGTTTTTAGATATATTTTGGCAAATTAGTGCTAAGCCGTTACAATTTTTTAAAAGTGATGTTTTACATTTTTTAGCGGCATCGGCACAAGGTGGGTATTTTTGACCCATATGCGTTTAACGTATGTTTATACACAGAATCTCTTTCTTACCGTTTTTTCATTTTTGGATATGCTACAAAAAACGTAATTCTCTATCTAACGCTGCTAATTTTATTTATTTCTACCGAGCAGGGCCGGAGTTTTTTAGAGAGAGATTTTTTGAATGTTGAAATTTCAAAAATATGTCATGTATTGTGTAATTACTATTATGAAAATTTAAAAAAAGAGTTGTATAGCCAAAATATAAGGCTTTCGTCCTAACTTAATGAATTTTTAAAATAGTTTTAAAATTTATTGTTTAGGGACCAAAATTGGTCAAACTTTTGAAATAAATTTTCTCAAAATCTATTCCGGTCGTTTTTTTATTTTTGGGTATGTTATAGACATCGTTATTCTCTATTGAACGCCGTTTATTTTAATAATTTGTATGGAACAGGACCGGGGTTTTTATTTTTTTGAAAGTCAAAATTTTAAAAAGGTTCTCATTTCTTGTATAATAAAAATCAAACTTGCTTAGGCGTAGAAAATAGTTGTATGCTTCGTAGGGTTAAAATAAAATAGTGTTTGTATTTTAAAAAAAGGTAAGTTTGTGTCATATCTTTCAAATTAAGCCCTAAAAAATTCTTTTGCTACGCCACTGATTAATATTAAAATTATCTATTTTTTTTATTTAAACTATTTTTTTATATTTCCACTAATTTAGAAGTTATTAACAAAAGAAAAATATGGTCTTTTTCAGTTTTTACCTCATATCTAGTTGGCTATGATAATTTTGCAAAACCTAATTACATTTTCAAAATGGACTTACAAAATAAAAAATTTTCCCTATTCAACCGACTTTGTATCTCTTGTAGTTTCCGATATCCCAATGCTGCGCCGATTTCGTGAGACAGCCTGTATAATGATGCGCCATATACAGTTATACAGTAAGTCGATATAAAAAGGAACAAAGGGTTAGTATCTCAGAATTTAAAAAATAACAAAAATCGCCTCAAACCAATTCAACTGTTGCGAAAGGGAAACTAAAATGGCGTAGTAAAAGTCATGCACCCTTTCCTGTTCTATATCTTAAGGCTATAATCACTCAACTATAGCAAAATTTTTAATCTTGACTAAAATGTCCGCAAATTACTATTTAATTACCAAAAACATTGAGAGTTACGAGGTCGGTTAAATTAGAGAAAAGTTGCACAATTTCATGTCCTATAAGAAATTAAAAAAAAACTTCAATAGCTTGCTTTGTTTCTGAAATATCCTGAAAAACTTAAAACTTGCATTTTCTTGTTTATTACATAACTCTTTTGTGTGTTTTAATAGTCAACTTTTGATTTTCTTATGGGCGCCATGTTGAATTTTGGCATAAATAAATTGTATTTTTTATTCCCACCCCATATTGCTTTTATTAAATCAAGTATTAGCCATGAAAAAACAATAAAAGTATGATAACAAACCTTATTAGCACAAAAGCTACCCCGAGTTGTCGTTTTAAATTCTATCAGTTGTTTTTCACGGCTACTTGATTTAATAAAAGTAATATGGAGTGTGCCGCCATCTTTCTTTTTAAACATAGATTATTACACATTTTTGAAATAAGAATAAAAAATCCAATTTATTTATGCCAAAATTCAACATGGCGCCCATAAGAAAATCAAAAGTTGACTATTAAAACACAGACATCTATAAATAATAAAAGAGTTATGTAATAAACAAGAAAATGCAAGTTTTCAGTTTTTTTAGAATATTTCAGAAACCAAGCAAGCTATCGCAGTTTTCTTTTATATTTCTTATAGGAAATAAAATTGTGTTACTTTTTTCTAATTTAACCGACCTCGTAACTCTTAGCATTTAGGAGATGATAGTGTGCAAGATAAAAGTGACCACCCTGTATACAAAACCGTTAATTTTAGAAATTTTCAAATTAAATTTCTGGCGTTATAAAAAACATCGAAAATTAATTTTGTGTATTGATTTAGAAGCAGAATTTTATGCTCTAAAATTACTATTATAGTCAACTCCAAAGTAGGTTTGAGTTGAGAGGGGATAAGCAACGTCTGGATTAAATTTTGAAGAACGTATGTCTATTTGTTCAACATTTTAGTGTAGTTAAGTGGTACCAATAATTGACCCAAATGTTACTAGATATTTGAAATATCTGCCGCCTAGTTTGAAAAATGAGCTAAATAAATTTACAAATTTACAAGTAATTAGCATTGAAAACCAATTTTTCTGCATATTTGTAAAGGTTATTGTAATGTATACTTGCTCTTTACTTACCTTCATCTCCCTATTTTAATCCATTTAATTTATAAATTATATAAATTTGTAAAATCTGACGTTTAAGTTTGAAATAATGTAGAAATTTCTACAACCTACGTTTTTGACAGGTACATTTAATTGTATAGTCGACGTTTGTTAAAGCTTGCTATCTCCTTTCATACGCCGATAGTAAGTGAAACAGATATATTTAACTATTTCAATTTTGTCATCAGACGAATATTGCCCACCCCAAAGCTACTTTGGAGTTGACTTTATAAGATATTTATTTTTAAAATCAATTGGGAAGCAGGAAATTATCAAAGTATATCAATAGTAATAATCATAAATTGGAAAATCACTAATAGCAAAATACATATACCGGGTGATTTAATAGGGCAATTTAACATTATGATGACATTATGCATATTTCCAAAAATATATGAATTGCCATGGTAACGTGCCATGGTTACCAAATCCAGCAACAGGGCCGTGCCAAGGGGGGGGGCAAAAGGGGCTCCTGCCCTGGGCGCAAACTTGGTAGGGGCGCAAATCAAAGTACAACGTATTTAATTTTTTTTTAAATTAATGCACCAATGTAAAAAATGCACAATTACTCTAATAATCTCAGCAAATACATCCTTTTATTTTTAGATTTCTATTGAAAATGTAAAAAAATAAGCAGTTACTGTTACTATATATTATTTCAAATGGGGCGCCATCGGCGCCCTTTTTGGTTCTAAACTTCCATTAGAATTTCAAAAAAAATAAGTAGGTATTATTCATACAACCTATTTACTTTTACGTAAAATTTAGAAATTGTATAGGATGCTACGCAGACCTTTTTTGTATTCGTTGCGTCTACTGCCTATTGTTTGTACTAGAACAGGTAAAGTTAGAATTCCCTATTTTGTAAATGTTCTAGAGATGGCCTATATACTACCAAATCCTTTTTGATGTGCTTGATTTAAATTAAAATATTTTTATTTTTAATTTCACAAAATTTTTAGAAAAACTTACAATGTAGAACTTGAACATCGTAATTTCGAGGCATATTTTTACATGCAATTTATCTTGAAGATCAAGATTCTCCCACAAAAATCGCTAAATAGAACAAATTAGGTAAAATTTTGTCATTAGAAAGGAGCACAAATCTTAATTCTATTATCTTAAAAATTTACCTGCAGTGAAAAAAATACCAAACCCTTTTTGCGAAAAAACCCAACATAACGGTTTGAAAATGAAAGTTTTTATTTCAATACCCCATCATTAGTCAAATTTCTTAATCCTCTTATCTTACAAAAAAAATGTACCTGTAGTAAAAGACCACCAAATCTTTTTTGACCTGCTTGATTTAAATTTAAAAACGCAAAGCGGAAGAAAAAATGGTCGGATGTGATTGTTTTTGCTTTCATCTGAAAGAGCATTAAATTTCCTACATTTCAAGAGAAGAGAAGAGAAGAATTGCTCACAACAAATATGAACCGTTGTTCTTAATATTTTTGGACCCAACTTGTAATATGGATTTGTTACTATATCAGCTGCAACTTCCTAAAGTTTCATACCATAACATTAATTAAAACTCAAGTTCTCTAGAAAAAACTACAACCCACCAATCACGACAGTTTTGAATTTTTTATTTGTTTTAGGAAATAAATATAAATAATTTTAACACAGGCAGTTTTAAAGAGAAATTCATTACAAAGAAAAGGAAAATTATTTGGTCCCGATCCGACCAATACAAGCGAAGTTATTCAAAAAATAGTGAAACGGAAACTTGAAAAAGTCAAACTTTTACACTAAAGTCGAAGAATAAGGACCTTCCGGTCAAAATTGAGTTGAGACATTTTATACACAAACTCACAGGAATGGTTTCGACTCATTAAGGAAAAAAACTCGCTGTTACAAAAAAAGTCCGAAAATCAGGATAAATTTTGGTTCGTTGACTACACTATAATTAATTAATGATATAATAATTTAATTAATCAATCTTAATTAATTAATGATGAAAATAATTTAATTAATTAATTAATAATTTATTCAATTAACATTTTAATAAGCTGAGGGCGCTACACGAACTTTGCCCCGGGCGCAAAATTAGCTAGGCACGGCCCTGTCCAGCAATAGCGATTTTATTTATCATAGGAAATTTTAAACTGTCAGCATAGAATAAGCACACTATATATATTATATATACTGATAAAGAAATGACACTCCCTATGATTTTGGGGTATCAATTTCTAGTGCGCAGGTTTACCAGAACTGTCAGATGTGGAATTATGGACACTAGTTTTGAAGACGTTGTAACCTGACGTTTATAATAAATGTCAAAATAATAATGAAAACTGACGTAACCGTACGAATTTTCATTAGTATTATAGACATTGTTATTATTGTGACATTTCCAGCAGACATACGCGCTAAAATAATATCAAAATATTTAAAATTTAGAGCGTATTTTTATTAGAATCTACTACTTATTTAAACGTTTGTTTCAAATTGATTTAATAATGTTAGTAAAAATTCATTAGTTTGCTGCAAAGTGATATTTAGCAATGAAAGATCATTCTCTCAAATTCAAATTTCCCGTATAAATACCCTAGGAAAATTGCGCCTATAGTTCAAGGTAAGGTAATTTCCTTAGGCTCTATAGTATACAATAGATGCATTTATGATTTGTAATTAATAATTAATATTTATATAATAAAATATAGTTACTCTAAAAAAATTAATTAGTTTAATTTAAAAAGCATAATTATTATTCCTAATAAAAAAATCTAATTTATTTGAACGTATTATTAGTATTTTATTTATTATACAACGTTTGTTAACCTAATTCAGTAATGTCAAAAGATATTTAAAAATGATATGAGATCTTTTTCTCAAATTCAAATTTTCCGTTTAAATGACTAATTCTAGTTTTTGCAAGTTTGCTCCAAAGTTAAGCTATATACGTCAAAATACCTTAGTTAAAAAATAATGTAGATGAAATTTTTAACAAGAAAGCTTTCTTTTGGGTTTTCTCCAAATATGATAGCAGCAACGCTACAAGACCGCAAAAATAGAATATATTATTTACAATTGGTTTTATAACATACAAAACATTCTCACGTTGAACTGTTTGTATCCTAATGCATAATCGGTATGAATAATGTAAAATAACACTGCCTCTCTTCTTTTGGTACTGTCCCAGTGGCCATATGAGGCCATATATGGCCATAATCGCCCCCCCCATATGAGGGGGGGGCGATTTTTTAAACATTAACTGCATTATGTTAATTTAACAATAAGTATACAAATTATCTATTTATAATATATTTATAAATATGTACCTAAATGATATATTAATATAAAAATAAAAATATTGAGGACAAATTTTCAGGTTTAAACAATACATTTATTAGTTCTAATGTCTCTAAACATTTTAATTCTGAAATATTAAGTGAAATTAACTGAAATCATTAAATGAAAGTGTTGTTAAAGTACATGGTGCTTCGGTCGTAGACCGGCGCAGTTAACTATATCGGGTAACCTCCGGTTCATAGACGTGTTTGGTACAGTCAACTTCACAATTAATGGCCATCTTGGCTATACACTTAGCACGATTTGTGGATGCAACTATCATAACACCTCCTACGTAAATTGATGGGTTACTTTATTTTACCAACAAGTAGTAAATCAACAACCTCCCCTTCTGTCCTCTTGTCGTTGTTGGCTAATAATCGCCCTGGTGTATAGCCAGGGTGGCCAATAATTGTGAGGTTGACTGTACACGGTCCGGTTTCCGAAAGGATCCCGCGATGTTCTAATTCTGTCTTTTAAAAGTTTTAAGCAATCCCTCCCCCTGATTGAGTTAATTCGACGATATAGACGAAAATTTTTGGAATTTCATTTTAATGTTTTGGAAATCTGCCCTGCTCAGTCTGAAAAAATCTTCGGGTCCCAAAATAACTTCATATTTTGTTTGTATGCAATTCGCTCTAATAATTTTAAAATATTGAGTAATACTGAGCACGTCCCATTTACATTTTTGAACGTATTTGCAATATCTAGAATATTCGACACTCAATTGTTTTTCTGATTTTCAGAAATTATTGAAAATAATCCATCTAACGACTTCCATAATATAAAATTTATTTACAACTCATACCATAGCCAACATAACTACTGTGACACAAAAAATCAAACACACTGTATATAATGTGCTCATATAAGCAATTAACTATTTTGAAGGCGTTATACATCCCTAAAAGGCACAATAAATCGATTTTGAGAACAGTTTCCTGATGCTATTAAAATATCTCCACAGCTTTGGATAATGTGTAATTTTTTAACAGAATTCAACAGCTGGTCCTTTAGCCCCAGTAAATCAAAACAAATTTTAGTTTTCATAGATTAAATACATAAGTTATTACGTTTTATTTGCACACGAAATTATTGAAAAATGTACACTGATTTAAATTTACCAAGTCATTTGAAGAAAAATCACCAATTTTGCTTGTTATCAACAGTATACAATACATAAAGAAAACCTGAGACGATGAGTAAATTGCAATTAGTTTATCAAAAAGTAGACATATTTTACTTCAAAATGAGTGTTTATTTTCTTCAATCTGTTTAATAATAACGATTTGACAGCATTTTAAAACCAAATTTCCGTTAAAAAAAAATTAACAAAAAATGAAGAAATTTCAAATTATGGTTCTTATTATACCATAACGTATAATCAATTTCTTTTGATGTAACTTTGAAAAATATCTCATAAGAAATACTATCCTTTAATGAAAATTTTTTAAATAATTCCATCCACCAAAAATATTTAAAGAAGAGTGCAAAAGAAACTTTATTTGTTCATGAATACCACAAGAAATAACAAAAATCTTCAAAAATACATGGAAATGAAAGCTGAAGTCTTTAGCTTTAAATTAATATATATTTTGTTAATGTTACCATTGTTTATCTCGGAGTAAAACAGCTTTTTATCTATCGGCGCGCAGATATTTTGCATTATATTGACTCGCTTGCTTAATAATATTAGTGAAAACATGGCTCTTTTAAAATACATTTTTTAGGAAAACCGTTGCTCTAATGGAAAAATTTATAAAACATTTTTCTGTAGAAATGCGTCATCTATAAAATAATGCTTTAGTAATTTTTCTCTACATTGCTTAATTTTGGCGAAAACTGGCGGAAACTAGAAGTAGTCAAACGTTTGCCTCTCCCCTGAAGTTAGCAGAGGGGGTGCGGATGGTGCATTTTTATCACTTACTGATGAGGCCACCCTCAACACATTTCAGCAATAAAATCGCTGCCAGATATTTTTTCTTTTTCAAAACATCTATTTTACTAGGCTATACGTTTGTTAACCCAATTTAATAATGTCAAGTGACATTTAAAATTGAAATATCTTTCTCTCAAATTCAAATTTACCGCTTAAATACCCTATCAAAATGGCCGCCATCGTTCAAGGTCACCAAAAACGGTGTATACGATTTCAATGGGATTTAATGCGAGTGTCATTTCTTTATCAGTATATATCGACGGCGTCACGACAAAAAGGCGTAAACGACAAAAATCCGAAAAAAGGATTATTATGAAAATTAGGTCGTAAGAGCCATATCTTTCATGTAACACTACAATTGTATCCACCAAAAAATCGAGGTTCTTTAAAATTGATGTTGAAGTAGCGTAAGCGACATTATAGGTTGCAAATAAAGTGGGGTTATAAGTTCGCAACCACCAAAACGGTTAGTGCCACGTGCGATACGCCCAATTGCGTTATTTTAATTCACCGACAAGGTAAGTGCTTTTTAACTATGATTAGCTATGTTTTAATAAATGTAGGGCCTTTTGTATAAAAGGTTTTGATCTTTAGAATTAAAATAGTAAAGAAAATCCTTTAAAACAAAACTTGTCGCTTACGTCTTTTTAATATTAAATTTCTGATGGACTTAAACGCCATTTCCCTATAGCTGACCTATAGAATTTGTTAGTGCCTTTTTAAGTAATACCTGTGCAAAAATCGTCTAAATGCGTGAGCAAGCTTATTGAACGACTATTACTTTCTTGAAATAAAATTATTTTAAATAATAATAGTTAACGAACGTCCTTAAATTTGATTTTGAGTTATCGTTTCAATATGTCACTTACGCCTTTTGTTTTTTTCTTTCTTAGATGATGTCGCGAGGCCAAAAGATTTTAAATTTATTAAAAGTCAGTAATGTTGAAAACAATAGTATTATATTGTATACGGATAATACAATATTAAACGAGGCATTGCAAAATGAAGTCGTGATTCTAGAGAATGAAGACAGCATTATTGACTTTGACGTAACAAGTAAGACTGATACTGTGATTCTAGAGAATGAAGACAGCATTATTGACTTTGACGTAACAAGTAAGACTGATACAGTAATTCTAGAGAATGAAGACAGCATTATTGACTTTGACGTAACAAGTAAGACTGATACTGTGATTCTAGAGAATGAAGACAGCATTATTGACTTTGATGTAACAAGTAAGACTGATACTGTTATTATAGAGAGCAGTGAGCCAAAATTAGTAAATAAAAGGCGAATTGTAGATTATTCAGACTCTGAGGACCTTAGTAGTTCAAATGAATCTGAAAAAGAAGAAAACGGTGAAGAATACCATGATAGTAATGATTTAAATGAAGATAGTAGTTCAAGTGAGATAGAAATTATTAGAGGAGCGAGAAGTACAAAGAAAGAAAGCAAGTTACAAAAAAATAAAAAACGTCGACAGTTAGGTCAATCACACGTAAATTATAAACAACAAAAAGTAGCTGATAAAAGAGTATTACCAAACCCGTGTTTAAAAAATAAAAAATGCTTCAACGGGTGCAATACGTTCACCGAAAAAGAAAGAGCGGAAATTTTTTTGATGTTTTGGAATATCGGAACTAATTTAGAGAAAAGAAGTTTTATCAATGGTTGCGTCAATATTATTCCAATAAAACGAAAACGGACATTAGTTCCTGACTCCAGGAGAAGCCTCACTTATCAATACTTCTTTATAAAAGGAAATATTCAAGTACGGGTGTGTCTTCAGTTTTTTTTAAGTACATTAAATATTACTCAAAAGCTTGTTAGAAATTCTATACTAGGAAAAATTAAAGAAAATACCGACAGCAGAGGAAAACACGAGCCAAAACATAAAGCAACACCTGAACAAGTGAATGAATTCAACATTTTTATAAAGAGTTTGCCGGCAGTACCCTCACACTACTGTCGCTCATCTAGTTTAAAATTATATCTTCAATCAGATGTTAAAAGCACAGCTAATCTGTACAGAATGTATTCTTCAGTAATAAAATCTCGGGGAAGTATACCACTAGGCCTTTCTTGTTTTAAAAGGTTTTTTAAGAGGGATTACAATATAGGTATACATGTTCCCAGAAAGGATAAGTGTGTCAAATGCGAAAAATACAAAAATATTCCAGACGAAGAAAAGACAGAAAAAAACAAAAATGATTTTTTAAATCATCAACAGGAGAAAGATGACGCTAAACAGCTGTTTCTAAGAGAGCAAAGCTGTAGCTCTTCAGAAGAAGGTTTCCTGACTGTGTCGTTCGACCTGCAAAAAGTTCTTACTACTCCCCATGGTTCCAGCATGATGTTCGGGTTTTCTAGAAAGTATGCCGTTTATAACTTCACCGTATACGAGAGCAAAACACAAAACGGATACTGTTACATTTGGGAAGAAAAAGACGGTAAAAGGGGTGTAAATGAAATTTGTACCAATTTATATAAGTATTTGCTAAAAGTGGATCAGGACGGAAATCATCATTCTATATCGTTATATTGTGACAACTGCCCGGGACAAAACAAAAATAGATTTGTCTTGGCGATGCTGCTACATTTTTTAAGAAACTCCAACTCAGTTAAAGATCTATCTCTTACGTATTTAGTAGCAGGGCATACGTACATGCCCGTGGATAGCGTCCATGCCGTTATCGAAAGATATACTTCTTCTATGAATATTCAGGCACCCTCTGAGTGGCCTACATTAATTAGAAATGCACGAAGACGACCCAGGCCTTATGAGGTAATTCCTGTGTATTTTAATGAATTTCTAGATTGGAAAGGAATTGCCGTTCCAAAAAAACTTAAGACGGCTGAAGGACATGAAATTAAAATATCAGACATAAAAAAAGTAAAATTTTCTAAGACAGACTTAAAATGCATTGATATTTCTATAGGTTACGCACCAGGTGAACCTTTCTACAAAGTTGAGTGGTCAGTTAGAAAAGAGCAGTCTGCTACTCAGCTTTACTCATCGGAATTACCAATTAATAAAGAAAAACTAAAAAATTTGCTTGATTTATGTAAAAATTTGACGATCAAAAAGCAATACCATGGCGAATATTTTTCACTTACTTCAAATTTAAATGTACGTGACGAACTGCCAGAAAGCGACGTCAATGATACCGATACAGATTAAAATATTAATTTGTGAATATTATAAAGTTTATGTTTGTTTTTCTTGTATAATAATATTTTATTTTAGTGTTTTTTATAACAAAAATTTGTACCTAAATAGTAATAATTAATGTTGAGTTAATACGTAAACTATAAATAATTGTTTATTTTTTTATATTGCAATAAAAATACGTTCTTTTTTAAATATTAATTTGTTTTGTTTAATTTTGTCTTACTTGTTGATTTTTCTATAGACGGTGTATACACCAACTATCGAAAGCGTATTATAAAATGTGAAGGCGTATGTACAGCTTAAACGCATTTTCAAAACAAATAATTTTGTATACAGGGGGCTTATGTGCCAGCAAAGAAGGCGTAAACACCAAGTGTAGCGTTAAAAAAGCTGTAAACGACAAATATGTTAATAAAATTTGAATACATGGTACAATGTAAATTTTGTTAATGAGAAACATTATTAGTAATAATGCATTACTCGTTATTAGAAAAAAAATTGCCCATTGAATTACGTTATTTAGATTATTTTACATTTTTTGCTCTGCTGTAAAGTTTCGTGAAAGCCGCTTACGCCTTTTTGTCGTGACGCCGTCGATATATAATATATAGTGTGCTTATTCTATGCTGTCAGTGTGTGATTTAAAGAAACATATTTCATGGCAATTCATATATTTTTAGAAATTAGCGTAATGTTAAGTCGCCCTATGGCCAGGTTTGGTGCTAATCACCCGGTATGTAATAGTTATTATCAATTTTTTCAAAAAAATTAATCTACTTGGGTGAGAAATGTGCTTCGTCACATTTCGACGCACGCATTGCTTGGTTTAAAATGACATGCCATAAAAGTAAAAAATTTGGAAAAATTTCTACGTAAAATTATCAAATTTTCAACAGCTCTACACTCTGTAAAACTTTCTCAACTTGGTTTATCAGTATTACCATTATACCTTAGTATAATACCATAAATTCATTCAATCAGTTACATAATAATTAAAAAAATAATTTGATGTTATCAGTAGGTTGTATAAAAAAGACAAACCTTCATGATGGTGGTCGTCCTGGTCAAAAATTATAAAGGAACAAAACAACACGAGTGACACGAACATACCGGCCCGGAGCGTGAAAACGTACTAAAATTTTTGATTATTTTAAAGTTAAATTTTAAAAATTTTAATTCAACGTGTTAATTCAACACCACCTGATAAGCGATAACGTAAAAGTGAATAAACTGCAAGACCTTGATTTCGATTATCTTTTCAAATTTAACCAAATCTAGTTTTATAAATCAAAAATTTCTGTGAATGTACGTTTTATAAAAATTTTTTTTAATTTAACAATTCTATTATTTTTGTCGAAAAAGAAAAAACCAAATGATTGCATAATTCTTTGGAACTCAATTTTAAATAATTTTCCAATAGGATGAATTTAGTTGAGCAAAGCTAATTGAGGGTATGAAATGATTAAAGTGATTGGACTTTTTATGCTGTCGCATTTCAAACAATTTGGCCAAATATCGCTTTTAAAAACGTCCAAAAGTTTAAATTTACACTTTGAACTTAACAAAGCTATAAATTTGAGCGAAAAAAAGTATAAATTCTACTTCTTTTGTGTGACTTTTGCGCTTAACTTTAATCATAATGTGACCCAATGTATCAAGTTAACGTCACGATGTTGTACTCGAATATTTATTTGCAAATTTCACTTAACTTGACAAAAAGCAGAGAACAAGAAAACATTAACAGTTCAAACCCTAAAGCAATTAAATACATGTGATACCCACAAAAGGCCTAATAAATTTAATTTTACTTCTCCAATAAGGCGGCGCAACAGAGCACTAATTAAACAAATAATTAAAAGCGACAAAACCTGTTGCAAAATTCCAAAACGGAAACCTAATTAAAGTTATTCAAAATAATTAAGCGGCTTTGTCTCAACAATAAACACTTTTGATCTCAACTTAAAACTTCGCTTTGTTTAACTAAAGATTAATTTAACGTAAGAAAGAAAACAAAAAAAGAAAAGGGAGATTACTTAAACTGCGTTAAATCGTCAAAATGTCTTTTAGTTCAATAAATTAAACTCGCGCTTAATTATCGCTTGACGCTTTTGTGTTGTGTTTCACAATTGTAATTAGTTTCTTATTGAAGAGACAATAAGGTGTCGTTTTTGGTACTTCCGGCACGTTTATAACCCGGAAGTTATTTATATGCCACGCAAAACCAATAGGGTCTTTAATGGAAAAACGTTCAAGAGCCTCAGTTAACACTTTAGTGTTATAGCAACAATGGACATTTATTTGTTATCATTTCCAATTTTAGGGGTGTTATTTCAAATGATGTGTTTCTTAACATCATAGCCTTAATCCTACACGTTTTTCCTAAAAATTATATAATGATAAACGATCAGTTCTTGTAAGAATTTCAACTGATGGTGTGTTGCTTCCGCGATTGAAAAAAAATTTATAAATAAAAAACACTATTATGGAATAATAATAAGTAATAAGCACTTGAAACATCAAAGTTCTTTTAGAGCAAACTTGAAAAAAAATTTCTTTTAGAAAAGTACAAGATTGATTATAGGCCTTTCTTTAACCACAATCCTCGCTAGTGATGAAAATTTTCGTTTGGGTGAAACTCAACTTTTTTTTTAAAGTTTCTCCAAGCTGCTTTTCAATTTATTTAAATAAGTTAAAGATTGTTCACAAGTTTTCTTTGGTGACTTCCTTATCGTTGTTTCGAAAAGCTCTCAATTATATTTTTAACACCGCATTGTTCTAAAAGTTGATTTTTCAAGTTTCCGATCATTAAAATGAACGTTTCATTTCCGATGATGTTAAGAACCTTTAAAGTTTAAACTTTTAATTTGTTACGTTTAAAACAGCTTTAGATAGTCTTTTTTTGCAAATAATAAAGCGTAAAGCTCAGTTAATTCTACAGTTATTGTAGAAATTGTCTACAGGTTAACATGTAACACCGGAAACTGGTTGTTTCATTAATTCTCTCTTTAGCGTCGCTCAGTTGCGACAGGAGGGTTCGAAGCTGGAATGAAACACACAGGAAAGGAAACAAAATATTTATTAAATAAAAATATCGCTAATTCCTCAATGATACACAAATAAAAAAAAAACTTAGCAGTGGATAACTAACAAAATACAAATCTCAGTGATTATGAGTCGGCCACTGTTCTCTTAGACCACTAGTCCTCGTCTTCGAGATCCAACCGGTCCTCGAAGAGAGATCATTAGGCCTGGAAAACTTTTCCACCAGATCACTAGTCCTCTCTCCTAAGAAAGAGATCACTAGACCTAATGAAAAGAGAATGTTCACTCACCAGATCGCTAGTCTTCTCTTTAAGATCGAATTTGGTCCTCTAAGAGAGATCAATAGACCTGATGACCTGATGAGACACAGGAGGGCAGAGAGGGAATTTCTTCTTTTAGAAGAATAGTCCTCTCTTTGAGATCCAAATTGGTCCTCTAAGAGAGATCACTAGCCCTAAAAGGAAGAGCCAGGGACTACGTATTTCATCAGACCAATAGTCCTCTCTTTGAGATGCAAAGCGGTCCTCTAAGAGAGATCAATAGTCCTAGGGGCGAAATATAAACTCACGGGTTTGCTGAAGGCAACAGGGCAAATGAAATTTAAATTAAATAACTAAAATAAATCAATTAATTAATATAACACGGTATTTGCTGAAGGCACATGGTAAACAAAATAATTAAAATAAAAATTAATTCATTAACATGGGCGAAAATTGAACAAGGAAAATAACAAACAGAAAATTAATAAATTGTGCGTGAAACAAGGAGTCCTTTATCAAAATGGAGTGGGAGCTTTTATTGGAAATATTAAAGAACGGTATCTTTCGGTGCTAGCATGGAAATTATTATTAATGTATAGAAGATCGTTTATGGATATTATTAACAAAAATGTTTTCTCTGTCATTTCAGCGTAATGCAAAACGAATAATTATCGTAAACCGTTTTGAAATGTCTCAACAAAATTAACATAAGATAATGAATCATTATGTTTGTTCTCATACCAAACCGAGTCGTGCATTTTACTTGTTTTTGCAAACTTTTATACTCATGTTTACGACTTGAAATCTCGGTACCTATTAGAGATAGAAGAAGAGTGTTCTACAAAAGTTGTAGGAAATTTTATGCTCTACAAAATTTGTTAAGACTATTTAACCATATTTGCATTGGAATGGAGATATATGGGAAAAACTCAATTTTGTCGTGATTTCGGCTGTTTTTTTCAATAAAGCACGCGCACAAGCGAACCAAAGTCGAAAACTCAGATTTAACATTAGAAGGCCAGTTTATAAAACATATTAAAAAATTTTAACTTCCAGAATAATTACGATCGCCACTCCTTTTTTGTGCTTATTGCATTGGCATATTCCTACAAACAATTTTAAAATGTATTTCTTTTATTATTTTACAATAATATTTGTTCTTAGTGTGGCGGTTAATAGTGAAGTTGTTGAATATTCTGATGATGTATTCAAATCTAAAATAGCGCAGCATAAGAATGCACTCGTTATGTTTTATATGCCCTGGTAACTTAAAATTTATTTAATTATCTTGTGAATAAATTATTTTTTTTAAATTTTGACAAGTGTCACCTTTTAAAATTGACTGAAGTCTCCAAACGTCACACTTTTCGTAAATTGGTTAGGAAAGGAAAAAATCATACACACACACACACAGGTTTCAAAATTTCCAAATGTCAAGCGATGCATAATTGCATAACCTGCGTGACTACACATAATCCACGAAAGTTTTATAAAAACCTTACAATTACCTTTGTGATCATAATTAGAAAAAAATTAATTAGGAAATGCGGTTTTTCCTGTAATTTTTCGGAAACTCGCTTCGCTCATCCTAAAAACATCGTGCTCGTTCACAAAATGAGCCATTTCGTAACCAGATAAATAAATAGCTATTATTTTAGGTGCCAACACTGTAAAGCCTTTAAACCACAGTTTGAAAGAGCAGAAGAAATTGCTAGAGCAAAGAACTTGGACGTAAAATTTATACAAGTTAATTGTGAACAAGGTGGCACAAACACTTGTCGTAACTACCAAATTTCTGGATATCCAAGAGTTAAATATTTTGCCAAGGGTGCTATGAGAGACGAGTACGAAGGTTCACACAATGCTGATGGTTAGTTGAATTTAAATTAGTTAACTATTATAATTACAAGCTGTTTTATTTTCTTCTAGCTGTTGCAAGATATTTATTTAACAAATTCTCCAAATAGCGATTTTATAGTGAACTTCATTAGTATTAATTACTTTTCTTTAATTACACTGTAATTACTGAAATTTTTAGTGCGCCAATAAAATGATTTGATCGAAGAATAAAATTTTATTGTTAGCCTAAAACGTTCTACTTCTGAATATCATCGTTGCATTCGCTTTATTTACTCCCCAATACTTTTTGACAGTTGAAACATTGCTGATCCCTTACATCGTAATTTTTTTTCAATATACTTCAATATATTTAATAAGATTGGCTTAGGCCTGTTTGCACCACTTCCCCTAAAATATAACTTGTAGCAAAGACCATATACTCAGAAACTACCGAAATCCATCTTGAAATAAGCATTTTTGGTCACATTCGGCACATAAGCTATGCGCGTCTTATAGTATTATGGTCTTTGCTTGTAGTGATGGATTATTATATTTACGTGTGCATTATATTCATTTCAACGGAAAAAATGTCACTAAACAAAACGTAATAGTTAGTAGTTAAGGAAAAGTGGTGCAAAAGGACCATAGTTTGGGAATATTTTCCTGTAGGTACCAACTGTCTCTTATTTCCATAAATTTTAGTAAACACAATTAACAACAACGACCCTCAAAGTACACAAAGTTATTATTAGTAACAAGGGAAATTTTTTAAGAATTAATTAAATTCAAATTATATTCAAAATAATTCAGGAGCTGAAGAAAATTTCCGTTTGTAAATAGTATGGTTCGATAACCCTTAACATTGTATAATTTGCAATATTCAATAACAAATTTGTGTACACTTTTAATTATTTTTCTTTAAATTAATATTATGAAAAGTTAAATTTAAATTAATTCCGACAAACTTTGAAGTACTCAAATCTTGTTTGGCTTTTAAATTATAAATGATTTTCATATAGCAATTACTCAAATAAGCCAAGTATTAATAGTGTGTATTAAAATTAGAAAATTACTTATAAATATTAATATTGGATAGACAAAAAGGAAGAAACGATAACCAAAGCAGTGTTATAACTAAAACTATACATCACATTAAACCAAAGCTTTGTGCTTAACGACGGTGTAAAAGAAAATCGCCTATTTTCATCTCTACACTATAACGAGGATAAATCTACGTTAAAGTTTACATAAGAAAATCCATGCAAAGTAAAATACAGAAGCAAACCCTTTACTTAAAGTTAATACCTTATAATATGGAGATGAGCGTGTTTGCATAATACAAAACAATTTATTTTTGCAATATATTGAAAGTACTTTGATAGAACTGGCTTTTTTAATAACTAAAATATTATACAAGCTATGTAAAAAAAGTCATATTTTCTTATTTTTAAGGCACATATTAAAATTACATCCCTACGTCAAAGTGAAAATGTTTAACTGCGTGGAAATTAAATTACTTCAGTTTTACTATAGTGGTAGTTCTAATAGTGCCAATTTCTTGAAAAAAATAAAGAAATATGTAGATATTTATTATATTCACAGTTAGATTTTGAACTCGACTTACTGTGTAGAAACGTCACTTATTACAACTTTACTATATTCTCAATTAAATTTGCACTTACCGTGCCTGCCTGTACTACAAATTAGTCTTGAAAGAAGGTTCGATTTACTGACCTGCAACAAAAGAAATTATTCATTAGTGGTCGAATTTCATTATAATCGATACACTGCCACGCCACATTTACTAATATTATATTATTATTATTATTTAAGATTATTTCTTAAGAAGCTGACTGTAGCTTCTTAAGAAGAGGCATCGCATAACATAAAAACAGTCTGAATACAAATTTTCTCTCTTTTATTTATCTTAATAGATTAATTACTGGGCTAACTAGGATAAATGTTATTACTGACTTTGATAGATAATTTTATGATCTACAATTTTTATTAAAAAAAAGAATTATAGTAAGATTATTTCTTAAGAAGGTACAGTCAGGAGAGGCATCGCATAACATAAAAACAGTCTGAATACAAATTTTCTCTCTTTTATTTATCTTAATAGATTAATTACTGGGCTAACTAGGATAAATGTTATTACTCACTTTGACAGATAATTTTATGATCTACAATTTTTATTAAAAAAAGAATTATCGTAAGATTATTTCTTAAGAAGCTACAGTCAGGAGAGGCATCGCATAACATAAAAACAGTCTGAATACAAATTTTCTCTCTTTTATTTATCTTAATAGATTAATTACTGGGCTAACTAGGATAAATGTTATTACTGACTTTGATAGATAATTTTATGATCTACAATTTTTATTAAAAAAAAGAATTATAGTAAGATTATTTCTTAAGAAGGTACAGTCAGGAGAGGCATCGCATAACATAAAAACAGTCTGAATACAAATTTTCTCTCTTTTATTTATCTTAATAGATTAATTACTGGGCTAACTAGGATAAATGTTATTACTGACTTTGATAGATAATTTTATGATCTACAATTTTTATTAAAAAAAGAATTATCGTAAGATTATTTCTTAAGAAGCTACAGTCAGGAGAGGCATCGCATAACATAAAAACAGTCTGAATACAAATTTTCTCTCTTTTATTTATCTTAATAGATTAATTACTGGGCTAACTAGGATAAATGTTATTACTGACTTTGATAGATAATTTTATGATCTACAATTTTTATTAAAAAAAGAATTATAGTAAGATTATTTCTTAAGAAGCTACAGTCAGGAGAGGCATCGCATAACATAAAAACAGTCTGAATACAAATTTTCTCTCTTTTATTTATCTTAATAGATTAATTACTGGGCTAACTAGGATAAATGTTATTACTGACTTTGATAGATAATTTTATGATCTACAATTTTTATTAAAAAAAAGAATTATAGTAAGATTATTTCTTAAGAAGGTACAGTCAGGAGAGGCATCGCATAACATAAAAACAGTCTGAATACAAATTTTCTCTCTTTTATTTATCTTAATAGATTAATTACTGGGCTAACTAGGATAAATGTTATTACTGACTTTGATAGATAATTTTATGATCTACAATTTTTATTAAAAAAAAGAATTATAGTAAGATTATTTCTTAAGAAGGTACAGTCAGGAGAGGCATCGCATAACATAAAAACAGTCTGAATACAAATTTTCTCTCTTTTATTTATCTTAATAGATTAATTACTGGGCTAACTAGGATAAATGTTATTACTGACTTTGATAGATAATTTTATGATCTACAATTTTTATTAAAAAAAAGAATTATAGTAAGATTATTTCTTAAGAAGGTACAGTCAGGAGAGGCATCGCATAACATAAAAACAGTCTGAATACAAATTTTCTCTCTTTTATTTATCTTAATAGATTAATTACTGGGCTAACTAGGATAAATGTTATTACTGACTTTGATAGATAATTTTATGATCTACAATTTTTATTAAAAAAAAGAATTATAGTAAGATTATTTCTTAAGAAGGTACAGTCAGGAGAGGCATCGCATAACATAAAAACAGTCTGAATACAAATTTTCTCTCTTTTATTTATCTTAATAGATTAATTACTGGGCTAACTAGGATAAATGTTATTACTGACTTTGATAGATAATTTTATGATCTACAATTTTTATTAAAAAAAGAATTATAGTAAGATTATTTCTTAAGAAGCTACAGTCAGGAGAGGCATCGCATAACATAAAAACAGTCTGAATACAAATTTTCTCTCTTTTATTTATCTTAATAGATTAATTACTGGGCTAACTAGGATAAATGTTATTACTGACTTTGATAGATAATTTTATGATCTACAATTTTTATTAAAAAAAAGAATTATAGTAAGATTATTTCTTAAGAAGGTACAGTCAGGAGAGGCATCGCATAACATAAAAACAGTCTGAATACAAATTTTCTCTCTTTTATTTATCTTAATAGATTAATTACTGGGCTAACTAGGATAAATGTTATTACTGACTTTGATAGATAATTTTATGATCTACAATTTTTATTAAAAAAAAGAATTATAGTAAGATTATTTCTTAAGAAGGTACAGTCAGGAGAGGCATCGCATAACATAAAAACAGTCTGAATACAAATTTTCTCTCTTTTATTTATCTTAATAGATTAATTACTGGGCTAACTAGGATAAATGTTATTACTGACTTTGATAGATAATTTTATGATCTACAATTTTTATTAAAAAAAAGAATTATAGTAAGATTATTTCTTAAGAAGGTACAGTCAGGAGAGGCATCGCATAACATAAAAACAGTCAGAATACAAATTTTCTCTCTTTTATTTATCTTAATAGATTAATTACTGGGCTAACTAGGATAAATGTTATTACTGACTTTGATAGATAATTTTATGATCTACAATTTTTATTAAAAAAAGAATTATAGTAAGATTATTTCTTAAGAAGCTACAGTCAGGAGAGGCATCGCATAACATAAAAACAGTCTGAATACAAATTTTCTCTCTTTTATTTATCTTAATAGATTAATTACTGGGCTAACTAGGATAAATGTTATTACTGACTTTGATAGATAATTTTATGATCTACAATTTTTATTAAAAAAAAGAATTATAGTAAGATTATTTCTTAAGAAGGTACAGTCAGGAGAGGCATCGCATAACATAAAAACAGTCTGAATACAAATTTTCTCTCTTTTATTTATCTTAATAGATTAATTACTGGGCTAACTAGGATAAATGTTATTACTGACTTTGATAGATAATTTTATGATCTACAATTTTTATTAAAAAAAAGAATTATAGTAAGATTATTTCTTAAGAAGGTACAGTCAGGAGAGGCATCGCATAACATAAAAACAGTCTGAATACAAATTTTCTCTCTTTTATTTATCTTAATAGATTAATTACTGGGCTAACTAGGATAAATGTTATTACTGACTTTGATAGATAATTTTATGATCTACAATTTTTATTAAAAAAAAGAATTATAGTAAGATTATTTCTTAAGAAGGTACAGTCAGGAGAGGCATCGCATAACATAAAAACAGTCTGAATACAAATTTTCTCTCTTTTATTTATCTTAATAGATTAATTACTGGGCTAACTAGGATAAATGTTATTACTGACTTTGATAGATAATTTTATGATCTACAATTTTTATTAAAAAAAAGAATTATAGTAAGATTATTTCTTAAGAAGGTACAGTCAGCAGAGGCATCGCATAACATAAAAACAGTCTGAATACAAATTTTCTCTCTTTTATTTATCTTAATAGATTAATTACTGGGCTAACTAGGATAAATGTTATTACTGACTTTGATAGATAATTTTATGATCTACAATTTTTATTAAAAAAAAGAATTATAGTAAGATTATTTCTTAAGAAGGTACAGTCAGGAGAGGCATCGCATAACATAAAAACAGTCTGAATACAAATTTTCTCTCTTTTATTTATCTTAATAGATTAATTACTGGGCTAACTAGGATAAATGTTATTACTGACTTTGATAGATAATTTTATGATCTACAATTTTTATTAAAAAAAAGAATTATAGTAAGATTATTTCTTAAGAAGGTACAGTCAGGAGAGGCATCGCATAACATAAAAACAGTCTGAATACAAATTTTCTCTCTTTTATTTATCTTAATAGATTAATTACTGGGCTAACTAGGTTAAATGTTATTACTGACTTTGATAGATAATTTTATGATCTACAATTTTTATTAAAAAAAAGAATTATAGTAAGATTATTTCTTAAGAAGGTACAGTCAGGAGAGGCATCGCATAACATAAAAACAGTCTGAATACAAATTTTCTCTCTTTTATTTATCTTAATAGATTAATTACTGGGCTAACTAGGTTAAATGTTATTACTGACTTTGATAGATAATTTTATGATCTACAATTTTTATTAAAAAAAAGAATTATAGTAAGATTATTTCTTAAGAAGGTACAGTCAGGAGAGGCATCGCATAACATAAAAACAGTCTGAATACAAATTTTCTCTCTTTTATTTATCTTAATAGATTAATTACTGGGCTAACTAGGATAAATGTTATTACTGACTTTGATAGATAATTTTATGATCTACAATTTTTATTAAAAAAAAGAATTATAGTAAGATTATTTCTTAAGAAGGTACAGTCAGGAGAGGCATCGCATAACATAAAAATAGTCTGAATACAAATTTTCTCTCTTTTATTTATCTTAATAGATTAATTACTGGGCTAACTAGGTTAAATGTTATTACTGACTTTGATAGATAATTTTATGATCTACAATTTTTATTAAAAAAAAGAATTATAGTAAGATTATTTCTTAAGAAGGTACAGTCAGGAGAGGCATCGCATAACATAAAAACAGTCTGAATACAAATTTTCTCTCTTTTATTTATCTTAATAGATTAATTACTGGGCTAACTAGGTTAAATGTTATTACTGACTTTGATAGATAATTTTATGATCTACAATTTTTATTAAAAAAAGAATTATCGTAAGATTATTTCTTAAGAAGCTACAGTCAGGAGAGGCATCGCATACCTATGGTGAAAACAGTCTGAATACAAAATTTTCTTTTATTTACCTTGATAGAGTAATTAATATGGTAACTAGAACAAATATTTTTTGATTAACTCAGATAGGTAATTTCATGGTCTATAATTTTTATTAGAAGTAAAATTACCGTGAAGTCACTCCTGAAGGAGCTACAGTCGAGAGAAGAGATAAAACTACCACCTTTATGTTAACTATATTTTTAGTACGTATTAGTAAAGAATTTATAGCTTTAAAAATTTTTATTACAAACGACGTTGTTACTCAAGTGGAAGACAAACTTCTTATTTAATCCATTTTAAAAAAAATCATTTTGATCTTAAGGTCAACCTCGTTATTTTTTAAACCATGTCGAATTTCCGTACCCTTAAATTAAATATTAACGTTGTTACCTCCACACTATAATTTATAATTTTAAATGATGATATTGTCGAGTAACATGAAAATTACTGTTTTTTGGGGCATGAACATGAAAAGTTAAGAAAAATAACTTTTTTATGGTTTCACAACATAACATTACATTTCCTTGAAGGGTGTTTATCTTAGGCCATTACATCTTTGAAATATATACAAGAACAAAAGGTCGGCGTAATAATTTCAAAATTTAGGTAAATCAGAGGTTGTGATTTCGATAAGCTTCAAGTATTCTATGCGTAAATCCTACTTATCTGAAATAGGTTAGTCTATACATCAAAATAATATCCTTGTGGGTTACGTCTCTTAACATTGGGTTTTAGTAATTGACTCATTTGCATGCATGAAAATTATGCTTCACAAAGCTAATTAAAGTGACAACCAATTGACATTTTTTCAACTAACGATTACTCATCTTAATTACTTTACACCTCATCAATCAATAACACGTCGTATTATGTTTCCTAGTGTAGCTAGTAGGTGATTTTTTATAATGTTTGTCTTACAAATTACCATTTTAATATTACAAAATATCGATTAATCAAAAATGTGCGTTGTAATTTTTTATTTAAAAATTAAAGCCTTTAATAAAATTTTAGCAAAAAGTTGATCAAAATTCTACAAGGTTGAAACGAACGTAATATGCAGCAGCCATTGCAGCCTTTTATAGCGCTGGTAATAAGGCAAAATAAAATTTTATTGTTGTAATATATCGGAAAACGCAGAGCGTATAGCTCTAGTGAACCAGAAGCGATAAAATTAAACACTTTACAGCACACGTTGAAAGACTTTTTTTCCACATGATAAAAATAGTAGTTTTCTACCAGGCATTATTCGACAAAGTATTAATTCGAAAGCACAATTTTGGATTGTTTGTGGATGTGGATTATGGATGGAGAGATCAAAACGAAAATAACTTTTCTCGAGAAGGTGTGCTCGTGAAGTAATAATATTTTTTTAAGTTCTGCAATTACTTTCGGTAAAAAATGAGACGTTTACGCTTTAGTTTGACACCGTTTTACAAAAAATGTAACTTTGTCGCATGCCTTAAGGGTAGAATATACTCGTAAATGTCAAACAAAAATTTACTTTAAAATTTTTCAATAATTCCAAGTTGCGTCAATTAGAATGAAAAATTTTAAAATAGTATTGTTACTTCTAGATCTAATTTAATCAAGAGCTTTATAGTACCGATTTATATTCCTATGAAATCTAAGACGTATTAATACCCCCTTCCCATTCCCCAATTTAGTGCTTCAGATTCCATAATTAAGCAGAATGTTCCATACTCCCATATCATAGCAGTATTAAGTGCTGAAACACCAATGTATGCATAGAAGTCTCCAAGGTTGTATGAGCACTGAGTACAAACACAAGAATTTGCCAGTAAGGCCTAGTTGTACCAAATCGTCTTAATTGAATAGATTTTTTAGCTCTGAATCAGGATTTGAATAAGGATTAACTTTACTAGCGGTTGGTTGATCCAGGTTAGTACAAAGCATTTTAACTATTCTCCAAACCCAAAATTGTAGATAGTGACTCATTCCTAATATGAGTTCACAAGCTTTAGCTAACTATAGAGAAGCTTCTAATGACACAGATGCAGAAAACATATGCCGTTTTAATAGCTTAACGTACTTGTAATTTGACCGAATCCTGGCAGTAGAAGTGGATCCGAATACGAACGATTGTTCATAATGTTGTAGCGAAAAATCTCGATATAAGCTACTCTTCATTTGATCACTGGCACAACTTACAAGATTTGTCGTATTTTGGTATAGATCTTGGATTATCCCGGAGTTAACTTGGATACCAAGGTTATCCTTGCTTTATAAAACTATGTCTAAATGAGTTTTAGAGAAAAATTTTCAAAGAAAACCATTTGGGGGACTCTCATTAAGGTCTCTGTGAAGTTCTCACTCTACTACAGTTTTGTCGTGTTCGCTCACTCGAACTACAGTTTTTGTACTGTAAAGACAAAGTTATCGTTTTCAGCTAGAATGTTTCGATCTTTTATAGTCATAAGTCGTTATAAGTCTTGTCATACCAATTTCTAAGGCTTCCTGTAGAAAAATTAAGTAGTATCAACATTTTAATTTAAATGTAAATCAACAGCAACAACTATCTAAATTTAAAACAAAATAACATGGGCAAGAATAGGGTGAAAAAAGAAAATGTGGAGAAAGTGCTAATCGTTTTAAGCGATGTCGTTGCAGTTGGCAGGCAGGAAAATAATAGCTGGGATTAAATATAATTGCTTACATTACAGAAGAGCTCGAAAAGGCTTTATGACGATTTTCAAATATTTCGTCTTGATTTTGTCGCATCTTTACTTCACTTTAAGCATAAAAGTTTGTCTGTCGCTATGTGTGCCAGCACGTACCTAAAAGTACATTAAGGTCGAGTTTCATAAAGGGTGCTGAGCACTTCCCCGACTTAAGTTCGAGATCGGGATCAAGCTTTCTCAAACTCGAACAGTTACGTCGCCGCTTTCGGCGGTTATCGGTTGAAATCAAACAAACTGCCAACCTTTCCGAAACTTGGGCAACTCGTTCTTTACGTTTGTTTTCAACCGATAACTGCCGAAAGCGGCGACTTAAATGTTCGAGTTTGAGAAAGCTTTATGAAACGGAATTTTAGTCCGCGATCTCGAACTTAAGTTGAGCAAGTGCTTAGCACCCTTTATGAAACTCGCCCTAAAGCGTTCTGATGCACTCTTATTACTTTTTAAAATGAGTACGGTCGATGACGTCACATCGGGGTATAGCCTTTTTATGGAATTGAAAAAGATATGTTTCCAAAAACGTGTCTTGTCATGTGACGTACTTTATTTTGCCAATTCATTAATAAATGGAAGTCGTCTTTGGGGGGAGAAAATAAATAAGAAAACAACATAGAGCTAGTTTTCTAGATGGAGAAGCAATTTTAGCAATATTTGCAGCAGTATTTTTAGTTTTGAAATATGTTTTTTAAATTTTATTATGTTTAAAAACGCAGTTTTACAATTTTGAAAATTTTTATCTGAAAGCCTTAAGACATTGATGATTTCTAAACGCATTTTTAAGCATCTTGTAACTGACATTGCCTAAAAAGTCTTCCAATTTTAGTGTCTAGTGAATACCTACTTCTATAAAGGAAAAATGCAATAAAAGGAATACTAGCATTTAAACGTTCAATTTATGTCTAAGTTTAAAAGCTCGTGAAATAAAAGGCAGAAAAGAAAAATTTAGATCAAAGATAATTCTGTAAAAGTTCAACGGTATTTAGAAATTTTGTTTGACTCAAATAGTCTACTAAGGCAATTTTTTTATAAAGCTTTTCAAGTTTACTTTAAAGTAAAAACTTACCCCGAAAATGTATCTATAAAATAAAATTGTCCTAGTATTTTTCAATCAATTTTAAATAGTCCCAAAGGTTGTATTTTATAAAGGCATCGGGATCGATCTAGGTATTTTGTTCTGACGAAATTACAAAAATCTTTAAAAAGCGAGTAAAGAAATAAAGGAATAAAACTCGACTTTTAACTTGAATTAATTTAATGTTTTACTACTGTTACGAGCTTAGATGTAATTACTTTGTAAATGAAATTATTCCAACGATATAAACTATTTATAACAAGCGCTCGGATTCATATGCACTTAAATTGTAAATAATATGCATTAGGATGACCGTTATTTTGCACTATTTGCACATAAATACAAATCATTTTAGAATTACGGTTTTATACTATCTATTTTTAATACTTTACCATGAATTTAATTTTTTTATTTGAAATATTGGGTGTTCAATGCTTAAGAGTCATAGCTTTAATTAGGCGTCTTATTGGAGTCACTTACAGTGGAAATCGTTAATAGAAAAATTATTTTCGAAGATAATGCTACCTAGTTTTTAGACCTTTTGTTACAGAACTGCGTTTAACAGGCTGAAGAAAAACTCAGAAACAAGAAAAACTGTCTCTATTGATGGAAAAACAGTCATCTGTTATTCAGAGATACAATGTCTTCAAGAATAAACTCAACTCACGTGACAAATTTGCGTAGGCAACCAAAAGCAACCAAATCTAATAACTACAACAAACTACTCACGATGGCGCGTTACTTTACTTTTAAATTAAATCCGAAGAAGTTGCCTTCATCTCTAAAGTCGAAGTCGCATTGGACAGATCAGCAATTGTCGATTGGACCAAACAACTTTGTTAGTCATTTTCTAATAAACCTAATCTAACTTAACCTAACCTACCCCACCCTAATCTAACAATAATGAACTGTTTTAAAACATTTAAGTAGAATTTATTTATATCATGAAAATGACGGATCTCTCTAAGGGGTTGTGACGCCAAGGGCCAAATTACAGCGACAACGGGACCAAATTAGCAGGCTTTGCCAATTTGGATAAACATGTTGCCACCACAAATTTTTTAAATTAGTTGGCATATTGTTTGGAACTGTTGTTTGCTTTTGAGCGCTGTAGCTTTATCGATTGTCAATAAAAATTTACCTATAGTTTGAAAAGTTTTTTCATATCACATTCACATGATGGCTATATTGGAATTTTCTTCAGCAAGGGACTGGACGCCTGGACGATCTTGTAGTACACTCAACGAAAAATTGTATTAATATTTTATCAATCTAAAAAGACCACACAATATTATCCGTAAGAATCGAAGAATCGAATGTTATAATATTTTTTATACCAAAATTATTTTAGTCGAAATACAGAATTCAATTTAGTAACAGTTTCGATTATAAATATTTATTTTTATCATTGCTTTTTCTTAAGTGTTTATTTAAGAGTGTCTGAACTTACTGGCAAAATCTGCGAAAAAAAGACGTCTGAGAAAGGCACAATAAAAGAAGAGATGACAATTAGTGTGAAAAAAGACAATTTATTTAAAAATAAACACAATTCTTGACAATAATCTAGTATTAAAATGTAACTAAAGAATAACAAGCATAAAAAAGTCTAGATACTTTTTATATACTGGGGGATTCCTAAGTAAGTTCAAAAAATGTAAGAGATATGCTTTAGTTTGTAAGGGCTGGTTTCACAGTGTCGGCTTAAGCTCTTTAAATTTTAAGCTCATATATGGGGAACTAAAGCAGTTTCACAGTATCGACTTAAGGTTTAAAGCAATTCTAAGCCCGGCTTTGCAGTGTCGGGTTAAGCTCTAGTCGCAACTATTATGTGTGTCTACTGGGCTTAGCTTTCAGACCAAGCCAGCTTAACTAAGTTCCAGTTTAAACAAGTACTGTGAAACTGGGCCTGAAGGTTGTAACAAAATTGTCAAACTATCTTCTCAGAAATTTTTTAAAGACTGTCGATATTAGTTTGTAACGACACAAAATTATAGGGGTGTTAAATTTTAGCAGTTCTACAGGTAGCATCTGTTGGAACAATCTTTTTCGCTAGCGAGTACCTACTAGGGCCTGTTTAAGATCCAGGCTTATCAGCCGCAATTGTCCTCGAGACCGACGTATCGCAGAGTACTGCTGTTCACTTCGTGCAACTGGCATCGGGTACTCCGGATTCCGAAGGATTACTGCCATGGAAGCCGTTTGAAGGAAAGTTTGCGTCGTTCGGACAACTAAAGCCGTACTAGGTACCGACTGCACACGGGAGAGACCACGTGACCATTTCAGCCCCGTTAAGGTAATACCTGGAAACCACACATCGAGGGAGCTATCGTCCGAGCACGAGCTGTCTTTTCGCTACTATATCCTCTTGACCTCAGGAACAAGCTGCTTCTCTACAAGACCGTCATTCGACCCATCATAACGTACGCCGTACCAGCCTGGGGCTACGCCGCACCGTCCAGCATCAAGAAGATGCAGACCATACAGAAGATCCTGAGGACCATCGTCAACGCACCATGGTTCATCCGTAACAGCAACCTTCAACGGAACCTACAGATGATCAGCATTCGGGGTTTCATCCGAGAAGCAGCCTCCAAGTTCCACGAGACAACACTGGACCAAAACAACCCTACCATCCGAAGACTATGGGAATACAACATCTACGAGTTTAGGCTTCGGAAGAGACCCAAGTTGGTTCTTGACCGAGCCTAATAACCTCGTTATCGCCCCCATAACAGACTAACGTTTATTATCAGTGACTTCGTTGACATTCCACAATACTTACATTTAATCAACCTTTTTTCTTTTCCAGATCCGACCGATGAAGGAGGTGCGCGGCAGAGCCCAGCTTAAGGCCCCTTAAGCAGGTATATTTGACGACGCTTCTAAATAATCGTCCCATCAGTTTTTATGCTAACTGGCGTCAGCAGGTGGGTTCAACTCTATCGGAACCTAGTCTACTCCTGAGTAAAGGTCTGTGCATGTGTCTTTGCTTTAAAAAAATTACGTACATTACCACATGAAGATATTGTATGCAGAGTGGGAGAGATTTTTTAGATACAAAGATAGGACGTAAAACCATATCTTCCAGAATATTGCTTCTCCTAATTGCTTAATGGTAAAAGTCACTACAGTAAAGTATGAGATCATTTAAAACTCTTCATAAATAACCATACAATACTATTCTAGTTGGAGAGGTTCTCTAGTTCTAAGCAATTTTTTTGTATAGAAAATTAACACATGATGGTTCTAATAGTTCCACTTGCTTCATCTTCATAGGCGAATTTCTTCCAGTTCATGGCAAATTTTCTCCCACCCCGCGTTTCATACCCTTACATCTTCGAAGGAAGTGTTGTTTAACTGTTGTGTTCTCATGTTGTTTTTTCATAAACTTATAATACAGTTTTTTCGTGGTTGTTCAATTTTACTTTGCTCTTTGGGCTGCAACTACTATATCCATTCTACATACAGCGTTCTTCATACCAAGACACGCGTTTCTCCTCTATATCGGATGTTATTCTCTTTATACCGTAAGATGATATTAGTCGATGACTTTTACAGTTGTTACGGGAAGACGTGGGTCTTCAAACAGAAAAGTTGTTACTCCATAGCCACTTGTTGCTCCTTAATAATTACAAATTATATTGTAAATTTTTACATATTGTAACACAATCAAAAGATATGCTCTATTCTCTTGACAGTTTTAGAGTGATTCATAATTTATTTCATTATTAGTAATTATGTTGTCTATATAATAGCTTTATGATATTACGTCTAATAAATTAAACTTATAATCAGCAATATCGCTACTTCCAGTATTCAAAATTAATTAATTGTTCATAACTTCCTTCCCAATAATAATAAAATTACATTTGCACTAAATATCGTTAGTACAAATTGAATAAGGGCACTTTTATCATAAAATTTTTCCAATCACTTCAGGGAATCATTCAACAGTATTGCCAGCCTACTAATAAATTTATTAGAGATGAACTTGTACTTGAAAGTTAAAAAAATACATCCGCTCCAATTTAAACCTACCTACATAAAATTTTGTTCCATTTCCCGACTTTTCCCTCCACAGAGATAAAAACAATTTTCATAATCCATGTAAGTCAATGTCAAACAGAAATCGATAGGTAAAAACTTTACGAGGGCAAATAAAAGCTTACGAAAATTCGCAACTCAAAGATCAATTTAATGGTACTTTGTGCTTTAAAGATTTGCTACCTAACATTTGAAATTTTTTACTAAGCCTCGATTTTATTTAGGAAATCCGTCAAGTACTGGAAAAGTGTTTACAAATCTATTGCCTGGATTCAGTTTAAATTCAAAGTATTTTCATTTGAATGACGTTAATAAATATAATAACACGCTTACGCCCCAAATATTTTACCGCTATACAATGATTTAATATTATTATATTATAATTTTATTTATTTTTTAATATGTTTAGTATTAAAATTATTAAAATTAAATAAGTCGGCTGGAGCTTCAACATAACTTATCATACCTACATCATTTCAAGAACAAACACTAACATTACATGGTAGGTACAATGTTTGTACAATTGTACATGTAACCATTTCGGGGAATCTTTTGAATCCCCTAAACGCGTAAAGTACTGAAATAACGAAACGCCACAAACCATATTAATTTAAGACATTCCAAAAAGGTTAAAATAGAAACAATTCATTGCCAAAATGCTTCCAATTGTTTCATGAAACCTCAAGTCCCGAAATAACTTAAATTGGTTCATTTTCATATATTATTCTATTTTAAATACTGTCCTTTTACAAAAAGGTGCCTAATTGTTAATTATTAGTTCACATTATTTCGAGCGTAAAACTGTTTGTTTAATCAAGGGAGCATAAAAATTAAATGAAAAAGTTTAAATGCGATTATACTTTGAGCAGATAAAGTATAGGACAAATTCATTAAAATTAAAACAAATTCTTTTGCAAACAATCCTCAGACAAATCGATTGTGTTAAAAATACACACATAGAGATTAGGGATTCCATCCTAATATCTAAACCTTTTTTACTGGAACAAAAAGAAATCCCCTTAGTTGCTTTCATTGATACCGAAGGAGTATTCGATAAAGCAACTTTCGAAAGCATGAACATCGCCCTACGAGAGTATGAAGTACCATCAGTAATAACTGATTGGATCAGCAACATTCTTAAATGGAAAGCGGTACAAGTTACAGTAGAAAATTCCACAATACAAGGCATTGTTTCGAAGGGCTGCCCGCAAGGAGGAGTTTTATCTTTCCTCCTATAAACATAAACAGCCTTCTGAGACGGTTAAACAAAGAACGATATCTAACTAATGGTTATGCAGATGATATCACCATTCTGCTGATCGGTAAGTTTGAGGATGTTGTATTCGATCAAATGCAAAGCGCCCCAGACATAGTCGAAACCTTGTGTAATGAACACTCCTTGTGGCAAATCCATCAAAAAAGGAGCTTCTACTTTTCACCAAGAAACGTAAGATGAAGAAATTTAAACTTCCAAGTCTATCCGGAACTCCTCTAAGTCTAGCTCATCAGGTCAAATATCTGGGTGTCACGCTTGATCATAAGCTAGACAACAAGACAGAAGCCATCTCGACAACAAAGCGGAAAAAGTCGCCTTCTGGCAGTGTCGCAGAGCCGTAGAGCAGTCTTGGAGACTTTCTCCAAAGATAACCTACTGGCTGAAATTATTAGACCTATGCTAAGCTACGCGGACATAGTGTGGTGGTCCAGAACCACAATAAATACCGCACTCCAATTCCAACAAGTGCAAAGATTAGCATGACTATTAGTCACTGGAGCTATGAGAACCACATCTACCACAGCTATGGAGACGCTTCTATGTCTACCTCCACTTGACTTACACGTGGAGGAAATGGCACTGAAGTTGGCTCTAAGACTGCGCGATTTAGGGCTGTGGACAACCAGGCGAGAGAGTACAGGTCATACAAACATCATAGAGGTCAGTTCTAAAAAACTGCCTCTACTAGATCTCAGATCTGACCGTATCTCACCAAAATTTATTTAACAACAGGTTTGTAAGTTTATTAACAACACAAGACCCCGGTACTGTTGATATCCATACCTTTACCGACGGATCAAAAACTGAATATGGCTCAGGGACAGGAATCTTCTCCTCTGAACTAGAAATAAATATGAGTATACCATTAGAAAGATTCGCCTTGGCTTTCCAAGCTGAACTTAATGGCATACTAGAGAGTTCAAAAATGGTCAAATAGAGTCTAGTAACAGGACAACACATAGAGATATTGTCGGACAGTAGGGCTGATATCGCGACCCTGAACCGCCACAAAATAACTTCGAAGCTGATTTCGGACTGCAAAGCAACACTAAACGACATTTCGACGAGTAATGCTCTTGAAATTTGTTGGATAAAAGGACACCAAGGTAACGAACGCTATGAGAGGGCAGATCGGCAATCAGATCAGAATCGGCCGGAACCGACCCTGACTCTGGCGGTAAGCATTCTCAACAGTCTCACAAAACAAACAACATTAATCTCACCTAGACATATGTGGTCGAAAGGAACCTGTATTATACAAGGCAAAGCAGCAATTGCTGCTCCTTCGATACGACGCGCAAAATACTACCTGAACCTGTCTCGATTACATCTGCGAGTACTCACGGGCATCGTTACAAGACATTGTAAGCTAAACAAACACCTTCACACTCTGGGACTAATCGATAGCTCTAGATGCAGAGGCTGTAACCGGGAATATGAAACTGCGGAGCACGTGCTTTGCTCGTGCCTTGGGGTAACATGAACTAGAAGATCCATACTTGGTGACTACTGGCTGGATATGCTCAGAATCAGAGACACTCCACCTGCCAAGCTGCTCGAGTTCATCTTAAAGTTGGGATGGCTCGAATAGTGACGGGGAAGGAGGCGCATCTGGGGAGGTTGCACAATCGGGCCAATCAAGCGGCCTATAAGTGTAAGCTAGCTAAAAGCAAGCCCTCCCGCTAGCAATTCAATCCAATCCAACATAGAAAATCGAACACTTTCAGCAAAATTCCACTTAAACATCTAAACAACTGAAAGAATAACAGCTGTGTTCCCAGGACATTATTTTGGGACCTCTTCTATTAAATAAGCACTTTACAAAGTTTTTCATCAGCATTGGCTACAGTAGCAATATTCACTAACTGAAAATTATAAATTCATTTAGAAATTTATTGACGAATTGCAGATGTTTGTTAATATAGAAATAAAATGGGCCTATTCAGGAAACGTTAGTTGCTGAGATTTTGAGGTTTTGCTGAGTTGTGTAATTGGTCAGCGTCTCAGTAGCTGACCATTCCTCAATGATTCAAGACAAACAAATTTATTTAGATGAAAACTACTACATGTAGCTTACAAAGTCGGTTAAATACGTCTGTGAAAGTTTCAGAGACAGTATGAAATAAAAAAATAGAGAATAGAAATTTTAAAACTTTTTCCAATTTTAAGGAAAATCTCTGGAAATAGTCCAAATTATTCTTCTGTATCATTAAAAATTTTGCTTGAAACGCTCAAGCTGAAAGTCAAATTTCAGCATTCTAATGTAGTACCTAATGGTCATAATTTGAAAAGAAAAACTTAAATTCGAGTTAACTTGCAGTGCAGGAAGTCTATAGGATACTTCCTGTGTTAAGAAGTTATCCTGAAAGTTTGAAACTATTTCATCCATAGATGAGAAAAGATAAGAAAATGGCCAGACGTAATTAAATTCGTGGCCACGATGTATAAAATTGAATGGAGAATTATTATTAAATATTATAATTTTTAACTACTTGTATGTATAACTAATTCTACAATCTACATACCATAAATGTGTTCTTTTTATGTAAATTTGTTGCGCTTTCGCTAAAGCACACAAGAGACATCATCTAATACTACGTTAAATTTAACAGCTTGTACATTAAAACTTTAAGCTCAAATAATAAATAAAAGTTGAGGATGCATTTTAAAACTAGAGAATTGTAATAAACCGTGACAGAAGATAGGAAAAGTTTCTCAACGGATGGGTTTTAGCAGCTTTAAAATATTGCAGTTTTTATACGATTAATTTTATTTTGTAAAAGTATGAAATACTTAATGCAACCAAGTAAGCTTTTAAGCTTAATTTATGTTGTACAAAATGGAAAACTTGTAACTATCGCTACATTTTAAATTAAGTAGTTCTCAATTCTATTAAGCTTTCTTTAACTTTAGTTTTACTATAATAGACGCCCTATTGAAATGTAGTATCTAGCTACTTATTAACATAATACGTGCACAATTTGTAAGACGAATGTTGTTATAATCTTATATTATACTAGCATTACGTAATTCGATTATAGCGCGTGCCAACTTTCAAAGCGGAACCTTAATATTAGAAATCACTTATTTACAATTTGATGTTAGTCAGTTAAATCTACAAGGGCGGAGGTGATATCTTTCGAAAGAAAATTATTTTCTGCGTCGGTTTTACACTAAAGAGTTCTTTATTAATATCTTTTTGAATTATGAAAAAGTAATAATTATTTTGTTATCAACAGACCCAGAAGATAATTCTCTTTCGATAGGTATCACCACCGCCCTTACCGATTCATCTGGTGAGTAGTAAACTGACAATAAGCTATTTCCACTGCCATTTCCCTACGTTGCGCTTTGAAAGTTGGCGCACGGTAGTATAAGACGATGTATTTAAAATGTTTCAAGTTACAGCAGCTATACTTCTGTAAGTATTTCTACCCATTAACTAAACTTTATGGTATGTAAAGATTAACTTAAAATAGAACATTCTTAAATTTTATACACCTGAGGGTAAAATAGAGGATTATTAAGCATTAAAGAAAAACGAATATTGCTACGTGATTGAATTAAGGACACAAATTCTATGTCCCATAAGTTTTGACACAATTCCCAACGCTTCCATATTAATCAATTGGTATAGGAAATTAAACTACCTTCCACTTCATTTTATTCCGGAGCTTATACCACAGTTTACACATAAAACAAGTCGAGAAAAGAAGGTCGTCGAGGGTTTGCTCCAATTTTAGTTTCGCTGCAACTATTTTACTGGATTTAATTTTAAGAGAAAAGAAACGTCAATATTGATTTCAAATTAAAGAAAGAAATGCCACAAGAGGTCAATAAGAAACTTGCTTTATTGTGCAGTAAAGAGCGAATAGTGTAAAAGCAAGATTATTCATTAATAATGAAAAAAGGACGCTTCTGGCATTACAATTCTCGGAACAAACTTCCGGTGAGTTATTAAATAATTAAATTTTGGTTTATCGCTATTATGTATAAAAAATTTGATTTCATACAAGCAATTTATTTATTTATTCAACATAATAGACGAACGGCAGACATTTGGTACGATAAGACCCACAAATCCACACGTGAGTCCATCACGAGCAATAATAATAATTAAAAGTTTAATAATTTACGAGTATAAGTGGAAATAATTTTCAAGTAGTCAACAGGTAAAGATAAAGTACAGTTTCAGATCTACAACTTTAACAGAAGAGCTAGAGCAAACAATAAATTACAATTATAAGTTCACAAGTTCAAAACACAATCGTGAATCACAGTGCGAACACATGACATTTGGAAAATATACTGTTCTGAAATCGCCAGAGAGTTAGTAATAAACCGACCACTGGGCTACGTTCGGATTCAACGCTCTGCTAACAACTTTTCACTCCACGTCGTTCGTAATCAGAGAATTCTTGCTCTCCTTGTCTTAAAAAGCACGTTCCGAATCCAAGTGCGTCAACGCCCGAACGACAACTTTTTACCCACCCGGGTTAGATGGGTGTTAAACGCTCTAGTCACGTGTTTCCTGGATATTAACATTTAATTGGTTATTTGATTTGAATTTTATTTTCAAATTTTTGTTTGTCCTCAACCAGATCTCTGTATCTCTGTCCTCAACTGTCAATGATAAAGTGTAGCCAAAAAACTTGGGAACTATAAATACTACTGCTATATGGCTGTTGTGAATTTATTTTTTTTTAATAATTTTTATGTTACGAAGTTAATTTGTCCGAGTACTAATAGTTGAAATAATAAACTTATTAGGTTTCCAATTCATTAACTTATTTTCCAATCTTTGGATAAATCTTGGATAAAAATTGGATAAGCTTGTAGATGTTATTTTTACTAATAAAAAAAAAAATAAATAAATCGATCCACTAATTCCTCTCCTTCGCTTCATTTTTAAACTATACTCATAATTTTTGTAGAAACTGATGCTACAGCTCGTACCACTACGTCGTTGTTATTCCTTTTTCAATTTATTTGACAGATTAAACAAAAACAAGTTGACCTAACCTCACTTTCTGCAAAAGACGTTCGTAATCAACGAGTAAAATTTGCTACGTCATAAGTCACACTAGTACATCTCACTCGGGCGAGATATTTCTGAATCCGAACGTAGCCCAGTCCTTGCGAGGGTGCGAATTTACTTATTTAAGCCTTTAATTTACTGTAAGTCCTCCGAAGTACGTTTTATGTAAATTTGCATATCTAGAAGCTTATCCATTACTACTGCGTCTGCGCTAAAGCGCTATTTTAAATGGTTTTAAAGAATAACTGACATATTAAGGCCGAATTTTTCATTGGGAGTTTAAACTACGTTTCATCTGAACGAAGTTCAAGCTCATGCGCCGTAACTCCTTTACGTTACAGTAAAAGTACAGCGCATGAGATTGATCGTCGTTCAAATGAAACGTAGGTTAAACTCCTAATGACAAACAGAAACTCAGCCTAAATAGAACTGGATTCGAGAAAGATTAAGACGTCAGAATACGCTTGTACTTATTGTCCTCTACTGTAGGTAATAAACCAGGGTCGGACTGGCCAGGTCGTAGGATCGTCAATTACCGAAGGGGTCAAACCGCAATGTATATGTTCAGGTGCGTCAGTTATTAATGAACCTAACCGAGCCTCATTTACTCCGCCCTAATCGAACCTTTTTTTATACGGAGGTAGGAGAAAAATCATCTCTACGAAAGACACCGCCAGCAGTCCGCACTGGATAGGTAGTGTGAGATTTTTACTTACTAGAAAACTTCTCCTCAAGGGACCATCGTACAGTACCCGGAACCGCTTTCGCATTACTTCAGGTACTGCCGGTAGAAGAGATGACTGGAAAAATTTTATGTTAATAAGTTCTATAAAAGTGGTTTAAGGATTCGAAGACCGACGCGGTTGGCCGTTGTTGGTCCCCGGCATTTCGCCTGTAAGTACGGGTACCCTCCGACTGAAGGCTATGCAGGGTCCCGTCCACAAGGACTTCGTTTGTCGCGTTCCATTCCGATTTCCATTACCTCTTTTGGCTTATCACAGTTGGCCTCGTTTCCTTTGATGGGCAGTGGACCGTGCCAGACAGGAGCCGCCTACAGCATGATCGATTGCACGCCCATGCCGAGCAATCTGCTCCTTGCCGACTTGGGCTCTCCTCTGTTGGGCATCTTGCCATCTGGGTGATGGTAGATAATATACTGGCGGAGGATCTTCACCTTCCATTCCGTTTTCCCTTTCGTGGACCGTAGCTCAGTGAGCTGGCCCGTCTTCTCCGTGGAAAGAAGAATGTTTTCAGCCAGTCTGTTTCGCTCCTTTCTGCTACAACGTCTACCTCGGCCATCGGTGAGCTCCGAGGGTTGTCGGCGGGGGACGCTCCGTTATTAATTGGCGCGTGTTCTACTTGGGCTATTGCATCTGTTAAGATCTTCTTCGGCTCCTCCTCTATGGCCTCCTCGTCCGATAGGATGGTGATCGTTGGTGTCTCGATTTGTGGTGGTGGAGTTGGAGGTCTCCGACGAGTTAAATGCCCCGGGCTGCGGAGTAGGCGGAGGCAGATTTTTTGTGGCCTATTTATTTGTGCCTGGGAACCTCTTTGATCCTTCCCGATGCTGGTGGGATCCGCACATGCCGCAACGCCTCGGATTTTTACATTCCGCGGCCATGTGTCCCTCTTGTCCGCAGTTGCGGTAGCACTTGCTCTTATTGGCTGCCGCACTTCACTCGGAACTGGTGTGGCCTTCCTGTCCGTACCGGTAGCACACAGTGGGTTTCCTTACCCTACTGACCCGACAGAGAGATCATCCGAGTCTTACTCTCTTCTCGTCGACTAGCTTCGACGCTACTTTGTGGCCCACTTCGACAGTAGCATCTCTGCATCTCTGTCTCGGACGGTCTAAGGTTCTTTTTGACCGCTTCCGCTCTGATAGCTCTCTGGAGCTGCTGGGAGACCTCGTTCTTGGTGGAGGCTCCGTCTATGCCTTTGATCTCCAAAGTTTCCCTTCTTTAGAATACCCGGGTTTAGACGTCTGCTCCGGACTCCTTGATTTTGGCCAGTAGGGGGGCTGCCTTGCCCTCGCCCGCTCGTGCTCAATGAGGACTTTGCCTTCCCTCGTAGACCTGACGGTGTCCACCTTGACCCCTGTCGTCGAGAGATCTACGATGTCCTTTACGGTCTTTAGGACTTGGGCGAAGATCTGTCCCTCCGCGACGTCGACGATGATGGCCTCCAGCATCGCTCGTTGGCGGGGTGCTGACTTTATATCCTGCTTTTGGAGGACACTGTCCTGTCCTGCCCTATCAGGGCGGGGATTTACTCTTATAGCTATCAGAAATGCGCTTTTGTGCCTTCAGCTCAGCATTCGATGGGCAGGTGTTCTATATTTAAGGGATCATTATATGATAATCACGTAGTGGGTCAAAATTAGTCGAAGTTCCATAAGAGTAGAAAAGTTTATTGTTGAAAAATGCTTACGACCAGCGGTGAACCGTAGCATTGGTTTTTGTATAGCTAAACATTACTGCTTATTCTTATTCGTATGTTAAGAGTCAGCATAAAGGACTCCTTATCGGGGTGGGTCGGGATGGCTTAAAAAAATTTTTTTCGTGGCGTTTCTGTAACCAAAAAGCGACAATGACATATTTTCAAGATAAACGTTTTTTGAACTTTCGCTCTTGACTTCTTCCACTGAGAAGAGAGTAGTTGTAAATCAGAAGTATTTTTTTACGAAAATATCAAATATAATTTGTGACACATCTTATTTACTTATTTTCGAATTCATTTCATTCCTACCCACCTACCCTAATATGCCCTCCTTAAACTGGTATACCCATCTATATATGTTCTCAAGTTATCTGTGGATATCTGGACTGCATTTTGCAGCAATGATCTAACCCACAAATTCATAAAATAGTTGAAAATTTTGAAAGAAATTGATTTTTAATAGATCACCATCACCAAATGTTGGTTAAATTAGTTTTGCTTGTTGTAGAAGACATTATAAAATGACATTTTAGAACGAAAATGTTAAGAAAACAAAGTGTGTGTTAGATTATTGTTGCAAAACGCCGTCCATCTAAGAGAAAAAATTATTTGACGTATGATTGTGCAGATTAGAACAAATGTGGAGGAAAATTTTCAATGTGATTGATCATAACATGATGACACCCGAGTTGGCCTGTAGGATAAGTTGTAACCTGTTGTAACATACGCTTTATTAGTGCAGTTACCTATATGAAATTAATATCTCATTAGTTGAAAAATAAAATGTAATTACAGAGCCATAAATTCGAACGTGTCATCACATAATTTTTCCCAAAATACAAAACAGCCTTCTTCGGAGATTAATCAATTAATTTTAAGCTTTAAAACAAATTTATTATTGAAAAGTTCAATTAAAAATATAATTTTTCAAAAGATTTTCCGATGTAAAAAGGTCTGCGTGGGATATTTCTTTTTGTGTTGAGAAATTAATGAAAGAAGCTTAAACGTTTATTTAATTGATTGGCCCTTGAAGTTAAATGATCTTTTTTCTGTTCGAATTTGCGCGAAATTAAATTAAGGGTGATTTTTTACCCAATTTACTATAAAAGGAACATGGGCCAAGGAAAATATTTTTTTAATTGATATCCATCTGTATTATTTTGCTTACTTCCGTCAGTTTTCTGCTAATTATTGGATTTTGCTGACACTTCTAAGAAACAACGAAGGTTTGATGATTACATAGAATTATTGAATAACAAAGTTTACTGACGTTTTCCGTAACTTTCTAGCGTCTAGGGGCAAGGGTAATTTCGAAAAAATATACTTACTAATGATATGCAATATGCATGTATGAGACGAAACTGATCCTGCAACTGGCTGAAGACGTCATTTTTAGATATTTATTTTGAATTCAATCAGAAGAATATGGAATCAAAATGAACAGAACGCTCTCTTAGAGGATTGAACTTTTATTTTTAATTTACCTAAGCAGTTTTTACACTGCTTATTTATTTCATAAAAAGAACACCAAAATTGTTAGTAAACATTTAAAGCATCAACAAACTCGTTAGTTAAAAGTAATGAAACATCCCTTAATTAAAATTTTGTTAAAGTTAAGTTGAACTTTCATTGAAACTTATAGTTACAATAGCTTCAAGGGTTGTAAACGATTATTACACTTCTAATCAACATTATAATAGCAACAGGTTTAATTTTGATGGCAGAGGTTACTATTTAACAAAGCGCCCCTATTAAAAATTAAATTGTTACACTTTAGCAATTTTATTTGTTACCAGAGAAAGCACTGCCATTAGAAAAGAATTAATTTTGTATTCTGAATGTAAAGTTTTTGGTGTTTTATGCATTAAAACCCATTATGATGTAATGAAGAGTTTTATAAATATGGTAAATTTTTGTAATGTTTCTAAAATTTTGTTATGTGAAAAAAGTTTATAAACAATTTATAAAAACAACTTTTTTAAATTTTGAGGTTGAAAATAGAGATTCATTTGCATTTTGGAAGTTTGTAAAAAAAGTTAAAAAAATCGCAATCTAATATAACATGAATGTACAATTACCAGACCTCGTTTGGAAGTCTACCCAGGTTATACCCATTTTTGTAGACCCTGTAACAATTTTTATGTTGATGATATCGTTTGTAAGTATCAAAAGTGTAATTTGTTTCACTAAACTTAATTATGAATGCGTTCAATATTATAAAGTTACAATTTTTGTGAGATTAGCTGGCGTAGCAATCTCCATAATGAACGGTATAATGAGCCATTTTAAATAACTTAAAATTTGAATAGACTGCTATAAAAGTATAGGTCCATAACAAAACCATCGATGTGATAGTGTCGGTCCCATCTCTTGGGATTAAGTTGTTTGAGTGCCACTGAACAAGAAAAACCGGTTAACAGCATCAGGAACTGGCTTTAGGACTCTTCATTGGTGGAGAGCGGAAAAGCTACCTGACAGGTTTAATTCCATATAAAATACTTAAAAAAATATTACATCGCGTTTAAATATTATTGGCTGTAAAGTTCCTTCCTGATAGTAACAAGGTTTTTTATTCAATGGTCGAGAATTACACTACACTTGAAAACTTTTCAAATCAAGGGTTTATTGCACTTGTCTATTTTTAAAGCTTTCTACTGACTAGATTTTTCTATTACTCAGGGTACAAATTAATTACTTAAATGATCTGTCATTGTCATTTTGTTTTATTTTATTAAATGTCGACAATTATTCCAAATTAGAGATTTTAAAATGGAAGTACTTCATATACTTAGAGGTGCTAAAATTACCTGTTGGATAGCAATAGGCGTTACGTTATATGTAGAACTTGGTAAACTTGGTGCTGGTGACAAGAAATCAGAAATTACTGAATGAATATTCAAGTGAAAACGTTCTTTAAGTTGTTTAAATACATCTAATACACACCTGACGATGAAAAACCTAGTCTAATTTTCGGTGTACGTTTAATTTAAAATTATTATGTAGTTTTTTTTGTCAAAATTAAATTGCTTTATAAAATTTGTAATTGAAATTTTCCCAATTACCTGTCCATATTCGTAATAATTAAATTATAATTAGCAGGATAATTATCTAAAACTAGACTTAAAAGGTCACTTGAGAATATTTAAAATTTATTAATTTCATATTTTTCTTAAAGGTTTTTTATTAAGTGATTTAAACAATTTTAGATAAAATTCTACTGCTGTCTTACACAGGAAATTGCAACCATTAATTTGTAACCAAAGAAGCAATGTAAAAATTGATAAAACAGAGAAAATTGGATTTGTAATCATGAAAAATGTAAACTATTACAGTAAACAACTGAAATAATAGTAACAATTTCCCACAAAATAATGAATTCTTCTTTAATACTCGAGGGGTTATCCACTCTCTGCAGTCAATGTACAAAAATGGAGCTGTCAATGGTAGTCATCTGCAGTCAGTGGCAGCCATAGCATATGCAGTCATGGGCACTCAACTGCAGTCAGTGTACAAATTCAGAACAGTGGCTGACCCCTCGTTAATACTCTAAGAAAGAAAATTAAATGAAAATTTAAAACAACCATTTCGAGGTGAAATTCTTATAAAATACCTAAAGCCTGGATATCACTGAAGTTAAAAATCACCATTTTTTTTGTAAATTTGTAAGTAAATTATAAACGTTACCATTTTGATAAACTTCACTACCTTGATTTACCATGTTTTTTATGATATTATTTTAAAGACTTACCCTGTCTGACACTAGCCTTGAAAAAGGATTTGATTTACTGACCTGAAACAAAAAAAATCTGCATTAGTGTATAATCAACGAATATTATTTTGAGGTTAAAGAAGAGAAGGTTGTTTAAAGTTATATTCAAATACAAAGATATTGCTTTTATAGCAAGGATAGAACTAAGATTTATTGTCGTAGTCCAAAATTCAAACAGTAAAACACTCGCCTGCGGCTCATGTTATAAACTTCATCTTCGGATAATAATATACTTACTATTAATTGCTAATTCCTTAGAACATAAAATATCAGGAACGAGGTGTTTAATGCAGCTGCCTGTAAGAGAATTCACTCGTTCCTGTTAGATTAGCGGTTATTTAATCAATGGTTAGTTCCGTTCTGTACATTTTATAAAACAGGGTAAGCGGATGGATGTTATTTTGTTTTATTTTTTCAAGTAATTGTAGAATGTAAAATGTCAACAAATTAATATTTAAAGTTAAAAAGATTAGAATGGATCCACTAAATTTACTTAGTTGTGCTGTCATTGCGTTTTGGTTGGCTATAGGTATTTTAGCACATGGACCACTTGGTGGAGGTGGTGATGGTGCAGAAGAATAAAAATTAAATGATTACACCAAAATGAAAACTTTTTTTTAGTTTTTGACAACTGTAGAAATTATCAAACATCGTTCTACGATGAAAAACCTAATCATGTGCCTGGTATAACTTAAATTTACAGTATTTATTTCAATTATTTTTATGTACTGCTAGCCAAAATAAAATTGTATTTCTTTAAAATTTGAAATTACTTTTTTTGTATCCACTTCTGCTTATTCAAAAAACTTTGAGTTAATAATTATGCGAGTCAGTTTTAACTTTTAGATTACAAGAAGAGAAGCAAACTAATTTAATTCTGATCCTCTGTTAATTACCCTAAAGCTACATTTAGGAGGTCAGTTGAGCTTATGGAAATTTATAAATTTTATTTTACATAAAGTTTTTTTTAATGAGGGATTTAAACAATTTTAGACATTCCATTTCCGCTTGTATTTTTAGGAAATTAAAATCAACTTTTTTGACACAATACAATGTCGAAATTGAAACATACAGCTAAAATTGAATTTGTATGTCATGAAAAATGTATACCTCCTATTTTATGGTAAGTAACTACTTACAATAATAGTAACAAGCTTACAGGAAATAAAAAAATAAAAACTCTTCCTTATGCGGTCTAATAAGAAAGAAAGATATAAAAATATGAGAATAGAGGAATATTTAAAATGAAAATTTAAAGTAAAATTTTAATTTGTCTCGTCTTATTTGAATTTTCCCAGAAAACCCTGTTTCTAGAAACTTGAAACTATTTTTTCACATCCTCATGCTCACTTTTCTGCATCTTCAACGCGTTAGAAAAGTTTTAAAAAGTGCAGGTTTTCGTCCTGCAGTGATACGATGAGCTTCCTCTCTGATTTTACATAGTCATACTCTGTCACACTTTTTGACTGATTTTGTAACATAAAAAGCAATAATATAAAGAAATGAAGGTTTAGTTCCAAGGTAAACGCACAAATTCCTTAATTGAACTCTTAATTAGTATTTTTAATTTAGTAAGATTTACTTTAATAATTAAACGTTTTTTCTTCGTCAGTAATTAAAAATGTTCAATAAATTTTTTTAATAAAGCATTTTCAATTTTGATACTTCAAATTTAATCCATCCAATTAAAAACATTAATAAAAAAAGGAATGTTAATAACTAAAATTGTAAAACGATATTAGTCTTAAACAAATCTACAGAGAGCTGAGCTTCAGTGGCTTAGCTAAAGATTCCCAGCATTTAAAAGTGGGGATTTTTAACATTTTATAAATAACATTTTTTTAGTTTCATTAAAGTTTTTACAGAAGAATTATTCCTGAAGGATAGTTATCTAAATGAATTTGAACGTTTATTCAATATTTTAAAGTACAAGGAGGCAACATGGAAACAACCAAATGTAATTTCAAATTTAGTAAAGCTCGGCTGAAAATAATTATAAATACAGTGCCACCAAACTTCCAAAAACTGCGGAAAATATGCGAACTAATTTGAAGACAATTCCGACCAATCACGCACAATAATTTTTTGGCATCATTGAATATAAAGCCACTACTCTACCAGTAACGAGCTTATCAGCTAATAATATGGATCGCAATGGAAGGTTTGGGAAGGTTAAAACAGCGATTTCCGGTCAATTTCTCCAATGAAAATGGTTATAAGAAAAACTCATTACAGACAATGATAATGTAAACTCCACGGAATGAATGAATCATCCTTGGAACTTTTCTTCTCTAGGCAACTGTTGTAAATCCCGTTCCTGATAGTATAAAAACATAACCTCACTTGATTATGAGGTGTGAAGGTTTGGGAAGGTTAAAATAACGATGTCCGGTCAATTTCTCCAATGAAAATGGTTATAAGAAAAACTCATTACAGACAATGATAATGTAAACTCCACGGAATGAATGAATCATCCTTGGAACTTTTCTTCTCTAGGCAACTGTTGTAAAGCTCGTTCCTGATAGTATAAAAACATAACCTCACTTGATTATGAGGGGTGAAGGTTTGGGAAGGTTAAAATAGCGATGTCCGGTCAATTTCTCCAATGAAAATGGTTATAAGAAAAACTCATTACAGACAATGATAATGTAAACTCCACGGAATGAATGAATCATCCTTGGAACTTTTCTTCTCTAGGCAACTGTTGTAAAGCTCGTTCCTGATAGTATAAAAACATAACCTCACTTGATTATGAGGTGTGAAGGTTTGGGAAGGTTAAAATAACGATGTCCGGTCAATTTCTCCAATGAAAATGGTTGTAAGAAAAAATCATTACATACAATGATAAGGTAAATTTCACGGAATGAATGAATCATCCTTGGAACTTTTATTCTCTATAAAACTGTTGCAAAGCTCGTTCCTGATAGTATAAAAACATAACCTCACTTGATTATGAGGGGTGAAGGTTTGGGAAGGTTAAAATAGCGATGTCCGGTCAATTTCTCCAATGAAAATGGTTATAAGAAAAAATCATTACATACCTATACCATGATAAGGTAAATTCCACGGAATGAATGAATCATCCTTGGAACTTTTCTTCTCTAGGCAACTGTTGTAAATCTCGTTCCTGATAGTATAAAAACATAACCTCACTTGATTATGAGGGGTGAAGGTTTGGGAAGGTTAAAATAGCGATGTCCGGTCAATTTCTCCAATGAAAATGGTTATAAGAAAAAATCATTACATACCTATACCATGATAAGGTAAATTCCACGGAATGAATGAATCATCCTTGGAACTTTTCTTCTCCAGGCAACTGTTGTAAATTTCGTTCCTGATAGTATAAAAACATAACCTCACTTGATTATGAGGTGTGAAGGTTTGGGAAGGTTAAAATAACGATGTCCGGTCAATTTCTCCAATGAAAATGGTTGTAAGAAAAAATCATTACATACAATGATAAGGTAAATTTCACGGAATGAATGAATCATCCTTGGAACTTTTATTCTCTATAAAACTGTTGCAAAGCTCGTTCCTGATAGTATAAAAACATAACCACACTTTATTATGAGGTGTGAAGGTTTGGGCTCGGGTTTGGAACGGTTGAAATAGCGATGTCCGGTCAATTTCTCCAATGAAAATGGTTATAGGAAAAAGTCATTACAGACAATGGTAAGGTAAACTCCACGGAATGAATGAATCATCCTTGTAATCTTTCTTCTCTAGGCAACTGTTGCAAAGCTCGTTCTTGATGATATAAAAACATAACCTCACTTGATTATGAGGTGTGAAGGTTTGGGACGGTTGAAATAGCGATGTCCGGTCAATTTCCGCAATGAAAATGGTTATGGGAAAAAGTCATTACAGACAATGGTAAGGTAAACTCCACGGAATGAATGAATCATCCTTGTAATCTTTCTTCTCTAGGCAACTGTTGCAAAGCTCGTTCTTGATGATATAAAAACATAACCTCACTTGATTATGAGGTGTGAAGGTTTGAGAAGGTTACAATAACGATGTCCGGTCAATTTCTCCAATGAAAATGGCAATGAGAAAAAATCATTACAGACAATGATAAGGTAAACTCCACGGAATGAATGAATCATCCTTGGAACTTTTATTCTTTAGGCAACTGTTGCAAAGCTCGTTCCTGATGGTATAAAAACATAACCCCACTTGATTATGAGGTGAGAAGGATTGGGAAGGTTAAAATAACGATATTCGGTCAATTTCTCCAATGAAAATGGTTATGGGAAAAAGTCATTACAGACAATGATAAGGTAAACTCCACGGAATGAATGAATCGTCCTTGGAATCTTTCTTCTCTAGGCAACTGTTGCAAAGCTCGTTCTTGATGATATAAAAACATAACCTCACTTGATTAAGAGGTGTGAAGGTTTGGGACGGTTGAAATAGCGATGTCCGGTCAATTTCTCCAGTGAAAATGGTTATGGGAAAAAGTCATTACAGACAATGGTAAGGTAAACTCCACGGAATGAATGAATCGTCCTTGGAACTTTTCTTCTCTAGGCAACTGTTGTAAAGCTCGTTCCTGATGGTATAAAAACATAACCTTACTTGATTATGAGGTGTGAAGGTTTGGGAAGGTTAAAATAGCAATGTATACAAACATAACAACACTTGATTATGAGGTGTAATTAACTGATTAATTACAAAACTTCTTCATCTGACTGTACAATGTGCGATGTGCAAACCTCTGACACGCCCTCTCCAGGCTTTTATAAGCTTGGTGGCACTGTATCTATAAAGTTTATTTAAGATAAAATTGTTTTTACCGTAACATTAAACCCCCATATTTGTAGATTTGATATTATTAGACTTCATAAAAGTGATTAGAACTTGTAGCCATAATTACCACTGCCTTTGTATACCCATTTTCGTCTTCCCAGCCTACTCCAATATCAAGCTCTTTAGTAGAGGATTTATTTGAAGCCCTATATTCTTCTACCTCGTAATTTTCTAGGTAGATCTATTAAGCACTTTGAGAATCCAGTGTAATGATTTTTAAAATTTATTGCTCTTAGTATTTCATCGTCAGTTTTGCCCACCATAGTTAGAAGACAACGTCTACATCGTAAGTCAATTATAGATCTTTCAAAAATCTGGTTGACTGAGTGTGAGGATTTCGTTTCGTTTTTGAATTTTGTATACGCTTTTGTGCTTGTTGTTCTCCGAATGTGTTCTCCCAATAAGAATTTCCAGCTTTTAAGGGCGAGAAAAAAACAGTTCAGGTGTTCTTAGTGGACAATGAAGGATCGCGAGGATCCACATCCACACCTCGTTTTGTTAGATCGGTTTTCTTTGCGACATTATGGGATATTAAAGCTTAAAAACCATTTATTCGTTTTTCAAATCTGGACTATCTATAATTGTTAAGCTTCAGAACCGTAAAAATATATTTTTCCACATGGTAACCTAACCGATCGTGTCTTGGAAAGAAATCTTCAAGAATTGTTCTTTCTAAACTTTACTCTGGAGAAATAATATCTTTAATTTTATCAACGTGTTTGTATGGTGTTTTAACTGCTCGTCTGTACTATAATAGTGTTGATTTAAAAAATCAATTAAAAATATTTCCAAATGCAGATGAAGTTGAGATAATTGATTTTCTGTGTATCTGCAATGGAAATATTGAATAGCTATTGAATAGTTCAATTATAAAGGTTCGGTAAAATCCTAACTGTGAAACTGAATATTTGAAATTAAGACCTTGTATGTACTATTCGTTAATAGACTAGTGGTAGATTCTAAAAGAATCAATTTATAGAAGTTCAATTTGAAATAATTTGTTCGAGACTTCGTTTCTCTAAAGAACTTGACAACGGTTTTCTATTAAGTTTTTATTTTATGTGCAATAAGTTCCACATCATAAAAGCAGGAAATTCGTTGATAATCTTGAAAATATAAAGTATTTTTGATATAAAAAATTGAAATTTAGAAAACGTTGAACTTACAAGATGAAAAGAGATTCTATAAAAAAAAGACTTGAGAGCGTAGCGGAGAAAAATTTATATTAAAAAACAAGAACTGTGCGATATTGCTTTGACATTAACGTAGACCGAAATCTGCAATAAACAACATAGATACTAGCGTTTAAATAAGAGTTTCTGGTACCTTGTATACCGGGTGTCAACAAAAAATTTTAGGTTTTATATTTAAAATAAAAATCTTAGTAGATAATTCTTATTTTCGTATTATTAAAAGACATTATGATTATTAGCATGTTATTTCATTCTAAATCCTGTATCATACTACGAAATTTTCTTTTACGAGAAAATAGTAGGTACGCAATTTTCTTTTACAATTATTTGTAAGTATACATTTATACAAACTGTCTACACATTATTGTCTCAATCCTTTATAAAAGGAATAAAGGTATTATAACGGGCATTATCATAATATCGTGTGTAAAAACAAATTATTATCATTTAATCATAACAAAAGTGCTAAATTCAAAATCTTATTATTTTAAACAGTAAATAAATAAATTATGCACATTGAAACGACTTTGTTCCATTAAAACTGACAAATGTGTGTGTAGTAGATCCCTAATGTGTAGCACAGATTTATTTTCATCCCCAAATAAAATTTAATAGCCTAAAGGAATATTGTGAATGTCAATATTTAAACATGGGTTTAAGTTGATCGTATTTAAAATCGTACATATTTCGTTAATACGAATGAGAGACACGAAATATTTTTTTTTTAATTAAACAAGAAACAAGCTTAAAAAATTAAAATAACTAGAATTACTATTAATAATAAATAATATTCAATTAAGAATAGAAACAACTGAACAAAAATTAAATCGATTATGTTAAATAGAAGATAGGTATTACTGTTTTTAGATGAATGGCTAAATCGGTTTTAACTAAAACGCTTTATGATTTAACGTAAATGCGGATTAACTGTTTACATGCTTAACAGTGGCATCGGATAGGCCACATTTTTTAAATCGTATTTGCGCGTTTACATACCATTTGAAATCGTTTTATATGGTAAAGCGATTTACTTAAGACCGCTTTAGCAAACGCATGTAAACATAGTCTAAGATTAATTATTAATTTATTGCTTCCTATAATTATAAAATTACAATGTTATACCATCATGATGTGGGAACTCCCAAGAGAAGGTTGCTTGTAAAGTGTAAACAAATATTTAAAATTCAGAATAAGAAATTAATGTAAAGGAGAACTATGGTTGGCCATATCGATCAGAAAAATTGTTTGAAGAAATGGAAATCTTTTAATTACATCCTATGATGTAGCTTTTTTCAGCTACTCTGTATAGAGCAATTACGTTTTAATATGCACTAGGTTATTGCTTCTTCGTCTTCTTTAAGGTGCCAGCTGTAATTTGGCCCTTAACCACTCAGAAAGATCACTAATTCCCACTTTCTACCAAATGAACTATTATTGGTAAATTATTCAATGTCTGCAAACTCTGGGCTCCCATCTGCTCCCCAGAATGCGGCAGTGAGTTATAGCTATTTATTAATTAGGATTTGAGAGAGTAGGGGTTCGACATCTATGAAGCACAGAAGAAATATGTGAGTCATAATAGGTTGACTCAGTGCAGAAACCTTCTATGGAGAAGGCTTGCAAATATGAATGAGTAAGACGTCTATCATAATTCGATAAGAAAAACTATTACATAAACAGAGTTGACATTTGTGGGGATACATGAGGATCTCGGTTTAGAGCAGAGGGGCCATTTCGCAGGTTGGGAAAGTTGCACAAAAATTTGAGTTTCTTCAAAAATATAAATTCGCCATAACCTTATTATTTCATAAAACATTCTATATTTGTAAATATTTAATGAATTTTTACTATTTATATCATTTAATAACTCTTTTGTTCAACGAAATCTTACATTATTGTATTTTCGTTTTGTATTGAGGTATTGAAATGCGCTCATAAAAATGTGTGTACAAAGGCAAATAATGAATTACCTAGTAGTTAGGCATTTATTGCTTCAAGGTAAATAATTAACGAACTCGACAGTAATTCAGTTTATTGATTTACGTATTTAACAAAAATTCTTCCAGAACGTTGATAACACTCTTAAATAAGACAATGGGGCTTTTGGGAAACCTAGGAAAAATTATGAACAATGTCTAAGATGAAAAATAATTCTCAATTCCGCCTTAAGCTATGAAAAATTTGAATTAAATTCAAATAACAATTTTACAATTAATTTTACCGAATTAAAACTTAAGATGATACTAAACAATTATTATTATAGCAGCGTTATAGAACGAATATAACAACTTAATCCTTACAAAATTAAATTTAACCTAAATCTCCACTTAAAACTTTTATTATTAAAAATTCCCTGAAAGGAAAATAATAAATTTTGAAAAATAATCTTTTCAGAAAAAGTTAATTTAAAGTAAATTTTTTCCATGCATTATGCATTTCGAGCTTTAACCTAAACGATTTTTGCAAAGTAACGCTGTTTAAATGTGAACAAAATTGTTATTAAAGTCGACATAGGACTATTAATAATGTTCGTAAAGTGAAACGGTTTATCTATTTTAACGTTAAAAGAGAATCTCCCTTGAGACTTTATAACCTGCCTACGCGTAAAACTTTGCCAAAACTTTAAAGACGTAGTGGGGATTTTTGATGTTTTATTGTAGTCCTATGATAATTAATCAAGTCCTTAAAGTTTTGCTTTTTGGTGTATTATCGGTTACGCATGGTAGGCACACGTTCAAATGCACTTTATTAGAATTTAAATACATGATTATGATTAGGTAATTACTAATTTGTGTATGCAAATTTCTAAAATAGAATGACATTGTATTGTTTCGGTTTTGATAATTTAGGGCGCCTTTTGATTATACTACATAACTGAGCTCGATTTTTCTATTTCGAATTTAACTCCCTATACCTTAGCATATAAAACATCCGGAAGCAGAGCTAGCCACCGTTGCCTATAAGTAAAGACCATACAGTAAGAGACTAGCGAAATCTATATTAAAAAGTGTGAAAGGCTTTTAAGGTCAAAATCGTTTAAAATCCCTCAAAGAGTGAACTTGTTTTATCCCTTTCTTCGTTGCTCCTGCCTCGACAAGCTATCTTATTCACTCGAAAAATGCTTGCAGTGACTAGCGAAATCGTCTTTAGCGGGGATTTTTGGTCACATTCCGCCCATAAGCTATGCCAGTCTTATACTGTCCTTGCTATAAGTGAAAATGCCACAGAAATGACATTTTAAAAATTCATCGATGACTCATTCATTTCGCCCAGTTTAGATTATCATTGGCTGTCATGATCTTTCATTATAAGTAGTGAAAGTATAAGCAACCATTTTTATTGGAGATTACTGGTCCATTGCGATCCATATTATTAGCTAATCCCTGAGAGGGTAGAGAAGGGGGAATTTCTTTATTCAATGCCCTATACATAAAAACTATTGGTTTAGAATTTTACTTCACATTTTTAATTCAACCTCAATGGACCAAAATTTTTATTATTGATGAAATAGCATCTTATTGCACCCAATTGTTAGTGAGCACACACCAACTCGGCACACTTTAGCTAAAAGCAATAATGTTCAACATGTAGTTGTGGAAGAGGAGGGTCTTAAACGCAAATAATCTTGGCTCTAAAAATACTGAATTCGTATTACGTTTACAAGAAACGCAAATCTATTAACCTTGCTATTATGATCTAATCTCTTGCCCAGTCTATTAACGGAATATACTTTTTCGGAGCTCCAGTACTTTCTTCCCGCTTGTAGCCGGCACTTGATATATCTTAAACCTCTTCGAGAACAAAAAACAAACAAAACCGTTTCTAAATCGTTTACATTTGATATTTCCAGTCGCTTCCACGGCTCCTGGATTGCTAACCATTCTTGTACAACAGGACACATTCAAAGGTCCCCTTTAAATATTTTAAAATTCTCTTAACCGTCTTTATTTGGAAGACAGCTTAGTTTGTGATATTTAATCCAACCGACTCACATTTATCACTATACACACAAGGACGACAAGCGTCTACATCAATTTGTCCACTCGTAGGCAACAAGCCAAAACAGTTGAAAATTGTGCTACCAAAAAGCACTCAAGCTTTGTTTTTTCCTACTCTTATAAGGCAAAGAGCCAACTGTATGAGAATTGAAATTTATAGCACACAGAAGCAACAAGCCTTTACTTTTTCTATTCGTGGGCAACAACCCAAAAGTGTAAGAGTCCCCACACACGGTCATACCCGTACATGAAGCCGAGCTTTTCATGCAAGAAGTATAATTATGGGCTTTTTAGGATTGCTCACATAAAGATTATGCCGAGACATCATCGCCGATTTGGCATGTATTTTTTTTCTTTAACTTCTTCTTAAAATTGGTTTTTACCAAATCCACCGTTTTCTAAGTCCCTTCTTTTTTAAATTTATAGCTGTATTTTCGCCTGTTTTCTACGCACCCAAGCCAGAACTATCACACCTACACACGTGCAGGCTTTTACAATACGGCTGGTCTGTACAGACCAAAACTGTGCAGACCGCCTGAAAGATCTACAGACGCTCCGGTCTGCATGTGCTAACCCAGTCGGCTCAAATCCCAGAGTGTTTACAAGTCAATAAAATTCCTCCTCCCCAAAGAGTTTAGTTGAAGATTAGAAGACAAGGCAAATGAATCGCCAGATGAAGACGAGCAGGCTCTTTCAGCGTGCGCTAATCGTTTCTGGAATAACGTTATCTACTCATGCAAATAAACCGTCATTTATGACACAAATCAGTTTCGACACAAACGGTCAAACCAATAAGGCCCACATCACGACAATGGTAAATGACATGTGTATTGTGTAAGGTCTTCTACCTTCCCTCCCTCTCTGAGCATAGTTCTCCATTTTTGAATATATAAACCTCCTAATTCATGTCTCCACTGGTTTAAGCCCACATGACATACGCTTTTTCTCGGCTTTTAACTGCGGCTTGCCTGTGCAGGCCTCCACAAATGCACATTTGCCTTCGCGGGCCATCTGAGTAAAAGCCTGAGTGTGTCTTCGCCTTTGGACCGGCGACGGCGTTAATTTGTCCAATTCTAATGTTGTTAAAGAAGCAATAGAAAAAAATAATAAAAATGCAAATTAAAAATTAATTAATGTAGGAATTACTATTATAAATTAATTATGTATGCTTAAATTCTTCATGGGTGCTACTTTAAAATATTAATGTAAATTAATTTAATAAATCAAAATTCTGTTATCAAGATTTTATTACGGGACAGCAATTAATCAAAACAAATTATGTTTTTTTATAAATAATTAAAGATAATAATAAATTGGTGTAATCAATTTAAAACGCAATAGATTTGATCTTTTGGCATTTGAAAATCTTAAATTAATTTTGCATAATAAGTTACATAGCCGGAAAACTAATTGATATAATATCGACTTCCGACCGTCTTTGTTTATCATGTAGAGCGCACAAAACTCCGGAGGGTTTTCCACGGATGACTTTTCCAACGATTAGTTGGCTAGGTTTAATATAAATGTCAACTCTTAACCCTGTTTACCATTTTTTTATTGTCGAGTGTTACGTCACAAAACTATTATTTAAGTTTCACAGCGAGAAAATGTTAATAAATGAAATTTTCTTTTTAGAAGAAAATATTACATTTCAAACCCTTTTTGTCGAAGAAACGTTTTTTTAAAAAAAAGTAAACTTTTATCATTTTTATTCAGCCTACATTTTTACTCTTATTATACCTACCGGGGTATAAAACGTGGTGCACGTTTCGAGCATCACAAATCATGCTTTCGATAAGCCTCTTGCTTGTAGATGTCTTTTTTATACATTTTTTTATTTGTTAGTACCTGTGTCGATTATTACTTATATGAGAAATAATTTATAATAATGGGGCCATCAAAATAAGATTCACGCGAAGATAAAACAAAACACGGATATTACCTGTAGTTTGAGGAGGTTGCTTTTAGAGCAAATTTATTTTGAAAAGTGAACTTGAAACTAGCAATAATGTGTTCTAAATTCCATAATCTTATCAAATTATTTTAATTCCTATAATAGCCCGTCTACAAACACACACAGGCTTGCCTTCCGGTTTAACCTGTACAGGCGGCCTGCACAGGCCAAACCGGAGCGTGTGGACACCGTTCAGGCGACCTGCACAAGTCAAACCGGATCATATAGACACCGTTCAGGCAGCCTGTACAGGTCAAACCTGAGCGTCTAGACAGCGTTCAGGTGAAGGCAAGCCTGTGTGTGTGGACGAGCCTTAAAATTAGCGTAAAATCACAATCAAGTCTTCTAGAAACAATATTGCTCCTCTTTGGAATTGTAAAACTGAAACATCTGTAGATAGTTCAAGGGGCCTGGGCAGTTTCGACCTGCACAGTACTGACATAGGAGCATGCACGTGCACAGGCCTGGCGTAGGAAAATTTTGTACGTATGGAAAGTGATAGTTCCGGTTAACCTGTGCAGTTAAGCGAAATTCCCAGGCTTCTAAGACAGCACGCCTGTGCAGACCTAGTCTGCACATATAAATTAGAGCACAGAGTTGCCATAGTAAAAGCCTGAGCATTGAAGCGAACTTAAACTAGTAAATTGATTTGTAGATGCCACTACAAGCTTCTGGTTCAAATACGTCAAGTGGAAATGACCTTTATCATATTTTGTCTTATTTGCAGTTACTAAAACAACTAGTTTTATTAAAAATCCAATATGTTGTAAACTATGTGGGACGGTATATAAAAATCAAACTGAAATCCAAAGTTCAAAATACAAAAGCATCTATACAGAACTCCCAAGGCGGTGTTTGTGATACTCTTGTCATTTTTCAGTTTTTCCAAGATTTATTAAATTTTTCATATTTGTTGTCTGTATGTTTCAGAATATTTACCAGAAGGCACAGCGATTTCGTGAGTATTTCATTAAAAGGCTGACAAACAAAGTCGTGTCAGTGATTCACATTAAATATTTTTTATGAACAAACTGTTAAACGGTTCACTTTCAGAAAATTAATTTTGTTCCAAACGTATTTATTTGTTTTCTAATGGCTTATTTTAATTTTTGACGTTTGACTATAACAAAAGCCTTTGTGTGCGTGACAGCATTTGTGCTCTCTATGTAGCTTTCGACATGTGAATAAACGCAAAATATTTTTTGAAATTTGTAGGTCTCAATTTATCAAAATTGTAATAATTTCTAATCAATTCCTTTGCTTTTCATCCACGCACACTGCACAGTGCATAGGTACTCCAATGATGTCTTCATCATTAACACTAACTGAAATGGGTTCCACCAGCACATCAAAATAGACACTTGACGCTTTCCTCATAGAATGTTCGTGCTAGAAAATACAGAACCCACCTATTACACTTTTTCAGTTCTTCATTTGCTTCGATCCCGACCATACTCACAAAGAGATTGTAACCACACTAATCACTCATCAGAACTGGCAAGTGGGCGACCAAATAACTCCCACTTAAAGTTCCGATCTTCCAAGCAGTTATGTCTAAGACTTGCCATTGAGTAGTTTCCATGTGTTAATTCAGATGCAAGTGAAGCCGACCAGGCAGCGGTTCGAGATAACGGCAGAACTGAAGAAGTCTATGAGATGTCGATTTCAAAGTGTATAGCTAGCATACAGGGTTCGTATAAAAATTATAGGGAACAGTTTTACAATGACGTGACTGTACGTCGCAGAGCGGGCTCGGTCGTGGGGAGTCTGACCTTCAAAACGCGCCAAGGGTCAGTCGCCTGCGAGCCTCTATTTAGGCTAGATCGAGTTTTGAGTGGACCCCTGTCGAGTGACTCGCTGGAAGCTCAAAATGCAGCGAACGATTTAACAGCGGTACGCCATCAAATTTTGTGGTAAACTGAGGAAATCTGGTACGGAGACGTTGGACATAATTCGCCAAGTGTTCAAGGATGAAAGCATGTCACAAACTGCTGTTTTCAAGTGGCACAAGCTCTTCAAAGATAGCTGAGAGCGTGTAGAGGAAGAGCCCCGAGCTGGACGGCCGTCAACATCAAGAACCGACGACAACGTGCAACGTGTGCGTGAAGTGCTGAATTCAGACTGTCGATTAATTGATAAGATGACAGTGCACACCATTATCACTGAAAATTTGGCTATGAATCACGACAGAGCACCCAGAAACAGCTGCTCCAAGGTGACCGACTACCTCACACAAAACGGCGTCGCGACGATTCCCCAACCCCCTTACAGTCTCGACTTGACCCTAACAGACTTTTTTCTGCTCGCAAAAGTGCAATACTCCGTCAAAAGACACCACAATGGGACCCTAAGTGCCGTCAAAGCAGCTTGCACGCGCACCCCTAAGGACCTTCCGGAATCCTTCTATCAGGGAGCCTTCGAGTCGTGGAAAAGTCGCTGGCAACAGTGTGTCGACGCTCAAGGGATGTACTTTGAAGAATTTTAACGTTTTGTAGCAATATCTGAAATAAATCTATTTTTTCGAAACTTTTTACACAAACTTTTTATATAGTGTGCCATTCCGGGGTACGAAATAGGTCCAGTTGTGGTGTTCTCCCACCACAACCCCTGCTCATTGGCATACCCTGTATCTCCAGTCAAAACCGGTAATAACTACTTTGAAGAGCCGATAGTCGTACTCAGCAATTGTTTTTAAGCAAAACTATGCAAAAAGCAAAGAAGCGACTTCTACATTTCGTCGTTATATCTGATTTGTCGTACACAGCAGTGTTGCTATAACCGGTTTTGAGTGTATATACTTTTGTTGATTAGGTATACAACTACTGGCCTAATCGGGAGGTAAGTAACATAAGAATGTACCTAACTTGGAACTTTAATAAATATCTCAAAGAAAAAAAAACAGAAATTTGGAGTGAAAAGATTCTAAACTTGAACGTTTCCTATTGAGTCTATCTAGTTGCTAGTTGTGGTGGTAATTTAAGTTTATATACGAAAACTGTTTATTAGTGAGTAAATATAACAATGTATTCGAGCAGTTAACGCTTTACATGGTGTCAAGGGTGCCAATTAACTACAATATTTATATATGAAATTAATCCAGCCAAAAGAACTTTGTACAGTGAAAAACCTCAAACATCAACACTTTTCGTCTTTTTATTATTTTTGCAACTAAAAATTATGTTATATTTATTTATTTTACTCTTAAGGGAGTTATAGCTACTAAAACCTTCTTCTATTGTCAAGCAAAGAAAAACTATACAATACACGATTGAAAGTGTGTTAACGACAATCCAATCTTCTAAAAAAATATCTATCAGAAATATAGTTGAAAATACAATGAAAAAGTTACAAGAAACGTTTTCTAGAAATTTTTTTGTTTGTCTCGAACGATTTGGCGACATAAATTTTAATCTTTTGTTGCTATACCTACACTAATTTTATAAATTGATATCCACTATTTCAATCTACGTTTTACTTTAGGAATTATACGCTTTTTATTATTTCTCTATACTATAAAATTAGAAGACAGAATATTCTTAAGAACGTCTGTATAGGATAAATAAATTTCTAAAATCTCATTTCAAGTGCTGTACAGACTCCAACGTAAAGAACTGCTTATAAATCTCCACTTAAACGAGTATAAAAAGATTTGAGCAATGCAGCAGTATGTAACATAAATAATAGATAGTAAGATACATAAAATGAAGTTTACCAATACAATCCTCCAGTGGTTGAAAATTTTATTATGGAAACATCTCTTGGTGAATTTTGTTGAGCGTGATAAAAATAGGTCAATTTTCATTCTTTACCAGGTGATAACTACCAAAGTCCCTCTGCTCAACAAAATTTACCAAACGGTACTGCTACAGAGATCCGTGATGACGTCGAGTAGGGATAAAAGTTAGCGCAGATTTGGTCACGCCTCTTTAATAATTGAAATACGTTTACTACTGCGTTGGTGGGGATAATTCACATTCCCACCGCTCGCCAACATAAATCTGTCTTGCAGTATTTCCCTAATTGGGAAGGGTTGTATTGGTACACTTCCTTGAATTAAATAAATTGGAATTCTCTGCCAAGTATAAGAAATTAATTAATTTATATTTTAACTACAAAGATTTATTTCTATTTTACGGCTTTGACGTTTAAAGCACCTATACCCTAATAATTTCCACTCGAAATATCTCAAAAACAGTTCAATCAAATTAAAGGCGTTAATGGAGCGCTGTAATACCAATATTGGATAAACATTGACTCCAGCAAGCCTTCAAGCACTACCCTACTATTTAAAAAAAAGTAATACACCACTGAGAGTGAGAATTTCATTCTGGGTAGGTCTGCGGCATGATACTATAACTTCCCTATAACTATAACTTTGTAAGTTATAGTATCATGGGTCTGCGGGTTAAAGCATTTTGTTTACAAGCGAGCCTCTGAGAAGAATGGTAATAGAAATACTGTAGGTCTGTGGGAATGTTTCATTTTTACATGGCGGGTCTATAAGGCCCGACAAGCTTTTATATCACTACAATTTTCATAAATTTCATGTCTTATATAATTCGAAAAGTTGAAAATAAATCAGGAGAACAGACAGCCAAAACAATTTCTTCAAATCCCTTTAAAACTCTGCAAACATAACATCATCTTACACACATAATTAATAATTCTCTTAATTGGCTACAACTCATTCAATTACTCATCCTGTACGTTTTAATTAGATGGGAGGGAAAATTTAACATGATATAGGCACACAATTAATTTAATTATTATGCAAAATTATTTTTTGGTAGCACATCTACATAAATGTACATTCACACTGCTATACAAAGTTTATTACGCGTGAAGATATAATAACTACCTTTTAAATGATTATGATGGATTCATCATATCATCGTCAAGTTGCGGTCTGATGAAGTTCTCATACACACCACAAAACAGTTTTAATTTAAACATTCTCTGTATTGTATAATAATTTGATTTGAATACCATAGTATAATTTTTTTTTGTTTCGTTAAATTCAAAAAGAAAGCTAGCAAAAAGGCAAAAGTGAAAACTTTGAAAAGGAGAAGAAAAGAGATTTTATTATTGTGAAAGGTTGGTGGTTCTTTTTATACATTTTTTAACGTTTTACATAAAAGTTTTGGCGCGTTAGGGAACACAGAATGGTCTTTAAAAGAGTTTGGCAGTAATAGTACAAAATAATATACAGAGTGTTGATAAAAAGTCTGGAAATGTCCCAAATGTGTTAAATAATGTGCTGCCATACAATAACTAATAATTTTAACAATTATAAACAAAAGAGACAATAATTTTACTGGGTCAAAAAAAGCAAAAACACAAACTTGGCATTTGGTAAAACTTATTACTTGTCTTAATGCTCGAATAATTCTAATAGTTCTTGAAAATTGCTGCGGAAAGCGCTTTTAAGAGAATCATAAATTATTAAAAATGAAATACAAATATTGTATTTGTTAAATCGTAGACACGCACACACAGGCTTTTACTCCTGCTTGCCTGTTCAGGACTCTACATCTACATAGACTAGGACTGTTATCGGAAAAAACGTATCCTTAACCATACAAGCGGCATTTCATATAACATTTTGGTAACCGATGTTTTCCCAGTATTTCAACCCTGCTGAATACGAAAATTGCGGTTATCAAAGCGAAATCTTAACCGGAAGCGTGATATTCAAGATGACACCCAAGATGTCAGCTTTGCTATTTTTTATGGAATCATTATGGACAATTAAGACAAATATTTTTATTGGTTCGGATAGATAATTTTATACTCTACAATTTTTATTAGAGGTATAACTATCTTCAGATCACTCCTTAAGGAGCTACAGTCGGAAGAAGCACCGTGAAATTGGAACAAAATCCCAGTATCGAAATGCTAGAGGAATTTCATATAACATTTTGGTAACCGATGTTTTCCCAATATTTCGACCCCCCTGAATCCAAAAATTGCGGTTACCCACAGTGAAATTGAAACCGGAAGCGCGATATTCAAGATGGCGACTAGGTTGTCTGCTTTATTAATTAAGATTTATTTGGATGGAAGAATTATTATTGAAACTTGGACAACTGTTTTGATTGAATTAGATATACAAGGTTCTCTACAATTATTATTAAATGTAAAAGTACCGTAAGATTGCTTATTAAGGAGCGAAAGCTAGCTAAAGACATCGTGTGCGTAAAAATCGTCGTAATATACATGTTTGCTCTTTTTATTTATTTTGATGGATTAATTATTATGGCAATTAAGACAAATATTTTTGTTAGCTCATATAGATAATTTTATGGTGTACAAAAAATTACAGTAAAATCACTCTTTAAGGGTCTAGAGAGTCGGGAGAAGCACCGTGTGTTGTCAAAACAGAAGACGCAATATCCTCTTTATGATCGACTTTTATGGACTTGATTTGCTCTGATCATGTTTTAACAGATACCTCCTAGCTGGATACTGGGAAAGCTACCTCGCTAAACTCACCAAGATGCTTCCATATACTGCTTTATGTATTAAGACGGTTTATACAACACTGGTGCTTTTATCGACTCTAGCTCTTTTAGGAGTGATCTGAAGATAATTTTACTTCTAATAAAAATTGTAGGGTATAAAATTATCTATCCCAACCAATGACAATATTTGTCCTAATTGTTCATAATTATTTTATCAAAAATAACAAAGCAGACATCTTGGGCGTCATCTTGAATATCACGATCCCGATTAAGATTTTGCTTTGGTAACCGCAATTTTCGTATTCAGTAGGGTTGAAATATTGGGAAAATATCGGATACCAAAATGTTATATGAAATGCCGCTTGCATAAAATACTTTAACTTTTGCGCCTAGTCTAACATCTACATATCTACATATGCAGGATTGCATACGCAGGCATGTGCACTTCTGTAGGCCGAGTCGGAGTAGAAGCCGGTTTGCGTGTGTGTCTTCACCTTTATGTGAACATGGTTTCTCTTTACCTGGAGGTAATAACAACAAAAACTAAAAAGTCGTTTCCAAAAAAGCAAGGAACGACTTGTGAACCAAAGTGAAAGCTTCCGGATCGATTTTTATTTTTTATTTCATCTGCACACGACATTGTTCAACATAACTTTACAGAAATTCTGTATCATTGTTTAGAAAGCTATAGCTTAGCCTATTGAAGGAGTCCCCAGGTAATCCCGTTAGAAATTCCAAGCTTTTTAACTGAGATAGGTTTGCACATACTAAGTTTCCAAGCAAATCGGAACGTCTGTAGATCCTGCAGGTGGCCAGAGCGATCTTGGTCTGCACGTGTCTGTTGTAATAAAAGTCTGCACGTGTTGAGGTGAAGTGGTAGTTCTGGTTTGCCTGCGGTGTTAAGTCCGCTACAAACATTCAGATTTCTTACTACGTCAGGCTTGTGCAGACTAAGTATGCAACAAAATCGGAGCGTCTGTAGATCGGTAAGGCAGCCAGAGCAGTCTTGGTCTGCACATGTCTGCTGGAATAAAAAACCAAACATGTGGAGGTGAAGTGATAGTTCTGGTTTGCCTGCGGAGTTAAGTCCTCTACAAACGCTCAGGTTTTTACTACGGCAGGCTTGTGCAAACTAAGTCTGCAAGCAAATCGGTGCGTCTGTAGATCTTTCAGGCAGCCAGAGCAGTCTTGGTCTGCACATGTCTGCTGGAATAAAAGACTAAACATGTGGAGGTGAAGTGATAGTTCTGGTTTGCCTTTGGAGTTAAGTCCACTACAAACAGTCAGGCTTTTTACTACGGCAGGCTTGTGCAGGCTAAGTTTGCAAGCAAATCGGTGCGTCTGTAGATCGTTCAGGCAGCCAGAGCAGTCTTGGTCTGCACATGTCTGCTGTAATAAAAGAATAAACATGTGGAGGTGAAGTGGAAGTTCTGGTTTGCCTTTGGAGTTAAGTCCACTACAAACACTCAGGCTTTTTACTACGGCAGGCTTGTGCAGACTATGTCTGCAAGCCAATCGGTGCGTCTGTAGATCGTTCAGGCAGCCAGCGCAGTCTTGGTCTGCACATGTCTGTTGGATTAAAAGACTAAACATGTGGAGGTGAAGTGATAGTTCTGGTTTGCTTGCGGAGTTAAGTCCACTACAAACGCTCAAGTTTTTACTAGGGCAGGCTTGTGCAGACTAATTCTGCAAGCAAATCGGTGCGTCTGTAGATCGTTCAGGCAGCCAGAGCAGTCTTGGTCTGCACATGTCTGCTGTAATAAAAGAATAAACATGTGGAGGTGAAGTGGAAGTTCTGGTTTGCCTTTGGAGTTAAGTCCACTACAAACACTCAGGCTTTTTACTACGGCAGGCTTGTGCAGACTATGTCTGCAAGTCAATCGGTGCGTCTGTAGATCGTTCAGGCAGCCAGCGCAGTCTTGGTCTGCACATGTCTGTTGGATTAAAAGACTAAACATGTGGAGGTGAAGTGATAGTTCTGGTTTGCTTGCGGAGTTAAGTCCACTACAAACGCTCAAGTTTTTACTACGGCAGGCTTGTGCAGACTAATTCTGCAAGAAAATCGAAGGGTGAAAAAAAATATTAACAGAAATTCATTCGTTTGAGAAGTTAGGCATCATCAAGCTTTAAAAATTATGTTATAAATGTAATTTAACCTTTCTGTGGTATAATGCTCAAAGAATAAAACCATATTTGCAATTTAAGCTTGATTTATTAAATTTATTTAGGTAGACAAATTAATGGATGTCCTCTACCTATCCGATAAAGGCTTCATTTCATTTTTATTCAAGTTAAAGCTCTAATTTTATCATTTATTAAATTAGAGTATTCAACGTATTTAAATTATTTTCAAGTTTTTGATTAAAACTGAAAAAGATCCGAGAATTTCTAGATTAATGTGATGAAATTCTAACAAAAGATTAGTTGTTGCATGCATTCATTCGAAAGTTGTTTATTATTGAGTTTAATAATAAAATACGGCAACGTTACAAGTTTTTATTTTTATGCAATAAATGCAAAGGCAAAGGAAAAAATAAGGAGCATGATTAAGATATCTAGTTGGCCCTTTCTACAAATTTATTGTCCTGGAAATGTAAATAAAATCGCACGACTAAAACACAATAATGCATTTGTAGGGGAATACTCGAAGAAGTAGTTATCATCTAAAAATCAACTTTTAGGCAAAAATGTCTTTGTAAGTGATAAAATTAGCACATTAGATTACCAATGTAATGGTCTCTTTGTTTTCCAACTGTTGGAAAATTCCGATTAGGGTTTCTCTATTTATTGCAATCTACACCTACACTCCTACGCAAAATTTCTTTTCTACCTGAAAGTCCACTCGTTAGAGTTTAGAAGGGATTGAAGACGTGGGTTTGGATTTACACATTAAGGCTCGTAAACCCGTAAACGTGACATTTACAAGTTGCATTCGACCTTTCTCAACCGTAAATGAATACTTAAACTTTACAATTGAAAATTGAAACAAAATACTTATGAAAGGGATTAATTAAAACTTTATATTAAACTAGCCGGGTACCCGAGCTTCGCCACGGAACCTTTTTATTTTATGTCCATTTACTTTTTATGTACTAATTTAGAATGGTTTATGAGTATGAAATTTGATATTTTTATTTTTTTACAATGAGGGACGTCAACATCGAAGATTAAGTTTTTATAGTAATCGTCCGTAAATATTAGTACCCTGTATAAATAGGTAACACCCTGTATAGCACTTTAGTAGTCGCATTTTGAACAATCCCTTCTAAACGGGTAGTACCTACGTCGTTAAAGGCATGTAGAATGCTAAACTGTGTCTCTTACAAATGACTATTACAATTTTCAACACCCTGTATTATAATTGTTTAGCATTTGAATTTATGCAATGTCCCTCTTCATGTGTGTTAATTTCAGCAAAGAAATGTAGAATGCTAATCATTTGTGTTGATTACAAAGCAGTATTAACATTTTGAACACCCTGTATAGCACTTTAGTAGTTGCATTTCGAAAAATCCCTTCTTAGCCGGTGCCTACGACGTTAAAGGAATGTAGAATGCTAAAGTGTGTTTCTTAAAATTACTATTACAATTTTCAACACCCTGTATAATTGTTTAGCATTGGAATTTATGCAATGTCCCTATTAATGTGTATTCATTTCATAAAATAAATGTAGAGTGCTAATCATTTGTGTTGATTACAAAGCACTATTAACATTTTGAACACCCTGTATATAGCACTTTAGTGATTGCATTTTAAACACTCCCTTCTTAGCGGGTACCAACGTCGTTAAAGGAATGTAGAATGCTAAGCTGTATCTTTTACAAATGACTATTAAAATTATGAACACTCTGTATTTTTCTATAGCTTTTCCAGGTACTTATACAATATTCCTCTTAATGTTTGTTTATTTCATGAAAGGAAAGCATTTGTGTTGCTTACAGAGCTCTACAACATTATTAACATTGCGAACACCCTGTATGGCACTTGAGAAGTCGATTTTCGAACCATCCCTTCTTAGCGGGTGCCTACGTCGTTAAATGAATGTAGAATGCTAAGCTGCGTGTTCTACAAATAACTCTTACAATTTTCAACACCCTGTATATTTCTTTAGTATTTCCATTTATAGAATGTTCCTCTTAATACTTGTTTATTTCATGAAATGAATGTAGAAGGTTAATCGTATGTGTAGCTTACAGAGCACTATTAACATTGTGAACACCCTGTACCACACTTTAGTAGTCGCATTTCGAACACTCCCTTCTTAGCGGATGGTGCCTCCGTAGTTAAATGAATGTAGAATGCTACGCTGTGTCAGTTACAAATGAGTATTAAATTTTCAACACCCTGTATCTTTTTTTGGTAGTTGCATTTAAACAGCTGTTCTTATTGGTGTGTGTGTATATGGCGTTACAATAAGTATATAACCGATTTTTCTTAACCAATAAATTGAGATTGAACATTAAACACCCTGTAGAATGTATATCCCTTAGGATTTGAACTTCGAAATATCTTTTGATGGTGGGCGTCTACTGTCTATGTCGGTAAAAGCAACATATTTTTTATCAATTGATCTCAAAGAACACTATTAAACCTTTAAACACCCTGTATAGCACTTTAGGAGTGGCATTGTAGAAAATCTTCTTCAAAGGATTATATTTCCAAAATTTTGTGTTTCTACAACCCGCGGTTTTCCATTGCTAACGAATAATATAAAAAACTTTAAACACCTTGTATATTATTTCAGGAGTTGAATTTCAAAAAATCCTTTAAGGAGTGTTCGCTTATTTCGTCAGAGGAATACAGCTCCAAAATTTCGTGTTTCTAGGACCAACGGTTTGGGATTAATAAAAAATACCTTAAAACTTTTCAACACCTTGTATATCTCTTCAGGGGTGGAATTTCCAAAAATACTTTTATCAAATTGTGACGATAACAAACTGTACTATCCGATTCCGCAAGAAAAAATAAATTATCGTTTAAAAAAAATCCCGGTGACGTCATTGCTCGAAGGGGGTAAGGGGTAGAAAAATTAAAATTATCGGAAAATGTTTGGTTTTGAATAAATCGATTTGACGTATCAAACAGTTTTTTGATATTCCTATCGGGAATGATAATATTCCAATGCTTCCTTACACTGTATAGATAAACACCTTGTATATACCTTCAGGAGTCAAATATAAAAAAATCCTTGAATACGTGTCTGCTTATATCGTCAAATGAATGTATTTCCAAAATTTCGTGTGTCTAGGGCCAGCGGTTTGGTAGTATTAAAAAATAATAAAAAATATTTTAACACCCTGTATATCCCTTCAGGAGTGGAATTTTGAAAAATCCCTTCTTAGTGGGTGCTTACATCGTGAAAGGAACACGCTCTCCAAATTTCGCGATTCTAGGGTCAGCGGTTTGGGCTGGGCGATGATAGGTCAGTCAGTCAGTCAGTCAGTCAGTCATTCAGGACTTTGATTCTTATATATAGAGATGATTATTTTATTTTAGTTCGCCAACTTAAACGTTGTTTTAGCGTAAAACAGAGTTCTATTCTGAACTCGAGTTACAAAAATGTCGTTACGTAAACTTCAAAAGTTTTATGCTACCAGTTACCAGAGGCATAAACATATGATTTTTAAAATTTAAAAAAAAACTGTAGATCATAGAATAGTTCAAAGTCACCGACATGTGAAGCACTTCCAACCTAGTAACTTTATACAGTTTTTTTGATAATATAAAATGTATAAGGTTGATTTTTCCTCGCTCTGTACTACACCTATGAAGTAATCAATAAATTATTTATGGATGGGTCATATTAAAAGGTCATATATTCTGAAACGTTAGACAGCAGCGTCATTTTTCCAGGTATACAAAAGTGGTGTTATGTTAAGCAATTTTACGATAAGAACGTTTGATAAGAAATTGTATATAAAGCAATATTCGAGTTTCCATAAACCAATTCAAAATGTATTTTTTAAGTTATATTACTGCAATACTTGTACTTGGTGTGTTGGTTACTAACAGTTATATTCTTGAGTATTCCGATGTGGAATTTCAACAAAAATTACCACAACACGAGAAGGCATTAGTTATGTTTTATGTGCCCTGGTAAGTTAAAATTTATAAAAATACGTTTTAAAACAGTTATTTTTGTATCAAGGGCGTAAACTTCTAGATTTTGGTCAGTATTTGTAAGAGATGTTTAACGAGGCGTAGCCGAGAGAAACACACACTAGTACCAAAATCTTAAGTTCACTATAAAAATTTAATTTCAACTTTGTGTTTGATTTTAGCATAGTAACACCTTTTCGCTCTAAGGAAAAAACTCTCACTTTACTCCCACTTTTTAGGGCTTAAAGCAGTACCTACTTATTAATCAGGTTGTTAAAAAAAATTATTTATTTTAGGTGCCCACATTGTCAAAAACTGCATCCACAGTTTGACAAAGCAGAAGAAATCATTAGTCAGAAGAATTGGAACATCCAGTTTATAAAATTTAATTGTGTATCAGGTGCCACTGTTTGTCATAGCTATGGTGTCAAATCATATCCAAAACTTAAACTTTTTGTTAGAGGTGAATTGAAAACAGATTACCGAGGTCGTAATACTAATGGTTAGTTAAGTCAGAACTATATTAGTAGATAATATTAATAATTACAAGTTTTATTTTCTTACAGAAATTGTCAGTTTTGTAACTAGTGTATTTTTAAGACGTCGAATCTAAGAGAAAACCGTTTCTGAAATTTTCAATTCATCGATAAAATGAATAATGAAGAAGCAATATATTTTATTTATATTAGAATATTAGAATTTAAAAATTTCTCTTAATTCACAGTCCTGGAAATAACAATTAAAATAAAGAAAATTACACAACAAGACCTATTAATAATACTAAAGAGGAGGGGGGGGGCTAAAAACTGATTTTAGGCAAAAATATGTCAAGCACTTTATATAATAATTTTTTTTTTTTTTTTTTTTTATTAATAAAGGATTATCACAATCTGTCTTTATACAATATAAGTAAAAGTAAAAAACATTCAGTAATATTTTTGACAAAAGGAGAAAAATCATGTAAGAATGCAACCTATGTTGCAAACTTTTATTTTAAATTTACATTACTAATTGACTAGGTCAGCTGGGACCCTTCGTTTCAGTCTACGTGTACCAGGTTGGTCCATTAGTTTATGCACTAAAATGTTTGGATGCACATTAATACGATCCCGATAACTGGCACTACATTTCTTTATTTCTTCTTTAACATTTAACACATTTAACTCTTGGTGAATGATGGAGTTGTTCACAAACCACGGGACACCTGCTATCACTCTCAACACCTTGGACTTTTTAAACTTAAACTTTTTGTTAGAGGTGAATTGAAAACAGATTACCGAGGTCGTAATACTAATGGTTAGTTAAGTCAGAACTATATTAGTAGATAATATTAATAATTACAAGTTTTATTTTCTTACAGAAATTGTCAGTTTTGTAACTAGTGTATTTTTAAGACGTCGAATCTAAGAGAAAACCGTTTCTGAAATTTTCAATTCATCGATAAAATGAATAATGAAGAAGCAATATATTTTATTTATATTAGAATATTAGAATTTAAAAATTTCTCTTAATTCACAGTCCTGGAAATAACAATTAAAATAAAGAAAATTACACAACAAGACCTATTAATAATACTAAAGAGGAGGGGGGGGGGCTAAAAACTGATTTTAGGCAAAAATATGTCAAGCACTTTATATAATAATAAAACCTGATTTACACGATGATACTCAAACGCGATAGTTGTTATCATGAGAGCGCTATCGTGTAAACTTGTAGACTGTTTAATCGTTATCACTTATCACACTGCTTACAAGACGATTCTCATCTTTTTATGACAGTAAATATCGTTTATCCACGACCGTCCAATAATACGTTCATTACTCTATGATTTTTGACCAGTAATGTGTGTCATTACTCACTAGTTGCAAATCATTGAATAATATACATATTACTCAATGACTATTACATTACTCAATGGTTTACCGGGCGACACAGGGGATTGGAAAACTTTTATAGCTCCGTTATTTGTCGACGTATCAAAATGAAATTTGCTGTGAGTTATAGTCATATATAATGCAATTTGTTTAACTACTTTTGAAAATTCTTCCACTTCCGATTTCGCCGGAAATGAGGTAAACTTTAGATTTTTAAATACAACACCATATATATTTTTACATTTTTGAATTCTACATTACATTTTGAATACATTTCCATAAAAAATTAATTTTTTTTTTATATTAATTTTTTTTTTAAATAACATTTTTTTTTTCAAAAAATACTCGCGTATTCAATGTATATTTGGTTCATAATATTTGCAGTCGTGGATAAAGTATAGTATCCTACTCGCGGGTAATGCTCATTACTCACTCTAATGATTACGACGCTCGCCGTACGGCTCGTGTCGCAAATTCATTCTTGTGAGTAATGAGCTTCATTACCCGCTCGTTGGATAATATACTATTTTTTTACCATCGTGGCCACGTAAATAATTTCTAGAACAATTACTCATAAAATTAGCAATTAAATTCAATTTTGTTACAAATTTAGAGATGTCGTTATGTAACTCTCCAAAGTTGATACTACTAGGGGCAGAAACATTTGTGGATATTCTAAAAAATTAAGAAAATCAAACATTGTTATTAAAAACATTATAGCTCTTCAACCCACTCACGATTAAGCACTACCGGTTTAAGGTCACGGATATGGGTCATTCTTTTACAAACCGCACACCTATTTAAACTTGACATTTTAGAATCGTCCAAAAATATTTTTACAGTCTCTATTCATAAAATTACTTGACCCGTATTTCAGGATTTTGCTGAAAACATTTTTTTTTCGAAAATATTCACATAATATGTGATTCAAAATTCATATTATGAATTTCGGATAATTTGCTGGATTTTCTCCATTCTTCTCATACTTGAAATTTATTATCTCCAGTTGTACTATTTCCCTCACTCCCAATTTCTATAAACCAATAATTATTTTAATTTCCATTTCCTCTCTATCTCTTTTATTTTATATAACTCTGTCCCTTTCGAATCTTATTGCGCATTCCCTATGACCAAGTATTTTTATTGTGGGATAACTTGATACTCTACCTTCTGAAAGACCACACTTTGCAAAAAATTAGCAACTTTACCATGGTTAGCGTCTACATTAGTTCAACTGAGTAGGTACGCAGCTTTATAATGTATGTATATTACAATGGCGTTTGTGATAAGAAATTGCATATAAAGCACTACTCGAGTTCCTATAAATCGTTTCAAAATGAATTTCTTTTACTATTTCACCACAATATTAATATCCGTACTTAGCGTGGTAGTAACTAACTGTGAAGTTCTTGAATACCCCGATGAAGAATTTCAAGCCTTATTATCCGAACATAACAATGCACTCGTCTTGTTTTATGCTGACTGGTGAGTTAAAATTTATTAAATTGCCTGTTAGTAAGGTAACTGATTATAGGTGCCGACATTGTGAAGCCTTTAAACCAGACTTTTTAAAAGCGGAGGAAATAGCTCGAGAAAAGAAAATGGATGTACAATTTATAAAAGTTAATTGTGCAAGTACTGGTCAAAAGACTTGTCGTGAGTTTGGCATCCGCTCTTATCCCAGAGTGAAATATTTTGTCGATGGTGATGTGAAAGAGGCTTATAAAAGTAAACGTAACGCTAACGGTTAGTTGAATTCAAATAAATCTAATATTAATCTAATAGGTAGTTTTTCACAGCAATTGTAAAATATTTAAGTGACAAATTGTCTTAACAGCGAGTTTCAGGAATTTCATACGCTGTAAAATGTTAATTATTTAACACTAAAAATGATAAACCAAAATCAAAATTTTCTTTCTTTCAAAACTTTTTTTAAACACCCATTTTAACCCTGCATTGTTCGCGCATAGAGAATCACCTGCAGTCATTTATTTATGAAAAAATAGACAGGGCCGTAGCCAGCTAACTTTGCGCCAGGCCACACTTGCTTGAAACGTATTTATATGTCGGTTTACAGCGTCTTCCGACCTGTAATCTCCACTCTTCTCTACGTATATTTATAATACATCATATAACTGAGTTAGCGTAGTTCAGTTCAACTGCCTACCTATTAAATCATCTCCTACCCTCTTCAGTCAGTTCTGAACTTCCTCTACTACCAGTACAGGACTACAGGTTCTCTTCGTCCACGAATTCCGACCTTGGTCGTAGCAACGGTGCAATCTCTCCCAATGTCTAGTAATCATTTTTATTCTTTTAGACTAGGTACTTTATTTAGTCTGACTGTTGCTATTTCAGCTGTTTCAAAACATGATAATTTGGGTTTACCCCTTAGAGAGTTGTCCAGAATTTTAATTGTTGCCATATTGCAAATATGAAAGCAAATATGATTGTTTCAATCTGACTTTCTCCCTATAGGCGAAGAACTATGTTCGCACAAGTCTGAAAATATTTATTCCTTATACTAACCATAACCAAAAATTGATGAAAGGTAAAACAAAAAATTAACACTCTAGGATTCTCACCCTCTATAGAGTGAGTGGGTAGAACTGAAAAATGGAAATACGAAATCTTGCAAAAAAAATTTTTTTTAATTGTTAGAGCGTAATTATGGATACGCAGCTTTATATTGGATGTATATGTAATTACTTTTATGATAAGAACCAAGGCTATTAGATAAGAAATTACATAAAAAGCATTACTCGAGCTTTTACAAATCACTTCAAGATGCATTTCTTCTATTATTTTGCTATAATAGTGGGAGTTAGTGTGCCTGTCAGCAACAGTGAAGTTGTTGAATATAACGATGAAGATTTTAAACCCAATATGGTAAAGAATACGTATACATTTGTTGCGTTTTATGCGGCCGGGTAAATTGTTATTCATTAAATTATTATGTTCGTTAATAAATTTATTTCTGTTAGGTGCCCAAATTGTGATGTGCTGAAACTAATATTCCACAAAGCAGAAGAAGTGGCTGCAAAAATAAAGCCGGATATACAATTTGTAATAGTTAATTGTAAAACTACTGGCGTAAACACTTGTAAGACCTACGACATTACGGAATATCCAAAGCTGAAATATTTTGCCGGTGATATTTTCCAAGAGGATTGCCAAGGTACTACTGCTGGTGGTAAGTTATGTTCTCTTTTTTTAGTTATCTTAGTTTACGATTACATGAAAACATAAATATTTTTTTTTTATTTCCTAAGCAATCGGTACTACATCGGTAGGTATAACATTTTACCAGTTTGTTGCACTAGTGTATTTTCCAATTTTTAAAATATCGATTATTTCTGCGTTATTGCATAGCAAAGTCGATTATCAATGACTTGAGAACACTAAAAATATGTTAATCAAAAAAGTTTCATCAAAAACTGCTTTAGAAAAAGTATTAATTAGTACAGTTTCAAAGTGAAAATTAAAACGGAAATGACGTCACGAGTCATACACATCACGTTTGTTGCTTAGTTACATGTATTAAATGTCAGTTACTGTGTAATCAAGGTTATAATAAGTTGGAGCTCATTAGTTGAATATTGACGAATATTGACAGCAACGACTCGTGACGTCATGCCGCTTTTATGCGGGAAACTTTATAGTTTGAATTTCAAATAATTTTTTTGGCAAAACCTACAGTCGCAATTTTTCTTTAATGTGGTTTTGAGATTACGTTATCAATAAGGTAACTTTCTAGATACATTTTAAAAAATTGGAAAATACCCTAATTTACATTATGTAGCAATATGCAGCATGTAGTAGGAATAGAATTTTCACCAATTTTAAAAATTGGTGATAATATAAATTAAAACTTTCAATTTTTTTCTATTTTCTTTCAGATATGTTAAAATTTTTAGTTTCTAAAATACTCGCCAAAGAGCCATCTAAGCGAAAAGGCTTGGTCTGCTGTTTAAATTCAACCGAACTGCAAAGGAGTGATATAATAAGTTAATTAGTTTTTACACAAAAATTGTATCTTATGAAATCTTCAATGTACAATAAAATGATTTAATCAAATAATAAAATTTTCTTTTCTTATTACCAATTCTCCTAAAAATTACCATCGCTACAAAAGCAATATTGGCTCATAAGGTTCTTGTTTTTACTATCTGTGACTCCTCAAGTCCTCACTCCTCACAGTTGCATAATATGCAAGTGTTGAAAAAAGACTAAGATATTTTAAGGGTAGGTTGAGAACCTTACCTCCTGTACGGTGAGTGGGTGGAACTGAAAAATGGAAATACGAAATTTTGCAAGTAACCAAGTCGGTATCTTGTAACTTAATAATCGGTTAGATCTGCTTAGATGTGCTTGTGTTTTCCATCAAACTAACTCGAGTTTACAAAACGAAAATATTCGCACCTTTATATTGGATGTACAGTCAGTCTCAAAATTATTGGCCACCTTAGCTATTCGCCAGGGTGGTTTTAGCCAGCAACGACAAAAGGACAGAAGGGGAAGTTGTTGATTTGCTACTTGTTGGCAAAATAAAATTACCCTCAATTTAAGTAGGGGATGTTATGATGGTTTCATCCACAATTCGTGCTAAACGTATAGCTAGGGTGGCCATTAATTGTGAGGTTGACTGTATATGTAATTAATTTTACGATAAGAACAATGCCTATTAGATAAGAAATTATATAAAAGGCATTACTCGAGCTTTTACAAACCACTTCAAGATGTATTTCTTCTATTACATTGCTATAATAGTTGCAGTTAGTGTAGGGGTTAGCGACAGTGCAGTTGTTGAATATACCGATGAAAATTTTACAGCCAACATGGCAAATAATGCACACTCTTTCGTTGCTTTTTATGAGACCAAGTAAATTATTGTTATTCATTAAATAATTATGTTATTTATAATATTTATTTCTTTTAGGTGCACAGTGTGTGATGTACTGAAAATACTATACAAGAAAGCAGAAGAACTCGCTACACATTTGAACCGTGATGTAAAATTTGTAACAGTTAATTGTGAAACTACTGGTGCGAACACTTGCAAGACCTACAATGTCACGGAAGTTCCAAGGCTTAAATATTTTGCCAATGGTACTTTGCAAGAGGAATGTAAAGGCAATAATAGTGGTGGTAAGTTATGTTCACATTTTTAGTTAACTTACTTTACAAATTACATGAAGAGAATTTTAAATTTTGTATAAGCGATCGCTAGGTATAACATTTTACCAGTTTGTTGTAAAGACGTAGAATATAAGAAATTAATAAATGTAGCGTGTAAAAGAAATAGAATTTTCACAAATTTTAAAAATTAAAATTTTAGAGATGTTAAAAAAAAAATTCCCTAATTTTAAAAATGAAAATTTTAAATTTTTTCTTCAAACGTTAAAATTAATAGAAACTAATAAAAACGAAAAAAAAGAAAATTAACAATTTTCAATTACCTACCTACCAATAAAAAATTAGGATTTTCACGAATTTTAAAAATGAAAATTTTTTCAGCGAAAGTGTGTGAGGTTTTCGGTGTTTTTTTTAACAACTTTTTGTAACACTTTTTGTTAACAGCATAATGAGCTGGTTAAAAATACAGATGTTTTTAAAATACAAAATTTAGTTAGGTATGAATAAATAACTAGTTTCTAGCAATTCCAATTTTCTTTCAGATATGCTAAAATGTGTAGCGGCTAAATTATTGGACAAAGGGCGACCTAAACGAAAATCCTGCTGTGGAAAGTAAATAATTGTTAAATAAATTCAAGTAAATTGCACAAGAGTAATATAATAATTATTAATTACTTTTCTCCAAATACATTGTACTTATTGAAATTTCCAATGAACCAATAAATTGATTTTATCAAACAATAAGTTTTTTTTTCTTTATTACCAATTACTCGTAAAAATTACCATCGATACAAAAGCTACGTTTGCTCATAAGGTTCTTGTTTTTACTATCTGACCCCCCACCCCAGCAAGTGTTAAAATATAATAAGATATTTTAAGGGCAGGTGCATTTTATGTACATGCATCAGGATGTACCTGATTTATATATCTTCGGACGAAGTTGTCTTAACTATTCGGTTGGCTTCTGAAATGGACTGAAATATGGGTCATTCTTTAACAAATCGCACTGATTTTAAGAAAAAAATATTTGACTTCTTCAAATGCGTTAAAAAAAATTTTTCTGTATCTTTCAACAAATTTGTGTAGTCACCCAGTAAACACACCTACGTTATCTTTACGTTGATTCAACGTTGATGCGGTTGAAACAACGTTATACGTTGAAAAATTCAACGTTGCTTATTGGTTGCTTTTCAACGGTTTTTAAATAAACGTTTAATAGACGTTGATAGTCTAATATAGTTCGACGAAATGTTGATATACAGGCAAAAAATGACGTAGTAATTACGTTGACTCTAAACGTGTTTCTTTCATGACATCGTAACGTCTACATAACGTTGTTCTTCGGTCAAATTTCAACTGCAAGTGGTTTCTACGTCAAATTCAACACATTTATTACGTCAAATTATAACGTTTTTAAAACGGTAGGAAAGAACGTTATTATAGCATTGAACAGCGACTTAAATTCAACGATGAGTTTCCTTTACCACTAATAATCAACGTTTTTTCTTCGTTAAAATTCGACGTCTAAGAACGGCTAAAACTCAACTGTATTTAACGTCAGTCGGCAACTTGTATTCAACGATAAATAGTTTTTTTGGTAAAAATCAACGTTTTTTTATTGTTAAAATTTAACGTTTCTAAAAGGTTAAAAGTCAACCAGAATTTAAAATCTAAAAGTAACTTAGTTTCAACATTAGGTGGTTTTCCCGTTAACAATTAACGTTTTTTCTTTGTTAAAATTCAACGTCTAAGCACGGCTAAAACTCAACTGTAGTTAACGTCAATCGGCAACTTGTTTTCAACGATAAATAGTTTTTTTGGTAAAAATCAACGTTTTTTCATTGCTAATATTTAACGTTTCTAAAAGGTTAATAGTCAACCAAAATTTAAAATCTAAAAGTAACTTAGTTTCAACATTAGGTGGTTTTCCGGTTAACAATTAACGTTTTTTCTTTGTTAAAATTCAACGTCTAAGGACGGCTAAAACTCAACTGTATTTAACGTCAGTCGGCAACTTGTTTTCAACGATAAATAGTTTTTTTTGTTAAAGTCAACGTTTTTTTATTGTTAAAATTTAACGTTTCTAAAAGGTTAAAAGTCAACCAGAATTTAAAATCACAAAGTAACTTCGTTTCAACATTAGGTAGTTTTCCCGTTAACAATTAACGTTTTTTCTTTGTTAAAATTCAACGTCTAAGAACGGCTAAAACTCAACTGTATTTAACGTCAGTCGGCAACTTGTTTTCAACGATAAATAGTTTTTTTTGTTAAAGTCAACGTTTTTTTATTGTTAAAATTTAACGTTTCTAAAAGGTTAAAAATCAACCAGAATTTAAAATCACAAAGTAACTTAGTTTCAACATTAGGTGGTTTTCCCGTTGACAATTAACGTTTTCTCTTCGTTAAAATTCAACGTCTAAGGACGGATAAAACTCAACTGTATTTAACGTCAATCGGCAACTTGCTTTCAACGATAAATAGTTTTCTTGGTAAAATCAACGTTTTTTTATTGTTATAATTTAACGTTTCTAAAAGATTAAAAGTCAACCAGAATTTAAAATCACAAAGTAACTTAATTTCAACATTAGGTGGTTTTCCCGTTAACAATTAACGTTTTTTCTTTGTTAAAATTCAACGTCTAAGGACGGCTAAAACTCAACTGTATTTAACGTCAGTCGGCAACTTGTTTTCAACGATAAATAGTTTTTTTGGTAAAAATCAACGTTTTTTTATTGTTAAAATTTAACGTTTCTAAAAGGTTAATAGTCAACCAGAATTTAAAATTATAAAGTAACTTAGTTTCAACATTAGGTGGTTTTCCCGTTGACAATTAACGTTTTCTCTTCGTTAAAATTCAACGTCTAAGGACGGATAAAACTCAACTGTATTTAACGTCAATCGGCAACTTGCTTTCAACGATAAATAGTTTTCTTGGTAAAATCAACGTTTTTTTATTGTTATAATTTAAGGTTTCTAAAAGATTAAAAGTCAACCAGAATTTAAAATCACAAAGTAACTTAGTTTCAACATTAGGTGGTTTTCCGGTTAACAATTAATGTTTTTTCTTTGTTAAAATTCAACGTCTAAGGACGGCTAAAACTCAACTGTATTTAACGTCAGTCGGCAACTTGTTTTCAACGATAAATAGTTTTTTTGGTAAAAATCAACGTTTTTTTATTGTTAAAATTTAACGTTTCTAAAAGGTTAATAGTCAACCAAAATTTAAAATCTAAAAGTAACTTAGTTTCAACATTAGGTGGTTTTCCGGTTAACAATTAACGTTTTTTCTTTGTTAAAATTCAACGTCTAAGGACGGCTAAAACTCAACTGTATTTAACGTCAGTCGGCAACTTGTTTTCAACGATAAATAGTTTTTTTGGTAAAAATCAACGTTTTTTTATTGTTAAAATTTAACGTTTCTAAAAGGTTAATAGTCAACCAGAATTTAAAATCTAAAAGTAACTTAGTTTCAACATTAGGTGGTTTTCCGGTTAACAATTAACGTTTTTTCTTTGTTAAAATTCAACGTCTAAGGACGGCTAAAACTCAACTGTATTTAACGTCAGTCGGCAACTTGTTTTCAACGATAAATAGTTTTTTTGGTAAAAATCAACGTTTTTTTATTGTTAAAATTTAACGTTTCTAAAAGGTTAATAGTCAACCAGAATTTAAAATCACAAAGTAACTTAGTTTCAACATTAGGTGGTTTTCCGGTTAACAATTAATGTTTTTTCTTTGTTAAAATTCAACGTCTAAGGACGGCTAAAACTCAACTGTATTTAACGTCAGTCGGCAACTTGTTTTCAACGATAAATAGTTTTTTTGGTAAAAATCAACGTTTTTTTATTGTTAAAATTTAACGTTTCTAAAAGGTTAATAGTCAACCAGAATTTAAAATCACAAAGTAACTTAGTTTCAACATTAGGTGGTTTTCCCGTTGACAATTAACGTTTTTTCTTTGTTAAAATTCAACGTCTAAGGACGGCTAAAACTCAACTGTATTTAACGTCAGTCGGCAACTTGTTTTCAACGATAAATAGTTTTTTTGGTAAAAATCAACGTTTTTTTATTGTTAAAATTTAACGTTTCTAAAAGGTTAATAGTCAACCAGAATTTAAAATCTAAAAGTAACTTAGTTTCAACATTAGGTGGTTTTCCGGTTAACAATTAACGTTTTTTCTTTGTTAAAATTCAACGTCTAAGGACGGCTAAAACTCAACTGTATTTAACGTCAGTCGGCAACTTGTTTTCAACGATAAATAGTTTTTTTGGTAAAAATCAACGTTTTTTTATTGTTAAAATTTAACGTTTCTAAAAGGTTAATAGTCAACCAGAATTTAAAATCACAAAGTAACTTAGTTTCAACATTAGGTGGTTTTCCGGTTAACAATTAATGTTTTTTCTTTGTTAAAATTCAACGTCTAAGGACGGCTAAAACTCAACTGTATTTAACGTCAGTCGGCAACTTGTTTTCAACGATAAATAGTTTTTTTGGTAAAAATCAACGTTTTTTTATTGTTAAAATTTAACGTTTCTAAAAGGTTAATAGTCAACCAGAATTTAAAATCACAAAGTAACTTAGTTTCAACATTAGGTGGTTTTCCCGTTGACAATTAACGTTTTTTCTTCGTTAAAATTCAACGTCTAAGGACGGCTAAAACTCAACTGTATTTAACGTCAATCGTCAACTTGCTTTCAACGATAAATAGTTTTCTTGGTAAAAATCAACGTTTTTTTATTGTTATAATTTAACGTTTCTAAAAGGTTAAAAGTCAACCAGAATTTAAAATCACAAAGTAACTTCGTTTCAACATTAGGTGGTTTTCCGGTTAACAATTAACGTTTTTTCTTTGTTAAAATTCAACGTCTAAGAACGGCTAAAATTCAACTGTATGTAACGTCAGTCGGCAACTTATTTTCAACGATAAATAGTTTTTTTGGTAAAAATCAACGTTTTGTTATTGTTAAAATTTAATGTTTCTAAAAGGTTAATAGTCAACCAGAATTTAAAATTATAAAGTAACTTAGTTTCAATTATGGCGTTGAAACATTAGTTGCAACGATAAATGGTGATTAACAATAAAAATACTATAAAGAAAATGTTGGGTTCTTTTACTTAATTATTAATTATTATTATTAATTATTAATAATGTTTTATACCTAAGTGATAATATAACCGTGCCGTAAATGTGCGACTACGTATTAGCAAAGGCTCATGCGACGATCGGACTTGTAATGTTCCCGCTTTTGTTAGTTCAAGGTTGTTTAGCACATAGGCGTCGATTTCGTGGGGGTACCTATGGTCATTTTGTTTACATTACATTATGATTACATTATAAATACATAGTTATCAGTTTACTAATTATGTTCCAATCTTCCCAAGTCTCATTACTTACCTATTATAGCAATATTTATTTTTATACGCTTGTGAGAGGGTGATTCAGATTTTTTTGTCAAATATTCCAGTAACGTATTCTACTAAAACTTTTTTATTACAAGAATAAAAAGTAATTTTCCAAAACCAATTGATTTGGCATGTTCATGGAAATTAATTTGAACATTTATTATAATAACTTGACCATTTTATAGTAAGTTCCAACAACAAGGATCTAGAAAACGAGACATTTTTGGATATTAGTTTACATGACGTTTCTTCGTTTCTTCATGTATTTATAGTTAGTAGAAAACGCTACTGAAGTTTCCGACAACAATCTGAAGTACCCTGTATAAACTTTTCTCAATATCCAATCAAACCAGACGGAACCCGATTATTTTACAGACTATTTCAGTAGAGTGTATTACAGTCACAGTATAGTTATTTGCTTCTTACAGCGACAATAAAATTAAGTATTCAGGTGCCAAAACAACTACCTACCTTGGCAAAATCAATAACATGGTTTTTCAACGACAATAGTGGTCTAATCTGTAGTGTTTAAGTTTGCTCCATTTTGGCGATTTCGTTCATGACATTTAATTTAATTAAAAATCACTCGCCGTACGGCTCGTGAATTTTTTAACAAATAATGTCATTCGTGAAATTGTCAAGCAACAAACTTTCATAACTCATGTCATAATCATAACAATCGAACAATTTTGCCAACAAAATTTTATCTCTTGTGGTATTATAATATGAAACTATTATAGACGGAAAAAATGAATCTAATATTTTTTGTAGAAATTTTGATAAGCTTTAATTTTGTAATAGGTACTTTTAGCTTTTAGGCTTAGGCTACGCCAAAGCCGTTTAATCTTAAAAATTTTAAACCCTTTCTTTTACATGCTTTTATATTTATTAAGTAGTTTCAGTTATGTCTATTCATTTTCGTTTCTATTATCTGAAATTTCAGTAGTTACATGGGGGTAGAAGAAATTTTAAATAATTTTATTAATTTTTAGCAATAACTTTATTAAGTTTTAAGTTTACACTTAATAAATTATATTATTTTATTAATTTAATACACTAAATTAATAAATTTATGGTAAATGAAGATGTCTTTGAAAATTTATTATGAAAAAGTAAAAACAAAACATTTTCCTTTTATAAAAATAACAGAGTACGCTAGTGATGTCCACATCCGGCCTCGCATTGCAATGTGGCGCGAAAGGCGGTAAGCCACGCGGTAGTCGGTAGTGAGTGAAACATGCTCTTCAAATTTATTAATAATTAATTTTCATTATTGTGTAAAGTGTTTAGTGTAATATAAAAATTTGGTAAGTACCTATTTCTTGTTAAATAACAGCTTTTGTTTTGTTGGATGGAATGATATAGAGATAGTTTGTTTGATTGTTTGAAAATTAACACGTGCAAAACATTAACCTCCAAAACATTTTTTTGAATAATAGTTACTAATAACGGAATAACTTAGTTGAAATCGTAAAATAATGTTAAATAACTTATGAAATTATTAATAACAAAGAATTTAATTTTTGGTCATGCAGTAAAAAAGTAGCGTCACCACGTGACTTGTTTTGGTAACGTTGATAACACGTTGATAATAACTAAAAACCAACTTTGGCGAATACAATGAAATTTTAATTTACTTTTCTCTTCGACGGTCTTTATGCTTATTTAAATTTCAGAGATTTGGAAATGGGCTAATTCCATGGGCTATTCTTGTTTTAAACTACACCTGTTTCCATTAAATTGTCTGAATACCGAGATAAGCGTACTTGATGACCACTTAGAAGAAGACCTCATTTAGGTACCTCTTCCAACTATTTATCATCCAAAATTGCGCTCCATTTTAAAAAATGGAAGTTGCATCAAATTACAAAGATCATGATAACTACAGGTAACGCTGCTTTTAGAATTTTCTACTTGTAATAGTTTATTATATGATTCCATTTGTTTCCAGACACACGATGCTGCGGAAGCAAAATTAACGGAAATACTATCCAGAAGTGATCGATCTTCATCATCAGATTTTAATTCTTCAAGTTCTACTATGACTTTAGTAAGAAAGGAAATCAAGAATATAGAAAAAATTCGTAGTTCATCTGAGTCAGAAGGGGAGAGTACTCTTGTATATGAAAATGATAGTGGTAAATCTAATTTAACGACATCTCATATCTCAGGCACTGGTGCAATGACGTCTACACCACACCATTCCCCTTTTATACATAGATCCAAATCATGTAAAGTTGATGATGGTAAGATATTTTAAAATTACCTACACATGGATTAATTTTGATAACTTGATTCTGTTTTTAGATTTTAATACCACTATGTAAGGTACCTTAAAAAAAATCAAAAACTGGATCAGGTGTTGTTGCAACAAAGTGAAATTTCAGCAAAAATGAATATAACATTAGAGCAAAATATAACGAAACCGGACATAACGCCTGATTTTCCTATTAAAAATATTGAAATTTTCAAAGAGTTTGATGCTAACTTGGTGCTAGAGGAATCTTTGAAAAAATACATTGTAAGTAAATTTACCTATTTTTACATTATTTTAGAATTTAATGCAAACTATTCCATTTTTATTTCTTTGAAATGCTTTTACGTCGTTGCTTATATGTTTCGCATTTTAATTTGTTTCGTAAATTTTCAGCTTCAACGATTTGCTGCTGTCGGAGGAGCTTCAGTCCAATCTCAAACAAGAAGAATATTGATATTTTTGATGTGCGATGAAGTTGGGACATGTTTTAATTGGAAAGGACGTGATAAATTAGCATTTGAACAAACAAATATTGTGAAAATAATAAATGGTGAGTACTTTAAAGGATTTTTTAAAATGATTTATAATTAGAAAGATGATTTCAAAACTTATATTTTTTTCTATTGTTGTTTTAGATGCTGTTCGAAAATGCTATCCTGCAGTTGAAGGTTCGGATTTAAAAGTAGCTAATGCCGCCAAGGATCCTTACAAAAATAAATCAAAAACTGGATCAGGTGTTATTGCAACAAAGTGAAATTTCTGCAAAAATGAGTATAACATTAGAGCAAAATATAACGAAACCGGACATAACGCCTGATTTTCCTATTAAAAATATTGAAATTTTCAAAGAGTTTGATGCTAACTTGGTGCTAGAGGAATCTTTGAAAAAATACATTATAAGTAAATTTACTTATTTTTACATTATTTTAGAATTTAATGCAAACTATTCCATTTTTATTTCTTTGAAATGCTTTTACGTCGTTGCTTATATGTTTCGCATTTTAATTTGTTTCATAAATTTTCAGCTTCAACGATTTGCTGCTGTCGGAGGAGCTTCAGTCGAATCTCAAACAAGAAGAATATTGAAATTTTTGATGTCCGATGAAGTTGGGACATGTTTTAATTGGAAAGGGCGTGATAAATTAGCATTTGAGCAAACAAATATTGTGAAAATAATAAATGGTGAGTACTTTGAAGGATTTTTTTAAATCGATTTTTAATTAGAAAGATGATTTTGAAACTTATATTTTTTTCAATTGTTGTTTTAGATGCTGTTCGAAAATGGTATCCTGCAGTTGAAGGTTCGGATTTAAAAGTAGCTAATGCCGCCAAGGATTGGTTGCAATATTCAAAAAGCAGAGCATCTAAAGGGAAAAAAGTTGAGTGAGTTGCAAATAAAATAATTGGGTTTAGTTATGGGGGAAAATTCTTAATTTTTCTTAATTTATGTTTTGTCTGTTTTTAATTTTAAATTTGTTTTCAATTTTAAATAGTGATTTTTTGTCAAACAATTACACTAATTCACTGTTTGTAACGTTTTTAATAAATAAGAAAATTGATAATTTACTGTAATCTGTTTCGTAACTTACGTATTTAATTTAATTATTATTTTTTAAAGTTACGTTTTGAATTAATTGCAATTTTATAAAGTTGCATCATTAAAAAGTTCATTATATTAATTAAGTATAATAATATATAGATATACATTGTCTTTTTGTTGAATTTGTAAAATAATTAACATTATTCAATAAATAGAATGCAATATTTTCATATACCTATCTAATTTTATTTTTTTAAAATCTACCTACCTATTACGTTTGACCAATAAACCACTGCTTCAGGTTTAAGTGTGAAGTATAAAAATTGAAGTGAGGGACAATTTTCTTATGGAATATTTTATTGATGGTTTACATGTAGATATTATAGTTGCAAATTTACTTGGTACCTATGCTTTTACAATGTTTATATATTGTAGAATTAAAGGAGTTTATTTAGTGGTTAATTGATTGAATTTCTGCAAAATTAAAACAAAATCAATTGATTTAACACTATTTTATTTCCTGTTAATTATATGATAAAAAATTTAAAAAAATAGAAATCAAGCATATTAGGAACCTTATGTAAACGTGTAAATTGACCATAAATAAACGTTAGATGGATGTATAAATTCAACCGATAATCCACTAATAATTCGACAATATGTAAACGTTTATCGGACGTCGAAATAAACGAAGTTCAACGTATTATTATCGTTCCAATTAACGTTATTCGAACGTTAAATTCGACGGTAATTCTACTAGTAGTTCGACCATAATTAAACGTTCACTCAACGTTGTAATAAACAAATTTTCAACGTGATATCATCTTTCTAATCAACGTTTTTTACACGTTAAATTAGTTGAAAAAAAAACTAGTAATTTCACCGCAATTAAACGTTTACAATTAGTTGAAATTAAAACACTTTCAACGTAATATCAACGTTAAAATCAACCATATTAAAACGTTAATGGCAACGAAAATTGTCGACAATTAATAACGTTTATAAGACCTTGAAATAAACGTGTTTTCCACGTCATATTATCGTTTAAATCAACTGTGTAATCTGTTGATAAATAACGTTTCTACAACTAACCCAAAAACGTCTTTATAACGTTCAATACTAATGTTCCCAAAACGTTACAAAATGGTTTACTTTTTACCAAAAATCAACCTGGATAAACAGGAACTAGGTGAAAATAACGTTTTTGCAACGGACCTTTACTCAGTTATAATAACGTTGAAAGTAACGTTAACAAAACGTTGATTTTTCCTAGATATCAACTATATCTAGATATATCTATATCAAAAATTGGTGAAAAAGTAACGTTATTTCAACCGTTATTTTAGACGGTTTTATAACGAAAGGTAGCTCGTTGGTCGACTCCAAACGTTGAAAAAACTACTTTTTATTGTATAAAAAAACGTTGAAAGCTGGGACATAAATCCGGTGAATCAACGGACTATTTCTTAAAGGAACAACGTGTATCAAACCGTCGGTTACCGTTGCCTAACAACGTTAATTCAACGTAGTTGTGTTTACTGGGCATATATTAGACTGAAAAGAGCATAAACTGCTAAGAACCCACGCCTTGAACGAATTTTGATGAAATTTTTTTTATTGATTTCTAAATACCCTAAAGATCAAAGTTTATATTGTTAAAAAGTGTGCATTTGCCTCATCATCTTTTTAAACCACTTCTTGTGAACTCAATTTTCAAAATCATGAAAAAAGAATTTTTTTATAATTTTGACATATAAAATGACACTTTTTAGAATTGATTGACGTTATGAAACGTCTTACTTTGTGTAACTAGTTGCACAAAGTAAAATATTATGCAACTGGGGACGAAAAATGGATTTCACAATTAGTGGAAATGCAATTTTGTGTAACGCGTGAGATTTTTGCGGAACGAACGCAGTGAGCTTATTTATTTACAAAATGTCAAACCGACATGAAATGATAGCAGTCAAGAGACTTGATTTATGTTTTCACAATTTTTATCAATAATATTCTATATTTACTATTACTTTATTCAAAATTAGAAAATATCTTGTATGTAATACGTTAAGAAATGCAATTTTGTGTAACTTGTGAGCTTTTGCGGAACTCACTGCGTTCGTTCCGCAAAAATCTCACGCGTTACACAAAATTAGGCATTTCATAACTGATTACATAAATATCATTTTATTTCAAAATTTTGGGTGCAAATGCTTACGCGTTTGATAATTAGTAACTAAGCAACAAGTTTACGGAAAAAAAATTTTTAAAAACGCATGATGAAATTCTTATTAACATTTACTTAATAGTAACTAATGAAGCACTTCTAGGCATCTCAGAAACTTCAAATTTGGCACCAATGTATATGATGTCCTCAAAATTAATAAAAAAAAGTCTTCAAGTTCTGAAAACCCTCTGGGGCCGATTGAAAGGGGGGGGGGCAACACCCCCATTTTTTTTTAGAAAAAATTAGACTTATCTAGAGATCTTTAGAGTGTGTTCTACAACGATACCAAATTACAAGTTCCTAGGATGCTTCAAAGTGCTTGTAACTCGAAGTAACGTCATCTTACGAATTTGCTGAAAAATAATAACACTGAGAAGAACCAACTCCTTGATCGAATTTTGATCAAATCTTTTATATTAAATTCTAAATACTCTAATGATCAAAGTTTATACTGTAAAAAAGTGTGCATTTGCCTCATCATCTTTTTAACCAATTCTTGTGATTTTGTTGCTTTGAGTCACAAGCACTTTTAAGCATCCTAAGAACTTGAAATTTGGTGTCATTGTACATTACCCTCTAGAGATCCCTAAAAAGGTCTGATTTCCTCTAAAAAGTACTGGGGCATCCCCCCCTCCCCCTTCAATCGACTCCCAGAGGGTTTTCAGGACCTGAAGACTTTTTTTATTAATCTTGAGGACATTATATACATCGGTGCCAAATTTGAAGTTTCTGAGATGCCTAGAAGTGCTTCACTAGCTCTTGTTTATTAAATGTTAATAAGAATTTCATCATGCATTTTTGAAATATTTTTTCCGTAAAATTGTTTCTTACTTACTAATTATCAAACCCGTATGCATTTGCACCCAAAATTTTTAAATAAAAATTATTTTTCAGCTAATTTTTATGATTTTCAAAATTGAATTCACAAGAAGTGGTTTAAAAAGATGATGAGGCAAATGCACACTTTTTAACAATATAAACTTTGATCTTTAGGGTATTTAGAACTCAATAAAAAAAATTTCATCAAAATTCGTTCAAGGCGTGGGTTCTTAGCAGTAAAACCCTCGTTTACTACACTATAACCCGTATTCAGGATTTTGCTAAAAAAAATTATTTTCGTAAATATTCACATATGAATTTTCGATAATTTGCTGGATTTTCTCCAATCTTCACATACTTGAAATTTATTATCTCCAGTTGTGCTGATCGGATCAATGTCGTTTTTTTTATTTTACACTTTAATACGTTAGCTTTCGAAATGTATTAAAAAAATTTTTTTTTATTGTGTAACAATGAAAAATAATAACAATTTCATTGTTTAAATAGTTTTAACACGTTCGCCCCCCAACTTGAATCAATTGGAAAAAATATCATTTTGTTCCTTATTCTCTTATCTACAAAATTCATTTTTTTTTAAATGGGGTCTCTATTAGATCGGAAGTTATTAAATATTTCCGAGCGCAAGTCACAGATCTCAGACACAACAATATTGCTCGATTACAAGTTCTTGCGTTCGAAAATATTTAATAACTTCCGATCTAATAGAGACCCCACTTTTTTGTAAAATGACTTTTATAGATAAGAGAATAAGGAACAAAATTATAATTTTTTAAATTAATTCAAGTTGGGGGGCGTGCATGTTACAACTATTTAAACAATTAAATTGTTATTATTTTTCATTTGTTCACAATAAAATAAAAATTTTTACAACTGGAAATAATAAATTTCAAGTATGAGAAGATTGGAGAAAATCCAGCAAATTATCGAAAATTCATATGTGAATATTTTCGAAAAAAAATGTTTTTCTTCAAACGTCAAAAAAAGTCGACTTTGTGTCACTCAATATGTCAGGGTGAAGTTTAACTTTCCCGCCGAGGCAAGAAAAATTGTCAGCAAAGTATTTTTCTCTGTCTAGACAGACAAAGTAAAATCTACAGCCAACATAATTTTTATTTTTTAACGTAAAAAATGTTTTCTAAGCATTTGTAATGTAAAAAATTTAATGTTTTTTAAATTTTCCTTTATAATTAGTTCGTTGTGTTTACTAATTAGCTCTTTTTACAAATTTGAGTTAATTTTAAAAAATATTTGACAATTATTGAACTACAAGTACTTGACAAGAGATGGTGCTCTTTCAAAAATCAAAATTTTCAGTTTTTCGCTTTACGTTTGAAGAAAAAATTTAATGTTTTATACGGAGTCAAAGTAGTTTTGTGTGACTCGCCTGTATTGTCACACAAAACGTCACTTTGTCTCCTTATAAAACAAATAACTATTTTCAGCAAAATCCTAATATACGGGTAATTTTATGAATAGAGGCTGTAAAAATATTTAAATTGTTAATTAAAAGAAAAGTTTAAATTGGTGTGTGGTTTGTAAAAGAATGACCCATTGACCCATAGGTATCTTAGCTGATCTGCGAGCACATGCTTATTAAATATTAATAAATATTTAACCATTTTCTCTCAGAAGTCACAGAAATTGTGAAAGCGAAGTAATTACTAATTAATACGATAATCCATCGATTTAGGGTTGCTTAAAACTGTTCGAGCGTTTAGTAAATGAAATCGCAGCTTATACAGTGCCAAACAAAAACCTCAAACTATTTGTAGCTTTGTATGGCCATTCGACGTAAATCACCTTATCTAAATTTGCTTCCTAAGAAAGCTAAAACCTTCTAAAACTGGCGAACCTAACCGAATCTGCCTCTCTTATCATTTCCAAGACCCCGAATTTATATTGGACGCTGTGTATAATAGTGTCCATCTGTCTTTACATTATAAAGCAGAACCGAGTGACCGAGGCCAGGATGGCACTTTAAAAAAATGTTTTGCTTTATTGATAACTAAAATCTAGTTCTTTTGCAAAAAATAATAGCTACAGGGTCTTCGGAAATACACTCAACCCACATGACTAATTTGTTAGACAATCACCAACAAAACGTAATGAAATATTGTGGTTGCCTAGCCAATTGGTCGCGTCGGTTGCGTGTATTTCCGAAGGCACTGTATATTTATGTGCCAAGTTGCAAAATAATAGTGCTTTTTGCACTAGTCGAGCACTTGGGCCACAACACATCAACTTTTAAATGATGAGGAGGGCGGGAACCCACCTGTGAGTGATGGCAAAGTCAAATCTTGATCTTAATGAAAAAAATAGTTACTTTGCCAGAACCAAACTACTGTTCATGTGTTCATGAGTTGTAGCTTGGTGTAAAGACCTTAACTTCAGCCTTGCTGTCAAACTGTCAAAGCAATTGTATAGAGAGTAGCAAATATTTTTTGTCGGTTATTTTTATAAGAAAGAAAAATGACAAAGTGGCTGTCTAAATACACTGTAGTATTTCTTTCTTTTTTCCATCTCTAACAATTTTCTTGAAGAATCCTAAGCTCTAATGCCAATATCTGATGTCCCAACCGGATATTCTTGTTCGATGGAACTCAAATAGCTTATCTTCTAGACGTGTCTAAATAATATCACTTCGATTACAGTCTTTAAGTGTCTATGACAAGATTTTAATACAAGAGATGCTCAAAAATGTTACACCCTGTAGAGTGTAGACGCACACGCTAAAAACTATTTATAGCTTACGTACACTCGATTGATTTTAGAATAAGAACAAACATTTGATAAGAAATTGCATATAAAGCAATTCGCCTTCCTACAAACCTATTTCAGCAAAATGCACTTCTTTTACTATTTAACCATTACAATATTTACATTTGTGCTTAGAGCAGTGGTAACTAATGGTGAAGTTGTTGAATACGGTGATGGCGTATTCAATACCAAAATATATTCTTATAGGAGAGCACTCGTTAACTTTTATGTGGACTGGCAAGTTTTAAATTTAATTATTTTATAGAGAAATAAATTTCTTTTAGGTGTGCGTATTGTAGATTACTCAATCCAGAGTTTAAAAAAGCGGAAGAAATTATTACACAAAAGAACTTGGGCATAAAATTTATAACAGTTAATTGTGAGAAAGGTGGTTCAAAAACTTGTAGTCACTATCGAGTTGGAGGATATCCAAAAGTTACATATTTTGTCAACGGTAATGTGAAAGAAGATTATAAAAAAGATCGTGATGCTGATGGTTAGTTACATTGAAATTAATAAGTACATGAGTAGATAGATTGATGATTACGAGTAATTTTATTTTCTTCCAGCTATTGTAAGATATCTATTTCACAAAATGAGTAAATCTTCGCAAGATATTAGATGGCGAGCTGTGCCAAAATCTTGTCGCGGAAAGTAGAAAATTATATTAATTGCTTTACTGTAATTAAATAATAGGATTTCAAATTTTAAATCAACCAATAAAACGATAAAATCAAAGGGTAAAATTTTATTTCCGTTAAAAGAAATTAAAAGTTTCCACCAACATACAAAATCAGCAAAATATTAAACAAAATTTCAAATTTACGTCATTCGTAAAAGCCCCTCTTCTATTTTTAAGGTTTTTAAAAATTATACTTTTTGATTTTATGATGACGATCTCGTCAAGCAATCAAATAGGGCTAATATTTTCAGGTGCAATAAATTGTCATTGCTGCTATTAAAGTGAAATAAATATATCTGACTATCTCAATTTTTCATTTATAACAAAATTCCCACTCGAAAACTAATATGATTAGAACATTTTACGAAAATCGACAGATACAAATTTGCATCCATAAATTAATGATCGCAACTGTTTTAAGAAGCTGGAGTCGGAAGAGACACTCAATAAAAAATTTATCATTTTTGATTTATTTTGATATATCAATTAAAATATTTTTACTAGTTTGGATAGATAATTTTATTGTCTATAATTTTTATAAGAGGTAAAATTGCTCTCAGATCACCCTTAAACTCGGAAATAGTATTTAACTTAACATTACTAGCCAGGTAAAACGGTTTTTACTGGGGAATGGAGGATATAACTGAGGAGCCGCAGGCGAGTCTGTTACCTCCTTGAGCCAGTAAAACCCGTTACCTTGCGTGTATTGTTTAATATTTTATTTGTTTCTCATTTGTAAAAAGGTTAGATAAATTCCAAAAAAATCTCAATAATTTGTCGCAAATGTCGTAAGCTATGGAAGCGTTGCCATGAACATGTCTGTTTATTTTTCTTTACATTTGTTTTGGCGAAAGCGAAAATGAATGTACCAAAAGAAATTATTGAGGCAGCCAGCAGTGTAGCTTCAAGTTTATTACCTGCAAAATCAGCTTCCAGGTACGAGCGAGAATACGACGACTTCAAAAAGTGGCAAAACAAAAATAGTGTGATTGGGGTAACTGAAGATGTTTTGTTGGTCTACTTGAATCAACTATCAGCTAGATTCAGCCCTAATACTTTATGGGCAAAATGGTCTATGCTGAAAAGCTGCTTGGAAATGAAAGAAAATGCCCCTGTTCGCAGGTTTGTTTTCCTTAAAAAATTTATTGAAAAATATGACGTTTAGTTGTCATTTGCAGATTTCAAAAGGTAATAGCGTTTCTGAAACGAAAAAATGAGCGTTATACGCCAAAAAAGGCCAAGGTATTAAGTAAAGAAGAGGTTGAACAATTTCTTTTACATGCTCCTGATGACCAGTGGTTGCTGGCGAAAATTGTAACAATATTTGGGATTTTTGGATGTTGTCGATGTGACAAAATTCTCTCCTTAAACATGAATGATGTAGAAGATATGGGAAAATACGTTATTGTGACATTGCGGCAAACAAAAAATTTAACAACAAGAAGATTCACCATAACCGATGATGGCTGCAGCTTCAAGCCCTGCATGTTATACAGAAAATATGTAAATCTTCGGCCTCCTGGAACAGAAAGCCTAAGATTTTTTTTGACATACCGACATGGAAAGTGCATTTCCCTTAATGCTGGCCAGCACACTATTGGTGGTGTCCCAAAGCAAATAGCGAAATATTTAGGTTTAAAAGACCCAGAGTTATACACCGGCCACTCTTTTCGCAGAACTGGAGCCACTATGGTTGCGGATTCGGGTGGAGATATTTTAGCACTAAAGCGTGCAGGAGGGTGGAAGAGCACCGAAATTGCGATGAGTTATGTCGATGAATCGGTCAACAAAAAAATCGAAATGTCTAGCAAATTATTTGGTAGTAAGGAGAGTACAAATGTTCTGCAGTCCTCGAGTTCAGCAGTTTCTGAGTCAACAGATGGTTCATCATCATCAGTATCAACTCTTTCATCATCAAAAATCTGTGTTACTGGAAATAACAATTGTACCATGATTTTCAACATATATGACGATAAAACAAAATTTTCTAATGTAAATAATTCTACTAACTTGTAAAAATTTTGCAAGTTAACTGTCACTTTTACAAGTTAGTGACTTGATAAAATAAACTTTCTTGATTAATATTGTGTTTTTGGAAACTGACGTTTACAAATGAGAAACAAATAAAATTTCTAACTCGGTTGATTTACGTTTGGTAATTGTGGTAGTGACATTGAATTTTAAAATTTTATCTGGAAGAGACAGAAAACTATTTTCCAAAGTGTTGTATGCTTTAAGAATATAGTATATTATCCAACGAGCGGGTAATGAAGCTCATTACTCACAAGAATGAATTTGCGATACGAGCCGTATGGCGAGTGTCGTAATCATTAGAGTGAGTAATGAACATTACCCGCGAGTAGGATACTATACTTTATCCACAACTGCAAATATTATGAACCAAATATACATTGAATACGCGAGTATTTTTTATTTAGTTTTGGTGTCGGGAAGCTACTAATTGACGTTCCCTTACGAGTTTTGTTTCTCGCCTTATTTATTCTTCCGAGCCCTAATTATCTGATACGTTTCATTTCATCTTAAAGTTCTACACGCCTGTCTGGTTCATTATCTAGAAAAGGTAATACTGTAGAAATGGTCATAACTTATAACTCATAAGCAAGTGTTTGCAGTTATAGAAACATCAACAAAAATTTTTTTCTAATTTTCATCTATATAAATATAAAAAAAACATATCAGAGAAAGAACTCAGGCATTTGCAGACGTACTTTCAGTCGGTCTGGCAAAATTTGCCTTCGTGCGTCAAAATGCTATTTTGTGACACATGTATTTTAATATACTATTCGTCTCCTGTAAAGTTATACCAAAGACCATATACAAGAGACTACCGAAACCTATATTAAAAAATGTGAAAGGTTTTTAAAGGTCAAAATGGCTTAAAATCCCTCGAAGGGTAAACTTGTTTTACCCCTTTCTTTGTTGCTCCCGCCTTGACATGCTATCTTATTCACTCGAAAATGCCCCGGTGACTAGCGACATCTTCTGTAGCAGGGATTTTTGATCACATTCGGCCCATAAGCTTTGCCAGTCTTACACTGTATAGTCTTTGGTTATACAAACGTTTCGACAATAAGCAACTAAAAGTCGGTCTGTTGTAATAGTTTTAGAAATAGTCACAAACGAACCCTAAATTATATGAATTTCTATAAGAAAATAAATATCAAATGTAGAATTGCCAAAGTTGATATTCTCAAATTCAAGCCAACCGCCAAAAAGTGCATCGACAATCAAAACTTGTAAGGGTTGTCATTTAAGGTGGAAAGTCCCGCTTTAGTAGAAAATTCTTCAATGATAAACGAAGCATACGAAAACAAAACATTTGAAACGTCTTTGTAGGGTAGATGTCCCTGTGCCTGCCTTTCTCGCTAATAACTAAGCTGACCTTGATTGGTAGGCAATTGTATACCGAAATATGCCTAAATACGGGCTAGCTAAACTGAAATTCTAAGAATTTTTCGGCCCACCCTAGTGTTCTGTTGAAGCTGTAAGTAGAAGTGCGGTGTAATAGATAAGGAAGTCTGAAGGCTGGTGTGAACATAGAGTGTCGTGTGAGCGTGAAATAGAGTAAATCGTTCTTCGTCCACCCGAATGGGCCCTACCTGAACCATCAGTGGTGCCTCTTTGTGGTCGCTGTTCGCTGGTGGCTCTAAGAGCAGCCATTTTCCGCATTTTCCTCCCCGTGTCCCGTAAGGATCCATCCCAGTGGTAGCTGTTCCGCAGTAGCCCCGGGACTACTGTGGGGCTTAGGCCTCCGCTCAACCCCCCGTCATTTACTTTTGTAGCTCACAAAGAAGAAGATGATTTCCGTTATTCTCAAGGAAGAAGATGGTTTTCGTTATTCCTAAGGAAGAAGTTTGTTTCCATTATCCCTAGGAAAAGGATTTTTGTGATTTTTCAGTGGTATTCCTTGTGTATACTATATTTTTGTTATGCATTTACCTACGGTAAAAAGCTTATTTGTAATATTTACTTTAATTGTCTTCGTTCGTTCAAAAGGGAAGAAAGAAATACCCAGCGGGAGGAGTCCTTGTGTATATATTTTGTTATTTATTTACCTAAAGTCGATTTTATTGTGGAGCTCAGACCTACACCCTCATACCCATGAGCTAAGCCTATAAAACATTTTATGTTTTGGACAAAGTATTAACAAGAGAGATTCTAAAAAATGTTAGACCTTGTAAACAGTGCTAAAGCGTACGTACATTCGATTAATTTTACAATAAGAACAAATACTTGATAAGAAATTGTATATAAAGCAATTCACCTTCCTATTTACCCATTTAAGCAAAATGCACTTTTTTTACTATTTAACCATGACAATATTTACATTTGTGTTTAGAGCAGTGGTAACTTATGGTAAAGTTGTTGAATACCCCGATGGTGTATTCAATACCAAAATACATTCTCATAAGAGAGCACTCGTTACTTTTTATGTGAACTGGTAAGTTAAAAATTGAATTATTTTCTAGAGAAATAAATTTGTTTTAGGTGTCCGTATTCTAGAAAACTCTTACCAGAGTTTACAAAAGCGGAAGAAATTGTTACAAAAAACTACTTGGACATAACATTTTTAACAGTTAATTGTGGGAAAGGTGGTTCAAAAACTTGTAGTCACTATGGAGTTGCAGGATATCCAAGCGTTACATATTTTGTCAATGGTAATGTGACAGAAAATTATCGGAAAGGTCGTGATGCTGAAGGTTAGTTACGTTGAAATTAATAAGTACATAAGTAGATAGATTGATGATTAGGAGTAATTTTATTTTTTTCTAGCTATTGTAAAATATCTATTCCACAAAATGAATAAAATTTCGGAAGATATTAGCGTGCTAGATGTGCCAAAATCGTGTCCCGGAAAGTAGAAAATTATATCAATTTCTTTACTGTAATTGCATAATAAGGTTTCAAATTGTCAATCAACCAATAAAACGATAAAATCAAACACTAAAATTTTATTTATTTTAAAAGAAATTAAAAATTTCCGCCAAAATACAAAACCAGCAAAATATTGATCAAAATTTCAAATTTACATCATTCGTAAGAGCTCTTCTTCTATTTTAAGGCTTTTAAAAATTAAATTTTTAGATTTTATGATGACGATCTAGTGAAGCAATCAAATAGAATTAATGTTTTCAGGTGCAATTATCAACTGTAATAACCCTAGGGCACTTATAACAACCGAAATAATTTTGTCATATCTTGAAAGTACATTTTTAAAAACTTTTAAACATTTTTTTGGTGTTTTTCCAAAAAATGTACTTGAAAGATAGACAAAATTATGAGGATTTGTCAATGCCCGAGGGTTATTCAACGAGATAATTTTTTTTTAATTTAAATTTAACGTCAAAAGTGACAATTCGTTGAATTTTATACGATATCGCGTCGGTAGAGCAATTGAAAATTACCCTAGGGTGATTGTCAGTTGAAGTTTTATGTGATTGGATAAAAATGAACATGTGACTGAAAATTGTAAAATATGATTGGCTGTGTATATGAAAAAAAAATTATCAACTGTAGTAACTAATAACCCTAGGGCATTGATAACAACCGAAATAATTTTCTATCTTGAACTAGTAGTTTACTCTTATCATCATTTAACATTTCCTTATTTTTTAGACACCCTGTATATTATATCGACATTTTCATATAAAAATGAAAAATAAAGAAGTTTACAAGTATAGTTAGGTCCATCTGGGGACACACTGTATAATCGCATAAAAAGCGTTTATGTAGTAGCTGAGTGATAATCGTAAAGATATGAGTACGAAGCGTACGGAGTAACATGTACGTTCCCACTTCGTAGTTAAATCGAACAAGCGAGTTCTGATTGGTGCTAAGAACTTGGTGGTGGAGAATTAATAAATATTCGACGTGCATCGATATCAAGAGAGTCGTGACCAACCGTGTACGTCAACTGTACTGGTTTTATTATTGTGTCAGTGTGATCGTCTTGTGCAGCGGGTAGTTGATGGTCTGGCGTCCCTGCACCAGCGGCTGAGATAAGCTGCAGCTGTAGGGTTTATCCTCTCGTGTTGATTAGACCTTCTCTTTTTGAGGAGTGGTTTGGGATTTTCACCCAAAACATAACGAAAAAAAAAGTCACGAGTTCCGACACGTGGGGTGTGACAAACCCAACTCGGTTTTGAGACAGTACTACTGCCACAATCTCAATTTTTTGACTGAGGCGTTTGCTTTAATATGTAGAATAATATGTTTTTAAAAGCTATTGAGACCCTGTAGTCGATTGAAGCGATATTTGAATGTTTGCTATGCAGTTTTCGAGCGCTGGGGTTTGTCACACCCCACGTGTCGGATGCCGGGTTAAGGCCCGTCCACACACACAGGCTTACCTTTGTGTGGCTGAACGCTATCCAAACGCTCCAGTTAGAGCGCCTAAACGGTGTCCATAGGTCAGACCAGAAGGTAACCCTGTGTGTGTGGACCGGTCATTAGAAATGTGTCACTTAGAAATATTTGATACGGTAGTATTATAATGATTATATACTCTTATAAACGAAATAAGGTGTAGAAGTCAGTTGTCTGTTAAAATGATTGGAAAATAATCTAATTGGCTGTGGGTTGAAAAAAATATGAATATTTATCGAGAAACGTCAATTTATTTTGAGTGGTAAAAAGTTTTTTAACAAGCATAGGCGATGATATTCGTTGAAATTCCTAACTTCCAGATCCACTCTCTACTTTCGTATTGTCAATGGGTCTACTACCCTATTTGTAACATTATTGAACGGTTTATTTTCCTAAAATTACAGTGGTATGTCAAATTTTCAAATCGGACACCCTTAGAACATTTGAGTTGATAAATTACAGCAATTTGTAATAGCCGAAGCTTTACTTTGTAATAATTGGACAACTTGAATTTATTGTAATAAATAAAATTTGTTACCACATTGCGGTTTCTTCGCTTTAAAACTTAAATGATAAAAGATTTATACAACATGAAATGCACTCGAATGCATGACTGAAAGTGCATTTAACACTAAGCTTTCATTAATTATTTTTGTGCAAAGTTTTATCTTTCACGGTATGCTTATAAACAATATAGGTATACCTATCTACGATACACCCACATAATAGTCTGCATTGTTAATTATAAATGCTGCAATGTTTCAAATCCTCGTACTCTTATAATTAAAAACTTAAAAGTTTCATGTAGCAACATTGTAACACCGAAAACCGGGTCTTGCATTGAATCTCCCTTGAGCGTCGCTCAGTTGGAGACGAGGTTCGTAGTCAGAAATAAAACACACTTAAGATGGAAAGCGAAAAAAAGTATTTATGAAATAAAAAAAATAATGCTACGTACCTCAAAGGTACACGTACAAAATAAGAAACCTTTCTTAAGGGAAAAAATATAAATAGAGCCATTGTTCTTCCAGACCACCAGACCTGTTCTCAAGACCTAGCCAGACCTTCAGGAGAGACCACCTGACCTGGAAGACACGAGAGGGACGAGCATATTCCCAGACAACCAGACCTGTTCTCAAGGCCTAATCAGACCTTTAAGAACAGACCACTAGACCTGGAAGACAGGACACACGGGTTTGCTGAAGGCAAGGGAAAAATAAATTAAAATCAAATTTAAATAATTAATTTAACACGGGGTAACAAATAAAAATGAACAGGGATTTTAACTAAAATTAATTAATTAAAATAATTTGTAATGGTAAGGTTGATTGCACCTACTTAGTAATTAATAAATACTAATACATATAAATGCAATATCAGCGTAGTGGGTTCAACCAACCAACCAACGGCTGATTAAGGATTATTATAAAGTAAGTGAGTTATAAGAGAGGTAATGAGAGGTTAATTACAAGAGTCGATTTTAATAATGATTTGGTAAATAAAGTATAATTTGTAATTTGAGTTTGATTAATAAGCGGCGTCCATCACAAATTAATTAAACACGGAGCAAAATTACACAGGTAGTAAATTGACACGGAACACGCTCCCTCTCACCACGATGGCGAAACGAGGAGTCCCTTATCAAAATGGGGTGGGAGCTTTCATTGGAAATCCGAAGACCAACTCAGATCCACTCGACAACCAATAAGAACGCTGTAACATGAATTGTACTCAAGAAGGATTGTCACTTAATACGTTATAAATTTTGCTAGTTAAAGTAATAACTTTTTAATTGAAGGGCGAGTGATGGTAAAACTTAGCTCATTGGAACCGCACAAAAATATTGCGCAGACGCGGACTTTACAAAATTTAACATTTTAAATAAAAATTTCAACCTTAAAGTAATCATACAGAGGTAAAAGGAAAAAACACTAATCAGCTCCAACAACAAATCTTACCACTCCACGTGGTTCTAAATGAATTTAAAACTTTTCAATCCTGTAATTAAAAACCATAAAATAAGGAAATACTTAAAAGATAAGAGTTAAATAATTTTTATAGGGTTAAGAATGATGTAAGAGTTAAATTAAAAATTAAACGGAAGCGTTAGCTTTTCTTGTTGCCGAGTTACAGGCAAATGCGCTGTTATCACTGATAACGCTGATAGTGAAAATACAAAAATTAAAATTGAGTAATTTAGGTAATGATAGTGCTTGAAGAGCTGACTACGGGAATGTAAAAATTATCTCCATTTTGATCTCAGGACTCCTGAGATCAAAAGTCAGGAGCCGCGCTAAAATGATAAGTAGCTGCTTTAAAGGATACCAAATTTCCAGGATGTTGTAATATTATGCCACTATTTTTGTCCAGCTTCCGGATAAAATTCGGCATCGTTACAACATTAACAATAAAAAATAAATTAGTAAAATTTAAAATGAATACTTTTTCTACAACCGTTAAATACAGCTGTACTGTCTATTAAACCTAACCTAACCTCACTTACTCTAGCCTAACCTATCTTTGTAACAAAATGTATTTTTTTAAATTTTTAATTATTATTTATATCCTGAAAATTATTGATATTTATAGGGGGTCGAGAAAGCGTAGGGGTCAAATTACAGCTGCTGTTGTCGACGGGACCAAATGAAGCCAGTCTGACCCCGATGAGTAGAAAAGGTTCACTTCTTTTACAGTTGAAAGTACAAGTCGACAAAAGAGTAGTTATATTCCAAAGTTTGGCTGCGTCATACACGCACGGGCCTGCACAGGTAATCCCAGGTCAAACCGGAGCGCCTGGACATCGTTTATGGACGTTCGCCTGCGCGAACTTGGACTTGGCCTGTGCAGGCATACCTTTGACCTACCCAGCTCAACTCTAAGGGTTGATTTAAAATTTGGCAGCACATGCCTGGCCAGAGTAAAAACTTGTACGTGTGGACGCAAAGTAAGAGTTCCGGCTTGCCTGCGCATGTTTGGCCTGGAAGGTAATCCTGGGTGTGTGGCGCAGTCTTTATTGAGGACGTTCATTCAGAACAAAATATAAATAAATTTTAAAAGCCACATAATCCCATTATCCACTCGCTCATTAAATTGATTATTAATAGCATGAATACATTCCGCCTCTCCATAAACAGTTCTTCATTACATTTTAAGCAATAACTATTATTTGCTTTCAAATTTACTACCCTTCTATTAAGTAAATTATTATATTGTAGTACGACTGGCACGATTAATGTAAATTAGAAATTGAAATGTATCGTTTTGAGTTATATTTATAAGAAAAGAAAATTGGTTTTCGTAACGATTTCCTAACCCTAACAAATGTCTTAATATATCTCCGCTTATAAGATTTTGTCTCATATATTTTTCAGTTTTTTTTCTTTAATTTTAAAAATACTATTAACCTGTATTAAGTTTCAAAAATAATTTATATTTCTAAAACAAAAGTTTTATAGCCTATTCAACAGGTAGGTCGTGGGTAGGTGTATTCCAAGAACTCGTACAACAAGAGTGTAATTGCAATTAAAATTTAATTAGTTCTCATACTTTTTTAATCAAATGAATTCATAATAAAAAAATATTCGGATATAGGTTTTTACCTCAAAAATACAATAATTGTTTAAAAACAATGTTCTATTAATAAACCCCAATGTCAAATTTTTGTTGATATTGGAAAAACGAAATTTTATTTGTTTCTCGCAAAAATTTCTTGTCATAGTGGATATAAAAGGTAAATGTTATTGTAATAATGTAAAGAATCATCATTATATTAAAGTTATTTATTATACTAACTTATTGGGAAAAGTTTGCCTAACTGAATAATGGAGAATGGAGAATGGGTTGAAGTAGATAGAATTTTTTTAGATAAAAAATATCGTTATACCTAAGAAACGCATTCTTTTGTTTATAGAGCGGTGAGCTACCACAATAGAGTGCTTGCCATATGTAAGCGACCTGCGCAGAAAGCAAAATTGTGTGCTACCTCATCATAACCAAGATTACATTATAAGTACGTGAAAACCATTGTGAAAGCGCTTAGATGGCAAGCCCTTTACCTCGCTTTCGTTCAAAGTCGAAAGAGAACGGTGGAGTCTGAATCTCAAAAAAATAATACACCCCTATCCAAAGATTAATAAATACTCCACTACAATAAGGTAGATCCTCAAACTGAAAGTGGAATTCCAGCCACCCTGTATAAAGTTTATTTTATTAATTTATTATAAACTTGTAATTTAGTAATAAATTGAACATAACACCCACTAATATAAAAAACAGTAGGTTTTGTGTAATGAATTGCCATTAAAATTGATAAATGAGTAGGTATTAAAATTTTTTTATTTAATAGAACACTTAAACTACAGCTTCAGTATCAAATAGTAGATGCTTGGGGTGTGATTTTCATTTTAAAAAATTATCTGACGGATGTCAAGTAAAAAATTAACAGTCCTGTTAAGTCCTTATGCAGAGTGAAAGTAAAGAGAAAAAAAGATAATTGAACTGGAACTGAGTTTGAAAAGTAACCACTTTTTGGTTTTTAACCCCAAAAAAGCTCAGATGAATTATATCGTATGTAACTTTATTTAATTTTTTTCTGATGAGAACAATACATATTCGATAAGAAAATATATGTACGTATATAAAGCAATATTGGCATTTTCTTAAACAGTTTCAAAATGTATTTAGTACTTTATTATTTTCCAATAATATTCGGACTTAGTGCGGCAGTAACTCGAACTTTCAATGAAGTTGTTGAATACAGCGATAATATATTCGATTCCAAAATGATTCACCACAAGAGGGCAATCGTTATGTTTTATGCCGACTGGTAAGTTTGATGCTTATCAAAGTACTTTGTAAAATTAATTTACTTTAGGTGCGAAGTATGTAAAGATTTTAAACCATATTTTGCTAGAGCAAATTTAGTAGCTAAACAAAAAAATATGGATGTAAAATTCATAAAAGTGAATTGTGAACATAATGGTAAAATAACTTGTGTTAAATACGACGTACCACATTATCCATTCCTAAAGTATTTTGTCAAGGGTGTTGCGAAAGGAGCTGTTGATAATCTATCCTATACTTCTGATGATGTCAAGGGTCAGTTGTATTGAAATTTTGTGTTAATAATAACAAACAGTTTTATATTCTTTCAGAAATTTTACAATTTTTAAAAGAGCACGATGAGAAGCGTTATGCATATCAGTATGGAGCTCGTATCTACAAGGACTCTCTATAATTATATTTATATTATTTAAGAAGTATTAATTCAATTCGGGTTCTTGAGAGAGCAGATTAAATCTTGAATTGGTCAATATTATGCAGATATAAATAGATATGACTAATAAAGTGGTATACCTTTGAAAAGAAAATAGTGTTCAGTTCACGAATCTTTTTGACACGTGACCAGCTTAATGTGCATGAATTAATATGAAAATGACTTATTAATTGAGTTTAATTATTTACTGTAATTGATTCACTTATTTAATTAATAATTTATTTTAATAGTCACGTGTCAGAAAACATTCGTTAACTGAAGTATAGTATGATTTTAAATCTTAAATGCCTCTCCCTAAATGTACTTAAAAACTTTTAAAGGCCGCCCTGTATATAGTCTTCTGAAGGTAAGAACCCCCTAGACCGGAACCATTTGACCTACAGAGCAGTGGTCTCCAAACTTTTTTGATTGTGTACCCCTAAGGCAGCAAAATTTACAGTGGGGATCCCATAGCACATCACTATGAAGCACTTTTTCCCTAATAACTTTTATTTAAAACATTTCTTCAAAAAATCGATAATTTTTAAGCCTTGTTGTGTTGCTTTTTTCCCACTCTGTATAATCAACAACTGCTGACATTTTTATTTAAAATTTAAAAAAATTATCCCTCATTATCTTAAACCAAGCTCTTAAGCTTGGGTTTCCTAGGAAAGCGGTGCCGTCTAATAGCGGCCGTAATATGACGGCCAATGACGTCACAAAAAGCGTTTCCATACATTTAAATGTACATGGTTTCCTAGATAGCGGTTCTGTCTCACCGCTTTTAGGGATATTTTCGACTTCACCACTACGTGATGTCACCACCGTCATATTGCGGACGCTATTTGACGGTACCGCTATCCTAGGAAACCAAAGCTTTAAGGCCCGTTCTCACAATGGCACTGATGTCACACGTCACTGCTGTCATAAACATAACTTAAAATGAAAACCAGCGACGGCGCTAGTATACATGGCGTTCTCCTGAAAAAGCAAAAACGACGCCCCTTTTCCCTTTAAAGCTAAAATTACAACGGGTGAGCCAACTAAAGTGTAACGGAGGGTGGGGGCTCGAAGGCTACGACTAACGAGATTTTAAATATTCTAAAATGACTAATATTATCTGTTCATTATTAATTTATTTGCGCTATGATTGGCCATGAACTTTTATTTTTTGGTTTGCCAAAATAAAAAGTCCCTATTAAGTTGACTGACAGTTCTTGACAGTACTAAAAAATGACAGGCCACTGACAGACCAACAATTGAATAAAAGCCGCTACTTTAATACTTAACCTAACTGATTTTTTTCTAATATACCGGGTGACACAGGGGTTTGGAACACTCTTATAACTCTGTTATTTATCAATATATCGAAATGAAATTTGTTATGGATTATATTCACATAAATTGCAATTGTTTTAACTACTTGTGAAAATTCTGTCACTTCCGATTACGCCGGAAATGAAGTGAACTTTTGATTTCTAAATGGAACACTATATATATTTTTACTTTTTTGAAACCTACATTAAATTTTGAATATAGTAGCATCAAAAAAATTAATTTTATAAGCAAAACAAAATTTTTCTCTCAAAAAATAATCAGTTGTCTAGAGTGCTGTGATGTGGTAAAAAAATCATCGGTGAGAGCAATTGTACTATGGAAATTATGCTTGCACCACAGAAGTTAAAAGTTGGTGTTGTGGAGCTTTCAGAAAGTAATTTAGTCACATTTCCCTCAATAACTTCATTTTTTCAAATGGCATCATACCGGAACAACTCTATCGTTGTATTTAGAAAAAAATACTTTATCTGAGGTGTTCCGATATGTTGCCATTTGAAAAAATGAAGTTATTGAAGGAAATGTGACCAAATTACCTTCTGAAAGCTCCACAATACTATCCTTCAGCTTTTGTGGTGTAAACGTAATTTCCATAGTACCAGAACTTCTCAACAATGATTTTATACCACATCACAGCCCTCTACAAACCTGCGTATTTTTTGAAAAAAAATTTTGTTTTGCTTATAAAATTAATTTTTTTGATGCTACTGTATTCAAAATTTATTGTAGGTTTCAAAAAAGTAAAAATACATATGGTGTTCCATTTAAAAATCAAAATTTCACTTCATTTCCGGTGTAATCGGAAGTGACAGAATTTTCACAAGTAGATAAAACAATTGCAATTTATGTGAATATAATCCACACCAAATTTCATTTCGATATGTTGATAAATAATGGAGTTATAAGAGTGTTCCAAACCCCTGTGGCACCAGGTATACTGGGTGGAATCTGTCACCAACAGGGCCAACCATATATTATTTATAATTTCAACCGGTTAGCTATAGGCTTTATAATACTGGGCCTTATTAATAAATAGATTGCTTTTATAAAGTTCATAACCAATTCGTATTTATTTAAATTCACAAGTTTATATGGGTTATATTGGTTAAATTGTGATGTTTTTAATTATAAAAGGTTAAAAAAAGGAAACTCCATTTTGTTTAAACTTCAATGGGGAATTAGACTGTACCTGAATTTGTAATTTTTGATAATGCCAATGTATAGAGCAAATAAAAGCGGTCAATTCTGTTTTTTTCATTTTTCTGTAACTCTTAAATTAAGCCCAAAATAATTTTTTTAAATGCCTTGACCGAAAAAGGTCGTGTTGTAATGTTGCAACAGCGCCTACAAAGCGGGTGAGATATAACACAATCGAAAGTAGTTAGATAGAGATAGACAATGTGGTTGTTTTTTTCAAAAATGTAGTTAAAGGTGATGTGTAAAATCGAATTTTGTTATATTTTTTATTCAAGTTGTCAGAAAACTGACGGAAGTATAGGTTAAAATTTTTCTGACAGTTTTAAAAAAAAATGCGGTTTTCCACTGGTTTTTCGTGTAAAACCGCTACAGTAACGGGTACAGTAAAACCACTTTGCAACTGAAGAAACTGTCTGGGAAATTGAAGCTATTAATTCACATGTAGTGACGTAGTCCTTTTAGAAACAGTTTTTCACAGGCAGTCTCTTGCCGTAAATGCCGACAGTCTATGGCAACCAGTCTCTTGCAGACAATATTCTAGTTGAAGTTACTCTAAAAATTATTTTTATCTTAGGGTAATTTCCATTGAAAATTCAAAAATTATATACACAGTTACTGTAATAATGCTCGTTACATCAGGGGGCGTCGTTGGTACTTTATTCATTTTTAAATTTTTATTGAAAATTAAAGATATTTATTCTAATAAAAAAATGCTGAAGTCGATTCAAATGGCACTAAACGGCTTTTATGTAGCACTAATGGTTTTTAGTGCTGAATTACAACCCGAGTTGTTGTACTTAAGATTCAGTAGGTAGTTAAGTTGTTTACAGTGATACAGTCAAATTTCTTTTTGTCCTCATAAGAAAATTCAAAGTACGTCCAAACGTCATTACTTCATAGAGACCCAATTTAAGAGCTACGCTCCACTTAGTTTGATTCTTTTAAATCGATAATTTAAAACATTTATTTAACCTGTGGCGTAAATAACGAGCCCGCAGGGCCCGCGGTTCAAGAGGGTCCCAGGATAGAGAGGGCCCCTAAAACATCCTTTAGTATAAAAATTCTTTATAAAATCGATTTGTGGTAAAGTAAAATGATTATTAACGAGGCTGGGTAGGAGGCCCCCAATCTGGAATTTGTGAGAAGGCCCCCTAACTCTTAGTTACGCTACTGTTTTTAATCATATTTAAAAAATATCTGTTGTGTCAACACAAGACTTTCCGATTGAGTTGATTATTTTAAGACCAAAACAGTTAGAAAACAAAAGAATACTGAACATTTTTATAATTACTGATTAAAAATAAATAAAAGTCAAAATTTTTTGACAAATGTCAAATTTTTTGACAACTGTCAAATTTTAAACGTCAGTTGCCAAATATTATTAGATATTTGATTGCGTAAAAACTCTTTTAAAAACAAAATAATTTTAAAAAATTTTATATCATTGAATAAAAAAAAAAGTTCTCTATCGGATGATTTAAAAAAAATTATATAGTTCCATTTAAAAAACACAAAATTTCCTTAATTGCGCGCCCCCTAGCGGACCGATTTTGAACAAACTCCTTTCTGCACTCCGTCGTTATCTGATAAGACCCTATACCAAATTTCAAGTCAATCGGTTCGGCCGTTTCAGAGATTTCGTGGGGAACTACATCCACACATACATACACACACACAGACTTTTTTCTAAAAATGGTCTAGATCGACTCGAGGGACCTCAAAATACATATATCCGGTGTTATCTCAAAAAATTTTTTTTACCCCATTACAATACTTTCCTTTAATACATTAAGGTATCGGAAAGTAAAATATAAAAAAAAATAGAAGTAGCTTTTAAGAACATAATTGACAGGTGCAGCCATAGAAGACGATGTTAAATACATCGGAGATAAAAGCGAACCCAGCTCAGAAGTCAGATTTGCATTCAAGGAGTAAATGAGAAAATGTAGCAGATAAGCAACTTCCAACCATCAATGTTTTAAAAATAAGTGCAGATTAATGGAAGTAAAGCACTGATCCAGTTAAGCTTAATCACAGAATGAAAGTAGATCGATCAAGTAACTGCAGCACTATTTTTGGTTAAGGGCGCGCTGACAAACCGTCAAAAGTTGGAGTTAAAATAACGTTAAAAATAAGCCTTTAGTTTGTCTTGCGGAATTTAAAAACTAAACGTTATATGAACTTAATTTTTTTGAATGTTTAATAAGGAAAGATCAATGAAGGAGATGAACAATTTTCATTGCTTTATATTATGAATAAATAGGTTAAATTAATTTTTGAAAACAAGAAACTTTAAAATTTTTAAGCAACCAATATTGATGAAATTCCGTTATTTCCTGGTGGAGATCGTTATAAGAACAATACCTAATTTTTAAGTGATTCCATTGCTAATTAAACGAAACAAGGAAGATAATACTGAATCAAAATCTGTCCTTAGCGGTCTTTTCAACCAAATCTTTCGACAATAGTTCAGGCATTGCCTTTTAGATGGCCCAAGCAAAATTTTAAAGTTCCAGGTATAAATTTTTAACTTTACTATTCTTTTGTAACAATATACTCATTACAGCATCGAAAACCGTCCAAAACGATGTTGTAATGTTCTACTTTTAAGTACTGTTTCTTGTTTTTTTTAAGTTTGAGATTGGTTGACATTGGTAATTAAAATAATTATTTTGACAGTATGTTGGCACCATCTATATTTTTTTTTCTTCAACTTAAAGTGGTAAAAATACACGCTATGGTAAAGATACACGCTATGGTAAAAATGTCTCCCCTCCACTTTAGCAGCGCGCCCTTAAGACGCTCACGCGAATTTTTTGTGGTCAATCAATGCAAAACCGCGAATTTTCGCGTTGGTATGAATTATCGCGTTGGTTTGAACGAGCCTTTAGTTTTTGTATACTCAATTTCTCTTATGATTAGAACAATGCTCGTTTGATAAGAAATTTTATATAAAGCAACATTTTGCATTTCTTAAAACACTTTCAAAATGTATTTCTTTTACTATTTTGCTGTAATAGTACTTAGTGTGGCGGTAACTAACGGTGCAGTTGTGGAGTATTCTAGTGAGGAATTCGAGTCCAACATAGCAAAGCATCAGTATGCAATCGTTATGTTCTATATGCCCTGGTAACTTAAAATTTATTAATTTTTTGACTTAATTTAAATAATTTATTAAAATGTTAGGTGCAGAGCATGTACTCACATGAAACCAAAGTTTGTAAAAGACGAGTTAACTATGATTAAAACTTTAAAAATGGATGTAAAATTTATAACAGTGAATTGTGAAAAAGGTGGCAAAAAAACTTGTGAAAAATATGAAGTTCCGTATTATCCAGTCTTCAGATATTTTACCAAGGGTGTTGCACAAGGAGAGAAGACTAGTGTCGGCTTAAATGTCGATGGTTAGTTACCTATGTTCAATTAATGACTACGTTTCTACTGTGACTTTCGATCGAATCGATCTTATTTTCGAAGGTATCGAAAGCTACAACAGAAACGCAGTTAAGCCTGTTAATAATAATTTATTATGAATTACAAATAATTTTATTTTTTCCAGCTATTATAAAATTTTTCCAACTAAAAAAAGGAAAAAAATCGCTCGGTGTTGTTCGTGGCCACAAACACTTTTGATGATTATTATTAAATTATTATTTTATCCACATGACGTGGGGTTATTAAAATAACAAGGTCTTTTAGACCTGAATCATATATTGGTAAATATTAGATGTAAATGGTTAATAAAGTAATAAATTTAAAAGAGTGATAATTACCTAAAGGTTGTCATGCACTTGAGCGAAGCGAAGCGTAGCGAAGCGTAGCGAAGCTAAGGGCATTTTAGTAAACAACCCTTCTTGTATGTATTATTCGTCTCGACTCTTCGCTTCTCTGAAGTGCGCGTATCCACAAAAAAATATATGGAAAAACTATAAATTTTTCTTCGCCGCGTTTCTTCTCGTCGACTTTTATACATGTCATATCGAAGGTATTAGGGAGCTTTGTGGAATGGTCAAAAATAATCAAAGCATTATTTTTGGTTTGGGCGATCAAGCGAATTTTTTGTGGCCGTCAACGCGAATTTTAGGCAAAGTTTTCGCCGTCACCACCGTGGCGAATATTTCGCTTTGGTTTGAGAGGACCCTTATAATAGTGTTTGTAATTCAATAACTTTTACAATTAGAACAATGCCTATTTGTTAAGAAATTTTATATAAAGCAATATTCGCGTTTCCTTCAAGAGTTACAAAATGTATTCTCTTTATTATTTTACTATAACATTTGTACTTGTCGTGGCAATAACCAACAGTGAAGTTGTCGAATACAACGACGATGATTTCGAATCCAAAATGATTCATCAGAAGAGGACACTCGTTTTGTTTTACGTGGATTGGTAAGTTAGAATTTATTACAATAAATTAATTAATAAATTATTTCATTTCAGGTGTAAAAGTTGTAAAGAGTTTAAACCATTTTTTGCACATGCAAATATAGCTGTTAAACAACAGAATATCGGTGTAAAATTTATAAAAATGCATTGTGAAAAATTTGGTAGAATAACTTGCGCTAAATACAATATATCACATTATCCAGTGGTTAAATATTTTGTCAAGGGTGTTCCTCAAGGTGATCTTATTGGGCTATCGTATTCTACTAAGGATGTCAGCGGTTAGTTATGTTTAAATTAATTTAATAACAACAAACAGTTTTGTTAATTTTCTTCCAGCTATTGTAAACTTTTTGAAAGACAAATTAAAAATGCACTACAACAGTACTGGTAGCCATCGCAAGGATAACTCTCTTTAATTCCGTGGACATTTCGTGGCGCTGCCATCGACGTTTGGTATTATCTTGTGATTAGTCAAGTTCCACACTACTTTCATTTTGAAATTTCTGCACCAATCACAACACAGTAAATAAATAATAATAATGTTACATAATTTTGGTTTGATTTAATCGCCAATTAAAAGCAATATTCATATTCATGTCGTTTTAAACAGCAGAGAAGAGAGCGAGTTTTTTTGTTTAAAATAATATTGTTATAAAAACGAATAAAAGGCATAGAAGTCAGTTGTCATGACGATCCCCATCTCCATTATCCACCCCCTACTTTTGTATCTTTAGTAGCACCACTCTACTTACAACATAATTTTACGAGTAATTTGATAAAATTACAGTCAAATTTTAAAACTGGACACCCCTAGAACAGCTGAGTTAAGAAATGGTAGTCATTTATACTCATAAATCCATACTTGGACAAGGTGAACCGTAGGTAGTAAATAAATTTTCTTACCACTTTGTGCTTTAATCGCTGTAATAAGTTAAGTGATAAAAGATTTATATGTGAAATGCACTCGAATGCATGGCTGACAGTGCAGTAGCATTTAAAACTAAGCTTTTAGTAATTAATTTCTGAGCCAAGTTTCATCTTTCAAGGTATACCTACTTATAAACAATGTACACCCACATAACAACGTGCATAATATTGTTAATATGTGCATACGATGTAAGTAATTATAAATTCTGCAACGTTTCAAATCCTTATAACTTTAATTAAATAATTAAACTATTTATTTCGCAAAGTTAAACAAATTAATAAATTTGAGCATGAATAAAAGATTCTTTTAGGTTAGTTGAGTTAATTCCTCATAGTAATTTTGATTTACTTTTCTTTTAAACGATGTAGTTTAAATTTGCATCCCCAATAACGTGATGGTTCTTTAAAGGCGGATTTCCACCAAACCGACAAAACTGCAACAAAACAGAAACTCTGTTTATTTCAACTGGAGTTTCCAAAATCAGAAACAATTTAGAGACTTTCAGTCGCCGGCAACTGTTTTCATCAACAACTGAAAATCGCGTCGCGTGGCGGAAAGATCAAAGGGTTTCTATAAACTGTCTTTGTTTTTGTAAACACAGTTTGCTCGGTGGAAACGGGCAGCAACAGTTGGTTGGTTGTTGGTTTAAGTTTAAATGTATTTATACGGCCCCCGTGCCGTATTTTGGGTATTTGTCCGTGTAGTGGAAATGGTTAAGAACAAAAACACAACTGCAACTTAATTTCAGTCGGTTTGGTGGAATTGGAGTTTCCGTTTTGTTTCCGAAACTTAAAACTTGTTTCCGTTTCTGTTTTTACAAACAAAACTCAGTTGCAAGTGAGTCGGTTTGGTGGAAATCCGCCTTAAGACATCAAGCAACTGCGATCATCAATATTATACTCAGTGCATTTTTCAATGACATAGATTTGCCCTCAACTATCATTAATTATTAATTACTATTCAGAAAACGCAATTCGAATTTGAATTTTGCCTTTCAGAAATAAAAATTAACAAAAGTGTAGTAATTAATAAAAGAAAATTAGAAAAAACTTTTAATTTTTCCTCAAACTAATAATTATATCCGCACATTTTTTTCTCTTCATTTTATACCACGTAATCTATTTTTATAAGGCGAAAAAAATTTTTTTTACTTGAACCGGCTTCAAAAAGTGTTTTTTGTGTACAAAAACGCCAGTTAAAAGATGTTGGATAGTCATAAAACCTCAAAGCTCCATCATCAAGCAAAATAGTAATAAAATTCCAAGTAAAATAATATGGTTTAAAGTAGCCCATAATAATCTAAATTAATAATGTTATCCACATTTCGTTTTTACATTTCACTTTTACGCTATGGTTGTAATGTATTTGAAACTTTAGAAATTACGTCGATAAATCTTTAGAAGGAAAGAACTCTTTTTACTTTAATAACCCAAATCAAAGTGATTTTAGTGTGTCTAATAAAGTGCAATTAAGGAAAAGATACTACCTAGAAAAGATACCCACTAGAAGTGGGTTGAGAAATTAAAGGAAAATAACACACAATTCGAATGTTCATCCCCGTCGAGATTCGACGAAATATTCGAAAAGATATGAATGCGTTAGAAAAATGAAATTTTAAAAAATTTAGAAAAAATTATGCACCTATAACATCGATGATTGTTTTTAATAAAATCTAATGCACGATATAGGCTTCGATTTAAAAAAATCATTAAGATCGGTCTAGTAGAGGCTACTGTAAACTATGTACCGGTAAAGAAAAGCCTTTGCGTTTTACATGATGATTAAAATTTTTTTTTATAAAGTTATTTATTATAATCTTAAGTTTAGCATGCATTTTGCCATGTTCTATCCGGGAAAGTAGATAGAATGGGAAAATCTGTTAATAAAACAAGCCCGTATAGTAGCGTTATAGGCGTAATCAAGAGAGCTTTTGGGTGGAGGAATGTGTTATGAATGGAAAATTTATGTAGTAGGATGGCAATAGTTGCATTCATAGGAAAGAAAATAGCAAGTTCTAACATACGTCAGCTGTAAAATTCAAATATAATTGACTAGATGTTTCTTAAGACATCCCCGCCCAAAAGCTCTTGTGATTCGCCTATACTCCCATATATTCTCAATAATAAATTGTTAATTAGTTATTTAATCAACTAGTGCGTTAATAAGGCCGATTAATAATAGAGACATTTTAAAGCGCGAGAGTAGCGAGCGCTTTAATTGTTGAGATTATTAATCGGCAATTAACACACGAGTTGTGTTAAGATTTTTCTTAAAAATCGTATGTGAGAATTTTTCCGTCTATCACTTTTCATTAAATTTGAGAAAATCTAATTTTATTTTATGACAAAAATGCAAGTTTGCAAAAATATTCTACAATCAAAGGTACCATTGAAAACAAAAATTACAACTAATGTCACAATTTCAATGCAATTTTGGTGTGATTTGGTTGCCTATACCATAATTTATCGTTAATAGGAAATTGATCGTTAATAGGGGTTATTAACGATCAATTTCTTATTGGTTAATGACATCCATTAACAATCGATCGACGGAAAACAATGTTACTAATTAGGAGATTTCATCGAGGAGATGAATCATACAACAGTTTGTGGTTGTGGTAGGCATAAATTATTATAGGTTGACAACAATGGAATAATTTTCAATACAAATTTGAGCTCGTTCGTTGAATTATACACATAAGCAGTAATTCAAGCCCATGTTTTACCGGTTCAGCCACATTTTTAGATACAATCCTAAGCTTATCACAAATAACTAAGCATCATCATGCCCAACAGCTACTTTAAACGACCTCCATTAATTAGTTTTTATTAGAAATTAATTATTTTAATATATAAATTTTTTTTACAGAGAACAGGCATTTTACGAAAATCGCTACGTTAGAAATGCGTTTTACTCGAAACTATAGGTACATTAGTGGGTTACAATTTCATTCACTTCCAAGGCGACGACATGACGACCGTGTTGTCTATGTCTCTAGAAAAGCCTCTCCCTAAATACTAATTTTTGTGTTTTTAACATAATAAGCAAAGAAAAAAATGTGTGCTTTTGTTTGTTTAAGAACAAAAATTAATGCAATACAATGGGCTTATTACAAAAATAAAAAACTGACCTTTATCATTTTCGTCATAACATAACATAGTCAAAAGTTCGAAAGGCACGAAAAACGGCAACAAGCACTTTCACCGCACGGTATTCAAAGTTATACTAAAATTAATTCAATTTATAAACTTGAAACGAACTATTGAAAAATACTATCAAATTCAATAAAACTCGCTAAATAATCTTATCACGTTCAAACAAATGGTGCATTTACTCGATGCTTTCTCGACAGGTCTTAATAAAATAATTTTAAGTATCGCATGATGAAGCTTTCATTAGATAAAAGATAATTTCTTGTAATTTATTTTTATAAATTTTTAAGGTCAATTTACATGTTATTTGAGCTCGTATTTTAAAATTTAATGAAGAAGTTTTAACGCCCCAATAAAAATTTGTAAAACGAAAACCAATTATAATTTATTTTGATATTAATAATTTTACACGCCTGTCCTACATATTAAGGTGATCTGTTCATCAATCACTTTATCCGATATTTAGCTTTACCATAAGATCTTAAGTCGGGGACACACGCACAGGCTTTTATTCCGGCTTAAGACCGGAATGTCTTTACAGTCAGCCTTACAATTTTTGGCCACCCTGGTTATACGCCAGGGGGGGTTATGATGATTGCATCCACAATTCGTGCTAGACGTATAGCCCAGGATGGTTATTTATTGTAAGGTTAGTACATCGTTCTGGCAGCTTGCGCAGGCAAATCTGCATAATATGTCGAGTAGAGGTCTGTGCACTTGTGCAGACAAAAACTGCGTAGGCAAGCCAAAGTAAAAGCCTAAGTGTTTGTCTTTGCCTTAATAGGTGTTGTTTAATTAGCCTTAAATTATTTTTTCATGTGCAAAATATTTCAATTAGCTATCTTTAATTGGAAACGAAAACTTTCTTATCTCACATAATCTAAAACTTATTTTTAAAGCACCAAAGTTCTAGTATTAAAAATTGGGAAAAAGTTAAGGATCTATTCACGATAACAATAAAAATATTACGTAAGAACTTAATATTAAAATAAAAATATTGCTCGTTCAAACTGAAGAAGATTTTTACATGAGTCCTCTCGTCATATAAAACCTCTCGGTTTTAAATAAGCAAAAAAAAATAAAAAAGATTGCTATTTTATGTATTGTTCAATTACGGAATGAAAAGCTTTCACAGGAATGTGAGTTCTGTCTATTATAATTAAATAGGGGAACACATAATTTGCATTACATTTCTTGATTTTACATACATATTAATTGTGCCGCTTTATTAATGCAGTTGCACAAATAAACTATAAAGATAACGTCGCTACGTTATAATGACGGCTGGTTTGGAAGATTGCACTTTACCTTCTGCTTCACTGGCGTTGCTAAGAATTTAATTTAATAAAGATTAATTATTAAGATACTGTAAGACAGATTTATGTTGGCAAGCGGTGGGTATGCGCAGATACCTAATTTGGTATTTATCCCCACCAACTAATTAAACGTATTAAAATTATTAAAGGGGCGTGACTAAATCTGCGCAAACTTATCCTTAACGTTCGCCATCAGGGATCTGTGTTGCAGTAGCATTAAGAATTAAACTCGCACCGTCTATGGTTTCCATAGAGACAATAGCCCCACTCTTTTTCCCTAAGTTTATCTTTCCGTCACCGAACAATAGGGGAGGTTATACAGACTCATTGAAAACATAATCCTCCTCTTATATCTTGAGAATCATTTACGATATCGATTTGTGATAAAAATTAGTCAATATTCAAGGATGCAATTATCTAGTAAGAAATAGGGCAAGAAAATTTCTATTTACAGAGTTATTTGCATACACTTGTGTTCATTGAAAAAGTTCTAAAGTAGATAGGATATAATTATAAATGTGAGGTGGCGTCGTGGCGATAAAGGCTGGATAAAATCATCGCCTACTACTGCTAGTTAAAAAGTTTCCGTCTCGAAAATAAATTCGACATGTCGAAGCAAAGTTGTATTTCTTTATTGGTTTCAGAAATATTAAGAAGTGGGACGTTACGACATAAATATCTGTGTATGCTCATTGCTCACCTTTTTCCTGCTCATACTAAAAATGAGGAAATTGTGTGGTTTGCGATTCGACTTGGTTGCTAGAGTAACTGAACGAGTAATCAATTGAAATGCAGGATATTGCAAATACCAAGTTTGACGTACAAGTTGAAAGGTTTTAAACTTGCTCTTTTCACAGGGACAAAATTGTTTAAAAAAAGGCGAACGTGCAAGCGTTCAATTTAAAATTTACTTTTAACAACAAAACCACGAAAGAAAACATCATGCAGATGTTTAAAATTGAATTTCCGTTAGGAATCCAAAAGGATTCTGCAAATATGTAGAGCAATGTGCATATGTGCAAGTCTTTACCAAGTTTCCGACATTTTTATTTGATTTGATTCTTAAGGTTGATTCACAATACATTTGCGACACAGCTCAAACGCCATTCAGTCTGCAAATTCAACATCGCTCCATTAATAAAATTATTTTGATTGACTATACCCTTTTTCCTTCACTTACTATTATAGTAGTCGCGTTTTCTTAGCGACTCTGACGCATGACCTCAAGCAAGCGTCTAAACCACGTTTACGTTACGTCTACCTCGCACACTCTAAGCTCTTATTAATTGAAAATTAGGAAAGTATTCCCTGTTCTATTTAATAAATATGTTTACTACGTGTGTACAACAGTCTTCTATGTTACGTATTTCTAGTTTTTCTCTAGCCCTAATGTAAAAACGCGAGTGATATTCTTAAGCGACAGAAGTATCATATAATTAAGACCTTATGGTTACTACTATAAACACTTATTCGTAAATAGTATGTACAGTCAGCCTCACAATTATTGGCCACCCTTGCTATAAACCTAGCACGAATTGTGGATGCAACCATGATAACACTCCCTACTTAAATTGAGGCGTAACATTATTTTGTCAACAAGTAGTAAATCAACAACCTCTCCTTCTGTCTTTTTTTCGTTGTTGGCTAACGACCATAGCGTATAGTCAGGGTGGCCAATAATTTTGAGGCTACTTTTTTAGGTACTACTTTGCTGCAGCCGGTGATTGAACTCGTCATGATTCTTCTATTAATTTAGAGGCGAAACGTTAATTTCATCAATGTTGCTGTTATACTTACATATTAAAAAATGAAAAATTGAAATAAATACCTTGTATAAGAAGTGTGCATGCAGGATATTCGGTAGAATTCAACAGCTGCGATGTGGGGAACTTTTCTGAAACAAATAATATTAAATTTAATAATTTATTATTTACTCAAATCTAATAATTTAAAAAATGTTAATAACTATGGTTTGGAATACAAAACATATCTGAAGAAGATTGGAGAATTTAAGTTTACTCCAAGGCTAACACTGGGTTTAAGGAAAAAATTTCCTAGACCGGCGTTTTAGTAAAAGGGTTAATTTTAGACAGGTCATGGATTATAAAAATGTCTAATGTTATCCAAAAAAAAATTGTTTTCAAAGTTCAGTTCTAGTTTTGAATTTTGCACTAATTGGGTTTCCCAATAGTTTTGAAATTGGTACACGTTTCCACTTTAGGCTACTGGCCCACTGACCCTATCGGTAAAATTATTGTTCATGAAATGATCACAACATTAGATTTAAATTTTATTACCTATATTGCTGTTTGTAGTTATAATTAACAAAATCAACTGTGGATCTACAAGAAAAAATATACTCCTATAATAACCGTAAATTAATAAAATGTAACAAGTGATTTTTATAAACGGGTTCGTTATGTTATAATCGAACATTACTGTATATGCCAAAATTGCCAAAGCACACTTGAATTTCCATCGTTAGGCTCAAATTCCAAATAAACCATACTAGTGTAGTCAACGAACCAAAATTTATCCTGATTTTCGGACTTTTTTCATAACAGCGAGTTTTTTTTCTTAATCGGTCGAAACCATTCCTGTGAGTTTGTGTATAAAATGTCTCAACCCAATTTTGACCGGAAGGCCCTTATTCTTCGACTTTAGTGTAAAAGTTTGACTTTTTCAAGTTCCCATTTCACTATTTTTTGAATAACTTCGCTTGTATTGGTCGGATCAGGACCAAAAAATTTTCCTTTTATTTGTAATGAATCTCTCTTTAAAACTGCCTGGGTTAAAATAATCTATATTAATTTCCTAACCCAAAAAAAATTCAAACCGTCATTAGTGAATCGTAGTTTTTTTATAGAGAACTCGAGTAATAATTAATATTACGGTATGAAACTTTAGGAAGTTGTAGCTGATATAGTAACAAATCCATATTGCAAATTGGGTCCAAAAATATTGAGAACAAAGACTAAAATTTGCAGTTTCGTTCAAATTTTCGAATTCATATTTGTTGTGAGCAATTGGTGGTATGGTAATAATTCTTCCCTTGAAATGTTGGAAATTTAATGCTCTTTCAGATGAAACCAAAAACAATCACATTCGACCAAGTTTTCTTCCGATTTCGTTGAAAATAAAAATAAAATTTTTCAACAAAACCAATTTTAGTGGTCGGACTTTAAAACCAGTTTTAATGTTCAAAAATAGTTTATAGGAGTTCTTTATGATTAATTTTCAAAAATACGTAGAAGAAGAATAAAATTTCGACCACTAAAATTGGTTTTTTAGACAAACAGTTAAAATATTTTCTTTTATTCTTCAAAGAAATCGGAAGAAAAAATGGTCTGATGTGATTGTTTTTGTTTTCATCTGAAAGAGCATTAAATTTCCTACATTTCAAGAGAAGAATTATTGGGATACCACCAATTGCTCACAACAAATATGAAAAAGAAAATTTGAACCAAAATGCAAATTTTAGCCGTTGTTCTTAATATTTTTGGACCTAACTTGTAATATGGATTTGCTACTGTATCAGCTGCAACTTCCTCAAGTTTCATACCATAACATTAATTAAAACTCAAGTTCTATAGAAAATACTACAACCGACCAATGACGACAGATTTGAATTTTGAAAATTGAGTTGAGACATTTTATACACAAACTCACAGGAATGGTTTCGACCGATTAAGGAAAAAAACTCGCTGTTACAAAAAAAGTCCGAAAATCAGGATAAATTTTAGTTCGTTGACTACACTATACCTATAATTTAATTTAATTAGTAAAGAAAAAATTGTTAGGTAATTTATAATTTATTCAAGTGTGATTATGACCTGTTTTTGAAGAAGGAATTTGAGGTTATACATTCTAGTAAACAATAAATAATTAATTTAGTAATTGTAATAACTTTTTGTTGGAGCAAATATTTGAATCTCAATAATTTGTCCCAACATTTTAGCTGTATAAAATTTCAATATAACAAATAATTACATTTTAATTAATTCATTATCTAAAATATTTTAATGAAACTATGTAGGTAGATACCTAAGTAATTTTCAAAAGGTACGTTTATTTTGTTAAATTTAGTTCGACTTACAAAAATCGGTTTGGATTGGAGAACGTAAGATTATTTGGTTAAGAGTACAAAATCAATTTACTTTATTTAATTTTGTATTGAGGGATAATTTGGTTTTCTCTGTTTCAGCCATGTTTCCGCATTAGAATGACGCTCTGTTCTTCTAGCACGCTTTTTAATGCTAAAACGAGTTTCATTCTTAAACGGTTTTAGTGACATTGTTTTCCGAAATTGGCATATTTTATTAATATTAATTACTCCTATTGCAAATTCGAAAAGTTCTATAAATTAAATATAAAACTTTTCGTCATACATCAAACTTCCATCAAGTGTCCACTACAAAATTTATTATTTTACTAAAATTTGCCTCCATAGAAGTTGTTAACTATTTCTCTAAATAATTATATAATAACAAATAATGTCGCTGTTCTTAGTTGTATGATTTAATAATAATCTATTTTTACAGCGTTTGAAATTAGCTATTCTCTAAACCCACAATTGCAGATAGTGACTCATTCCTAATATAGGTTCTCAGCTTTAGCTAACTATAGCGCGGCTTCTATTGAAATAGATGTAGAAAACATGTGCCGCTTTAATAGCATAAAGTACTTTACTATAATTTAATCAAATCTTGGTAATTGAAGTGGATCCTATTCTTCATTTGATAATTGACACGACTATCTACATTTGTGGATTTAAAGTATTTATAGTACAGTTGCTAAACCTCAGCTTAGCATTATAATTAAGGTACTGTGGTCAGCACTACGCTTCTAACCGCTTAATATGACCACCAGATTATGTACTTAAGGTCGACAAATCTAAGAACGTTGGGATCAAAATTCGAACCTAGAACCTTTCATTTCGTTGTGCAACGCCGAACCACTGGGTCACACACAACGACCCCTTATCGATTCATTGCAACATATTTAAGCGATTCTTAAGTCGTTGCTTAACGTTAGTGTAAACGACCATGAGTATATCAAATGACAATAAGAGAGCAAGTATTTAGATATTGAACACATATCCTTTTAGGGAACGCGCTGTGCTCAATTTTAGTGAGACTTGTGAGATGATGCGTAGTACTAAATTCCAAACTATTTGACACAAAATACATTTTTGTTTGTTGTTATTTCAAGGGAAAATAATCGTAAGACTTGTTAATTTAAATCGGAGTAGCTTCCTACGCCAAGACCACCTTACATTTCCTTCTTATCGACTCGTGTTTAACAAATCACTCTTAAAATTATATATATAAATACGTAGGTGTATTTGCTAAACATATAAACTTTTCAGAGAATAAATAAAAGGTACCTGTATAAATTCAATCGCAAAAAACATAAAATAAAGTAAGCTGAATTTAAAACCAAAAGTTATTGTTATTTTCTGGTGCACTGAAATGCATTGTAACAATTTCCTGTTCAATAAAGGAAATAGAATCTGAACTTATCCAATATGTTCTTCCACAAAACATTATTGGATTAGTTTATAAGATATTTGCAAGTTGGTAATATTATACTGAAACACAGAAACAATAAACAGAATATCTTATAATATTTCCTACTCATGAAAGTTTTTTAAAATAAAAATCCATTCAAATTAATTTTAATGAACAAACTATTAAATCGAGGAACCAGAATAGCGTAAAAAAAGTTTTTCAAGAATCGAAAAGTTTCAGCTTTGACTTAAATTCAAATATTTTATAAATAATTTACAATCGTTTTTAATTAAGGCGCCCACAAACTTAATTTTAATGTTTCAAAACGGCTTGTGGTTTTCGACAAATATTTCTACTTAACAGCGAACAGGAATAGTCATTTTAAATTAATGAATGGAGGGTTGGAATATAAAACAAGGTTACAGTTACACTGGGTTAGTTGATTTTGGCTACAAGTTACCAACTTTAAATGTAATGTGTTTTTTTAAAACTTAAATGGTGTTAAGAAAAGACGATAAATTTTGAAATTTTATCGTCCGGATAATAATATTCTTATAAGAGTTGAGAGTAGTTTGAACGTTTATTTATCCCCTCGTTGTATTTTAACACAAAATGTTAACGCTTTAAGTTGCCCTCATTTTTTTGTTAATTTCAAAAAGCAATCTGCATGATAGTATCGGAAATCAAATGATGGAAATTTTGGAGCACTGCGATGGAGAATTTGAAAAAGCTTTGAAAAGACGAGAGGTTGCTGAGAAATTGAGCTTATAAGTTGAATCAAAATAAATAGTGTTTTTACTATTAGCTGAAGCTTATTGAATGTAAACCATTTCCTTGACCCCTTTCCTCCAAAATAACAAGGTTTTCCCTTCCGTGTCCGCATGTGTCCATTAATCGATCTAATAACTGTTATCATCGGAAAATAGACATACTGAAGAGGAAGGAATTTTGAGATAAGATTATTAACATATTGACTGCCACGTCCAACTGACGATCCTTAAGGATCGTTACCATAACGTCCAGTGGAACTATGACGGTTCCATGGGACCGCTCAGAGAGATAATTACAATTTGATGTTTAAGAATTTTTCGTAGTCAATAAACCTAATACTCCTATCAAACCATTTGACCCAGTCCTGTGCTACACCATGAGTGGGAAACTTAGGGGAAGATATAGCTCTTCCACAAATAATCAACATATTGAAGAGAAAGGAGTATTTGAGAATATAGCATTAACACGTTGACTGCCACGTCCCACTGACGATCCTTAAGGATCGCCACCATAATTTCCAGTGGAGCTATATGACGATTCCTTGCGAGCGTTCAGAGATATAATTTTGTGTTTTAGAAATTTTTTTAGATAATAAACCTAATACTCCTATCACGCCCCCTGACACAGTCCTGTGCTATACCATAAGTGGGAGACCTAGGGGAAGAAATAGCTCTTCCACAGTTAATAGACATACTGAAGAGGAAGGAATATTTGAGATTAGATCATTAACACGTTGATTTCCACGTCCGACTGACGATCCTTAAGGATCGCTACCATAATCTCCAGTGGAGCTATATGATGGTTCCTTGGGACTTCTCAGAGATATAATTATAATTTGATGTTTAAGAAAATTTCTTAGACAATAAACCTAATACTCCTATCAGGCTCTCTGATCTAGTCCTGTGCTACACCATGCGTGGGGAACCTAGGGGAAGAAATAGCTCTCCCAGAGTTAATAGACATAATGAAGAAGAAGGAATGTTTGAAATGCGATCATTAACACGTTGACTGCCACGTCCCACTGACGATCCTTAAGGATCACCACCATAATCTCCAGTAGAGCTATATGACGGTCCTTTGAGACCGCACAGAGATATAATTAGAATTTAATGTTTAAAAAAATTTCTTACACAATAAAGCCAATACTCCTATCAGACCTTTTGACCCAGTCCTGTTCTACACCATGAGTGGGGAACCTAGGGGAAGGCATAGCTCTTCCACAGATAATAAACATAGTGAAGAGAAAAAAGTATTTGAGATTAGATCATTAACACGTTGACTGTCATGTCCCACTGACGATTCTTAAGGATCGCCACCATAATCTCCAGTAGAGCTATATGACGGTCCGTTGGCACCGTTCCGAGATATAATTATAATTTGATGTTTAAGAAAATTTCTTAGACAATAAACTTAATACTCCTATTAGGCCCCCTGATCCAGTCCTGTGTTACACCATGCGTGGGGAACCTAGAGAAAGATATAGCTCTTCCACAGATAACCACTTGTTCTCTGTCTTGTAAGTAAATTCGCAAAAGCTTCCATAGGGATCGTCTTATACAGTAGAAAATTCAAGTTATTTTAGCATCATCAGCATGTCAGATCAGAGCTTACACATGAATAAAAATGTTATGGTACTGAATGTAGGCACTAATGGAAATAACGAGGCCCTCCGGCTACTAGCACCATCTGTTGGTGGGTATAATAGACGCTGAAATTAAAAATAACATCACCGAAGTAGAGACCACAATTTTGAAATACCCTGTATTCGAACCCAGCTGTATGTAAAGCAATGCGCACAATCAATATAAAAGAGAAACCCGAAAAGAATTGCAAATTAAGGTTAAGGATTATTAAGGTAAAATCAGATCTACGTCAGGCCATCGACACATAATGAAGGGGGTTTAAGATTGTCTCTGACAAAAGCAAAGTTGGAGGATGGAAAAAGGATGGAACCGATTTAACTTCTAATCATCAAGTAACTAAATAAGAAAAAAGTTAAATTGAATTACCTGCTTGATTTTAATTAAATTCTAATAATAGAAAATTTTAACGCTAATAATAATGTTAGTAACTAACTTATTTTCTTATTTAAGTTAATGTACTTATCAAGATTAATTAAATTTAAGCCATCCGGGTCTCTTTATGGAAAGTGTAACGATAAATGTGGTTGTTAAATACATAAGTAATACAAGTAAGTCTAAAATGTTAATATTTACAATGAGCTTTGTTAAACAAAGCATTAAATATTTCTTATGTCAAATTGTTGTTCTATGAAATAATGATTGTGAGCCAAATATTTGTTCCGTCAGAAAATAGTAAATATAACTTTTCTTTACAAGCAGTTTTCATGTTGAACAAAAGACATTTTTCTACACGTGTCAAAAGTTAGTGCTCTTGTTAGGACTTAAAAGGGTTAAACGATTTCCTTTATTCATACGTTTTGTAACAAAATGGAGAGGTGAAAAGCGTTTCGAGTTTCCAAACATTCACATTATCTCTTCAGTCGTGTTTTATAAAACATTTATGAAATCGAAATAAAAAAGAGAAAGATCAAAAGAATTAATAGTTGTTAAAAGCCACAAGGGTAAAATGAAAATTTCTTCAGCAAAATTTTTCTTCTCCCATATTACATTTTACTCAATTTCTTTGTGGATAGGATAGAACAATTTTTTATGCATCGATACTTGAATGAGATTTAGTACCTTCCTAAGTCAATTTCGTTCGTTTTAAATTGATTCTTTTGTTTTTTTTCGTATGATTGATGTCTGAATCTCACAATATGGCACTACAAAAATGAATAAAAGCTTCAAACTTATCCAAGAGCTAAATAATACAAACATGACAGGTAAAACCTTTTTAAAACAATCTATTGGTTTTTTTGAGTAATTGAATTTCAAATTTAATAATTTATAGGAATTTGTCAATATTTTATTTTTATCGTTTCACGATAAGAAACATTTTGAATTAATTCTACATTTAGTGATCCGTTTGAAATCAAAATAAATTGATGTGTATACGTCAACGATTATGAGCCATTTTTTATCTTAATTTATCATCCACTTTTATGTACCTGTACATATTGAAAAATGTAATAATAATAACGCTTATTTAAGGTTTAACCCTGGAGCTCTTTACCCTACTATTAAATGTTAAATGATGAAAGGTTTTACTACAACTACAATAGTTAAATTATCTTGGTTAATATTTCACTTAGACCCTCCTTTTGTTTCTAAATTTATATTATTACAGCATTTTTTATAAACAGGCAGCTAGGCAGCAGCTGATGCCACCAGATTTAAGGGCGGTTATTACCGAAAGCATGAATTTTAGAAATTCTCTCCACAACAAGGATAAACGCCAGTGTCAGATGTAGTAAAGTCATTTTAATTATCATAAGATGGAGGCTTAATATGCATGCCCACACAGATGTCTCTCAGAATGAATGTGCTTGTTGACTTCAGAACTGGATAGGGACGAAGAACAGATTCTGTTGTCAGTCTTTCGCGTTGCAACATTGAGATGAAAAGTTTTACCACATTTCCTACGAGTGGAGTTTTAAGTTTAGTTTAAAGTGCTTAAGGCTGCGCCACACACACAGGCCTTGCCTTCCGGTTTAGACATGCGGCGTCTGGACATCGTTCAGGTCGCCTGTACAGGCCAAACCGGCCGCCTGAACGATGTCCATACGCTCCGGTTTACATTAACATAGGCCAATAGTTTAAAGTGCTTAAAGGCTGCGCTACACACATAGGCCTTGTCTTCTGGTCTGGACATCGTTCAAGCGACTTGCACAGGTCAAATCGGAGCGTGTGGACAGCGTCCAGGCCGCCTGCACAGGTCAAACTGGAGCGTCTAGACAACGTTCAAGTCACAGACAGGCCGCAGGCACAGGCATGAACGACGTCCACACGCCTGTACGTTTGGCCTGGCACGTTCCGAACCGGAAGGCAAGCCTCAATGAATCTCTGCTATTGTTGGTTGTTGGTAGGCTCAAGTCAGCCATATAGTACATCCATTTCCAAGCTAGTGCGCGTGTAAAATAAACAAACGCGTGAACAGTACGAGCTAAGCTGGTGCACGTTCGACAATTTATTGCATCTTATTGGTCGTTGATCGGTTTGTTCACGTAAAATCCGCATACGTCTATTTATGTGCGCTCTAGCTTGTAAATGGATATAATATAGGCAAAAATGTTAAAGCTTTTCTTTTTCCTGTTTTTTTAATGAAGACTTTGTTTTTGGTTATCTCCGGGTGATCAATTACTGAAAATACACCTAAACATTATTCGCAGGTTGGGTAAAATTAGAAAGCGCAGACTTGGTTGTCTGTTGTCTGTAACTTACAAATTGATAAATGAACAAAATATAGGGTACAAGGAAATTCTTTTGCGACAGTTTTCCTACCAATAAAATTTAATTATTATTATCAGCACGGATGAAGTTGATAAAAAATAGAAGGAAAATCTTGTACAACATTAACGAGTAGAAAATTGTTAGTTGCCTTGGGTGGCAGTTATGTTAAACACGGCCTTAATCCAAAGCCAGCAAGTTGAAAATAACGAACACTAAATTAGGTCAATACAATTTGTAAAATTTTAAAAAGAATGAACAAAGAGGCATTTTCTCAACGTTTACAATGTAACATTGCTTTTCTGTTCTTGTCTAAACTTCATGCATTGTAAACTTGTACGTGTGTAAAGCCTGAGTTACATTATACTTTTTTCAACTAGAAACTTTGACTATTTTCATACTAGACTGACTTGGATAATCTAAATCAGAAATTTTTCATCCAAGTTTTATACTAGAAACGGCTAGAAATAAGTTTGCAAAACTAGATCCGGACATACTTTTCAATACAAGTTTGAAACTAGACCTGCGCTTTACGATAATTTTCTGCATTGCCAACCTCTTGCTTGAAAGTTGACAGTTGGTTTAAGGTTACTTAAAAAATAAAATACAATTGGATGTTGGCAATCCTTAAATCAGCTGATGTAAACAACTACAAACATCCCCACTGCAAAACTTTCTGCTACTTCAAGTCAAATCTAGTATGAAAATAGTCAAAGTTTCTAGTTGAAAAAAGTATAATGTAACTCAGGCTTAAGATTTAACACTAGATGCGCTACAATAACTCATCCGTTCAAAGTTCAAAATAAAAAGATGTACATTTTTACTTCAGTATATTTTCACTTAAAAGAAAAAATATTTTACTTTAATTGGATGTTCTTGCTAAGTTTCGTGAAAAATTATACGATTTCACGGTTATTAAACTCAGTTAAGAAAGATTAATTACATTCATCTAATTAGACAAGAACGTAATAATTTATATTTTTAAAACTGCATAATTATGTCTTCACTAAATTGCTTTAAGAGAATTGTTAAACTCGCGAAAATTACATGAAATAATACAAAAAGTAAATAAATATGCAACAGTTTTATGTTTAGGCGAATTTTTTAAAAAGTGGCAGAAACCGTTATAACATTTTGACTCCTTCTAGGGCACATTATAAAACAAATAAGTATTGGGGAAAAAAAGTTTGTGGGTGGGAGGGACTGGGACTTGGAAAGATGGAATTCTTATCGACTCGCATCTTGCAATAATTGAATAGATCAAAAAAGGCGCGATTTTTGAAATACCACACCTTTTGGGTTCTTTAGAACTAAAGTTCAGTTAAAATAAAAAATTTTCTTAAAACTTATAATTATTTGTTAAGTTCTGATAATCCGTAGTGCGCTAGAGTAAAAAGTTAAAACTTTACACCAATAAAGCTAATAGATGACTGCATAACAGTGTTACGAAGATAATTTGAAACCAAACCGTGGTTTCGCAGGATTCTCCCAAAATTCAAAAACTGTTAAAATCAAAAATTTTCTTAAAACTCATAATTATTTGTTAGGTTCTGATAATCCGTAGTGCTAAAGAGTAAAAAGTTAAAACTTTACACAAATGAATCTAATAGATGACTGCATACCACAGTGCTACGAAAAAAATTGAAATCTACAAAAATTATTTAAATCTAAAACTTTCTTAAAACTCATAATTATTTGTTAAGTTCTGATAATCCGTAGTGCGCTACAGTAAAAATTTGAAACTTTACACAAATGAAGCTAATAGATGACTGCACACTAGGTACAACAGTGCTACGAAGATAATTTGAAACCAAACTGTACTCTCGTAGGAGCCTCTCAAACTTCAAAAACTGTTAAAATCAAAAATTTTCTTAAAACTCATAATAATGATTCGTAGTTCTAATAATTCGTAGTGCGCTAGAGTAAAAATTTGAACCTTTACGCAAATGGAACTAATAGATCACTGAATACCACAGAGCTACAAAGATAATTTGAAACCGAACCGTAGTCTCGTAGGAGCCTCTCAAACTTCAAAAACTGTTAAAATTAACAATTTTCTTAAAACTTAGAATTATTTGTTAAGTTCTGATAACCCGTAGTTCGCTAGAGTAAAAAGTTCAAACCTTACACAAATGAAGCTAATAGATAATTGCATACCACAGTTTTACGAAGATAATTTGAAACCAAACCGTGGTTTCGTAGGATTCTCCCAAAATTCAAAAGTTATTTAAATCAAAAACTTTCTTAAAACTCATAATTATTTGTTAAGTTCTGATAATCCGTAGTGCGCTACAGTAAAATATTGAAACTTTACACAAATGAAGCTAATAGATGACTGCATACCACTGTGCTACGAAGATAATTTGAAACCAAACCGTGGTCTCGTAGGATCCTCCCAAAATTCAAAAATTGTTAAAATCAAAAACTTTCTTAAAACTCATAATTATTTGTTAGGTTCTGATAATCCGTAGTGCGCTACAGTAAAAAGTTAAAACTTTACACAAATGAAGCTAATAGATGACTGCATACCACAGTGTACGAAAAGAATTGAATTCTACAAAAATTATTTAAATCAAAAATTTTCTTAAAACTCATAATAATTATTTGCGATCTAGCTGAAGCGATCACGATTAAGCCTTGCACAGACCAACGCGGCCTGACCGTGATCGGGACAGCGGCTGCGATCACGACTGTAGAATTTAAGTTACCAGGCCAAGTCAGGCCGCGTTGGTCTGTGAGAGGCCTTAGTTACCAGGCCGCGCCCGCTGTTGCGATCACGGTCATGATCGCCTAGGCCGCGCTGGTCTGTGAGAGGCTTTAAACGAAAGGTTTTAAAGCACTCTACATGTCTACATGTCTACATGCCACTTTTACTTCAAGCATTTTTCTTATTATTTAATTATTATTTAATATTCTTCCAATATAACAGGTGCTAAAATGTAATACGATTTTCCGTCAGAAAATGACAGTTTTTACAATTTTTTTTATAAGACTAATTTTCTACTTATTGTTTTCAAATCTATTACGATGATGAATTACTTTTTAACTCAATAGATTACCAAAACCGTTACATTTTAAGGTTTTCAGAAAATGAAGTAAAGGAAATTCTGAAAGGACGATTCTAAAAGAAAATTTGATGTAAAAACATAAGAAAAAACTAACAAAGCCGCATTCACGACGAAGTTTTATTTTTTTTAAAATGACGAGCTATTAAATTTTCCCTCATTTATTTTCTTTAACAACTCGTTAAGATGAAATAAATATCATATAAATAAACCTTCAAATTTGAAACATCAATCATAAAAAAAATTTCCGGTTGAAACACACTCACAATCGAAAAGTGGCTCATGGGTAAACTTTCGTTTAAAAATTAACAAAATTTTAATTATTATAGTATTGTTTTAACTTGTAGGTATTAGCAGTTAAAAAAATTAAAATCTCATGAATATTTGTGCATTTCTAATTAATTTGACTAATCTAACCAGTTTTCCTTACACCATGTACTGTACATGTTGTACAACTCAAGTTTAATAAAATCACAGAAGCGAATCTAAATTACATTTTACTTCCGGATTAACTAGCTGTAGTCCTCCAAGTTTCCTTATCTTGGTCGTTTGTTTGACAATAAACCATTTACTTAGTAAAATTTAGCAGAAAATTTTTGAAATTTAAATTGCATAGAGAGGTTTTTATGGATTCCCACCTTGTACACGATAAATCCCAAAAGTAGTACATTCTGAAGCACATAAACTCTAAAATAACTATTTGTATTCAATAAGTGCTCGTGTGTTATTATAAATTTCACAAAAAAACAATTTTTGCCACCAGGCTATGAAAAGTTTTGTTAACCCAAGGATGAAATAAATTTTATCCACGACCGGCCAATAATACGTTCATTACTCTATGATTTTTGACCAGTAATGTGTGTCATTACTCACTAGTTGCAAATCATTGAATAATATACATATTACTCAATGACTATTACATTACTTAATGGTTTACCGGGCGTCACAGGGGATTGGAAAACTTTTATAGCTCCTTTATTTGTCAACGTATCAAAATGAAATTTGCTGTGAGTTATAATCATATAAAATGCAATTTGTTTAACTACTTCTTAAAATTTTTCCACTTCCGATTTCGCCGGAAATGAGGTAAAATTTAGATTTTTAAATGCAACACCATATATATTTTTACATTTTCGAATTCTACATTAAATTTTGAATACATTTCCATAAAAAATTAATTTTTTAAAATAAATAAAAAAAAATTTTTCAAAAAATACTCGCGTATTCAATGTATATTTGGTTTATATTATTTGCAGTCGTGGATAAAGTATAGTATCCTACTCGCGGGTAATGCTCATTACTCACTCTAATGATTACGACACTCGCCATACGACTCGTGTCGCAAATTCATTCTTGTAATGAGCTTCATTACCCGCTCGTTGGATAATATACTATAATCGCGTAAAGTATTTTTTAACGATATTTAATTCGTTCAACAAAACCAAAGAATTAACATTTGACGTGAAATTATAATTTGATAAAAACCATCGATTCGGATGTATCTGTAGTCAAAAGATATTAACAGTGAGCTTGGAAGTTTTTCATCTGCTTATATTGATTACATCAACCCTAAGAAATCGCCAAGTTTGTCGTCGATACAAGTCCCAAAAGTCTCTTTTGATCCCTCTAATTTACACTTCAAATGTCTAACTTGGAATTGAAGTGGATACTAATTGTCCAAAAGAATTTATTTAACTTTGTCTGTTAGCTTTGGTCCAATTTAAGTTTTCTAAATTGTTTTTCTAACAAATCAACTGCGTTTTTGAAGACACTTTAATTCGTTTTCATTAAATACATGGTGTCTCAAAATTGAGGCACTTAGCTTTTGGATATGAATCAGAGTGCTGAAATAAACGGTGATGTGAGTCGTAATTTATTTTGTACTACGAATTTAATTACCGTAGTTTATCGGTAATTTACCGTTTTCAATTACCGTTAATTACCATGCAGCTGGGCAGTCATGCAAGTAGTAATTTATTTTGTAAATTACGAAATTACCATTAATTTCGTTTCGAATTACCATTAATTAAAATAGTGCAATGATGTATAGTTTAATGTTTCAACTACTCGGTATTTTCGGCGGTAATTTGCCAATTTAAAAATAGAATACTAGTCCAATCACATTAGACATTGGACCTCTAACTAATTAGTAACAGGACGAGACCACTTTTAAAAATTTTCATTTGGTGAGTAAAAACAGGGAAAAAAAAGTCTACCGTTTTTTTTTGCATACATACAAAGTTATAGGCCATTGAAGAAAAAGAGGGTGTTCTGCAGTGCTTTTTTGCAAAATACTTGAAAAGGAAGCCAAATATCGATAAAATGTGAAGGACCAATCTTGTTGATAATAAAATTACTAACATAAAATATGTTACATGTTTTGAGTTTTAACAATCTATTAAGGTGGTACGACCGTTTTCTTAAAGTAGTCATTTTTCCAAATTGTTAATTAACAAAATAATGTTTTAACCTATTTGCAACGCAATTACAATCCTGAAAAAATTCACCTGTTATCTGACATTGTTAGAGAAGATATTCTAGAGTTTCAGATTGTTTCAAGCTCATTTGCCTAAATTATGGTTTTTTATTGATTAAAAAAAAGAATTTTTTTCCCTTCTAGTTTTTTGCAGGATTTACAACTTTAGAATTAGCTGAGACTAATTAAACTATGATAATCTTGTTCCTTATGAAATTTCCGATAAAAATTGTCCTCTTCAATTTTCTGTATCGTCATTTGTTTCTGTTTTATTCGCGTGCAAACTTGAAAATTAGTGTGCACGCAAACACCAACGCTAGATATCTATTGTTAAGGTACGTTTATACTAGAGATTTTATTCATTACATTTCTCTCAGATGTCGGAGAGAAACTTTTTGAAGTATTTATACTATGACATAAATGTAACTGAATTAAGTGCTGACATTTTTGTTTGATAGAAGATGTCGATATTTAATTACAATTTTGTTTAGACTAGAGATAGAAAAATAAAAATCTTTCCATGATTGACTCATTGTCATGATTCCATTGATTAGATGGAGTCAAATTAGACTGAAAACAGCATAAACTGCGAAGTACCCACGCCTTGAATAAATTTTAAAGCCCAAAGTTTGTAAAAAAAGTGTGCATTTGCCTCATCATTTTTTAAACCACTTCTTGTTAATTCAATTTTAATAATCTTAAAAAGAATCTTTCTTTCATAATTTTTGGTACAAATACTTACACTTCTGATAAAATTAGTAAGTAACTACACAACAAGTTTACGAAAAAAATATTTCAAAAAGGCATGATGAAATTCTTATTCACATTTATGTGTCAACAACTAATGAAGCATTTCTATCTCATAAACTTTAAATTTGGCACCTTTGTATACGATATCCTAAAGATTCATAAAAAAATTGTCAAGTCCTGAAAACCTCGCGGAGGACAATTTGAAGGGGGCAACACTCCCGTTTTTTTAAGAGAAAGTCAGACCTATATCTGTGAATCCTGAAAGTGTAATATACAATAACACCAAATTTCAAGTTCTTAGGACGCCTAAAAGTGGTTGTGATTGAAAGTAACATCATCTTAGGAATTAGATGAAAAATAATATTACTGAGAACTAACTCAAAAAAATGTGCATTTGCCTCTTCATATTTTTAACCAATTCTTGTGATTTTGAATCACAAGCACTATTAAGCATCCTAAGAACTTGAAATTTGATGTCATTATACATTGCATTCTAAGAATCCCTAGAAAGGTCTGAATTTTTCTAAAAAAGTACGGCGGCGTCCCCCCTCCCCCCTTAATCGGCCCCGGAAGATTTTCAGAACTAGAAGACTTTTTTTTATAAATGTTGAGGACATGATATGCACTGGTGCCAAATTTTAAGTTTTTGAGATGCCTAGAAGTGCTTCATTAGTTATTGAAACGTAAATGTTAATAAGAATTTCATCACGCCTTTTTGAAATTTTTTTCCCGTAAACTGGTTGTTTAGTTACTAATTAATTAATTAATTTACTAAATTTTTCACTTGCTTATTAGCGAGAGCTTAAACTGTTTTAAATCGAAACTCTCGAGAGATTGATAAAAAGTAGACGACTATTCTACTTTTGATATATCTATCCGAGACCTGTTAAAACTTGTCTCAGTACCGTTTACACTTACGACATTTTATCTCAAGTAATATATCTCAACTATATCAATCTATATGAATAAAATCTCCGATACCTTCTATAAGCAAGGTTTACACTTATTACATTTTATTCTAGAGAGAAATGTAATGAATAAAATCTCTAGTATAAACGTACCTTTTAGGCTACTTTTTAATTTTTATTGCCTGTTTCATCATTCCTCGATCTCCATTGCTTCGTCGTTTTCAGAATAGATAAATGGTTTCATCTTGTCCCTCGTCACCTTCAACTTGAACTTCTTGAATAATATTATCGTCGTCTTCTTCATCTTCGAATTCTATTTCTGAACTTATTCGATTGGTAAGCGACGTTCCTTGACAAGAAAGATATGCTGGAGAGCATCTTAAACCGGATTTGCAGCATTCGCACGCTTTACCACAAGATCCTTTGCATTTGCGCAATATTACTCTCAGTAATTCATCGGGAGCTGGCTTCAATGTTGTCGTCGTTGAAGTTTTTTTGCAAAGCTACCACCAATGATGGCAGCGACATGACAGTATTTCCAGGGAGTCTACTTTCAAATGCTGAAATGGCTAGATCCTAAGGATTCAAACGATTTTCAATTGGGGTTGGAAACTAACACAGTCTGATGGCCTCATGCCAACTATGACAACATTAAGACTAGTTTTAGTACCCGTGAATTACTGAGAGTAATATCGTGCAAATGCAAAGAATCTTGTGGTAAAGCGTGCGAATGCTGCAAATTCTGTTTAAGATACTCTCCAGCATATCTTTCTTGTCAAGGAACGTCGTGTACCAATCGAATAAGTTCAGAAATAGAATTTTAAGATAAAGAAGACGACGATAATCTTATTCAAGAAGTTGTCGAGGATCAGGCCCGAGAGGTTATTGAAGGTGTCCGAATGAGTGGTATCAGTGACGATGAAATTGAAAACGACGATGGACAAGATGAAACCATTTATCTATTCTGAAAACGACGAAGCAATGGAGATCGAGGAATGATGAAACAGGCAATAAAAATTAAAAAGTAGCCTAACAATAGATATCTAGCGTTGGTGTTCGCGTGCACACTAATTTTCAAGTTTGCACGCGAATAAAACAGAAACAAATGACGATACAGAAAATTGAAGAGGACAATTTTTATCGGAAATTTCATAAGGAACAAGATTATTATAGTTTAATTGGTCTCAGCTAATTCTAAAGTTGTAAATCGTGCAAAAAACTAGAAGGGAAAAAAATTCTTTTTTTTAATCAATAAAAAACCATAATTTAGGCAAATGAGCTTGACACAATCTGAAACTCATAGAATATCTTCTCTAACAATGTTAGATAACAGGTGAATTTTTTCAGAATTGTAATTGCGTTGCAAATAGGTTAAAACATTATTTTGTTAATTAACAATTTGGAAAAATGACTACTTTAAGAAAACGGTCGTACCACCTTAATAGATTGTCAAAACTCAAAACATGTAACATATTTTATGTTAGTAATTTTATGCTCAACAAGATTGGTCCTTCACATTTTATCGATATTTGGCTTCCTTTTCAAGTATTTTGCAAAAAAGCACTGCAGAACACCCTCTTTTTCTTCAATGGCCTATAACTTTGTATGTATGCAAAAAAAACGGTAGACTTTTTTTTCCCTGGTTTTACTCACCAAATGAAAATTTTTAAAAGTGGTCCCGTCCTGTTACTAATTAGTTAGAGGTTGACCCCTATGAGAAGCACTAAGCTGATTGAACTATACCTGAGAATTAAAAGTATTAACAAAAAATCGTAAATTACGCGAGTTATGTACCAAAATTATGTTACGTGTTATGTTATGTAATTTTACATCACTGAAAATAAATCGAAAATTAAGAGTAGAAAAGTTTATGATTGTCCTTTGTTATTGAGTTATGTATAATTAATAAATTAATCATATAACGATTTTTATACGTTACTCATTAATTTGCAATATTTCAAAAATTTCCATCATCAATGTTGGTATTCCTTTGATGTAATGTAATAAGTATCTACCAGTGGGATGTCAAAGTAGGGTAGATTGAGTCAACGTTATTATCGATAAAGTTACAAATCTCTTGAGAATATTTACAGGTGGTTTTTGTTTAGCCATCACGTGTAGCCTACTTTTATTTTATTTATTCTTCTACACAACCTCCAATGCAACAATTTAACAGAGATCGACAGTAATAAAAAGATGTCTTTAAAACACATTTTCTTTTGAACTTTTGAACAGAAAAATTTAGTCAGACACTTGCTTGAGAAATTACATAAAATAGTAACAAACTCGAAACTCTTGTAAACTTTTCTAATTTTGCGATATCGAAAAAAAATATCAACCATCGATATCGACTTAATCATTATTTGTTTGAGTTGAAGCTGTAAGCACGATGCAATCAAAAAATAAAAATGTTTGGCGAAGTGCTTTTAGTTAAGTTAAATGAAAAGCTTAGAAAAAGGTTTCTTCCTACAAATTACCAACTTTTGAGATGTCAGAAATAAAAATCATCCTTTTAGAAGAATGAAAAAAGTTCAATTACCCTTTTATTACGTAAGTAATGGATAGGGTATGGGTTTATAAAAAGTTATAAATTTAGAAAAAGCAATATCTTTCTACTCAACCCACCTGAAGGATGAATTCAATCAAATAAATACATATAGGTAGGTGGAATAAATATAGTTCAAAATTGAAATAGATGAAAATAAGGTTTTTTATTTAGGGTTAAAATATAGGATCTGGATGGGAAAAGATACCAAAGATATATTATAATATTATATATTTTTTCATTTAATTAATAGGGCATTTTTAAAATTTCCTACCTGCCAGATGATCAAAAAATACTGTCCCTTGTTCCCAGAAAATTCAAAAAATTATTAATTATGATATAACTGGGCCTTATGTCAAGAAAAATAACAACTAATAACCATAAATACGCGCTTCTGAAATCTCTGCAAAACGACATAAGAGCGATGGGTACTGAACAGAGGGGTATATCTGGTAGAATAGATGAGTTGTGCAAAAGTCAAGAATTTATATAATCCCAGTACGATCAAATTGATGGTATCGGTGATATCAAAAATGAGGTTGATGAAATGAGCCAGCGCATCGTGAAACAAGAAGAGATTATTCGGGATCTGTGTGACTCGCTCTGAAGAGTACAGCAGAAGAGCGCAACTGGAGTTCTCTGTAGTTGTGCCTAATGAAAAGCTCTGAGATAATTGTTGATGTAGCTGCAAACATCGGTGTTATTGTTGGCGAAGGCGACATTGATGTGGTGCATCGTATGCCATCTCGCGGAGATCAAATTCCAAATATTATTGTGAAATTTTCTACAAGAAAAAAGAGGGATGAACTGTTAGGTCGTCGCTACTCAAAAATTGTTAAGTGCTATGATGTTCTACAGGTCAACTCACAATCTAGAATTTATGTTAACGAGAGCCTGTCCCCACATTATAGACAGCTTCTCTGGCTTGCTAAGCAGGTATCAAAAGCTAAGGGTTATAAACATTGCTGGTAACGTAACAGAAATATCATGCTGAGGAAAAAGGACGGGGACCAACTTATTGTCGTCGCTGATGAGTCCCAGTTGTGACGCTTAGTGTAACTAAAGCCGAGTGAATATGGTTTCTGTGCTACGGTACTTTTATGAACACTAGTCGTGAGAATGAGATTAGGGTTTTGGGTGTTTAGACGTTCCATCCGAGCGTCAGGGGTTTAAAAACAGAACCTGCAGCCTTTCTACAGGTGTACTACCAGAATGTGAGGGGACTGAGAACAAAAACACACGAATTTTATGAGAACCTGGCTGCTGGCAACTACGACATAATTTGTATTACCGAGACGTGGGCTGATGACAGTATATCTGACTCGAAACTATTTGATGACAGGTATAGATGCGGGGGTGAACCTTCAAACTATGATCTGAAGGTGCTTGGTAGCACTGATACCACATACAGGGTGTCCGGCATAAGCCTCCGTTCCTTGAAGTGGGTGATTTAAGAGCTCAGAATAGAGCGATAAAACCGAATTTACATTAGTCCAAAGTTCCTTGCCTACCAAGTTACAGCGCTTTGAAGTTCTTAAAGGACGGCCCTTCATTCACATATGATTGATACTGTACAAAACAAATTTATAAAATATGTATATTAATTAAAGTTTAAGTCTACAATCAGATTTCGTTCATATAGTAATGCCGGATGCATCTTTAATATGCAAAATTTGGACACTGGAAGAATGCTAAGAATTCATGGGTGGGTAGATTGTAGTGCCCTGCTCGAGAGAGTTAGATTTTTCGCTCCAGAAAGACCTATCAGGGCCTGGGACCTATTTTATGTGCCTGCCTGTCGCACAATATGCGTAGAAATTCCCCCTTGGTCAAGATCGCCTCTACATATAATGTCTTGTCAGATATGCATGAAATTAGCATGTTCGGGGTTGTCAGTAGCTTGAAGTTCAGAAATGATTTAAGCAGTTTATTTTCGAACTAAAGGTTCTCGGTCCTTACTTCCTGTTTGCTTCGTTTGGTTGAAGATTAACTGGGCGAATATAATTTTTGGTTGTTTATATAGAATTGCCTTTTGTTGTAATTATGATATTTTATTATCATTTTGTTTATAATATTAATTTTGTATTTGGGTTTTTGTTTTTCACAAGCACATGTGATATTGTTAACTTGTAATAATTTTTGTACGGCACAGTATAATTAGGCTTAAGCCTGTTCTGTGTCCACATGTACATATATATGAAATATGTATGTGTGTAAATAAATAAATAAATAAATAAATAAAATAACTAGCAATCATATAAAACACAGCTATTGAAAAGAAGTTAAAACAATCTGAATGAAAGAAATGATGACTTAGAGAAAGCAATTTTCTTTGATTGAATAGACTTGCTCGCCATATTATACACCCTTCTGATTTCTGAATGAAACCTATTGAATAATTGATGATCATTATAAATATATTGGCCTACCTACCCTACCCTTTGTTGAGCCTGAATGTTGGTGATAAAAATTCCAATGAGTTCCAACAAGTTGAGAGATTGTTATATCTTTGCGATCAAAATAACAATGTATTCAAGAGACTAAAGGGCAATACTCTATTTATAAACATTTCCAAGCCTATTTGATTTTGATGACCCATTTACGTTTTGTTCATGTTCGAAATGGCATAACAAATAACGATTACCCAGCCACCTAGATCAATCAGAATTTTGATTGCTCGTTATTAAGCAACCCACACATTTTTCAAACTACTACGTTGTTTTCCTAATACACTATTTGGCCCACTGGATTTATAAAAGTGGGCTGAACAAATGTAAAAAGTTTCCATAGTTTTAGTTGATTATCCTACGTTTGTAAAATTAATTGATACAAGTTGGAGGTTTTAGATGAATTGATCAAATTAATTAGAAGTAGGTCACATTAATAAGATCTAAACGTATTGAGATGGTAATAGGTACATAATTACATAAATATGCTTATACAAAATAATAAGTTTCTGAACAAAGGGCCAACTTGATTAAATCTTATTTCCACTGAATTGGATGTAATCGACTTTAGATTTTGAACCTACTGTTATAACATTATAAGGTATCTAATTGAATAAAATTAATGCAGTTATGACGTTATGCAATTATCTATTATACAAAACAAATGTTTAGGTTTTGACCACTACTACCACCATTAGGCTATCAAAACGTAAACTTCTCAACCAAAATAATTGAATTTCACGAGCCAGTTAGTATTTGATTCTTGTCTTCTTTTTGTATTTATTACTAAAAAAGTAATTGCTTTACCGTGGAAAGTAGGGAAGTTAAAGCTAAAAATATGAAATTATACTTATAATCCGTTCACTTTTTATTTGGGATATGGTTGGCCATGAAATTTTGTTTTTTGGTTTGCCAAAATAAAAAATCCCTATTAAGTTGACTGACAGCTCTTGACAGTACCAAAAAAATGACAGACAACTGACAGGCCAACTATTAACACAATTGAATAAAAGCCACTACTCTACAATACATAACCTAACTGATTTTTTTCAAATTTATACCGGGTGGAATCTGTCACCCTAACATGGCCAACCATATCCCAAATAAAGAGTGAATGGATAACAGGGCAGTTTGACATTGACTAAATGTCTTACTAACTTGTTAGTACTGACTACTGAATCAACTCAGAAGCTAAAGCACCGGAATCTAAGCTTTAACGTCGTGCACGGCTGTGCGTCGAAGCTTTTGCTCCTGGAGCTGATTCAGTACTAACAAGTTAGTACGATATTTAATTCATGTAAAACGGGCCTTGCAGAGTAATGCTGAACTATAGTCCCAAAAAATAACTACAAATAAAGCTTTTAAAGGAGAAGGTAGACAAATAAGAAAGAGGTAGAAAGACCTCGTAAATCGTGTACAGAAAGTGCAGCACAAATGGTGCGTGAGAGACATGAAGCATAAAATAGAATTGAGTGGAGCAAGTCTGTCAAGAGATTCCACCAGCACCAGCAGAGCTAATAAATAAGGTTACGGCTCAAAGAAGACTTAAAAAATAAATAAAAAGTTGTCAAACATTAGATAACTATTCCTGAATGTTAAAATACTGGTTTTCAAACAATGTTTTGGCCCATCATAAAGTTAAGTTATGGAATGTTATGGAACCATAACGTACCAGAATCTCGCCCTAAGAGAGCCATGTCTTAAGCTAGGTTCATAGCTCTCCGTTGATACGTTTCTGTTGGTACGTTGGCCAATAAGAGCAGAGTATTTTTCAAGTTTGACAGATGAATTTCAAAAATACTCTGCTCTGATTGGCCAACGTACCAACGGAAACGTATCAACGGAGAGCTATGAACCTAGCTTAATTATTGTCTAACGAATGGGCGGGGAAGTTTATATTTAGACATTCCGCTAGTAACTGTTAGCAACTTTCATATCCGGTTGATATTACTAATAGTCATAATTTTTGATAGGGTAAGATTCAAAGAAGGCAATCACACATTTGTATATAGGAAATAAGAGCCTAATTAGTGAGAAAAGTCCATTTGAGCTTGGTATAATTTAAAAAAACTGAAGATGTTGTTTTTACCCAACTCTCTTCTTATCAGGTATAGGTATCAAAGTTACATATTACTTTACTCGATACAACCTGTATATCATCATTTATGTAATATATTATGAAGAAATAATTAGATAAAACCATGAGGTAAGAGCTGCGAGGGTTCAACGTTCGAAGTATGAAAGGATAATAATTTTGGTTTCCTTAATTTAATGGCACGAGGCTTAAACTAAAATTAATCCCGTCTAATACAAGCTTTAGAGCAGTCCCAACGTAAGCTGAATACACCACGTGATGACCGTTAAGTTGCGCAGTAGTTTAGTTTTTTGACAGAAGAAATAACTAGTTCCGTCACGCCCTAAAGCCACGCCTCGAGCAGGTTTAGTCACGTGGTGTACTCATCTTACGTAGGGTTTACTCTAGTAATTTTGATTGGATTATGGTCGAGGTCAACGGGTTTCGGTTAAACGTTGAATAGTATGCCTAAACTATTGTTAAGTTCATAGTTATCAATGTACTTATACGTATAAACGCTAGATAAAAATTGTGAGCCACCTGTCAACCCTGCGTTAAATGTCCGCTCTGCTAATTATCCGTTCGGCCAGATATTTGTCGGTTCAATGTCTACGAGCCACGAGCAACCTTTCTACACTTTTGCCCTTTTTCAGACGAGAATTTTATGCGACATATCCCCTACTATAAGTATAAGGATAGTATCCCATACTTGATCAGTGGCGTAGACAACTATTTTTATAAGAAAGAACCGAGGGCCCACTCTGAAGAATTAATACGAAATAATATTTCGATAATGGTGCAATCGTCCTCTTTAAGAGGACAATCGGATAATTATTAGTCTTATCATGAGTGGATAGCTAAATAATTTTTATAGGATGAAGAGTTCAATAATTAATAGATCTATCGTCCTAATCGTCTCTTTTTACATCTACAAGTCGTTATAATATGCTAGTTAATAAAAAGATTTTTTTTCTTGACCTAATAGACTGAAGTAAAGTATCATTATCTACCACGAAAATTTCTGAAAAATTTAACCACTCCCAATTATTTTTAGGCGACTCATTGAGGGTTCGCGACCCACGGGTTTGCGCACCAGAAGTATATTCAATGAATTAACCATCTGCCAAATAACCATTGATCGGTCATCTAACACAATCCGACCCTAGAAGTTTCTAATGCAGAATGGATACATCTGAGCATTCTTATTATTTATTTTTCATATATAAAATTATCATTATTTAAAGTTATTTAAGAATCGATACTTTAATTTTTGTGTTTATAAATGGGTTATTATAATTGCCAATAATATTATATAATTTACTCTACAGCTCGTTCGAACAGAACTGATATATATGAACGAGTGCGCACTAGTCCCTCACAACACTCCACTACTCCCCTCTATTGTTTCATCTCTCTCCAATCGTTACTGTGTCTCTGTTCTTCATTGCGCACCACATAATATATCAGTTCTATTCGAACGAGCTGTACTTTATATTATAATGTACTTACAGGGTGTACGAAAATTCTTGGGATTATGTAATCAACCAAAAGTTTATTTGCCGTCTAACTGAAATGCTGAACTGAACTAAATTCTAACCTATAAATGAATGAAACAAATAAATCACAGCTGTTCTTTATTTTTTACTTTTTTCTGTCAAATTCTTTCTTTCTTATAAACCTACAATTCAAAACAAACTTAAAAATCATACAAATCATGCTTAAAATGATAATAACAAAGTCGGTACAAACAGGTCGATAAAATCGGTAACTGTATTTTTGTTATTTCGATCATATGTTACTTGGACTCGTCCGAAAAAAGGGGTGGAAGGTACTTTTTTCTGTTACATAATACCAAGAATTAAAATACACCCTGTAGTTAGTTAGTTAGTTAAGAAACTCATTATTTTTTCCAATAACAGGACTCACAGAAGAAAAATTATAATTGTATATTTTGTATAATAAAAGTGATAGCAATTTTTAACGAATTAATTTTAATAATAATTATAAAGTTTGAACATTGAGATCGAAGAAGTTATAAATTTATTTCTTGCTATGTTAATAATGTTATTTGAAAAATTTCTTAAATAACAAGGTTGAATTGAACAATTTTTGATCTTTAATAATACGTTTGTAAAAAAATAAACTTCAAATTTATTTTCTAATCGCATGTGTGTAAAGGTATGTATCACTACCTATAATTATTTATTAATTATTAAATAACAATAGTTGATTAAATACAAAAGCGCCAAGTGGTGATTTTTGAAAATGTGAAGGTTCGATGTTTTTATATGGATTGCTTTTCAACATAAATTAGATAAATTACCTTACTGTATATTATTTGAATAGGATTTGTTTTAAAAAACGTAATAAATTACAAGTTTACTTAAAAATTTGAATAGCAAAGTTGGAAAATTTCCTTTTATATAAATCTACTTATGGGTTTCACTTTTCCTAAACATTATTTTTTTGAATAAAAAAAAGCGATTAATTTTATTGAAGACACTATAAAGTAAAATTTAAAATTAATACTGTTGACTAGAAAAATTGTAAAAACAGAAGCAATTTTTATCAAATTAAAAGAAGCCCGAAAGTCTGGCACAACGATCACAATTTCCTATAACTTCGTATTCATGTTCAAATAAATAGTTAAAATTAGTTTTATAACGAGTAAAGTTGTATTCACACACAACCGTGATTGATCCGTCACCTCACGTCTTCCGTCAGTCAAAAATGGTATAAAAATTATCGGAAGCGTGCTTTTAAATGACTCCATTCACACTCATCAGTCATGGTTCGGAGATTTTGCTTTTGACGCCGTCACGTCTCCGGTCAGTCAAATAAAATATCGTCGACAACGATAGTTTTATAAATCCTTTTATAATTGAAGGTAAATGACGGATACATGACTGATGTGTGTGAATCGTGCTGTCCGTCAAAATAAAATCACAAAAAATTTGACTGACCGGAGACGTGACGTGACGGATCAATCTCGGTTGTGTGGGAATAGACCTTTAAGGTCCGTATAAAGTCAATTCTTTTAAATTGCAGTAACTAGAACTTATTTTTCTATTTCTTGTTGTAGCATCTTGCATTAATGTAAGTTAAATCGCAATTTTGATGTCCCAGTTAATTTTTATATAAATATTGATTTTAATCGCTCCATCCATCTTTTGAACTTTCTTTTTATAGAAGATGGAAACAATTGTACATTAGAATAGTTCAATGATTATGCCTTCCTTAGGAAGAGGTGAGCGCCCTTGAATTTTGTCTTAACAGTCAATATATGCCTAAACCCTGGGAAATGGACAACGATGACTAAAAATCTGAATAAGTCGTGGACACCTTATATTGGAAAATTTCAGTAACTTAAAAGGACACCCCTCTCCCTGTTTAAGCAAACACGTTATACAGAGGCTACACATATTTTTTTCTCTGATTCATATTGATTAAAGAGTTTGAAAGTGCTGAAGTCAGAGTCATTTGGGAGATAATGTAGGAATAAATTTATTAAACTTCTTCTAACGTATAAGCAAAGTAGAGACTACCATCAGTGTGAATGTGAAATAAAATGCAAACTTCTAAAAAAAAACCTTTAGAATGCCCATTTCACATGAGTGCTCTTGTCTCTATTTCGTGTTTCTATTTCATATTGAGCCAACAGTAATGTTTTAATATAATTCTAACAAGAAATTTTAATTTAAAAACCTCAGGAAATTATGAGCTAACCATTGGAGCAGGTGTCGCCTTTTTTTCAGATTATTTAACAAATCTTCCAAAACTGTCAAATTATACCGACTGCAGTTGAATTTCCAAACAGATGCAAAGAAAATGGCGCTCATTTTTTTTGCATCTATTTTGAAATAGTGAATGCGCTATTCACTGCTGAATGCTGAATGCTATAATGCACGACCACCGAAAGAAAAGCTTGCTTGAGAATGTTCGTTCTGTTTATAACGATTATAACAAAGTAACTAAAAATCCGAATCGCTTTTTATCGACTTTATAGACGTTGTTAAATATTCAAAAAGTAATGTGTTAAAGTAATTAAACCAAAGAGTAGAGTAGAGCAGAGAGTAGAGCAAAGAATTTCCCTCTCTTTCTCCCCAGTTTTTCTTTCGATGGTCGTGCAATACTTTTAGGATCGCTCTCCCTACCATCGTCATGAAATAGACAGACGGAGAAAGTATCTAATTCTATATATAAAGCTACTTCCAAGTCGTCTAGGCATGCTCGGATAATCGAGTTTGGGAGGGTTAAGGAGGGTTTTTTGGAAATTTTTTTTGGCGGTTCGGAGCGGAAAAATCGAGGAAAATTTTAGAGACCGCCGTCGGAGCCCTAGGTGTGAGGGTGGTCGAGAAAAATCGACCACTATTAGGTCAAAAGGCAGCCGGAGGCTGCCTTTGACCTGCTAGTATCATTATAAAGCTTATATAGAAGGCTATGTTTATCCGCTATTGATGGGTGTACCATCAGTAAAACATCAAACAGGTAAAGCTATTGGACATCAATTCAAAGCTCTATTCATCTACGTTACCATATTTACTTAATCTTTTCTGACAAGTCTGGCCCTGTCGTATTATTTTAAGAGAAATAAAATAGTCGTTATGTTATAACCTTACTAGCAGAACCCGTGGGCTACGCCACACGCCTTTTAATTTAGCGGCTCCTTAGTTTGCGTGAAATTTGTGGGCATACGAATGTATGATAATAATATGTAGAAGCAAAAAAAGGCCGCTATGATGTCTATTAGGAAAAAGGTGGAAGCATGTGCTTTTTATCGTGCACCACCAATGACGGCACCTCCACCACCGTTTCATGAGAACCGTTACCTCAGGAAACCCTCTACAACCACCTGCTTTAATTTTAAGTAGCACCGCCGCCTTAGGGACCTCTATAACCTCCCGCTTTAATTTAAATTGGGAGGCACGTGTACTACTAATGTAAACATTGCCGCCACCAAGCTCACCAAAATCCCCGCTTCAGGGCACCCTACAACCACCCGCTTTATTTTAATTGGGAGGTACATCCACCACCAACGACAGCACTTCCGCCACCGGAATCACCAGAATACCCTCAGGGCACCCTACAACCACCCGCTTTTATTTCATTTGGAAGACACGTGTACCACTAACGACAGCAACCCCCCCGTATTACCAACACCGCCTCATCCGTGGCCCTCACAACCACCCGCTTTTATTTCAAATGTGAGGCAGTACATTTCTTGGCGAATTTGTTAGAGTAGATTTTTAAAAGTAAAATTTGAAATATTAATTTTTATGTGTCAATAAATTATAGAATTTAACTAACTAATAAAGGAACGCATTCAAAATTGATTTATAGTTCATGGTACATTTCTGTATATAACAACGTAGTTTTAAATTTTAGTTTTTGGGAGTTCTTTCACATTTTTGCCAATTTCTAAGGCCCCAGTTGACATATCGTAATCATACCTAGCCTATGTTACTCCCAAAAGTACGGTCTATATGTGAAAGAAAAAATTATTAAAATCGGTTCGGTGGTTCGCGAGATCTTAAGTAACGCACATACATACATACATACAAACATCTTACTTTATATATTAGTATAGATAACACATGAAACTTTGACCTTTTCAAAAAATAAAATTTGTGTAACAGCTGAAACAGCCATACTAAATCAATTTCAAAAATAATATGACCATATAATAATTCATAAGTTAAGTACTTGAAGTTTTTAGATAAAACTTTATACAGTTACATCAAACTGCCTTTCTCGCTAATTTAAAATACTTATGAGAGCATTATTGTATACTTTTTACTCGATATAAATAGTTACCTATTCATTTTGTATCTTAGTGTGCAACTTACTTAAATACAGGATATCAAACCATTGTGTGTTATAGAAATAAGAAGTTAAATAAATTAAACTTGAGCAAACTATTAATTAAATTTGTGAAATACTAAACAGAAAATTTAGGATAAATAAGCTACATGAAAATTGAATTTTATTGAATGAAAATATTGAATTGAATTATCACGTATAAATATTTTTAAACTAAATTTTTATAATGGGTCTCTATCGATGAGATAGATGGCGGTGGCTGCTCGCCCAAGCCACCCAATCTACATTCAAAGTGTTTTTTTAATTAAACAGTGGCTAAAATTAGACCCCACTAGGAGGCACGTTGTCATGGGAGGATCTAGGTTTTTTGGGACCCAGGGCTATTAAAGTCCAATAAGGTCCCATTTTTTGTTAGATTTTGTGAGCCCTTTGACACTTAGGAGCCCAGGGCTTAAGCTCTATTAGATCATATGTAGATCGTTTCCTGCATGTTGTAACAGAGATTAGCACGGCATGGGCATAAGATAGCGAAAGCCAAGATAAAATCGAATTCCTTCTCAAAAGCTAATCTAAATAGACGGAGTCCTGTTCGCCATTAAAAACCATCACCAGCAGTGGTGATACCCCGGGACATAACTAGATCATAGGTTTGAAATTTGTGGACCTAAACATATCCTTTACCAAAGCGTGAAGATAATCTGCCAACAAATAAAAAGGAAAAAAAGCTTGGAGAACTAATTTAGTACCTACAAAATTCTACACCCATCGCCCCAATTACAGATTACCTAACGGCTTAACGTACCCTCTGAAGTGCGACAAGCATCCTGTGGCACTTGAATAGATATTTTATTTAAAATAATATTTTATTTCATGTAGGGGGAAGTGGGGCACATTGATGCGATTTTTAAAAGAGCTTTAAAATATACGTCTCTTTTAAATTTTCTGGTGTTTTGATAATTTATACCAATGCTTTAGTTATTCTAGTTTTTTGGGCACTTAATGATATTGATTTTAAAAAATAATATAAATTTATTATAAAAGAAAACAATAGATATGCTTAACTTGTACATAAATGCAAAAAAATGAGTGACTGCTCATCGCATCTTCAATTGCTGAGGCATAGCATCTTCAATTGCTGAGGTCATCGCATCTTCACTAATGTTAGTTACGTAGTCGCGTTATTAGATTGTTCCTTAGTAGAAATTGCATTAATTTGATATTGTGCAAGCTTTTAATTTACGTAGTAGATAGGAAATGCATGTTTTTGTGCGTTCACTCTTAGATTGAACGTCATATAATAAAGTACGTGTTTTTAATAAAAAAGTTTTTGTTCGTTTTTAAAAACATTTTAATTTCATCGAAATCTAAAATTGGCGCAGTCGGTAGGATTGCCAAACATTTCCGTAATCAAAAATCCAACTGAATATTGGCGGTGATTCGGGCGTGTTTCGTGTTAACGATTTATTGGTGATCGAACAGACGAACGAGAACTGAAGTTATAACTTGTCAAATCTATCGAGTCGGGATCAAGGAGAACGAGCATCTTGAAGTAAGTGCCAAATTTCCTTTTTTCACCTTTTCCAAGCCCTCTGATTAAGAGCTTTACGAAAAGATAGGTAGGAACTTTCTAAACCTCTGTATAAGATTTAGAAAATTATAATAATTAAGAATTAAACTTGAAATTAACAATTGAATTAAATTTTTAAAATAAAAATAATAAGAATTAATAATAATTTATGAGTGAACTAGATACTATACTAGAAAGATTAATAAACCTCTCAGTTGACGATAACTCAGATAACAATTCTGAAAACTCTACAGTGAGCTTAGAGATAAATAATAGCAAAAATATGGCAGTAGCAAATCAAAATCAGGTCAATTGGCACCTGTTTAAATCCAAATTGGATAACGTTAAATCTTACGACGGTGACAGTAACACTTTGAATAAATTTATAGGCCGTTGTGAAAATTTAATAAGTACGTATGCACCTTATAATGATGCAGTGTTGAACAAACACATTTTAGATTGTATCCAAGAAAAGTTAATAGGTAGAGCTGAACTTATGGTAGGCAATCGAACAGAACTTAACGATTGGGAAAGCTTAAAAACCGCGTTAATACAATGCTTTTCAGATCGTCGCGATTTAGATTGTTTAGTACAGGAATTAACCAGAACTAGACCATTTAAAAATGAACATTTAATAGATTTTGGTGGTAGGCTTCAATTAATAAGAAGTAATGTATGCCAAAGAGTTAGTAACGACCCTAATTTAGATAGAAATACAAAATTGTGTCAGATCAGTCATTATGACAAAACCGCCCTTAATACGTTTATAGCGGGTTGCTCAGGCGTGCTCAAGAATAACATGCACCTCAAACGTCCCGAAACGTTAGAAGATGCCATGTCTTATGTGGTAGAATACGAAAATTTTGAGAGACTATATGGTAATAACCTAGCACCTAAACCAAATTTTAACCCTAATTTCCAAACATCATCTTCTCAATTTCATCAACAAAATTTTCAAAAATTTAATCGTCCCCAAAACTTTCAACCTAATTTTCAGACAAACTATTCTTCATTTCAAAAACCAAATTTTAATTCACAATTTCATGCAGAACCTGTCTGGCATAGCCGACCGGTACCGATTCAAACTCAACCTCAACAAAAAACCAATTATCCAACTAATCGACAAGTATTTGGACCCCCACGTAACGTATTCAAACCGAGTCAAATCACGGAAAATCAATTACCTAAACCAGAACCCATGTCAACAACATCTAGAAATCCATCGGTTCAAAGACCAAATTTCCAAAGACCGTTTGCATCAAATCAAACTGGACCAAATTTCCAAAGACCTTTTACACAAAATCATGAATTTAATAATTTCCAAAGGTCATTTGCTCCAAGTCAAAATCGACCAAATTTCCAAAGACATAACTCACAAAACTACGACGCAGAAGAATTATATTTCAAAGAAACCGAAGAAGAACCCCATCAATATCAATATTCTGAATACAACCCAGAATTAAATGCAAGGGATGAAAACCCACATCAACTCCAAAATTTAGACCAAGACTTTGACCAAGAATTAGAAACCGAAAACTTTCAGGTAATGATCCCACGAAACCAAATTGTGACTGAAGTAAACACCTTCTCAGATAACACATTACCATATTTAGAAATCGAAAACCCAAAATTAAAATTGCTTATAGATACTGGCAGTTTGCGATCAATAATTAAACCCTCAATAGTGGAACAATATTACCCAGATTTAATTTATAACTCTAAAACCGTTCTCAAAAATAGCTTTGGTAAAAAGAACATTAAGTATCAAGCATTGATACCAGCATTTAATGAATTCTTTAGCAATCATCAAATTAACTTTATTCTTTTCGATTTTCACGAGTTTTTTGATGGAATAATAGGTTTAGCAGATTTAATCAAAATGAAATTCAATATTGATCTTACAAATAGAAAATTAATAAATGATCAAGTAGAAATTCCGATCAAGTATCGCCAAAATAATAACAGAGACATTTACTTTGACGGTAACGCTTTAGAAACACTTTCGACAGACATAAATTTAGACGACGTAGACGAAATAATCCAGCGAGAATTAAAAGAATTATATCAAACACCCGATTTGATCAAGTTACCTTTAAACGAAGTACCAAAACCAAATAAAGTAAACATTGTTTCGGATATTCAAATTAAACCTCCAAATCAAGTACGAAATGACCCAATAATGATAAATAATTCTAACTCAGAAACGGTACACACCTCTGTAGAAAATCCAATTCTTCTTATTCCAATATCTGATAGACCGTTAAATCAATTTAAACACCAAATAACAATCACCTGTGGAGAAATGGACACTACACAAGTTAGACGAGAAAAGATCTTCGAAAATGTGCGTTATTATGTAACTTTTCCAAATTATAATTTAGAAATATCAATTGCCGAATTTGTTAAAGATTATTTGCACCCTAAACAGCATTTCGCTCTATATTTCAAAAATCCTTCACTGTCACAAATATTTGCGACAACAGTTCAAAATTATTTCAAGTACAAATCCCTTAAACTTACACAATGTACGAAATTTCTTACCGATGTAGAAACGCTAGAAGATCAACAACAAAAACTAGAATATTATCATAAGTACAAATCAGGACATCGAGGTATAAATCAAGTCAAAATGGCATTAGGTACAAAATATTATTGGCCTAAAATGTCAGAGGATGTAGAGAAGTATATAAATAATTGCGAAATTTGTTTGAAAAACAAATATGATCGAAACCCACCAGTTATAAAGTTTAATCTCACACCAACAGCATCGAAACCATTTGAACATATTCACGTTGACGTATTCAAAATCTCAAACGAATCTTATTTGACAATAATAGACAGTTTTTCACGTTATGGACAAGCTTACCCTTTAATGTCAATAACCGGAACATCCGTAGTTGACAATTTACTCAACTTTGTTGGACACCACGGATTACCCCAAAAAATAACTTCCGATCGTGGAACCGAATTTAAAAATTACGATTTAGAGAACTTTTGTAAATTACACCGAATAGAGTTGCACTTTACTACGGCAAAGAACAGCAATTCGAATTCACCTGTCGAACGCTTTCATTCAAGTTTGATAGAACATTTTAGATGTTTAAGGGAAGAAAATAAAGATTTCACCCCTAATCAATTGATAAAACACGCAATCCTAAGCTATAACAATTCAATACATAGCGTAACAAAGTTTACCCCCTTCGAAATTATCAAAGGTCATATTAATAACCCAGATCCTTTCGACCTTAATGATAATCTTTTGATTTCAAATTACGTTCAAAATCACAAAGAAGTTTGTCAAAAATTATATTCAAAAATTAAAGAAAAGAACCAAGAAACTAAAGAAAATATAATAGACAAACGAAATGAAAATAGATCAGATCCCCAAAATTATTCAGACCAAACCCACGTGTATATCAAAACCAAACATAGAGACAAAAAACTACCCAAATTCAAGAAAACCGAATTAATTGAGGAAACAGATATAAAATTAAAAACTAAATCCGGAACTTACCACAAGAGTAATTCCAGAAAACCTAAACCTAATATCTTGTTTCAGGTACCCATTCAAAATGAAGATAACAATTCTTCTTCACCTGATGTTATGGCTAGCACAAGTGCTATGTAACGACGACATCAAATTAACAAACATCGATAATTTGATACTTCCCATGCAATTAGGGAACGCTAAAATTATTTACACTAAACATACATTTATTCATTATATAGATTTAGAAAATATTATTAACCATATTAGTAGATTAGAATCAAATTATAATCAAGTTAAAAGTAGTATAAATAGAGTAGAGGCAACAAATCCCATTTCTTACCACGGTTTAGCGCAAAGTATGCTTTTAAGAACAGAGTATTTAATTCAGACAACCCAAAATAAACTTCAAAATATTTCCCCTCTTCTAAATTCTAATAAACGTTCAAAAAGAGGACTAATTAACGGAATAGGAAAATTAAATAAGTGGTTATTCGGAAATTTAGATTCAGACGACGAAAAAAGATATAATCATGCGATTTTAAATTTAGAACAAACCCAAAAGGACTTAACACACGAAGTCAATTTACAAATTTCACTATCAAAAAGGCTAATCGATCACTATAGTAAAACAATAATGGCTTTAGGTAAAAATCAGGAAAAACTTGAAAATGATTTAGAAAAGACCAAATCTTTTATGTACTCAACCATCTCAGATATCTCCGGCTATATAAGCTTCCAAGGGTTAATGTCACAAATCAATTTAGATTGCCAAAACGCGATCACGTTTATTGACAATATTGAGAATGCTATTATTTTCTCAAAACTCAATGCTTTACACCATTCAATAATATCAAATTCAGAATTACAAGAAATGTTAAAATATTTAGAAAAAATCTATGATAAAAATAATATTCCAAATTTTGATAACACCTTAACTTATTATCAATTCTTAGGTACTCAAGTTACTTTTTCAAAAAATAAATTAATTTTTGCAATTCATGTTCCTATTTTAAATACTAAAGTTCTTAACTTTTACCATTTATATCCTGTTATCCAAAACAACCGAATATTTACCCCCAAATACCAATATTTGGCACAAGCTGAAACAGATAGCCAATTCGAACGAGAGGAATGCCCGATATTAGAAGGATTGTATTATTGTTTACAAAATTTTATTCCAAAAGATAACTGCACGATCCAAATCCTAAAAGGTCAAACACCAAAAAATTGCCATACTTTCGAAATCAATTTTAAACAATCGATAATCGAACAAGTCAGCCAAGATAGCCTACTGTTGATACCGGTCGGAAACAAAAGAATATTTTCAAAATGTAACACGGACCAGTACATCGACACCGATCATCCAGTTTTAGTGAAAATTCCAAAATCATGCGAAATTACAATCGATGACGAGAAATTTTCTAACGATATTCAAATTCAACATGGAAAGCCACTCATTCTACCAAAACTAAACATGGAAAATTTAACAATTCAAAAATTTTACAAAACTCCAAATTTTACTAAATTGAACTTTGAAGAGCTATTTAGACTCCATGAAATCACGGAGCAATTAAAGCCAATCGAAGCTCCAAACACGAAAACGAATTTTTGGAAACTTTTTGGGCAAATCTTTATGGGCATATTCATCATAGTCGCGATCATCTTACTTATTTCAAAATTAAGGAAATGCAAGAATTTTCCGTACTTAAAAAAAGAAAAAGTCGTGAAAAAAGAAGAACCAAATGGACCAGGGTCTTCGAAAAATACTCCCGTAGTTTTCTTAACCTAAAGAAGGGAGGAGTTACGTAGTCGCGTTATTAGATTGTTCCTTAGTAGAAATTGCATTAATTTGATATTGTGCAAGCTTTTAATTTACGTAGTAGATAGGAAATGCATGTTTTTGTGCGTTCACTCTTAGATTGAACGTCATATAATAAAGTACGTGTTTTTAATAAAAAAGTTTTTGTTCGTTTTTAAAAACATTTTAATTTCATCGAAATCTAAAATTTGTTGCTTCTTTTTATAATTTCTCACTATTATTCACAAAAAAAACAACATTCAAACAATTAAATTAAACCATATACGAAATATACGTGCATTTATATGTATCAAGCTGCCCCGTTCCCTAGTGTATCAATGATCCCCATTGACGTTATGCTAGTTTTATACCAAGTTATGCCCAAATAATACATAAACAAAATTTTAAAACTAATATAAATAGTTAGTAAATCGTCTCTACTTACCATAAGAACAATAAAAAGATTCAAATAATAACACACACTAATATAAACATTTACTATCTTCAGTAGAAGAAAGTTACTTTGAATGAGCAAAAACCCTTATCTAGCGATTACATCCAACCCCTACACAAACCGCGCGAAATATTTCCCTAGTGAATCACATACTAGGAGAGACATATTGTGACATATAAACAAACCTCATGGATGTTTTTGTTATCCTGTAATATGTAAAGTATCAATGTGCCCCTTGTATCTATGTGCCCCACTTCCCCCTATTAATTGTAGAAAGTTATGTTTCAAACAACAATGCATTTACAAATTGAAAAGTTTTAATATTTACATAGATTAAAAACAATGAACACTGAATAGGAAAGTTTACTATAACTGATATCATGCAAATTTAAACAATAGTTATAAACTTTATAGGGGTAATGGAAAAAACTGCAGAATACTAGTGGTATTATTTAGTTGCACACAAGAACGAATGCACTTTATTTGTTATTTAAATGCACAAATATCGATAAAGCTTATATAACTTTTCCAAAGCCTTCTAGAAGGTTTGAAATTTTTGTTTAGAGCACTTGATAAATCACTATTAATTTATGAATGATGTATTTCACAAATCCATCGGGAATAGAAAATTTATTGTATCAAAATGTGCGATTTCTTCATTTTAATTAAACTGGAATTGTTTCCACACCAGCATTTCAATAATGGTTTTACAGTGTTGCATTCAATTTTCTTACTCCACGGTATTCAAAAAGGAAACAATTCGAGTCGGATGTTAATAATTAACCACCTGAATTACATACCTAGAAAGTGCATTTTTTATAGCCAAATGGTAGAATGTCGATTGATAGAAATAAAATAAGCATAATAATGCCCTTAATCCCTTAATGGATGATTGGAAAATTATATTTTGAAAATAATCTTCTAATCTGCAAACAACATAATGCTTTAGCTATAGTAATTTTGAAAGTTTTCAACTTTATAATAGATTATATGAAGTCAGCACCAGTAAAACCTAAAAGCATGTTAATTAGTCACGTTCAAAAAGTGGATAGTTAGTGACTTATACGAGGGTGTGCCAATAATTATCCGCAATGCAAATGTATTCGTGCTTCCTGGGCAGCTCTGTCGTTTACCAAAGTATGCGATTGCTAGGACAATTTCCAATAAAAAAAGAGTAGTGTTCAGTGAGCAGTTTATAGTCAAATGGTGTATCAGAGGTCGAAATACAAAAGAGATGTTTAGCACAGGAGAAGAACAGTGAATGTTTATTCTATTAATGGAATTAGAAGTTCCAAACAAGTGGAACGCTCCACCCATTCGTCGATACATTTTGTTTACCGATTTTGTAACACCGATCTTACGATTGAGTGCACATTATGCCTTCGATGTCGCTTAAGTCGAAGACACGGGGGAGGGTCACAGCGATGAACAAGAAACAACAAACACTTTCCACTCATATAAAAATATTTATTAAAAATAAAAATAACAATTTATGACAGTCGTTCTCTGGACACTGCAACGGACTGGCGACTCTCAGAGAACTGGATCCTGAAACGCAAAGGAAATGCGTGGTTAGCCCGAAGACCTGACCAGCGTTCTCCCAGATCGACAGTTGGCAAACAAGTCCAGGACTGTAATCAAACCCCATATACGATCGGTCAAAAAGCGAAAAGACCGTTGAGAAGTGGTTAGTCAATAGGCCACCCCACTTGCAATCAGATCAAAAGTCAAAGACTAATAGAGTCCCACACCATCGACTAATAAGCCCAAAGTGATAATATAAGATAAGTGACTTGTGGTTAGCCCAAAGGCCTGCCAACAGGAGAGATGTACTAAGGGTAGATGGGATCACCTAAGACCCTACAACTGCAACTTGTACCAGTCGCTGGTGCAGCAACACCAAACTATCAACTACCCGCAGCACAATAGGATCAAAATGGACACAATGATACACTGTAGGTGCATAGTGGATGCACGGTCACGGACTCTCTTAAAATTAAAGCACATCGAATATTAATTAATTCTCCACTACCAAGTTCTTAGCACCAATCAGAACTCAACTTTTGATTTAACTACGAGGTGAGAACGTACGTCTTACTCCGTACGCTTCATACTCATATCTGTGCGATTATCACCAAACTCTTACATAAATACTTTTGCGGGCTTAAACGAGACATCGAATGGTATAAGTTTCGGGGACTACGGGAATATTATAAATGATTTTAAAAGCATTTACAATATTAAATATTTTGAGTGATTTTAAAATTACGAAAAATGACACATTAAAAAGGAAAATTAAAATAATATAAAAACTACATAGGAGGTGCCTGAAGGGAAAAAATAAATTAAAATTCAAATAAATAGTTTTAATTTATCGGGTACAATGAAATTTAAGTTGGTGACCTCGGTACATTTACGCTAGCTAAAGTATAAAACGCCGGATAAAAATTTAAACTATTACATCACAGATGATACAAAAATCGAGGATCTGATAGTTGCTGGTAGATTTCGTACGAGCCATTTTTAATAAAAAAAAACACTGGGTGCGAAAACGATGTTAATTTTTCCCGTATCAGACGCAGAATCAAAGATTCGTAACACTCTAACAAGTGTAGAAAAACACATCTTTACAATTTGTGCGAAATCAACAGTGATACCAACAGAATCACAAATACAATTGCCTTACGGATAATTTTTGATTCATATTCGTACTTATAACAGACATAATATACCCTGAGAAAAGGCAAAGTTCTAGAGACTATAATGTGGCCACTGACAAGAGCAAAAATAGAGTGTAGATAGCTTGAAGAAGTCTGAACTTGGTGGCAAATTTTTAATTTTGTAAATTCGAGCAATGGGACTAGGACATACTTTAGTCGTATTATCTTCACTAAAGTAGAGGAACAACTGAGTTAGGAAGTTGTGAGCTATTGTATTATCCAAGAATTGAGAAATTGACCATTATTGAGAAATTGACCATTATTACTGATGTCGATGTGTTACAATCTACCAAAAAACAAGAAATATGAAACACCATTAAGATGAGAGATATAATACTATTTGGAACAGAAAATAGCTGCAATTTACAAAGCAGAGTGGTCACTGACGTCTTATGTAGACAAAGCTTACAAAAAAGTCCCTTTTAATGTGCAAATCAATATTTCAAAAATTGGTGGATAATTTCTCTCGGTAACGTTTCATCAGTGCTGGCACTGTCACTGAAATAATTGTATAAAAAACTAATAAATTAAATTAAATAAACAACTAGCAATGGTTAAAAGTTATTCATGGCTACATTTGTAAATAATGAATTTAAAAAAATCCTATTTGAGAATTTGACCGATTTTTTAAATTTATATAATCCAACGTTTATTACAAAACACAAACCACCCTTTAGGAGCATTTAAAAACCGTAAAATTAAATTTAACTTACCCAAGTTAAACCAAATCAACAGACACAGTCAAAATACACTTTACAACTTTTATTATAAAATTTATCCGTTATATCTGCAACAACATGAATTTAAAGGTTGTACTTGAAAACATATTTATGTAAATTTGCAAAAAAACCGTAAAATAACGCTTTAAAAAGAGATAGATAAAAAAGTAGGAAGTAAACGAGTGCGGAATAAACCGATTGAAGAAAATGATTAGTAAATTGTGTATAAAATAATGAATTCTAATGCAAATTAAGTTATTTTCAAAGCCAAGTTTTATTATAAATGCTGACCAAGATATTTGAATTTCACTCTTCGGTCATTCAACTCGTGTAGTATAATAATAATTTGATGGTATTTTTATTAAATTCTAGTAGAAAAAATATAGCACAAAAAAGTATTTTAGCTAAAGGCTAGAAAATGAAGATACTTGGAAGTATTAGAAGTAGATATTAAAAAATCATACTTTGCTTTTAGCATAAAAGCATAAAAAATGACATAATAATAAATGATGATACCACAATTATTATAATAGAAAATATAAATAACAAAAGAGTGTTAGTGGGAAGAAAACTATCTAGGGCGACACATAAGAAAATTAACACGAACAGGCATAAATGTGAAAAAGTATCTAAAAACCCTATAAGTAGCAGCGTATCAATAATTTAATAGTCCTGGGGCCTGTAACAGAAAAAAGGGGGTGATCGTATTCAGGTCCATCTTTTGGAAATAAGCTATTTGAGTACCAGCGGACACGAAAATCTGGTTGGCTTCCACAGGCAGTGGCTTAAGCCCTCAGGATCCTTCAATGAAATTCTTAAAGAAGGAAAAAAGTAAGAAATATGACAGCATTCGGGATGCAACTTTGACATTTTATCGTTCTTATAAAAAAAATCGACCAAAAAAATTGGCTGCTCTCTACAATGTCTCTGAGAGCGTGGCAGCTGGACTGAAATTAACGTCTTTATGCTACACACCTGCAAACACTAACTCGTGACTCATAAACGGTATTTGAGTTGTCCACTGCCAAAGTAACTACTTTTTACATAAAAAGTAAGATTTTACTTTGCCATCCCTCTCAGGTGGGTTTCCCGCCTTCCTCACCAATTAGAAATTTATTATTAACAGCTCTGAGGCCTTAAGCCACTGCCTGTGGAAGCCAACCAGATTTTCGTGTTCGCTGGCACTCAAATAGCTTATTCCCAAAAGATGGGCCTGAATACGATCACCCCCTTTTTTCTGTTACAGGCCCCAGGACTATAATGGCTGGTGGTCTTTAACAAAGACAGGTCTACTCAAACTGTCTTTGTCATAGAAGTGAGGGGGGACTGTTATTGAGATTTAAAATGTGGGTGTTAATAAAATGAAATTTTGCCTCATATACCTATTTTGCATAAATTTATCTTAACATGCATTAGCCACATTTGAGCAGCACCGGATTATCATAGTGCTGGATTTCCATTACTGCGATGTGTGTCGTGCGTCTAGCAGTTCTATTAGTATATTTTAAATATCGTTACCTTCTTTCTAATAGGCCTTAACCAGCAAAAATGATAATTTTATATTTTGTTGCCAACGTGTTCCTTAATACATTGCTCATCTAATATCAATACGTCTTAACAAACATTCCACGTTGAATTTTGTTACGACGTATTGCAATTAAATGAGCGATGTATTAAGGCCGACTATTAAACACTTTGACACCAAAATTTAATTTTAGAATTTTTGCGGATTAATGCCTATTAGAAACAAGGTAACGATATTTAATGCCAAACTGCGCGATGCAGCGACCAGACGCACGACGCACACCGCAGTAATGGAAACTAACTCAAACATAATGGAACCTTACAGTTTAACGAAGGGTCCGAATTATGCCTACTTTGTTTTATTTTATGTTCAAAGAGAAATTGCTTTGCTGTAAAATTTCACTTAATAGTTCATTGCAATACATGGTCGGTAAGTGCAGAGTTAACAAATTGAGAAAATGTTAGCAAAACGAGATCCGTAGGGTCGAGTTTTTCTAATTTTCGAAATTTGTTAAGAAAAGCACTTAACGATCCGAGTATTGCATACTATTTTTTGCACAATCGTGAAAAATAACTAATAATAAATTCATTTTTTAAACTGACACTAGTTGACAGTTGTAAATAATTTTTATAATTTTAAAGTTTATTCAAAATAGTAACCGCTGGAGAACAATGTTGTCCCAGTAACAAGAATAAAAGTAACAAATAGCTCAAACATCTGTTTCACTTACCACCCTTGTGCTTTTGGTTAAATATTTCGAAATCATTATTTTATTGTTTCTATGGACACATACAATGGTTTGGTAAAATCAACTTTCTATTAGTATAAACATTGTTGGTAAGTACAGAATAGAACACGATTGTGCAAAAAAATTTTTTTGAAAGTAAGTCAAAGAAAATTTTTTTCCTGCAGTTCACAGTTCGTAATGAATGACGTCGTCTTATAAAATCGTCGATTGACAAAAAAAAAGATAGGGGAGAGTGGGGTATAATGATCCCTTCAGGTAAAATGATCCCCCCAATTATTAAGAAAACCAAAGGTGTCATCTAGGTTGCCGTAGCAGAATGTCATAGTTGAAGTTGTTTACACTTACGTGCAGTTCATGTAGTAAGTTCTTAGACTTTCGTATTACGGTTATTTTCATTTGTTTGTTTTTTCACTCATTGATAAAAGGTAAGAGCTTTTTAAATTCTGTATTAAACCTACGTGTTGTTATTTATTGAATCGGATGTATGTTCAACGTGTTATGGTATATTTGGACTTTAGAAACCTTAGATAATTACATAACAAAAACATAACTTTACTAATAAGCCTTACCTAAAATGTTGTTATGCTTATAATTATGAAACTCAATCACAAATAGGTAGGTAGATACTCTTATTCAGTGTGGGATCGTTTTACCCGATTGAAGGAATCATTTTACCCTCACCTTTGGAGTAAAATGATTCTTTTGTTGGGTGGGCGTTATGTCCATTTCTACAAAAGCTCTTTAATCATTTAACCCAGGTGACCTTGCCAAAAGTTTAAGTAAACTATACTCCTTCTTTTATAAAAGATCCGCTTTTTAACACTTACTTTAGTTCCTCTATGAGACATTCCTTCTTAGAGGGATCATTATACCCCACTCTCCCCTACCTACTATAAATCTAGTTTTTATAATATACGTTGAAAGTTTGAATAGTTTTCAATACACACAGAGCAACAATAGAAAGATTTAATATGTAGGTCGAACTTTCACACTTTTATTATGTACCACTAGAGTAGAAGAAAACTCAAATGTTGGTGAAAACTTTCAACTTAAAATAATTTATCATTCTAAAGATATTTCCATCCCAAACCGATGACGAGACTTAAAGTTTTTAATAAATTTGCTTTATTAATCATTGTATGTGTATAATGTTTTCTAACACTGATTGTGGGTATACTATAAACTATAAGATGGATTTCTAGAAGTTAAACCAATATTTAATGTAGTTCCCCCAGGACATTAGCAAATAACAGCAATATAAAGTTCCGATGACACCTAGAAGTGCATAATTAATTAAAGATATGGTATCTATCTCCACTAAATTCTCGTTTTTTGAGTAAATCACACATTTTTGGAGATCTTTAGGGTAGAATCCTAATTATTAAAGGAAACAAAGAATGTAAAATAACCACTGTCCACTATTATTAATTACTTTTACTTCACCACCAATGACAACAAACTGCATAAGTCCCTGTCTAACTTCGACCCAGCTAGAAACCGTACTTTACAAATACATTAGAGATCAATTGGGGAAGCATTGATAGTAATTTTTTGCAGTTGTATTTTTAATTAGTTTATGAATTTCAGATGACGCAAAGGTGGATCGACTTAGGCCTTCAAGAACCGCCAACTTCGTTAGAAACAGCACTTAATAGGTGAATGATTTAACGACAGATTTGATATTTGTTAGTTAGCTACTGCTTATGAGCGACTGCTATAGTAAACATAACCTTAATTTTATTATTTTTAAGGAAAAGTGCAACAAGCTTCACAAAACGTTAATTTACATAATAATTATGGTCATTATAAATATTGTATACCTCTGATGATTCATTTCCGGACGCTCTTTTCTGTTGACTAAATCATTGCCGAGACCTATCGATAGCGTTAAATAGAGGGAAACGGAATTCTTCAGCATTCCGTTTTCTATGCCGTTCGAATGAGCAAACTTTTTCAAAGGCGGGTCGCGCTCTTTTACAAATTTTATGATCTAGTAAGGGCTAAATTTTTATAGAAATTATATTAATTTTGTAATAGCATTCATAAATAAGTACCTAATAATAATAAATACTCATATACATTTACGTTTGAAAAGAACACATTAAAGTATAAATGTGTAGTTCAGCTCACCGATGTTTTCTGACACGTGGCTTTTTGAATGCTTAAATAATTAATTTAATAATAAACTTCTATAATAAGTATTTAATAATAAATGAATTAATTAATGAAAAGTTTAATACTTAAACTAATAAATAAGTCGTTTTTATCTTAATTCATACATATTACGGTGGTCACATGTCAGTAAACATCCGCGAACTGAACCATACCTATATTCACGTTCAATCTCTTGGCCGGTAGAAAGGGTTCTGAAGGAAAGTGAGTTTGAAAATATGAGTACCTCGTTCTGTCAACATATTTGAGTTTAGGAGGTATCAAATTTCAATATTTTTGTTGCCAGACAGTCTAATGGTCCCGTCATTTTTGATGACATCCTCAGAGTAATATGAATGGAGAAATTTAAAATGTAAATTTCAGGATGATATCTTAATGGCTTGAAGATATTTAACTGGAACGAGCTAGCTGAGTTACGCATCTATACTCTGGATAATTAAAAAGGTCTCGCACTGTAGCACCGTTAATATAGCTCGTATCGTAACGAGTACGATGTCAATCGAAAGGGCTCGTTACATGCTACCTTTGGACCATGCTGTATGATGAAGAAGGTGCTATACAGTGAGATTTATTTAAGACTGGCCATAGGATTTTACATGTTAATTTTTAAATTCCTTGGGATATTTTATTCTATACAGAATATTTAAACTATTTGTGCCATACAGTTGCAGAATGATATGGAGTATCGAAACAATTCCAATTTATTTTCCTGTAAGTAACCAAATAGCTGCAAAAAGACAATTTTTGAACTCCTTTAGCTTGTATTTTTGGTTACTTTTTAATTTTTAGAAGGCTGAAATTTTACTTGACATTTAGCAGATGTAAACTACAAACGTCAAGTGAAATTTTAGCCTTCTACAAATTAAAAACTAACCAAAAAAAATGTTAACGAAGTTCGAAAATTATTCTTTTGCAGCTATTTGGTTACTTGCAGGAGGATAAATTGGAATTGTTTTTATACTTCATATCATCTTGCAACTGTATAGTACAAATTCCATAAATATTCTTCTTAGAATAAAATATCCCAAGGCATTTAAAAATTAACACGTAAAATCCTATGGCCAGTCTTAAATAAATCTCACTGTATGATTAACAATTTTCACCAGATTGTGCGAGTGAGACGCACAATCGGTTCTCATATTTTGCAAACTCAACTATCTTTAGCCCGCTAGGACCCGCTCTTTTCAATTCAGTACATAGTAGCTACATAATCTACTCTAAAATTTTTTGACAGTTACGGACCGAACTAGGACTGCTCATTGGTCGTAATTTTTTCATGGTCTTACAAAATATTAATTTTTTGTTGTTCGATGAAAACCGTTTCAAATAATTAAAATTTATCTTAGGATTATTACCCATCAATAAATTATGCAACTTTGCCAATAAACCTAAGCTCTCTGTGCTGCCCCAAGAATTTCAGTTACTCTGTATAATTTGATTTCTTCTTATATAACTTTTAGATTTCTAGTATATTTGATATTTCCATGTTTCATTCAAATTTTCTCTTTTATTTGAACATATCTGATTTGTTTATTCTTGGCATATTTATATCGTTATACATCTATTTACATAGCATATTTACATACGTATGCGGTTTTTATAAGAAAATGTGGTATTGATCAAATATTTTCTGTAGTAAAACAAAGTACTTTTTCTCCAACCGTCTTAAATGACGTTTGTTTTAATACCATTTTTGACATTAAAAGTTGACGTTTGTGTTACTAATATAAAAATATCCGCGTTGCTAAGCAACACTTTTAATCCTTGCCTTAAAAGTACTTTCAATACTAAAATCCCAAAATCCTATCGATTTAAATTATATAAGTACAGAAGTCAACTTAACCTTCCAGTACTAACATGCCATCCTATAACATCCATACTATAACGCCGGTCTCACAGACCGCGCTTAGTTTTAATTTTTTTTAACGTATTTTTTCCAACTTTTTTATTGCAAATAGAAATTATTTCAAATATTTAGTAATTTTTCTGGATACTTATTATAATTTTAGCAAAAAAAAATTCATTTTAATAACCAAAATTCACTTTTATAAAAATAAACAAAAATAAAAAGATGCATAAATTAAATAAGCGATTTCAAACGAATTAAACAAAATTTTTTAATAACTAGTAATATTATAAACAAACCTAGGGACAACACTTCTAAAAAGGTAAAAATATTTTTTTCATCTTCAACAATTAATAGCTGAAATATTTTGGATAGAACATTTGTCGCATTTTACATGTTAGAACATATAGAGCATATTACCGCATGCACCAAAAAAAGCTACTTATTAATTGAAAGTAAATGCAAAAATCTCTTCTGTTTTTTTGTTATCCTATTTCTATTCAAGACAAGTGGAAAAAAATAATTTTTAACTAAAAAATTTTAAAAATTTTGAAAAAATATTTAAAATTTTTAGTTACTGTTTTACTAACGTCGGTCTCTCAGACCGAATTCAATTATTATAATTGAACCATTACAAATTTATGCTTGCAAACTTCAAAAAAATGTGTGAGAGCATTTAGTTTAAAGGTACTGATAAAGTGATAACCTCCCAACCCTAGCAGTTCGTATTTCAAAGATATTAATAAAAATAAAACTCGTCGGTCTGTGACACCGAGTGTTAGTACTGAAAGGTTAAAAAATTACACAACTATTATGGTACCGGTTTAATTTTAATTATTGATACAAAAGTAAATAGTGGTGGTCCCATAATTGGTTCTCAGAACCAACCAGTTAATAATTCAGTCGATAATGTGAAACAAGAAATTATAAAGAATATATCTGAATTAATTAAGCACGCAATTTCATCGAAATCTCTTGTTCTATCTAACAATTTTGACATTTCTTCAGACGTCGAAGCCTCTATTAGTGATCTATTTAATAAAATTTTACATTAATGGATTTAAAGGTTCTACAATGGAATGCTAGATCTGCATACTCTAATTTTAACTCTTTAAAAGTATTGGAAAACGAAGTCAAGTTTGACGTTGCTCTAATCTCCGAAACATGGTACAAACCCGAATATAAAATCAACATGAAAAACTATAATATAATTCGTAAAGATCGACCCTCGGGGAAAGGTGGCGTTGCAATATTTATTCACACAAAACTTAATTATAACGTAATAAATTTTACTAATTTACACCCCAAAATAGAAGCGTGTGGTATCAATATTAATATGAAACAGAAGGTTATTTCTATTGTTTCCGTTTATTTACCGCCCAATGTCAAAATATCTGTTGCCGATTGGAACACTCTCTTTTCACAGACATCAAACAGTTGCATCATAGGGGGTGACTTTAACGGTCACCACGCTTTGTGGGGCTCCTCCACGGAGAACCAAGTGGGAAAGGTTCTATCGGAAGCGATAGGGCAAAATAATAATTTATTCGTTTTGAATGACGGCTCTGCTACTAGGCTTGTGTATCCACTTAACTTTAACTCGGTGGTTGATGTTTCATTAGCATCTTCCGACTTAGCATCTAACGCTAAATGGGAAGTTCTAGATAGCACTTATGGTTCAGATCATTTTCCTTTAACAATTACACCTTTGGTTACCGTACTGATTCGTCGGTGATCTATCCAGCATCAAGGTGGTATACTAAAAGAGCAGACTGGGATCTTTTTAAAAGCTTATCCTCAATAGCATTAAATAGACAAGAAAAGTGTAATACATTTCCTCAAAAACTAAATCTACTCACTGATTCGATTCGAGAATCTGCAGATGCAAGTATTCCTATTAACAAACCTTTTACTCCCAAAACTAAGAAATGCTATTGGTGGGATGAGGAATGTCACACACTCAATCAGGAAAGGAAAATAATATTTAAAAGATATAAAAATAATCCATCACTAACAAACTTTGTATTATGTAAGCAAATAACAGCGAAATGTAAATACACGTACAAAAAGAAAGCAAAAGAAAGTTGGCGACAATTTTGCATGAGCTTGAGTTCTTCTACCCCCTCCTCGGTGATATGGTCTAGAGCACGTTGCATAAGTCAAATTCCTTATTATAAACGGTGCGAATTAGACTCTAATAGCATACATATCTATTTAAGCCGGTTAGCTCCACCCAGCGTGTACATGCCTCTCTCTTTTAAAACGTGTTCTCCCGGTAACCACTGGCTTGAACGCCCTATAAAATTGAATGAGCTTAAATTCTACATAAAAATAAGTAAAAACACATCTCCAGGACCAGACTCCATAACTTATGATATGATTCGAAACTTATCGGATACGTCTTTTAATTTTCTCTGTGATGTGTTTAACAGCATTTTATTGGAGGGTGAAGATTGCTCTGCTCTCAAAGCATGTTCAGTAGTTCTAATCCCCAAACCGGGAGGAGATCGTAAAGATATCGCATCCTACAGACCTATTGCTTTAATGTCTTGTCTCCTTAAGACACTAGAAAAAATTATTAAAGGCCGTCTCAAATGGTGGCTTGAAAATAAAAACCTTTTACCCTCTTCCCAATATGGATTCCGAAGAGGACAAGGTACCTTAAACTGTCTCTCCCACTTAGTAACGGACATACAGATTAATTTCTCATACAATCACTACCTTTCAGCCTTATTTTTGGACTTACAAAGTGCCTACGACAACGTTAATTTAAATATTTTACAAAAGAAATTGATCCGTGTAGGTATTCCAGAAAACATTTCTTCGAATATCACTAAATTATTTGTTAATCGATCGATCACTATCAACATTAATAATCAAGTTTATGGACCAAGAATTATCTCTCAGGGTCTCCCGCAGGGATCGGTGCTAGCACCTATCTTATTTAACTTATATACTTGTGACTTTCACGATATATGGAATAATGATACCTTCTGTTTACAATATGCAGACGATTTTGTTATATATACACGGAATCGTACGATCGAGGAAAGCAATAGCAACTTGCAATTAATAATGGCGAAATGCAACACATACTTTTTCGAGAACGGTTTTAATTTATCTGTTAATAAATCTGCGGTAGTTTATTTTACTCGACATTGTTTACCAGCAACTAATAATATACAGCTAACACACCACTTAATTCCAATAAAAAAATCAGTCAAGTACCTAGGGTTAACCCTGGACACAAAATTATCATGGCGGGAATACATCTCAAATTGTGTTAACAAATGTGAGAAGAGCCTTAACATTTTAAAAATTGTTTCTAATAAAAATTGGGGAGCAGATCCCGACATTTTTTTGAGATTTTACAAGGCATATACAAGGTCTATTATGGATTATGGTTCTGTTTTGTATGGTTCTGCGGCAGTCTCTAATTTAAATCGGATTGACAAAGTACAATATAAAGCCATACGAATGGCAATAGGAGCTCTTCAATCGACACCTGTAGATGCTATGTTAGTAGAAGCTGGGGAGCCTCCTCTAAATATTCGTAGAACGTTTTTAGCAAGTAAATTTCTTTTGAAGGTGGTAGCTGTTCGGGATAATATTACTAAAAAAATTAGCGGTCTTAATACCTTAATACACAAAGAAAAATATTGGATCAACAAAAACAACCCTCCTCTAATTAACGCGTTTAGCGAAATAAAAAAACAGACATTCCACAGATATTCAGCTCTTATATACTTCCCTGCTATTCATGCCCGTATGAAGCACTTTTAACGGTTCCGCGCATTTTAATTCCTAAATTTGATCCGGTTAACATAAACCTACAACTGTTAGAAATACTCAGCAAATATCGAGAGTACCTTCAAATTTATACAGATGGATCGAAAACAATTAGCGGAGTTGGGTGTGCTTTCTACATCCCAGCTTTGGATATATCCAATTCCTTGAGGTTGCGGAAAGAGTGTAACATCTTTCAGGCAGAGGTTGAAGCCGTCCTCTCGGCCCTAGACTTCGCTGTTAATAATGAAAGCCACAATAATTACCTCATACTAACCGACTCACTTTCCCTACTTAATGCTTTCTTAAACATTAGAAATGTGTCAGTTTACAGCCACCTTCTGTTTGAGATTATCAAAAAAATATATGTTTTGCATCAAAAAGGTAAATATGTTCAATTTATTTGGGTAGCGGCGCACAAAGGTATCAATGGAAATGAGCAGGCGGATAAACTCGCAAAGTCCGTCGTCTACAGCAATATCCAATGCACGTCAAAAATAAGTTTTTCGAACTACGTTTCTATTTATAAGGCCAACTCTCTGAATAACACCCAGTTTTACAATAGCTGGTTAAGCGTTTGGGTTAGGTTACCGCTGCTGCTTGGTTAACTTGGAGTTAATTAAAGAATGCGTTCTACAAAAATTTTTGTGCCGATGGGAATGTAACCATAACTTTAACTTTTTTTTTAGACTTGGTATAATCAAATTGTGGTATTTTAAGGTTATTTGTCATTGCTTGTCATCTGCAATCTGTCTCATACATGTCAGATTTGCAAATATCACATTTTTTTGGTAGTAATTTGCCTTTAGTTAATTAATAAATTGTAAAATTATTAAAAAATGTTTAAAAAAAGGTTACTAGGAAAATAAGGGGCCCGATAATTTAACGTTTGTTAAGACTCTTTTAATTGCTAATACCACCCCGCTGTGCTTATAAGCATCGTAATGAGGATGTACGGATTGCAATACCTTAAAGTACTAGGTAGGTACGTTACTGGTACATAACGATTTCATAACTAAGAGCTCTCGCTAACTTTATGATGGAACGATACATTGTTTGCAACCGATTTTTCAACATTTATGAAGAAGATTCGTTAAGCTTCTATACTAGCTTAGCTAGTATAAAAACTATGCTTCTAGAACCTCGCAGTTATACTTACTTGTTCTAGTTTTTGTATGATTAAATTAAAAATGTAAAAGAATATAAAAGACGTTACAATTTTCAAAAAATTGTTATTATTATCTCTTTGTTTAACCAAAAACTATACAGTGTAAGACTAGCATAGCTTATGGGCCGATTGTGACCAAAAATCCCCACTAAAGAAGATGTCGCTAGTCACTGAAAGCATTTTTCGAGCGAATAAGATAGCTTGTCGATGTGGGAACAACGAAGAAAGGGATAAAACAAGTTTACCCCTCGAGGGATTGTAAGCGATTTTGACCTTAAAAGCCTTTCACATTTTCTAATATAGGTTTTGGTAGTATCTTACTGTTATGATCTTTGGTTTAACTTACAACCTACTGAAACAATTGTTAATGAAGTCATCGCGAGTTAAAGCATTCACATTATTGTTTCTTAACTGTGGTATTGGCTGCAGTTCAACATTCAAAGCATTGAAAGTGCAGGGAAACGTCGCTTCAATACACCATACTGTCTTTCATCCACACTCCGTGTTCTGATTTAAGATTCATTAAACAATGTTTCAGCAGGAGTTTAGGGATTAAGCAATGGCGTTATCAGATAGGGCTTAACACCATAACCATTACCTCCCAATATAAGACTTCCGGGGTAATTACGTTTTTCGAAAGACCCACACAACACTGAATTTCCGAATATTTGAGGATCATGGGCTGATCCTAGCTCCCTCACCACGATATTTCGAATTTTTAAATCTAGATCAATCAGTGTTTATTTCATCCAATAAATTTTCAACAGTTCTTTTGGACAATAATCGACGTCGAAGCGTAGTAAAAAAGTCATGTCCATCGAATTCTTCAAAATAATTTGGTCTATACCTAATTAGTACTATTTTGGGTCCTAACGTATCAAACTTAATTTTTTCAAAATTTTTAGATTATATGAGGGTAAATGCTATGACTTTTAGTTAACCCGCACTTGTGGCAAAGGTTAAATTAACTATTAGTTAACCAACACTCTGGACGATAACCTTCATTTGTAAAACGCAAATTTTTAATTAACTTTCGGTTAACTCCTAACCTAAAGTTAACCAGCGATTGTAAAACCCAGTGTAAGTGGCAAAACCACTGGAGTACAGTTTCCGTCGCATGTGACTACATGTATGGTTGTATCTGCCCGTCGGTTAAAAAAACACCTATCTTCCTAATATCAAAAATGTCTAGGCAAACGTACGTGAAAATTATTCGGTTGGCATTTAACCATGGTATATTTAGGAAACATTTACATCGTATGAATCTAGTCGACGATCCATACTGTCCATGTGACGGAACGTCAGTGTGTGACGTTAATCATCTGTTGTTTTCGTGTGGAAACCACCTCACAAGTTGTGATAGTCTACTAAATTTCCTTGTTCTACATCACAATTTTCAATTATAGTAACGGCGCGTTTAAGTCAATTATGACTCATCGCTCTAAAGTGTAAGCATCAATCTGTTGTAAACGTATGTCCGCTCTTAATACACAATTTCAGAAACGTCAAAATTAATTAAGTTAATTCATTGTTTGTCCGTGGTGGCGACACAGTATGTTGCGATGTACATTTTAAGCGGGAATTTTAAATTAAATAAAGTTGTACATCCAGTTTACTTTATTTTAAGTTTTTCTCTCCGTCCTAAATTATGGAATACATTCCTGGAAACGCTTTAAACGAAGAATGAAAAGCAATCAAAGTGTAATAACAGATTTCCGATCGATTTATCTATTGACAGAAAGTTTAATAGTCAAGATTTTTTGAAAATGTCTGATTCTGACGCACACGGTGGAATGTAAACCTGCGTTTTAGGACGTAGAGTCGCTCGATGATCAATGATCTAGTATAAATGCTATTTTGCTTATAGACTTACTCAAGGGCGGCAAAAAAGTGAGAAGCAGAGGCACTGGGTTTTGGAACCCAAGAAACCCACATCTTGTCACTGTTAAAACCGACGATAAAAACATCACACGATTAGCAAATCAACAAATTCAACAATTTTAGAAAAAATAATTACTCAGTCGATGCTCACATACACAACTTCATGAGTTTATTATAACATTTTACAGCCCAGTAATCAACCCCTTGATTCGTTAAATTGTGTTAAGTGCAGAGGAATCCAAAGATCTTCTCAGAAGCGCATTGATTAATTTAAATCAATATTTTTGTTACACGAAATTTTTGTATAAAATAGTAAAAAGTGCAACCGAAAATTTTACTTCTGAGAGAAAGCTAGGTAATTTTGAAGAAAACCATCGTCAATAATTTATTGTGTGGCTGTCTATTTCATTCAAAGAAACTTTCCATGTACTATATCGTACCACTTCATTACGTTAAAAATTCTGTGATAAAGAAAAAACTAATTTTTATTAAAAAAACTGATTTAAATTTAACTGACATAACATAACCTCAAAACATCCAACTGACATCTAATAAAAGTCTGAAATGCTCGACATACGTTTTTATCTGCCATATAGTTTATACACCAGACGTATGTTTTTATATACGTCTTTTTTTATTACAATATTAGACAAAGAAAAAATATTTTATACCGACATTTCTTATAACATACTGCGATGCGTCATAATTGACTTAATCATGGCGGGACTATACCTTTAAATTTTTCATCCTTACTTGCACCAACTTTCAAAAACAAGTCCATGTTGGATGAGCTGGTACATTTTGTGCAAAGAACTAATTTACAAATTTAATGGTTAAAAAATAAATAATCTAGTCGTGGCTAAATGCGCTCGCTCGCGAAGCCATTATAATATATAAAAAAAAAAAAAGAAAATAATTTTATTTCTGCCTAAACCGTTTAGATATCGAAATCTAACAAGAGAGGCAACTAATTTTAAAATATTTTGGCAGTCGATAGCGGGCTAACATAGAACCTTTTGATGGAGGTAAGTTTAGCTCAATCGATATATTTTGGTACAGGAATATGTGGTAGATATTTGTACTACCGACTTTTTGGGGACACCATGTATATTTGTTTTGCCAATGATCCATTCCTTTACTTTCAAAGATAAGTTTCGTTTACTCAGGCATTTTAAATAAAAGCAATACACATACACAACTACATCAAGCTAGAATAATACTAACAACTGCAAAAGATGCTAAATTCACGTTCATATCGCGAGATAAGTGGATTGTCGACGCAGAATTGTTGAAAAAGATATCAAATTTTTGGTTTCAAAAAATAATTTTCGGATAAAATCGTTCATAAACCTTAAAAGTAAAAAAAGGTTTCCAAAAGTATAAAATAGGTTGTAAAACCTTAAAAATAGGTAGTTTTTAGCAAATTGTTTAAAAAAGGTAAAAAAGGTAAAAACAAATAGGAGCATATGACATATTTTTCCGTTAAACAAATTTTAATACTAACAATATTTATGAATAGCAGCATAAACAAAAAAAAGGTAAAAAACTAAAAATCCAAACGCTTCGCTTCGCCTTGCAAATGAAAAAATTGCTAGCCAAACAAAGCTCCACTTTTAATTCTAATAATACAATATACTATTGTATGAAAATTGTATCAAGTAAGCAAATTTTTGGATCTGCAATATTTTTGAAAAATAAAAAAATTGACAACTGCACGAAATAAAAATGTACTTAATACACAAAAGCAATCATTAGTTTTTGTAAAATTTGCCATTTTGTACCAACTGCATTCAATTTTCTTTTTTTCTGACAAAAACCAACTAACAATTCAGGAAATTATTTAAAACGAACTTGTCAATTAAAAAACTGATTTTTAACTCCTGAATTTGCAACATATGCATTGTTAACCCATCCTACTACCCTTGGCCGTTTTGTTCTTTTCAGCGATTAAAGCTGTATAACTCCCTTTTAATTTTTTATTAGGTATTTGCACACTATTACGATTATATCTAATTCATCGTCATTTTCAAACATCGACCAGTTGCTGTAACAGCCAAGGGAAAACTGTTGAACACGTTCGTGCGTTCGCCAGCAAAAATTATTGCGAGTAGATGAATGCACGCACATGTTATAATAAAGACATCAACGTCCGTTAGTAGGAGCCTAATAAAATTGGAAGAAGGTGATTAAAAGTTGTTTAATTGCAAAAAGAGAGAAAAGCATTTTTTATAATTCTGTTTTAATTAGAGATTAAATTAAAAAAGTTTCCAGTAATTGTTGGTGCTATTATGAGTATAATCAACCAACTGAAAATGTGAAATCAACAGGGTCCTCATGAGGGCCGAAATTGCTTTCACTTGCAAACTTTTTCAAAAAAGAAAATTATTGTGTTGATTTTTACCAGTGACTTGCTAAAAATTACTTTTGCGTATTTAGTGTTTTATAGATCACCATAATAACCATCCAAACTTCCACAAATAAAATAAAATTAAGTTAATTTAGAATACTTAATTAATAATTAAACTAAAGACTCACAAAAGATTATGCTAATTATTAATATTTATGTCTTAATTTCCCTAATGAACGCTTTTTTGTTTCAACAGTCTTAGAACTTATTAAATTCATATTTCGATCATAAGAACCACATTTAATGTGAATTTTGACTTTTATTGAACAAATTGACGTAATAATAACATACTAATATTATAATTACGTACATATTAATTAAAGTTAGTTATAAAACTATACAAGCCAATCATAATTTTGTTAAATTACTATAAATCAATTTATATTCTACGTCTCGTTTCTATATCAAAAGTCGCCCAAACATTTTAATTAATTAAGTTTTGGTTGTTAGAATTTTAAATAGTTTTTCTTCTTAAGACCTTCATTAAGTTTTCAACTGGAAACGAGTTGTATTTACTGCAGGTTCGTTTAAAATTGATTAAAATAACAATAAAAAACACAATGCCGAGCTTCTTTTAAGTGTGGTTTTAATTAAAAATGTAATATGCAATTAATGTGCTTTTGACATTTAAATGTTTAAAAAGGGGAGAAGAGCAAGGGCTTTTCTCCCACTTTTCAATTAATAATTTAAAAATAGGTAGTTTTCCTATTAAAATTTTTTTTTCACGGGCCCCACTTAGGCACTATAGGTATTTCGCGCACAGCCCAGCTAGAAAATCCGCGCTTGAAGTTCTTATTAGTGTTATTAGTCATAAACGTCGTAAGAATTTTCCGTTTCTTACTAAAATTTTCCGTAACGGTTTACATTAATATTAATAACATGGAGTTATTTTAAATGCGCGTATTCTCTGTGAGGCAATATAAAAAAATAAATAGTTCATTATTTTTTTATGACGACGAAAAACAAATACGTTCCCATTTATATAATTTACTATGGAATAGGCTGACATTAAAAAGAAGAGAGTTCAAGCAACTAAAGTTTTATACTGTGCTATGATTAGAGCACGGATTCTAGGCAATATGCCTTTTTGGATTACATTTAGGCAATTCAAAACTATCAGTACAGAAATTTGATTCAACCAAAATTGAAAATTTTGAGCCCTATTTTATTTTGCCTAAATGCCTATTTCTGATGTTAGTGACCTAAATTATATTTTTAATGCCTAAAAAGCCTAAATGAATAAATTGTTCTGCCTAAAAAAGTTTAAAAGGTAGAAATACGTTTTTATCTTTTTTAAAACTTGATTTATATATTGCTTGGGCGCATATCAGCTGCCTCTTATCGGTATCCTATGTGTTAAATGGTTGATTCGTTTCGTTACAGTGCTTGATAGACTAAAAAGTTAAAGAAATGCCTAAAATAAAAGAATATATGAGAGTTAAGGCTCGTCTTCACACACACCACACACAGGCTTGCCACCTGAATGCTGTCCACACGCTCCGGTTTGGCCTGTGCAAGGCCGCCTGAACTGTGTCCACACGCTCCGGTTTGGTCTTTGCTGGCAGCCTGCACAGGCAAACCGGAAATTTAAACAGTGGTTACAAGGTGTAAAAAAAAATGTTTTCCAACAACTTTCCCACACACGACAATCAGCTATTTTGAACAGTTTGCAGTAAAATAGTAAATATAAATAATATTAATTTGAGTTTAATGTAGGTCAGGCTTTTTTGAAATGATTTAATAATCCCTTTTTTGTAAACTGCACAAAAGACTTTGACTTTTAAATACTTAAGAAAGGGCTGTAAATAAAAGCACTCTCTACTAACAAGAGTTAGGTAGATTTAAATACTTTCACATATGGTATTAATTTTTTATTAGGGGGGAGTCTGAGAGTTGACATATGAAAAATTTAATAACGTGGTGTTGAAAAACCCTGCAGCAAAGTAGGTACAAGACTTTGCTAGAATTTTAAATGGAGAACATTTGATTCCGACAACTCTAATACAAGTATTTTCAAGTTTTGTTTTATCACTTCTTGTTCTTGACGTGCAACGGTCCTTTTCAGCCTATAAATCCGTATTAACTGAGAAGCTTACTTGTTTTACTGTAGAAAATTTAGAGAAATACTTAAGGCTCCTCACTAGTAAAATCTCAGGCAATGTTAAAATTGCGCTACAAAGAATACTTTTTAAGCCCACATTTTTTAATTTGAAGTATCTCTCGAAGTTTGTGCATATTTGTATAACCCATCCGCACACTGGTGACTTCATGAAAATTTGAAAAAAGTGTTAATTATTGTCTAATTAATTTATTTCTTTAAAATTTCCATGACTTTTTTCGCTATCTAAAATTCATTTTTTTATAACAAATTATATATCGATGGATAACTTATTAATGTACTTAAATTGGTGACTTCTTGGATTTTCTTCAAAACCTTTGGTTTGTTAATAATTAATAATAAACAGAAATTAGTTGTCGCCAGTTTTAAGTTGTTTTCCTTTAGTCTTAAAGGGTTTAAGGCAACCAATTCTACTGATTTACCTGAGCTCTTGTCAACAAAAGATACAATAGAACAATACAAGAGCAAGGGTCTAATAGGGGGTCATAAAAGCTTTTACTTCTATTTCTTTTACTAAAACGATAAATCCTTATTGAAATTTGAAATAAAAGTTAGAAATTAACATTTTATCTAATTTAATAGTCGACCGCTTTTATTAAATAAATGTTATAAATCGTAATCAAAATGTAGATACAAAATTTTTATAAGATTTTTATAAATTCAATTAAAATCTCTAATTTCAGGGATAAAAATTAAATTGCAATAATTTAATAAGTAGACGTTTATAACTTGTAATAATTACGTAATAGATATGTCGTAGCCACAATCTAAAATCCGCCGTTTTCGCGGATTAAAACGCGGCCAGATTCTAAAATGGTCATTCATTTTTCAACATTTTACAATGTGGCTGGTGTTTTTAGTCGTTTTATCATACGGCCGATTGAGAACCAGCCATATTATCAAATACCAATGCTTCGTGAATTGTTTTTAATTCTGAGTGGAATTTTCTAACCGTATTAGAATATGAATGAATATCAACAAAATTAATGTATTTATTTTATTTGGAATTGAAATTCAACACCTTTACAGCTAATATTTTAAAATTAAATAGTAATGCTTGTTATTTACACGTAAAATGTTTGCACTTTGACGTGACTTTGACGCATGCGCACCATCAAGGAATGAAGGAGCAATTCACGAAGCATTGGTATTTGATAATATGGCTGATATTGCTATTATGTAGTACTTATAGCCCTTATTATCATACTCAAAGTCCCCAGCCCTCCGAGGAGGGGAATACCACCAAAATTCACTGACTACTTAGTTTTCGAGATAATCGCATAAATATGATAAAAGTGCAAGTTCTGACATTCAAATCCAATTTTGGGGGTGTTCTCCCCTTCTCTGGGGAGAAGTTCTCTTCCCCGTGATGATGACTTTAAGTATAATAATAAGAACTATAAGTACTTACTAAACAATAGTAAAGGTTTCAGCTTTAGGCAATTTTGTTCCGGGTTCATAAATGTTCATAAATGTAAAGTAGGAACGGAAAAACCACACATTCAGATTTTCTTTGATATTGTAAACATTTGTTTGTTTTTCTCTAGATCTGCTAGGTAATGAATAATTTTCAATAACGTAAAATCGGACGCTCAGTATCACTTTGATCGCTCAAGTATGTTGTACGCACCAAAGAAACTTTCAATAACATTTTTCTCTAAAACTGTTATACATTTTGAAAAATCGCAAATGAGATTTTTTCGTATAATTTTCTCCTCTTCAATTTTTGACTCTATAATTTTTCGTTTACTAACTGGTTTTCGAGATAATTGCAAAAATGTGATAAAAAGTGTAATTTTTTTAATGTTTTTTGTTATCACGTACCGTCGCGTCGTCTGCGTTGATCTTTCGTAGTTTGACAGATCAACGCCGGCAATGGTTGAACCGATTGACGGATTGAACACAAAAAGAGCATAATCGACGCATTTTTAAATTCTGAACAGAGTACTTACAATTTTGCAGTAAAACAATTAGATTAGCCAATATTTTGCAGTAGTCTAGTTTTACATGGGAAAATTTTATATTCAAGATCAAGATAACACGCCGAATAAGATTAATTTCTAATAAAAGACTTGTTTTTCTAAAGTTCTTTTTAAACAATTTTCGAGGTGTCCGTTTACGCACTAATCGCAAATCCAAAATTTCTAGTAGCAACAGCAATGCACTCATAAATTTTTTTCTATTTGTAAACTTAATATTCACAGTTTCGTTTCTCCATCCTAAAATTTCTTTTGCTTTTAAAAATATAAATATATAGCCTGCAGCAACCAAAGGATTAAACACAATGGTTATTGCTTTTGGGTGCAGAGAGCCATAAAATTTTACCTAGAAAATAATCTTTACAGTGAATTATGCTATGGAATTATGCTCAAGTTCGAAATAAAAATTTACTAGTGAGGAGCCTTAAGTGTGCTATACCAATGCACATTTGAGAACTTTGAGCTTCTTTACATTAATAATTTTTTTTTAAATATTGAATTTGAATTTGTACGTAAAAAAATATGGTTTGCCTAAACTGCCTAAATTGTAATTATTGTGCCTATTTTTGTGATTATTATAGCCTAAATAGCGCCCTATTTCAACATTTTTAACGTCCTAAAATCCGTGCTCTAGCTATGATAGAAGTTTGTTTTAATTTTACAAGCCACTAAAACCATTAAAGTGTAGTAAACAAAAAGGTAGTAGTTTTTTACTATTTTCCTAACAAACTTAATTTATAAAGTTTTTCTTTTTAATGGTCGATAACAAAAGGTAAAGTTAATATTTTCTATTTTTTCAGAAAATTACATTTTTAATGAGGTAACTAAAAATACCACGACAAAGAAAGTTTAAAAAGGGATTAAAACGACCACAAAGGTTTTCAATACAAAAACAGGGAATTATCAAGTGATCAAGAGACATTTAAATAAAGTGGCAAGTTTAAAAGAGAACAAAAAAAGAACAATTCAACTTGAAAACTCGAAATAGAACTTCTGTTAAGAATGAAAAACGTGTAAACGGTGTGACAAGTACCTCATTTATAATTTATGTTTTATTTGTTTATTTAAAATAGAACGTGTTGCATTTTGAGTCAATTTTTTTCCAAATCAATGAGCTGCTCAACATGCTGCATAATTTTAAATGAATGTACGCTTTCGGTCGGAACCAACGTGGACTTTAAAAACCTTGTTTAATATTATCATATTATCAATTTTATTAATAAATGTTGATTTTAAAATTTTCCCCTAATTTTCCTGGGCATTTTCCGACATATTTTTAAAATTGTAATGATGCAAAGTTGTAGGTAATTCGATGATGTTTGCCAGTATTTAAAAAGAAATTGGAAAATTTTCAGGAAAAGCCAAAAAATTTCGAAAAATAAAAAAAAATTTACGATTTCTCTCCGTTTCCGGTTTTCCGAAAACCGTTTCAGCTAGGAAATTTCAACTTTTTTATATTTCCATGTCGTAGAATAGAGAAAAGATTCAAATACATAATTCGGAAGGGTTACCGCGTCTGGAAGATTGTTGTAGGGCTCTGCGGGCCCTCTATACATCACCCAGAAAACGTAACGCACGGAAGGACGGGCGGACGCGGACGCACAACGCGTTCATATTTTTTTTACTTTCTGATACCGCGGTTTCGGAATTAAGCTTAAGGTATTATAAAGAAAGTACTGTAATAATATTTTAAGTAGACGAGCGGTGACAATGTGCTGATCAGATACCTAAATTGGTATTTATCCTTTAATAACTAAATCATTTAATAATTATCAACGTATTTAAATGATTAAAGGGGCGTGGCCAAACCTACGCGAACTTACCTCAAGTTAAATTATTTTTACTGTATTTAATAGCTGATTTCATGAAACTACTATCTAATTTATCTTCGTACAGTTACGAATATTGAACAATTAGAAACATAAATCAAGATTATCCAAAAAACAGCTTGGAACAATACGAGAGAGATTACTTACATAACCGTTAGAGTTAATTATCCCATGGAAATCAGAGAACTGGTTAAAGAAAAAAAAAGCTCAGAAAAAGGTGGCAGCAGACACGTGATCCAGTTGACAAAACTATTCGTAACAATTAAAGAGGGAAATCAGAAAAATAAAAGAAGCATCGATTGAAACATATTTAGAAAATCTTACAGCCGAGAAAGAAACAGATCATTTTTTGTGGAAAGCCACGAAGAAACTTAAAAGACCATGCATTTATATTCCACCTATTAGACGGACCGATGGAACATGGGCTAGAAATAACAAACAGAAAGTCGAAACTTTTACAGAGCTTCTTGCAGAAATTTTCCAGCCACATAACATTTATTCTGATGTAAACATAAACGAAGCTCTAGCTTTAGAAAACAAATATATTCCATTAACCTCTCCAAAGGAAATAGTAGAACAAATTTAAAAAATCTAAATCCTAAAAAAAAACACCTGGATTTGATCTCATTACAGGTGAAGTAGTTGCCAAAAAAGCTTTCACGTTTTTATAAATTCCTGCTTCTCTAATTGTTTTATAGAGCAAACATGAAAGAGTCAAAAATTATGCAGAATTAAAAATTAGAAATGATAAAAGTATTACATTTTATTATACTTTTACTTAAAGAGCAAGAAAGACTTTAGAAGTTGTTAAAATTTTCATTAATCAGGATAGCAATTTAAATAACAAGCAATTATTTCATTGTGTATCGTAGCAATATTTAAATCGCTACCCTGATTACCGAAAATTTTAACAACTTCTAAAGTCTTTTTTGCTCTTTAAGTAAAACTATGATAAAATGTAATACCTGTACCATTTCTAATTTTTAATTCTCCATCACTTTTGGCTTTTTCATGTTTCTTCTAAAACAATTAGGGAAGCAAGAATTTATAAAAACGTGATTTTATGTACTATTGCCCTATATATCGGTAGGTCATTCAACACCCCGTATACTAATAGTGCTTATTTTCAGGAACTAGGATCGTATTTTAAAAAAATACTTTTTACTTTGTCATTATTTTCTTTTTATTATAATTTACGTTTCGACTCCGTTTCCGGTGTCATCATCAGAATTAATTAAACTTGAAAAAAATTTAAATCAAACAATTACACATTAACATTACATACATTTAACTCTTTTACATTTCAATAAAATCAATGACCCGAGAAAGGAAGTCGAAACGTAAATTATAATAAAAAGAAAATGACGATTAGGTAAAAAGCAATTTTTTTTTAAATACGATACTAGTTCCTGAAAATATAAAAAAAACTATTGTTTCCAAATTATTCGAAAAACTTTTTCTAAATCGACTCAGACCCATTACCTATAGAATGAAAGAAACTGATACCAAACAACCATTTCGGTTTTAGACAAAAACATTCGACAGTCGAACAAGTCCACAGAAGAACAGATATGTTATCAAAAAGGCTTTAGAAGAAACAAGAATATATTCTGGAATATTTTTGGATGTGGCCCAGGGCTTCGATACAGTATGGCACGGAGGATTGGTTTGTAAATTAAAAAGAATGGTACCAAAACAGTACGTTGACTCGATTCACTATTTATTTATGGTTGGCCATAAATCTTTGTTTTTTGGTTTTCCAAAATAAGAAGTCTCTATTAAGTGGACTGACAGCTCTTGACAAGACATACTAATGCCCGTTTTCACCGACGATTCTTAAAGTTAGGCATTGCTTAATTTGACATTAGCATTTTTTAAGTCAAAATTGCGCTTCACCACGTTACACCACGCGCACCAGGGTTCCTAAATAAGATAAACAAAGGTACCTATATATCAATATCGAAATGGTTAATAATTTTTATCCATCGGGTTAGGAATTATTTTAGCGTTAGGCAGTTCTTACGTAGGCAATTGCTTAGGAACCGTCGGTGAAAACATAAGTGTCATCTAATACAATAACATAACAAATATAAATTACAGACAACTATTAATACTTAACCTAACTCATTTTATCTAATTTATACTGGAATCGTGAAATCTGTCACCCTAACATGGACAACCGTAGCGCAAATAAATAGTGAATGGATTATATTAGAACAAACCCAACGTAACCTGAGCACATCACGTGATGACCGTAAATGTTGCGCAGTAGTTTAGTGCGGTCGTTGCTTAGAAACGGCCGTAGACAGTGTCGTCGATTAGTTATTACTTTTTACATTACTTTTGTGGAAGCTAAATAATTACAAGCATTTTAACAATGTGACGATCTCATTTATAAAGTATTTAATCAGTAATTAATTATTATTTAGTACTTCAAATAAAAATTTAAATAAAGTAATTATTTTAAATTTTGACAACTTTTAAAAATAATTTTTATGACAGAAGAAATAACTAGCTCCGCTACTGAACTCAAGCCACGCCTTGCGCAGGTTTGGTCACGTGGTGTGCTCAGGTTAAGTTGGGACTACTCTAACAAGTTATATAACAGGCAGACTTTTTCGTATCAAGCAAGCAGATGAATATTTAGAGCTAAAAGAAGTTAGACCTGGTGTACCTCAAGGAAGTATCTTTGGTCCCATCCTTCACCTATATTGTATACTATTAATCTACCTCAATTGGAAGACGTGACTGTTGCCACATTCGCTGATGACATAGCATTAATGGCGACTGGAATAATTTTACACGAAGTTACTGCTTAACTCCAAGAAACTTGCGACCAAATCCACCAATGGACAACAAAGTAGAAAATTAAACCCAACGAGTTTAAATCAATTCTTGTAAACTTTACCCTCAAAAGGCTCGAAAACATCACTTCAGTTAATTTAAACGGTACCGTAATCCCTTACGAGAACACTGCCAAATACCTTGTAATGACCCTAGATGCAAAACTACGTTGACGAGAACACGTAAAAATTAAATACCGACAATTGTATTGGTTTTTAGGACGTACCTCTGCGTTGTCAACAAACAATAAGATCGTCATCTACAACCAAATCCTAAAACCAATATGGCTAAATGGCATTGGCAGCAAAATCAAAATTAAAAGTCCGGTGAATGCGCCCATTGAATCAAATTTTGTAGTTGCGAGGACTCGGCAATTTTATTGTACGATTTTGAATGTTTTGTCAAATGTTGAAGAATAAGAATCACAAAAAGTGCATTTTTGGCACGTTTTTGGTGAAAAATAAAAATTGGCTTTGTTTAAAAATTGTAAATAGAGAGTTTGTTAAAGTTATGTGCTTTGAGGGGCTTTATAAAATAACTACGCCAAAGCAAAAAAGGTGAATTTGTTTCATGGTCAATTATAAATCTAAAAATACAAAAAATTCATTTATAATTGTATTACCTTATGCTTATACAAAAACATCTTAAACAAAAAGACTGCAAAATTTGATTTTTCAATTAAAAGTTTCGAAATATTATTCCTATTTAACTTCGCTGAAGAAGGAAATTTCTCAATTACTTACTCACAGTATAAAATATCTCTTCGGTATGGGAACTGAAAAACAATTTCTGAAAGATTTAGGATACTCTTTGCCAATTTATTTATAATATATATATAGATACTGACACAAAGAGATTAATTAATTCTCTTTAATTGCAATTTTCTTTTTGCAATAATGGAAGTTCTTAACAAGTCATCAACTTTAAACTCAATGAATATGCGAAAGGAAATTTACATAAATACATAAAATAAAAACCCACAATCAAATTAATACCTATACAGACTGTTCAAAAAAAGTATATAAAATTTTAAGGGATGATTCTATTGCCAATTTCCATTATAAAAGTTCATTATGTCAAAATTTCCATTTTTTTTCATTTTTTGTTATTGCTAAACACTCTGTAACTTTAAAACTATGTCGATTTGAACATATGTTCATATCAACTTTTATGATCGTAATTAGCCAAAGAATCACCCCTGAAAATTTTGAATTTTTTTTAACACCCTGTAGGTACAGTCACGTGCATATCTTTTGGCCACCCTGGCTATACGCCTAGCACGAATTGTGGGTTCAACCATCAATAACATCCCCTTACTTTAACTGAGGGATAACATTACTTTACCAACAAGTAGTAAATCAAGAAACTGTGTTGGTGTTATGATGGTTGCACCCACAATTCGTGCTAACGTATTGCCGAGGTGGCCAAAAGATATGCACGTGACTGTACATCAAGCGAACGAAGATATAAAAAACAGCTAAAAAGTACAGTTAATCCTTTGCAATTAAATATTCATAAATGTGTGAATGTTGAACGAGCTTTTTGTTAAAATAACAGCTCTTTATGGTATTTGTACAGCTTCAAAATCAATTATATTTCCATTTCTTTTTGGGGTTTAAATATTTAAGTGACAATTTATTTCAAAAAGTAATCATTGAATATGATCCGTTTACACAACAGCCTTCCTACGGCGTGGCGTAGAAAACGAGAGTTGTATCAAAAATCGAGATAAGACTCGAGACGAAATTGCTTTCGAGTATCGAAACGAGATCATAAAAAACTATGAGACGAGACTAACCAAAAAAGTCCCGTCTCTAACGGGGGCGCCTGACAACTTTTGAACGAATCAAATTTTGGAAAATGTGTAAATCAAATCTTATAAAAAAAACTATAATAGTTTATGGAATTCAAAGATTTTGCTACACATATTATCCGTTCACTATTTATTTGCGCTATGGTTGGCCATGAACTTTTATTTTTTGGTTTGCCGAAATAAAAAGCCCCTATTAAGTTGACTGACAGCTCTTGGCAGTACTAAAAAAAATGACGGACCATTGACAGACCAACTATTAACACAATTGAATAAAAGCCGCTACTCTAAAATACTTAACCTAACTGATTTTTTTCTAATATATACCGGGTGGAATCTGTCACTCTAACATGGCCAACCATAACTCAAATAAATAGTGAACGGATAATATAGGTACTATCAACTGAAAATTGAAAACTACTCAAGTCTCGCTTTGAGTCCATAGCTTTTGCAAAAAATATTCACGTAACTCGAACTGAAACCGACGCCACTGATTTCTCAATGCCATTTTTTTCTATTTTCATTTCAATAAATTTTCCAATAAAATACACTTATCTCTCTGCTTGGTATCATCACAATACCCTTGATTTAACTAACAAGTTTGACGTCAAAAGAATTTCTGCAAAAATAAAATTTTTGTAATCAAAATCAACAATGAGAGTTCTCGAGCTAAAGCTGAAGCTCGAGGACTGTTATTTATAACTTATAGATAATAAATTTTATTTTATAAATTTTTTTAAATGTTGCTTTTCTTTTTTTCTTTGAAAATGGATGTAGGTATTGTTGTTAAAAAAAAGTAAGAAGAACATGTCAATATCAATTTTTAGACCTCTCTTTTATTGAGCTCCCTTAATGACGATTTCAAATTTCTCTTTCTACTGCCCAACTAACAAGGCTGGGAATTTCAAGATATAAATATGCTATCTTTGTAAAGATGTCACACGCGACATCCTTATAGAAGTGAAGGGCCACGCGTTGGGGAGTTGAAGAAACCCTTATTTCAAGAAATTCTGTAGTAAAAAATACTATGGATATTTCTATTCTAGAAATATATTTTAAAGTCAACGCTGTGAAAAGACACTGAAAAAAGGATTAAATTGAAAGTAACCAAAGGAAAGTTTCAAATTCTGTTCGAAGCAGAAAATTAAAAATTTATAAACACTTCTAGGTCAGAATTGCTTCCTATGAAAAAGAATACAAGAAGGGTGAAATTGCAAAAACTATTTTTCGTTAAAAAAAGTTTTAATTTGGTCTTTCTTGCTGGAGAATAGGTAATTGGAAACAACTCATTTCAAAAAATGTATTTTTTTATGAGTTTCTTTTGTTTTTCTTATATTACAATCCAAACTAGTTCAGGGGGTGAAAACAAATGGTCGCGATGCACTAAGGACTAGCCTCAGAACCACAATTACTATTAACTTACAATTACAATTTTCTAAAATGTCCCTATTATAGAACCCAAGTGTCAAAATGATTAATATGTGTTACAAGACGCCCTCCGCTATGTGAACTTTGAAGTTTTATGCACTCAATACTCCATAACTTATTTGGAACTTGATTTTTATAATAAGGACATTCAAAAAATTGTCAAATACTGCCAGAAAATTTTACAGAGAGCACATAGTGAGCTCTTTCCTTAAAACACCTTAGACCAAAATTCTTCCAAAGAAAACTTCTAGAAAATATCTTGCATTCTGGTAATTAGAGAAAAGTTACATTCCTTCGGACATAAGGACCCATTTTGTTTCTGGATTTAATTTTTTTGGGGGATTAGTTTCTAAAAACATTGACAGTCAATTTTATTTTCCTTCCACATAAACCAGAAACTACAATTTGTACAAATTGTGGTCCATTTAATCCGAACTGGTCAGACGCTTAAGTGACCCTGAATAATAATGCCAGGAGAAGAAAACTTTTTATTTTAAATTTAAAAAAAAAGAAATTCCTAGACCTTGTAAATGACGTTTCTGGGCATAAGAAGCAAAGATTCGGAAAACATTTTACATTTTTTTCAAATTTTACAAAGTCTATCCGACTTGGTCGGTAAGGTGTGCAAAAATAATCCTGTAAAAAAAAGAACAATAGTTATTTGTATACCTAGTTCTGAAAGTAATGCTTTGCAACACAAGCACCATAATCGCAGCAAGAGCGAAGCGAGGGCTGCGATGATGCGAGTGTTGCAAAGCCCTTTCATTGATTAAAATCAAACAAACTTTACCGCCATCTCTTGGTAAAATCTTAGAAGTTTAAATAAACGTCAACTGTCAATAGGACCAACTTAAGAATTTTAGCAATAAAATTCTCGAACACGATTTTTTTAGAATCAATTTTTAAAATAAATCATTGCAAAATAGAAAAAATAGTATAAAACACTTGTGTCACAAGAGCTTTTGAGGCACTCAGGCATTTGCAGACCTCCTTTCAGTCGGTCTGGCAAAATTTGCCTTCGTGCATCAAAATGCTATCTTGTAACATGTATTTTAATATACTATTGCAATACACAATTGACTTTTTAGAACCGCTGGCGCTGTAGCAGAAATATTTTTGGGAAAAACTTTTGTTACGCCTACCCTAAATCGCTACATTATAAAGTTATGAAATGAAATCTGTTTTAGATATTTTTTTCACAATAAATTTAAAAGTTAGTTTGCATGAAATAAACAATAAATTTTGAAGTCTTATTATACGCATAAATCCTTTCATCCCTTGTTTCTTTTTTCAGACGTTTCGTCAGTTGATTTAATTTACAAACCACTTCTTTTGGAAAAATAACGATTTGTAAAACGTCAAAAAACGAACAATTTATAAATTCAAAATAAATAGTTCGTAACAAATAGACTTTAAAAAATTAAACCTATAAGTTAAATTAATATAAAACAAGAAGTTACAACTATTTCAAGGTAATTAGAGTTTTAACCTTAGCATTAATTAGTCCTAAATTGCGTGTAATGGCTAGTTGATGAAAACAACTCGAAACAAATTATTCCTTAACAAACAAGTATGAGCAAATTATAGGTTAACTTTATATAACATCAACAGTTATATAGGTAAAGGGTGGTCTATTTTTTATGTTTTTCGGGAAAATCTCGGAGATCGTGACCTAGAAACACATTCGTGCATCGTGCGTTATTGGGCTAATTTTTTAAGAAAATAAATAGTGAAATCAATTCGCTACCAATAGCTTAACAAGCGCTTTTTTATTCAAAAAATTTAATTTTATATCGGTGCATTAAATTTATTTTAAAATAGGCAAGAAACTATTCTCAAAAAAATAAATAATTCCTCAAGCCTCAAGACATAAATATTGATATAAATAAAAAAGTAGTACCAATACGTAAATAACAGTATAACCATGTAGAACTCACCTTCCCCTTTAATGGCATTTTCTTAAGGGTTGAAACACTAACACAAAGTCTATTTTATTTTTATTTAAAAAATTTGTTGAGTACAACGCGAAACTACATTTTTACAAGTTCAAACACGAATAAATAAATTCGAATGTGGCACCTGCATTAATTTTATGATAAGAATTTGAACGTCACAAATTTGAACGTTGCCAATGATAATTTAGTTATCGCTTTTTAATAATTTTTAAAATAAAAATATTGCACTTGTAGTAATTTCTTAATCAATTTTCAAATAATTATTACAAAAGGTGACTCTTTACTCGTTTAAATTAAAAATCAAATTGTCGTGAAAAAATCTAGGATCTTTCTTCAAGGTTAAATAGTGCTGAAAAAATTTTTTTAGAAGTCGATGAGCAAAAAATTAATGAATAATCCATGTTATTTAAATTCTTGAAAATTATCAATTGAATCTTTACGGGCACTGGAGCCCAATGTTCCACAAGTAGTTTCTCCAGTCTCCATGTAAGCAGGTTGAATCTTCTTTCACTTCGTTTTCACACCTAGACCTTGATCTTCTGATCTTCTCCATCTTTTTCTAGCAGTTGCGTGTGTTGATTATGTGTTAGGTTTTTTAGCAGACATTCTTAGAAAGTACCCATCCTTCTGACTTTTTGAGTTATTACCACACCTAAACACCTCTCTTTATGCCATTTTTTAACTTCTCAGTACTTTCCTTTCTCATACATTTTACATTATTTAGTCAAACTGGGTTAGGGTTCACATCTCGCGTTATATGAGGTTTTGTAAACTCGTAGCTTCGTGGTTCTCGATGCCAACCTGATCTGTCTCACAAGCGTTATCTGTACTTCTGTTTCGACTGTACTTATATAACGTATGTTTGATGCCAAGTTCTGCATTACACATTTATCCCCAGGATTTTATTGTAGTTCCAGTATAAAGAGGTTTTAACATAACCTCTAAGCGTGAACCGGTTTATACTGAGACTAAAATTAAATCCTGGGGATAAATGTGTAATGTAGAATTCAGCCTAAATATCATTGACGTTCGTAAGTAAACAACTTTCAGTTGCTACTTCTACTCCTTCTGAATTATCAGGTTTCCATTTCTTATTTATATAAGAAATTTCTTATTTCTATAGCCTATGTCCTAAACAATGGTGTTCCTTTTATAAAGATGGTTTCTTCTCTATGCATGTTGTGAGTTCATCAACAAACAAGTACCTATACCTATACACCATAGAGTATTTTCCTAAAAATTAATTTTTAAACATTGTTTTCAACTGAGTCTACTAGGCCCACATACAGCGAAGTTAATGACCATTTTAAAAGATAAAGAACAACATACCATTCCGCAAAACCTCGCATTAGACAATTTTTGACATTGTGTGATTTTTATGTACTTATTAAGCTACAAGAATTTAATGCCGTACTATGTGCAAAAAAATTTATTAGATTATATAACGGTTAAAGCCGTTATTGTATTTGTTATCAAAATCACGTGATCCAAAGAGATCGCAATGTGCGCGCAAAAGTACTTATTAGTTCAGTTTTCTTATTAATAAACATTATAAATTATATTTTTAGAAAATACTTCTGTTTAAATTAAAAGAAAGTGTTGAAATTCAAGTAAAAATTCAAAAATTCAAAAACCAATCAAAAAGGTTTTTTTATCTTCCTGTAAAACTTGCAAAAGTGCTAATACGAGGTTTTGCGGAATCTCCGACGATACGTATCAATGATAGCTGAGAGCTAAAGAAAAAATCTTAAATGCCCGCTTTTAAAAGTCGAATCTATGTTTAATTATAATTAATCGCCTTAATAAAAAGCTCAAATGGTTCAGATTGCAGTTTTTTATGTACCTAGAAGAAAAATAGCATAAAAAATCGATTTTTGAACATAGTGATTTAGTGAACCATTAAATAATTTTCGTGAGTTAAAAAAGTGCTAAAATTGCAGCTGTAAAATATTGCATAACCAATGCTTACCCAATTAGTTGAAGACGTAAGTTGGGTTTTCAATAATTGGATGAAATTACCATCAATTTTTGCCAAAAAAAGTGTTGCAACTACGTAATACATAATGTAGGTTTTATAATAATAGTTGTTTGCATTTTGTTTACTGTGAAATAATGGTGAAACGAAGCGCGAGATTAATTGTCCTAGTTGATTGGAAAGCTGCATTTTCTGCTTTTACATGCTTGTATTTTTGAAGCGGAAAATTGCTAAAATTTTATCAAAATGGTGTATTTTAAGTACTTATACCTACGAACAAATTTTATACTATGGTCTATCCAATGAAACCGCCTCCTGAAAGCTCACCTCTCACAAGTCAGAGTTTTCAACACAACAAACTAATGACACTAATCTAAAAACTCATTTAAAGCCAAAAACACTCACTCAGTAGTTTATTGATACAGGAATCGAGTTGGTCAGAAAGCACCTAACACAGCGGATCTAAATAGTTTAGGCGCAATCGATCAAGTCAGTAGGGCATGTCAGACGAAACGAAGTTAAGCCTGACAACTACTGACGAGCAATAAATAATAAAACAAACTATTATTTAATCTTTAATCTATAGTCATTCATAATTCTCAACTTTAACATGTGAAAATTTCAAATTGATCTGTCACCAATTGCATAAGCTCTAGCTAGCGAATTAACTGCGTGACCGTAGTTATAATTAACCATAGTTATGGTGATTTTTGCTCCGGACGACTGTATGACACGCAGATAGCTACAACAAACACAGTAGGTATAACCGTAACTACGTTTGGGGACGCACGCAGTTAATTCGCTGCAGCTTATGCAATTGGTGTCAAACTAATTTGAAATTTTCACACATTAAAGTTGAGACTTATGACTATAGATTAAAAAAAGTTTTATCAATCTCGAATAAAAATTGACCATTTAAGAACGTTTTGTTTTTGGCTGAAGAATTTTGACCAAAAATTAGACGTTTTTCTTGTTAAAAACACGATTTTCATAAAATTTTCTTGGAAAAATGTGCATACAGTATTTTTTTCTAGAATTTTATGGGTTCAAAGCTTACGTTAAAGTAAAAAAAAAAAGTTTTTTTTCATTACGATTCAAAATAGAAAGTTTTGAAAATCCGTATAGCGCCAAAAACGAAATTTCGAAATATTTCGAAAACTAGAGCCAATCTGGCAAAAATAATTTCATTTTCGGATTCGGCGGCCCAAAAGACACTTAAAATAGCTTATGCCGATCCTGCGCAAATAGTGACCCCCTTTTTTGTAGACCAGTGTTATAATACTGCAACAGTGTCTTCCTTTTTCCCCTAAACACGCACCTTTACACTTATAATATCCATATAATTATTGACTATTGCGTTATGGTATATTGTGACATCTCTTCTGGACAAGCTTTGAAGAAGTTTGGCTATATTAGATCCTGTCAGGGCGTACCTAGACTGAGCCGCTGGTTGAAGTTAAATGGTCTTCCACGATTTTTAAATTCCAGTCAAAAGCTGTGAAACGCATTTGAACCACTTCCCCTTCAATCTACAGTTCAGTAAAGCTCAACTTTGTCGTAAATTGTTTTGCACTGAAGGTAATAAAAATTTGATAAATTCCTCTTGGTTATTATTCCAACATCAAGTATCTCAAAAATTTCGAAATCATAGCCCCTTTGAAAAAGTTCATGATCGAACTAAGCTTTAGTCGGCTGTATAAATTGTCGGTTAGCCCCCATTAATTAATTAAGCTCGGCTTGATTTGAAAGCTAAGCTCACATCGTCTTTCGGTTTCACAATATTCACAGATCCTAGCTTAAACTTTAAACGTGAGCTCAAGCCGACACTGTCACAGCAGTCTTTAACAAATTTTTGTTATGTTTAGACCATTGGCATACATAGTTATAACCAGTACTCAAGGGAAACAAACGGGGTGCAAACGGGCCTCAATACCTTCTTTGACATAAACAATTTCCACCAATCCTTCCATCAATCATAGAATCTTACTAATTGTTACTAATCATTGTTATTATTCGTGTATCATCATTGCGGTTAACTGTAGTTATTTGAAGCATGTCTTCATAAGATTTCTCTTCTAAGAGATAATAAGTCTGACTTGAAATAAAAATAAATTCGGTCTTGATAACACCGATGCTTCATAGAACACTCCTCCCTGGCGAGAGAAAGGTGGGATACTATTTTAGGGTTACTTAGAAAATTAGGAAAATATCAAAAATATCAAGGAACATCCTTGATATTTTTCTTCTTATCAGAGTTTTTTTTAGAAATTTACTGAGTAATTTCAGTAATTAAGAAAATACTGCAACATAAATAAAGAGTACACTGATGTTGTAGTACAAAAGTGTTTATCTATTTAATTAAAAAGTTCGACCTCAACCCAAAACTAAATGGTATTGACATGTAGAATTACAAGGGTCGTCTTAATGTCAATTTTGAGATTAGAATACGTAGTTAAATTGCTTTTGCATCTACCCTCAATCTATACCAAAAGTCTTTTTTGAAAGAAACTTGGAATTTTGGTTCAAACTTTACGAAGTATGTTAATCATTTTGAAGGTGAGTTAAATTTCTTGGGGATATTGTGCGCAAAAGTTATTAGAAACATGACTGCACGCAACATTGGAGCGTTTATTGCGTATATAATCTCCAAGTAAATTTGTCTAGCCTTTTATAATTACACAAAAGCTCAAAAGGGTAAAATTAAACTTAAAAATTTACATTATTTCATTTATTTAAGTACAAACGATAATAATGTTAAATAAACTATTCTATTTACTTCCATGCTTGGACTAAAGATTTCTACATTTCATTGTATTTATTCTGCCAGTCGTAGTCCTAGACTAACAATCTCTTGAATAATTTGTCAAAAACCATAACAAATAGAGAAAGTTAAATTTTGAATTAAAATACAATAAATTGTCAGAGAAGAGCTACTTAAAAGGTTAGTTACAGATGAGCCAATTGATGTTCTTTCTTTAACTTTTTCCATAAACTGCAAGCTGGCGTTAACTTAATTAAAAGTATGTGGCTAGAAATGAATTAAATGAACTTACACTAGTATCAGCAACACGTTTTAGGAAGTAAATTTCAATTGCTTTAAATTTATACCAGGGACGTACTATCTAATTTAATTTAAACTGCAGATTCATTAACAGATTAGTTTCCTAGTTGTTTGAGTAAGTGAAAAATTTGGTGTTCATTAAGATGTATTCTGTTTACCATTTTAATTTAAAATTTGTAATTAATTTCAAAGTTGACATTAGTGGTACTCTATAATCGATTATAGCTTATACAAGATAGAAAGGGCCGCAGATTAATTAACCCAGCGTCCTACCAAAGTACCAAAGTCATTTGCTCTATTGACGCTACAAACCAGAACGATTGACAGATTCTTTTCTATTCTAGACGAGGGCTAGTAAATTACTCTGTCAATAAATTTACATCATATAAAATTAAAATTAACTATTAAAGTGAAGTTTACTGAAAATATTCTCCGTCTGTACAATACCGGATGAAGAATAACCAGAGAAAACGTGTTTTAAGAACAGAAACCGACGAGCTTTTATTCGAAAAGAACTATCATTTGTATTTAACTCACGAACGAATTACCTAATCGATTTTATTTTTGAGTGTTGAAGGAAGAGCATTTTTACCGTTGAAAACAATGCATTTATGATATAAAGTCTTATACAGTGCCACAAAACTTACAAAAGCACCAAGTCGGCGTATTAACAGGATATATGAGAAGGAGCAAAGATCTCACAGTCAGATGAAGAAGTATTTGTATTCACACGTCAAATATCATGATATTAAATTTTTGTCCGTGATTGGTCTAAATTGTTCCCGCTTCAAATTAGTTTCCAGGGTGTTTGTAAGCTTGGTGACACTGTATTTCAAAATTGACGATTGCGGTAGTTTGAGAAGGAACATAGACTTTAATACACCCTAATTTTGTAATTCTCCTTCGATATTTCCTTCTTGAACCATATCATCATACGTGTTGAAACGAAATCTCTGTATTTATTGTTATCGGTATACAATATTTATACAACATGCATTATTAGAGAGTTTTAGCACAATGGTATTCAAAGTTGAAATATATGGGATAATTAAGACATCAAAGTAAAGGGTTTTATATTAAATTATTTTGTCATTAACCGTCAAAAGAAAAAATTAAAAAACCTTTTATCTAAGAATTAGCATTTTTTACGCAACATCTTCCACCTTCTAACTTTAAACGTACCTATAAAACTTGGCGAATTATGAAAATGTAGGAAATGTCTTTGTGGGCCCAACTAATGTAAATTGAAAGCTTTTAACTGAAATAATAAGGAACGAACTAAATTAATAAATCCAAACGGATTAAGGCCGGTTTGCACCACTTCTTCTTAAATTTAACTTGTTTACCGTGTATCATATCCATATCAACGGAAAAACTGTCACATAAACACACATTTAGGTTATACTTTAAAAGAGAGTGGTGCAAACGAACCTTAGTCATCTAGAGTTAGATTTTGTTGATTACACAGCGCTCATGTAAAATCCGTGTAAAATAGAATGTCCTATGCGAATGCACGTGTAATAAATATTCAGTTCTACCCATAAGGCTATTTATCAGGGTGACTGAAAGGTCCTTTGCTATTCTAGAAAATAGTTGCTAAATCATTCGGAAGAATTGATACCCACAAATCGACCTACTTGATTTCGAGCATCATTTTTTTAAATTTTTAAAATTAATAAACGTAAAAGTAAAATATGTTTAACATATCGTTAAATTCAGAATCAAAAACGAATGATAGGAAGAGTCCCATTCAGGTCTCTATAAGAAAAACAAAGTTGACAAGCGTGAAACTAAAACGAATGGAGTTAGAATTGGCATGTAATTGAAAGTAGCCTGACAAATGAAGGTTTCAGAGGAGATTTTAGATACCTAAAATCAGCATTAAAAAGCACATTTATTTATTATGCACCAGGTATACCGGGTGCTAACTTTCAAAGCAGAACATAGACAAATAACATTGGAAATCAGATAATTGCAGTTTGCTGCTCGCCAGATAAATCTATAAGGGCGACACTGATATCTATCGAAAGAGAATTTTATCTGCGTGTGCTGATAACAAAAACAGTTCTTAATTAACGACTTTTTTGGTTTTAAAAAGAATAATTAAATAAATTAGTTAGTAAAGTTAGTACTGAAGAAGTAGTATTGAGAAGCACGTTGTAATCTATACGTTTGTTAACACTGTTCATGCTTTTGTAAATACAGATAAGAAATAAAAGCACGTATACATAAATATTTAATTAAATTCCTTGATTTACTATCTTAAAAAAAGCACCTAGTAGCAGGTAATAGTCTATTCTTAGTTATTACAAGATAAAAAGAGTTTAATTAAAATTTAGAACGACAAATTGACAAACAAATGGGCGTGGAAGACTAATTTTTTAATTTTTGGTGAAAAACAAACTATAGAGCCATCTTTTGGTAAAATCTATTTTAAACTTTAATAAACGTCATGAAGGAGCGTTGGCAACCGTTGCCAATAGGAGAAAATGCGCTAGAAATGACATTTTTCGAATTCCAGTGATGATTCATTCATTCCGTCGAGTTTACATTATCATTGGCTGTCATGATATTTCCTTATAAGTGGGAGTAAAAGCAACTATTTCCATTGGAGCAACTGACCGCAAATCACTATATTTAGACTTCCATTGCGATCCATGTTATTAACTGAAAAGCACCTTCCTGCTAGAGTAGGAGCTATTTATTCAATGATAAACGTCAGCTGAAGGTATAGACAAAAACTGAAGCTCTTCCGCCAGTTTGTGCATTCAATTAAAATTACTAATTGCATAAAAAACAAAAGAAAAAAAAATATTGGAAATGAATTAGAGAAACTTGATCGAACAAAGATTTACAGCGAGTTACATTAAAAAAGTTTCACATGTTACTTGTTATAACGATATAACTTGAAAACTTTTAACACTTTAAAGTGCTAATTGTGAGTTAAACAGCTTAGAAAGAAGTGTTAAAACTTTTAAAAGTAGATCCGTTACGACATTTATATTATTGCTATCAAAGCACTGAATATCAATTAATTAAAGGTGTTGCCCTTAGATTATAGGGATCACTATAAATCATGATTAATTAATAATAATTGTAATGTGAATGGGATAATCATCAGTTTAAGCTGCAGAAAGAGAGCTTTTTGATTCATTGAAATTATCAAACCATCAAATATCACCTCCAGTGCCGTATCCAGGGGTACGCCAAAGCAGACTAAACCTACCCTGAAAAATTTTAAGCCTGTTTCAGCAAGAGCTTCCTAAGAATTTCGCAATAATAATGAAACGATAAGTTCCTAACTGGTGCCGAAGAAAAAAACATTAATTTTGAGAAAATCAAATTTTTGAAAACTTTTGGCAAAAAACTTCCATCCCCAGAAGAGATTACGGTGGTAAACAGATTTATACAAACCCAAAAGAGTGAAAATCCTGATTTAAGCTTTCAGCCTCTTGTGAAAATTTTGAAGCCTGCCCTGATAGTGATAACACAGTCTGGCTACGGCCCTGGAGACTTTAGACTTGTTAAGGTTGGAATTATTTTGTGAATCATTATGTATGAACCTAAATATTTTTTAAATGTGATCTATTACCACGCCAAAATTGGCTTTATACATATTTATACTTAGGTAAATCAAGAAGTGATGCTAATTTTAAAGTAAGATTTTGTTGTTCTTACCTTGGAAAGTGTAAAGACCCATATCGAAATGTTGATTGTTTTTAAGAATATGCACGTAAGGATCCTTTCATTCAGGTATGTTGCAACAAAAAGTAATTATTAATTTCTGCAACAGAGGTACTTAATTATCCTGCAATTAAAAGTAATTTTAAATTTCAAAAAAATTGGGAGTTTTTGCTTTACTATTAATTATTACTAATTAATTACCACGAAGTATTAAAAGTGGTGGAAAATACCACAGTTTACTAAAAACATCTTTTAATTTAATTACTTAAAGCACTTAAAGGGGGTGTAAACCAAAAATTAAAGTTGTAGTATAGAAAATTCTAAGAACAAATTTTCAAACCGCACGTAGCTGTGATGGACCTTTCGGAAGATATAAGACTTTTGGGTTAAAATTCGTGACGTCATGTAGACAAAATGTCGAGACATGTCGCAATCGGCCAATTAGCAGTTTAGAAATTAATGTATGAAAAGTATATCCCTAAGCAACCAGGGCAAATCATGAAATTTTGTCTATCTGACGTCACGAATTTTGAACTCAAGAGCTTATATCTTAGTTAATATTTGTGCTAAGAAAGTGCGGTTTTCACTGTTGTTCTTAGATATTTGTTTAGCATTTTTTAGTGAATAAAAGTTTTTTTGGTTTACACCCCCTTTAAAGGCCTTGTTAAGGTGGGTTCAGACTGCATGATTTCACAGCGTCTGTAGCAGCGTTTGGGGGCTGTCAGACAGACGTTTTTCAGCGACCGTCACAGACCGACCAAAATTTTAAGCACGTGATTTTGATTATCATTAGACACACAGCATTGACAGTCATCGATAATTCGATAATGGTTGGTATCCCTCACTGGCTGACGATTGACCGTTTGTCTGACAGTTGCCTAATTATATTCAAAATCACGTGTTTAAAATTTTGGTCGCTCTATGACGGTCGCTGAAAAACGTCTGTCTGACAGCCCCCTTACATGTCTGCTCCGAACCGAATGAGGCAGACCAAACAGGACCTTATATATTTCAAGGCATGCCGGATAGGTACCGCATTCTAGCCTTAGTAAGTTTCAGATCCATAATAGCGTTACGTGTCTGATCCAAACCGAATCAGACTGCCTGATCAGGACCTTATAAAACTTAAGGGTGGGCGCAAATTAAAAGCGTAGAGTAGAGAGTTTATATAGAGTCGTTTGAAATTTCAGCTAGCATAATATGCCACTATAAGGATGCAACATGCTCTATGCTCTCAGCTTTCAATTTGAACACCCCAAAACGCTATGTTCTATGCTATGCTCTATGCTCGAAACTTTTAATTTGCGCACACCCTAAGGCATGCCGGATAGGTACCGCATTCTAACCTAACCAAATTTTTGCTAGGGATAGTGCATGTTTTAATATTACCGTTACCATCATGTAATATAACATTTCTAGGAATTCCATTCCTTTGCCAATTAGTGAAAAAAATGGTATTTGCAGAAGACTAATAACTTCTCATGAAGAGTTGAAAGCAAAGTTCCTTATTTTATGAAATTCTGACCCTGTTTTCCATTTATGGTGCTAAGTTTATTTATTACATTATAACATCATTCTGTAAAATAACAAAGTGTAATGTTTATATTCAAATCCTCGTAAGGCACATAACTGGAAGGTAATTTGACATTTTTGTGGTTACGGTTATATAATGTAGTAATATTTTAGCAGACAAACTTTCTTCAACAGTTATAGTATTTAGCACTAAAGTAGTTACATGAAGAAAATTATTAATAATTTACATAACCAGGTAATCGATAAAAACTGTCCCTACTGTTTATTGTTAGCTGAATAAATTGATTCAAAATTAATAATTAAAAGTAACTGTCTGGTTTAATAAAGTATAAGTAAAATCCTCTTTCATTTCTATGTTATGGTAAACTCGTCTAAATTTAATTTTGTAATAAACCACCAAGGTATTTTAAAAGCGAGAATTTAAAAATATAAAAATAGCAAGTCAAAAGATAGAATTAAGTCATTAAGTGCGTCTTAATATTTATTTTGATATAAATTACAGCAAAAACCTCTTTGACAAATAAAGATGCCAGTTGCTCCATTAAACTTCAAATTAATAAATTTTTATGTTTGAGAAAAAAATGTAATTTTTCAATTTTCTCTAAAATAAAAGCTATTCGCGTACACAGCTTAAGAAATTCTTGACGTAAAAGGGAGATAATTTTAGAGCTAATACCTACAAATATAATAATAATTATTACAACCCACTTTTTGTAAATCATGTTAATTAAGATAAACAAAGTAACAAACAAGTTATTAACTGGTGTAATATTATTTAATACCGTGTTAAAAGAACCAAATACAAGATCATTAAATAATCTTGTTATTAATTTCATGAATAAATTAGGCTAATTGGTAACTAATTTGTTCATTAAGGTGATATATTTAAGAGTTTAATACGAGCTGTTTTAGATAAGTTATTCGTTAAAATAATAAATAGATTAAGTATGTCTAGATCTATGTCTAGAGACATTTTTAGGTTTATTCAAATTCAAATTCAAGCGATAATTGCATAGAAACACAGATCGCCATTCACATCTGCAGTTCACAGACTATCGCAGTTCTGGACTGCATTACTAGAGTAGCTTACATCACAGAACTTTCATAAGTAAAAAAAATGGTGTTGATGAAAAAAACGACCGATTGCTGAATTATTACGACTAATACTCGTTTTTTATAGTCAGCCTCACACTTAATGACCACCCTGGCTATTTATACGTCTAGCACGAATTGTGGATGCAATTATCATAACACCTCCTGCTTAAATTTAGGGGTAACTTTATTTTGCCAACAAGTAGTAAATCAACAACCTCCCCTTCTGTGTCGTTGTTAGCTAATAAATACCTTGGCGTATAGCCAGGGTGGTCAATAATAATTGTGAGGCTGACTGTACATACTTCTCTTCTCTTTCTTCTTTGTATTGACTATATGATTATACCAGATTGGGATTCATTTTTATTTTGCCTGTTTTTGTAGGTTGGGAGAGGTTGTTGCACAATCAGCTAAATCAAATCGTGAATGTTTTAGAAAGGTTGACAGCCAAATCTACTAGAAAATTTTTAGAAAATCTGCCAAGAGCAACGCTACAAAAGTTAGAATTAAAAAATGGGGCATACATAAAATACATAATAAGAAACTAGTAAATTAAAAATTAAATGGAAGCTCTAGCTCTTCCAGTTGCCGAGTTACAGGGAAATCAGCTCTTATCACTGATAACGCTGATACTAAAATAGAGATAATTAAACTTAAGTAATCATGGTCCAATCTTGATGATATTGGACTCAAATGCCGGAGTTTGAAAAATTGAAAACGGGCATCTAAAATTTATCTCCATTTTGATCTTAGAGGCGGCGCTACCAAAAAGGATTAGAAAAAATGGCAAGTAGTTGGTTTAAACGATACAAAATTTCCAAAATGCTGTAATACCATACCAGTATTTGCGTCCAGCATCCGGATAAAATTCTGCATCGTTACAACGTAATCAAATACAATTCAGTGACGTAGTATAACGATTAAGTAATGGTACTGGTAATATAACGATTGAGTATGAAATGGGGTGTCAGACCGTGGTATCATAATAGTATATTATATATGAAGGGAGTGAAATGCAGGATTATTCCTTAGGTGTAATTTGTAGCCAGAGGGCGCAGCCCGAGGGCTACATAGCACCGAGGGAATAATGGCATTCTCTCCTGAGATATATATACTATTTTTTACACGACCCAAGCAAAACTAAAACGAAAAAAAGTTTTTTCTTAAAATGTCATTTACTAATATTTAAATTCATATAAAATTAATAGTAGCCTGATTAATTAAAAAAATTCGTTGACTTGACAACCGTGAAAATTTATGTACACAAATTTGGGTTTGGTAGACATTTTACAATTGTGGTCGAAATTATTTTCTTCAGTTAACGGCAAAAACGTTAAAATTTTCGTATTTATGGGCATACAATTATTAATGCAAAAAGAATGTATCGTTGTTTCTCGAATTATTTTTTTAAAAAGAAATCAGATGAATATTTGCCCAAGAAATTCTAACAAGGAAACGTTTGAACACCTATTGATCTGAAGCGGATGACAACGAACATCTCCAGATGAAGGTAAAAAATCATTTATATTGAATATATAGTACTTAATATAAACATTTCTACATCCTTTTAGGTTTGACCAAACTTGAGCATCGCTGGCGCCTGGCGCACCGTAGAACTGACTAATTTATTCATAGACGACATTCAAGACGTAGGCCCTTTTCTAATAATCGATAAGATAAAGAATAAATCAACCAAGAACTGTGGATGTCTTTGTTTACTATTCTAGCTCACGCAAGAACAACTGGGACCAGCTAGCGCATAACAACCATCACGGAGGATGGCGCTCAACAACAAACTGTTGCAGAACGTTAATATTGAGAATGTCATTGACAGCAAACCAGCTATTGCAAAACTAAGGGCTGCAATGTATACAAGTGGTCACTGTGATTGTGAAGAATTCAATAAATTTAATTTCAAGTAAAACTTATTAATTTCATGAATTTTCCGCTAACTTTACTAATATTGAAAATGTACCTACCAGTTAATTTTTATGTTAATAAAAACTATACTAAATTGATCAAATGCAACGTTTTTCTAGGTTTTTGTTTGCAATAGTAGTTTGAAAAGTTACCTAAAAAACACAAAATTTCTTAATACTGTCTTTATTTTCGACTCATAATAAAAACTCCCTAGGGCAAATTTTTAAATATTATACACCGAGGGTATAAATCGTCATTTCTGTTACGATTTATGTATCATAGAAACAGACAAATACGCCCGGTCGTGTAAAAACATTTTTATTCCTTACTATCTTTAAAAAGAGGAGCTCTAGTGCAAAAGGCTATCAATGTCATAGTGAGAAGGAGTTTTAAGGTGCATTAGTACTGACTTGATCACGATCAGTTCCGAATAAAATGTTATTAACCCTTCGTTAGTGTGGTGGGGTATGACATACCCCAGTAACTGTATTTATAGTTATAAAATTCAAATTAGGTAAGCTAACGAGCTATAGTCTTCAGTAGCTTCAAATTATGGATGGTTTAAGAAGTTCTCATCATTGGCGGATGTATAGGAGTATTCAGTTACACGTGAGTCCTCAGGAAAGTTGGTTGGGGTATGACATACCCACCACACCTGTAACGAAACTTTTCGTTCTTATGGCAGTTTGTATAGGAATTTTGAACATTTTTTCAAAATTGTTAAATTTTTTCAAAATTATGTTTATTAAGCCTTTCTTAAGTGATTTATTTTGAAATTTATATCAAATTAATTGTTAATAAATTTTTATCAATTTTTCAGTTTTTTTTTCGTGTTGTTTTGAATAAATATTTATATCTTTTTTTTATAAATGTTGTTTAGTGGTTTTCTTTGTTTTAGTCGACACACAAATAAGTACAAAATGAATTTTTAAGATAAAATTACCAAATTCTTAAAATTCTGAAAGCCTGGAGTGAAAAATAATTTGGGGTACGTCATACCCCACCACACGAGTCAGTAGAAATTTTTCCACCACATCACTAACGAAGGATTAAAACCGAAAAAGGAATAATATATAAATGGGTATAATCCACCCTATTTGGTGAAAAAGAACTTACGGTCAAATTTAAAACAGTTACCTTTGAAACACCCTGTATAATTTAGAGCTAACTACATATTAAGTGGCTTCAAAAAATATATGTGTTGTACAACTTCACTTAATAAATAATGATAGTTTCAAGTGCGTTATTATTTACAAAGATCGACTTTTATGGTACCATTAACAAGATTAAACTATTACAAACTATCATTAAGGTTAAAATTACCAAGTTGAGCAGCTTTGTAATGCATCCATGTTCCAACTTGTGCCAACACCAACTATAAAAGACGAGCGTTTTCACAATATTTTATGTATTATTCATGTTTTATAATTTTTCTAAATGTCTTTTCTAGTTAATATTGGTTATCATGTTGAGATTCGAGGTACCTAATTATGGTGATAATTAACAAAATTATTGAGACAACAAACAGATACAAGCAAGGTTATTTACAAATACTTGAACTGGTTGTGGTTAGGTTTTATACAATATACAAAAGGTAAAAAAGACATAACTCTTCTATTTAACTTGCGTGTAGGTTACTTACTTTATAAACAAACTGTTATGATCAAAAACCTTTTCTTTACAAAAAAAATTACTTAGGATTTTAATTTATTGTTTGTCAATTTTTTTGGGCTTTGGCAATAAAGTTCGTGCAGCTACGCAGCAGATTGCCCTAATTTACCCCTATGAAACATAAAAAAATTCAAGCTTTAGTAAACATACCTACGTTTATTTGCTTGGAAAAATCTTAACAGCTTTAGAAAATATGCTACGTAGTAAAAATAAATAAATAAAGTTTGTTAAAAAGTTTTCAATTCTTGTTGTGGGGTAGCAATATCCTGTGATATAATAAATTTCAAGTTGAAAGTTTGCACCAACAGATCACTTCGGAATTTTCTTCTATTCGGTTGGTACATAATAAAAGCATGAAAGTTCAATCGACTATGTGAAATTTTCCTGTGTATGTATTGAAAACTATTCTTAAAGTTCAAACGTGTCGTCTAGGTAATAGTATATTAAGAAACTAGTTTCATAAGGCACCTTGTTGAAGTACTACTCGAAACGAAAACTCACATGAGCTCTGTGTTCCCGTTATAGACAAATTTACATCAAATTTTTATGAAAAAATTCTGTAGGAGCCCACGTTGCTCTTCTCTGTCCAGCGAACAGATGCAGCTAAGCCACTTACCAAAAATTTCCATAAAATAAGGTCGACGATTGTCAATTCTTGTGCGATTGTTATAAACAGTATTTTAAAAAATTCGACCAATAGAAAATTTCTATTTGACTATCGAGTTTTTTTTGGGGGTGTCTTAGCTGCATCTGTTTGTTGGACAGAGACTAGCTCTTAGAAAATTTGATTTTTATTGACACCCTGTATAATTTCATAAACGTTACTTTAATAATGATGGATTTATAAATAAATCAACACCAGTCATTTGTTGTTACTTTAATAGGCGTTTATAGCTTTAAAAGTACACAATTCTAAAAACACGACTCATCGTCTTAAAATACATTAATACCAAGGTAACAAAATCAAAATATAAATTTTGAATAATTTTTGAATAAATAAATCATATTACTTCTAACCAACCTTTTAACAAAAACTTACAAATTGAAACAATAACGGTAATTAAAAAATATTAAAGAAATTTCTTACAAGAATGATAAATATTCAAGACTTAAAAATTTGTATAATTTTGATAACAAAAACATAATTTAATTTAAGTTATGGATAAAAAAATTCCTTAGAATGTAGGAATTCTTGTAAAGATAATTTAATAAAGTATATTTCCTGAATGTAGTCGAGTTTAAAATTTCTGTTTTTTGACAATTTAGATACGCACAATTTAATAAATTAAAGCTCTTATTTTGTTTTTATAAAAATATTACAATATTTTTAAAAGCTTTATTTTTTCTGACGTAAAGTTACCTTTGCGAAAGGACCATAAAAAAATTAATAAAATAGCACAGGTACATAATAAACTGACAACATACCTTACTACTTACTTAGGTTAATTAGTTTATTTATCTACTTTCATCACGTAATGGCGTAATGTTAATATTACGAAACTAAAATAAGTGCCGTAATGAACTCTATTACAGCACTAGTGCTGTAACGGATTTAACAAATAACAGATTAACAAACGTGTGACCTACAGACGAAATCGAGTGAAGAGCTACCAAGAAAGAAATCCATGTAATCTATTACACGCGTTACAATGTCAAAGCCATGATGTATTTTTATTTATTTTGAAAACTACTGCAAGTTTTCTTTTCATTGGGTTAATGGGAAAGTAAAAACTTTAAAAAGCTAAAACGGATTACTAGGTTAAAATAAAATTATTTAGTGCAAAACTTTTACGTTGCTGTAAAATAATGGGGCTCTAAAGAGATTTTCCTACTTGTTATGAAAGAAAAACATCATACCAACTCTAAAGTATAATACACTGGTACAATAGGGGTTGAAATTAAAGATGTAAATTTAACTTTTATAATTTTTAACTCTTCGAGTTGCATAAATAATAAAATTTTTTATTATTTCATGAAGTTTTAATAAAGTAAAAACTTTTTAGTACCTAGAGAAGATATTATTTTCAGTTATTAAATTTATTATTTTAATTACGGAGACACGGCTTAAATGTCAGAAATTGTAATCGCTAAATTAATGAGGAATGCAATAATATCACAATAACTGTTAAATTGATTTAAATAAGATATATCTGACATTGATTTCCCTTTCTATAACGGTGGAGACGAGTTTTTTCTGCATTAACTAAGTAGGTATGTGACAAGTCATTACATGAAGAAAAAACATCAACTTGTGAGTAAAAATATTATAGTCTGTCAGTTGATCTGTCTGTCAGCTCCTGTTTGTCCCTCGCTTTATTTAAATTGTTTCCAATTTATACTAAGGGACTTATAGGATGCAAAATAGACTATCCTTAACGAGATGGACCTCCAGCATAAGACTGCAAAATATTTTTCGTTGATAGCTGTTGAAGCTCTGGAACAGGTAATTGTTCTTGTCAGAACCACCTGATAAAAGAACTAGGCGTTTATAAGGATCATATAGTTTAACAGAGAAAAAATTAGCCAAAGGAACTAATAGTAGTGCTAAAAGACTCTCGGTATATTATAGAGAGCGAAATCGTCAACCACAACATTCAGACATCGACAGACAGCACAGCGGTGCTCGTGGCACTAAACAGCCACAAAGTAACCTCTGGAATGATGCTAGAATGCATCAAAGTTCTGAATTAGATATCTACAAATAAAGACCTAAAACTCTGCTGGTTCAAAGGTCATCAAAGAAACGAGGGTAATGAGAGAGCTGATAGTTGGCAAAAGAGGGCTAGGCGACTTGGCCCTGAGCCCTCTGTTACTCCCTCAGTCAGCACCCTCGACCGTCTACTGAAAAGTAACACGCTGATAGTCCATATGAAACATTGGGCTAACTGCATCAGCTGCAGGTTTGCCAAAGCAGCTATAAATGCGCCATCTAAAAATTACGCTAATTATTACCTATGGCTGTCCCGTGAGAATCTACGTACCAGAGCCGGCATTCTCACTGGACACTGTCGACTGAACAAGCATCTATACAGATACTATATGTTAGGGAAATGGCCTAATACTGGCCTAACATGGCCTAACATGGCCAGTATTAGCGACACTTTATCCGCCAGTATGCTTGAGTTCATCCAAACGTTGGAATGGATCAAAGACTGAAGGGCCAGAAGGAGTTGCTAAAGGGAGGCAGCACCATGAGTCAGATCAAGTGCGCGTAAACGTAAACCTAGGTTTACCCTTCACTCTAACAATCCTAATCCTAACCAATGTAAAAGTCAGTTTTTTCAAAAGCTGTTGGACATAGCTAACGAAGAAATTGGATAACGCAGGAAATATGAACGAATACGGTCTTTCTAATGAACAGTGGCTTAACAAGCCACGTATGAGAATGTAAAATACTAATTATTTTTATTTTAAATTAAAGAAAATTTTATTTACTGTTGTAGTAATTAAGTTTTAGAATGCTAATAATAATATTACAACTTCCAAATATTTAAATTTAATGAATTATAAATCATATTATTATTAGTTGAGTTATTTCCTATAATTATAATGAGATAAAAAGTGTAAAACTAATTTTGCCAAGTCATAATTATTATTACCGGTATTAAAATGATACCTGTTATGTTAATTATTTTGTTAATGTAGTGCAATCTTCTCCAACATTAAACGATTAGAATAAATAAGCTACTCGTAACAAATATTACTGCGAGACATCTTAAACCTTAACCTAACTCAACATAATCTATTCTAACCTAGGTATTTTATAAAAAAAATTGAGGAAACTTTGTAAGAGGTCACGATATCTATCAAAAAATACTAAACTCGATATTTATCACATCGACACTAGAGGTCGTAACGTTCAACTTTTCATTTTCTTATGACTGTTTTTATTGCAGAAAATTACTTAGTTGGCTTTTCTAAATTCCTTAGAATATAAAGATCCGGAAGGAATGCTACTGATGATTCAATTATTTGATGACTCATTGGCTTTGATGATCTTTCCTTATAAGTGGGAGTATAAGCAACCATTTCTATTGGAGAAATTGACCGGAAATTACTATATTTAAAAAACCATTGCAATCCATAATATATTAGCTAGATGGCTCTTTCTTGGTAGAGTAGCGGAGGTTGCTTATTCAATGCTAAATTCAGATACCAAACGAGAACTTATCTAGGTTATGTTATGTTACGTTATGTTTATAAGTTGCTTTATGTTATGTTTTATTATAAAAAATAACAACTAAAAATTGAAATTTTATTATAAATTAATGTAATTTAATTTTATTTTCTAACGAATCAATTTTCTTAATTGTTTATATTTTATTTTATAAATGAACAATTTAATACTTCATTTCTATTACTTCTTACGGCTTGTTTACATAGGAAATACATGCAAATATATGAGGATACGCGGGTATCTTATAGGGTAGGTTGAAGGTGTAGATAGAAAAAGTCAAAAATAACCACAGCCTCCGAATTTTCCCCTAACCTTATACGTTTTTCATGAGTCGAATTCAATTTTATAAGTTTTTAGAGAGGCTTAAAAATATTCAATGGAAAGAAAAAGTTACAAGCTTTTAAAGTAAAAATGTACCCGGGTACTGCTTAAGGTACGTTGAGGGTTAAAATGACCCTCTGTCGTCGCTGATAGTAAATAAACGTAAACTTTTTTTTATTTCAAAATTTTTCAAGTTTCATGATATTAATTTATCCTCCCTCCCTTCTAGACATAAGTTCTTCCATTAACGCCCAGCGTCGTCATATGAAGACAGGCACTTTTTATTTTTACGACCTTTTGCAACTTTTGGCTTTTTTTATTTTTTTGTAATCGTGTAGTATTAATTAATTACTTGACTTCAAATTGAGATGGTAAGACAACATTTCAGGTTGCGTTTAAAACCCTAATGGAGTCATATTAGACTGAAAAGAGCATAAACTGCTAAGAACCCACGTCTTGAACGAATTTTGAAGAAATTTTTTTTATTGAGTTCTAAATACCCTAAAGATCAAAGTTTATATTGTTAAAAAGTGTGAATTTGCCTCATCATCTTTTTAAACCACTTCTTGTGAATTCAATTTTGAAAATCATAAAAATTAGCTGAAAAAGAATTTTTATTTCAAAATTTTGGGTGCAAATGCTTACGGGTTTGATAATTAGTTACTAAGCAACAATTTTACGGAAAAAAAATTTCAAAAATGCATGATGAAATTCTTATTAACATTTAATAAACAAGAGCTAGTGAAGCACTTCTAGGCATCTCAGAAACTTCAAATTTGGCACCAATGTATATAATGTCCTCAAGATTAATAAAAAAAGTCTTCAGGTCCTGAAAACCCTCTGGGAGTCGATTGAAGGGGGAGGGAGGACGCCCTCGTACTTTTTAGAAGAAATCGGACCTTTTTAGGGATCTCTAGAGTGTAATGTACAATGACACCAAATTTCAAGTTCTTAGGATGCTTAAAAGTACTTGTGACTCAAAGTAACAAAATCACAAGAATTGGTTAAAAAGATGATGAGGCAAATGCACACTTTTTCACAGTATAAACTTTGATCTTTAGGGTATTTAAAATTTAATAAAAAAGATTTCATTAAAATTCGATCAAGGAGTTGGTTCTTCTCGGTGTTATTATTTTTCAGCAAATTCGTAAGATGACGTTACTTGGAGTTACAAGCACTTTTAAGCATCCTAGGAACTTGTAATTTGGTGTCGTTGTAGAACACACTCTAAAGATCTCTAGATAAGTCTAATTTTTTCTAATAAAAAACGGGGGTGTTGTTCCCCCCCCCTTTCAATCGGCCGCAGAGGGTTTTCAGAACTTGAAGACTTTTTTTATTAATCTTGAAGACATCATATACATTGGTGCCAAATTTTAAGTTTATGAGATGCCTAGAAGTGCTTCATTAGTTACTATTAAGTAAATGTTAATAAGAATTTCAACATGCGTTTTTAAAATTTTTTTTTCCGTAAACTTGTTGCTTAGTTACTAATTATCAAACGCGTATGCATTTGCACCCAAAATTTTGAAATAAAAATTCTTTTTTCATGATTTTGAAAATTGAGTTCACAAGAAGTGGTTTAAAAAGATGATGAGGCAAATGCACACTTTTTAACAATATAAACTTTGATCTTTAGGGTATTTAGAAATCAATAAAAAAAATTTCATCAAAATTCGTTCAAGGCGTGGGTACTTCGCAGTTTATGCTCTTTTCAGTCTAATATGACTCCATTAGGGTTTTAAACGCAACCTGAAATGTTGTCTTACCATCTTAATTTGAAGTCAAGTAATTAATTAGTACATCTATTCGGTCGCAAATGATTATTATTATATGTTCATATACACAGAGACAGACTACAAACTTAAAATTGTAATCATAAACAGTGAAAATTTCAAAATCAAATCGATTTTTCAAAGAACGTCGTTACAAAGCTTATCCAACACTTCGTCTCTCGGGTAAGCAATATGCAAGAATTGCCAAGATATTATAATAATATGTTGGTGATTATCTGAAATATTCTATTAGTTTACCATCGAATATTCCTCTCCATTGTTTAATTCTTGTTGTGTGTTATTGTAATAATAGACTTGCACCCATTTGCGCGATATTAGGACAACTAAAAATGATTATTGATTATTGGTTACAATCCGTGAATAGTTGGTTTTGTTTTCTTGATTTATGTTAATGTTAAATTATTATTAATTACCTTTATACAGTTACGCACAGTAACACACTGAACCTTGGTAATAAGTGCGCCACATCAATTATAAAGACTAGATTGAAGAAGGACAAAATTTTAATTTATAGTAAAGACAAATATTTCAGAGCAAAGAAAAGTTCAATTATTTGTGAATTCGAAAATAAAAGTGCTACCTACAACAGCTTAAATGGAAACGGGAATTCATGCGTCGCATATGCAAGAAAAATTTACTTGCTGAAACACTTGCTTATGTCGTAGCACACGTAGCTAATTATTTATTAAAATTTGATAAATTAATCAAATGAAAATTAAGCGATTGAGTTGTTGTGCCTGAAAGTTAATTAATAATTCAGTTAAAATTAACGCTAATAAATGAGCAAAGAAATTATTGTTTTATATTTACCTCCATGCAGCAATTAATTATTACCTAATGCTTAGATTTGAATACAATTAGGTTAAGCCTAACATCAATTTCGTCCGTGGCTTCCAATGAGAATGATCTTAAGATAATAAACAAATAAAGGTTTTACTGTTTCGTTTGCACATAAAAAAGATACAGAATTTTTTCAAAATTATTGCCTATAAAATGTTTTTGTGGGTTTATGACATAAGTACGTACATATAGCGATCAAAATGTATTATACAAAGGTGAGTTGAAAGTGAAAAGGAGGAATATAAGAAAAAGATAAAACGAGTGATCTGCTAAAGCTCTACTACATCAATGAATTTTTCATTGCGGATGGTGAATTTAAGTTAATTTAAATTTTGATCCTTGATTTGAAATTATATAGACTCGTATTATTTATTAGTAGTTCCAAGTACGTTTGTTAAAATAAATTTGACCTAACCTAGTTAAATGATTGTCCATATAACGCAAATCTTAATTTGTAGGTCCGTTGGAGACCAGCATACACGAAATAACAATTAACGATTGCATAATTACATTACGTTGGCCATCGTCTGATTAAAAAAAAACTCGTTATAAATGAAAGCAATGGGAAAGTAAGAGATTTTACGACAGTTTGGAGGCACTGAATCGCTGAAACATTTAAAATTTCCTCCCATTTCAACTCGGCAAAAGTTTGAAAATTTAATTCCAACAAAGCTAAACTAAAATTTAATTTCATGTCACAATAAATAAGCACAATACCTATCGGTTGTCATTGTTTATTAATTAACATAATACATTGATACTTGTTGTTATGCTAACTGGTATTAGTTGTTAATCTGTTAACAAAATGTGCTTAAAAGGATAATCTGTTTTACGCAGCGTGCTAACTTTGCTATAACTTTGCAAAAGAATTGTTTTAAGAACAATTTTCTAATATGCTAATATCTGCTTCCTATTTCATTTTGTAACAAAAGTTTTAAAGAAAAATGTTTCGAAAGAAAACAAAAAAGAAGAAGCTGCAAAAAAATGTATGGAATTTTAGTTTTTTGTGCTAAAATTTTCATTTTACTAAAATTGGATTGCTTTAAGTGCGCAAAGCTTTATCAATTTATTAATTATCCCTAGCTAGTTTGATTTATTAAAATGTAATCAGGTAATATTAAATTACTTAGTTTAGAGAAGACCAATATAGAACTACAAGCTTATACTATTATGTTGGGGGAAATTGAAAGCATATTAACCACACGATAGGGTCATGTTATAGTTTGTACTTTATGGGCTCAAAAAATGTAGTAAACTTCGCAAGATTTACCTCATAGAAATCAATACAATCTCTAACAGACTTTATGACATGTTGTTCTAAACGTCGTAGAAGTTTTATTACGTATTTAAATTTTTCTCACTCTATGAAGCCACGAAGAGTCATATACGGGCCTTTACATATGTAACAGTGAATTCATTTTCTTCTATTAGTACTTTAGAGTAACCCAAGATGTGAAAACTGTACCTATTAAATTAATCGCCCGGAAATTTGATCTAAAGTTTTCGATAAATCTCGAAGTTTTATCACTTCAAAACTCCAAATAAGTGGATTAAGCTAAAGCTGTATGTGTCTGTATGTTATTCAATTGAGCACCTAACCCGACCTAACCTAAGCCGATTTCGCTAAAATTCAAAATCTTGTAACCTTCCCAATGATGAACGTAAAATCAAAATAGCAATTTGTTACAAAAGTGTTCTACAAATTAAATATTTATTTTGAGATTATCTATCAAATTTATAATCTCTTACCCCGTCAGAACAACCCGCGAAGAGTGGGAAACCAACGCCTCTAGTCAGATGCATAAAGGCTTAATCTTCATCGGGCTCATGGGCAGGAATTTACAGCGTAGAGCAAAAAGAACAGAACTTAGTCTTGTACTAGGTTCATACCCATCTACCTTCCAGGCGCAAATCTTCGCTATATCCACCTGCGCGAGGCTAAACTAAGAACGATATTACCGTGGTAGGAAAATTCACATCTGACAGCCAGGCAGCTCTGATAGCTGTTCTCAATTGTAGGAAAGCCTTCAAGCTCGTTCTGGAATGTTGGCAGATCTTACAGAATCTAACGATACATAACGACCTGTCATTGCACACGGAGTTTCAATCCAATCTGACATAGAGGGAAACGAGATAGTGAATGGGCTAACAGTAAGGGACACTTTGGTCCTTTACTACGGACCGGAATCGGCATTTAAAATTCCCTATAACTCCATGAAAGAAGGTCTAACCAAATGGGTATCTAAGGAACACAACACACATTGGAAAAACAAACTGCTAAACCTAAGCAGGCTTTAACTGAGGATGGTGACACGTCTACTAAAAGGTCAATGTGCCCTAAATAAGAACTTACACCCTATAGGAACCTGCAATGACCCGAGATGTAGAGGCTGTAGGTAAAAGGACGAATCCACCTAATACATATAATGCCAGTGCCCTACTTTTGCGGCACTGAGACTCAAAATATTGGACACCGCTTACCCGGAACGAGCACACATACAAAGAATCCGCTCCACAGGCTGTTACAGACTTTCTTCTTTGAGGAAACGGAACTAAGGCTGGATCCATAACCCCTCTGGTTAAAACAAAGGATCGTTTTGGCCTTCGTGTTAAGGCCTATAACAGGTCTCCCTGTTACAAAAATCGGAGAGTGGGTGTGTAATCAATGCTAAAGAGTGTGATAAGCTGAAACTTTCAGACCCAGGGCCTCCCTAGATGAAGATGTCTGTAGCTCCATTTAAACCTTAATTATTATTAAAGGAGGACGTAGAAAAAACGACTTTTCTCAAACTCGTCATCTAAAGGTCTCGAATTCAAGTATCGAGTTGGGTAACAAGCTGTCCATAATCAACTGCTGGAATTCGATTAACAGTGATGTTCCTATAGGTGACGTGAAGAAAGAGTTAGCAAGCCTACGCAAAACACACATGGTAAGTAACCTTAATAGTTGATGGCACACCCTAATTAAAGATAACAATATTTGATGAACGTACTAAGTTGTAACAAAGTTCGGTTAAGTTTAGCTTAGGTTCATTGAATAAATAGATCCGGAAGGAGAGTTAGCAAGCGTTGCCTATAAGAGAAAATGCGACAGAAACGACATTTTGGAAATTTATTGATGACTCATTCATTTCGTCGACTTTACATTATCATTGGCTGTCATGATCTTTCCTTATAAGTGGGAGTATAAGCAACCATTTCTATTGGAGAAACTGACCGGAAATCGCTATATTTAGAAAACCATTGTTCATTAGTTAAATGGCTCTTTCCTGTTGGAGTAGCGGCTATTTATTTAATGCTTAGCTTATAAACTAGCAAACAGAGCTGAAACACTCACAAGTTAACCTGAATAGACAGCTAAACTATCCTTACAAAGGAACTGTCTATGAAAAAGTAATTAGATAGTCCTGTGGACCTCTGAACTGTGCTGCTAGGGCCTCAACTTCTATGCGATGTGCATCTGGGTCATATCTTGTTATAAGTTTGAGAAAATATTCGTTGAAAACCAAAAATTGCTTGAGCAAATCTTTATATGTAAATGGAAGTCAATTGCACTGAAAATCTCTCACCGTCTGAAGACTATAAAAGCTGAAGAAAGCTGCAATTGCAGATTTCCAGGATCATTGACGTGTGTTACTAAATAGGCCACTCACTAGCAAACTAGGAGTGCGTTTTGATATGTTTATTAACATAATTTGTACTGACCATACACGTTGGTGATCTTCTGATGACTTTGAAAATATGAAAATATGTGAGTGCTTTTGCGCATTTGACATAAATTCTTTTTCCAGGTGTTCAGTAACCAATTCGTTTTTAGCATTATCAGAGGGCTTTGACACTTTTGTAATAAATAATGGATAATATTTTGCTACATTTTAGCTAATGTTACATCGTTTATCAAATTATAGTCAACCAGCGACATGCTGTTTAGCTGCTTACAGAGCCACACGTCTAGCAGCATGCTCGGTCGTGTCGCGGCTTTTGGATATTTGTCCACAAACTTGCGACTTGAAAATCAATGAATTATCCTGGGATTCACCAAATGCATCATACTTCTTATTATTTTTCTTTTTTTACGATAAAAAAGACGTGGATTAGCAGTTCGCAAAGTTTGCAAAAACTCACCACTAAATAACGTGCAAATTGCTCTCAATTAGTAAAATCGTGCCTGAGATGTGCCATAAAAACATTAGGTCTCTAGACGAGTAAGTAATTTGAAAAGAATTGAAAAAAACTCCAATTTTTCTTTTTTTTAAGTTTCTGGAACCTTTGGATGCTTTCACATAAACATCTTTAAACAAAGCTCGTATAATCACCTTGTAGCGTTCACAGCAACAACCAAAATGCTCGATATCAATTATATTTAATGCTTAATTGGAGAAATAATATCTCGGTCCATTAAGAAAGAAAAAAGATAATTTTTAGTAACTCACTTTTTGCTTCGTTAGATCATTCGTAACCTACCAATAATTAACTGGTTTCTCTCTATTTAATTAATAAATTAAAATAATTTGAGACTCGAGCGTTTTTACTCAAGTTTATGAATTCTTATAAAAATTACGATGAGCGAATAAATCCGTCAATATTTATTCGAGTTAAAAATGAGTTGAAATATTTGATTTAGGTCTAACTATTAATCACCCCATAGGGAAAAATAACTAAAATGCCCTAACTCTAATGCTGATCATCATAGATTTACTTTGAAGTACTTGGGTCATTTACTTTTACTGAAGGTTGCGGTCAGTACCTTAATATGAGATGAACTTACTGATAAAAAACTGGAGTGTATAATTAAATATACTAAAACTAAGTAATTGGTATTTAAACAAGAAGTACACGCAACACATACCTTTAGGCATTACGCCTTTATGTCGTACAACCCAATAACCTAATAATCAAAACTTTTTGCGAAAAAATTCCAAACACTTGATAATGTAGTTACCGAATAACATGACAATTAACGCTTTAATTAATTTTTACTTTCATTCACAAATTTGCAATAAAAAAATGCTAACTTACCGGTTTTGAGTTTTCAATCAGTCCGTTAATCGCAAATACAATTAATATTACTGGACGAGCGTAATTAATTGCAAATTATTAAAATAAACGCACTCAAATATAGTCACTTTCATAACACTTTTTATTATATAAATATTTAACAAAAATTAACAAACATTCACCACACAGATAGAGAAATTTTAAATTTTGACAAAAAGTTTTTCAAAAACTTTTTCTAAAAGTCAATTTTTATTAAATAAATTTTTTTTATTTTCTCCTAATTAATTTAATAATATTTTTTTACGTAACTTAGAACTTTTGAACTAGTACATGTAATTTGCGCTTCCAAACTTACAGAAGAACTGTAAGCTACTGGCAAATTGATAACAACAAACAAAACTCGCGCGCTTGTAGCTTTTCGCGACTGTGCGCGTTACCTATGAATATAGGACGGAAAGGATTCTCACACTTGAACTTGAACTCCTTATCAATATTCTAATTTAAATCAATGATGTGTAGCACTTATTGTTAAATTAATATTTATGGAATCAATTATGCGTGTTAATTGACCGTAGAAATACAGAGACGGACTTGGCGTGTTTATAGACTTGAAACTTCAAAGTTCTTTCGAGTCTGCGAAAACATTTGTTGGAAAAATTATATTTACCGTTGAGTACTCAGTCAATTTAATAACAACTAGAAAAAATAGTAATAAAAAGCTTGTTTTCGCAAGTCCATTGTGTCCTGTCGTGTTTGATCGCTCCAGTTTTTTCCGTTATTACTTTTTATATTAACAATTTTAGTTTTTCTTAAAGAACCCACGTAAAAAAATTATATATCAATGGAAAACTTATTACTCTTCTTTTTTCGCCCATATAAGGGTTTCCATATGTGCGTGGCATTTGGGAAATTGGAAACTCGTTCTTATTTGATTTGAGATTATGGTCCAAACACATTTTATATTTTTAAAAAACGATAAGGCCTTGATTAAAATTCAACAATAAAATTTTTTTGTAAACTTAATAAGGTTTTATTCAGTGGATAAAAATTATCTTAGAAAATTGTATTTCGTCAATTTTCAAGCATGGTAAATCGTACAATAAACAAAACAGTCTAATTTTACGAAATTGTTCACGTGATCAACTGATCAGTGATCACTCTATTTTAAATAAGAATACGTGTCACAATTTTATTTTTCACGCTTAAGAAAATCTACATTTGTAAAAAATGTTCTCCGATTCTTCCATCATGGCTCATGTGTATTTGATTCAATCAGAGTAGCTTACTGAAATGAAACATTTTTTTTGATAAAATAGTGGTTGTAAAAAAGCCTGGAAACATATATCTTTTGACGGTTTGAACAATAATAAATGAATGAAAATAACGAGAGATTGAAGAGATCATATCTGCAAATTTGAAAAATTTACACAGTTACAAAGAGACAAAACCTTTGATACTTGGATAGCAAAAAACTGTTTATTTTTTTTATATTTAGTATAATTAGGCCAAGGTAAATTAAAATTTTAAACAACTGCGATTTGCGATTAAGCCAATTAGCCCACTGCATATCAAGCTCTAATTATTTGCATACTTATGACTCAAGCGGTTTTCAGAAATTAAACCTGGAAAGGTAACTAAACCGAAGCCAGTTATCCGAATGACGTCAAAATGTTGGTCGACTTAGGCCCGTTTGCACCGGTTCTCCTTAACTACCAACTACAACATAAACTTCTTCTCCAGTAGACTTGTTAACGGGCGTATCCTAAGCAACGGCTAGTTTAACTACAACTTAAATTTAACTAGAAGTGGTGCAAACGGCCGTCAATCGGGCAGCCGCACATTTTTACAAACTCGTGCAGTAGGTTTTCTCGAAATGTATAGGTATATATGTAACTCACCGATTAGGGTTACTTTAAAGGGGTTACCTTTCGATGCGTTGCTAAGTGCGATGCTAGGAGCTGTGCTAGGTGCGGTGCGTCGAGGTAGCCACACACTAAGATTTGAGACAAACAGCAAGACAGATTTATGCTGTCAAGCGGTAAGGATAAGTCACACCTCTTTAATATTTTAAACACGTTTACTACTGCGTTGGTGGGAATAAATACACATTTAGCGATCTGCGCATTCCACTTGCCAGCATAAATCTGTCTTGCAGTAGTACTCCTGCAAAATTAAGTAGACCCCTGCCGTAAGAAGCATGAATAAATGTGAAGGTGTTAAATATCTTGAGGTCACTCTCAACTCACTATTAAACTTGAACCAGCACTTAGATAAAATATTACAAAATCATCGGAATCAAGGGTTGCAGTCAAGGTCAAGGTAACAGATGGGAAAAATGAGAAGCTTAAATTCAGTACAACCCACGTTTCTAAACTGGATGGAAGGTATCCTCTTTTGCACACGCCCTTGGTTGAATTTAATTTTGACCAATATCATGAAATACTTGCCGATTGCAATACTAAATCAAACACCAAACCTCGAAACTGTAGCTCAAAGGATTCTTGAAATATTAAATAGAAACCTACTTCTCTACCTTTACTTTCCTTCCTCCCTACCCTCCTAAAGCCCTAGGTCCCTAGGAAGCTTTTTTTCATACTTTTGCAAGTTGGTACTATAACCAGCTACAGTTGTTAACAATAGGAATTTTATCCACATATCCATGCACCACAGAAAAATTAAGAAAATTCTGTATTGGTGTATTGTAGGAAAAGTCAGAATTGTATTCAGGGATAATGCTTTTTTTTGATTTTTTAAACATAACACTTTATCATGGTGGCAACATACATAGATATTAACACCATAACAGTTTATATACTTTTACCGTAACTAAACTTTACTTACGCGTAAACTATACAAAGAAGTTCATTGAGATAATGAAACATTTCATTAATTTTGAGCCGATGAAAGCATTCTTTAATAAAGTGAAACATTTTTCATTGTTTAATAAAAATATTCGTTAAATTAATGAACTGTTTTCATCAATAGATAACATAATTTTTGCTATGTCGACGTACGTTGCTAAGATTATAAGTAGGTACAGATTTGTTCAATGAAATATAGGTATTCATTGAATTAATGAATTTCTTCATTAATGTAAAGAATTTAATTAATAAACAAAACTTCATTCTATTAATGGAAAATGTACATCAATCAAAAGAACCTTTTTCATTGAATTAATTAAAATTAATGGAAAATGTAGGTACATCAATCAAAAGAACCTTTTTCATTGAATTGATGACGTTAAACATCAATGTAATGAATATTATTGATTAAAATCTTATAAAATAAACTACGAGTATGAAACTAATTTATCGGTACATTGAAAAATTTAATTATATTAACGAATATTTTATATTGATTCAAAAACAGGTATGCGTTGTCTCAATGAATCGAGATTCATAATATTGTTGAATGTAGTAAATGTTCTATGAAAACGGTTTCATTGGTACAATGAAAAAGTTCATTGTAGCAATGAAAAATTATTAATGAACGCTCTTCATTGATATTATGAACTTTATTTTTCTCAGTGTAGCTAATCGATGACTGTTGAGTCCCTTAAAATTCGACTTCTTTGTCAAATTAAAGAGTTGTATCTCTAATACCCAATTAATGAGAAGCACTAACTAATCTAAACATTTTATCTGTCTGAGGCTAGCTTATATTATTAATAATTGATAAACTAGAAAGAATTTTAGCTGGAAAAAAGCTGAAAACTAACTTGCAAGTTTAAATTTTTTATAGCTCATTGTATTATTTTTTTCAGACGAACGGATATTCGTGGGTTTGGGATCGTTGTATTAAACTTTCATAAATACACCCACAAAAATTCATGAAAATCGAAGAAGATCGGACACAACAAAATACCGACTGAATTAGCGTGGTAGGTTAGGGTTAGAATAGATTACGTAAAATCAGTAAAAAAATCGTGATTATTATACCTAGAAAATTGTTTTAAAAAAGGGCAACTCAACAGATTCTTTCGTGATAAAATGTAATTTAAAACTCAAAACACAAGAATTACTATCATTAATATTTTATTATAAGTAATTTGCTATTATATGAATATATTTTTCAGGAACATGAGTTCTAAAGAAAGAGTAAAACATTGGAATTTTGAATAAAAGAGTTGTTTGTGATTTGAAATTTTTCTTTAAAGAGAAAACATTTTGTAAAATGTCACTACTAATTTATTTCGTTAAAATTGATGTCCACTACAGTGCCAACTAAATGTCACAGTGCTCGCATTCGCTTCCTTTACAGTTTAGAAAAATTTATAAAACATTCTCTATTGTACTTTTTACAATCTCCCTAAAACACGAAGGTAAAATATTTCAACTATTTCCATCCATTATTAAAAATAAAAAATATTCAAATAATGGCAACGGTAATTTAAAATTAGTTGAAAATTTTTAATAAGAGCGTCGAAAAAATTACAAAAAAATTGTTTAGATAAAATTTCCAATTTTCTTTCAATAGTATATTCTTTCATTGAAAAGTAATAAAAAAGTTTTAAATTTTAAAACGGAATAATCAAAGATTTGATTAGATGTAATATTTATTTTGGGCTCATTAAGATTTACACAAGTTATACTTTTAGTATACGAGGCACAGTCAGTAAATACGTCACAAACTGATGTGAAATAGCTGAAAATAGCAGTTAGTAGTTTATAATTAAGTCATTAGGTAGATGGTAACACCTTACGCCAATAATTTAGTACTATATTATTTTTATTATAAAAATCTAAACAAACGTGAACTCATATATCACAAGTGAGATTTTCTTTATATCAGCCATTATTTAATAGTTATTTAATCAACTAGTGCGTTAATAAGGCCGATTAATAATCGAGACATTTTAAAGCGCGAGAGTAGCGAGCGCTTTAATTGTTGAGATTATTAATCGGCAATTAACACACGAGTTGATTACTAAATTTTTCCGTCGATCGCCTCTCATTAAATTAGAGAAAATCTAATTTTATGTTACAATCAAAGGTACCATTGAAAACAAAAATGTCACAATTTCAATGCAATATTGGTGTGATTTGGTTGCCTATACCATAATTGATCATAAATAGAAAATTGATCGTTAATAAGGGTTATTAACGATTAATTGCTTATTGGTTAATGACATCCATTAACAATCGATCGACGAAAAAAACTATTAAACGCGCATATAGGTCAAATTCCACCTTCTGAGAGAAGCATCATGGATGTTATTTACGTGCATTATCGTCTTTAAATAGGAATTAAATTACACATGTGTGTAATTTATTGATGAGGGCTTATACTAATAAGTTTTCTTTTTCTTTAATCTATTAAGAAATAAAATTTATAAAAGATAGTGAAGAATTTAACAAAACTTATTTAGATACTTTTTTCCAGAGAATATGCCACTAGGAAAAAACATTGAATAGATACTACTTTTTAGAAAAACTAAAAAGTATAATTTACCTTGGATTTTTAGACGATAGGAGACGTCATATATACACTCCACTTGCTGAGTAATTCACAGTCCTTTTCAAATCCACGGTCCTCTTGAAAACGATCTACAGGTCGCTTTTTGCTGCACTTCCATCACTTCAAGTCGTATATACAAATCTTCTCGAGCCAGAAATGCTCCTGTAACAAAGCACAAGTTTTATAATACACCACAGACTCGCTATTTAGTTGCTTATTAATAATTATTTTTACATAAATACGAAAGGTGACAGGAATTCAGCTATTTCAGTGCATTATTTTTACTATTTTGAGTTATGTTCTAATGGAAGAACGATTTCTCATACATCATTGAATTCAGAAAAAAATACTATTCTAGATTAGAGAAAAAAATGGATAGGTCTCTATTTAAAAAAAGTCGACTACTCCAGAAAAAAAGTAATATGCTCTGAAAAGGGTCACTTTGATGGACAACTCGCTCGTCAACCTGTATGCCCTTTTATCTCATTCAACTTTCTTCCAAAAATATCATCGTCGTAAAAATACAAATATTTTCAAACAATATAGCCAATGATTTCCTATCGTCGCTTTATTGTAGTGTAGGTTGTACTTGAAAATAACAATGGCAACAATAATAGAATGATATTATTTATTTCAAAAAAATATTTTTACGTAAAATTTCTTTTTTTTCTCACATGCAAACATTGTTGAGTTGACATTGCCAGTAAATTAATGTTATTGAACAAACAACTGATTCCAGAAGAAGAAAAAATACCTCCACACAATATTGCTAGCATAGCAGTGCTTTCTTAACTGTAATGTTACATCGAAGTTATACTGTATTTTTATTTCTTATAAAGCACAAATGAACGCAAGAACGTAAAGAACTAAAGGATCTAAACCATGTCACACTAGAATACATAAAGCAATAGAGGAGACTTAAAAAAAATGCTTGTGCCGTACTAAAATACTATTTGACTAAGTATTTGAATAGATCATACCTTAGAATAAAAAGATCCGGAACGAAGGTTAGCAACTGTTGTCTATAAGAGAAAATGCGACGGAAACAACTATTTGGAAAACTATGAATGACTCATTCATTTCGTCGAGTTTACATTGCCATTGGCGGTCACGATCTTTCCTTATAAGTGGGAGTATAAGCAACCATTTCTATTGGAGAAATTGACCGGAAATCGCTATATTTAGAAAACCATTGCGATCCATATTATTAGCTAAATAGCTCTTTCCTGGTAGAGTAGGGAGTTCCCTACGTCAATGAATCAGACCAACCGTCAACAGTACATTATTATCTCCAGATCTTCGAAACGATGGAGAGGCCAGCATTGAAGTTAGAACAAACCAAATGATTGATGATTATTTGTCCCCCCCCCTCTGAAGAGCGTTGAATTTATTCATAATTTTTTGTAGGTACCGAATTTCAACATTTGTCAATCTGGCTGAGATTTATGATTTCTCTGTAAAAGAAAACTATAAAAATAAAGAGATCCATGAATTTTGTATTCAAATGTGCATAGCAATGAATAGAAATTTTCCCTCGAGATTAGTAATAATAAAATAGCCTGGGAAATTTAAAATAGAGTTAAAACAATAATTTCTATATTTATTTTTATTGCGTACCTGCAAACATAATTTTCTCTTCTATTGTATGTAGGGACATTAAAAGCTAGAAGAGCAATATAAGCTTGCTCAAAGGCAATAGTTTGCTTTTATAGGAAAAAAGACAAAGGTCGGTAGCATTTTTAAAATATGAGAAAGTTAAAATATTCTTTTCCTACTTAATAGCAATACTTTCAATAACTCAAAAAGTACGACAGTTTCCATTCGATTCAATTTAATCTCGTTTATTTTTGAAAAAGGTTACAGCTCAATATTGTTGATGGAAATTTTATATTTAATTTATTACATTTCTTTCATTACTTTAAAAAAATTTTAAAACTTTCTAAAGCCGATAAACGCTCTTATAGAAAAAAATTACATTACATTTAATTTTAAATATGATGTTAGGTTGAAGCATTTTAACAGAAATTAAATTTGGTGCCCGTATTTAAATCTGCAAGGAGTGTGTAAGAGTTGTAACTTTTTGCATGTTTTGTCGGAGATGGTGGAGTGTATAGGGGAGATGAGGGAGGGGAGAGGGGAGAGAGACATTGAACGGAGTATTCAAATGATATAGACAGTAAAACATCGATTGGTGGTGATACTCGAGGCTATTAAAGTTACATCCATACTTTTTTGTGTACTTCATACTAGCTCATGAAGAAATCTTCATCAGCTTATAATCATCTACTAGTAAACGTAGACTTACCCGAGCACATCCCTTTCTAGTACCTTGCCATACCACTGAGTCTGACAGGAATATCCTTATCCTTAATCTCATAAATTCACCGTTTTTTGAGTGTTCTCACGCTTGCTTCAGATGTTCTTGGACGTTGTTTAAGTGTACATTTGGACCATTCTTTTATTGCATTTGTAGTCACATGTCCCATTAAACTCTATTTAAGCTTCATTGCTTTCTCAATTACATCTGTGACTTATATTGTTCTTCTCAACTCAGTGTTTTTGATTTTATATTTGAGGTTGATGATTTCTAACAATTATCGATCCTTTTCTTTCTGTGTAGCTCTGACTTTATCTGCTGTTCTGATTGTTATTGGCTTATTGCCATAGTTTAAATATCACAATACTATTTGAATGGCACAACTCATGAGTTCAAAACTTTTCATTTCATATATATCTGGATATCTTTGTTCCTAATAATTGAGCAAAGTTTACTACCACACGTTGTCCATATGTTCATTTGAGCCTAATTCTTTTTATACTTACTGTTATGCAGTTGGTCGTGCTTCGGAGGGTACGTTAAGCAGTCGTATATCCAGCCCTGGGATCCCTGTTACTATTAACGATTCGCTAGCTAACGCTAAGATATCATTTACTCCTCTCTTACTAATTGCCAAAAGTTTATAGCAGAGGGGTAAGTAGCGTAGCGTATCGCTAATATAGTTACAGAATCCTAGCACAGGCTAGAAAGTAATTAGGCAGTATCTGTCACCAATTTATTGGGTTCATATCAAAAAATGTGTTAAGTAACATCGACTTAGGTAAATAAGGTAAGCTGTCGACTTTTAAAAAATATTTATGTGTATATTCTTCAGTTGATGGAAATATCCATAATAACTTAATTCATCTAACGACAAAGTTACTTCCGATTATAAAGGGTACAATATTAAAGGATTTGACGATAAATGACGATTCCTCCATTCATTTATATTTGGACGGTGCCTTTCAACTCCCCAGTTCCATAATTATTACAAATATTAATATGTTGTTTACGCATAGTCTTCCGGATATTTAAATTTTTTTATCTTTTGAAGTTATAAATTGACAATTTCGCTAAACGATTTCCTTTACCCTTTCGGTGGGTTGAAACAAAGTTGTTAACCCTTAACACAATATCGCTTTTCAAACACATAACTTAAAAGTGAAAACCTATCCGCTTATTAAAAATAAAAATCATATTTTATAATTAGATGTAATTTACAGTTCATTTGCAATCGGTTACTTATTTATTTCAAAATTATGATACCTTTTAACCCGCCTTTAGGGATTATGTATTTATGTAATCTGAAAACTTTACTATGTAATTATGTATTTATGTTAATATAAAGCTATATTGCTATTTAACTATTTTTATCAGAATATCTGAATATCTACATAAAAATTTACATAATAAAATAATGTAAAAGTGTAAGAAATACGGAAAGACTACGAGATGCCCGCTGGATGACCAGGTAATTTGTTTATATTTGTGTATAATTATGCAGGTCCTTTGAAGAACTTTTTAATAAAAATTTCGTATTTTTCGGACTTATAAGACACACCGTACAGAAAGTGCTATTTATGCTATAGTATACCACAACGCGTGGGACACACTGTATAACATTTTGATTATTTTATTATAACAAATAGACGTTTTTGTTATAATAAGCGTTACATTTATAATAGGACAAAGCGAAATTTCTGATATATCCGTTTCCACTCTATTAGTATCTCTGCATCTGCATACACAAAGTTATCAGAATTGAAATTAAAATTATTGGTGTTCTTTAAAATGTTTTATAAATTCTGAGTCTACTAGTCAACAAGATAATAAAATACAATTTTGTTTATGAACATACAAAACAAACAAAAATGCATAAGAAACTAAAAGAAGTATCTACTCAAATGGTGTTCGAACTTTCGTAAAGTTTACAGCTGAGAGCCTGAGTAGAAAGCATTTTGGCTTACCCACACATCCTGAAATGTGAAGAAGCATAATACAAGTAGGTACCTAATAATAGTCGATTGACTGGTTGATTACGGCGTGAAAAGTAGGATTAACAGTGCCAATAAATCAGTGAAAATAGACGAAGAAGAAACCCATTATTGTCCAGTCAACGAAGCCCAAAAACAAGCCGCTCGGAGGAAATAAATCGTGTAGTCCTGGATTTTTGTACAGAGGTAGGGAGAACCTCCCTGAACAACATACTAAAAGTCCTGACCGGTGGGGTGTGAACGTTGAGAGGGAGGGGGTCTAAAGGTCCGTTTTTCCGTTTTTCGTGAATATCTCGATAACGGCAGCATCTAGCGGAAAAAGTGCCGTATACAAAATTAAAGTAAATTAAATTTATAAATTAAAAATGAAATAAAAAATCCAATATTCTGAAAAACTCGTTCTATGCAAGTATAGTACATGTCGTCTCTATCGTGGTACGAAGGATACGAAATATTGAGAAAACTAATTCAACTAAATTTAAAAATTCGTACTTCTTTAAGAAAGCGTATTGTTATAATTTTAGATAACCCAAACATCTTTTAATACTGCATGTTTATACAAAAATTATCATATGCAAGACTTTATATAAACTTCCGCAAGTTATAGTCTTATCAAATTTAATAATTTTTTGTATTTAGCTGCCATTTAGTTGGTAATTTTTCTGTATAATCAAGCTTTAAAATTTTTCAAATTTAAAAAATTAAAGTAACCAATGAAAAACGTAGTGCAGTAGCGTTCGTGCCGTTCGTTAATTCACCACCCAGTGACTACAGCACAATACATATAGCTCTACAATACGGTGTCCATGACAGTCTCAAGCGAGGTGTCAGAGTTTGTTTCGTAACTTTCGACCAACCACTCTACATAAAGGCTCAACACATGCAGTCTGGGATGATTGCTGTGAGATTGGGCAGATTCCATACGCTGATGTCTTACCTGGGATACATTAGGCACACAATGGCAGGGTATGGGTAGAAAGAAGTGCTTTCTCCAGTTTATGCTGAAAATTCAGTGGACAAGATGTTAACTGGGCATGCGTATGCAAGAGCCGTTCGAGGACATTTCCTTGTTCAATCTGTTTTAGCTCAAATAGTTCTACAACAAGCTAACGTCTCAGATGAGGAAAAGAAAGGGATTATGAAGCTTCTGAGCAACACGTATATGAATTTACTTCACAAAAAGTTGAGAGTGATTTTTTCTTGACATCCATTTCAAATAAATTCAAGAATAAGCTGGATCATGTCAAGGAGAATGGATCCATCGCTGCTTTGTGGCGGCAGTATTTTAACATGGTTACATTGATGAAGAAATTCATAGATTCTGAGAGACGTGGTGATTGGAATGCCCATTTGACCTGTGTCCAGCAAATGATTCCTTTTTTTCATGCAAGCGGTCATTTTCAATATGCAAAGTGTGCACATCTTTATGTGCAAGACATGGTAGATTGCAATCAAGCCACCCACATGTATTCAAGGAATATGCAGATAAGGGATATTTTACCATAAATCGAACTGGGTCACGTTGGGCAAGGGTTTGGTCAGAAATGACCATAGAGCAGACTCTAATGCGCTGCATGAAAACCTCAGGTGGTCTTACACGAAGAGGAGTCACAGATTCTGTTCTTGCAAAGTGGGTTGCTGGATCCCCTGGAGCTACTGATATCTGCTTGTCACTAGAGGAGTTGTACATTGTACAACATTCTTACAATATTTCTTATAACTTAAAGTAGTTTCATTTCTCCAGATCCAGCAATTCCAATTGGCTGAACAATTCCACCATACGACCTATCGAGTGAGGGTGGATCGTTGATCCCACACACCACAACAAACCCAATAGCTCCTGAAGCCATTTTAAATAACATTTTCTGCCGATGTTCCAATGGACGTGGAGGTCCTTGAGGGTGCAGAAAGCTGGGATATCCTAGGTGTGTGGCACGTGCCATGGCACATGTACCAATGGTGCACCAGTGGAGAATTTATTCGACGACTATGACGATTCCGATGTTGAAAATTCATATATGATCATTAACCATCAAATATTTACTGTTGCTATTATTTCTAAATGTATTGTATATTACACATACAAATTCACTTTTTACTCCAATGAAACGAGTTTTCCAAAATTTTCGATTTTTTATTCAAGTTTTAATTTATAAAGGACCCCGCACAATTCTTATGGGAAATGGCCCTCGGTGAATTTTCCTAAAAATTTAGTATATTGTAGTATTTGACCTACTGAACAAAAGTCTCCATGGCCACGAAGCCCTAAACCTAATATTGTTCGTGTTGTGGAGGCTTAAACTACTGAATATCTTGTCACACACAATACGTATAAGAAATGGGCCTCGGTAAATTTTCCTAAAAATTTAGTATGTTGTGGTGTTTGACCTACTGAACAGAAGTCTCCATGGCCACAAAGCCCTAAACCTAATATTTTTCGTGTTGCGGAGGCTTCAAGTGCTGAATAATGTTGTCACACACAACTGTGATTTTTTGAATTTTATTTTAAAAATGCAAGTTCGGTTGCCTCGCTGCTTTACAATATTTAGTCGGAGACACATGGAATTTTCTTCAATATTCGTTAATTCTCTTTCAATACCCTGATTGCGATTCAAACATACTCTTGTGTCATTTTCTAAATATAGATTTGGAAGATCATTATCTTCACGCCTTTTTATTGCAATATCCAGCATATTATCAATGTCGCCTATTCCAGGCATTCTTACTAAAACCTCCAACATTACAAAGATAACAATTGTATCAAACTTTTCCAGCCATAATTAAATCCAACCACAGTTGTGTGTGACAACATTATTCAGCACTTGAAGCCTCCGCAACACGAAAAATATTGGGTTTAGGACTTTGTGGCCATGGAGACTTTTGTTCAGTAGGTCAAACACCATAACGTACTAAATTTTTAGGAAAATTCACCGAGGGCCATTTCTTATAAAAATTGTGTGAATGTGATCGTTATGTATAAAATTCAAAAAATCACAATTGTGTGTGACAAGATTATAAGTACTTTAAGTGTCCACAACACGAACACTATTAGGTTTAGGACTTTGTGGCCATGGAGACTTTTGTTCGGTAGGTCAAATACTATAACATACTAAATTTTTAGGAAAATTCACCGAGGGCCATTTCCTATAAGAATTGTGCGGGGTCCTTTAATTTACTTTAATTTTGTATACCGCACTTTTTCCGCTGGAGGCTGCCGTTTTCGAGATATTCACGAAAAACGTAAAAAACAGACCTTTAGACTCCCCCTCCTCCCAACGCTCACACCCCACCGGTCAGGACTTTTAGTATGTTGTTCAAGGAGGTACCCCCTACAGCTGTACAAAAATCCAGAAATACACGATTTATTACCACTCATTTTGCTTCGTTTACTGGACTATTAAGAATTCAAGTAGCTAAGTACCTGTTTATAATTAAAAAAAGGCAAACTAACAAGTAATAAAAGTAGGCCAAATAAAAAAATTGAAACACGCGAAATCTTCTTCATGAATATGAAAATGGTTACAATAAAAAATATAATAATTGTATTTACTCACGACCGACCTAGGAAACTAAATAATCTTTGAATTCCAAAACCACCTGTATCTAAGTTCAACCTTTGCCTTTGAAATAGTTTTTAATTTTTGAAATATAGATACTGATTTTAAAGATCGTACGGAATAAAAATGTGCATGTTTATCATTTATTAAAAAAAAAATACCCTTAAAGCAATATATTGTTATATTATATACCGAGCGGGTAAAAAGTAAAGTAACCTTTGTTTTGTTCTAAACTATGAGAGTATAGTCTATTTAGGCAAGATGGGCGACGACAGTTGAAGGTCACAGACACGTGAATCACCCTATGCCTAGTAACTTTTATTTAAAACTTTAAATTTTAAAATTTTATTTTAAATTTGTAAATAAGAGAGGTGTATGGGCACGTTGCGTTACTGTTCTTTCACCTTGTATATGCTAAAGATTTTGTACTAAACTACATTTCTTAAAATTTATTTGACAGCTAATCTAGCAATTGGCTATCAATTTTAAAGTAGTTTGCATCTGATTTTGATGGCACATAAATACCTACGGTAATAAAGTATACATTTAAAAATCAAAATAAGACTGAATTTCATAGAATATCTACATTTTGGAGCAGAAATGAAATATTACAGTGCAAGATTTTCATTTGCACTTAAATACAAACTTCAAAACTTCATAACAATATAATCGTCGTTTCGAAATATCTCGACATTGACACATACTTGGAAAACTAACTAACTTGTTATTAAACATACAAATGTCACAACTACCTTCAAGTCAGATGTTATCCAACTTGAGACTTGAACTTGAAGAATTTCGTCTAATAAATAAAATACAAATTACTTTTATGTAAACCAAAGTAAACTTTATCAATTTAAAAACCTTTTAATATTATTTATTTCAACCCTAATGAAGTTATATAAGTTTGAATTCTATTTACTTATAAGAGTATGAGTAACCTAGAAAAAAGTTTTGTTGTTGATACGAGTGAAAAGTTAAGTTTTACTAAAGTTGGTAACAGGAAGTTATTATCTTGACTTCTCGGCGTGCAATACTAGTTGAAAATTTTTCTTTTCAAAACCTTAAGCCTCGAGTCTTGAAGCATAGTGTCAAAGTTGAGCCGAAGTGAATTTTTTTAAGTTGTGCTGTTTCGCTTAACTCTTTCTACAATTTCCGTTGAATAAAGAAATACTCCCTACTCTCCCAGGAACAAGCCATTTAGCTAATACCATATGTTATGTATTTGAACAGAAATAACTTATTAAATATACCATTAATATATTTAATACTTAATTTTAAAAACTCCGTTCTACATTATAGATACATCGTTAAAATTACATTGTTTATCACTGCGTGCTCGCGCAGAGTACTGTCGCGAACCCCCCATACTTAATTTAATACAAATAATAAATTATAATATGTAACACCATAGATCGCAATGGACGAGTAAATATAGCAATTTCCGGTCAATTTCTCTTAGTGAAACGCATAGTGTCAAAGTGCATTTTTTAAAGTTGCGCTTTTTCGCTTAACTCTTTCTACAATTTCCATTGAATAAAGAAATACTCCCTACTCTCCCAGGAAAGAGCCATTTAGCTAATAATATAGATCGCAATGGACAAGTAAATATAGCTATTTCCGGTCAATTACTCCAATAGATGTGGTTACTTATACTCCCACTTATAAGAAAAGATCATGATAACCAATAAACTCGACGAAATGAATGAATCATCCATGGACTTCAAAAATGAGTCATCCATGGACTTCAAAAATGTCATGTCCATCGCATTTTATCTTATAGACAACGGTTGCTAACCTTCCTTCTGTATGTTTTATGTTCTAAGCCGATTTCTGAACTGAAAACCTGAACTAAAAACAAAACCGAAGAAACTGAAAGGTCCAAGTATTTATAAATTAAAGCCTCAGTCATGTCATAAGTCCACGGTAAGTAAAATATCTTCTAAAAGAATAAATGGCCATCCGTAAAAAATAATAGTGCTCTATATCAGTTGAAATATCTTAAAAGCTCTACAGAGTAAAAAAAAAGGAACAACAAATAAGCCTTGTCTTTAGAGTCACGTTTTACCTACTACTAGAATAAAGTCTCAAAATATCCGTGTCGCTGACTTCTTTTACCTTTGAGTTTCTTCTGGACTCTATATGGAGTTGGAAGAAAAAGTTCAATAATAAATATCATTTGTTAAAATGGGCATCTTAAGAGAGGCCTTAAGAAAATTCTTTCAAACATTACGAAAACTATTAGTCCCAAAAGCCACTTCAACTAATATCCAATAAATCTTGGCCCAGTCGGACTAAAATCCAATCAGCGTCAGATCTGGATAGTCACAAAGTCATTTTCAGTAGACGTCTGATCGAGAGGGTATTGTCAAAATGCAAGGTACTATCTGAAGACTAGATCCAAACAGCTTAAAACTCTATTTTGAATCCTAAATGGGTAAGATACAGTCAAAACCGGTTATAATGACTTTGAAGGGACCGCAAAATTCGGTCGTTATAACCGATAGTCGTACTAAACACTTATGTTTTTAATCAAAAAAGAGATTTCTACATTTCGTCGTTATATCCGATATGTCGTACAAAGCGCTGTCGTTATAACCGGTTTTGACTGTATGTTAATTTACGTTGGTGTAACGTGTAAAAGTTTATAAGTTTAACATTTTGCTACTCATAAAAGAAAGAGTTTGAAAAAGAGCAATATGACGATAAACAGTTAATTACATAAGGCAATAATTCAAGCAAATACAGCTTGGATAAAGAAATGATTGGAAACTCTACAGCTACAGCAAGCAATTACTTAAACAGTTGTATGGTAGATAAATTATAGAACAAATTTCGTATGTTTTGATATATCTTAGTACATAATGCATGTGTATATTATGATGTACAAGTATGTGGATGCACTTATCGACTATCAGCGCTTCTGTAAATTGCAGTCTAAATGCACACGTACCTATATGTAATGGTGCCATCTGATACTTGAAATATTAAACTTAATATATACCTATATTGAAAAGCGTTTATCTTGACATTTACATTAACTGGAAAAACTTCACTAAAACTATTTTAAATTACATTTTCCAAGTAAAATTTCCTTCATATAAAAGTTTATTCATTACTTCATATCATTACTATTTTTTCATGTTTAAAAGGCGCAACTAACTTTTTCACTTAACAGTTTTATAAATTGCCACTCTTTATTTATTTCTTTTATGTTCAAATAGAAGTTCAAAATTTTTATTAAAAAGCTATAAAAATTATAGATTTTTTTCCCAATTTAAACGTTTGTTAATGTTTAGATATTGCCAACTTTGCTTTATTTATAAAAAAAATCATTTGGCTCAATATCCTGTTTTTGAACATTTTTAAATTGTGCATTACTTACAATTATTATTTGGAAATTTTTCATTAAGAATTTTAAGTTGTTACACCTGTTTTGAAATATAAATTATAGTGGGTCATGCTTTTTTAAAATTCAGATCCGGGTTATTTAAAAAATATTTAATTTTTTAAATCATAGGAAATTCCATTATACTTATGTTTTTAGATTATTACTAATTTTCATTAATTATTGTAGATTTAATGGATTCTATTTGAAAGAAACTCTTTAAATCTATTAAAATGTTAACTATTTATTTATGAATAAATTAAAGTCAATTTGTAGCAATTTTAGATCCAATTTATTTACTTCACACACACATTATAATGTGTAGTTATAATCCTTGAATTTAAAATTGTTGTTATTTATTTTCAGGGTCTATAAATAACATGATTATCGGTAATTTGATTTTAATGTACGTATCTAAAAATAATTTTCAAAAGGTAACAAACATTATCTTGGCTATTATAAATAAGCTAGTCTCGAATTAAGGGCTTAAGCTGACAAAAATAGACCCTATGCGAAATAATAGAGAACGACCATACATAATATATATAACTTCATGTTTTTATGTTAATAACACTATTCTTAAAGATAATAAAGTCTGTTTAAATTTTGAGCTTCCGATTCCGATTTATGTAAATTTTGTTGATCCTTGAAACGAGAAAAAACACATATTTCGGCTCCGGTTTAACTTCTTTTATGTCAGATTAATGTTAACAATAACGTTTTTGATTTCTTAAGGCCATCTAAAGCTTGATTTAAAATCTATAAAAAGTACAGGAATCAATAAAAGCATCGTTTATGCTTTCTTGTTAAAATTTTTATTAAGTTACTACCTATTATCCATTCACTTATTATTTGCGATATGGTTGGCCATGTTAGGGTGACAGATTCCACCCCGTATAAATTTGAAAAAAATCGGTTAGGTTATGTATTGTAGAGTAGTGACTTTTATCAATTGTGTTAATAGTTGGTCTGTCAGTGGTCTGGCATTTTTTTTACGCTTTACGTTTGCAGAAAAAATTAAATGTTTTATACGAGGTCAAAGTAGTTTTGTGTGACTCGCCTGTTTTGCCGGACTAGCTCGCTACGCTCGCTCTTCAGCCAAACACAGTCTTGTCACACAAAACGTCACTTTGTCTCCTTATAAAACAATCAACTACTTTTTGCAAACGTCAAAAAAAGTGGACTTTGTGTCACTCTATCTGTAAGGGTGAAGTTTAACTTTCCCGCCAAGGCAGAAAAAGTTGTCGGACAAAGTAATTTTCTCTGATTATAAGTAACCATTTTCATTGGAGAAAATGACTGGAAATCGCTATATTTAGATAACCATTGCATTCACACACGATTACATGGAATGCTCTTTCCTGTTAGAGTAGCGACTATTTATTCAGTGGCGACAGATGTCATTTAGTTCTCCAACTATCAAGTTAGTTGCATACTGATAGGCGCGGGATCTAGCGGTGACTTGCTCGAATTAAGCTACGAGTGACATAGAGAAGGAAGGTCTGACATCACTGCATGAAATAATGACGGATAATAACTGTCATTGATTGTCAAAAACCGAATTTGGCCAATGCAAATTTCATTATTATTAACCTATTAAAAATTTGAATATTTGCGTCACTTCAAATTATGCAGCGTTGCCGTTAGATTTAGCTGCTGACATGTTCATACAAATTTAAGACTTTGGAGTGTTCCAACTTTTATACTAGACGGTCAATGTTTTTAAAATTTTGATAGAATGTTTATAATGAACTATTTAATATTATATTAGTTTTTGAAACAAACCTCTCAATTTTCATAGAGTTGGGAGCCCAATATTATGCCAAATTTGAACGTTTGTCCTTTCCACCTGTGTATAAGAGTCCAATTTTAAGACGTGATTACTCTGAAACTAGACGGACGATTTTATTTAAATTGAAAATTTAAGTGTAAAATGCTTTTATCTACACCTCTGCTAAATTTTATAAAAAAACTCTCAAAGTTCGTTTTAGTATGCAACTACCTTAAGAAAAAAAATTACAATCCCGAAAATAACTGAATTTTTTTTTAAATTTTGAATCAAATGCCGAAATAGAAAACCACACGTTTCATAAGGTGCCTTATGAAACTAGTTCTTTAATATACAGGTTGAGTCTGAATAGATAGGTCCTTAGAATTATATGGAGTTCTGTAAGAGATATGAAAAAAAAGTCAGTACTGTCAGTTTATTATAAACAGTGTAGTAGACTTAGAAATTTACGAAAAGAGTAGGGTGGAGCCAATGCGCTATAATGAAAACGTGCCTGATAGACGGATTGCCATATGCCTAAAAGCAAAATTGTGTACTACCTCATAACCAAGGTTACATAATACGTCAAAACTATCGTGAAAACATTGTCTGAATATCCTTTTCTACAGTTGTCTCACTTGCTCTTATAAGGTCGCTTACGTTTGGCAATGCTATAAGATCTGGTCGTATCAATTTTAGAGACACACGTATCTCCTTTTAACACGTATATCATAAACTACTATTTGAATATACAGAGTGTTTTGTTTGAGAGATACTTAAACTAACTTTGTTATTTTAAATAGAACACTATATATTTTTGCATATTCTGATTCCCTGTCACATTTGTAATCAAATGGTTTAAGGTAAGTACCTGTTACTAAGTACTAGGTAACCGTTCTGGAGATATTGTCACTTTAATGCGTAAATAGAGTCTAATTTGGAGCCATGTTGCCAGAGCTACAATTAAGATTTTTTTAATGCGTTTATTCCACCGACTACTGATGATAGTCGACTTACAAAATAAGTCACAAACTTTTATAAAAAGCCTAATATTTTTGAAAATTAATCGTTTCTAATGGCGGCGCCACACACACAGGCTTGCCTTCCAGTTTGCCTGTGCAGGCAAGGACAGCGGCTGGACAACATTCAGGCCGCCTGCATAGGCCAAACCGGAAGGCAAGGCCTGTGTGTGTTTGGACGGGCCTTAACATACAGTGGCATAGGTTAAGATAAATTAATATTTTATTATCTGGAGGACAATTAAAATTATCTAAGCATTTTTTAAACACATAGGCTTACCTTCCGATTTGGCCTGTGCAGATCGACCCTCACATGCCAAATCGGAGCGTCTGAACGTAATCAATAGTACTCAAGAGGCCAGTTCAACTTCAAGCGTTGCTTTAAAATTCGCCTGCACAGGCCTTGCCGGACTAAAATCCTGTAGTACGTGTAGATGCCAAGCAATATTTCCAGCTTGCCTGGGCAGGTTTGGCCAACACAAGTGCACAGGCCTTCTCAAATTAAAATTTCTATACTACATTAATTCTAAATTCAATATCAGTATAAACACAGTCATTTCACTGCAGTTTGCAAAATAATAATTATCACAGTAAGTACATCACATAATGAAGATGAGCTAACAGTAGAAAAAGCTAATACAAAGCAGAAAATCATGGTTTCTAATATGAATCTGCACAAAGTTAACACTCAAACCATCAATTTTTTTGAAAATAAGTACAGTACAACTATTAATTATTCAATTAATCATTAGACCCCACCAGACCACATTTTAATTCTTTTTCTATAACAGCTCGTTTGCTCATTTTCAACTATAACTAATTAATTAAGTTAAGAAAACTAACTTGTTATGACACATAGTTAATTTGCTTCGTTAACTATAAACTAATTCCTTATTAAAAGTTATACACTCAATTACCTGAACAAATATTCTATACGTGCACTTCAAAGGTGCTTGTTGACTGGGTATTGCAGGTTAAACAACAAACCGGTGAGCAATTTATAGCATTTTTTTACAAGTGCTTACTTCGAATAGACTTGTGGTCGTTTGCGATCAAAATAATATCCATTCAAAGTTCGTATACGGAAATGTATATCAATGAGCAACAAGTTGGAACGGCGATAAACTTTTATTGCCTTACAAAATGAAAGTTTTGGGTTTAATTCACATGAATAAATAAACCAATATGAGCTTATGATACTTATCAAAAGGAGTTTGTGGAAATTGTATTTTCAGTAAGTTGTTGAATGATTTTACAACCGTACAGCTAAACAGCATAAGTTTCCATTGTTCCTCTTTTCCCTAGAATTTCATTCAATTTCTCATCGCATCTCATCATGGATGGGATTTATTTATTTCTACGGTTTAAATAAATAAGAAGTTTAAAAAAATAGAGAAATATACTGTATATTAGTAAATTTGAGTCATAATTACTTAGAACTGATGATCAAAATTTATTGTGTAACACTCTGGGTCGTACAGTAAATGACATTCCACAAATTACAACTCCTTAAATACTTACTCCATTACGAAGATGGATTTTGGTACAAATATTAATTAGATAAGTGTTTTTTATAGCAATATATACACACAAGCACTCGCCAATCTCTCGTCTTTATAATCTGTATTTAGTTAAAAGAAGAAACTTTATTTGAAATAAAAATCTAAAATTCGTCTCACAGATCTGCAATAATGCAAGATGGCGTCTAAAAATATATGTAAAGTAGGCTAAATCTTGGAATGCTGCGAATGTTAAATTGTTGTTAGGTACATAATCAATGTATTACGATGCGATGGTAGCATTTCGACCCTATACAGTACTTACATTAGACAATTTATTAACATAAAGCAATAAGTCATGAAGACATCTAGTAAAACACAAAAAACCGAAATATCACAAGAGTCAAGCAATCTCTAATGAATTTACAAGACATGGCCACCATACAAAAATCTTTACATCTTTTACAGCATTCAGGAAACCCGAAATCAACTAAAATATGACAAGAGTCAAGTCACTTTAGCCAATGTTAACCAAAAGCCTACAGTCGCGTCTTCTTAATCCTGAAGGCTTCTGTTATGGTTACAATTTCGTATCATATTCAAAAGCGTGCGACAATTTTTCTTATTTTTGTATTCACATATGCTCGGCAATAAACATAATTTATAAAACAATTTCTTTTCTAAAGGCCACAAAATAAAAGTTTCAGTTTCTGATTGGTTGAGAAGGTGTGTTGAAAAGATCAAACAATCAAAGAAAAGCTTGTTCGTTCCAACAAACCTTTATGACAAATTAAGGTCGTTTCAAGCTTTTAACACTTTATACAGGGTGTATTACAAATAGCGCCAAATATTTACATCACGCTATTCATCATCAAAAACTAAACAAAAAATTCCAGTTCTAATTTGGTCTTATTCCAATATTTTTTTAAATATAAGCAATTAAAAGTTTTTAAATTTGGCAACAAACTGCAAGCGGAACAGCAGCAGCTTGACGAAAATCGTCAAAAATGACAACTGTCAGACTTCATTTACCTATCTAATTTTATTTTTTACAATCCACTGTTGCAACATTTTGCAAAATAATCCGTAGCAAAGACTTCACATTTTTTAAGTTTAAATTACAAGTAAACTAATTACCGAAACTGTAAAATTTTTATTCGGTTATTTATTGTAGTTGTTGAACTATGTATCACCGATACCATTGAAATAGATTTCTACGCCATAGTCAAAATAAAATTCAAACTACGACCATTAATAACACGCTCACCAATGGGTTTTAAGAAAACTGCTGCCAGAGTTTTTTGCTTGATTTTCGACGTAGAATTGCGCTATGTAAATATTTGGCGCTATTTAAAATACACCCTGTATTGCGGTAATCTTAAAAGCATAGCGTATAATTCTTGCAAAGGTAAAATTGCACACCCGTATGACTTAACGTTCATATTCGTTGTAAATTATTGAAACTGCAAAGGTTTCGTGACCGGAGGTTGTTCAGCAACGTCTGAATTCTGCGAACTACAAATAGAATGGTTTATTAAGAATAGACGAATTGAAACACTAATACGCACTTAATTTGTACTTCAAAGGGCACAGAGGGTAGTACACTTTCTTGGAGAGGTCTGTATTTCCATAAACATCTTATCTACCTATTGTCCTTTCTCAGAGAAGCAAACTAATTTAGTCGGTAATTCAATTATCCTTCCGATCTTTGCAAATTTACAGAAAGCATTTAAACGGTCTGAACAAAAGAATTACCTCTAACTAGAAAAACATGATGTTCGCTCTCCTTAAAAGAAAATACAAAATACTTTTTTCGAACTTGCATGTTGTGTATGAATAGTATATTAAAATACATGTGTCACAAGATAGCATTTTGACGCACGAAGGCAAATTTTGCCAGACCGACTGAAAGGAGGATTTTGACGCCACAGTTACCGCCGGTTCTCCCAGTTGATCCGGACGTTTTACTTCTAGATCACGAGGAGTTTTCAGATGCATTTGTACAAATTTTAGGCGCCAAGCCTTCAACCAATTCTGGCAATACTTATCGCCTGTACGAGGCTATTCTCGCTCGATGGGAATTTATCTTTGCCAATGGTCTTCCCAGCTCAGCTGTTGAGGAGCTTACATCACGTTGTCTGACTCCGTCCAATTTTGGACTAACTGCTCCCGCATTAAATCCCAGCATCACAGCAACTGCGGGATGCAGCTTATCTTAAATTCCAGACCCAGTTGGGCTGGAGACTAAGTAATTTAGGCCGTGTGTTGGCGGCTACCCTTCAGACGACGAGTTTCCGCACCACTTGCGTGAAACTTTTTTATCTCCTCTCAGCGACGCTGGTCATCTTCTGGCTAACTTATTTAACGGCATTTCTAACACCAGACGGCTATTAATAGTTCCTATTTTAAGCCCACAGGTACGAGAATTAGCCGAAAAAACCGGCCCCTCGTCAGAGTTCTTGTTTGCTAACGATCTAGCGGAGCTAGTTCGAGCGCCCAAGTAACATTTTAAGTTTTATGATTATCTTCAAGGTTGCTATAAAACTATTATTTTTAGGCTTTCTTAAAACTGTTTTGCCTCCGCAACCTCCTACAAACCATCATAAAACATCCTTAAGCACAAAGTGGAGAATCCTATCAAGGTTCTGAAGTCCAAATTTAAAAACCACTATAAAACCTATAAGCTGATGATCTTATGAGGGTTCTGTAGTCAGTATCTTAAAACTACGATAAAACTAACTAGTTCTGAGATAAATTAGTCTTATAGTACCCTTTAAGTCAACTATAAAACTTTATGAAAACCTATCATAAAACTATTGTAAGAGTTGAAAGTTTGATAGTAAGACACATTGGCCTTAAAGTTGTATACAAAATACCTAATAGTTTTATCAGCGTTTAAATAATGGATCGTGGAAGTCTATTTGGTTTTTATGTTAGTTTGTAACTGCATAAAAGTATCTTAAGTTTTGTCTCTTAATATTTCGGTGGTAGACATTCTTATTTTTGCCATTCTCGATGTGTTATACTATTTATCGTGTTTAATATTATCTGACTGAAACGGTTAATCTGTAACTAAAAAACTGAAACGCATCAAAGTTTTCTGATGAAATGTTATAAAATAGATAGAAAAAAATGAAGGGCCATCAATAATATTCTATTAAATTTAGTATTTTGTAAAAATGTTTTAATAAAAATATTCAAAATAATCAATTTTATTATAAAAACCATTTTGCTAATTAAATATTTGCAAGAAAATAACCTGGACTCTTTTCTTGTACCATTTTACAAACAAATACGATAAAAATATGAGTTCGTATTTTGATAACTAAATTATATACCTATCTTTAACATGGCTGACGATATTTCCAGTGGCGTAGCGAGAAATCGCTACTTAAAAACGTTTAATTTCCAAATTATGATAAAAAACTACCTATATAATTATATAATATATATAATATAAATAATACCTATATAACATAAAACCGCCGATCCATATCCTATTAAATAATGTATTTCACAAATTTTGAGTTATAGGAAAATATTCTTACAGTTTTGTTTTGTAATTATCGAGCATTTAAAAAAGCTTTTACAAATACCTATCACTCGTTTAAGAACATACCCCTAACAGATGCTTAAAAAAATTTACTAAAGCTTCCGCAATAAATTAAGTAATAAAATCACCGATAGTCGTCTTTATGGTGACTATCACACCTCTTTGTTGAAATTTTTTCTGCCTTTGTGAATACATACGGCAATATTTAACATATTTTTTATTACCCAAATTCTGAGTTGACTATTTTTTACTTGAACCCTTGGTTCAAAAAGAAATTGGTTCAAATATCTAACTTTGGTAGAGGACTTACTATTTTTTGTAAGGGTTTTTAAAACGCAACTAGGAAATTACAATACTTTAAAGTTGTAATTTTTGGTACCATCGTCATAAATCAAACATCATAAATCATCAGATGACCCAACTCAAGTTATGAGTGTAAACAAACTGTTATTTTTTTTAACACAGTTCTAAAAAAATTTGTTTCATTACAAAGTGTTTATTGGGCCTAAGGAGGCTGGGAAAGGGCTAAAAAAGGGGTAGACGACGGGGTTATAAAAATTTAACATTTTCTTAGTTTCGTATGTATGTATGTCAATGATACAATTTTTAAGATCTGGAACAAATTGTCCGTTTTTAAAAACTCTAACAATAGTAACTTACACTTTCTATATAGGTACACATAACAGTAAAATTATTGAACCAACCTACATTAAACAAAAAAAATCCTGAGAACCCTTTTTTTATCCAGTTAAGCTTGTAGTATGAAAGTTAAGAATTTAAACTAAATGTCGAACAAATTTTGATGGCTATAAAGAGTAAAGTAACAAGTAATAAATAGCAATAAACAATAGTCTAAGAAACGACGGAAAAAATGACCATTGCGAATCGCTAAAAAATGTCTAAAGATCAAATTTAATTCGTTTTAAATAAGGCTAGTTAATAAAAATCCGAAGTTTCCAGCCCGTAGTTCCATGAATTAAAATTGAAAATTGCGAATAACGTTGAAAAGTAGCAGTTTTGTTCAAAATTAGTGCAAAATCAACGTTATTCGCAATTTTAATTGAAGGTTTAGATTTAAATATAATTTTTTTTTAAATTCTATAACTAATTTTAAAATTCAACTTCAGAAAAATGATTGAAAAGAATTTTTTAAATATTTTTTCCGTGCTCCATTAATAATTCCCTTCTCGGAGGAATGTCCCCATTTTTGAATCACTCTGTATAACTACACATCACTTATTGCAGTTTTTACCTACTTAGTACATGACAAAAATTTATCGGAAAAAAGACTAAGTACTGTTTTCTGCAGTCTGAATGCGCCAATTATTTCTTCATAAGAAAAGCAAGATAACAAATATAGGTATAGTATTAACTCTGTATTAAATCGAACGTCTGGTCACTACGCCACTGACTATTCTTTCTCCATCTTTTTGATAAAAGCTGGGTGATATTCTTTTAAATCTAGTAGGCAACAAATCATGATACAATAAAACTAATACTACTGCTGCGTGAGTAAATTAAGTAAACATTAAAACTCGTTGGATTTAAAGCTGATATAATAAACACCTTCTTAAAACTATTTAACATTGCATAAGAATATTTGGTCTTGAACAGGGCAATTTGGACTTTACGAGAACCTTGAGGCTTTAAAAAGCAAAAGTGCATTTTAAAACCAAATGGTTTTATGATCTACCCTCTTGACGCATGATTTTTTTTTGAAACTGTGAACACTTATATAGGGTGATTCAAAAATGATTCAAAAAATTTCCTCTGGAGGGGTTGTTGGGGACTATTAAGAGAGTATAACCCTTCAAAATTTTAGTTTAGTGTTGTTATTACCTTATTACTATCAACAAACGTTTTAGTTTTGTGAGTGATTTTGAGTTTAATATGTTTTTTAAAATTGTACAAACCATTGAAGATGGGCAAGTTTGTCTTTGCATCGTTCCTAGCGGTTGGGAAGACAATGGCAATAGCAATATGGTTTTATGAAAGACTTATTAAGAACACGTTAATTTATAAGGGACTTATTTTTATCTTGTTAAAAGTAATCTTAAAACCTTAGATGATATAAGTTTTATGAAATACTTGTGCCAGAGCAAATAGTATAAATACATCTAAAGAAAAGAAAGACTACTTGAAGGACGCTTTAAAACTGGTCAGGAAAGTCATCATAAAACTCTTCACACTTTGTTAAACCATAACAAAACCATATTGCATGTTAAGGGTATTCTAAGATCAATTAGCCTTATAAAGGTTTTACTCCTACCTAATAATAAAGTACTATTAAGAGCAAATGTACTTAAATGCCTGTAGGTTTTATAAACTACCCTTGAAGGAGTTCATAAAACCTGTTCATAAAACTATTTTGCCTTTAAGTACTATTTGCATTTATGAAAACAACCTTAAAACTATTTTAATTTTTTAAGTTACGATAAAACTTCTATAAAACTTAGAAAAGCAATTTGGCTTTTAAAATGTTACTTGGGCGGCTAAGACCTTGGAATCTTCGAGCAATATTTTCTTATACAACCGCCTCCCTCGAAACCTCGATTCAGCAGGTTTAAGAAACCGCCTCCAAACAAGTTTAAGGGGAGACAACCGGTGACGCCTGTACCTCGTCAGCCGTTAAACTCTCAACGCCCGGTTCGTCGGGATTCAAAACCGGCGAAACCATACCAATGGCGAACCTCGGGAAACGACTGGCACCAGCCTCGGAGACATTAAAGGTAAGCATTAAATTCGCTGGGATGTTAAAACTTTTCTACCACGAGTGGGAAAAGCTAACTTCCAACCCAGTAATATTAAGTTGGATAAACGGTTATACATTACCGTTGGGTAAAATTCCTAAACAATCAGTTCCTGTCGTCTCATCCTTTTCTGAAAAGGAGCTCTTAGACATGGAACCTATGGTTACCCATCTTTTAACGCTGGGTGCCATTGTTGAGTGCCCTACTTGGGCCCCTAATCAATTCTTCTCAAAAATATTTTAGCCGACAAGCCCAATGGGCAGAAACGCTTTATCTTAAATTTAAAACCGTTAAATAACATTCACACCGTTTCGAGACTATTAACTAGAAACTGTTTTATGGCGTCTATTGATCTCAAAGACGCATATTTCTTGGTTCCTGTCAATACAGCTCACAGAGAGTTTCTACGTTTTTCTTTCAACGGAATTACTTACTGTTTTACATGTCTCCCCTTTAGGCTTTGCTCGGCGCCATTTACCTTTACCAAACTGCTTAAACCAGTAGTAGAGAAGCTTCGAGAGTCAGGTATCTCTTGTGTTAATTATCTTGACGATTTTTTAATTATCCGGTCGGACGAAGCTGATTGCTTGTCCAAGGTCAAAACCACAGTAAGAATCCTCTTAAGTTAAGGATTTATTATAAATAAAGACAAAAGCGTCCCGACCCCTTCCCAATCTTGCACGTTTCTCAGGTTTTTGTTCTATAGTCGAGATTCTGTCATGTCCGCTGGTCGAGTATAGACGTATCGAGACGCTGGCATTTGAGTTCACTTTGTTGTAATAGTTTTATTTTATTGAATTCTGTAAATTCTTTAAAATGCATAAGGGTTTAGCTGATGTTCGTTTAACGCGATCTACTGCTGATGAAGAGGCGTTCATTACTAAAGTTGTGCAAAAAGTGCTTGAGTCTGACCAACTGTTTAACACATTGGTGGAAAAGATTAAGCTCCAAATAAAGAAACAATTTGAAGATAGAATTGACAAACTAACCACCGACATTGATAAAATTAAAGAAGATGTTAAGCAGACGAATAAAAATATGAATGAAAAATTAAAGAAACTTGAGTGCATGATAGTGGAAGTAAAAAGGGATTCTATTGTATCTAGGGATCGGCTCGAGCAGTATAGTAGAATAAATAACATTAGAATTTTTGGTGTACCGGAGTCTTCCAATGAATCAACAGATAATGTGATACGTTCTTTATTTAATGATAAGCTAAAAGTTGACATCCCGGTTACTGCAATTGATTGCTGTCATCGTCTTCGTGGCAAAGAAGGTGGCCATCGGCCCATCATTGTGAGATTTACTAGCCGGAATTTTAAAAATCTTGTTTTTGGTAAAAAATCTGCACTAAAGGGATCTAAAATTGTCATAAAAGAAGATCTCACTGTAAGTCGTAACAATCTTTTTAAAGAGGCTGTCAAAAAATTTGGATTTAAGTGCGTTTGGACTCATGATGGTCGTGTTATGGTGAAGATGAATGACAGATCTATAAAAAAAGTGGAGAGTTTGCAGGATCTCATTGTTATTTAGTAAGTGACTATTACGTATATTTTCATTTTGTATGTGAATGCCTTTGTACTTGTATAGTTAATTGATAATATTAAGTTAATTGAATAGTTGCTATTTTTAGTGATAGTAAATTTATTCAGCTGAGAGTGTGGTGTTGTTTCTTGATATAGTATTGTTATTGATTTTCATTTAATTGAATTTAAATTATATTATTATTTATATTTTATTGCTGAGTTTAAGTTATTTTATCAGTCAATATTCTTGACGACTTTAATGTCAAACAAATAGTTTATTTTCTTTTTCCAATTATGTCAGACTGGGTCTGTTTTGAGATATAGTTCCATGTTGATACAATTTTAAAGTTGTCTAATGAAAAAGCTAAAATTGGGACATATAAATGCTAGATCTCTTTTTCCCAAGTTTACAGATTTGAAGAATCATTTACTGGAGTCCGACTTTGATGTACTGGCAATAAGTGAGACTTGGTTGTCGCCCCTTCTGGGTGATGACTTGTTAACTGTTGATGGTTATGCGTTGACTCGCTTGGATCGTGCTGGTAGAGGTGGTGGGGTGTGCTTATATGTAAGGGAGGTTTTTGATAGCTCTGTTCTGGATACTTCCAATGAAATTGAACAGGTTTGGGTTAAGCTGAGGGTTTATGGTTTGTCTTTGGGTGTTGGCGTTATTTATAGACCTCCTGATATGAGTTATAAAACTTTCTGTGATCATTTGGAGATATCTTGCGCTTCGACTTCATTGATATGTGACACTATAGTATGTCTTGGTGACATTAATATAGATCTCCTAAAGCCTGGTAATCCATGTTCAAGCTACTTTAACAATATGTTGGAGTCTCTTGGCTTGAGTCAGCTGATTGAGGCCCCTACGCGTCTTACAGCTGATTCCTCCACTCTTTTGGACGTCGTCTTGGTTTCTGACACTGAGCTTGTCTTGGACTCAGGGGTTGACGATTTCGTGCTTGCTGACCATCAATCGATCTTTTGTCTTCTGAATATTCGGGGCAGTAGTTGTAGCCCTTGTTTTAAGAATGGTCGATGTTTCAGGCATTTTGATGAGGAACGTTTCAATCATCTTATGCAGCTTGTACCGTGGCAGACTGTGTTTAACTTTGATTGTGTAAATGATAAGGTAAATTTTATGAGTCTGAATATCTTGAATGTTATTGATGAGATTGCACCAATTAAGAGAATAAAAATTGCTAAAAAGAAAGCCCCGTGGCTTACTGATAATGTGAGACTCCTTATGAGGTTGCGGGATAATGCCCTTCGTAGGTTTAAGAGAACATCTGTTCCGGCGCACTGGTGCTACTATAAAGAGTTGCGTAATTATACGAATGCGGCTGTGAAACGTGAGAAGCGTGCTTATTTTCAATTTGTGTCGAGCAGCAGTGATAAGAAGCGGTTGTGGAGGGAATTGAAGGCTTTAAATATTTCGGCTGGGAGAGCCCGGAAGGCCCGGGATTTGCCTCCTGCGTTATCTTCTGCTAACTCTATAAATGATTATTTTATAGACAGTACTCCTATTTCAGATGGCGATTCTACTAACATTATTGATTTCTATAAAGGTAATAGGCTATCTGTTGATCTTGAGGAATTTTGTTTTGTTACTGTTACTGAGGATGATGTTGCTAGGGTCATTGGGGAGGTTCATGGTGGTTCTGCGGGATCTGATGGCATTGATATCTATATCATTAAACAATGCTTTACATTTATTTCTCCTTATTTGACTCATATTTTGAACGTGTGTTTAGCTTCAGGTGTGTTTCCACAAAGTTGGAAATTGGGTATTGTTGTGCCGGTGCCAAAGGTTCCTAATCCTGTTCAGTTTGGTGACTTGAGGCCAATTAGCATATTGCCGACATTCTCCAAAATACTGGAAAAGATAATGTGTTATCAGTTACGTGCTTTTTTAAAACGTAACGAGATTATTCCTGAGGTACAATCGGGTTTTAGACCTGAATATAGTTGTGTTTCTACGCTTGTGGATGTGGTTGATGACATTGTTACTGCTCGTGACTGTGGTAAATCGACTTTGTTGACGTTGCTGGACTATAGTCGGGCTTTTGATACCATTGATCATAAAATATTGTTGTCCTTATTGGAGTATTTGGGATTTTCGACTAACTCTATCCGATTAATTAAAAGTTTCTTAAGTAATAGATTTCAGTGTGTCAGAGTGTCGGATGTGTTCTCGGGATCTAGATCTGTGACAAGAGGGGTGCCACAGGGTTCTGTGTTGGGCCCTCTTTTATTTATTTTATATACTAGTCAGATTTATCGTTGTGTGAAGACGTGTAGTGTCAGGGTCTATGCTGATGATACACAGCTGTATCATTCCTTTTTTAAGAAAGATATCCATTTGGCTTTGGATAGGATTAGTTTAGATTTGGAGGCTATCTCTGAAGTCTCCAGACAGCATCAGCTGGTACTAAACCCTAGTAAGTCTGTGGTCTTATTATTTGGTAACACTGATTACATTGCTACTATAAAGCCACTTATAAATCTGAGGATCGGTGGTGTAGCTTTGTCTATTGCTGAGTCCGCGAAGAGTTTGGGTTTGGTGTTGGATAACACTCTCCGGTTTCAGGCACACGTTAATGGTTGTGTTAGAAATGCATACAATGCGTTAAGAACTATTTATCCTCACCGAGAGTGTTTGTCATTAAAGACAAAGATTTTATTGTGTGAGTCACTCGTGCTTTCTAATTTCGGCTACGCAGCCGAGGTATATGGGCCGGCTTTAACTCTTGATACCTCGAGTAGGATACAAAGGGTGCAGAATGCTTGTTTAAGGTTGATTTTTGGTATACGAAAGTTCGACCACATCTCCCATAAGTTGGTAACGCTTGGTTGGCTCAATATGTCTAATAGGAGACTGCTTCAGTATTCTGCGTTTTTGCATAGGGTGATTTTGTCTGGGCAGCCATCTTATCTTTATAATAAGATATCTTTTCGAACTGATGTTCACAATTTAAATCTGAGGTTTAGGGGTTCTCTAACTCCTGCTGCTCATAGATCAGCCCTCTTTCAGAGGGGTTTTACGTATAACGTTGCCAAAATCTATAATGCTATTGAAGTTGAAATACGTCGACTACCAGTGAATGCATTCAAACTTAAGTTGCGACAATTGTTATTTAATAAACAGACATATGGTTGATTTATACAGTGATTTTGCTCAGCATCCGCTTGATGTTTCAATTTATTTTTTGTTTTTTGTTTTGTAACATTAGTAGGCTTGACAGAATGATTAGGTTAAGTTAGACATATAGGCATTGTTTTTAGTTTGATTTAATTTTTCCTTTGTATTCAAGGTTACGTGGAAGAACAGAGTATTTTTACTCTGAACGGCTTACCTTGTGGTTTTACTTAAGTGTATTTATTTTCTAATATAGGTATATTATGTATCTTGTTTCTTGTAACACTTGGGTAAAATAAACGTATTATTATTATTATTATTATTATTATTATGTCCATCCGATTTCCGGAACACAAACGACTTTATCCAAAAGTCGACTTCTTCTGAAATATAGGCCTTTAAAGTCTTCATTATTATTCGATATATTGCTTTAATGTTTTCACGGCAAGCTACAACGATGAAATTTTGGTAACAAGGAGTAATTAGAAGTATGGTTAATTTAGAAATAAATTGAGGAAAATCGTTTGAAGATAAGCATAGTTTTGGGACTTAAATCAAGTTGCCAAAAATATTTGCCATTAAATTCTCTAAGTAATGGTAAAATTTATTTTACGAAAAGGTAAGCGACAAAAAAGTTCTGGGGTGGTAACAGCCACCACCGCCGCAAAACCACCCTCCTCTTCAATTGGTTTTCGTAAATTTTTTTCTCAATAACCATACTTACTTACTTTGTGTTTCCAAAATTTCGTCGTTGTAACTTAAGTCGTTCAAATATTAACGTAAAATATCGAAAAAATAATGAAGAGTTGAAGAGCCTATATCTCAGCAAGACTTTACTTTAGGATGAGTCATGTTTAGCTAAATCGCATTATTTTGACATGTAAAATCACAAGTTATGTACATATTACAGATTCACCCTGTAGAACATATTGCACTGATTTCAATAGAAAACTAGGAAATTATAATCAAAGCATGAGCAAACCAAGAGCATATACCTTTAAAGTGAATGAAACCTTATATTTTATACAACATAATTTAGATGAAACGATGTAAACATACAAAACGTATTTAGCGTAAATATTAAGTAATTTTAACGCTTACTCCAAATTAAATTGCTATTCAAACTAAATAACCTGACTAAAGTAAGAAAGAGCAAGTTTTGTATAATTAATGTTGATGAAACTCAAATACGAAGCTGTAATAATTGAGATGCAGTTGAATAAAGCCCGGAAAATTACCCTTAGGTACTGAAAGACGAGTTACTGATATTAATTTTAATTTGAAATTTATTTTTTTATTTGACTTTTACTTTTTAATATGAAATTCTTAAAAACTTACTTCTAAGAAGCTGCAAGTGTCAAATACTAAGAAAAATTCATTTCACTTTTTAATTAATAATTATAACGAGAGTTTTCACACAAATTCAAGAAGGTTACTAACAGTGTAAGTCGTAAATGCAATAAAAGCTTAAAAAATTATCCTTTGATTAAATATTTTCAGGTCTTCTGTATAAACTCCTGTAAGTAAACATACGAAGAGCACAACAGACCCAAACGGTCTACACGAATGGCTAAGAGAATTTGGAGAGAATTTGAAGGTGTAATATTTTTCAATTGGGAAAATTGTCTTACTCCCGAGACCCCTCCTCGATCGAAGGGCACCCGATTATTTCCTACTGAAAGTTGCATTGAAATTGATGGGGTAATTTAGAAAACCCAAAGGATTTACTGTAATTTAGTTGTTTTCTTCAACTTAGAAAGATTTTCTTCAAAATATTAAAAAGAGGTAGTGTAATATGGAAAACCCTGTACAATTAAAAATTAATATAGGTAGATACTGATTAAGGTTTTAAACTTCAACCTTGCTCCAACTCCTATTTTACAAATAAATGTCTATTCAATTCACCCTCTAAAATTATTTTAGTTAAAGTTTAATAAATAATATTGCAAAAGAAAGAAAACTAATGTATTTGAGTGCTTTGCTGATATAAACATTATGTCTTCACCACATGTATTTTTTGACAAGAAAAATATATCAACCACGACCTTTACGCGAGGTTATTTTATTTTAGCGAAAATTAATGTTTGTGGTGAACTCAATAAGACACAAAGTTTTTTTTATGGTAAAACAATGCAACAAATTGGCCAAAATTTATATTGAAAAAAGTAGTGGAATGTTCCTCAACAACTCATTAAACTGCTTTATTATAGTTTTCTAAATAACAAGCGATAAAAACAGTTAATTTCTTGTAGTCTTCGCAAGCGAATATTGTTGTAGTGCTTAGTTGTGCGAACTTAAACATACAATACCAATCAAGCTCGATATTTCAAAAATTCAATAACAAACTGCAAGGAAATTTCAAAGCTATGTTCAAATATAAACCATTAATCTCTGGCCTAGTTCTACTTTATTTATTTTAGGTCCTTTGTAAATTTTGTGTAATTGGTCCATTAATCAAGTATAATTCTCTTAAGTAATTAAAATAATGTTTTCTTTATTTTTGTCAATGATGTAATTGATTACTAAATTTTTGATTATTGTTCAATTACCTACTTTAATAATTAAATAGCAGCTAAAATTCTCCAGGAGTTTAATAACACTGTAGTATTCAAATGGAAACTTGACCATTTTGAAAATTAATTTTAGTAAACTGACAAAAGGTAGAAAAAATTAAATCACTTAGGTTAGTTTAAAAATGTAAGTGTTTATGTCGGATGGACTAATCTCGGACTTAATTAGTAAGTTCTGCCACAGGATGCCACAATATGGACATCATTAATCTGAGAGATCAATCAGGAAATTAATCTGTAGCACGTAAGCTGTATTGATCAGCATACAGATGAAAATTCAGGTTAGCTTACGGCATAAATACACGTAGACCGACGCCAAAGAACAAGATACAAGCTTCTACTAATGACTAGTTGTATCTATCGCTTAATTAATTACAGTACGGTAACAGTAAGAATTATTTATATACATATTAGTTTCTGTAGTTTTGCTCTTTTTCTACAAATAAATTTTGCAAGATATAAGTAATTATAACTAATAGTTTCCAATTAATATAACGCTGATTTATAGCTACAGGGTGTCTCAATGTAGCTGCCAGCTTCCCTGATAAATTCAAAGTGATTTTGACATTCAGACATCAATTTAAAGTTTTTATGAAAAACATTTTATGTAAAAAATAATAAACAATGACAAAAAGGTGATAAAAGTTAGAAAATCTCATGGAAATTCCAAAAAAAAGTGCTTAATATCTAAAAAACAAGTGATTTTAATCCAAAACATGTTAATAACATACTAGAGTCTTTTTTCTGATTGAATATTATTTTGAACTGAATAGTGATGAGCTAAGTTATGTAAATCTTAATAATTTATTTATTAAATTTCTTTTAGATTAAGTCGTCAATTTAATATTTAATTTTACAGTTGAGTTGTTCTCTTAATGAGCGTCTCGATTGTTTCCTGAAGCTATTTTTGGCAAAATGCGTGAAAATTCAGTCAATATTTAAAGTTCTCTTGAAAGAAGACACAATAATAATAATAATTGTTATTATATTCCAATATTAAAATTTTTGGGCTTTTGAGATGCTGAGCTCTTAGGGAAATCAGCCTTTCTCATTTCCGTTTTTTAATAAATTTAGGTCCATGAAAATAGCAGTAATTGAAAATATAAAATAAAGGTTTGTTGTGAAGGTATGAAAAGTAAAACAAACTTTGTAAGTTTACACCACCCTGGTTGAGAACCACTGACCTATTGTTATTGTACTCAGGGGTCGATTGGCTTCTAAGCCTTACAGAACTGCGACCAGTGTTGATCTTTTGTTCATAACCCTATTTGTATTTGTGTTCTCAGGAATTCAATCTTGCCAGCCAAGCATAGAATGTCCCTGAGAAGTTTACTTTTCACTTCTTCAGGCGTCAATTGAGCCTGCCCCAAGTGTTTTAGCCTAAGCCGAGCTAATGCATCGCATTTGCAGAAAGTGTGTTCGGCGGAGTTAATCTCCGATTCACAGAGTCTGCATATCACTATCTTCCAATTCCAGTTTCTTTAGGTGATGGGCACTGGGCAGTGTCCAGTAAACAGACCCGTGGTTAGTCTGATTTCGTTCTTTGATAATAGAAGAAGCTGTTTAGCATTCGTGGTCGAGTACTTAATTCAGTACACACTTCGACTGTCTTTGTCCTGGTGCGTTGTTCCCGTGAGAATTTTTGTTCTCAGTTTCCCATTTTTGGATCTCCGCCTTTCTATATGTTCTAGATAGTTCACAGAATGGTTCGGGTCCAATCGGGAGGGCCTTTGAGCCTGTTCTAGCTAGTTCGTCAGCTATTTCGTTTCCTTCAATTCCCTCGTGACCCGCCACCCAATGAAGGGCAACTTTGTTGCCCCTTGCCAGAGTTTTGAGAGATTGTCTGCATTCCCAAGTGGATAATGACTCAAAGCTATTGGCTTTGAGTGCCCTTATCGAAGCTTGGCTGTCAGACATTATGTAGATTTTTTTCCCCTTTAAATTCCGTCGAAGGCATTCTCGGGCACATAGATCTATTGCAAGAGTTTCAGCTTGCATAATTGTGGGATAGGTTCCTAAGGCTATTGATGCCCTATATTTTGGGCCATATATGCCTATACCACCACTGACCTAACCTATCCCAAGATCATAACCTAAGAAAAGCGTAAGAGCCAAAAAACAACAACTGTTGCTTCCAGGGACAAACGAAGTCAGTCCGTCCCTGATAGTAGACTATAAAATAAGTCACTTTTAATTATTTGTAAAATGCAAATGTCACTCAAATGTTGCTGTAGGTCTTCCTGTTAAATTCTTAAATGTTCAACTTTCTACTATACGTAAAGTAATTTAATATAAATTTTAATAGTTACATTTTTGCTCCTTTTGTGGAATTTTACAAAAGAAGTCTCGTCTTCGTAATCATATAAATCTAAATTAAATTTTCTATATGTATAAAATGACAACAAAAGTAACTCAAATAAGTATACGTAAATATATACGTATCGTATACTTTAATGCCACTTTCTCGACCTATATTTGTTTATAAATTAGTCTAGACGTCGTCATGAGAAACGCCAATAGTTCAAGAAATTACAGTTTTTTAATTTGAAAGATACAGTACTCGTCACTTAACTTGGCGAGAACGTAGAGTACGTTATGTTATTCTAAGCCTCTTTCCAAAGGTCGAATCTACACCTACACTGTAGAGCAGTTATGAATCATAGATGCATTTTAAAAACATATTTTATTTAATCAAATAATTTATTCTTCCACAAAAACTAACATCAACGTGCATTTAAAAACTACACTGTGCGCATTTGCCCTGGTTTGTGATAAATTCTTAGAATTTGCCAAATAATGCCTCAAGTGCAATGCTTTAAGTTAAATTCGCTACAAACGCTTAGGTTTTTACTGCTGCTGGAACAATTTTGTCCTGCACAGGCCTGCCGTAGTAAAAGCGAGCTTTAAGTTGAGTTTTTATTACTGTAGTGTCCGTTGTGCGTCGCTGCGTCGTGCAATTCTATTGGCCGATTTTAAATATTTGACATTGAATATTTAAAATCGACCAATAGAACTGCTCAATAGCAATAGAAACTCATATTTAATCTAAAATATTTAAAATCGACCAATAGAACTGCGTGATGCAGCGACGCACGACGGACACCGCAGTAATGAGAATGCGGCTTTAAATTATGAACAAGACATACAACGTCGTGATTGTGTTTTTCCACGTGGTAGATAATTGTTCTTTTGGTGACTGTGGAATTTCTTGCTATTGAAGCACTAAAGCATCACCGACTACACTTTTCTAATTTACCCCAAAAATACAACATAATTAACCACAATAAACTATTAAGTTAATATCTCATATCTTATCAAGCTACCTATAACAAACAAAAACTTTATAAAACAATCAAAATTAAAGCAAACCCACAATTATTTATCCGTTATCTCGTGCAGAAAATATTTTTTACTGATGATAAAAGCGAGCAATATGCCGTTGAAACTTTACTGAAGAATTACACGAAATTAAAAACTTTTTTATGAATACGGAAAAACAGGGGTGTTATTAATTGAAATCCTTTTTCAACTTTAGTCATTTTTCAATATTTACCTACCTAAGTTTTAAGTTGAATCTCTTCTTAACTTTAAATGACAAAAGTGATTGAGCCTCTTATTTTACAAACTTTACGTTTTATAATTAATTTTAAAGTCTATGATATTCACAAATGTTGATATATTAATGAAGCCAATGTCAATGAAAGGATGTTATATTATAATTTACATACCTTATACATATACAGGGTGCGTCAGTTAAGCGGGAATATTTAAAAACTCGGTTGTTCATTAGATGTTTGGGTTAGGGCCCACAAAATTATACGATAAGTATTGTCAATAATTTAATGCCAGATCGTAAATAGTAAATATCTAAAAGAGGTCTGATCGTTCTACTTTCTGTCGTTTTTAACCGACAAGTTAAATACGCAAACAGACAGTTATCCGCCTAGGTTGCGGAATATCGAACCGATTGCGAAATAACCTTTGTACAGTTGTCGTACAGAGCGCATATACAACGATATAAAACGATTTAACATTTTAAAGCAAAATGTGCATTAGGCTTTTTGTTTCATGTTTACTGAATATCATTAAAATCATCAATTTAAGCGCCCTAACATAAACATAAAATCAATAAGCAAGCTTTTAAATATTTCCGTTTCACTGGCAGTCCCTGTAGTTATATCGTAAGTTATACTACTAATATTTAAGTCGTCTAGGGAAAAGCTGAGAAGTTAGTTAGTATTTGTGGGTGGAAAATCGCAGACATTGACTTAATATACTTAGTTGAAGTCTGGTACATCATAAACTAATTTTAGAATAAATGAAAAGATGAAGCAAATTTTAGTGAATATACAAGTTAAACAAATCAGTTTTCCAAATAAACAATTTTAACCAACTCAACTCACGTACAAGGAATATAAATTATAAAGCCAAATATAGCAATTCTAAAAATATTCAGCATGGTATTTTATCGAACGATGCCCACAGTTGCCTACAACAGATAAAAGAAACTTGGAACAAAGTTGATAAACGCAACGCAACAGGTTGAAAAGCAGAGATTGTACAATGTACATTTGTACAAGAGTGGTAAGTCACACCACAAAGCTGAACGTTTTAAGGTAAACGATAGAATAAAAAATTAACAATCTAGGATTATTTCTAAGTTTGTCCCGTTGTATCATTTTCACCCCCTTGTTATGGGAGATTTTACTCAATACAACTTACGTAGATACAGTCAGTCTCACAATTAATGGCCATCCTGGCTATACGTTTAGCACGAATTGTGGATGTAACCATCGTAACACCCCATACTTAAATTAAGGGGTAACAATATTTTGCCAACAAGTAGTAAATCAACAACCTCCCCTACTGTACTTTTGTCGTTGTTGGCTTCGAGCAGTGACGTCATAAAAGATTTTTTTTAAATTGCATTCCCATATTTTTAGCAGATTTGGATAGAATATGAAATTGTAATTTCAGAAATATGCACATGTTTGCCTTTTAGGCTGATAGTTTCGAAGATATTAATTTTTTAAATAGCTATAGAGTGCTTTCAATCAGCTTTAAGAAAATAAACGTAGATGGACAGGACATATTTGCAAGATGTTTTGGATCTTACTGTATAATTTTATTCAATATATTCGAGGTTAAATAACTTAATTTATAATTCTTGTTCAATTCAATGCATCTTCATTAGCAACTGCTATCGTCACATCTAAGAAGTTTTTAGTTCTTGTTAATGAACTATAAATGTACGTCTAATCAGAGAGAAAACCTAGTAATTATTATTAATTATTATTGCTAAGTGAAATTTCTAAAAAAAAATAGTTTAATAATATTATTCGTATGCATTAAAACTGTATAACTTCAAAGGTAAAACTCTGCTTGAATTTTTAGGAAGAGGTAATCAATTTCAGTTCGTGGAATTTATTTCTATTATGAAAATTATTTTTACAGAACATCGTTAAAACTGGACATAACTATACGATTTAATTAAAGAGAGTTGTTAAAGAAAATGAAATGTAGCTTCGTTAGCAGGATCTTTTTTTCTAGTGTTTTTATAATTAAGTGATTACAACTTTGTAAATTCTGATATAAAACGACCGCGAAAAAGTATCGAAAAAAAACTCTCCAAAAAATGAAGGCGTGTAGGGGCTTATAGGTTGTCTCTAATAAAAAGAAATAAAAATTAAAAAGATTTAAACCAACAGCAGACTTGGGGTCTTTAAGAAAATTGCTACAGAAGAGTAAAAGTAAAAAAAATGGCATTTGGGGAGTCACTTTGTCATTCTTTCATTCCTCTAAAGCGACTATAAAATTGGCTAAAATGGCAGCGTGGTAGCTGGGCTAAAGTTAACGTTTTTAACTTCTTTTTTAACCATATCCTCATAAACAGTCCTTGGGTTGCCCACTGGCAAAAGACGAAGTAACTATTTTTTACATAAAAAGATTTTAGTTTGTCATACCTCGGGTGGCTTTACAGCAACTTACCAGTTAATAGTCAATTGTTGTCAGTCCTAGGCCCTAAAGCCAGTGCCTGGTGTCGTCAGCCGGCGTTTTTCTGGTTCAGTGACACTCAAATAACTTATCCCCAAGAGATGGGCGGGTCTAGAGTTTTCTATTATGGGTCCTAAAGTCTATTATAATAAAACGGTTGTAAGATGTGCTGAAGAACAACTATCTACTTCTACGTGGTCAATTTCAAAATTCTTAGGCTAATCGTTTGTTTAGAATTGTTGAAAAGAAACAATTGTCAGATGTATTTTGCTTCAACAATCTGGAGACCAAATGTGGGTTTTTCACGTTGTACCTACCCTTTGTAATTTAATTTTAAGAATTTCCAATAGGTAACCTTTTTCTAAGGAATTTTATGTTAATGTACTTGTTCATGTACCTGTACTCCTTATAAATACCCTTTTTGAGGTATTTTTATTTTAGTATCTTTCCAACTTGTAACTATTTCATATCATTCTGCATTTTTTACATTAAACTTATATCATATTATTTTGAAGTTATTATTTGTTGTGGAAGGTATTCATAATACGAAAATTAATACAAAAGTGCCATTCGTAACTATTTATTGGAATCGGCACATTTTTTGGTGACCCCAGAAGTGATTGTGAACACGTGGTTCAATTTTTCGTAATCCCAAAGTGATCGCGAACACGTGCTTCAATTATAAATAAGTGCAACAAGATTCAGAGAAGTTCAGTAGGAGCTCATATTCAGCCTTAGACATATGGTAAGTGAGTCGCATTTCCTCAGCTTCCTCATTCCTTGTTTGTTCCTTTTATTTCAAGCATTATTTTATTTTCGCGTCTAATAGTCGTATTAACAGTTGTACGTTATTTAGGCATTTATTGATATTTATTGATTTTATTTATTCGCACTACAGAGACGAGAAAAATTTCACGTTATTTTATTATATTTGATTATTTTGTCAAGCAATAATGACTAATGAGCACGATGAGCTCACAATTTTAATCCTTCAAAGAGATTCGATAAAAAGAGACATTGATATACTTGCAAATTTTTTGAATGAGTTTGAAAATGATCCCGACTATCGAGCATTACAAGGTAGATTATCCGTGTATGATCGAGTATATGATCATTTTTGTCAAATTCAGTTACGTATTGAAACCTTAGATTGTAGCGACGACCAAGTTAACGAAAAACAATATTTTGTCGATAATTATTTTAAAATTAAATCTGCCGCAGAGAATTTATTAAGCCAATATACGCCTCAAATTCCTACACCACCATCTCCTGCAAGTTCAAATGCGGCATGTTGTAGTGCTAAAAATTTGCAAGTTCGCTTGCCCTCATTAAATTTACCGAGTTTTTCCGGAAAATACGAACATTGGTTGTCGTTTTTCGATAATTTTATTAACATAATTCATGATAATCAGTCCTTGAGTCCGATACAAAAGTTTCAGTATTTACTCTCCTCTCTAAAAGGTGACGCCTTAGCAGTTGTAAACAATATTCCTCTGTCAAATGAAAATTACGAAATTGCTTTAGAATTATTAAAGGCGGAATTTCATAATTCAAACGCAATAATTAACAATCATATCGAAGCAATTTTAGATCTGCCACCCATCACTAAAACAGATCACAGTTCTTTAAAACAATTATCCAATAATCTATTTACCCATACTAGGGCATTAAAAACATTAGGTGTGCCCGTGGACAAATGGGATGCCATTTTAATTAAAATAATTGATAGAAAGTTTGATGTCAATACGCGCCAAGAGTGGAAAAAATTAACCTCAGTTAAGGACACCTTACCGTCGATGGCCGAATTCGAGGTTTTCCTAAGGCAAAGATGTAAAGTTTTAGATGGTATGCCATCATCTAGTAATATCAAACCAATTTTTCCCCAACCACACAGGGGAGTTCTAAATTTTAAACGTTTTAATCATGTAAATAATAATTCGAGACCCATTATAGCCAACGTGGCTACCACACGAAAATATATTTGTATGTTATGCAAGGGACCACATCCCTTATATCGTTGTAGTACCTTTCTCCAATTGAGCACAGACGACAGGCTCAAGGAAACAAGTCGTTTAAGACTATGTAAAAACTGTTTAATGAGTAATCATACTCTAGAAATGTGTAAGTTTGGAACTTGCACGAAATGCAATTTAAAACATAATTCGTTGCTCCACGTAGACGCTATCACCGTGGATAACCCGAATCAAATTGATAATTCAAACACGGCACCACCTTCAGTGGCATGCATAAATAATCAAATTACACCTACAAGTAATCAGTCAGTATTACTGTCAACCGCACTAGTAGTTGTGTATGACAATCATGGCAACGAACACAAATTGAGAGTGCTACTAGACTCAGGGTCCCAATCCAACTTCATGTCAGAAAGGGCTTTCCAATTATTGGGAAGAAAACCCATTCAAATTAACAAACCCGTAGTAGGGATAGGGAGTTCAATAACTTACATTTCAAGGCAAATTAACTTAACCATCCACTCCACGATTAATCGTTATTACAAAGAATTAGAATTTCTAGTCATTTCAAAAATTACAGATAATTTGCCTGCATCAAAAGTACAATTATCAGACTGTAAAATTCCTCAACACATAAAACTGGCTGATCCAAATTTTGCAGAGCCTGCTCCTGTAGACCTTCTTTTGGGCTCAGGAGTGTTCTACGAGTTACTATGTGTAGGACAAATAAAATTAGACAAGATCGGTCCTATTTTCCAAAAGACAAAATTGGGCTATGTTATAGCAGGAAACATCCCTGCCCAAATCCCACTACAATCAAGGGCATTTGTGGGTCACTCTTTGACCGAAACAATGCAAAAATTTTGGCAATTAGAGGAAATTCAAGGTTCGCCATTATTAAATATTGAAGAAAGAGCTTGTGAGGAACATTTTGTGAACACAGTTCAAAGGTTGTCAGACGGTAGGTTCCAAGTAAAGCTCCCTTTTAATAATAATATAAAAAAGTTAGGCGAAACCAAAGCGATAGCGTTGAAACGTTTTCATTCGTTAGAAAATAAATTAAACAAACATCCCTCTCTTAAGGAGCAATATTGCGATTTCATGCGAGAATATCAAAATCTCAATCACATGAGCGTAATTTCAGATTCAAATATTAATCCTAATAAACATTATTATTTGCCACATCATTGTGTGGTAAAGGAAAATAGTTTAACAACAAAACTTCGAGTAGTGTTCGACGGGTCCGCGAAATCTAGCACTAACATATCTTTAAACGAATCATTACTTAAGGGCCCTACCATTCAGGACGATTTATTTACAATTTTATTAAGATTTCGTGGCCATAACATCGTCATTACTGCCGATATTGAAAAAATGTATCGGCAAATTCGAGTCGATCCCGACGATTCAAATTACCAGTTAATTTTATGGAGGGAAAATAAAGAGGACGTTATACAAACGTTCAAATTGGAAACAGTAACCTATGGAACAACTTCCGCTCCCTTTCAAGCCATTCGGTGCTTAACGGCTTTAGCCAGTGAGGAAGAGTTTAACTTTCCCACGGCATCTAAAGTTCTACAAAACGATTTTTATGTAGACGATCTAATATCGGGCTGCGACACCGTCAAAAACGCGACTATACTCAAAGGCGAGTTAATTCAATTATTAGCTAAAGGTGGTTTTCATTTAAGAAAATGGCGGTCCAACCATCATGAACTAACTGATGATGCTGGTTTGGGCAAGAACAATATTCTTACAATCGATAAAAATAACTCAGAAAAAACATTAGGTTTACTGTGGAACTCGCGCGACGACGTTCTTCAATTTACAAGTCGCCCTGGTGACAATAATTCAAATCGTGTCACAAAACGTACAATTTTATCAGCTATCGCCCAATTGTTTGACCCGCTGGGTCTAATTGGACCATTAATTACAAGCGCTAAAATTTTAATGCAAGAATTGTGGCAGTTAAAGGTGCAATGGGACGAATCGGTTCCAATGAACATTCATACCCGGTGGTTACAATATATTAGTCAATTATCCGAGTTAAACAAATTAGAAATACCGCGGAAATTTAGAGAACGGGACGAGTATCATAGAATCGAACTTCACGGTTTTTGCGACGCTTCGCAAGCAGCTTATGGCGCTTGCATTTATATTCGTGCGACACATCATAACGAACATTCATCTTATTTACTTTGCTCGAAATCGAGAGTAGCCCCATTAAAATCCGTATCTCTGCCACGGTTAGAACTATGCGCAGCAGTTGTGTTAGCAAACTTATATGCTAAGGTACTTAAAGCATTAAAGGTCAAATTCGATTCTGTTCATTTTTGGACGGACAGCACAATTGTGTTGTCATGGATTAATGAACCGTCAAAGTCCTGGAAGACCTTCGTTTCAAATAGAGTCAGTGAGATTCAACAATTCACTGATATAGGCAGTTGGAGTCATGTAAGGACTCACGAAAACCCTGCGGATTTCATTTCGCGAGGCAAAACGGTTAGCCAATTAATTAATAGCCACTTATGGTTTCATGGTCCAACTTGGTTACAACAAGATAGCAATTGTTGGCCTAAGTTAAATAATTTGTCAGATATCAAAACTGACGAAGAATTGCTAGAAAGAGTTAAGCCCTCAGTTCTCTGTGCTGTCTCAACTCGCGACATCAACAATATTTTTGACAAATATTCAAAATTTGTCACCTTGCAAAGAACAGTTGCTTGGATGCTAAGATTTATAAATAACTCGCGCAGAGGTATGAAAATTAAAGGACCCTTAAAGGTTAATGAATTAAATAACGCAACCCATGTTTTAATAAAATTAGTCCAAGAACAATCATTTGTTGACGATATAAAAAATTTAAAGACCAATGGTCAAGTTCATACAAAGAGCAATCTAAAAACACTAAATCCATTTTTGGACGACAAAGGACTAATCAGGGTGGGCGGCAGATTACAAAATGCTAAGATTTCCATTGATCAAAAACATCAATGGCTTTTACCAGCCAATCACAAATTTACTGAATTAATAATTAGACAAGTGCATGAAAGATATTTACATGCTGGCCCGCAATTGACACTTGCCAATGTGCGATTACATTTTTGGCCGCTTTCGGGCAAAACTTCTATAAATAAAGTATTACGCAAGTGCGTGACATGTTTCAAAGCAAAGCCTAAACCCGTTTCACAACAAATGGGAAACTTACCGTTTAATAGGGTCAATATCTCAAGCCCATTTACGATTACTGGGGTTGATTATGCAGGACCCATGTTAATTAAAGACAGCAATAGAAGAGGCAGGGTAAATACAACAAAGTGTTATATCGCCATTTTCATTTGTTTCACTACAAAGGCCGTCCATTTAGAACTGGTCTCTAGTCTGACATCAGAAGCTTTCCTAAGCGCATTTCATAGATTCATATCTCGTAGAGGCAAGATTCAACATATGTACAGCGATAACGCTACCAATTTCGTAGTGGCAAATAACAAAATTCAAGAAATTTGTGAGTTTTTAAGAACGAAGGAAGTACAATCAAAAATTAACGATTATTTCACCACAGAAGGTATAACGTGGCATTTTTCTCCTCCGCGTTCTCCTCATCACGGAGGACTGTACGAATCCGCGGTCAAATCGGTAAAATATCATTTACGCCGCGTTGTAGGTAACAGTTTACTCACTTTCGAAGAGTATTACACGCTATTAACGCAAATTGAATCATGCTTGAATTCCCGTCCAATTTGCGCGTTATCCAATGATCCTAATGACCTCTCTGCATTAACTCCTTCACACTTCCTTCATTGTGGCTCACTTAATCACATAGATGAGTCCGACCTAAGGAACCTAAAAATTAATCGCCTGTCAAGATGGCAGTATGTCCAACGTCTAAAGTTGGACTTTTGGAAACGCTGGCAGAAGGAATATCTGACACAGCTCCAGTCTCGCTCAAAGTGGACTTCTATCAGCGAAAACATAAAACTCGGTCAGTTAGTTTTACTTATGGAAGACAACCTTCAACCCAACAATTGGATTATGGGTAGAATCCAAGATCTTCACCCCGGCAGCGACAATTTAGTGCGGGTAGTATCAGTGAGAACAAACAGTGGCGTGTTCAAACGCGCAGTTCAAAAAGTGTGTGTTTTGCCTTGTGATTAACGCAAACATTAAAGGTGCACCATGTTTTTTATTGAGTCTTAATTATATGAACTCTTATTTCGTACCAATATAATTATATAATTATTATTGATTCCATTATATGTTTTATGTATTTATGAATTTTTTATTCATTCATTTATGTTCTAGTTATTATGAATTCATATCACTTACTAATTTACATTGACTCATTACATTTTTATTTACGCATTGTTATCAATTCATTTATGTTCTTGAGCAATGAAATTGTATGTCATACCAATATCCTATTGGTTTTATTCTAGTTTTTATATGTATTTTTATTAATTCGTCTGTTAATCTTAAGTATGTATAATTTTAATGTTTTTTATAATTCTTGAAACCCTTCAGTGTTTCCAGGGTGGGGAGTATGTTTAGAATTGTTGAAAAGAAACAATTGTCAGATGTATTTTGCTTCAACAATCTGGAGACCAAATGTGGGTTTTTCACGTTGTACCTACCCTTTGTAATTTAATTTTAAGAATTTCCAATAGGTAACCTTTTTCTAAGGAATTTTATGTTAATGTACTTGTTCATGTACCTGTACTCCTTATAAATACCCTTTTTGAGGTATTTTTATTTTAGTATCTTTCCAACTTGTAACTATTTCATATCATTCTGCATTTTTTACATTAAACTTATATCATATTATTTTGAAGTTATTATTTGTTGTGGAAGGTATTCATAATACGAAAATTAATACAAAAGTGCCATTCGTAACTATTTATTGGAATCGGCACATCGTTCTTGACCGACTTCAACTTTATCATAAAATAATTTCAAAAGTAGAAACTTTTAGTCGTATTTTGTAGAAGTCATCGTCCGCAGACGATGACATCGGACATATCCTAATTCCTAACCTGCTATCTTACTACCCTGTTTTGCTCTGCAGCCGCTCGAATAATAGAATCGTCTTTACACTTTGCTAAATTTAATACTTAATGTAGTACTAAATTGGTGCAAAGGTTCTACGAAGATTTTTTAACTTTCTGTTGTACTTTGAACAGCAAAGAATATAAACTTATTATGTTTTTCATATTGTAAAAAAAAATTTCTGATATTGAATTTGAAAACTTCTTTACGTTTCCGCTTCCCATATTTGAAACTCCCAAAATTACTTTTTTTATAAGTTTGGTAAAGATTTTAAATTAAAAAATATTAACAATAAATCTTGCCTTTCACGAAAAATGTATAATACAATTTTTTAATAACCAGATTAAATTTTATTTTCGTTTACAAATTTCATCAATTTTCATAAAAAGTAAAAACAAAATGAAATATTCTTTTATGTAGGCCGATTCAAATTCCTTGTAATAACAACATCAACATGAGAATCTCGCTTATCGTATGTGATAAGCATTCAGCCAAGTTTTATAATTTAATATTACCTAATTAAATTCAAAATCTAAAAATAAATTTGACATGCTTTAAGGATGGGATTTATTAAGAAAAAATGTAATCATGCTATCTCGTTCTCACACATTGCTTTGATTGACAAAACATCCTAGTAGTTCGTTCCAGTTTAAAAATTATTTACATCAGTACGGGGCCTACTAAACATAAAACTATAGAACGCTGCACTTTTTGTTAATGGCATGAAACTCGGTACATAGTTTACTGAAACCATATCGAGTAATTTTGTCCGATGAGACCAAAACAAAATTCGATGGGGGCCGCTGAACACCCCCTTTAATGCGGATTGTACACGGCGAATACCTCAGGTACTTTGAACTTATAGTTAATGAAATGAAACTCGAAACATAGTTTACTGGAACTGTATTGGCAAATTTTGCCCAATGAGACCAGAGATATCTTCGAAGAAGGCGCTACACACCCCCTTTTTCTAAAAAAGGGGTACTCGACCTACTTTTTTGCGAAAAGTATCTTTGCCGTATATTTTGAGAGTACTGAATCGATCTGTCCCAATAACGGATCCATCTGAACATCCCCATAGGCACATAACCGCCAGTTTTTCCTCTGGATCTGTAAGAGCGCTCTTTCAAAAATTTTGAAAGGGGTCGAGTTACATTATATTTGACTTTTCGTTAACGGAATAAAACTGGTTGCATACTTTATTGCAACTATAATGCAGTAATTTTCTCCGATGACACCAAAGAAATATTCGAGAGGGGTGCTGCACACATCCTTTTTTATCAATCTTAGATTTGTCTTATTTTCTAGTGAACAGTATCTTTGCCGTATATTTCGAGGGTGCTGATTCGATCTGTAACAACGACAAATCCATCTGAACATCTCCTTGTGTGTAAACACGTCATTTTTTCCTCTATCAGTTATAGGAACGCGCTTTCAAGAATTTTTAAAAAAGTCGGGTAAAATGTAACAACTTTCCAGTAGGCTTGTTAACGGCCATATCTTAAGCAACTACTTTACGATTTTACGGTATTGCTTACAGATTTGCTTAGAATCGCGGTCTTAATTATGGTAGATGCGATCTAAAAAATATTTGATGGGGTCGATCTGTACCTTTTTATATTCAAAATTTGATATATTTTGTAAAAAGAAATGTTACCGTTTATTTAGAGGTTACATTCCATTAACAAAAACTCTACTATTATTTTACCATCTTTAAAAACCTTTGAAAGAGCGTCCCTACAGCGCTAGAGGAATAAATGGCGCGTTTATACCGATAGAGATGTTCAGATGGAATAGTCGCTGTCACAGATATTAATTCATCACCCTAAAAATACAAAGCAACGATATTTTTCACGAAAAAATACCGCTAATCTAAGATTTATAAAAAAAAGGGTGTGTACAACAGCACCCCCTCTCAAATATTTCTTTGGTCTCATCGGACAAGATTGTACTATACGATTTATAGTAAGTACAGTAAGATTTATAGTAAGAGCAACAAGGTTGAGAACATCCAGACGGACCTTGTCGATGCCTTTAAATGCGAAGGAAAGAGAAATTGATAATAGCATACCCCAATGTTCATCATCAATAGTTGCAAGAGCAACAAGGTTGAGCACAATCAGACGGACCTTGTCGATGCCTTTAAATGCGAAGGCAGGAGAAATTGATAATAGCATATCCCAATGTTCATCATCAATAGTTACAAAAGCAACAAGGTTGAGAACATCCAGACGGACCTTGTCGATGCCTTTAAATGCGAAGGCAGGAGAAATTGATAATAGCCTACCCCAATATTCATCATCAATAGTTACAAGAGCAACAAGGTTGAGCACATCCAATCGGACTTTGTCGATGCCTTTAAATGAAAAGGAAGGAGAAATTGGTAATAGCATATCCCAATGTTCATCATCAATAGTTGCAAGAGCAACAAGGTTGAGCACAACCAGACGGACCTTGTCGATGCCTTTAAATGCGAAGGAAGAAGAAATTGATAATAGCATACCCCAATGTTCATCATCAATAGTTACAAGAGCAACAAGGTTTAGAACATCCTGACGGACCTTGTCGATGCCTTTAAATGTGAAGGAAGGAGAAATTAATAATAGCATACCCCAATGTTCATCATCAATAGTTGCAAGAGCAACAAGGTTGAGCACAACCAGACGGACCTTGTAGATGCCTTTAAATGCGAAGGAAAGAGAAATTGATAATAGCATACCCCAATGTTCTTCATCAATAGTTACAAGAGCAACAAGGTTGAGCACAACCAGACGGACCTTGTCGATGCCTTTAAATGCGAAGGAAGGAGAAATTGATAATAGCATACCCCAATGTTCATCATCAATAGTTACAAGAGCAACAAGGTTAAGCACATCCAATCGGACCTTGTCGATGCCTTTAAATGCGAAGGAAGAAGAAATTGATAATAGCATACCCCAATGTTCATCGCCAATAGCTACAAGAGCTTCTCAAAAGAGGTATGTTGAGTTGATCTTTATCTAAGCGCTTTGAAGTAAATTAAACACATTAACTTCTCTAGGCGCCAAAGCCTTTGTAGCCGTTCAAATTCTGTTACAAAATGTGAATTTGTTAACACAAATAAATCTAGTAGGAAAAGTAAAATAACCGAAAGGTAAGAATTTTGAAAAATGCTATGCAAGAGTTGCCTAAAATTAATTCAATTTACAGTAATTTGCGAGGTTTATGGTGCCAGTTAGTAGTGTTCTAAAGAAAACACGACTTCAAATAGGGGGAGTGTCTCTACTTCTAGAGAGTAAGTGTTAATTTCAACTTTTTCGAATCCAAGAAAAAGTTCTTAGCGATTTAAAAAAGTACGTTTCAGAAAAAGAGTCAAAAGTGGAATACGATTAGCAAAAATTTAAAAACAATTTCTTTCAGGAAATAGTACGTTCAAAGACGAATGTTTTAAAAAAAAAGAATTTCGTTTTCATAACGATCGCATTAAATGGCAACCCTTACAAATTTTGACTTCCTGTGCACTTTTTGACTGTTTGGTTGCACTTGAGGATCTCAACTTTGGCAGGTCCATTCTACTCATGAAGTAGTATCTTTTCCATGAGCAAAACAGTTTTTTATTACCTCTTCGCAATGCACTGAATAAAACAATTTTTGGTCGGTTTTTGGTGCTTAAGAATTTTCTTCGCGGAAACTACAAAACCAAACTACACGTTTTTGGTCTAGAATTGATCGTCAGTCTATTTCGCATAATCCTATATTCTTTTTATTACGATCCGGTGTTAACAAGTTGAGAAATTAAATAAAACGTCAAGGAAAACGCATCAATGTAATACAAAAGCCACTTTTCCGAAGGAGGCACCAGGAGTTGGAAGTCCGAAATTTACTACATTATTCCTGATACTGTCCTGAACATTATTCAATCATAATATTTCTATTAGCACAACTTTTCATTCGCAACCGTATTTCGACCCCACTATAAGTATTATTTTATGGAGTATGCATTGAGGAATAAAACGTTAACATTAATTAAAATAATTCAGTGTTCGTGGAAAGCCGTCATTTTATGACTTGCGAAATTCTATTGTTGCTGCCCACACCAATAGACTTTTCGGGGCATAAAATAGCATTAAATTATATTATTCCTCAAGGAACAGTGAGAAACATAATCTTTCAATTTAAATATACAGGAAATATTGAATCAAAAGTTTTAAATAAAGAAAATTATTCAAAGTTACTATTTATTTTACGTTAGACGAAAAAAACCTCTTCTCATAAAAAACCAAAAACAAAACCGATTTTTAACGAAAAACTGGGTTCTTTGCCCAGTTTTACACCTTTCGCAAGTAATCATTAATTTATTTAAATGCACCAACAGCGTTTGCCAAATTACAGTAATCTTTAGCAGCGGGTATTAAGACACTGGAAATAAGATTCCTTTTTTTTAATATAATGTCTTCACAAACGAGCGGATTTAGCCACGACGAGAGTATAATAATATGTACTTTTTAAACATTAAATTTGCTAATTACTCCTTTGATTAAAATGAATCAACTGATCCAACATGGACTTGGTTTTGAAGGTAGGTTCAAGTAAGGATGGAAGATTTAAAGGTAATTGAAAATTTTGATAAAGAACAAGGAAATGTGGTAAATTATTGCAACTTGCGAGGTGATTTTACACCTCGAAAACAATAAATGATTCATGTCAAAAATTGAAATTCCGTCACATGGACAAAGATTCCTCTAATTAAAAAGATAATATCGTAAGTAGGTATCTTGTAGATTTTACTGCAATGTTTTCACCTAATATAAATAAAACAAACAAGAAAAAACTTTATTGTAGCAATACCATCGTTTATAAACTTATAAATATGCAACAATTAATTGAATGCAACAACAATCTTTAATTTTATTGTGTTTATTCAAATGTTAATGTCTTTATTATTTAAAAAATTTAAACACGAGACACAGAAAAGCGGAAAATAGAAATAATTAGAAATATAATTTATGAGTCGTCTACCGGTCTACCCTGCAAGATTAAGATAATTATTTTAGTAATTTTTTTACAACGGGCATTAAAAAGTTTTGGTAAAAATAAAGATTCAAGAAATTACTAAACAAACTTTTTTCATTAATTTTGCCATGCTGAATTGCTGATCTAAAGAAAATGAAATAATATAATATAATGCTTGATTAAGAAAATTATACCTACAGCCAATTACCGAACCATTTGTATATCAATTATTTTATAATAATAATTATGTTTCTTTCTAATTAACGGCTAATTAATCAATTAATGTATAAGTTAACCGTTACAATTAATATACATAAACGCGACATCCTTGGCCCCATGTTTACTTACAATTATTTGCAGTGTAAACTCCTTATAATGCAATTAAATTCATATTCAGGCAGGTAAAGTGTAACTTTTATAACATTGCTTTTACTATCAATTACTAATTATAATTAATTTGCATCTCGTATATAAAATTAGGGCAATATATCACGTATGTATAGCGTATAGTACTTATTACTCAATGTTAACAGTAAATGTACTTAAATTAACATTAAAAAATTACGAAATAAAATATTGAAATAAAAACTAATGTTTGACAAAAAAATAATGGTAGGCTGAAAAGTGAAGTCCTCTGAGCAACTCATGCCCTAAATAAAATAGCTGAAATAAAATTTTACAATTTATACACCACTGCCGCTATATTGTTTGAGATGAAGTCTAGAAGATTTTCTGCAGTCGTAACTTCAAATTTTTAAATCTTGTAACCTTGTTAACCTGGTTTAGGTACAGCCTTGCTTGTGGTCTAAAAAATACTAGGTATCTAAGATACTGTTGCAATACATCTTAGAACCTTTTATAATCAATCTAACAATTTTCAGACAACTATAAATTTTTTTATATGTTACTAAAATATAAACGAAAGTGTATCTGGGCTGAAACCTGACCAAAATATGTCAGACGACTATTATGACCAAATTGGTCTAACCGTCTGCATCTGTTAAAAGTATTTGTAGCGTTCGTGAAATAAAATAAAAAAGACGACGGTAGAAAACAAAATGAGGATCTTATACAAATTCTTTTTTCTTATAATCTAATAAATTAAACGTCATTTTCAGAAGGTACATGACCGTAAGTGTAATTAGCAAAACTTTAATGAAGTTTGTCTACCATGTAAACTAAATTATAACTTACCTTCATAGGTATAGTAATCTTTCGATAAGGTAAATATTGTTGTATATTTTCCCTTATACGAGTAGTGTTGTAGTCAACGAACCAAAATTTATCCTGATTTTTGAATTTTTTTTGTCAAAACCATTTCTGTGAGTTTGTGTATAAAATGTCTCAACCCAATTTTGACTGGTAGGCACTTATTCTTTGACTTTAGTGTAAAAATTTGATCTTTTTAACCGTTATGTGGCTGACGGTGGTACCCGGGTACATTGTAGGCATAAAATATGAAATATTTAAATTTTGCAACGTCAAATCAATTTGAATTTCTAGGAATACTTCAACTATTTCATTTTACATATGTTTTGAAAATTTCATATGTCTAGAGGTACGGCGTGCCATTTTTTTTGGCCTTAAAGAAAAATCACCTTTAACGGGCGGAAGGTGTTACCCGGGTACCACTGTAGATTTTGTATAGAATATAATAGAAGAAAAAAAAAAAAACTTTTTTATTTATTTATTAATTTAATATAAACAAAACAAACGTGGATTTGGAATTGTTATTAGTTACTACAGTTACTAAACTTATAAAAATTAAAAATTAAAAAAAAATTGCAAACAGTTAAAAAACAGCATTAAAACAAGGTGGTACCCGGGTACCACTGCCAGCCATGTTGTACCTAGGATTATTTATGCCGCCACATAAGGGTTAAGTTTACGTTTTACTATTTTTTTAATAACTTGTATTGGTCGGATCGAGACCAAAAACTTTTCGTTTTGTTTGTAATGAATCTCTCTTTAAAACTGCCTCAGTTAAAATAATTTATATTAATTTCCTAACCTAAAAAATATTTAAAACTGCCGTCATTGGTGGGTCGTAGTTTTTTATAGAGAACTTGAGTAATAATTATTGTTGTAGCAATAGTAGTTGTAGCTGATATAGTAACAAATCCATATTGCAAGTTGGGTCCAAAAATATTAAGAACAACGGCTAAAATTTGCATTTTGGTTCAAATTTTCTTTTTCATATTTGTTGTGAGCAATTAGTGATATTGTAATAATTCTTCTTTTGAAATGTTGGAAATTTAATGCTGTTTCAGATGAAAATAAAGACAATCACATTAGACCACTTTTCATCCGATTTCGTTGAAAAGAAAAAGAAAATTTGTGCCCACAAAACCAATACTAGTGGTCGAAATGGTTGGCTTTAAAACCAGTTTTAATGTTCAAAAATAGTTTATTGGAGTTTTTTGTAATTAATTTTCAAAAATACGTTACAAAAGAATAAAATTTCGACCACTAAAATTGGTTTTGTTTCATAAATAATATAACATTAATTATAACTCAAGTTCTCTATAAAAAAACTACGACCCACCAATGACGGCAGTTTTTAATTTTTTTGAGGTTAGGAAATTAATATAAATTATTTTAATCCAGGCAGTTTTAAAGAGAGGTTCATTACAAACAGAACGAACATATTTTGGTCTCGATTCGACCAATACAAGCGCAGTTATTCAAAAACTAGTAAAACAAAAACTTGAAATAATTATTTATACAACTAGTGGCAAAATGACATTTTTTTTCACGAGAAGTAAAAGTTGTCTAACGAGGCTTGCGAGTTAGACAATTACGACGAGAGAAAAAAACACAAATTTTGCCCGTGTTGTATACGTAATTTTTTGTAATTTCACAAAAACTTTGTTAAACATTATGAGTAAATCAGAAGAAAACAAATCATTTGATGTAGAAGCAGCAATTTCGATTTTGCTACCAGCAAAATCAAACCATTTGTATGAGCATGCTTACAAAAAATTCGACCAGTCGTGTTTAGAGCACCAAATCGAAATGGTCACCGAGAAAGTTATGCTTGCATATACTTTTCTAAAAAAACGGAAAGTCTAAAAGCTTCTACCAGATGGACACATTATTCCATGCTCAGGGCTACATTGAATATGAAAAGAAATATAGATATCGGTAAATTTACAAATTTGATAGCTATTTTGAAAAGCCGAAGGCTACAAGGCCAAAAACTCAAAAATTTTTACCAGGCAGCAAATAGAGAGATTTTTGAAAGAAGCGAGCGATGAAAAATATTTATTGATGAAGGTAAAAAGTGATAAATAAACTTAATCATCAGATTTTAAAATATTTGTAATTTTACAGGTGGTCTTAATAGTAGGTATCTTTGGCGCCTCCCGTAGAGATGAGATAATTAATATGAGTACATCAGATGTTGAAGACCTTGGTGAATGCATAACAATTTCAGTGCCAGATACTAAAACGAAAGTGTCAAGACAATTTGTTATAACAGAAGGAAATCTAGATGGAGTGAATATGCTTCAAATTATCAAGAAATATAGTAACTTGTAACACCCAACCGTTAAACATTGCCGCTTTGTTGTGGGTTATCGAAATGGAAAGTGCATCTCTCAATCGGTAGGAATAAACACTATTGGAGATTTTCCAAAAAGAATCGCAATATTTCTTGGTTTACCCAATTCTGAACAATACACTGATCATTGTTTGAGAAGATCCTCGGCTTCTCTATTAGCTGATGCCGGCGTAGATACGTCGGTGCTCAAACATCACGGAGAATGGAAATCCAGCAGCGTTGCAGAAGGGTATATTGAGAACTCGCTCGAAAATAAGAAAGAAATTGCTACAAAAATCTTAGGCCTAACATTTGCTTCTGAAGTAACACATAATTTAATGGAAAATACTTTGCCAGCCACTTATTCTTGAACTTCTGCAGAGATTTATTATAATGCAAATTCAACTACAAGTAATAATGAAGGCCGTTCGTTAATTCCTGTTCAATTTAATAATTTGAGAAATTGTACAGTTCACATAAATTATAATAAATAAAATATTGTTCGTTTCAGGAAAACGTATAAAAAGTAGGAGTACTTTTTTTCATTAAAAAATAGTGAAAAAAACTACTTTCTTCTTCAAACGTCAAAAAAAAGTTGACATTTTGTTACTGGACAAGTAAGGTTAAAGTTCTACTTTTACATCTTAGGAGGTAAAAGTAAATTCTAACCCTAAATATTTACAACAAATTGTATAAATTGTATAATTTATTCGTTGCGTTTAATAATTAGCTTCTTATTACAAGTTAAAGTTAATTTTTAAAAATATTTGACAATTGAAGTACACATAATTTTCAAGAGATGGCGACACTTCAAAAATTTTTATTTTTGGTTTTTCTAAGTTTTACGTTTGAAGAAAAAATTAAATGTTTAATACGGATTAAAAATACTTTTTTTGGCTCGTCAAGCCCTACTGACTAGCCTAAAAAAAGTGACATTTTTACTCCTAATCAAACAATCTACTATTAATGCAAATTCTATTTATTATTGTTCTCACAAAGAACTGGCGCCCGTTAAACCCGCGCAAAAAGTCATAAAAGTTAGAAATTCTTGAGTATTGGCCTCTTTTAACTAGACCCATTTCCAACTGTTTGCTACCCGGGAAGCAATAAACCATTATAATCACTCTTAACCACCCTTGTAAATATAAGCTTAAGAATGTGGTGGTTAGGTAAGAAGAAGGGGTGGTTATAAGTGAACCTTAGAGGAGAGTAGTTGAGATGCGTTTATGTTTTAGTTTTAAGTAGTTATAAATAAACTTTATTATTCTTAAATTATTGTTGACTTTTAATGATCCAAACCCCCCGGTACAAATAGTCACAAAACCAAATGTGACTATATTTAAAGGCTGTTAAGCCTCATTTGTACTGTACAATCGGTCTTACAGTAAAGCGATCAAAAGAAACAACTTCCCGTTAGGTAATCTAATTGAAGATAGTATGGTCTAGCCTAAGAGAGTTTCATGTCACTTTTATTTTGACTAATTTGAATATTGAATTAGCGCAAAAGCATTTTTAAACAAAAATCTAAGATTTAAAGTCCAAAATTCATATTTTCGTCATTTTAATTTTGATCAATATCTCTCTTATTTCTCAAGATTTTTTTAACTGTAAAGATAAATTCTTAGCATATTTTCGAGTTATTACACATACTTCTTTTGTTTTTAATACGAATCAAATGCTATAAGTAGATTATTACAAAAACACAAAGATTTTCTTGCTATTCCATCATAAGTGTGTTTCATTTCAAACCCCTTCCTTCTCATCTGAGGGACGCTATATAGAGAATTATTGACACCCGGATTTTGACTGTTACAACAATCAATTTGTATTATACAAACTTTAAAATTTTATAAAATTCAGAGAGTTTGACCATTGCCATAGTAAGCTGGCTTCCGTTTCCTTAAAACAAAATTTAAATAATTATTAATTACAACGCCTAATAACTTAACCTTCACCTTACGGTAAGTGGGACAAGCTGAAAAAAAAATTTAATACAAAAGCTCTACTAATTACATTCTTATTCCAAATAAGTACAGCTGATGTAATTAGCGATAGATATCATTGAATTGCATAATTCTTATAAAGCATACAATGCACATTCGTTTTTTTCGAAGATTCCAACAATTGATAACTATTAAATAAAAGGTGGCTTTAAATTCCAAATCTCCACAACAGTTTTAGCTTTTACAGAAGTAAGAACTTGTTTCCTTTCAACATGAAGATACTACACGTTGTATTTACTTTAAGTCTAATCATTTCTTCGTTGAGCCAGAAGAGTGACTTTTTCTCAAAAGTTCGTATACTTAAAGGACGTTGAATTAAATCTTTTACATATTTTATTTTTAGTTTCATCAAAGTGATTATAAAATTAAATTCTATAGGGCCGATCTTCTTCATTATAATCCAGATTATTACAAATTCTTTGAAATCAAAACGTTTCACTACAATAGAACTTATAACGTAATAAATATGACATTGGAATTCGCTGTGGATGTTGGTTACGATTATAATGTAGGTTTTATAAATAGTGCCTAATGACTAAAACGAACTGTTAATTATATTTATAGTATATTCAACAAGCATATAAATTTGTAAGTAACGAGTATCGCATCTTTCCAATGCGTTTACAGATGTCATTTTGTGAAGCAATCATTGAACACAATTTAGGAGGAATGGGAGCAGCATTTTTAAAATATAATCCAGGATGTCCACTTAAAAAGGTCTTATTTCTCTAAGAACTCAAATTTTTGTTGACTTGTCATTTTAAGGGCATCCGTTATCGTCTGCATAATTTCACTTTCGACGAAAGTCGTCTAGCACCGTATATTCCAGATGGAGACTATTGTTTACTTTATACCCATATGCATAACAATAAACCGATTGGTGCTCATCGCTTTTACGGCTCCGTTTATCGTCCAATAAAATATTAATAATACGGATTAAAGCGTCTATCGGCCATGGTTAAAATGTTATAAACGACAAATAAAGTTAATCTCGTGAATAAAATTTATATTTTTTAGACATGGCAACGTAGCGCAGTACACTGTCAAAGTTTGACCTTTGAATATATATATTAAAATTTGAGGTTAAGTTATTTTTGTGTTGTTTATATTCAAACGTAAAATTTTGTCATTGTAATGTTGCTACGTTGCCATGTCTAAAAAATATAAATTTTATTCATGAGATTAATTTTATTTGTCGTTTATAATCATGGCCGTATGATGATAAAATTAAATATAGTCAAATTTTTTAAAGACCACAGACACGTGACCACCTTTAAATGTATAAATAAAGATGAAAACGACTTATTCCGTGAGTTTAATTAGTTAATTTAGTTAATACATTTATTGCTAATTATTATTAAATATTTATTTATAAAATTTATAATTAAATTAATTATTGATTCAATATTTTAAAAGTCGCGTGTCGGTAGTCTTTTAAAAATTCGAGTGTAGCTATAAATTGTTTCTGTACTTTGTGTACCTACTGGCACTGATTTATGCAAAATAGTAAAAATATATGCAAGTTGTGTATAATTTTGTTTGTTATTTTAAAATATAAAATAAAATCAATTCCGTAAAGATCAAGTTATACTGAAAAAAACTCTGTGGTGTCAACATAAGACTTTCCGATTAAGTTTGATACATTTTGATAATCACTGAATAAAATAATATAAACGTCAAATTTTTTTGACAAATGTCAAATTTTAATTTTTTGACAACTGTCAGAAACATCAGCTGCCAATTATTATACGATGTTTAATTTCATAAAAACTCTTTTAAAAACAAAAGATTGTTCAACATTTTTATATCACTAAATAGAGAAAAAAATTCTTACCGGAAGATATAAAAAAAATTTATGTTGTCATTTAAAAACAATAATATTTTCTTAATTGCACGCCCCCTAGCGGACCGATTTTCAAAAAACTTTCTGCACTCTGTTGTTATCTGATAAGACCCTATACCAAATTTCAAGTCAATCGGTTCAGCCACTTCAGAGATTTCGTGACGGATTACATCCACACACACACATACAAGCTTTTACTTGTGAGGACGTCTGCAAATTGCTGAAATGTGGGGACATTAAAACTGGAAACATGGCGAAATTAAACAACCGATGATGATCACTGTAATTTATGCAAAAATTTTCGATACCCTCCGATATATGTGTATATGTGCAGATTCCATGCAAAAATGATTTATGGGAGAGTCCCCTTAACTAATGTAAGATAGTCAAATCTTTCGACAGAATTTCGTTTTACAGGTAACAAAAATCGCAAAAAAAGGTAGGGTGAGCGAAAACAAGATAACCTTAAACGCCTCCCCAACAACTTTATTCTCTACCGCTTTGCAAGGTCATTTGATAATTGTTCAAGGTCAAAGCCGTTCTTTCAAGGCCGTTCGGTCGAGAGTCAAGGTCGCGCGATTCTGGAGGCTGCGGAGTCCAGGTCACGACTAGGTTGGTGGTTGGGCGATGATCATTTCTGTCGTGTTCTGTCGAGCGCCAAAGTTAGTTATTGACGTAAGGGACATATTATTATTATGCCTCATTGAGCCTGGTAGCCTAACATAACTTAACCTAAGTAAGCCTAAACAAGACTATAAACAATAAACATAACCTCTTTGAGACTTAAAATCCAACCTAACCTAGCCTAGTATAGCCTAGCCTAACCTAAACTGATAAAACGCCTTCCCAGCAAAAACCCTTCCCCTCGGCTTTACTTTATCAAGGTCAAGGCCGTTCTAGAAGGTCGTGGGTCAAGGACACGCAATTCTTGGAAGCAGTGAGATCAAAGTCAAGGTCATGACCAGGTCCGTGTTCCGTGTTATGTCGAGCGCCAAAGTTAGTTATTGACATAAGGGACATATTATATTATTAGCCTAACATAACTTGACCTTACTTAAGGTCCAAAGAACTTAAGCCTAATTAAGCATAACTTCTTTAAGGTTTAATAAGAGCTAACGTAACGTAACGTAACCGAGCCTAACCTAACCTACCCTAATCTAAACTGACAAAACTTGACCTTTAACAACCTAACCTAATGTAACCGATAAAAATAAGAACTAGCCTAATCTGTGATCTAAACATTTGACGACCTTGAAGAGTTTCTTGGCCGGGTCTTCGAGGCAGATGATTTGCTTCGAATCTCGGAGCCGACTTCAGATCAGCGTCTCTTTCAACGTACGACCGACTCGCCGGCGTTATTTGAAAATATGTTTTATACCTTTCCTATCGCCTTCTCAATAATTAATGAATAATACACCAATGAGCGTGTAATTTAGTGCCCACAGTTTGACGATTGCCATAAAGTCACCTTTTGAGTACCTATCTCCTTAATAGAAAAATATGAACACAAATTAATGGTAGTTTTTCATCTGGGAATTTTTTGCGGTTATCTACGCTGCTGTGTTTACCACCTATTAAAGAATTTGCTTAAATATGTTATTTTAACAAGGTAAATAAAGAAGAAGAAATAGAAAATAATTAACCAAAGCCGTTTGAAGTGGACATCGATATAACATAATAAACATCATAATAGCAGGAGGAAATTTTGAGAAAATTAATTTCAAAATTTTGGACTATTTAAAAGTAGGCAATTTTGAAAAAAATTTAAAAATCGATTGTGTTAGAACGAAATCCCTTTATTTTAGATATAAAACGCATATTTTAAATTTCCATAATAATGAAATATTTTTTAACGTTTGACATTCAAAAAATCATTTAAAAAAGTAAATAATTGTGCGCAAAAAGTTGACAGTTGACAGCTGCCATAAGTTTTTTTTCATAACTCACTAGTGAGTGATAGCCATGTATACTTGTTAAAAATAACATATTAGTAATGAATGTATTATTAAATGGTTGTGGATAAATTATAAAATGTACTAACCTTCCCTGAGGGATCTTCCTTTACCTAACACCTTAATTTTGTACTTATTTATGGCATTAACAATTAAGATACTTTTTATTACTAAATTTATTTATTGTAAATAAAAAACGCACAATTATTGAATGTTTACGTTTGCGAATTATCGGATTGACGCGCGCGCGGTGGCTGGCGGCTTCACTTTAAGCTGCTTTTGTTTTAAACAAAATAGTCCTAAATAGTAGGCTTATTGTTGAGATATTTTCACTAAACACCTGCAGATAAAACTTCAATATTCAATTCAAGTTGATAAGAATAAAATATTATCTATTTAAGATTTTATTTTTAACGCCTAGTTTTAATTGCAAATTAATGTAAAGCAAGTCGGGGGAAGATGCCATACATTTTTTAATTAATTTATAAAAACGTTATTATTAGAGATGAGATTTTTACCTTTTTTACCTTTTTTAAACAATTTGCTAAAAACTACCTATTTTTAAGTTATTACAACCTATTTTATACTTTTGGAAACCTTTTTTTTTTTAAGGTTTAAGAACGATTTTATCCGAAAATTATTTTTTGAAACCAAAAATTTGATATCTTTTTCAACAATTCTGCGTCGACAATCCACTTATCTCGCGATATGAACGTGAATTTAGCATCTTTTGCAGTTGTTAGTATTATTCTAGCTTGATGTAGTTGTGTATGTGTATTGCTTTTATTTAAAATGCCTGAGTAAACAAAAACTTATCTTTGAAAGTAAAGGAATGGATTATTGGCAAAACAAATATACATGGTGTCCCCAAAAAGTCTGTAGTACAAATATCTACCACATATTCCTGTACCAAAATAGATCGATTGAGCTAAACTTACCTCCATCAAAAGGTTCTATGTTAGCCCGCTATCGACTGCCAAAATATTTTAAAATTGGTTGTTTCTTGTTAGATTTCGATATCTAAACGGTTTAGGGAGAAATAAAATTATTTTCTTATTTTCGCTTGTTACAAATATTTCTACTGTTGAATGAGTCTTGTACAAATACACATCTTTAACATCTTGAGATATAGAGGTCGTTTCCAATGCATAAAAATATCGTATAACTGAGAAAAGACAAAATCATAGTATTCAAAAAATAATAATATGAATATTTTAAGTAAAAATAATATAAGACCAATAAAATTGTATAACCTAATTCATAGGTTTTTTTACCTAAAACTACAAAATAGCAACCTAAAATAGCTTTTATTAGTACCTTTTTAGTTACCTTTTTTTGTATTTATACAACCTAAAAATCTCATCTCTAGTTATTATACACATTTAGATTAATTTAAAAATATGTGCTTATCCCTCAAAGAATACACTATTAGATAGCAATATCCATAAGTAGTTAAAAAAAAATTTTTGTATTTTTCGAGAAAAAAATCTTGACAAAAACGCATGGGGTAAGATGCCATAGTGAGTTTTAGTCCCGAATAGAAAGTCGGGAACGGTACTAAACGAAAAAAAATGTTTTATCCTTATATGTTATTGACTTCAATTGTTACATGTATCATCAATCCATGTACATCTTTAGTGTAACCACTTCTTGCAAATTATGCAGCAAATCCAATCTACGAAGCCCATTGCTATCGTAATAGTTTTAATTACACATTTTCATCATTGTGGGCCCTATTGTCGCATTATCACTATAAATCTAAATAAAATGAATCTAAGTTACATACTTTGCACTAGTCTTACCCCATTCTATGGGTGAAAATGCAAAACTCTCTAACTAAATCAAATTTGATGCGAATTTTTTTGCAAAAGTTACAATAGACGTGAAAAGTACCGTTTTTTTCAGCTAACAATTCGATGATATCGATAACACAAAAAAAACGCCTAATAAAATTTAAAAGCTGAGATGTAGCAAAAACTTCGTCAAACATAAAAACCTAATTTTTTAGAAAACTTTTCGATGACTTGCGAAAACTCGTTTTCAACGATGTTTGCTAGTAGCTTATAATCACAAGCAACCTATACATAAAATTTTCCAGAGATAGGTTGGAGGAATTTTGAAAAATGCTTGGGTGGCATCTCGCCCCACAGTGGCGTCTTCCCCCGACTTAACTTATACAATTTTTGCATAAACAAATATTTTAATTTTGGTTTTCGTTCTAGCTTTAAATTTTTGTTAGAAAATCGAAAAATATCAACTTAACGCAGACATACCCAAAATGTCACAGACTGTGCGGGATTTTCAAATATCTAATTAATTATTACTTGATAATTAAGTTCTTCTTGCTGCCGTTCTTGTAATAAAAGAATAATAAGCTCTATTTAATTCTTTTAAAAATTGGAATCTTGTTGTTGTATTTTCAATTATATTTAATTAAGTTGACTTAACTAATAATCAATAATATATACATAATATAAGTACAAGAGGGTATTATGTGCTTTTTGGTTATTTTAAAAATAATTCAAAGTAATTAAAGCTTTAAAGACATTTTAAAAATATTTAGAATGGATTTTATGGCTTCAATTCGGTTGTACTGGACTCAAAATTTAAGACCGCAACTTCTCACAGTTGAAGAACACTAGAAAAGATAATTACATAAAATATGATAAGAAAACGCGACCATTAGAGGTTTAGGTTTAACTATGTGCTTTGGTTATTTAAAAAATAATTCTAAGTAATTAAACTTTTAAAGCCATTTTAAAAATATTTGCGAAGGATTTTAAGACTCCAATTTGGTACTACTGGACTCAAAATGTAAGACCGCAATTTTTCACACTTCAGGAACACAAAAAAAGGATAATTGCATGAGATATGATATCAAAACGCGACCATTAGAAAGTCTGACCATGTGCTTTGGTTATTTTAAAAATAATTTCAAGTAATTAAAGCTTTATAGTGTAGTCAACGAACCAAAATTTAGCCTGATTTTCGGACTTTTTTTGTAACAGCCAGTTTTTTTCCTTAATCGGTCGAAACTATTCCTGTGAGTTTGTGTATAAAATGTCTCAACTCAATTTTGACCGGAAGGCCCTTGTTCTTCGACTTTAGTGTAAAAGTTTGACTTTTTCAAGTTTCCGTTTCACTATTTTTTGAATAACTTCGCTTGTCTTGGTCGGATGGGGACCAGAGATGGGCGTCGACGCGTCGACAATAATTGTCGACATCGACACGTCGACTATAGTGTCGACAATGTCGACAACGTCGACTATAGTGTCGACAATGTCGACAACGTCGACAATAGCGTCGACAATGTCGACAATAGCGTCGACAACTTCGACAATGTCAACAACTTGAATTTCTATAGGGTTATGTTATTTATTTTATTTACTATTTGTTATTTATAGTTGTAGCACAGTATAATATCCTAATTTACTAATAAATTATAGGATTAATAAATTATATTTATTTTATTATAAATAGCTTAATTTCTCCTATAATTTATTAATATATAAAAAGCTACAAAAGAAGAAATAATCCTAATTTACGATATTTTTAAGTTATAATTATTTAAAAAAAAATTCATTCATTGTCATTGTCAGTAGGTACCTACCTACTTTTATTAGTATTTACAATTTTTTTTGTGTGGCTCTTCATTCCTTCCTTTTTTCCTTAAGGGTAGGGTACCCATGTTTAAGAGACCACCTAAAATTACTTATATTTCAGAGTATAATTAAAATTAAAAGTTAATTCTTTGACATTGCATTGAAAATAATGTGTTCTAAAAGTATTTAAAAAAAATTATATAATTAATGCCTAATTGGCGGAATTAGGTTTTCATGGATTTTCTCGAGAACTACTGGAGCGAATTATATCAATCTCGGTATAATGAATATTTCAAGCCTGATCTAGGTGGTGACTAAAAATTAAATAATAACCTTAATTAATAAATGCAAAAGAAACAAATTTGCAATTAAATTTGAGTAAAAATGTATATTATCGAGTATAACTCCCATGGTTTTGTTAATTTCATTTTGATTTTACTTTACCACCTAAGGAATACAACTTAGTTTCTGTATATAAAAAGAAAATGTTGTTAAGTGGTATGATTTCGCCAAAAAACGCTGTTAAAGTTTGTTAATTTTTCTTAAATCAAATTAACAAGAACGAGCTGTCAGAACGATAGAAAAGGAACGCACATACAGATCATAAATAATATCAGAGGGTAGTGTTATTGTCAGTGCAGGTAAACAAACCCTCGACCACTGTAATAAAACTAATTCTTTTTGCTATACGAATTTTACTTAGAAATGTGTCTTTAAAACTTTCTTTTCTAATACATACTAACTATATTAGATTAGACCTAGCTATTATTTTGTAACTTTTAGTAAATTGATGTAAAGCAAGTCGAGGGAAGATGCCATACATTTTTTAATTAATTTATAAAAACGTTATTATACACATTTAGATTAATTTAAAAATATGTGTTTATCGCGCAAAGAATACACTATTGGATAGCAATATCAAATCAACATAAATTATTAAAAAAACAAAGTGAGTTTTAGTCCTGAATAAAAAGTCAGGAACGGTACCAAACGAAAAAAAACTGTTTTACCCTTAGATATTATTGACCTCAAAATGTAGGTATACAAAGATTTTATGATTGTGAATCAAATTGGTGAACATAATTGTAAACATGTAAAAAACCACTGTAATAATTAGGTAATAATCTTGCTATTTTAGAAGACTGAATATAATTTGTGTTTGTTTTGAATTCTTTTTATTTATACTTTGAGTTCTGTAATCGCGCTTATTGTTTTATTATTTATACAGTGTCCGCAAAAAAGTCTGCACCATATGGAATTTTTTTTTATTATGCATGTTTTTTGAAAATAGTTTTAGGCATCGATGTCTGCATGAAATAAAACCAAAAAGGCACCGTAAATATTAGTTATATCATTTACGCAACACCGACAAATCGTCTTTTGAAAGTTTCGATTGCCCAAAAATGCCCTTATTTTTCAAAACAGAGAAAAACAACATAAGGGAAAATTCTATTCACCTCAAGATACTAGATACCTACAAAGTTTAAGAAAAAAATATTAACATTTTCATTTTTTGGTTTTCTTGAAAATTCTCACTGATTTATAATTTTCCGGAGTTCTTTTCTGTACATTTAAATTCTAGAGATCCACTTTGATCCAACTTTGATCCACTTTGATCCTTTGAATTTAATCTAATTTTGGAACATCAAAATATTTTAATCGAAAATGATAGGACCATCCTGGACTATTTTCCCATCTCTGAATTCATCTTGGGAAATATTTAAACCGTAGAGGTCACATATTTTAGAAATATATCGTCGAATTTTAATTAAAATAAGAGCTGACAGATAAAACATTAGTAAAAACACCAGTAGGTACTACATTACATATTAAATAAATTCCATATTAGTTTATTGTCTGGATATTCAGGGTAAATTTAGACATCATTTTTCATTTGGGACCTCTATCTGTCAGCTCTTATTTTAATTAAAATTTGCCGATATTTTTCTAAAATATGTGCCCTCTACGGTTAAAATATTTCCCAAGATGAATTCAGAGATGGGAAAATAGTCCAAGATGGTCCTATCATTTTTAATGAAAATATTTTTAAATTTATACCAAAATTAGACTAAATTAAGAACAAAACGTAATATTTTGATCTCGTTGGATCAAAGTGGATCTCTAGAATTTAAATGTAAAGAAAAGAACTCCGGAAAATTATAAATAAGTGAGAATTTTCAAGAAAACCAAAAAATCAAAATGTTAACATTTTATGATGTTTTCCTCTGTTTTGAAAAATAAAGGCATTTTTGGGTAATCGAAACTTTCAAAAGACGATTTGGCGGTGTTGCGTAAATGACATAACTAATATTTATGGTGCCTTTTTGGCTTTATTTCATGCAGACATTGATGCCAAAAACATGCATAATAAAAAAAAATCCCAAATGTGCAGACTTTTTTGCGGACACTGTATAACATCCATTAAATTAGGAAAATGTTATTCATTGGTAATAAATTCATATCAAAACTTCAATACATCAAAGGAAAAAAAATTACGAGTACATTGTCTATAAGTTAAATAAATTCTAGCCATCTTTTTAAAAAATATGCCGTCTTTGAACGTCATCTCAAGCAGGTAGTTTATTGTATGTTTTTATTATCATTGCTCCTCAGTGGGTGGCTAAAGCAAAATTGGTACCCAAATATGATTTATAACTATAGGTAGTTTGTGTTGCCTACCGTATTTTAAATTACAAATTTTAAAAAGTGTCGCCCTCATAGCAGCTAATATTTGAACTCGACATGGGTACCAAAACCTTAAGATTATAAAGTTTAGACTGCGTTTTTTGAACCCCAAAAAATTCAAAAACTTAGTGTTAAGAAAAATGCTTTTCTCGACGGTACCATTTTTTTTAGTTGGTTCAAATTTTTTTAACATAATTCTGGAAAGGAATGCTCTATATTTTTGTTTCATTACATGGGGTAGAACAAAATAAGCAAAAAAGGTCGATATTGTGATTTATGATGAGGCCCTTGGATACTTTTGGTGACAGCGTTCTTTAATTTATGGCCCTTGTAAACCAGAAGTCATGGTATTCATCCTTTGGTATTGGTTACATAAGAGTAGGATTTAAAAATCATTTAAGTAATTTCAATAATAATAAACATGGTAGAAAAAAAAGAGGGTTAGGGTAATTTAAAACAGCCCAATGGTCCAAGGATTTTCATGTAATGATTTAATATGACTAGCTTCTGAAAGAAGTTACGAACCTATTAAAGTTTTATTTAGAAAAATTTATGAAATTAATTGGTTATAAAAAGAGCTCGAAAGATTAATTTTACCTTTAATGACATTTTATCGTACCTTCTACTGATTGTGACTAGTGTAAATAAGACCCCATGTCCCGAATTAATTCAGTTTCTTTTTGGTTTTGAAAAAGAGACCATCTAATTATTAAAATTAGTATTTTCGTTTTACGAACGACAATTTAATTTACAAATAGGTACAAAATAAATCGTAAGTCTCCCGTTCATTTATAGTTCAAACAAGCACTATTGTTTTCAGCCAATCAGGATGGTCTCAATTTATATAATACTAGCCGGGTACCCGAGCTTCGCCACGGAACCTTTTTATTTTATGTCCATTTACTTTTTATGTACTAATTTAGAATGGTTTATGAGTATGAATATTGATATTTTTATTTTTTTACAATGAGGGACGTCAACATCGAAGATTAAGTTTTTATAGTAATCGTCCGTAAATATTAGTACCCTGTATAAATAGGTAACACCCTGTATAGCACTTTAGTAGTCGCATTTTGAACAATCCCTTCTAAACGGGTAGTACCTACGTCGTTAAAAGCTGGCCTTACATGCCAACTTCTAAAAGCTAGCTTTTTTTTCTAAGCCAATAGAAATCGTGCATTTCCAGCGGCAGAAGCTAGAAAGTTGGTTCAAGTTTAACTTCTAGCGTCTGCCGCTGGAAATGCAAGGTTTCTATTGGCTTAGAAAAAAAAGCTAGCTTTTAGAAGTTGGCATGTAAGGCCAGCTAAAGGCATGTAGAATGCTAAACTGTGTCTCTTACAAATGACTATTACAATTTTCAACACCCTGTATTATAATTGTTTAGCATTTGAATTTATGCAATGTCCCTCTTCATGTGTGTTAATTTCAGGAAAGAAATGTAGAATGCTAATCATTTGTGTTGATTACAAAGCAGTATTAACATTTTGAACACCCTGTATAGCACTTTAGTAGTTGCATTTCGAAAAATCCCTTCTTAGCCGGTGCCTACGACGTTAAAGGAATGTAGAATGCTAAAGTGTGTTTCTTAAAATTACTATTACAATTTTCAACACCCTGTATAATTGTTTAGCATTGGAATTTATGCAATGTCCCTATTAATGTGTATTCATTTCATAAAATAAATGTAGAGTGCTAATCATTTGTGTTGATTACAAAGCACTATTAACATTTTGAACACCCTGTATATAGCACTTTAGTGATTGCATTTTAAACACTCCCTTCTTAGCGGGTACCAACGTCGTTAAAGGAATGTAGAATGCTAAGCTGTATCTTTTACAAATGACTATTAAAATTATGAACACTCTGTATTTTTCTATAGCTTTTCCAGGTACTTATACAATATTCCTCTTAATGTTTGTTTATTTCATGAAAGGAAAGCATTTGTGTTGCTTACAGAGCTCTACAACATTATTAACATTGCGAACACCCTGTATGGCACTTGAGAAGTCGATTTTCGAACCATCCCTTCTTAGCGGGTGCCTACGTCGTTAAATGAATGTAAGCTGCGTGTTCTACAAATAACTCTTACAATTTTCAACACCCTGTATATTTCTTTAGTATTTCCATTTATAGAATGTTCCTCTTAATACTTGTTTATTTCATGAAATGAATGTAGAAGGTTAATCGTATGTGTAGCTTACAGAGCACTATTAACATTGTGAACACCCTGTACCACACTTTAGTAGTCGCATTTCGAACACTCCCTTCTTAGCGGATGGTGCCTCCGTAGTTAAATGAATGTAGAATGCTACGCTGTGTCAGTTACAAATGAGTATTACAATTTTCAACACCCTGTATCTTTTTTTGGTAGTTGCATTTAAACAGCTGTTCTTATTGGTGTGTGTGTATATGGCGTTACAATAAGTATATAACCGATTTTTCTTAACCAATAAATTGAGATTGAACATTAAACACCCTGTAGAATGTATATCCCTTAGGATTTGAACTTCGAAATATCTTTTGATGGTGGGCGTCTACTGTCTATGTCGGTAAAAGCAACATATTTTTTATCAATTGATCTCAAAGAACACTATTAAACCTTTAAACACCCTGTATAGCACTTTAGGAGTGGCATTGTAGAAAATCTTCTTCAAAGGATTATATTTCCAAAATTTTGTGTTTCTACAACCCGCGGTTTTGCATTGCTAACGAATAATATAAAAAACTTTAAACACCTTGTATATTATTTCAGGAGTTGAATTTCAAAAAATCCTTTAAGGAGTGTTCGCTTATTTCGTCAGAGGAATACAGCTCCAAAATTTCGTGTTTCTAGGACCAACGGTTTGGGATTAATAAAAAATACCTTAAAACTTTTCAACACCTTGTATATCTCTTCAGGGGTGGAATTTCCAAAAATACTTTTATCAAATTGTGACGATAACAAACTGTACTATCCGATTCCGCAAGAAAAAATAAATTATCGTTTAAAAAAAATCCCGGTGACGTCATTGCTCGAAGGGGGTAAGGGGTAGAAAAATTAAAATTATTGGAAAATGTTTGGTTTTGAATAAATCGATTTGACGTATCAAACAGTTTTTTGATATTCCTATCGGGAATGATAATATTCCAATGCTTCCTTACACTGTATAGATAAACACCTTGTATATACCTTCAGGAGTCAAATATCAAAAAATCCTTGAATACGTGTCTGCTTATATCGTCAAATGAATGTATTTCCAAAATTTCGTGTGTCTAGGGCCAGCGGTTTGGTAGTATTAAAAAATAATAAAAAATATTTTAACACCCTGTATATCCCTTCAGGAGTGGAATTTTGAAAAATCCCTTCTTAGTGGGTGCTTACATCGTGAAAGGAACACGCTCTCCAAATTTCGCGATTCTAGGGTCAGCGGTTTGGGCTGGGCGATGATAGGTCAGTCATTCAGGACTTTGATTCTTATATATAGAGATTTAAAACCAAATTTTAAGTAAAGAGAACGTGGATTGCTATTGTTTAATTTTTTTTGTTAAACGACACGTGACTTTTAGAGTATTCAATAAATAATTAATTCATTAGTAAATTTTCTTAAGAAATATTTAATAATAATTAACAATAAATGTACGAGTATTAACTAAATTATAATTAAACTCAATAAATATGTCGCTTTCATCTTAATTCATACATATTTACGTAGTCACGTGTCTTGTCAACAAATAAATATGCCAGTGTAATAACTTCGACAAATTAATGTAGACAAAGACAAACTGAAGAAAATAATATTTCAAATGGAGATTATGAGATTATAATTCAGACAACTTCACCACGTGACGGAAAATTAACCAATCAGTTAATTGTCGACATTGTTGACATTGTCGACATTGTCGACACGTCTGAATTTGTCGACATTCAGGTAATTGTCGACGCGTCGACAATTATGAAAGTCGACACTAATAGTCGACACCGCCCATCCCTGATGGGGACCAAAAAATTTTCCTTTTGTTCGTAATGAATCTCTTTTTAAAACTGCCTGGGTTAAAATAATCTATACTAATTTCCTAACCCAAAAAAAATTCAAAACTGCCATCATTAGTGAGTCGTAGTTTTTTATAGAGAACTCGAGTAATAATTAATATTACGGTATGAAACTTTAGGAAGTTGTAGCTGATATAGTAACAAATCTATATTGCAAATTGGGTCCAAAAATATTGAGAACCAAGATTAAAATTTGCATTTTGGTTCAAATTTTCTAATTCATATTTGTTGTGAGCAATTGGTGGTATCTTAATAATTCTTCCCTTGAAATGTTGGAAATTTAATGCTCTTTCAGATGAAACCAAAGACAATCACATTAGATCACGTTTTCTTCCGATTTCGTTGAAAAGAAAAATAAAATTTTTCTACTACTTACCCACAAAACCAATTTTAGTGGTCGAAATGGTTGTCTTTAAAACCAGTTTTAATGTTAAAAAATAGTTTATAGGAGTTCTTTATGATTAATTTTCAAAAATACGTAAAAGAAGAATTAAATTTCGACCACTAAAATTGGTTTTGTAGACAAACAGTTAAAAGATTTTCTTTTTATCTTCAAAGAAATCGGAAGAAAAATGGTCTGATGTGATTGTTTTTGTTTTCATCTGAGAGAGCATTAAATTTCCTACATTTCAAGAGAAGAATTATTGCGATACCTCCAATTGCTCACAACAAATATGACAAATAAAATTTGAATCAAAATGCAAATTTTAGCCGTTGTTCTTAATATTTTTGGACCCAACTTGTAATATGGATTTGTTACTATATCAGCTGCAATTTCCTAAAGTTTCTTACCATAACATTAATTAAAACTCAAGTTCTCTAGAAAAAACTACAACCGACCAATGACGACAGTTTTGAATTTTTTTTGGGTTCGGAAATTAATATAAATAATTTTAACCCAGGTAGTTTTAAAGAGAGATTCGTTACAAACAAAAGGAAAATTTTTTGGTCCCGATCCGACCAATACAAGCGAAGTTATTCAAAAAATAGTGAAACGGAAACTTGAAAAAGTCAAACTTTTACACTAAAGTCGAAGAATAAGGGCCTTCCGGTCAAAATTGAGTTGAGACATTTTATACACAAACTCACAGGAATGGTTTCGACTGATTAAGAAAAAAAACTGGCTGTTACAAAAAAAGTCCGAAAATCAGGATACATTTTGGTTCGTTGACTACACTATTAAAGGCCTTTTAAAAATATTTGGGATGGATTCTAAGACTCCAATTTGGTACTAATGGACTCAACATGTAAGAACGCAACTTTTCATAGTTCAGGAACACTAGAAAAGATAATAACATTAGATATGATATGAAAACGCGATTATTATATGAGATGTAGCGATGTGCTTTGGTTATTTTAAAAACAATCAAAGCTTCCTTAAGGTGGAAAGTCCCGCTTTAGTAGATAATTCTTCATTGACGAACGAAGCGTACGAAAACTAAAAATTTGAAACGTCTTCACAGTGTTGATGTCCCTGCGACTGCCTTTTTGGCACAAAAGTGAGCTGCCCTTTAATGGTAGGCAATTGTATACCGAAATTAGCCGAAATACGGGCTAGCTAAACTGAAATTCTGAAAAAGTAAGAAAACTTTTTGACGATTTTTTACAAAAATGTAAAATATAAACATGGTTGTAATGCGGTACAGCCGGGTACAGCGGTATTTTCATTCTTTTACTTGATGATACGCTTCACAAGCATGACCCTTGTAAGCAATTTTCATCAATTTTCCTTTTATATTTGACAAGCTAAGTATTAATAATTAAAAAAAATGCCTTGTACCGCACTATAATAATACACCTTGCGTAGTGATAAAAAACGGCGAAATTTAAGGTGGCTGAACCCCTTAAAATTACTAGTGGAGCTTACCCCCTTGAAAATGGTTTAGCATTCAGTTTTAACTAAATGTCTACTGATTTTATGGCAATTTGAATTATAGCAACTTTTGCGCATTAATAAGTATTACAACTAATTAATAGGTAGTTCATCGTAAGTGCTCACAGAAGTAGAAGTTCCGTATACATCTGATTTTCACAATTCTTGCTAAAAAAATTACTTATGCTCATTTTAGTAAAATTTTCAAGATTTTTTAATGAGGAACTTAATCCATTAGGTTAGGCAGTCGTGGCTATGATGAATGTTAGCTGACATTGGCGTGTATTTAAAATTGCACCATCTATTCAATAAAAAAATTAAGTTGAAACGAAAGAATGGAGAAATGTTGGAAGTAATAAAAGAGTACGGTCGAGGAACTTAGGTGAAAGTTCAGATTAGAATAATGATCCTTGACGGTTGTTAAACGACGCCACAATTACGATAATAAAGGTAATTTTTAAAACGACCTATTTGCAAGTTGAGGTTGGAAGAAGAATTATCCCTTTTTTTAACATTAACGTTAGGAAAGGTCGAATTTAATACAATTAGGCATAGTATACAATGCGTTCGAAAAGTATGGAATTTTTTATATAAAAAGTTTTCAAGAAAAACAAAAGGGTTATGATGCGGATACAGATAAAAATGTGGATTTTAAAGACCATGAGGTACCTTTAAATCTACATAAGAGCCACTAAATTAATCATTTTCTATTCAGACAAAAATGTTGAATGGCATTTTTACAGCTCACTTTTAACAATCAGATATTAATTCTGCTCTTCATCTTTGCCTTTCTTGTAGAATTTTCATTTTTCGACCGCCAAGAATTTTGCGCTATCGCTCTAAATTTAGGGTACCTAATATATGAATTTTAGATTTCAAAGAAACCACATGGTGACATTGTTATCTATCCCTATTATGATGTTTCATCGAATACTAAATAAGCAAGAGCTAGCCCTGAAATCAGCATAAATTAGTTGTTAGGTCTAGCATTGCATAGCATTGCAGCAGGAACTGGAGACATGTTTATAAGATGAAGAAGAGGAAGAAAACGAATTCTTTATTACTTGATAATTTTATTTGAACGGAATTTAAAATAGCTGCAATGAGGAAAACTTGAGTTCAACATGCCAAAACCTTTTAATTTACTAACTGCTTGTTAAACAACTATTTAAAAAATATTTCTCTTCAATTACTACCTGCTAGTGACGAGTAAGTAGAAAGATGTTAAACTTTACACGAAAATATTGGAAATTTTTTAAACTTCATGTAATTGTAGGGGGAGTTGCATGTCAAAGTTCTTGCATGTTTAGGTACTATTTTGTAAAAGTAAACATTGTTTAAAAACTTTCCTACTGTAGGTATCAATTTAGCCTTTTGTACCGTGGCCCATTACGCCCATTACATTATAATACGTTTGTTTATAAAGGTGATATTAGTATTCACTACAAGGCACAAAATATTGAGGTAGGTAATTGTATTGAAACTGTGCAAGCTTACAAATTACTGTGCGGTTACAAAATATAATTTATTTGCAAATCAAGATGAACTTTTAGTTGAGCTTTACATAATAAAACAAATCGGTGGAGTACAGTGGAATTAATTCTATTTTTAAAAAATTTTATTTGAATTTCAAATTTTCTTACCAATTGTTTTGGAAGTATTCGAGCATCCCGGATAATGTAATTTATTCCTTCATTTCATGCTACAAGTTTGCTTATAATCGAAACATCAAGATTTTTAAATGGATATGGTAAATGTTAACTCCGGGGTATATTGTGTATACTGTATAAGGCGGCCAAATAATGTTTAATACAACGAAATACAACTCTCAGCTGAACTGTGTTATTAACACGACACAACATGAGATTGAGACAAGAGACGTGTTATTGTAACGAATACAATACAGTATTATTTGTATAGCAAATATTCACCCCTAATTAGTTTTAGAGGTTACGTTATATGTATCCCACCAACCCACGATAAATTTGTTCTCAAAATTTACTAGTTTACCTTTTATGATTTTACGTTAGTGTGCTCACAGTAAAAACTGTAATATTCTCGTTAGGTACTGCCTACAACTGCCTGTCTTTATTAATTATTATCAAGTGGGAAACGTAAACTAATCCGTGAACAATCTACACTCGCCTGCAAAATTAACACATAATTTTTACTTTTTTCATAAGTAGTATTTATTTTCAGGAACTACTTTTAAAAAAATAGTTCATTTCCTTTCAAAAACATTTATTGAAATGTAAAAGAGTTAAATGTATGTAATGTTAATGTGTAATTGTTTAATTTTAAATTTTTTTTCCAAGTTGACCTAATTCTGATGATAGGGGGAAACGAAGTCGAAACGTAAATTGTAATAAAAAAAAATAACGACAAAGTAAAATGTAAATATCTTTTTGAAACATGATTGATCCTAGTTCCTGAAAATAAATACTATAAAAAAAATAAATTAAAGGAACAACATAAGAAAAATAATTTGAACACAATTTTTACTATACGGACCACGCTTCCTCAGAACTTTTTTTATATCATTTTAAGCATGTGGTATCAAAGTAAAGAATTTAAACTAAATGTCTAACAAGTTTTAAGGGGGCCATATTTAACAAATGGGCGGGGAAGGTGATATTTAGACATTCCGCTCTTAAGCTTCAGCGCCTTTAATATCTGGTTGATATCACTAATATTTTCAATTCCTGATAGGGTAAAGTTCAAAGAAGGCACTAAAGTATTTGTATATAAAAAATAACAGCCTAATTAGTGAGAAAAATGCAGTTGAACTTGGTGAAATTTAAAAAAAGACAGGATGTTGTTTCTACCCAACATCCGTTGTTTTGTTTGAATTTCACCAAGTTCAACTGCATTTTTCTCACTAACTAAACTCTTATTTTATATATACAAATACTTTAGTGCCTTCTTTGAACTTTACCCTATCACGAATTGTAAATATTATTGATATCAACCGGATATTAAAGGCGCTGAAGCTTAAGAGCGGAATGTCTAAATATCACCTTCCCCGCCCATTGTTAAATATCGCCCTCTTAAAGGTTTTAAACAGTAAAGTAGCAAGTAAAAATGGCAATAAACAATAGTCCGCAATAGCCTAAAAAACGTTGGAAGAATTGAAATTTGATTGTTTTTAAGTATGACTAGTTAATAAAAATTCGAAGTAACCAGTTGATGTTCCATGAATTAAAAATGAAAATTGGATATTACAGGTTACTTTACCGCTTAAAGCCTTTAAAACTTGTTAGAAATGTAGTTTAAATTCTTAACTATGATACCACATGCTTAAATTGATTTAAAAGTGTTCCGAAGAAGCGTGGTTCGTATAGTAAAAATGATGCGTTAATTTTGCCGGTGAGTGTATATGTACAAATACTGAGCAATAAAATTCTTGAACGATTTCGGAATTTTAGCGTCTATGATCGAGTTGTAAAAATCAAACCATTGCTGTTGTTATAGAATAACTAAAAAAGATAAATCGATATTTATGCTGTTAATTTAAAATTACATTATTGTTACATGCCAGGGAAATGGCAAATGAAAGATCACAGAAAGCAGAGAGACTTGATTGCTGTTGTAGTACTATTTATACCGGGTGTTCCAAGTTGGAGGGTTTTCAATTGAATATACAATAATTATGGACTTATACCAAGACTGTGATACGTCAGTGAATAGAGAATTAAAAATGCTATTTAAAAATACCAATAGTTAATTTTTGCCATATTTGAAAATATGAAATTGATTATGGTTACACAGAGACGAAACGTTGAACCCAAAGTTTAATAGTAGCAAAGTAGCTCTTGATAGAGAATAAAAAGTGTCTATAGAGAAGCCATAGCCATAGGAATATTTTTAAATATTCCTTTTAATAAAGGCTAAATTTTTTCCTAATATAACCATCTTCGTATCTCTTACAGTTTCCAAGCTCCACATCCATAAACTGGAGTTTGAAACAGCCTGTATAGCACCGCTTGGCTGTTTTAAAGTCTCATAATGTGTGATTTGTCTCAAATTCAAATTTGATAGATGACGGAAATAATCAATTATTCAGTATATACCGGGTGATTAGCACCAAACCTGGCCATAGGGCAATTTAACATTATGCATATTTCCAAAAATATGTGAATTGCCATGGTAACGTGCCATGGTTACCAAATCCGGCAATAGCAATTTTATTTATCAACTGTAATATCACAAGACCTCATTTTTCAATCGATAAAAAATTGACATTTGCATGAAAGTGTCAAAATGCATGTACATTTATTGAGACCTTTTTGAGCATTATTAATCTGAAAAAAGCTCGAGCGCACAGCGCGAGGGCTTTTTTCTTGCATTAATAATGCTCAAAAAGGTCGAAATAAATTACCTTAGGCATTTTGGCACTTGAGTGCAAATGTCAATTTTTTGTAGATTGAAAAATGAAGTCGAATTATATTCGATAAGACAATTTTTTTTTAAAAAGGTAACGTGATTATGTACAAAAAAAAATTGTCATAGGAAATTTTAAACTGTCAGTGTGTGATTTAAAGAAATATATTTCATGGCAATTCATATATTTTATTCGCCCTAATGGCCAGGTTTGGTGCTAATCACCCGGTATAATAAATATATCAAGGATTATTAATTATATATTATAACATAAGTAACTTTCTGGCAACACATCAGTTACCATTCATATCGATTTCGAGGTAAGTACTAAGTAATGAACGTGATATAATTTAGGGTAATATCATAAGGTAACATTGATTTTCCAAAGTTTCATAACTACACAGTTTCATTTTTTATTACCTTGAAAAATTTTTTTTAAATATGTTTAGAGTGTAAAAGTTATTAGGGGAACTGTGCCTAATATCGAACCCATTTTATAAAATTTAAATAATTATTTCATGCAGTTTAGGACAAAAATGGGAAAATAAAGGTGCAAATGCTTCAAAATAAAACAGGATAAGTTCCAGTTTATTATTTTTGAATTAAATATATATTTTTAATTTTTTCTATTTTGGTGTTCTATTAACCCGGCATCCGACACGTGGGGTGTGACAAACCCCAGCGCTCGAAAACTGCATAGAAAACATTTAAATATCGCTCCCATTGACAGGGCCTCAAAAACATATTATTCTACATATTAAAGCAAACACCGCAGTTAAAAAATTGAGATTGTGGCAGTAGTACTGTTTCAAAACCTAGTTGGGTTTGTCACGCCCCGCGGGGTGTCGGAACTCGTGAGTTTTTTTTTCTTTATGTTTTGGGTGAAAATCCCAAACCACTCCCCAAAAAGAGAAGGTCTAATCAACACGAGAGGATTTCATATTGTCCTTGGGCTCAAAATTGAAAAATTAAGTGCGTGTGTGAAGTTTTTGACGCATTTTTATATATCTGTCTCTCTCACACATATGTCAAAATTGTATTAACTTTAACAACTAATAACTTTTTTGCTATTAGATTAAATTACATGCGGATTTTTTTATTGTAAAATATTAAGTTGCCTTTTTAATTTTGTGTTTTTTTAAAATTATTTGTATGTTTCAAACATTTTATATAAAATAAATAGTTAACTGCTTTGTTTCTTAGCGAAAAAAATACGTTATAATTTGCAATTTGTGCTATGAAGCCAAAGTAATGCCTTTTTGGCAAAATTTTTTATTTTACTGATTAATATAATGTACCTGATGAATCAGATGATATAAAATACTTAGACTTTCCAAAAAAATTGACTATAGAGCATAGATATATGAAACGGTTATTTTAAGTTTTGGGTTTGTCACACCCCACGTATCGGAACTCGTAACAAATATACACCTGTCGGATGCCGGGTTAAGTGTACTTTTTACAAAAAAATGTGTTTCTAATATTGAATCCCATTAAAAAAAGTATAATGATAATAATTCTATGTTTTAACGTCCTTGCAGAAATCACAAATGAAATTTTTATAATCATGAATTCATGACATCATGAGTTCCACTGCAGTCTCTGTGTGCCTCAAATAAAAAGCAGAGATATAAACTACAGAAGAAATAATATATGGAACAACTATGAGGATCACCATAACTCATAAATGAAATGACCAAAGAACAAAAAAGTAAAGAAGTCACTTATTTTATTTAACTACTTTAGAAAAAAAGAAAAAGCATAATTTAAAATAATAATAGTAATTTAAGAAGTATTTAACCTCTAAATTAAATCCAATGAGAAATTATATGCAAGAAAAAATAATTTGACAACAAAAAAAAGTTTAAATCGCTATACACTTGCTATTCTAGACCAAAAACAAAAAAATATAACCTTTAATAGATAAACAAACATAGTGGAGCTATTTTTCTACTTTTCACAGCTCTCGTATTAAAATTAGAGAAGGGTTCTATTATTAGTAAGGGGTCGATATTAGACACAGTTCCCCTAATTAAATTATTTATTAGCTTTAGAGTTATCATAATTTGTTTTATTAGCCTATTTTGTATTAGAACAGAAAAGTGAGTATTTTAATGGGCTACACTGCTTCATTTTCAATTGGAGCTAATTATTCTTAATTGAGACTTTTATGTCAATAATTTCTAAATATCGTCGGAGATTGTGCAAAACCTCGTATTCGCACTTTCCCAAGTTTTACAGGAGCGATATAAAACCTTTTTAAATGGTTTTTTATTTTTACTTGAATTTCAACTATTTTTAAGTTTAAGGTGGTTTTCCGCTTTAGTAAATAATTCTTCATTGACGAACGAAGCGTACGAAAACAAAAAATTTGAAACGTCTTTACAGTGTTGATGCCCCTGCGACTGCCTTTTTGGCAAAAAAATAAGCTGTCCTTGAATGCTAGGCAATTGTATACCGAAATTAGCCAAAATACGGGCTAGCTAAACTGAAATTCTGAAAAAGTATGAAAACTTTTTGACGATTTTTTTACAAAAATGTAAAATATAAACATGGTTGTAATGCGCGACAAAGGTATTTTCATTCTTTGAATCACATGGTTTTTATTACAGATACAATAACGACTTTAACCGTCATATAATTTAATAGATTTTTTGCACATAGTTCGGCATTGAATTCTTGTATCTTAACCCTACAGTAAATACGTGAAAAATAATCCCACCAGTGCATACGTGAGGTCTGTCAGGCCCCTAGTTTGATAGCCATTCCCCTCAAAGTTTCAAAATTTTCTAATTTTCTAACTTTTTATATAGAAATCGATCATTAACTCTTAGAAACATAAAATATTTGTGCTCAAGTAACTCCAAATTAATACAAATGGCATTATTACATAGCATGCGCATAACGTACACTCTTTTTATGTTAGGTATAAAAAGCCATTTTGAATTTTCAAAATTACAATTTTTCTGCACCATTAGCACAAACAAAGTTAGAATGTTCCATACAAATACAAGTGTCACATATTTTACAGTAATTACGACTTTTGTGCCTCTTCCAAAAAGAGCAATATTTTCCCTTATTTATCTTATTTTTAATAACTAATTAAAATAATAAATTTTAAAGGTCGTATAAATTGCTAATGAATACCCATTAACTAATGAGACACTCCGCATAAATCTAAAACGTGAATAAAAAATATAAATTTTAATAAAATGAACAATTAACTTCATAATAAACACATATTCAGCTCAAATAAATCCCGGGAGTAAATACGTCAGGCTTTTCAGGCCTAAATGCTGTTCTATGGGAAATTTTATACACTTGTAATAATTATTTAATTGTTTTTATTATATTATAATCTTACACTTCTAATCAAGGTCGAAAGGTATAATAAGTTTCATAAGTCTAGTTTAAAAAATATACATGGTACATCAAAAATAAAACAGCGTAGGCCTGTCAGGCCCGACGTATGCTCTGCAGGGTTAATACATAAAAATCTAAGGGCTGTTTGACATGAACTAACTATCTTGCTAACTGTTAGTTACTAAACAGTTACTAAATTAACTCAAGGAGCAAAAACACGGGAATCTAAGCTTTAACGTCAACGTCAAAATTTCTCCGCCCATTTAGTAAACTTGGATATAAATTGTTCTAATTTGTTTCTAGGGTATTTACTAAATATAGTGCTAAATATGCGCAGCGACGATTTTGGTCTTTTAGTGTAATGCGCGTTATGACAGTTTTTAAATGTAATTTTTTGATTACAAAAAAGTTAATAGATTTTTATTTAAAATTCTTACCCCTAATTACTTTCGGACTTTCCAAGTTAGCTATTGTACCTATTTGAAAGTTAAGCAGGATGTAATATAAATTTTTACTCGAAAACCAAACCTTTTTGTTATTTAAATTCTTTGTGTTCCTACACAATTGATATTTTTACCTGTAAATGATTGTTGCCTATCTACCTAGTAGTGTATAAATAATAATACCTACGAGAAGTTGAAAACAAATTTTAAATTTACTACAATCCACTAGATAGACAGAGATGCAGAATCCAGCTTCGGCGTGATCGTTCCAATACCGTTTCTTTTCGGGAGTCCAAAGTTGCTCACGAAAAACTGGTCTGAACTAACTAGTAACTATAATTTTAGTATCATGTCATACAGGAAATTTGCATTCAGTACTAACATTCGACTGAATAACCGCGCGCCGATTCAGTGACTAACTAGTTAGCAAGATATTTAGTAAATGTAAAACAGCCCTAAGTGTCAAAAATTGTCTAATATGGTATTTTGTACAATCTCCATGACTATATTAATTTAAAATTTAACAATTTTTTGATGTTTTTCTCACATCTTGTGTATCGAAAACATCCTTAAATCTACGCTCTTTGTGGTGAAAATAAAACGATATCTTCTTTGAACCCAACTAATTTTGCCTAAATAAGTTTGGAAATATTTGATATGACAAAAGAATATCAAAAAGAACTGAAATATTTATGTATTATACGCAATACAAAAAAAGCCTATAAGATAATATTACAAATGCAATAAACATTCTATTTCTGCTTTCAAAACGACGAATTTTTGTGTTTTTAAATAAAAAAGCGTACAATTATTTTTCATACCTACAACCTCTGCAACTTTAAATTCCTACGAGTGTTCGACGAGGTATTCGAGGAAGTATTTGAAGATCTGAATACGCTAGAAAAATTAAACTTTCAAAAATTATTATAAAATTATAATACATCTACATTCTACAACCTACATCGATGATTGTAGTGAAATGCAGTGCCCGATATAGCCGTGTCAGTCATTCAACGTGATCGAGCTAAGTTGAAGTGGGGAGCTAGTAATAAATGTGGCAATTTATTATTTAAAAAAAGTATGAAATTTATAATTTGAAGAGTAAAAACTTAGTGCTGACATAAGATCAAAAGATTCGATTTAAAAAAAATTGTTAAGATCAGCTCAGTACAATAAGCTGCTATCGCCGCTGCTTCGCGTTTTAAATATATGGATTATAATAGTCTGGTAATTATTTAGTTCGTTTATGTACAATGTAGGTACATTATGTAGGACTTTTCCGACAAGTCTAATAATGTCTAATTATTTATGTATGAGTTGCATTCAAAATTTCGTGTTCGATATCTCCAAAAAATTCGTATTTTTGGCAGTAGTCATTCGTGGGTGGGCGCTGGCATCTCCACTGCATATACCACGGCTTGCTATGTAACACGACAATCTAAAAACCAGCAACAGGCTCTGAGCAAAAGACTGTTTTATCAGGACTTCCCAACCTAGTTTCCGAGGCAGATTTATTGACCATATCCTCATTGTTTCCTCTTTATTGTAGGAGACACACGCCTCATATACGCCAAGAAGACACGACACGAGCTAAGACCCCTTGGTTGGCAAATCCTGCACTTCTTTGTTTCCATACTCGCTTATAAAATGCAACTAGGAGCTCATTTTTATTATTGCATCATTTTCTTCCTCTTGGAATTAACGCAAAAACTAGATAAATCCCAGTAGCATAATTTGACAGTTGTAGGACTGTAGGTAGATAAAATAATATTTACTTCTATGGAAGTGAAACTAAGTTAATTTTTTGTTGTCTAGCTTACGGGTGGTTTGTACGGTTGCACCAAAAGTTAAGGTAAGTTCACGGTGACTGTAAGGTTGAGTATTTCAATGGACCCTTAAACTTAATTGTAGCTTTAAACTGACCTTCAACCAATAGAAATACACAAAATTGTAGTAAAGCTCAACTTAACGCCATATTTAAGTTTAAGGGTCGATTGAAATTCTAATTCGCCTTAGGTTTCCTGTAGGATAGCAGTGCAGTCAAATAGCGCCCGCATTATGACGGTGCTGACGTCACCTAAAGTTGAAGACTAAAAATAGTGTAAAAGCGATGAGAGCACCAGTATCTAAGAAGCCACGTATGTTTAAATATACGAAAACGCCTTTTGTGACGTCATTGACCGTAATATTACGGTCGCCATTTCACAGCACTGCTTTCCTAGGAAACCCAAGTTTAGCAAGTTAATTTATATGAATTATATTATGACGTATGATATAAATTTACTCGGTTACAGAATTCAGTTACCGTAAACTTGCTTTATTACAACCCAACAGACATACTGGAATAATGAATTTTGGCGCAAAGGTTTCACATTTTCTCTTAAAATTACATTTTTTTAAATGTATTCGAAATCATATTAAACATCAACCGGATGAAGAAGAATATAAAAAGTTCAAAAGAAAATCTAATGCGGTTTTATTATTACGTTATACATTTTAGTTGAATTAAATTTTTTGAATATTGCTTTAATAAAAATTAATTTTCTAATTAAACTTTCTATTTGGTGAAATTAAATTGAATTGATAAATTTTCTAATTACAATTAAATCAAAACCACCCAATTACATTCACACTCCTCCAATTCGATTAACATTTTGAGTAAAACAAATTAACGATAAGTGTTTGTGTACTAAAATCCAAATTTATCTTGATAAGGATAAATGAAGTTTTTATCAGAGTTGCCTTTTTCAAATTTTTCATTTCACCAATTATTGTAGTTTCATCTTTTTATTTCATATTTTTTTGTACAGGGTGTCTCATAAAGAATGGGACAACGCTTAGTCACAGATTCTATAGGTTAAAATAAAACGATTAAACCTAATATACCTGTATGCAAAGTCCTCTGGTTTCCAAGTTAAAAGACCTTAAAGTTCAAAATTTAATATTTTCTTTCTTTTTATTATAATTTCCACAAATTTTTCATATCGTAGGCTTGATCATAAGAGGTACTTAACCTAACTTCTACAACTAATTTTAGCTTTAACTTTGTTATCTGGGAATTTTTTATCAATATTACGTTATTTTCTGAAAAATAATTAAAAAATAGAAAACTAAGGTACTCTTAGTTCATATGCTTAAAACCAACCGTTAGCCTTAAAATCCCGGTTAAAGTATTGAATTGTCGTTAGGATGTGCAATTATCAAGTAGCAATGATCACAAAAACAAAGGACAAAATAGTGGAAAACGTTTATTTACAAAGAATGTTTAGTGTGGTATCATTAGAAATTCTTTTGTAAGCCCATTCGTACTTCAACCAAAGCTCAAATTTAATTACTATTCAACCTTCTTGGAAAATAACCTGAATGAACTATTACGCGACGTACCTTTGATTTTTAGACAATGTTATTGGTTTAACATGTTTTCCAATCTTTTACACATTGTTTTTGTGATGATGGCTACATGATAATTGCTTGTCTTAACAATAATCCGAAAGTTTAATGCCAATTTTTAGACAAACGGCTACTTTTACGCATATGAACTAAGAGTACCTTAGTCTTCTCTTTTTTAATTCTCTTTCAGAAAATAACACAATATTGAAAAAAATTTTACCGAAAACGAAGTTATAGCTAAAACAAGTTGTAGAAGATAGGTTAAGTGCCTCTTATAGTCAAGCTTACTTTATGAAAAAATTTCTCTTGATTTAGTTCTTAATTATAAGCATCTGTACCAAATTTGAAATAAATATCTTGACATGTGTGGAAATTATCATAAAAAGAAAATATTGAACTTTAAGGCCCTTTAACTTGGAAACGGAGGAATTTTGTATTAAGGTATATTAGGTTTAATCGGTTTATTTTAACCTAGAGAATCAGTGACCAAGCGTTGTCCCATTCTTTTTGAGACACCCTGTATAAATGATTTTAAATAGCCCAGCTTTACACCTACGTGACTTTTTTGAATTTCACTCTGAGGGTGATTTTATCAACCCCGTACTCCAGTATACAAAAAGTTAATTTTATAGGAACTACTAATGGTGCTTTTGTTAATAAACATTTGTATGTGTAATTTAAATGTTCAAAGAAACGCAAACGTGTAATTTGGTCAGTTGTTTCCTTCTTATGGGTATTTGAAATTGTTCAAATATTAAATAATTTTAGCTCTAAAAGGCTGAATTATTTATGTTCTTCTGAGGTGTTGTTCGCTTATTATTAAAAATACAGAAAAGTTAAAATCAGCAAAGTCTATTTTTGATGATTCTTCTTTTTGCAAACTGAAAAATGGATTGAAACAGTTCTCGAGATATTTCAATAAAATAACAATTTTGCAGTTTCGCTTTTCTTGTATAAAAATTGTTAAAAATTATTTTTAGAAATCTAAAAACTACTTTTGATAGCTGTGAGTACTACTATAAAGAAACTAGTGGAAATTTTTAATTTCTTGGGCAAGTATAGTAGCATTTGTTAACACGAATAATGTTTTACGTAATGCTCAAGCAAATTCAACAAGTGGTTTCCTTTCTACGATTCCTTTGTAGGTTGGTACCTACCTGTAAAAGAAAAATGTTGTTATTTAAATTTAGGATTTTAATATTGAAATAAGGACAAGTACTAGATAATTATCAAGTTTTTACATCTGTTCTTCGTTGTAATTTTTGAAAATCGTCTACTTTGACGTTTAATGTCGATGGGGTTGGCTTGTCACAATATTTGAGTTACCAAAACCCTGGATCGCACGAAGTGTCTCCCATACTAACGATTACCATAGCAACCAAGTTGTCGGAATAGTATATTTTCCAACGAGCGGGTAATGAAGCTCATTACTCACAAGAATGAATTTGCGACACGAGCCGTATGGCGAGTGTCGTAATCATTAGAGTGAGTAATGCTAATGAGCATTACCCGCGAGTAGGATACTATACTTTATCCACGACTGCAAATATTATGAACCAACTATTACATTGAATACGTGAGTACTTTTTGAAAAAAAAAATTTTATTTAAAAAAAAATTAATTTTTTATGGAAATGTATTCAAAATGTAATGTAGAATTCAAAAATGTAAAAATATATATCGTGTTGCATTTAAAAATCTAAAGTTTACCTCATTTCCGGCGAAATTGGAAGTGGAAGAATTTTCAAAAGTAGTTAAACAAATTGCAATTTATATGACTATAACTCACAGCAAATTTCATTTTGATACATTGACAAATAACGGAGCTATAAAAGTTTTCCAATCCCCTGTGTCGCCCGGTAAACCATTGAGTAATGTAATAGTCATTGAGTAATATGTATATTATTCAATGATTTGCAACTAGTGAGTAATGACACACATTACTGGTCAAAAATCATAGAGTAATGAACGTATTATTGGACGGTCGTGGATAAAATACTTTCTTCAATTAAATACAGACAAGGTCTTGCTGAAATTAAATCAAAATATTCATTGTGTTAGGATAAGTTTACTCGTTAGTTATTAGAACAAAAAAGTGCCACTGAATTAATATTGAAAACTTTAAAGGATTTTACTGCTGACAAAAGCAAATAAGTTAAGAGTTTAAAGTAAAAGTGATAAAAAATTTCATAGGGACTAACCGTGGACTTGAAAGAAGGTCTATAATAAAGATCATCCTAATGCGGATACTCTGTTTTATTTCCTCCGGGCTTCTTCGTAATGTCAAGTACAAGGATTAGCACTTATTGCCTTAATGTGTTAATTAAATTCAAAAATAATTATTTATTGACAATAAATAATAAACTAAATTATTTAAAAGTATATAATATAATAGCCATAATTATAACCTAGATATCTAACTTTTAATTTAATGAAAATAAATTAGCTATGTCGATTAGAAGCTTGTCACTATAATTAACTAATTATTTTCTTTTAAATGTGTCATTGTTAAAATTAATTATAAAGTGTAAAAATATTATTTTATAAATAATTATTACACCTTGAAATTAACATTTCGTCGTACCTACAATAATTATTAAATGTTTAATAAAGCCAAAAAATTAAATTTTAAAAAAATTATAATTATTAAAGACAGCTATCATATTAAGAATAGATTAACATTTATTAGTCGAACAATTTCGATTGCTTCGTTAATATTGAGAGATTGTATGAGGAAGAGAGAACCACAGCACTTTTTATTATTCACGATGCAAAATATTAAGACTTAAATAATTAGTTCTCTCATAAAAAATATTTCTCATGGGAACTGCTTTGATGGAGGGATCCAAAGGAAAAAGATTTCCCAAGACTATTTTACTGACGATTGGAAGATGTCACTAATATTTAATCCCATTAAATATTTGAAACCATTTATATACCATTTTCCAAAGAAAAGTTGTTATAAACTGCTCAAAAAAAGTAGTCTCTTTTTCAAAGTGGCGTAAATTTAATATGTACCAGTTTAAGAATCTTGTTGAAACTCAGCATACGGGAACACTTGTCCTTTATCTTCAATAATTTTTACCTAATACAAAAATATTATGAAGCATATTTGAATGGTGTTATGCAACAAGGAAGCAACCCTCATTTTTATCAAACCGAGATAATCACGTTTTAAAAGTTAAAAGGTTGCTTTTAGTTTTAGTCAAGCTTCGTATTATTATTTTTTCGTATTTTAAATTGTTCCAAAGTATGTACAGTACAATAAGGTGACTCTACATGTCACAGACACGAAATACATTTTATCTCAATTTTTTTGATTTTGAGGGTTGGTTTCTTGTTGCTTAACACAATTCATTTATGTCAAAGAATTTAGATTAAGTACTTAAATAATAAAAACTAAAGTAGGGTAGCCATTATTATTAGGGGAGCGGGGGGTAATGAGAGCCAGTGGGCAATGAGAGCCAGTACGTTATTTTGAATTACACGCTTTTACTTACCCACTGACCGATTGGTTACGTGAAAGACCCCGAAAGTGTGATACCGATTGCCGCGTTTATTCAGTGGTAGTTGCAACTTTTATAAGGGTAGGTGTTTTTTGCGTCATCCTTATAAAACACGTGTGTATCAAAATATACGGTAAGTTGAATGTTTTATTTATTTCTAAGAAAGTAGTTGAGGTACAATAAACTTAAAGCGATTGTAAAACACATTATTGAGTATTTTTAGTAATGATGATGCAATTAATTTTATTATTTATTATTTAAATTTTTGGAAACAAACGGGGTAATTGGAGCCATACCCAAGTAACACAAACTACTGTATTTAGCTGCGGCAGCCAAAAATAGGCTGACGCAGTGCTGTGGCAGCTTTAAAAAGCTACTCTTTAGCTGAAGCTGAAATAAGGCTGATTTAGTCGCTGCGACAGCACTGCGTCAGCTACAAAAGTAGAAAGAAAATAGTAACTGTGACGTCATGGCTGCGACGTTGCTGCCCAGGCAGCCATTATGCTGTCGCTGATTACCCTAGCTGAGAGATCGCTGCGGCAGCCAAATTGACAGCCAAATAGCAGCTACTACTTCAAACGAGTGACGTAGGAGCTGAAAAGTGGCTGCCGTTGCAGCTATATAGCTGAAGCTGTATTAGGGTGTATTAGGGAAGCTGATAGAACGTTGCGACAGCTTAAACGACCCCCAAAAATCAGCTTCTTTATGACAGCTGATATATAAATTTATTTAAATTTATTATATATAAATTTTATTAACACCTTCACCGCCAAAATTAAATTACGATGTACTTGATACTAGAGGAACTTATAAACATTACTTGTTGAATTTTAGCGAAGGTCATACATAAATATGATTATTTGATTATATTGTAAACGTAAAATAAGAATCAATTGTTGTTCTCAAACAATTTTATTTGTTTTTTCATTGTTATAAATAAGTTATAACTATGTAGAACATCCATGTGATTCTCCAGAAACAGTACACATTGGCTTTAATATATTATCAAGCTAAAAATGCAATTTTGCTGTAATGTAAAGGCAGCTTTAAAGACGAGCAACATTTTATCACGGATAAAAACCTACATAACTATAAGGGCTTGGTGGTCCAGTGTGCCAGTGGTGAGAAATCTCGTTTCTCGTGCTTGAGGTCTAGGGTTCAGTTCCCGATAAAGTAAGTAAATTTTTCAAGGAAAAATAAGTTTGTAGGTACTTAATTAATATTGAATAATGTGTTTATAATAATTTCATATCGAATAACAAAAGAAGAAGAATTGTAAATTTAATAAATAATAAGTTATGTTTATAATTGAAATAAAAATGAACTGTAATTTAAAATTTCAGTAAATATATTTTTAATTACTAAATTTTTAATTAACAAATTAATTTTATTTAAATTTATAAAAAAAAAGCTACTTTTGACTACTTTTGAGCAGCACTCTCTCAGGCAAAAAATTTAAACGTCACAGCGTGTTGGTTGCCAAACGTAGCTGCGGCAGCAAGATATCAGCTCTGAGGCAGCCAAAATCACAAGCTGCGGCAGCCTTCTCAAGGCAGCGTTATAGCTGCGACAGCGCTGTGGCAGCCAAAATTCACCCTCCAAATTGGTGTATCAGCAGCTGATCAGAAGCTGAATGCTGGCTGCCTTTCAAGCTGCCGCAGCTATAAAGCTGACAAGTAAGCTGCTACAGCACTGTCACAGCTGATTATCAGCTAAAAATGTTACTTGGGTAGTTAATCCCATTTCCACGTCGTGGCTAACACACTCAGATTTCTTTTTTTCTTCCTTCGTAATAATCTATTAAGATTATTTTGTATTTTAGATGCCTAGAAATAGAACAAGAACAACTGATAAAATGGCTTGGGCCTTGGAAAACTTCCCAATTAAGTTTTATCTGTTGTGACTCCAGTAAGGATGGAGAGCTGTAGTTTCGCTGTACCTCTTGTGGTCGCTGGGTCCATGCAGAGTGTTAAGAGGTCGAAAAAGCCAAAAATTACATTTGTGACTATTGTTTGTTTTGAAAAATTTTGATATTTTTCTAATTTCCAGTTTAACCGGAAGCGTTTTGTTAATCGAAAATAGTATCAAATAATAGATATTTATTGGATTGATATAAGTATCCAATTTCAGGTCTTCATTTTTATTACAAAAGCAATTAGATATTATTGAAGTTTTGATATTCAAAAAAGCATAACTCCGGATCCGCCTATAGGCTATAGGCTATAGGCGGAGTGCGGACGATGAGAATTAGCGACTCGTAGTGGTCAAATTTGTAAGTTTCGTGGTTGGGCAGTTCAAATAATTTTTTTTTAAATATTGATAAATACAAAGAAATGTTTGATTTTTATAATAATTGATATGGAAGCAGTTTAGCAATACGCCTGTCTGTACATTTTACATAATTTAACTTTTCCTTATGCTTTGATAAAGTCATATGATCGAAAAAATAAGTTATTTTGTTATTTAATTTTTGGACGTTTTTAGACTCCTCGAGTCCAAAATAGCAACGAAAACCCTAAAACAACTCTTTCTGATTAGTATAGCATATATTTCGTTAGAAAAAAATAGTTTGTAATTCCATATCTTGAGATTTGCTTTTAAGAGTATTTTCGCGCCATTAGTAGTAGTATAGGGTTTTAAGGACTTTGCAATTGCGCCAAGTGATTTTACTTGAAATTTTGTGGTTTTCTATGCTTTATATTTACTAATGTGCTTTTTTAATATGTTAATATTATTTATAACATTATTTTAAATCAAAAGAAAATTGTATAAAATGAAACGTCAAACCTAACCTAAAAATTTTAATTGTCAAATTATGAAAATAAATTTTTATTTTAAAAATAACGTATTTTGTTGCACACTGTGGCTCTATAAGGCAAGGCCAGGCTCAGTGTTCTTTTTTATGAAGTTTTGAGGGAAAACTGTACAAAGAAATGCTTTTATCCGCATTTTTGGCAGACTAGAGGCAATTCACAATTGACCAATTAATATAACTATCACCGCACATTTCTGTAAATTTGCTCTTCGTTTGAGTTCCCTAATCCATGAATGACGGATTTGATATGTCATTTACTTATTACCTGCACAAAATTCGCTCTCGTTTATAAAATTGCAAATTTGCATGCATGTGTCAAGTGCTATTTCCAACAACGTTACTTACAGAAGTTACCGGTAGTGGCGCTGATGCTAACTTGCACGGGGCCTATAGCATAGCATAGTAAATTTTAACATATGAGATGACAGATCGAATGACATATGTTATCTCAAATAACCTATCTTAACACCCCATCATAGTGACTTATATTGATGAGTTGATGACATACAAAAGCACATATTTAAATTTTGACAGATTGGATTACAAATCTTAATGTTGACAGATTGATAGATCAAATGACACATGTCATCTCAAATAATCCACCATAACACCCCTGCATAGTGACTTATATTAGGTCTGTTCGCTTGACTTGCACTAGTTGCTTGGAACTGTCAAAAACCAATGAAAATTTCAACTTTGGTACTACTTTACCACGACGTCATTTTATTTGATTTTCTTTAGAACACAACAAAAGGAATTAGGACTAGAAGTCCATATTTATATTTTCTAAAGAGCTTTTTTTAACATTTTCATTGCTTATAAATAAAAATTAATTAACAACATATCAATAATGTTAATAAGGTGGTTTTCCATCAGTTTTTCTACATCTGCAAGTCACGATGCCAAAACAGGGTTTTAACAATAATTATTGTCCAATCTCTATGAATACTATTTTTACATATTTGTTAAAGTTTGATGGGTTAATTAACATAAAAATTTAAAAATTAGGCTGTTATCCTTGGAAGATAGATCACCAATGCCAACATATTTACCTATTTGAAAAATTATCGTTTCTTTAGGAAAGTAATTGGGGAATTTTTAAAAAATTTGTCAAATCATTTATTAAAATCCGGTTCAAACTTTATCAGAGTCTAATCTGGACAAGATGTAAAATGTTGAATTAAAAATAGATGACTAATGTATCCACTTCTAATAGCAAATTAGCGATGGCAACAGTAGAAAAGAATTCCAATTACCATTTGTTAAAATAAAGAAATTTTAAATAAATGGAAATTTATTTTTCAAGTAAAGAAAAGAATGGCAAACTTAATTAATTTTGAAGGTAAAATGGTTGAATAAAACTCAAAGTCCACTCCACTAATTTTATTTTGAAGATCGTCGTTAAGTCAAATGCATTTCGAAGACATATGTCTTCATCTTCAGTGACATTAAAATTGTTGTTAAATCTCAAATCAAAACTTAAGGTTCAGCAAAAGATTTATAAAATATTTTGGTGACTGAAGGTCATAAGGTAAAAATAAATTACATAGTTAAGGAGTGAAAAACTTTCCACTTAAACACATATGGACGGCCACAAGTCAGGATAAAGCCCGACGGCAATGAAAAAACACAGGTAAGTCCTGGTTGAAAGACTAAGAGGAAGTGTTTGTTATCTCAATTTTCTCTTCTTTCTAAAGATCCTACTTTAAAATTTTTCACTTCCGTCAAACACACTCTCGATGTCACCAAAGACACTTTAACCAAATTTAAAACCTCCAAAACCAAACTTTACCCTATGAACCCTGCCACCCCTTTACTTTACGGCCTACCGAAAATACATAAACAGAACATTCCTATAAGACCAGTAGTTTCATATATTAACTCTCCAGCTTCACGGCTAGCCACTTGGCTTAGTCGCCTTCTTCCTAACCTCACCGGTTTTAAAAACCACAGATCTATTCGTAATTCCATCGAACTGACTATTGAATTGAACAAAATAACCTTTACCGACGACTGTTATTTTGCTTCTCTAGATGTCACCAACTTATTTCCTAGCGTACCTCCTGAAGACTGTCTTCACTTACTTAGGAGTTTGCTCTTCAATAACACTAGTCTAGAAACCCACACGATCTTAGATTTGTGTTCATTAGTAGACCTCGTTCTCAAACAAAATTTCTTTCAGTTCAATAATCAATTCTACGCACAAAATGATGGTCTGGCTATGGGCTCTAACCTTTCTCCTTTCCTAGCCGAAATCTTTATGTGGGACATAGAAAATAAGATCTTTAACAGTGACCTTGCCAACAAACATATAGTATCGTGGTTTCGTTACGTCGATGACTGTCTTATACTTTTTAGAGGTACTAAATTAGAATTCGATTCTCTCCTAAACTTTATTAATTCATTACATCCAACTATACGTTTCACATCAGAAATCGAAAACAATAACAACATAACCTTTCTCGACTTGAATATTCTCCGTCGTGACAATACTTTAGAATTCAGCATCTTTAGAAAAGCTACCGCTACCGATACAGTCATCCCGTATTCTTCTAACCACCCCATTAGTCACAAACTAGCTTCTTTCCACTCTATGTTTCATCGTCTTCTTCGTATCCCTCTAAACAAAACTAATTTTGACATGGAGTTAAACATCATTAAACAAATAGCAATAAACAATCAATTTCCTCTTCACATAATCAACAGAATTTTTGATAAACATTACATTAAATTTATTAACAGACAATTAGTGTTACATCCGAAACCAGAACAACAATACAGGTCAATAACCTACGTTAGTCCTCTATCTACAAAAGTCGCTAAAATTCTCAAACACAATAATCTAACAATTTGCTACAACACCAACAACTCTTTATCAAAACATCTTGTCAATAACAAAGACAAAGTACCTATTTTTCATAAATCAGGCGTTTACCGTCTTCGCTGTGGCAACCCGAATTGTTCGACTTTGTACATTGGTCAGTCCGGCAGAAGGATCGAAACGAGAGTTAACGATCATGTCAAACTCATCAACAGATATAAAAACTCAAACATTTCCAACACTGTTTCTTCCTTTTCGAACCATATTCTAGAATCACAACATGAGTTTGACCCACTTACTAATGTAGATGTTTTACATACTCACAACAAAGGTATTAAACTCAACCTCCTAGAAATACTAGAAATTAATAGAGCTTTTAAGGACCACTCTTGTAACTGTGTTAATGAAAAGATCAATTTCGACTGTATAAATTTTTTCAATTCTGTAAGTTTGTTGTGATTTAACCTCAAAAGTTTGTTAGCACTTCCTCTTAGTCTTTCAACCAGGACTTACCTGTGTTTTTTCATTGCCGTCGGGCTTTATCCTGACTTGTGGCCGTCCATATGTGTTTAAGTGGAAAGTTTTTCACTCCTTAACTATGTAATTTATTTTTACCTTATGACCTTCAGTCACCAAAATATTTTATAAATCTTTTGCTGAACCTTAAGTTTTGATTTGAGATTTAACAACAATTTTAATGTCACTGAAGATGAAGACATATGTCTTCGAAATGCATTTGACTTAACGACGATCTTCAAAATAAAATTAGTGGAGTGGACTTTGAGTTTTATTCAACCATTTTACCTTCAACCATTTAACTCCACTTTGAGATATGGATACATTAATCAATTTAATTAATTTTGTCTCAAAGTGAGGTAATGCATTTAAGAAGTTTGCGTATACCTACTTGAGTTTCGAAATAAAATTAATGCTTCAATTTTGTGTAAATTTCAAAGAAAACGTCAGTAAATCATATTACTTGAAAATTAATTTGGAAGCATTGGAAGTTAACTTAGGAAAATTTTGGTAAAGAACGTTTCTGTATAATAGCCTAGTAAAATAAACATCATAAACGATAGTGAAAAAGAAAAAATATCTGGCAGCGATTTTATTCCTGAAATACATTAGGGGTGACCTCCGGAGTATGTGATAAAAATGCACCACCCGCACCCCCTCTGCTTACCTCAGGGGGGAGGCAAACGTATGACTAATTCTAGTTTCTGCAAGTTTGCTCCAAAGTTAAGCTATATACGTCAAAATACCTTAGCTAAAAAATAATGTAGATGAAATTTTTAACAAGAAAGTTTTCTTTTGGGTTTTCTCCAAATATGATAGCAGCAACGCTACAAGACCGCAAAAATAGAATATATTATCTACAATTGGTTTATAACATACAAGACATTCTCACGTTGACCTGTTTGTATCCTAATGCATAATCGGTATAAATAATGTAAAATAACACTGCCTCTCTTCTTTTGGTACTGTCCCAGTGGCGTAGATATGAGGGGGGGGGGGCGATTTTTTAAACATTAACTGCATTATGTTAATTTAACAATAAGTATACAAACTATCATCAATTGCCGTAGAACAAATGCCCCCCCCCCTCCTCACCAAAAACTGTTTTGTGTTCCTTTAAATTTTTTAGCGTGTAATCTATTTATAATGATTAATAAATGATTATAAAAATATTGAGGACAAATTTTCAGGTTTAAACAATACATTTATTAGTTCTAATGTCTCTAAACATTTTAATTCTGAAATATTAAGTGAAATTAACTGAAATCATTAAATAAAAGTGTTGTTAAAGTACATGGTGCTTCGGTCGTAGACCGGCGCAGTTAACTATATCTTTAACTTTCCGAAAGGATCCCGCGATGTTCTAATTCTGTCTTTTAAAAGTTTTAAGCAATCAGTATGTCCCCTCCCCTGATTGAGTTAATTCGACGATATAGACGAAAATTTTTGGAATTGCATTTTAATGTTTTGGAAATCTGCCCTGCTCAGTCTGAAAAAATCTTCGTGTCCCAAAATAACTTCATATTTTGTTTGTATGCAATTCGCTCTAATAATTTTAAAATATTGAGTAATACTGAGCACGTCCCATTTACATTTTTGAACGTATTTGCAATATCTAGAATATTCGACACTCAATTGTTTTCTGATTTTCAGAAATTATTGAAAATAATCCATCTAACGACTTCCATATATAAAATTTATTTACAACTCATACCATAGCCGACATAACTACTGTGACACAAAAAATCAAACACACTGTATATAATGTGCTCTTATAAGCAATTAACTATTTTGAAGGCGTTATACATCCCTAAAAGGCACAATAAATCGATTTTGAGAACAGTTTCCTGATGCTATTAAAATATCTCCACTGCTTTGGATAATGTGTAATTTTTTAACAGAATTCAACAGCTGGTCCTTTAGCCCCAGTAAATCAAAACATATTTTAGTTTTCATAGATTAAATACATAAGTTATTACGTTTTATTTGCACACGAAATTATTGAAAAATGTACACTGATTTAAATTTACCAAGTCATTTGAAGAAAAATCACCAATTTTGCTTGTTATCAACAGTATACAATACATAAAGAAAATCTCAGACGATGAGTAAATTGCAATTAGTTTATCAAAAAGTAGACATATTTTACTTCAAAATGAGTGTTTATTTTCTTCAATCTGTTTAATAATAACGATTTGACAGCATTTTAAAACCAAATTTCTGTTAAAAAAAAAATTAACAAAGAATGAAGAAATTTCAAATCATGGTTCTTATTATACCATAACGTATAATCAATTTCTTTTGATCTAACTTTGAAAAATAACTAATAAGAAATACTATCCTTTAATGAAAATTTTTTAAATAATTCCTTCCACCAAATATCTTGAAATGTTTAAAGAATAGTGCAAAAGAAACTTTATTTGTTCATCAATACCACAAGAAATAACAAAAATCTTCAAAAATACATGGAAATGAAAGCTGAAGTCTTTAGCTTTAAATTAAAATATATTTTGTTAATGTTACCATTGTTTATCTCGGAGTAAAACAGCTTTTTATCTATCGGCGCGCAGATATTTTGCATTATATTGACTCGCTTGCTTAATAATATTTTTGAAAACATGGCTCTTTTAAAATACAGTTTTTAGGAAAACCGTTGCTCTAATGGAAAAATTTTATAAAATATTTTTCTGTAGAAATGCGTCATCTATAAAATAATGCTTTAGTAATTTTTCTCTACATTGCTTAATTTTGGCGAAAACTGGCGGAAACTAGAAGTAGTCATACGTTTGCCTCTCCCCTGAAGTTAGCAGAGGGGGTGCGGATGGTGCATTTTTATCACTTACTCATGAGGCCACCCTCAACACATTTCAGCAATAAAATCTCTGCCAGATATTTTTTCTTTTTCAAAACATCTATTTTACTAGACTATAATACGTGATCGATTTTGAAAGTTTTAAAATTTTGTTTTTCAAAAATAGTTTCTTTGTACAACTGTCTATACTCCAGAACAATAATATTGTAAGTTATACACTGCAATGTTTTTTACAAACGAGCAAACGAGACCTACCGTCAAGTGTTCGGGGAACGTAATTTTGAAAAATATAGTTTTGCTTATTATTACCTAAAAACTATTCTATACCCCTCGTATATTAAAAAATATCAATTCAACAAATCTTACTGAGCGTAATGTGAAAATTGGTTGCGAAAAACAACTGTTAATTTGATAATTACATTCTTTTCTTTACACCTGACACCATTGTCGAAGTTTTAGTGCAGTTAAACTTGTAAGTTATAGATTGTAATTTTTTTTATCTTCTTAAAGCATTAGCGAAATGAAAATCTAAAGTGCATTTGTAGATTAAAGCTACGAACTTTCAACAAGATAAGTCTGCTGGTGTTCAAATTTTATTTGAAGTTTATACAAAATTAAACAATTTCGAGAGGTAATTAAAATTTGTTTGATGTACCTACTACATTGTACATATTTGTTAAGTTTTGATTTCAATCGCGATCAAAGCGATTATTAGTCCGGAAAATATATGAAGCTGATTATCACGCATCACGTAGTCGTTCTAATTTTATTGAATTCAAAAATATTTTTAATTAATACCTCTTTATTAGGTATTTCAAACTATGTAGGTAATAGACTATGGGCCCAGAACAGAAAATCTGAGTGATCGTATTTAGGCCCATCTTTTTGGAATAAGCTATTTAAGGACCATTGCTTAAGGGCGTAAGGACGTTAATAATACACTTTTAATTGTGAAGGAGGGCGGGAAACTCACCAGAGAGGGATAAAATACTGTTTATCTGTGCGGATGTGTAGCAAAAATTTCAACCCAGCTAACACGCTCTCAGAGCCATTCTAGAGAGTAGCCAAATTTTTTTGTCGATTTCTTTTATAAGAATGAAAAAATGTCAAAGTTGCATCCCTAATGCTGTCGTATTTTTAACTTTTTACCTTCTTTAACAATTTCATTGAAGGATTCTGAGGCCTTAAACCAGTGCTTTAGACAGCCAACCAGATTTTCATGTTCGCTGGCTCTCAAATACCTTATTTCCAAAATATGGGCCTTAATAAGATCACCCCGATTTTTCTGTAACAGGTCCATAGTCTATAAAAACCTATTAATTTTATATAAATTGCTCGACAGTTTGTTTACCAAAGCAGTCGACAGCGTATTTAAGACAAAATAGTAGGTTTTCAAAGAAGCTTTTGAACTGTATTAACTGGAACCTCTCTACGAGTGCAGTCTTTTAAAAGTTCAAATGTATGCAAACAAGGTAAGAACTATGCAGCTACTCCAACTTTGTACTTTCCAATGGCACTCTCGATCGTCTGATAAATTATGTATTTAAAAGGCTAGTAACAATTCTCCTCTTTCTACTATAAAACAATTGAAATCGGATCGTCTGTATAAAGCAAATAATTCATAAAACATAATAAAATGTATAAAAAAGTATCTATAAATTTCAAAATGTGATAAATTGTTAAGTAGCAATACTAATATGTATAATTTATTTTTCAAATTTCAGAACACTGTCTCCTAATCAGACTTTGCTTTTTCAGGCAATTTTAATTGCATTTATACCTAACAAACAAGCAAGAATAATTAATAGAGTATAATGTGTGGATTCAGTGTATTTAAAATTCTGGGAATGATGCGATATTGAAAATATACACGCCTAATGGATAGGCAACACTTCATACACGATATGTAAACTGCAATTTAGCATATTTTATAAGAAATTGTAGGTACTATTCGACGCCCATAAAACATTAATATTATATTATAATGTTTTATGGACGTCGAGTACTAGTAGGCCCTCACATTTTACCCCTAAAACTAAAGATTTAAAATAAAGTCATTCACATAATATCAAAAGGTGGTAAAAATTTTCTGTAAAACTGCTAAAATTTAATACCCACATAATTTTGTGTTGCTACAAAGTCTACATATCCTTAACCCGGCATCCGACACGTGTGGCGTGACAAACCTCAGCGTTCGAAAAGTGCAAACTGGATAACTATGTGTACAGTCAGCCCCACAATTATTGGCCACCATGCTGTAATTCTAGCACGAATTGTGGATGCAATCATCATAACACCCTCTACTAAAATTTAGGGGTAACTTTATTTTGCCAACAACTAGTAAATCAACAACCTCCCCTTCTGTCCTTGTTGGCTATATATTAGCCAATAATTGTGAGGTTGACTGTCCGCTATGATTAATTGGAGAGTACTTGCCAGATCTAAACGACCTTAAATGCGCAGAAAAGCCAGTGAGCAAGCTGTAGAAAAAGTCGCCCAAACATTGTTTTCACAACGGTTTTCCCTTATTTAACTTTGGTTATGGGGTAGCACACAATTGTGCTTTCTGCGCTAGTCGTTTAGATCTGGCAATGGGGATAAAGTTGTGTTTTCTCATTCTATGATTTTCTTTACCATTTTACAGATTTTATAGCTAAAACTGATAACTAAAGCTACTTCGAAGCTAACTACAACTATTTAGAAGTTAAGACCTCACAACAAGCAACAGCTTTTACTGCATAGATCCAAAGATTATACAGTGTAAGACTGGCATAGCTTTTGGGTCGAATGTAACCAAAAACCCCGTAAAGAAGATGTGACTAGCCACTGCAAGCATTTTTTGAGTGAATAAGATAGCTTGTCAAAGGGGGGGGGGGCAACGAAGAAAGGGATAAAACAAGTTTACCTTTCGAGGGATTTTAAGCGATTTTGACCTTAAAGGCCTTTCACATTTTTTAATATAGGTTTCGTTACTATTTTACTATATGGTCTTTGATAGATCTTAAATATTAAAGAAGAAAATACTGTAACCAGTCAGAACATCAAATTGACTCTTTTGTTAAAATATGAGCCATGCAAATAGTGGGCAAGTGGTTAGGAGAGAAAGCGGTGCAAAATGATTATAATTTACTTACAGTTGAATAAAGGACGTGCCAGCAATAACTAGTTACAATATTTGTACCTTGTAGCAAAGACCATCTACATAAGACTGGTAAAGTGAACGGGCCGATTGAGACAAGTTTTAATACCAAAAATCCCCGTGAACTTAGATGTCGCTGGTCCTCGGGGAGATTTCGGAGTGAACAAGAAGTTGAAATAGACATTCATAGTGAGTCGAAGCTTTACTACCGAAGAACATGTTTGTTTAACGGTATTTAAAGAGATTTTATTTTGGGGCTTGCTAAATAAGTATAATGCCTATTGCTATGCAGGTATATTTTTCGTTTTTACTTTTTCCTATTCTAAAATTACATTTGAAAACTAAAAAGATCTTTAAAATAATTTATTTTTAGAATTAGTATTATGGTATTATTGAACTTTTTAGAATAAATTATTAAATAATATCGATAAATTATTAATGGAATTAAATTTTTTTCGGAAAAAGGGATCACTTTGTTTTGAATCGTCACAATCACAATTGCATTTATTTAGAGCAAAAATGCTAATTTTTGCAAAAATTTTTATCAATTGGAAGATTATTAAAAAAAAATAAAACCGTTGAAAAAACATATTTTCAACGGTGAATTGAAGGAAATGATAAGAATGTTTTAACCATCCCTGTGAGTTTGTGTATAAAATGTCTCAACCCAATTTTGACCGGAAGGCCCTTCTTTTTCGACTTTAGTGTAAAATTTTGACTTTTTCAAGTTTCCGTATCACTATTTTTCGAATAACTTCGCTTGTATTTGTCGGATCGGGACCAAAAAATTTTCCTTTTTTTTGTAATGAATCTCTCTTTAAAACTGCATGAGTTAAAATAATCTATATTTATTTCCTAACCCAAAAAAAATTCAAAACTGCCGTCATTAGTGAGTCGTAGTTTTTTTATAGAGAACTCTAGTAATAATAATTATTACGGTATGAAACTTCAGAAAGTTGTAGCTGATATAGTAACAAATCTATATTGAAAATTAGGTCCACAAATAGTGAGAACAAAGACTAAAATTTGCATTTTGGTTCAAATTTTCTAATTCATATTTGTTGTGAGCAATTGCTGGTATCGTAATAATTCTTCTTTTGAAATTTAATGCTCTTTCAGATGAAACCAAAGACAATCACATTAGACCACGTTTTCTTCCGATTTCGTTGAAAAGAAAAATAAAATTTTTCAACTATTTACCCACAAAACCAATTTTAGTGGTCGAAATGGTTGACTTTAAAACCAGTTTTAATGTTCAAAAATAGTTTATAGGAGTTCTTTATGACTAATTTTCAAAAATACGTAAAAGAAGTAAATTTCGACCACTAAAATTGATTTTGTAGACAAACAGTTAAAAGATTTTCTTTTAATCTTCAAATAAATCGGAAGAAAAAATGGTCTGATGTGATTGTTTTTGTTTTCATTTGAAAGAGAATTAAATTTCCTACATTTAAGAGAAGAATTATTGGGATACATAAAGATGCCGTTTTTGGGTCATCGAAGCAAAAGTGAAATATATACGTTGTTAGAAGATTGTTTTTAAGTCGCTTATAGTAGTGGTTACGAATATGGCATTAGAATTCATAAAAAATGTCGGGAACATTGTCATTTGTGATCTTGATTATCTTCATTTTTTAATTATTACAATAAACTATTTTTAAGCCAATGGTAAACGGTAAAAAAAAGAGATAAACGTTTTTGTTTCAGAACGCCAACAAATTATTATGACATTACTCATTTACTTAGTAAAGTTTATTTAATTTTCATTTTGATTTATAAAATTGTGTAGATGCATGGCTTGATTGATAGCTTGATCCACAATAAAAGATGATCTGACCACCGATCCTCTGTCTTGAATATGTACGAGAGTCCAATGAAATTTGAGCAAGTGTTCGCGTAAATAATTTAAATCGTTGCAATATTATTAATTTAGTTGTAATAAATTGATAGACATTATTAATTATTACCTTTTTTTATTAAAATTTTTCACTAAAAACTTAAGTGTAGAAATTTTAGAGATCATCATAAATCTTTTTCACAATGTAACAATGACAATAAAAAGAACAATAGCAAAGGGTACTTTGCTTCAAAACAGGAGACTTTACTAACCTAAGGGTATTCGAGGTAAAAACTGATATAATAATACACAAGCGGTTAACCTGTTTTTATTCCTTTCTTTGTTACTCTCACATGGGTATTCAAATAATATTTCAAATACGCCTAAAAGGTATGCAATTGCACGGCTCAATTTTTAACCAAGGCTTGCCAGTCTTATGTAGATGGTCTTTGCTTGTAGCTACAGATAAGCAACTTTGGCTTTGTTTGATTTCCACATGTTGTCTTACCTTAATTGGGAATGATCGCTTGTAATGACATTTTTGAAAAAGACTAACAGATGGTCTCTATCTGCCTAATTACTTTCGATGATATTATATCTCACTCACTTTGCAGCCACTGTTGCCAGATTACTAAAAGCGTCCATTTTTGTTATCCGCACTTTTAAAAATTATTTTTGGGCTTTATTTAAGAGTTATAAAAAAACGAAGTAAACATAATTGACCACTTTTATTTGCTCTATACATCAGTTTTATCAAACACTAAAATCTCAAATACAGTCTATTCACCAATTACAAATATAATTAATTTTTTGCAGTTTTGCTATTAGTCGCCTGTATGTTTCAATGTTCCTTTATGTGTATATGGTCCTTTATAATATGTTCCTTTAAGGTTAATTTTCGTGCATATTTAAGCTCACACATATAACATTGAAAAAACCTTTTGGCTGTATGTGTCCATGTAATATGCTGCTTTAAGACTAATTTGTGTGAACTTTTATATTTGCAAATAGCACACTCATACGGTTTTTCACTTGTATGTTTTAACATAATATGTCGCTTTAAGTATGATTTTTGTGAACATTTATACTCACAAGTACGACATTGAAAAGGTTTTTTACCTGTATGTATCACCAAATGTTTATTTAAGTCTGATTTGAGTGAACATTATTTATACTCACAAGTAAAACATTGAAAAGGTTTTTCACCTGTATGTGTTAACATATGTTTCTTTAAGCTTGGTTTGTATGAACATTTATATTTGCAAATAGTACACTCATGCAGTTTTTCACTTGTATGTTTCAACATATGTCGCGGTATGTGTGATTTTCGTGAAGATTTAAAATCACAAATAAGACATTGAAAAGGTTTTTCACCTGTATGTGTCACCAAATAATGTTGATTTAAGACTGATTTGTAGAAACATTTATATTTGCAAAAAGCACACTCATACGGTCTCTCACTTGTATGTTTCCACATAATATGTCGCTTTAAGTATGATTTTTGTGAACATTTATACTCACAAGTACGACATTGAAAAGGTTTTTTACCTGTATGTATCACCAAATGTTTATTTAAGTCTGATTTGAGTGAACATTATTTATACTCACAAGTAAAACATTGAAAAGGTTTTTCACCTGTATGTGTTAACATATGTTTCTTTAAGCTTGGTTTGTATGAACATTTATATTTGCAAATAGTACACTCATGCAGTTTTTCACTTGTATGTTTCAACATATGTCGCGGTATGTGTGATTTTCGTGAAGATTTAAAATCACAAATAAGACATTGAAAAGGTTTTTCACCTGTATGTGTCACCAAATAATGTTGATTTAAGACTGATTTGTAGAAACATTTATATTTGCAAAAAGCACACTCATACGGTCTCTCACTTGTATGTTTCCACATAATATGTCGCTTTAAGTATGATTTTTGTGAACATTTATACTCACAAGTACGACATTGAAAAGGTTTTTTACCTGTATGTATCACCAAATGTTTATTTAAGTCTGATTTGAGTGAACATTATTTATACTCACAAGTAAAACATTGAAAAGGTTTTTCACCTGTATGTGTTAACATATGTTTCTTTAAGCTTGGTTTGTATGAACATTTATATTTGCAAATAGTACACTCATGCAGTTTTTCACTTGTATGTTTCAACATATGTCGCGGTATGTGTGATTTTCGTGAAGATTTAAAATCACAAATAAGACATTGAAAAGGTTTTTCACCTGTATGTGTCACCAAATAATGTTGATTTAAGACTGATTTGTAGAAACATTTATATTTGCAAAAAGCACACTCATACGGTCTCTCACTTGTATGTTTCCACATAATATGTCGCTTTAAGTATGATTTTTGTGAACATTTATACTCACAAGTACGACATTGAAAAGGTTTTTGAACTGTATGTGTCATCAAATGTTGATTGAAGACTGATTTGTGTAAACATCTATATTTGCAAATAGCACACTCATACGGTTTTTCACTTGTGTGTTTCAACATAATATGTCGCTTTAAGTCTGATTTGTGTGAACATTTATACTCACAAGTAAAACATTGAAAAGGTTTTTCACCTGTATGTGTTAACATATGTTTCTTTAATCTTAATTTTCGTGAACACTTATACTCACAAATAGAACATTGAAAAGGTTTTTCACCTGTATGTGTCACCAAATGTTGATTTAAGACGGATTTGTAGAAACATTTATATTTGCAAAAAGCACACTCATACGGTCTCTCACTTGTATGTTTCCACATAATATGTCGCTTTAAGTATGATTTTTGTGAACATTTATACTCACAAGTACGACATTGAAAAGGTTTTTGAACTGTATGTGTCATCAAATGTTGATTTAAGACTGATTTGTGTAAACATCTATATTTGCAAATAGCACACTCATACGGTTTTTCACATGTATGTTTCAACATAATATGTCGCTTTAAGTTTGATTTGTGTGAACATTTATACTCACAAATACGACATTGAAAAGGGTTTTCACCTGTATGTGTTAACATATGTTTCTTTAATCTTAATTTTCGTGAAAACTTATACTCACAAACAGAGCATTGAAAAGGTTTTTCACTACACATGTGTGTATCAACATTTGACTTGATTAAAGTTTTTGGTTTGCAGATTGTACAATGGTCAATTAAACTTGCTGTTTTAGAACCCTTAACATCGCATTTGCATACTTCATCAAAGTCCAAACTATCCTTTTCTGCCTTAATATTTTCGGGAAAAAAATCCTCTATATTATGTTCTTCTATTTTAATTGAGCCTTAAACATATTATACACAAATAGCACAAGTTTTATTACAAACTAATAAATATTTTCTTACCAACATCCGAGAGGTTATCATCTAAACGTTCTTCTTCTGCAATATTTAAGATCCCATTACAAATAACCGAAACAAAACGTTATATGGCTACTTACCGAAATTGCACAAGTAATTGAAATTCTCTACATAAAACTTTTCGAATTGTTCTAATGTTTGCGCCGTTTCAGAACTCTTTACATCGCATTTGTTCAACTCCAAACTATCTTTTTCTATTTTAATATTTTCTGGAATCAATTTCTCGAGATTATGTTCTTCTATTTTAATCGAGCCTTAAACATTTTATGCACAAATAGTACAAGTTGTATTACAAACCAATAAATAAATTCTTACCAACATCCGAGAGGTTATCGTTTAAACGTTCTTCTTCTACAGCTTCTTCTGTGATATTTAAGTCACGATTACAAATAATTGAAACAAAACACTGTAGCGTTACTTACCAAAATTGTCCACGTTATCAAAATTTTCCATATAAGAATCTTCAACTTGTTCTTCTTTGATCGTTATATCCATTTTGATCTTTTGTAGTTGGTCGTTTATAAAGAATACCCAAACTCTACTAAACGTTTATTAGTTTCCCACACAAGGGCACTTAAGCATTCGAAAATAAAAATTGTAAAACACTTTTAAACACGAAACAAAAACTTAGATTGACCTATTGGCAGCTTAAACACTACACTACGAAATAATGGAAATAACCACAAAATCACCAATCATCAACAATTAAAGTAGGTAAGTGGGAGAACTGCAAAATAAAAACACCTAAAATTAGTTAAAAGTTCGACTAATTACCAATAGATGGCTCGTCATACCGCGTTTTTGTTATTTTAAATATTTATAGCTTCCATTCGAAGAAAAAGTTACTATAATCCAGAAAAAATCGAAAAGTTGATATTATGTTACTAAACAAGTAAGGTTAAAGTTCTACTTTTACATCCTAGGAGGTTAAAGTTCACTTTTACTTCCTCTTCGCCCCGATGTACAGTCAGCCACACAATTATTGGCCACCCTGGCTATACGTTAGGGTGGTTTTTTAGCCAACAACGACAAGATGACAGAAGGGGAAGTTGTTGATTTACTACTTGTTGGCAAAATAAAGCTACCCCTCAATTTAAGTAGCGGGTATTATGATTGTTCCATATACAATTCGTGCTAAACGTCTAGCTTGGGTGGCCATTAATTGTGAGGCTGACTGTACGGGGCGAAGAGGACCACAGGTAATCGCTCTTTTATCTTTAATTACAGCGATTTGCAGTAGCAGTTAAGAAACAATATTTTACTTATGTTTCAGGTACATATGTACCTAGGTGATTCAAGTATTAGTTTCCCATTAATTGAATAAGAAAAAGAGAAATTGATAAAAAAGGCTTACTATGTCCTCTGTGCCCCATATTCCCCTAAAAGTAAAAAAACATTCAGTAATATTTTTGACAAAAGGAGAAAAATCATGTAAGAAGGCAACCTATGTTGCAACCTTTTATTTTAAATTTACATTACTAATTGACTAGGTCGGCTAGGACCCTTCGTTTCAGTCTACGTGTACCAGGTTGGTCCATTAGTTTATGAACTAAAATGTTTGGATGCACATTAATACGATCCCGATAACTGGCACTACATTTCTTTATTTCTTCTTTAACATTTAACACTATTAACTCTTGGTGAATAATGGAGTTGTTCACAAACCACGGTACTCCTGCTATCACTCTCAACACCTTGGACTGGAAGCGCTGTATAATTGCAATATTGGAGTCCGCAGCAGCTCCCCATAGTTGGATACCATAGGTCCATATGGGTTTTAAGATTATTTTCAGAAGTTCGTTTTCTGTTGATAGTTGGGCCTTCCACAAATTAACCAATACGACAACTCGGTCTGAAACTAAGCATAATTAGTTTCAGACCGAGTTGTTTTCTTTTAGTGAAGATGTGTTTTTTTCAGTTTAAACGTCTATAATAGGCGTATATGCCCAGGTATTTTGCTTCGTCAGCTTGTGGAATTGTGCGATTGTTAAAAGGGTTACTGCCGGGCATGTTTCTTTTCGAGTGGTAAATGTAACTTGGACTGACTTACTCTCATTTGCCTTAATTCGCCATTTCTTCAACCACTTTTGGATATTGTTTAAATTGTCCTGAAGCAGTTGAGATGCTATACAGGGTGGTCACTTTTATCTTGCACACTATGGGCATCTCCTAAACGGTAAGAGTTACGAGATCGGTTAAATTAGAGAAAAGTTGCACAATTTCATGTCCTATTAGAAATAGAAAAGAAAATTGCGATAGCTTGCTTGGATTCTGAAATATCCTGAAAAAACTGAAAACTTGCATTTACTTGTTTATTACATAACTCTCTTATTATTTAAAGCATTGATATGAAATTTGGTAGGTTTACATAACTTGATACGAGATACGAGCTACGAATTAAACGCATGAAACTTTTTCTAAACCTACTAGATGTCTGTGTTTTAATAGTCAACTTTGGTCTTATAGGCGCCTTGTTGAATTTTGGCATAAATAAATTGTATTTTTTATTCTGATTTCAACAATGTGTAATAATCTATGTTTAAGAAGAACGATGGCGGCACACTCCATATTGCTTTTATTAAATCAAGTAGCCATGAAAAAACTTTACTGCTTGGTATGTTATTATGAATTATTGTTTAGTTATGTTAGTAAGTATTTATTAGAACTTATGTTTTGTTCAGAAAATAGAGCTATTTGATAAAAAGTGTCCGTTTTATTGCGTCTCTCCCCTACCTATATTTTGACTTGATTTTGTTATAGCGTACAAAATAAAAACAAAGTGTTAGTACATTATTTAAAATTCGCGGCATAAAATTCGAATTGTGACAGATCCTTCTGATTGGTCTTGTTGCGCAAGAGTTCTGATTATCCGGCACTATTCGAGAAAATCACAACCACTAGAGGCGCCACTTACATTAACCAAGATGTCGGAAACCGTGGGGATAACATTTGGATAACATTGAACATATGATTTTGACGTTTACACATCTTGTTTATTTACATTGATTTATGCTCATGATTATAAAGGACAAATAACTTTTATCTCCATAGTAAAATTTATACTTTGTTAACATGACAACATAGCATAAGCAAAAATTGGTGTTTTTATATTAAAACTTCAAACTTTGTCTTTAATAACGTTGCTATGTTGTCAAGTTTACAAAATATAAATTTTACTATGGAGATAAACGTTATTTGTCCTTTATAATCATGGCCGTAAATGTTTATATGCAATTATATTTGATATTTATAACAGATTTTTCTTTCAATTTTAATGTTTTAAGTACTTTTTGTAGCTGTACGCTAAAATAAATTTGTATTATTGAGGTTATGTTGCTACAAAATTGGGTAAATAAATAACACGTGACACCCCCACGGCGAGTTTCTAATATTTAAGCAATAGATGTCGCAGCGAAATTATAAAAATTTTTGCAAAATATTATACGTCACACCCCCCACGGGGAGTATTGCATATTTAACCGATAGGTGCCGCACCCTTCGTGATTTTCTCGAATAGTGAATTTTAATGTATCATTCTACGATTCTACTAACGAAGACTACTAAGTTTGTCGTCTTACTGTTTGGCAGTTTATTATCTGAACAAAGTTAAAAGTAACTTTAACATAATTATTATCAAGACTACATAGATACGGTATAGATCGAGTCGCGATACTTCAGGCTCTATCTATGTACTACAAGATAAAAAATAATAACATTTTAGGTGTAACATTTTCTAATTATAGTGAATGTGATTTTTACTATACATAGAATTCGAATCACCAATAATTTATTGTAACTCTTTATACCCTTCTACTTTTTTAAGCTTCGTAACATGGTGCAAAAGGAAAACGACATTTTTAAAATCTAAAAATAGAAAATTGTTAATAATAAGTTTGCTTATAATGTAATTATATTTACTAACAGACAATAAAGTTTTACCGTCCATATTGAATATACCCCCAACACAACTTAGGCGAATTTCCTGTTGAGCTTCGTGAATCATCAACTGAGTCGATTTCTTCAACATTTTAAAATGTTTACCGTGCCAATTGGAATTATAAATCGCACTTGCAACAGTCAATTTCTGTAATTAAAATGACGTATTTTGACAAAATGTGATAAAAAGTAGTACTCACTTCTGTTGTCAAACAATCTGCAGGAATACAATAAAAAACCAATCGCATTATAACAATGATTAATGTTGCAATGTGCTGCAATAGCATAGATGTACTAGAACTAAGTTAAACAAATTTTAATTAAAAAGTTTAAGAGGATTGTACGTCCTAGCATACCTTTCTAATATCAGGTAAAATTCTGAACAAACTATAGGACATGTTCCGAGATACTGAATGAAAAATGCAACAGAATAACAATCTTGCAGTTGTTTTGTAAACCTTAAACAAAAAACTTTTATATTTATTATCCAGGGTTTTTATTTCTGAACAAAAATTATTATTTTATTTTACTGTCTGTGATAGTTACCTAAAAGCTTACCTTATTAGAAATTTGTAATGTTCGCTATAAATAACAAGCTTCTTGTAATACTCCTCTAAATCTGCATGTGTACAAATATTTTCGACATTCATTTCCTCTAATAGATTGCACAAAATTTTAAATTGTATAATAAGCTCCCAAATAAAGCCAATAAATAATCCTTCAAAACCATAGGCGAATACACAACAGTAAAGTCCGGCACTAGAATAACAGCACCATGAAATGTTGAAAAACATTTTATTTTCACCAAACTTCCAAATTCCAACAATTAATTTCTTTCCTATAATGGACAATGTAATCATTAGTAGCATTATAGGTAAAGATAAACACAATAAAGATTTTTGCAACCAAGAAACTTTTTTTAACATGTTAGCCACTTCCGTTTTGACTGGCTTTGAACACTTATCTGCTTTCCAGAACTTTTGAGATATTTTAACCAAATTTATTATTTTATCTTTAACAAACATACAAAATAACATTTTCAGCCACATCTGAAAAATTTATAATTATTATAACATATATTTAACTACGTACGGATTTATTTTACATCTGAAAATCCTACAGTTTCCAAGTTATCACCAATTTCAGCAATATTTCCTTCGGTGTAAAAATATTGTAAGTTTGATATAATAATAGCTAATGCAAATACCAATGATGCTACGATTGCTCGAATTTTATCTGTAGCTTTTTTTGGATAAAAATATCCCAACTTTTTTAAAACCAGAAAAGGAGCGTTACAAAGACTTTCCCTCATGGTATGATCAAAATCGCAAACGATGTCACGACGAGTTTTCTATTTGAATTTGTAGTAGCAAAATATTTCCTATAAGTTACCAAAATTTGAACAAATTTTGAACACAGTTCAAAAGGAAAATTTATACACACGTACCTTACTTTAGGTAGATGAAATTAACTATTGAAATATACTATACTATGAAATTAGCTACTAACAGTAATTGATAAATTAATGTTGCTCGATATACAAAAGTCATTTAAAAATATAAAATAGTAATGCTTCTAATGGAGTAATTATTGATTTTAACAAAAAAATACCTGGAATAAAAGTTTTTTAATAAATTCATGTATACATTGAATTAATTTTCTACACACCCGGTGTTTTATATGTCACAATTACTTAGCTTATTATATTAATTACTTAGAACTCATTAAATACATCTTACTTCGTCAGCCATCTTTATTACTCTCCCACATACAACACCTACTACCTTACATCCTTTTCTTTTTAACAAAACGAGAACAATCTCTAAATGAACAGTCTTATAAATTCAATTAACATTAATACTATTACAAACTAACATTCAACATTTTTAATTCTAAAGTGTTCTCTGTTTCTTCTATAGAGAACGTTGTTCAAAGATGATTTTATTAGGTACTAGCAGGACCCGTGGGCTACGCCACACGCCTTTTAATTGAGCGGCTCCTTAGTTTGCAAAACCCTTGGCAAAACATATCAAATCTTAATTAGGTATTGAGCCCAACATACTCTACAATGTAACAATAAATCGATATTGTGAAATTTGTGGGCATACGAATGTATGATAATAATATGTAGAAGCAAAAAAAGGCCGCTATGATGTCTATTAGGAAAAAGGTTGAACCAGGTGCTTTTTATCGTGCACCACCAATAACGGCACCTCCACCACCGTTTCATCAGAACCGTTACGTCAGGAAACCCTCTACAACCACCTGCTTTAATTTTAAGGAGCACCGCCGCCTTAGGGACCTCTAAAACCCCCCGCTTTAATTTAAATTGGGAGGCACGTGCACCACTAATGTAAACATTGCCGCCACCAAGCTCACCAAAATCCCCGCTTCAGGGAACCCTACAACCACCCACTTTATTTTAATTGGGAGGCACATCCACCACCAACGACAGCACTTCCGCCACCGGAATCACCAGAATACCCTCAGGGCACTCTAAACCACCCGCTTTTATTTCATTTGAGAAATACGTGCACACCACTAACGCCAGCACCACCGCCACCGATATCACCAGAACGCCGCTCCAAGGACTCCCACAACCACCTGCTTAAATTTCAATTGGGAGGCAAGTGCATCACTAAAGTCAGCACTATATCGCCACCGAGAACAACAGAACTGCCGCCCCAAAAGCCTTTACAACCACCCGCTTTAATTTCAATTGTGAAGCACGTGCCCACTAACGTCAGCATCACCGCCACCGAGTACACCAGAACCGCGGTCTTAGAGATCCCTACAACCACCCGCTTTAATTTTAGTTGAGAGGCACATGCACCACTAACGTCAGCATCGCTGCTACCGAGTACACCAGAACTGCCGCCTCAGGACACCCTTCAACCACCTGCTTTAATTAATTTCAATTGGCAAGCACACGCACAGTTAATGACAGTACCGCCGTCTCAGCAAACCCTATAACCACCCGCTTTAATTTCATTTGGAAGACACGTGTACCACTAACGACAGCACCGCCCCCCGTATTACCAACACCGCCTGCTCCATGGCCCCCTCAACCACCCGCTTTTATTTCTAATGTGAGGCAGTACATTTCTTGGTGAATTTGTTAGAGTAGATTTTTAAAAGTAAAATTTGAAATATTAATTTTTATGTGTCAATAAATTATAGAATTTAACTAACTTGAAACCATAAAGGAACGCATTCAAAATTGATTTATAGTTCATGGTACATTTCTGTATAACGTAGTTTTAAATTTTAGTTTTTGAGAGTTCTCTCACATTTTTGCCAATTTCTAAGCCCCCAGTTGACATATCGTAATCATACCTAGCCTATGTTACTCCCAAAAGTACGGTCTATATGTGAAAGAAGAAATTATTAAAATTGGTTCGGCGGTTCGCGAGATCTTAAGTAACGCACATACATACATACATACAAACATCTTCTATACTAATATATAAAGTAAGATGTTTGTATGTATGTATGTATGTGCGTTACTTAAGATCTCGCGAACCACCGAACCAATTTTAATAATTTTTTCTTTCACATATAGACCGTACTTTTGGGAGTAACATAGGCTAGGTATGATTACGATATGTCAACTGGGGGCTTAGAAATTAGCAAAAATGTGAGAGAACTCTCAAAAACTTAAATTTAAAACTGTTATACAGAAATGTACCATGAACTATAAATCAAATTTGAATGCGTTCCTTTATGGTTTCAAGTTAGTTAAATTCTATAATTTATTGACACATAAAAATTAATATTTCAAATTTTACTTTTAAAAATCTGCTCTAACAAATTCGCCAAGAAATGTACTGCCTCACATTTGAAATAAAAGCGGGTGGTTGTGGGGGCCACGGAGAAGGCGGTGTTGGTAATACGGGGGGCGGTGCTGTCGTTAGTGGTACACGTGTCTTCCAAATGAAATTAAAGCGGGTGGTTATAGGGTTCCCTGAGACGGCGGTACTGTCATTAAACTTAACGATATGTGTGCTTGCCAATTGAAATTAAAGCGGGTGGTTGAAGGGTGCCCTGAGGCGGCAGTTCTGGTGTACTCGGTAGCGGCTATGCTGACTTTAGTGATGCACGTGCCAATTGAAATTAAAGTGTTTGGTTGTAGGGGTTCCTGAGGCGGTGATTCTGGTGATATCGGTGGCGGTGATGCTGACGTTAGTGGTGCACGTGCTTCACAATTGAAATTAAAGCGGGTGGTTGTAAGGGTTTTTGGGGCGGCAGTTTTGTTGTTCTCGGTGGCGATATAGTTCTGACTTTAGTGATGCACTTGCCTTTCAATTGAAATTTAAGCAGTTGGTTGTAGGGGTCCTTGGGGCGGCGTTCTGGTGATATCGGTGGCGGTGGTGCTGGCGTTAGTGGTGTGCACGTATTTCTCAAATGAAACAAAAGCGGGTGGTTGTAGGGTGCCATGAGGGTATTCTGGTGATTCCGGTGGCGGAAGTGCTGTCGTTGGTGGTGGATGTGCCTCCCAATTAAAATAAAGTGGGTGGTTGTAGGGTTCCCTGAAGCGGGGATTTTGGTGAGCTTGGTGGCGGCAATGTTTACATTAGTGGTGCACGTGCCTCCCAATTTAAATTAAAGCGGGGGGTTATAGAGGTCCCTAAGGCGGCGGTGCTACTTAAAATTAAAGCAGGTGGTTGTAGAGGGTTTCCTGAGGTAAAGGTTCTGATGAAACGGTGGTGGATGTGCCGTCATTGGTGGTGCACGATAAAAAGCAACTGCTTCCACCTTTTTCCTAATAGACATCATAGCGGCCTTTTTTCCTTCTAGATATTATTATCATACATTCGTATGCCCACAAATTTCACAATATCGATTTATTGTTACATTGTAGAGTATGTTGGGCTCATATATACCTAATTAAGATTTGATAGGTTTTGCCAAGGGTTTTGCAAACTAAGGAGCCGCTAAATTAAAAGGCGTGTGGCGTAGCCCACGGGTCCTGCTAGTACTTTATATCGCTACCCTTCTTGGAGGATTGTTTATAGGTACTGCATTCGCCATCAACTTTATGTTGTATTCCCCTGGAAAAGTTCCCAGACCATTAAACACAGATACGTATTGTTTACATACCTGTTCTTTATTATTAAATTTTATTTCTTCACGATTTACTTCTTCGATTCTCTTTACTAAATTTAATTTACAACAGCTGTTTAGTCCTAAAATTGGTTTTGTATCCAGATTGATAACTACGAACTTGATTGTTACTTTATTATTTCTTATCTTCCCTGGAATTTCACACGTTCCAACTGGTTTAATATTTTCTTTATTGCATACTATCAAATTTATGCTTGTTTCTTGTAGATTTGGGATTTTATTATAAATTTCTTTTAAACTTTTCATCGATATTACATTACACATAGCACCTGTGTCTAATTTGCACATTACTTTTTTATTATTTATTATTATTTCTTGATTCCATTCGGTCACATTTTTATTTGTCGTGATTGATTCAAGGTACATGTTATTTACTTCTACCGTTTCTACTGGCGTTGGACTCCTATTTAATCTTGGACTTTTTTCTCGTGATCGCGATTGATATCTGTTACCTCTGCTAAATCTACTTCTACCTCTAAAGTTGTTGCTTCTATCATCAGTTACTCCTTGATATTTTGTTGGAGACTGGTAAGTTCTTTTCAGACAACCCACAGCAAAATGGCCATACTTTTGACATATATTACAAAGTTTTCCGTATGCCAAACATTTTCCTTTATTATGCATGTAACCACACTTTTTACAGTTGTAACGCAACTCCAAATCTGGTTTAGTTATTACCTCAACTTGCTTATTGTTGTTGTTGGTCATTTCTGTTTTCTTGTTTTTGTTGCTGAATATGTTTTAGCTAAGTTTAATGCTTTTTCCAATGTTAACATACTTTCAGTGATTAATTTCTCCTTTATCTTATTATCGTTTATACCGATTACGAATCTATCCCTTATCATATCTTCAGTTTCTTTAAATTCACACGTCTTCGCTAAGATTCTTAATTTTGTGACATATTCTTCATAAGTTAATTCTTTCTGATTACACGAATGAAATAAAAATCTTTCATAGATTATATTTTTCTTAGGTATAAAATAATAATCTAAGGCTTCAAATACCTTGCTTAATTTCTTCACATTTTTTAATTCGAGAATATTATACTTCTCTACTAGCTTTGCACCACCAATGTTTAATAACATATTAATCTTAATTAATTCTTCTTTACTATTACTTTCCGAAGCAGCCATGTATATTTCAAAGTTTTGTTTAAAACTTTTCCATTCTTCATCTAGATTACCATGTTCCAATTTTAATTTATTTGGGATTCTAAATTCCATTTTTATTTATTAATTATTTGACACAACCAGGTTATTCTTCCTATTCTTATTTACGTCGTCGCACACTTCTTATTTTACCTTATATTTTTTTTACCGGGCACTGAACCACAATTTTTTTTTATTTGACGTTTAAAACGTTTTTATTAATTACATGTTTTTCTTATTTATTTTGATTATTTTCTTACTTTTGAAAGCTAATCATACTATTGAAAGCTAATCACACCTGACACCATGTTTTATATGTCACAATTACTTAGCTTATTATATTAATTACTTAGAACTCATTAAATACATCTTACTTCGTCAGCCATCTTTATTACTCTCCCACATCACACAACACCTACTACCTTACACCCGGAAAGCGCTGCGCTCCATTTCCATTTTTTGAGGACAGAGCAACCTCGCCTATTTTTTTGTAGGCATTTACCTACTCTTTTTATTTACTAAGCAATCTCTAGATTGCTTAAATTTTAAGAAAACTTGCATAAACTAGAATTAGTCACACGTTTGCCCCCCCCCTTGACGTAAACTCAAAGGGTGTGGGTGGTGCTTTTTTATCACGTGCTCAAGAGATCACACTCATCACATTTCAGCAATAAAGTTGCTATTGTAAATTTTTCTTTTTCACCCTAGTTTTTGAATCTAATTTGACTGGACTAAAGAAAAAAGTTGTTAAAATATACAGGGTGTTAAAAAAGCATTCAGAACTTTAAGAGCGTGTAGTACGCATTAAAATGAGTAAAAAAGTTATACTGAAGGGTGTTCAATAGAACAAAAAAATTGGTACGTTCACGAAACTTTGGTCAAAACTTCTGTTTATAAAGCAGCTTAGGAATCCGAAGTCTCTAATAAATGGGCGAGGGAAGGGAATTGCTTTTTTAGGGGAGGGAATTTAGCAAAAATTTAGTTTCTTGAAAGTCGAAGTGTAAAGTGTCAATTTATATGTTTCTTTTGGCACGCAGAGTCGAATAAAACCAAAATCAAAGTGACAAAACCAACGCATTACCATTGAAGAAAAAATATGCTGTAATCTTGAAAATACAAGTACTACATTGCATTTAGCATTAGACCCGGGACTAAAGCGCCTAAAACTGAAACCCTCGCGATTGTATAATACTTACTTATTATCCTACTAAAAGTTCCCACCTTTCTGAGGGGAGGGGAACACCTCCAAATATGGTTAAAATTTCTAAAATTACACTTTTTATCATATTTTTGCAATTATCTTGAAAACTAGGTATAGCAAACGAAACATTATAAAGAGTCAAAAATATATTAGGGCTATTATAGGATCCTTTTCAGTGAACTATTTACCGGGAATTTCCCGGTGACCGGTGATGTGATAATGAAAAAAATATATTTCAAAAATTTAGAAATTCAACAATGGTCACTGGAGTTGTAACGATGCGTTTTTATACACGTGTCAGAGTGTTACGAATCCTTAAGATTCTGCTTCTGATACGTGAAAAATTAACATTGTTTGCGCGCCCGAGTATTTTTTATTAAAAATAGCTCGTACATAATCCACCAGTAATTATCTGATCCTCCATTTTTGCACCATCTGCGATGCCATAGTAAATGTTTCCGAGGTCGCCGGTTTAAATTCGTTCCAACCGATAAATTAAAATTATTTATTTAATTTTAATTTATTTTAGCCCTTCAGGTATTCCAAATATATTTTTTCATCATTTTCTATTACCATTCGATTTTCTTTTAAGCTTGCATCTATCGCCACCTACATAGTAGGGTGAGCGACATTTTGGATTTTGGAATTTTGAAATGCCTGTGTGCGGAAAAGTTGTTATTGGTTATTATAATTTTTTTACTTTTATGAAAAAAATTGATCAGGCTTCGTTTTTTACCGCCCCAACGCCAAAATATATATGAAGGGAAAAATATTCCTGGGGAGGTGGAAAACGATACCTGATCAATTTTTTTCATAAAAGTAAAAAAATTATAATAACCAATAACAACTTTTCCGCACACAGGCATTTTCAATTTTAATAAAAAAGATAAAATCTCTTGTCAAATTTTGGGTTAAATGCTCCAATAACTCTGTGGCAGCAGAACAAGAGCCGTTGTAAAATAACGCATAGTGTTAATAGATGAACCTAGTTCCAAATATCCTGGACACATTTCGCTTCTAAATAGTTCTGCGCAAAATATTTTGAAGAGTACGGTAGATTTTTTTCAATCGTCTTCAGTTTAAACAGATGCTTTGGAAGTAGTTTGCTGTAATGGAGTCTATTACAATACGAGACACAAGGGAGGAACCATTACATTATTGGAGTACCGACTGAAGAGGTCGGTGCAAATGGTTCATCTGCAGCTCCAACTCGTCTTCATTCACTTAAAAGTCCAAATGGATAAGCTTTAGGCCAATGTCAAACGCCTTTTGTGGTCAAATTAGCAATATTTATTATAAAAGTCTATGCACCGATGTAGTTTTAAATCATTCGGTTGTGTCAATACTTACTAGATGATGTACTTTATACACTGTAATGCAAGGGAATAGACACTTTGGCTATCCTGAGAATCTATTGCTAAGTATGTAATGGGAGGAACGCAACCATCTTAGAAAAAGGCCTACCATTTGAAAGCACCAAAGCAATGAAAAGAATACTGGCTATAATACGAATATTAAAAGTTTTATTATTTCAAAGTTCACTTTGGTACTTCAGAGTATATTATGATGAGCTAATAGAATGACAAAATATTGTGCATAATGAACCCCCCATTACTAAACATTTATCTGGAGATCAGTTTAAGCAACTTATAGAAGAACCTGAGTTCTCTATAATTTCATACAGCAGGGATTATTCTTGTCACAAACACGCTGGTGAAAGGGCAGTAAAGCTTGTTCGCAAGCTACAAACACAGTATGTGACAAAAATAGAATGGGTAGGGTCATTTTAAGTACATTAAATCTAGAGCAACAATGCCAAAATCTTTAAATAAGTACGTGGTTACGTTGACGCACCGCACTTCGCACTGCCTAGCACCGCATTTAGCACCGGTCCGACAAGATAAAAAAATCATTGTTTTATATGAAAGTAAGTAAGGCGAGGATCGGTGCTTCAATGTGGCCTGTCTCATAAATATGAATCTATGCTGCTATGCTTTAATTATGTTTTCGGTGTGATGCTAAGTGCGGTGTTAGGGGCAATTATAAGTGCGGTGCGTCGACGTGGCAAGATTGGATTATCAATTTTCCTAATTAATTTTTTTAATTCATTTTATTGTAATAATATTATTTTATCCTTATAATAATATTATTTATTTTTGATATTTTCCACAAAAATTAAATCAAGTGCTTAAAATCTTTAATTCTATATTTTAAAAGGGGGGGGGGTGAGGAAGGGGAATACAAAATGTACTCAAAAAATTCCCCAAAAATACGTTCCTGTCTTTTTATACTAATTTAGACCTTTTTGATATACAGATTTATTAAACTCCATGTTTTAAGTTTTGAAATTAGACATTGAATTTTCAATGGCGTTGGGGAGGTGGAAAATGATGATGAAAAATTCCCAAAAAAAATACAGTCGTCTTGTGTTGTTAAGACACAACTTTTATACCCACAGGCGTTTCAGGTTTTGGAAATAAAAATTTCGTCACCTATAGCGACGCTCCGGCCTACTACATAGTCGCGTAAAAAGCATTTATGTAGTAGCTGAGTAATAATCGTAAAGATATGAGTACGAAGCGTACGGAGTAACATGTACGTTCTCACCTCGTAGTTAAATCGAACAAGCGAGTTCTAATTGGTGCTAAAAACTCGATGGTGGAGAATTAATAAATATTCGACCTGCATCGATTTCAGGAGAGTCCGTGACCAACCGTGTACGTCAAATGTACAGCTTTTATTATTGTGTCAGTGTGATCTTCTTGTGCTGCGGGTAGTTGATAATCTGGTGTCTCTGTACCAGCGGCTGAGATAAGCTGCAGTTTATAGGGTTTAAGCTGAAAACTGCATAGCATACATTCAAATGTCACTACAATCGACTACAGGGCCCCAATAGCTTTCAAAAATATATTATTCTGCATATTAAAGCAAATACCGCAGTCAAAAAATTGATATTGTGGCAGCAGAACTGTTTCAAAACCTAGCTGGGTCTGTCAGACCCCACGTGTCGGAACTCGTGAGTTTTTTCTCTATATATTTTGGGTAAAAATTCCAAACCACTCCCCAAAAAGAGAAGGTGTAATCAACACGGGAGGATTACACAATGTCCTTGGGCTCAAAATGAAAAAATTAAGTGCGTGTGTGAAGTTTTTGACGCATTTTTATACATCTGTCTCTCTCAAACACATGGCAAAATTGAGGTCCGAGAAGTTAGCAACACATTAAAAGCAGGAATTTCCGGATACATTCCTGCTCGTGCTGTTATATTCCTGCTTCTTCCTGCTTCAACTCCCGACCCAGCAACACAAACCGTTTTCGAAATATACCTAAGTCTTTTGGTGTTGCTGACTTCCCCTCCAGCAACACATTAGAAGCAGGAATTACGGGACCCAGTCCTGCTTGTGTTGCTATATCCCTGCTATATCCTGCTTCTACTCCTGACCCAGCAACACATACCGTTTTCGAAATATACCTAAGTCTTTTGGTGTTGCTGACTTCCCTTCCAGCAACACATTGAAAGCAGGAATTACGGGACCCAGTCCTGCTTGTGTTGCTATATCGCTCCTCCATCCTGCTTCAACTCCTGACCCAGCAACACAAACCGTTTTCGAAATATACCTAAGTCTTTTGGTGTTGCTGACTTCCCTTCCAGCAACACATTGAAAGCAGGAATTACGGGACCCAGTCCTGCTTGTGTTGCTATATCGCTCCTCCATCCTGCTTCAACTCCTGACCCAGCAACACAAACCGTTTTCGAAATATACCTAAGTCTTTTGGTGTTGCTGACTTCCCTTCCAGCAACACATTGGAAGCAGGAATTGCGGGACCCAAGCCTGCTTGTGCTGCTATATCCCTGCTATATCCTGCTTCAACTCCTGACCCAGCAACACATACCGTTTTCGAAATATACCTAAGTCTTTTGGTGTTGCTGACTTCCCCTACAGCAACACATTAGAAGCAGGAATTACGGGACCCAGTCCTGCTTGTGTTGCTATATCGCTGCTCCATCCTGCTTCAACTCCTGACCCAGCAACACAAACCGTTTTCGAAATATACCTAAGTCTTTTGGTGTTGCTGACTTCCCTTCCAGCAACACATTGGAAGCAGGAATTACGGGACCCAAGCCTGCTTGTGCTGCTATATCCCTGCTATATCCTGCTTCAACTTCTGACCCAGCAACACAAACCGTTTTCGAAATATACCTAAATCTTTTGGTGTTGCTGACTTCCCTTCCAGCAACACATTGGAGGCAGGAATTACGGGACCCAGTCCTGCTTGTGTTGCTATATCGCTCCTCCATCCTGCTTCAACTCCTGACCCAGCAACACAAACCGTTTTCGAAATATACCTAAGTCTTTTGGTGTTGCTGACTTCCCTTCCAGCAACACATTGGAAGCAGGAATTACGGGACCCAGTCCTGCTTGTGTTGCTATATCGCTCCTCCATCCTGCTTCAACTCCTGACCCAGCAACACAAACCGTTTTCGAAATATACCTAAGTCTTTTGGTGTTGCTGACTTCCCTTCCAGCAACACATTGGAAGCAGGAATTACGGGACCCAAGCCTGCTAGTGCTGCTATATCCTGCTTCAACTCCTGACCCAGCAACACATACCGTTTTCGAAATATACCTAAGCCTTTTGGTGTTGCTGACTTCCCTTACAGCAACACATTGGAAGCAGGAATTACGGAACCCAAGCCTGCTTGTGTTGCTATATCGCTGCTCCATCCTGCTTCTACTCCTGACCCAGCAACACATACCGTTTTCGAAATATACCTAATGCCCGTATTTATAGACAGATCTCAAGCACTTGCTCGTACTCAAGACTGAGACGAGGCCGGTTGCTATTGGTTTCTATTGTATTATACAATAGAAACATAATATAGAAACTAAAATACAATAGAAACGTCTCAGTCTTGAGTACGAGCAAGTGCTTGAGATCTGTCTATAAATACGGGCATAAGTCTTTTGGTGTTGCTGACTGCCCTTCCAGCAACACATTAGAGAAAGGAATTACGGGACCCAGTCCTGCTTGTGTTGCTATATCGTCTTTTGGTGTTGCTGACTTCCCTTCCAGCAACACATTAGAAGCAGGAATTACGGGACTCAGTTCTGCTTGTGTTGCTATATCTCTGCTCTATCCTGCTTCAACTCCTGACCCAGCAACACAAACCGTTTTGGAAATATAACGAGGTCTTTAGATGTTGCTGACTTTTCTTGCAGCAACACATTAGAAGCAGGAATTACTTAACCCAGTCCTGCTTGTGCTGATAGATTCGTGCATTATCCTGCTTTATTTCCTGACCCAGCAGCACAAACCGTTTTCGAAATATACACTGCTCGTGAAACGTATGTAACGTTGCAATTAAAACTGAGCTAAACGGCTGTTTTGCTAAATCTTGAAACACGTTGATTTTTTTTTAAATACCAATTTTTATGTCAAAGTTATTTTCCGATATTCGTTTTTAAATAATCATATCATAAATATTTTTTTAAATTAAAAAGAACTTTTTTTCTCGATTTGGGTATGTTATAGTTGTCTAAATGGCAGTGTAAAAATGTTGGTACTTTACATAAGGAAATTTTGGAGAAATTAATTAATATTTAATAAACACTTCTATTAAAACTTGTAGTTGCCCTTAACTAGTGCCTAACTAAAATATATGGTATTTATGTTAATTTAAGGGGTTTCTAAATGTTAAAAAAATAGCGTTTTAAGCGGTGTGTTTAACACTGCTCAAAAATTAGAATTGACCAAAACAAAAATATAGGGGTACCTTCATTTTAGGTGAGACACATACTCTCGGCGTTTGTCACCCTATTTCGGACACACCCTGTATACGCTAACCTGTTCACTCATCCAGCAAAACAAACCTATTTTATATCAAGTGCCCACGATCAAAGCGGAACATAGCCAGTTTATACAGGGAATTACATTAATTTGCAGTTTGCTGCTCACCAGCTTCATCCCTTCATCTACAAGAACTGTAATGATATTTATTGAAAGAGAATTATTTTCTGAATCTCTTGATACCAAATACTTCTTAATCAATGAGTTTTTTAACATTAAATAAGTAATTTAAATATTCTCATAATTTGAAGAACTATGAACACATGAACAGCCATGATATGTCAAATTCAAATTATTGTATTAATTTGATATCATTACAGTTCTTGTAGATGAAACTGATGAGCCACCAACTGCAAATGTAATTCCCTGTGTAAACTGGCTATGTTCCGCTTTGATCGTGGGCACCCGGTATGTAACCATGTTCTTATCTTTTACCAAAATTTAAAAGATGCCTTTGGTTGCTTAATTCTGAACCCACAAAACGGCTGGGGGATTTATTTAATGGCGAATTAAGGCATAATAAGAATAACTATACAAACAAACACAGACATCAAATCTAGTTCAAAATTTATTTATAATACAGGTATACAGGGTGAATCCTAACGTACGGATCAAACTTATAGGGCACCTAAAGGGGACCAAAATATAATTTTTTTAAAGTAAACTTTTAATCAAAATCGAATAAGAACAAAGTTACATTGGTTTTAAGTTCTTATAAATTATTACCCACATATTGAGTACCGCTGAGCATATACAAAATAACCTATTTAATTTCTGACATTTGATTAATTTTGACTGATTTTGACGTACATGATTGAATTAAATAAATCAGCGGTTTCCAATAAGTGGGCACCCAAGCTGAGTATTTTAAAGAACAATTTAAATAGGCATAACTTTCATCTTATAAGAATTTTACTAAAATTTTAACTGAACTTCGTTTAAATAATTCTCAAATATTCCGAATTTCAATTCAAAACGTAAGTCATCACTCTATTTTTAATAAAAAATGCTCAAGTTTACAAGAACTTAAAACCCATGTAACTTTGTTGTTATTCGATTTTGATTAAAAGTTTATTTAAAAAAAAATGATATTTTGGTCCCCTTTAGGTCCCCTATCAGTTTAATCCGTACGTTAGGATTCACCCTGTATACAGGACGAATTTTAACGTACGGACGAAATTGAGAGCGCAACTATTATCCGTTCACTGTTTATTTGCGCTATGGTTGGCCATGTTAGGGTGACAGATTCCACCCGGTATAAATTTGAAAAAAATCAGTTAGGATAAGTATTGTAGATTTACGGCTTTTATTCAATTGTGTTAATAGTTGGTCTGTCAAAGGTCTGTCATTTTTTTTGGTACAACTGTCAAGAGCTGTCAGTGAACTTAATAGGGATTTTGTATTTTGGCAAACTAAAAAACAAAAGTTCATGGCCAACCATAGCGCAAATAAATAGTGAACGGATTATAGAGAGAAGCAAAGTATACATATATTTTTTTTAACAAACTTTTTTTAATAAACCTTTAATCAAAATGGAATAACAAGAAAGCTAGAACGGTTTTTAGTTCTTATATACTTGAACAATTTTTATACACTGCGCGGCAAAGGTATGGAACATTGCAAATAAAACTGAAATAAATGGTTTTATTGCTAAATCTTGAAACACGTCGATTTTATTTTTTTGAAATACACATTTGTATGTCAAAACAATTTTCCGATATTCATTTGTTTTTAAGTAATGACATCATCAATATTTTTTTTAAATGACAACGTACCTACATTTTTTTTTCGTATTTAGGGTACGTTATTGAATTGTCTAAATGACTGTATAAAAATATTTATACCTTACATAAGAAAATTTTGGAGAAATAAATGATTTAATATTTAATGAAACTTCTATTAAAAATCATAATAATTTAATTCTTAAAAATATTATTATGTAAGGTATCAACATTTTTATAGTGTCATTTAGACAATTGAATAACGTACCCAAATCACGAAGAAAAAGAGATAATAATAAAAAATTTTTTTAATATGTACAGAATAATAATATTTTAAGTAGACGAGCGGTGACAATGCGCAGATACCTAAATTGGTATTTATCCCCACCAACGCAGTAGTCAACGTATTTAAATTATTAAAGGGGCGTGGCCAAACCTGCGCGAACTGATCTCAAGTTAAATTTTTTTTACTGTACTTGAATTTAGAAATCAATGTAACTTATTTCCGGAAAAATTTTTTACGTCAGGTATCAATATTTTTATACTGTGATTTAAGACAATTGAATAAAGTTCCCAAATCAGGAAAAAAAACGTACGGTGTCATTTAAAAAAAATGTTGATAACATCATTACTTAAAAGGAAATGGATATTGGATAATGATTTATGATTTTGACATAAAAATGTGCATTTAAAAAAATAAAATCAACGTGTTTCATGATTTAGCAAAGAAAGCATTTGGTTCAGTTTTATATGCAATGTTCCATAACTTTGCCGCGCACTGTACAAAATAGAGTAATATGACTAATTTACATTTGAATTCAAGTTTTAAATTTTTGAGAAATAATTATACAAAGTTCAGTTGCATATTTTAATAAAAGTTTTATAAGATGAAAGTGATGCCTATTTAAATTGTTCTTTAAAATACTCAGTTATCAGTGCTGGTTTATTGAAAATCGCTGAAATTAAATAGGTTATTTGTATATGCTCAGTGGTACTCAATAGGTGTTAATTTATAAGAACCTTAAACCGTTGTAACTTCCTTGTTATTCGATTTTGTCCTAAAATTTATTTGGAAGAGAAGAATTGGTGGTATGAATATATTTGCTAATAATCGTAGTAGAATTAATTAATTACTACCTGTAAATACTAGTGTAAGTAAACATGTACTCCAAAAACAAAGCATTTGGTATGCTATTAAGTAAGAATTTACTTCACTGTCGAAGAATTTACTACATAATTCAAGTAACTATTTGTAGTATTAGCAAATACTTTTTTTTTCATACAACACTATATTTGTCCCCTTTAGTTGCCATTTCAGTTTCGTCAGTACGTTAGGATTCACTCTGTATACAGGTAGATACTTTTACGTTACGTACATAAAAATAAAAATAAAAATTATAGTGAATACAAAATTAAATGCGGATTGACGATAAGCGACAACGTTGTCCTTTTGAATTCTTTTTCACAATCATCAAAAAGTTCCCATTTTCCGTCAATTCTCCCACAATATGCTGTGTAATGGCCTGCCTATTGCAGAAGTATCGTTAGGAATGGGAGCTTCAAAATGTCCAAAGGCCCTTAATAAGTAACTGCAATCTTTAATTTCAATGGCGACTGGAATGTCATTTAATTCACATTGGCCCTTATCACAATCAATAAAAACATACGGTTTTAATGTAAAGCAAGAGACTACATTTGTCTGACACTTGCTACCTACCACAACCATTTTCATCGATGTTCTTGAAATAAATTTTTAAAGTGGCAAAAAAATTATTTTTTTCATTAGAAGCTAAGAAAGGGATATTTTTTTCTCTCTTTGCAATTTGGGCAATGTATTTTTTCTACTCCAGAAGTGGGATCGTGCAAATCAGATTTATTGAGGAAGTGAGCCCAAGTATCGAAACACTTTAGTTCCTGGTAGAAAAGGGGTACATGGCAACGCTGGCTCAAAACCACTAAAAAAATTCTATGAACTGAAAAAATAATTTAATGCTTATTTATAAAAAAACGATTTGCATAAATATCTATTTTTCTCACTAAATTTACCTATACAATTAATATATATTAATAAATATTTTTTGTCAATATTGATAGACTAGGCGCAAAAGTTAAAGTATTTTATGCAAGCGGCATTTCATATAACATTTTGGTAACCGATGTTTTCCCAGTATTTCAACCCTGTTGAATACGAAAATTGCGGTTATCAAAGCGAAATCTTAACCGGAAGCGTGATATTCAAGATGACACCCAAGATGTCAGCTTTGTTATTTTTGATGGAATCATTATGGACAATTAAAACAAATATTTTTATTGGTTCGGATAGATAATTTTATACACTACAATTTTTATTAGAGGTAAAATTATCTTCAGATCACTCCTAAAAGAGCTATAGTCGATAAAAGCACCAGTGTTGTATAAACCGTCTTAATACATAAAGCAGTATATGGAAGCATCTTGGTGAGTTCAGCGAGGTAGCTTTTCCAGTATCCAGCTAGGATGTATCTGTTAAAACATGATCAGAGCAAATCAAGTCCATAAAAGTCGATCATAAAGAGGATATTGCGTCGTCTGTTTTGACAACACACGGTGCTTCTCCCGACTCTCTAGACCCTTAAAGAATGATTTTACTGTAATTTTTTGTAGGCCATAAAATTATCTATTTGAGCTAACAAAAATATTTGCCTTAATTGCTATAATAATTAATCCATCAAAATAAATAAAAAGAGCAAACATGTATATTACGACGATTTTTACGCACACGATGTCTTTAGCTGGCTTTCGCTCCTTAATAAGCAATCTTACGGTACTTTTACATTTAATAATAATTGTAGAGAACCTTGTATATCTAATTCAATCAAAACAGTTGTCCAAGTTTCAATAATAATTCTTCCATCTAAATAAATCTTAATTAATAAAGCAGACAACCTAGTCGCCATCTTGAATATCGCGCTTCCGGTTTAAATTTCACTGTGGGTAACCGCAATTTTTGGATTCAGGGGGGTCGAAATATTGGGAAAACATCGGTTACCAATATGTTATATGAAATTCCTCTAGCATTTCGATACTGGGATTTTGTTCCAATTTCACGGTGCTTCTTCCGACTGTAGCTCCTTAAGGAGTGATCTGAAGATAGTTATACCTCTAATAAAAATTGTAGTGTATAAAATTATCTATCCGAACCAATAAAAATATTTGTTTTAATTGTCCATAATGATTCCATCAAAAATAACAAAGCTGACATCTTGGGTGTCATCTTGAATATCACGCTTCCGGTTAAGATTTCGCTTTGATAACCGCAATTTTCGTATTCAACAGGGTTGAAATACTGGGAAAACATCGGTTACCAAAATGTTATATGAAATGCCGCTTGTATGGTTAAGGATACGTTTTTTTCGATAACAGTCCTAGTCTATGAAGTTTATAACGCATATCTACCACATTTATTGCATGTTTCTTAGCGCATATAAATCCGAGCCCTAGTGATAAAACATATTAAAAATGTAACAAAAATTTCTATGAATGCTGACGTAACGCGTGTCAACTTAAAGGGCTGGTGCTGACCATAAGTTGTCATAAAATTAATGTATAACGAAATAAAAACTGTTTTAGTAAATGAAGCTGCTAATTTTAAAAGAGTGGAAGCAGGATGGAGCAGCGATATAGCAACACAAGCAGGACTGGGTCTCGTAATTCCTACTTCTAATGTGTTGCTGGAAGGGAAGTCAGCAACACCAAAAGACTTAAGTATATTTCGAAAACGGTTTGTGTTGCTGGGTCAGGAGTTGAAGCAGGATGGAGGAGCGATATAGCAACACAAGCAGGCTTGGGTCCCGTAATTCCTGCTTCCAATGTGTTGCTGGAAGGGAAGTCAGCAACACCAAAAGACTTAGGTATATTTCGAAAACGGTTTGTGTTGCTGGGTCAGGAGTTGAAGCAGGATGGAGGAGCGATATAGCAACACAAGCAGGACTGGGTCCCGTAATTCCTGCTTCCAATGTGTTGCTGGAAGGGAAGTCAGCAACACCAAAAGACTTAGGTATATTTCGAAAACGGTTTGTGTTGCTGGGTCGAGAGTTGAAGCAGGATGGAGGAGCGATATAGCAACACAAGCAGGACTGGGTTCCGTAATACCTGCTTCCAATGTGTTGCTAGAAGGGAAGTCAGCAACACCAAAAGACTTAGGTATATTTCGAAAACGGTTTGTGTTGCTGGGTCGAGAGTTGAAGCAGGATGGAGGAGCGATATAGCAACACAAGCAGGACTGGGTCCCGTAATTCCTGCTTCCAATGTGTTGCTGGAAGGGAAGGAAGTCAGCAACACCAAAAGACTTAGGTATATTTCGAAAACGGTATGTGTTGCTGGGTCAGGAGGTGAAGCAGGATATAGCAGGGATATAGCAACACAAGCAGGCTTGGGTCCCGTAATTCCTGCATCCAATGTGTTGCTGGAAGGGAAGTCAGCAACAACAAAAGACTTAGGTATATTTCGAAAACGGTTTGTGTTGCTGGGTCAGGAGTTGAAGCAGGATGGAGGAGCGATATAGCAACACAAGCAGGACTGGGTCCCGTAATTCCTGCTTCCAATGTGTTGCTGGAAGGGAAGTCAGCAACACCAAAAGATTTAGGTATATTTCGAAAACGGTTTGTGTTGCTGGGTCGGGAGTTGAAGCAGGATGGAGGAGCGATATAGCAACACAAGCAGGACTGGGTCCCGTAATTCCTGCTTCCAATGTGTTGCTGGAAGGGAAGTTAGCAACACCAAAAGACTTAGGTATATTTCGAAAACGGTTTGTGTTGCTGGGTCGAGAGTTGAAGCAGGATATAGCAGGTATATAACAGCAAAAGCAGGCTTGGGTCCCGTAATTCCTGCTTCCAATGTGTTGCTGGAAGGGAAGTCAGCAACACCAAAAGACTTAGGTATATTTCGAAAACGGTTTGTGTTGCTGGGTCGGGAGTTGAAGCAGGAAGAAGCAGGAATATAACAGCACGAGCAGGAATGTATCCCGAAATTCCTGCTTTTAATGTGTTGCTAACTTCTCGGACCTGCAAATTGTATTAACTTTAACAACTAATAACTTTTTTTCTATTCCATTAAATTATATGCGGTTTTTTTATTGAAAAATATAGAATTGCCTTTTTAATTTTGTGTTTTTTTATAATATTTTTATGTTTTGAAATATTTTATATAAAAGAAATAGTTAATTGCTTTGTTTCTTAGCCACAGAAACATGTCATAATTTGCAATTTGTGCTATGAAGTCAAGTAAAGCCTTTTTGGCAAAACTTTTGTTTTACTAATTAATATAATGTACCTGAGGATATAAAACAATTAGTCTTTCCAAAAAAAAATGACTATAGATATACGCAGTGGTTAATTTAAATTTTGGGTCTGTTAGACCCCACGTGTCGGAACTCGTAACAAACGTTCACCTGTCGGATGCCGGGTTAATATGGCTTTAGTAATACATAAAATGATTTGTTTTGTTTTTTATAATATACAGGGTGGGTGCTTATACTGTGGACTGTTCGAGAGATATCAAAACCAATTTTGCCGTGGTAATACATGATTATTGAACCTACAGTTTGTTGTTCCAGCGGATGTTTGCTGGTGGGGAGCTCGGCTATGTACGTAAAAATTAGAAATTTTCATTTTGCAGAAACCTTATTGACTACCTAGGTATATGTAGAACGTTGAGACTGGACTATGGTTTGGTAAAACTGCCACACTTTTCTTTAAATTAATTTTTTACAGGTTTCATGAGTTACGTAAAGGTTACAAATAGGTAACTACAGAAAATTAATGCACAAAAGTTTTCATGTACTTTTCTTCTAAAATGCATTCTATAGTTTTAAAAGTGCTCCAAAGATGACGCTACAATACTACTTTGTTAATATTATTAAAATCAATAATATAAGCTTTGAATTATTTAGTAACAATAACCGCTTTACACTTTATATTTTATTTTTTAACTTTTAGGAAGACTTGTACACATTAGCCCTTGATGGCAAGGGACGTATTTTTTAAAATGGTAGTTTATAAGTAATTGATCTTAGCTGGTTAGTAATTAATTATTAATTATTGTAACTCGAAAATATAAAGCGTAACTGAGTGTGGTAAAAATTTTTTATATTCAATGGTTGTTAATTAACGACCAATAAATAATAAACATCTACGAGTCAATTTGACCCGCGTGGTTCTTTTTTGGTGCACTCTATGCTAATTCAAACAACGTTTCAAATTAATTAACAGCAACAAAGTGAATTGAAAACTTTCTATAAACTTGCAATGGTTGTTAAGTTGTATGTAAACATTTTAAACAATGGTTAATTACAAAAACCTAAATTACAAACTAGAACAATAGCTTAGCGAAATTCACCAACACATCGTCGCTAGAGTTTTATAAAAATTGGCTAGTGGCAGTTTCATATTAAGAATGTCTTTATTACCGAGCTTTACAGTAGTAAATTTTAAGTTTCATCAGAAAAGCTGTTGGTTAACACATAAAATTAAATGAAGCTTTGTATTTCTACCGAATTGCAAAGGAAACCTTCTATTTTCCTTTTTTTTCTTCTCTCGAAATGTTTCCATTGTGACTTTGTTGTTATAAAGCAACGCGTAATTTCTTATAATTCGTACTCGGTTTAAATTATTTTTATTCACTCATCGATTAGGGTTCTACAATAATTATTCTACAAACGATAAGTAGGAAGAGTTAGTGCTCAAACAAGTAGCCGTTTGGGAAGCTACGTGAGTGTCGTTGTCAATATCGGGAATCTAAAGTATTTGGTTGGTATTTAACTTGATTCCATTGAGAATCAAAGACTCGAATTTTCCCAAGTGATGTAAGAGACGTCTCAAGTAATAAAGTTTTTTGCTAAATCCCTTTTATCATTAAGAAATAGTAATTGTTGTAAAAAGCAGATGACTAAATCTAAACTAAATTTTTTTGTGAAACTTTTAAATTTATTTAAATTGACCTTAGTTATTTTCTTTCGTTTCTTTGTAAAAGTTTTTTTTTAAATAAATTTTTTATTTTTTTTAAGAAAACGAGACGGTTTTGTAGTAAGTTCTAAAATTGAGAGGTTGGATCTCGCAGGAGCCTATTTTCGAAGAGTTTTAACACCGATCTTACGATTGTGTGTAGGTATAGTACCAATTTCTTTCTACCAAATTTTGACTTCGTAATTTTTTTGTAACCTTCACAATAGGAAGATATGTCATAAAAGAACAAATTACCAAAAGTGTAAAAGGATTTTTAATTTATCTGTAAAAATACTAGTTCTTGAAGCAGAGTCGTATTTTTCGACCGTCATTTTTATTTTGAAAAAGCTCCGATTTGCCTAACATTATTAATTATTATTCTTCAATCTTTATAGCCTAGCAACTTCGTTGCTACGTGGAGGCACGAAGTGCCGACTATGTATAACTTTATGTTGTTAGAGTTGCAATTTATCGCCAGGGGGGCCGGGGGGGTTTTAAATGAACGATAAATGACACTTTTTAAGTAGGAATTTAAATCTCGGTTACCCTTTAAATGCAAAAGCTCAAAATTTACAGTTATTAAATGTGAGCTTTGAGGTATCCCCTCTTCAAATTTCGAACCAATCGGAGAGATGGAAAAAATTTTATAGGTCTCTATTGGCCAAAAAATCGAAATTTGTTGATCGACGCAAGATTTTGGATTTGGCTACTCTAGGCTAGCCTCATACACGCCACGGTATTAGTTTTAAAAAATCTCGATAGATGGCCGCACAGCGGTCGTCACAAAATTTACGAAAATCGTCCCCCGACTTTGAAATATCGTATCGTTAAACATCGTAAAACTCAAGAAAAATTTTTTTTTGAATTATCGTATCGTTAAATATCGTAAAACTCAAGAAAAATTTTTTTTCCAAAATAAATCCCAGACGTCAATTGGCTATCTTCTGACACAAAATTCGAATCGAACCCTTTAGCCGTTTTTCCTGCTAGATTCCCCACGAATTTCGGCAGTGTCAAAAAAATTTTTTTTTTCTATTAAATTCAAATTCGGGATCGGGCGTCTCTAGGGGGCCTAGATCGTCGGTCCGGGATCGGTTTCTCTATAACTCCCATACCGGCCCCACGGATGGGGGTGCAAAAATGACTCTCGCGCCGAGAAACCTAGCATCTATCCTATGGCATCGATGGATTTCGGAATGGGCTCCAAAGTTACATCGGAACTTCCCCTACGACTTACCGCGAGATAATTTCTACGAATTCCATACAGAGGGCGCTGCGATTTTTCAAAAAAGGGTCTATTTGTAGTGACTATTTGGGGATTGCGAGAGAACCGGAAGACACTCGGCGTCCCTCCGGTTCTCAGAAGAAGGGAGGCCGATTTGGTTCAGTGAACCGCCGGGAATTTTTCGGGGCATCCATAGGGCGTCTCAAATTTGGTTTGGCGCAGTCGGCAATGGTGTAAAATTCAAAAAAATTGTACGGAAAATGGGGAAGGAAAGTTGATTTTTTTTTTCTTCAACCCTGTATAACGCTCTCTGGTATAAGAAAAAAATTTATTTAATCCAAGTCGTTTTTAGTTATTCTAAAAGTAATGTAAGTCATGATGGAATGTCGTCTTAAATGTGCCGTATTGCCCTTTGAAATATTTTTTCTTTAAAACGAATTAAATGATATAAATGAGCGAGTTCATCACTTGGACTTAGTCAATTTATCAGAGACAGTTGGTTCGTTTTTAGTATGAAATTTATGAAGCTATTTTATTATATCGAAACCTTTCTCATTATAGATAGATGAAGGGTTTTGATATTCAAAAATAAGCTAAAAGATTTTATTTTTAAAGTATTCGAAAAGGACCCGGAGGGTATATCTTATTGTGTTCGTTACTAAGGCAGCGGTTTGAACTCTTTAATTTTGCTTTGTCTTTTTTTTTTAATTTACGTACGTTATTTTGTTCAATAACTTGATCTTTGGGATTAAATTTCAAGTTTCTATTCGAAACTCCAATAATTTTGAACTAACGAATTTTAAAATCGATTTGAAAAGGTAGTAAATTATAGGTACCAAAATGCTCGAAATAATTACCAACATTTGTAGTTTGTGTTTAATTTAACAATTTACTTTGTACTCGATGGAATTTTACAAGTTTGAAGGAAATAAATTTAAAATGTCATGTAAATTGGTTTTCTTGAAGTGCAATTTAACGAATGTAATTTAAATGTGTCTTTGTGTAGAAGGATTAAAAGTTGGGAGTATAAACGTCTTGAAGGTTCAAAGCGACGTCTACTTTGGGCCAGTGCAAGTCGAGTTCCTCCCTTTCTTTGTTTTAGGTGACGCTAATCTGTGCGACCCACCCGCTTCGTGTCACTCTCTATTCGAAATTAAACATTCCTATCATGCAATCGAAAAAGATACTGCTGATTGATGAGATGCCAATAATTTCGCATTTAATATTCTCCGTGTAATTCCAAGAAAGTTGAACCAAAAAATAAAATTATACTAATTTAAAGTTATAAAAAGTTCAATTATAAAATTTAAATTGACGTATTTGACATTTTTCTTGAATTTTATTTCAACTTTATTAGGAGAAACTTTTTTGAATAGAGTTTGTTTTTCTGAAATTAGGTGGGCAATTTTTTAAAACAATTTACTGAAGAAATAGTTTTCCACAAAATAATTTAAATCTCTAGGCTTTTGCTGCTTAGACAATGCATATGCAACATTGCATGAGCTTACACTCATAGTTGACATCAACTCACGCTTTCACAGCAGTCTAGACTTTTAAAGCTCAATTAAAGTTGACGTTGATAATAGAAGCAGTTGTAATAGAATGTGTTAAGCAGGTATCTCACTAACAATATTTTCATAAATATTGTTATAAAAATATGTTATCATGTGGGTGTAATACACTGTCATAATTTGCTATCATCATTTTTACGGATTGTAGAATGTGTTGCATAAACTGCAAAACCTCTACGGTCTAAGACATGCTCCTAAATACGAAACATGTGCCACCACAAAACAAAGCAAGGCGCACGGTCGCATCAAACTCCAATAGAACACGTCCCATTATCAAAAAAAGGTTGTATTTATGTGATATCACGTCAAAATATTTTTAAATTATTTAATACTTACTGAATACTTGACTACTTGATATTAACAAGAAGTATTTAAATTTTTCAGCAATACAGGTATAATTATGTTATTTTTAGTCCAAAACCAAAACTACAAAGCGAACTAAAATTAATCATTATGTTCGCTGTAATTGCTTGTAAGTACTCAATCGTAAATTGTAGATGTGTAGTAGATAGTAGGTAAATTGATCTCGCAGAGCGTAATTATTAGCAATTACTACGGTCTACATCGTTTATATTATTTCATTGATAATAAATTGAAACTGAACAATAATTACAATATCTCTGGCGAGTTATTACAAAATAAAATAAAATTACATTTCCTCCCTTAAAAATTATTATTTTTGTTTGTTTTATAACAATTTGAGAAAACGAATTAAAGGAAACAGAAAACAAAGCAACTTTAGAAAAACAATTCTCCAAGCGCTCTTTTCAAAGGCTGCTAAACTACTTTTTGCGTTTGTTCTTTTCCAACTTTTTTTTATAAAAATAATCAGTTTATTAAAGTACCTCTTATTATTAATAGTTATTAAATAAAAGATGTGCTTATTGCTTGTTAACTGTTCGTTTACCCAAACTTGAAAATTTATGAAAAAGTGGATTGGAAATGGAGCTTGTTTAGAAGTTCCTAGTTTGAAATTTGTTCGACTTTTTTTTTAAATTTATATGAGGCCAGTGTACAAACTTTCACATTTTTAAGTTTTTGGCTAAAACTACGTAAGAACAGTTTGGAATAAGTTTCTCAGAAATATAGTCAACTTAAATAGTAGAGTAATCTCAGACATGAAAAACCAACATACGTGTGGCTGATGATTGGGAATCAGCTAGGGCTGTTGAAATAGAAGCAAAAAAAGTTTACCACACTAGGGGTGTTCATTGTGCATCATGAGGTAAATGGTTGTCATAAACCTAAAAAGAACGTGCGTCTTAACTTCTAAGAGAACAGAATAAAGCCATAGAAAACTATGTCATATTGAAAAGATTTAGTTTCCAGGATGCTTGAAGTGGTTGGATAATTTAGCAATGTGAGATGCACTACCTCAATTATAAAGGTGTATCAAAAGCAAAACTTCTAGCTAGAACCTAGCTAGAAGGAGAAAATTTATCATCACAACATCACATCACCCAAAAATAGTTCTAAGCAAGGTTTTTAGAAATATTTTTCAAATTCAGACTTTTTGATATCCTGTTGAAATAAAATATTAAAATTCATTATTCTTCAAGAGAGGAGCTTAAAACTTATAAGAAATAGTCAAAAAATGGCAAGTGGGAAGCTTAAATAACGCATCAAGCTTCCTAAGGAGATGAAATACTGTACCAGTGTGTTTAATCAGAACCCTTAGGGATTCCATGTTGTTATAGATGAACTACTTTCCAAGTTTGTGTTTGTTGGAGCACAACATATAAACCACCTCCAGATCAATTATTCTGTGTCTCGACTATTGTAGCGAAGCTGAGTTTTAATTTTAAATTACTTTGTTAACAAAAATCATATCAGATAACCATTTCTACATTGGTAAGTGCAAATAATTGAAATAAGCTACAGAAATGTGGTTCATTTAAGTAATTGCAGTTTTGAAATGCGCTTTAAAAATATTTAGCGTGGAAATTGGCACTAGTCTTGTACTCTAAGAGCGCATCTTTTGGCAGCTCAGAAAATATGGAAAACATAAACATTAAAATTTGATATGATAAGACCACCTTAAGACGAGTAACGATCTGTTGTGGTTAATTTTAAAATCATTTCAGATAATGGCAATGTTAAAATGGCCTTTAAAAATATTTAGCGCGCACTTAAAGGATCCCAATTGGCACTACTAACTCGTCTTGTACTCTAAGAGCACATCTTTTGGCAGCTCAGAAAATTAGGAAAACATAAACATTAAAATTTGATATGATAAGATCATCTTAAGACGAGCAACGATGCGCTTTGGTTAATTTTAAAATAATTTCAGATAATGGCAATTTTAAAATGGCCTTTAAAAATATTTAGCGCAGACTTATACGATTCTAATTGCCACTACTCGTCTTGTACTCTAACAGCGCATCTTTTGGTAGCTCAGAAAATATGGAAAAGGTAAACATTACAATTTGATATTATAAGACCATATTAAGACGAGTAACGATGCGCTTTGGTTAATTTTAAAATAATTTCAGAAAATAGCAATTTTAAAATGGCCTTTAAAAATATTTAGCGCGAACTTATACGATCCTAATTGGCACTACTCGTCTTGTACTCTAAGAGCGCATCTTTTGGCAGCTCAGAAAATATGAAAAACATAAACATTACAATTTGATATGATAAGATCATCTTAAGACGAGTAACGATGCGCTTATCATATCAAATTTTAATGTTTACCTTTTCCATATTTTCTGAGCTACCAAAAGATGCGCTCTTAAAGTACAAGACGAGTAGTGCCAATTAGGATCGTATAAATCCGCGCTAAATATATTTATAGACCATTTTAAAATTGCAATTATCTGAAATTATTTTAAAATTAACCCTCCATTCAACGGGTGAAGCCTGTGAGTGCAAGCAAAAGTGAAAATTGTCTGTAACTTAAAAAAAGAAATACTTTTTATTGTAATATTCTATCTACCTTCTTAACTTGTAATAACTCATATCATCAGCATTTGCTTTTCAAATTTTTTCAAAAAATGAATCCTCTAGGACACAGTTTGTTGTGACAGGCTTCACCCGTCGGTTCGTGTAACTTTGTGATAACCGATTATTTTTGTTATAAAGCATTATTTAAGCGCAAAACTTATCTGCAGACCATAAAAAATAATTGGTTTTAAGTTTCAATGCTTGTTTGTAAATTTTTTGTTTAGGTGACAAGAGCAACATAAGCAAAAATTCTTATTATTTTTCCAGTTTTGTAAGGCTTGGTTATGTATTTAGTACATTGAAGCCTGCTATTTCAATGAAGTTTAGGCCCTTGCAGTTTGTGTTGAGAATTTTATAATTAAATTTTTTTGTAATTTTCTGCTTATTTGATCAATATACTAAATATGTATTATGATAATCAACTTTATTTTCCTTCAAAGTCCATAAAAAACAGTTTTCAATAAAAAATGTCAAAAAAGGATAAAAAATTTAAAATTAAAAAATAATAACTAACAAAAGGACCTACGCTTTAATTCTTCTGTAAAATAATGAAGAATAAGGTATATTTTCAATTAAAAAAATTTCAGTGCAATTCTTGCACCCTTACTATTTTTTAACCAAAGCGCATCGTTACTCGTCTTAAGATGGTCTTATCATATCAAATTTTAATGTTTATGTTTTCCATATTTTCTGAGCTACCAAAAGATGCGCTCTTATAGTACAAGACGAGTAGTGCCAATTAGGATCGTATAAATCCGCGCTAAATATTTTTAAAGGCCATTTTAAAATTGCAATTATCTGAAATTATTTTAAAATTAACCAAAGCGCATCGTTGCTCGTCTTAAGATGGTCTTATCATATCAAATTTTAATGTTTATGTTTTCCATATTTTCTGAGCTGCCAAAAGATGCGCTCTTAAAGTACAAGACGAGTAGTGCCAATTAGGATCGTATAAGTCCGCGCTAAATATTTTTAAAGGCCTCTTTAAAATTGCAATTATCTGAAATGATTTTAAAATTAACCAAAGCGCATCGTTACTCGTCTTAAGATGGTCTTATCATATCAAATTTTAATATTTACCTTTTCCATATTTTCTGAGCTACCAAAAGATGCGCTTTTAAAGTACAAGACGAGTAGTGCCAATTAGGATCGTATAAATCCGCGCTAAATATATTTATAGACCATTTTAAAATTGCAATTATCTGAAATTATTTTAAAATTAACCAAAGCGCATCGTTACTCGTCTTAAGATGGTCTTATCATATAAAATTTTAATGTTTATGTTTTCCATATTTTCTGAGCTACCAAAAGATGCGCTCTTAAAGTACAAGACGAGTAGTGCCAATTAGGATCGTATAAATCCGCGCTAAATATTTTTAAAGGCCATTTTAAAATTGCAATTATCTGAAATTATTTTAAAATTAACCAAAGCGCATCGTTGCTCGTCTTAAGATGGTCTTATCATATCAAATTTTAATGTTTATGTTTTCCATATTTTCTGAGCTGCCAAAAGATGCGCTCTTAAAGTACAAGACGAGTAGTGCCAATTAGCATCGTATAAGTCCGCGCTAAATATTTTTAAAGGCCTCTTTAAAATTGCAATTATCTGAAATGATTTTAAAATTAACCAAAGCGCATCGTTGCTCGTCTTAAGATGGTCTTATCATATCAAATTTTAATGTTTATGTTTTCCATATTTTCTGAGCTGCCAAAAGATGCGCTCTTAAAGTACAAGACGAGTAGTGCCAATTAGGATCGTATAAGTCCGCGCTAAATATTTTTAAAGGCCATTTTAAAATTGCAATTATCTGAAATGATTTTAAAATTAACCATAGCGCTTCGAAATTTTAATGTTTACCTTTTCCATATTTTCTGATCTACCAAAGATGCGCTCTTAGAGTACAAGACGAGTAGTGCCAATTGGGATCCTTTAAGAGTGTTATTTAGTGAAAAAAAATTTCGATTTCATGTAGGATGAGTTGCCTAACCATTATTTCTTTTAAACTGACAATTCTACCTGCCTTTTTGCTTACTGTCCCAAGCTCAGTTAGTTGATATTATGATTTATGACACCTTATTGAAATTTCAATACAAAGCAAATCCTTCTTACTTTTTTTTTATGTTTCGGTTCAACCAAGATAACAAATTTCTTGATAGATATAATCTTTAAGTTCTTATAACTTATGATCTAAAAATTAGAAAAGTTATAAAACAGAATACGTCCATATTTTTTAGTTAATTTGAATTATTTATTGATAAATTATTAAATGAAAAAGAATACAAAAATTAATTTTAAATTAAGAGAATAATAAATATGAGAATATAACTACTTCATATATCTGAATTAGGTACAAAATCTTGATCTAAGACATACAAATAAAGTCTTTACTTATTTCTAATTCGTATAGTATTTCCATAGCGAATTTTTCGAAGCATAATATGTAAAGCTTTAGAAATTAAATTAAAAAACCACCCGTATCTATTCTTCTGATTCTAACGGTATCTCTAAATTTACTAGAAAGTCTAAAAATTAAGTCCTGAAGTGATTATGAAATTCGTAAAATTGTATTACCATAAGAAAGTTTGAAGGACTGGACTTTATACAGTAAGTAGGTACATTTTCTTTCTAATCTTTTTACAATAACTTAAATTTGCACATAAACTACCTGTTCATAATTATACTGTTACTTCCTTTACACCCTTACAAACTAAGGGTATCGGCCGGGACGTAATTAGGTAATTTCTGGAAAAAGCCAAGAGTATTGCCATCGTATTGGTACCCAAAATAAGTAAAGACATTCGGTACAGCACCGAATTATATTGATAAAAAGTATTTATTTTTAAATTTTGTACTCAAATAAGCTAATTTGTTAATAAAAATTGAGGATCAAGCTGCTCTAGAATTAAAACAAAAGCCGGTATAACCAAACATAAATCCATGCTTCGATTGCGACTAATTTTATTTCTTTATTTGTGTTTATTACAAAAATAACTGAGTGAACAATGATATTAATGTACTTCATAATTTAGGAAATAAAAACTTTAAAAACTTGTTAAAGGTGTTTAAATTTCAAAATCTCGGGTTGTAATCGAAGCATGGATTTATGTTTTGTTATACCTGCTTTTGTTTCTATTCTAGAGCAGCTTGATCCTCAATTTTTATCAACAAATTAGCTTATTTGAGTACAAAATTTAAAAATAAATACTCAAGTGATATACATTTTATATATATTGATATACAATAATTTCAAAACAAAAGCAGCTAGGGCACTTTTCTTTTTAGATTATTAGTCGCCATAAAATTCCGCAACTTTGCCCCAATTTAACCGTTTCTCTATCTCTTCAAATAAGCGAGATCCCCATGCTGCCGGTCGAATTTGAATAACCCTGTATATAGATATTTTTGTTTATTTTTTACTTTTAATAAAATAATTAATGATTTCGTCTCTATCATGACTTTTGATTCGATTGAAATGGAATCGGATTGAGTTAATACACTTAAAAATTGTAGATGTACGCAGTTCATTTTGAAATCTCATACAAATCGAACGGTTCAGGTCAATTTTTTGAATGTTCGATCCGATTAAAATTTCAAAATGATCTATGTCGACAATTTGAAGTGGATGAACTCAATCCGATCCCATTTCGATCGAATTTGAAGTTTGTTTCTTTTTGATTCAAATAAAAATAAGCATATTTTATTAATCCTATTTTCTATACATTTTAAAGAAAGGATTAGATTAGCAAAAATCTTCATTTCTCTAGTTTTTAAATATATTACAGAAGAGGTTTTTAAAATACTTTTAAAACTTGCCTACACTAACCCCCTGTTGATTTACAAGTTGGTCATAAATCTCTTCTAGGTAAAGTGAATAATGTGTTGCCTATTCTTCAAAACCAAAATTGAATAGCTAGTACTTTAATTAAAATTGAATTACTCATTAAAAAATGAATTTGATAACTATTTTATTACATTAACTCGTAGTTCTTATTATTGCGGAGGCAAATACAGCGTCTATTTTAAAAAATAAAATCTTCATTTATACATAATTAGTCTTAATAAAAAGATAAAAACAATAAGGTTCAAACAGTCGTAGTTATAAATATTTTTAAAATTCAACGACTGTACGTGCCAAGATCACGATTTTCTGATTTTAACGGTATTTTTAAATTTTTTTCAAGTTTCCAAATAAAGTCCTGAGCTCCGTTTGAAAATCGTAAAATTCCCATAAGAAATAGCATAAGAGATTTTAGCTAAACAACACCCTTAAGTCCGCGCTAAGTATTTTTAAAGGCCATTTTAAAATTGCCATTATCTGAAATGATTTTAAAATTAACCACAACGGATCGTTACTCGTCTTAAGATGGTCTTTTCATATCAAATTTTAATGTTTACCTTTTCCATATTTTCTGAGCTACCAAAAGATGCGCTGTTAGAGTACAAGACGAGTAGTGCCAATTCGGATCGTAGTCCGCGCTAAATATTTTTAAAGGCCATTTTAAAATTGCCATTATATGAAATTATTTTAAAATTAACCAAAGCGCATCGTTACTCGTCTTAACCCTAGAATACTACCGTGGGGTCGCCGGCGACCCCGCTCTATATGAAATTCTTCTTAAACGTGCACAAATGCCAAAAAGGCATTGTCATGTCTATCTACCTTCACTCTTGAGTATTTAGTATCAGTGTACACATCTGTAGTTTGGTTGTTTTAAATATTTATTTATATAATTTGATATTAGTGTCATATAAACATTAACATTAAAATTTGATATGATAGACCATCTTAAGAGCAAGATTCACCGATGCTCAGAAGCCTGACTAAATTGCCACGTTGTTTGTAGAGATATCGTTTTCAAATTTGGCATACGTATTTAAGGCAGTATTATCTAGGCTTGTTCGATTTATTTTTTTTATAACCTCATTAATTAAAGAGTAATTAATAAGAGAAGATTAAAAAATGACTAATTAAAAAAACTAAAAAGGTCAGAGCGTAGATCACAAATAAACATATTGTCACGATCGGGGGTTGATCATGACCTCTGGACCCTTCCAGAGTTGTACCGAGATAAATAAATACACAATGCTGAAATTCAAGTTATTTATTAACGGGTCTTACCCAAAAATAAGAGTTATAATCCAATACATAGTGCTGTTCACAATTTACTTAATTACGACGAAGCTCACCAATGACACGCGTCTCGCGATTCCGAATTATCTAGACCTCCAGGTCTCAACTCGAATTCAAAGACTAACTTACAAACCTACTTTGGGGCCTTTTATAAACTTAGCACACGCGCGCCCTAAAACTGCGATTTATGCTTCATCTTACATTCTTCAACACCTGACAACAGTCACGTATTGAAATACTCTTTGTACATTACATTCTTGTACTACTTTACTCAATAATTTCATTAAATAATTTGCGTAATAAATCTACGCGTGACAATATATAAATCCCAAATTTGACTTTCAAATTATTTATAATAACTTCACAATTTTGTCAGAGCGATATGCAAAAATTTTAGTTCTCTGGAGTACCCTAGATGGGGCTTGCGTTAGTTGAATAGTGAAAGAGGGATTTTACCAAATTCGGAGGCGGAGCGTAATATTTGAATACCGATATTTTGAGAAATTTTAAAACAGGTATATTGGAAGGTTTATTGCTCAAAAGGAAAAATGTTTGAAGATAAACAAAACTGTTTCACTGTTTGAGTACTTATTTATAAAATAAATTTTTTTTAAATATTTTGAAAGTAACTTTTGTATAGTATTTTGTATCATTAGCACCTAGAATAGCAGCTTTACCTTGTTAAAGTCACTTTAAGAGTAATTAGAATCTATTGAAATCATAAATAAAAACACATAGGTAATCGAAAATCAAAAAAAATTAATAAGTACCTAAACTAATCAAAATTTTAATTAATTAATTAATTATGAAAAAAAATTCTAATTTTTTAACTAAAACGTCCGTCTGTCTGTAACTCTGTGGAGGAAAATCTACTGAACCGATTTTGATGTTTGATTTTATCCACTTTAAAATTATTTCATCGACAAACTAAGCTTTTATAAGAAATGTATAAAGGGTGTCCAAAAATAAGGTTATTATTTTGGGCGCATATTTGCAAATTTGGGCCACATTTATTTCACTTAGCTATAAGATAGTACAAACCAGAACTTTTAGTTGCTTTTAAGATGTGCAGTATCAAAAGTGTATACGTAAATTTTATTTTAAATATTTGAATATGTTATCGAAAACGCAATTCTCAAAACATAAATTTTGATCAAAATCGCTCGAACCGTTTAGGAGTTATGATATTTTGATTGTCAAAACTTCAAAAATCTCTAATTTCTTTTGTAATAGAACTAAAAACTTGAAAATTTATATATTTATAAATCCTATAAATATCTATTATTTGACACTATACTTTAGGTAAACAAAACGCTTCCAGTTAAACCGATAATTAGAATACATAATATCAAAATTTTTAGGAACATCCTGCATATTTTTAAATATTTTGACAACTCGTAAAATTAGCTGTTACACGATACAAAAAAACTTTATATTTTGACTTCTGGTTTAATCGGAAATGGGATTAAATTTTTTTAAATATTCTGAAAGCTCGTAAAATTACCTTTTTAAAGATATCAAATTAAGTTTTAATTAAGAAAAATATAAAATTACAAGATTTGACGGGCGGGAAAAAGTTCCTCGTATGGCCACATCCGTTGTTTTTTAAATAAATTTCCAACGGTCTTAATTAAAGGAAATTAATATTTATGCCTCATGTGTTTATTATTTTTAAATTTAAAAAATATTTCGTTCTATGTAAATTTATTTACGATAGACGTTCAAATTACCACATGTTTAAAACCCTCTAAGCAGGTAAACGGTACCAAAAATGCAAAGGTTGGCTTTAAAAACATCTATCTTTTTTCTTTTTGAAATAAGAGATACTTTAAGATCCGCCTTCCATCTCACACCCTCTTGTACCGTTATTGTCGAAAAGACCACTAGCGGATAGAGACAGCTTGCGATGAAATAATCCCGCAAGAGAGCTTGCGCAAAAGCACTATAATATTGGCGCGAAAGTGATAGCTTTCTAAACGGAAATCCTATTTCTTGTGTCAAAGATTCAAACTGTGATTGTGTCTTGTAAGAGTGTGTATCTTTTTCTTAACAAGTTAACAAGTAATTTGTAATTTTAAGTTTTAAGTACCTATTTATTGTGTTTCTTTCTCATAAATGATGGATGTACTTAAGTGTAGCGAGTGTGAAAAAAACTTTACAGCCCTTCACAACTTAAGACGACATGCTAAAAAGTTCCATCCAGGTGAGTGAACGATGGTTATACAATAATAATATAATAGATAATCTGTTCCATGATAGTTAATAAATTAATATTTTATTTAGTTTAAACAAAAGTTAGACATTATAAATGAGACTTTTTGCCTAATAAAATAAATACGCGTAATACACTAACTAAATCCGACCCGATTTTTATAAAAAAAATAATTGATGGTGTAGATGTAGATTCATACAAGTATTTATACAATATCTATTACTTGTCAAAAAACATAAATAAATAGTTTTTATGACCTTTAGTTTGGTGATCATAACATTATAACTCTAATATCTACACAAAGAAAGGTTTATGATGCTTAACCCAAACGACAAAATAGCTTATACTTACTTATACCATAAAACTACCCCTGAGTTACAAAAACCAAAACTATTTATATGGGTCTTTCTTTAATGCCTCTTGCTAAAACTTTAATTTTTACTACAAATCGATCCAAACTCCATAGAACAGATTTATTTATCAAAAAATAAAATTATTTAATTAACAGTTACCGAATTTGTTTTTATAGATAAAATTAACGTCATAGCTCCAAGAAAAATATATAAAGATCAAACGTATAAATATCAATGTGAACATTGCAAGAAGAATTTCAACCATTTAAGAGATTTTAATTATCATAAAAATAAAAACCATGCATCGTCTAACGCTCCATCATAAAAAGCAATTCTAAACCACCAGTGTCCTCTTTGCCATTTAACAGATTAAGACAGACATATTTGAATTTACCTCTTTTGATAAATTTGCTACTTGGAAAAACCAAATTGAAAAGAGCACGAAGTCGCAATTTGTCAAAGAAAGGGGAACATTTTCCACTCATTTCCATCATTCTACCATTAAATATTACTGCCATCGCAGTGGCAATTATAATTCAAAAAGTAAAGGAGTGCGCCACCTGAAAACACAGGGAAGCAATAAAATAAACGGTTTCTGTCCAGCCTCAATGAAGCTTGTAATAGAACAAGACTGTAAATGGAAAGTGTTTTTTGTTGATAAGCATGTTGGACATGAAAATGACCTGGGTCATTTAACTTTAACGTTGGAGGAACGAGAGACATTGGCTAAAAAAATGGTTTTAAAGATTCCCTTTAGCCAAATACTCGATGAAGTGCGAGATTCAGTAGAGGGTTCACAGTTAGAACGAATTCACCTTCTCACTAAAAAGGACTTGTATAATATTGAGAAGAGTTTTAACTTGCAGTCCACCGTAGTTCGCCATCAAAATGATGCAATTAGTGTCGATGCCTGGGTAAGAGAAATGGAAAGCTCTGGATGCGTTTTATTTTATAAAGCCCAAGATGTAGAATCAGTAGAACATTCGGAACTGAGAAAAGAAGATTTTGCGCTAATAATTATGAATCCAGGTCAAGAAGAAGTATTCAAAAAATATTCATCTGATTGTGTCTGCCTCGATGGAACTCACGGTTTGAATCAATATGACTTTGAATTGCATACCCTTGTAGTCCTTGATGATGTAAGGGAAGGATTTCCGTGTGCGTTTTTGATTTCCAACAGATCAGACGAACACGTTTTAAGAATTTTCTTCGATCATGTGAAGGACAGAATTGGTCATCGCGTCAATTGCAAAGTCTTTATGTCAGATATGGCGGAAGCATACTATAATGCCTGGAAAGTATCAATGGGGCCGGCACAGTTTAGGTTGGTAAAAATAATAATTATTATCTATGTGTGATACAATATTAAACTTGTTTACAGACTATTTTGCACGTGGCATGTAGATCGTAGTTGGCGAAAAAATCTATCCAAAATTCATTCCAAAGAACAGCAGGTACATAAAAACAATGAAATCGCTTGTACGTAGGTATGATTAAAATAAATTGTTTTATTAGGTCACTGTATACAAATATTTGCGAACCATTCTGCAAGAGAGGGACGAAAATGCATTCTCCTCAATGCTGAATCATTTTATTACCACCATGACAACCGATGAGAGTACAGCAGACTTTGGCGAGTATTTTGCTAATAATTATGTTAGTAACATAAAATCGTGGGCGTACTGCTATCGCCTGAATAGCGGTTTAAACACTAACATGCATATTGAAAGAATGCACAGAACAATAAAATATATTTACTTCAACGGGCGCAAAGTAAAGCGCCTTGACAAAGCCATCCACGAAATTCAAAAATTCGTCCGTGACCGATTATTTAATCGTTTGATAATTCTCAATAAAGGAAAATTGTCCAGCAAATTGAAGGAGCTGCGTGTACGCCACAAAATTAGTGAAAAACTTTCAGGGGAATCGATTTTGAAGAATGGAGTTTGCTGGGAAATTCCTTCAACGTCACCAAACTGTTTTGAAGTTTATTCAGTGGAAGAAAATCACAGCAGTGTTTCGTGTAATTGCAAGTTAATCTGCATAGAATGCAATGCTTGCATCCATAAATATTCTTGTACATGTATTGACTCCTGTATAAAATGGAATATGTGTAAGCATATACACTTACTGTGCAGACACTTAAAACAACAGCCCGGTGCAACACAACAGCCACTGAATAATGCAGGTAAAAATTAAATTTATAGATAAATATTTACTTATAACTTATAAGTAATAAGTTTATGAATGAATATAATGATAATTATGGAATTGTGTGATAATTTATATACTTAACGTTACAGTTTACAGAGGACCCTGAGCAACTTAAAGTTTTATTGGTTGAAATCGTGAGTTCTATCGAAGCAGACACAAACCGAGAAATATTTTTGGAACATTTAGCAGGAAATTTTTTTTTCTCAATCCTGGGTGCTCTACTGATTCTGTATTTTGGGATTTACAAAACGCTATAATTTTCTGTTTCTCTTCGGCGGTATCAAAACTAATTGCGTCAGTATTAATGACCAACTGTGGTGAACTGCAAGTTAAAATTCTTAAGTATATATTGACAAGTTCTTTTGCTCTAGCTGTGAACCCTCTACTGTTAATCCCACACTTCATGACTTTATCAAGTATATTTGAGTAAAGGAAATCGTAAAAATCCTCATGAATAAAAATTTGTAAGGATTATTTATCTACTTCAATTTTACGATAATTTATAGGTACCCATTGACTTGACAGTTTTCATTCAGAGGACCCGGAGTTTTCTAAGGTCGGAGGTCGGTAAATTATTTCTTAACAAACTTACATCTGTGGTATTGGATTAGTACTTTTCCTACTTCTACCTCTCAACGTTTTAGTAAACAATTGGTATCAAGTCTAGCGTCTGATTTGAGATTTAGGGCAAATAGCTGTGGGCAAAGGGTGGCGATGTAGAGGTGATGGTCAAATGCTTTTCTTAACGATTTAATATTTTATAATTTTTGTCTGACTACTTATGTTCTTTTTACATGTATAGATGACAGTTTATTTGTAAATGTGTGGTGGTGATGGTTAAAATAATTTTCTTAATAATTTAATCATTTTTGTATGACTGTGTCCTTTCTAAATGAAGATGCCGATTTGTAAATGTATAGCGGTGATGGTTATAAAATTTTTTTTTACGATTTATGTATTTATTAATTTTGGTCCGATTAGGTCCTTTGTAGATGACGATGCAGGTTTATTGGTAAATGTAGCTGTGATGGCATGATGACCATGATTCTCTTAAATAATTTATTATTTCATAATTTTTGACTATGTCTTTTTTAGACGATAACGATAGTTTATTTATAAACGAAAATCCAACTTCAGATGAAGCTAATGGTATTTTGACTGACCTGAAGCCTACATGCAGAACAACAAACACAGTGGTAGATGCGGCCATGATCGCTACAGAAGCGCAGAAAATAATAACAAATCTGCAAAACGTTGCTGCTAATATTATTTGTGTGGAGCAGTTGGAAGCGTTTAAGAAGCTGTGTGCTCCTATAGCACCAACTGTAGCAGCAATAGCAAATAGCCAAGTAGAAATGAGGAAACCAGCGCTTCCTCATGTTTCGTTAAGTCCATCCAACAAAAAAATAACTCAACAAAGAAAAAAATTATATTCAACAAAAAACAAGAAAAAGAAAGATTCATCCCGACGCCTTGCTGAACCAAGCGTACAAGAAAAGCAAGAAATTGCGTTATGCGCAATTTTAAATCAAAAAAATTAAACATTTCTGGCTAAAATATTTGTTTATAACATGTTCAGATTATCGTTAGCGTGTATTCTAAGATATTAAAACTGTAAAAATAAAAATGTACCCATTTAAAGCATTTTATAATAAAAATTTAAAATGCTCAGCAGGTACCTAGTAGTGGAGTGAATTTTTTTCTTTTATTTTATAAGTGGAGCCTTTTACTTAATAATTGATAGGTAATTTTTCAAAATATCTTTGCACAGGAACATGTAACTGACAATATTATAAAAATTGATACTGCAGTAAAGTTTTAATTATTAGTTGTGTATTGATGCATTTTTTTTTAAATTACCATTACTTTTACAAGCATTTTACGGTTTCACAAAAACGTACACATTGATATTTGAATTTTGCGCATGCTCCTCTAGCGGGAGTATTTCATCGCAAGCTGTCTCTATCCGCTAGTGAAAAGACCTGAGTAGTTAGGTGAATCTTCCTCTTAAGACGAGTAACGATGCGCTTTGGTTAATTTTAAAATAATTTCAGATAATGGCAATTTTAAAATGGCCTTTAAAAATATTTAGCGTGGACTTATACGATCCAAATTGGCACTACTCGTCGCACTACACGTCGCACTACAACTTTCGGCAGTTCAGAAAATTTGAAAATAATAAATATTAAAATGGGATTATATTAATGCGTAACAGATGTGACGATGTGCTTTGGTTAAGACGGTTAAGGACTTTTAGGGTACTTCGAGCTTGTTTCATGATAAATTTGGGCTGTGGAATCTTTTCTGTCAAAGACACATTACAAAACTATATATTGTACACTTTTGCAATTTTATATGACAGAATATAAACGACTGTTTTATCCTTCATACAATATGATTGAATACCAAAATATACTGATCGGGAAACCCTTGTGAATGTTGATATCATCAAGTTCGAGTATACAGGCTGTTTCAAATTCGAGTCTATGCATGGGGATCTCGGAAACCGTAAGAGAAGTTGTGCGATCAGGAGCCCTATATTATGACGTTAAGAAATCGGAGGTATTTTAATTACGATAGAAGATATTCACAAAAAAATGAAATGATGAAGTTTTATTTTTATTTTTTCTTGACTTTATTAGAAGGAATATTTAAAAACAAACAACACTTCTTCATAGCCACTTTTTATTCTCTATCACGATCTACTAGTAAAATTTGCGCACAACGTTTCGTCTCTCTGTAACCATCATAAACTTCATTTTTTTAAATATGGCAAAAATTAACTATTGACATTTTTGAATAGTATTTTTAATTCTCTATTCAATGATGCATCAAACTTTAAATCCAAAAATATGTTCATTATTTCGGTTAAAACCGCCGTAATTAATGAAGCAAAAATTAAGATTTAAGTTGGATAATTTTCAAGTAGCCAATTAAATAGTATATTATAATACATGTGTATAAGAAAGACTTTATCGCATTAGCGACGAAAATTACAAGCGCGAGCTTGCGAGTGCTTGTAACGGCGCGTATGCGATAAAGTCTACTTATACACGAGTATTATACGCTATTTTTTATTATAATTGCAACTAAAACCTCTATAAAAGAGAAAAAATCTGTATTTAAAATTTGAAAATTAAGCGTGCCGATTTTGGATATATTTGTTGCCACAGAGATGTTTTGTGTTTACATTGGAGAACTACAGTAACACAACAGTTAATATTATTGTTGTTACCTAGACGACTTTATAGAGCACTTGTGCTATAAAGACGATTTTATGAACGCTTTTTAGTGTGAAATTGGCAGATTATAGTGCAAGTATAATAAAAAAGTTATTCCCCGTTAAGGATTTTATTTGTTTTTCTAGCCTACTCGATGTTAAAATTCATTGAATTATTAAATAAGAGTGGAATATCAATAGTACAATCAACTAAAAAGTTGAAGTGTGGTAAGATACATCATTGAATAGAAAATTAAAAATGCTATTCAAAAATGTCAATAGTTAATTTTTTGCATATTTAAAAAAATGATGTTGATTATGGTTACACAGAGACGAAACGTTTTGTGCAAATTTTAATAGTAGGTCGAGATAGAGAATAAAAAGTGGCTATGAAGAAGTGTTGTTTGTTTTTAAATATTCCTTACAATAGTCAAGAAAAAATAAAAATAAAATTTCAACATTTCAGTTTTTTGTGAATATCTTCTAAAGTAATTAAAATACCTATTTCTTAACGTCATAATATTGGGCTCCTGATTGCACAACTTTGCCTCCATTTAACCACCTTCGTATCTCTTACGGTTTCCGAGATCCCCATGCATATACTCGAATTTGAAACACTCTGTATAGTTGGTCTTTTGTAAGTCCTAAATTTTTGATAAAAATTCCTTGCTAATTCTAATCTCTTCTTAATTTAAATGACAATAATTTACTTCATTCAACACCAAATTCTCGTAATTATGATAAACTGTATCAAGTTCTCTCGTTGTTGCAAAAAATATTTGAACTTTTCTGCAGTCCTACTTGCCTTCTAAAGAACAAGTCATTGCTGAATCAGTGATTAATTTCAAGGGAGAAGCAGTTTACGTCACCTCTTCAAATAACCGAGATCCCCATGGTGCCGGTCGAATTTGAATAACCCTGTATACCTATAAAATGTGGCGATATAGTTTGTGTTAGAGCAGAGCCGATACAAGTGGTTGTGTAGAAAAATGATAGATAATTATCTTCCTTATCTGTATTGAATACTCATACTGAAACAAATTTAAGAGATCGAGTCAGAAATCTTACAAAAAATTTTGTTGGCAAAGGGCACAAAATGTGTTTTGAGAATTTCTTCAACTCCAATCGGCTGTCCAGACCTAACTAAGGATACGATTTATGCTTCTGGAACCTTGAGAAATAGAAGAAAAATTTGCCACACGACACCTGAAAAAAGACAAAATAATGGAATGGAGGATTAACATTTTTAAAATGGATAAACCTAAAATCTGTATTATTTCTGAGTATCATTACTTGCGCTTTGTAGCTGAAGTACCCCAAAGAGTCCTCACAAACCATTTGGAGTGTGGACAAACCAAGTGGAACTCGCTAGAGTTGTTTAGTAAAAAAATATTATACAAAAATAGTAAAAATATTTTTTTATCCGAATGAAAATTATTAGGTAATTTATTTAAAGCTTATTATTTTGCTTGTGGTCCCTCTTTCAAATTACGGCCTCAAAATTATTTTCTTCACTTTCAACTCATTATATCTAGCAATAATTTTTATCATTTTAAATAAATAAATTAATGAAAGTCGGCCTCAAAGGAATAAAGAAAAATTTAGTCCCATTGTATTTTAAACGCACGTGTTGTATTAATTGATATCGGTGCTGTCCGCATCAATTTGTCGAATATCGCTTCGTTTTAAGTTTGCCTTGCGCATTTACCATTTAGAATTAAAACCGCGTGTTAATTCGTTGCATCAATACTTGTTGTTTATTTTTGTTGAATTTATTTACTGATGTTCCGGTGGAGTTTTTCTTTTATTTCCGTTTTTTATTAGTGCATCTCCCGCATACAATAATAAATTTGGGTAAGTTAATTTTTTATATTATTTATTGTTATTTTTATAAACTGCAATTAATACGTAATGCCTAATGCATTGTACTACCATTTGACAATTTATTGTGTCACATATAATTTTTTTTAGGATTGATGGTGTACTAGACTGACATACAGTACCTATACACATTCTTTACTGGATACTATATTTATATTATAACAATATTGTAAACTTGGGGGGGGGGGGGTATAAAATAAAAAAATTCTGAATTTCATTTATTATTATTTAGTGTGAACTTGATAAAATTTTATACAGGGTGGGTTTTTACTGTGTGAACGGATTTCTTCTTAACTATTCGAGATATCAAAACCAATTTTGGCATGGTAATACGTAATCATTAGACCTACATATTAAAAATGTTTAGGTACATACCGGGTGATTAATATACAGGGGAGGTATTGTCGCTTTAATGCCGAAACCGATTGAACTTTGGAGCTATGAGCCCAAAAGGGTAACCAGGATTTTTTAAATCTGTTTGTTCCATCGACTGGTACGCCTGAGTGTCTGGATATCGTTCAGGCGACCTGCACGCACAGTCTAAACCGGAAGGTAAGCCTTTGTGGGTGTAGCGCGGCCTTTAAGACTTGTCCACACACAGAGGCCTTGCTTTCTGGTTTGGCCTGAGCGGGCGGCGTGAACGATGTTCAGACGCTCTGGTGTGGCCTATGCTGGCCGCCTGAACAGTATGTTTGTTTTATTGTTTCCGTATATTGGTTCTTTTTTAAACTTTGTCTTATTGTTTTTATTAATACTAGCACCAAAGTGCGCGCTTACGCGCGCTCTGACTACTGTGTAATACCAACAATATGTTTTTGCTTTTCATTTAAATTTGCGTAATATTTTGATGCATCTTCGATCGTTTCCGCTTCATCTAAAACATGATCCTTAGTTTCAATCTCACTTATTTGATGCATAGTAGGAAACATCGTAAGATCAAAACCTTCAGCACCGAGAAGCAAGTTAATGTCAGCGTAACCTTTGTTTTGTCCTCTAATTTCGCCAAAATGTCTGACATAATCTTCTGACAATGGTTTTTTAAATTCATCCCATAGTTCTTCAGGATGAGTTGGCTGACAATGCATCAGAATTCGAACAAATAAACATCTGAACTGTTTCGGCATCATCCAAACTTCAGCTTCGTGCATAGCTCTCTTCCATTCATGATCATTTTCAATCAGTCCTAATTTAAGACATGTTGCTATGTAAGATTCTTGAACTTCTCCGTTTACTGTTCTTAAATCTTCAAAACTCTTTGCTCTTTTGATGTGAATTAATAATAAACGTAAATGAAATAATTCAGTTTGACTGGGACTTACAGAATACATTCGTCGAATAACGTTGAACTGTTTCTGACGTCTTTGCCAATGATACCCGTAGGTATTAGTATGATTATTGTTTTTTTTAAACACATAGTGGGTTGGTATGTCACCATACACGTACTGGGTATAGTAGTCCCAACGTAAGTTGAATCCACCACGTGACCAAACCTGCGCGAGGTGTGGCTTTAGAGCCCAGTGGCGGAGCTAGTTATTTCTTCTGTCAAAAAAAATTATTTTTAAAAGTTGTCAAAATTTAAAATAATTACTTAATTTAAATTTTTATTTGAAGTACTATTAATAATTAATTACTGGTTTAATACTTTGTGAATGAGATCTTCACAATTTTTAAAATGCTTGTAATTATTTTGCTTCAACCAAACCAAAGTAATGTAATAATTATACGACGGCACTGTCTACGTTCGTTTCTAAGCAACGACCGCATTAATCTACTGCGCAACTTTAACGGTCATCACGTGGTGGATTCACCTTATGTTGGGTTCCCTCTAGCTTCATGGTCTCTTACATTTAGTGCAAAATAATCTAGAAGAAGCATTGTTTGTTTTTCTAATGCATTTCTGATTTCACTTTCATCACAATCATCACTAACAATAACATTTTGTTGATTTGGTAAATGCACTGGTAATCTGGTAATGGAGTGGCTCTTATCTTGTAAAGGTTTATTTAATATTCTCCAAGCAGCTTCTACCGGACCAACGTATCTTGTTTCGATAAAACTACCAAGTTCATCGTGTTCAATAGTTTCATTAGTTGATTCGCTAATTGTTATTCCTGCAGCGTCGTGCCCTTTGTAAATGTACTTATACAAATATTTGACAGACTTAATGCTAGAAACCACTTCAACATTAATATGACAATTAAACACTTTGAGAAGATGTGGATTGTAAGGCACAACATATTTATTGTCACAAACATAACCATCAGAACGCTTATAAAAAAGTCCAGTATTTCTACGTCGATAATTTGGATATCCTTGTTCATCCAGAGTTGTTACTTCATTATATGTTTGAGAAAAATTCTTTGAACATACTTTCTGTTCTGTTAAACACCAATTTCCACATGGACCGTGAACCATGTTTCTTAAAACAATAGCATGTAGTATAGAATCTATTTCCGGGTTTGGTATTTCTGCAGCTATGTATCGGTCAACTACTTCTGAAGTAGTTATTTTGTGAGACTGTTTTAAAGTTATAATAACATGTGTGCCTGTGCATGTGGTAAACCCCGTTTTTGAAATTCAATCACATAAACATACGCTTGTACTTTGCCAAAAAAGTTTTTATTTACTATCAAATCAATGAGAAATTTTTTTTTTAGATTAAATACTCGAGCTACCAGATGAGGTCGATCTGAAGCAGTTTGGCTTTCCATTAAGTTTTCAGAAATTTTTTTCCATTTGGGGTTACAAGTGATTGTAATAAATAAATCTGGTTTACCGAATTTTCTTACAATTGCCATAGCATCTTGGTAATTTTGTAACATATTTCGCGGCGAACCTTGAAATGATGATGGTAAAATTACAATTTTTCCAATACTTTGATGATTCTTTTGTAAAGCTTGCAAACATACTTCGCCGTGATTACAACAATCATTAAATGAATTGTTTTTATTTAAAACTTTTTCAGATACAAAATGTTTTGCACCGCTGCTGCGTATATAGTAAAAAAAAAAATTTTTTTAACATTAAATTAAAATATAAAAATTGAACTAAAATAATTTTTTAACGTTAAATCGAGTCAGTTAATTAAATCTAAAAATAACTCCCAAACATACTAACTCATAACAAACTCTTAAGACGACTAAAGAAAGCGAAGGCGGGATTTAAAAAACCTTCTACGGCGCATTCTCCAAAACTATTGTCGATTTTATAAGTGGATACTTCACAATTGTTTTTTATCACTTCTCCTCATTCTTGATTATAAAATCTAAAACACTATGGATCATATAAAAAACTTAACACGGGCCTTTACAGATATTTTGACTCCTGGTTCATATTTTTGATTTTTTAAATTTATCTAAATTTTTGCAATATATTTCTTTCATTGCCACATCACAGGCCACTTGGAAATTCCCGGTAGCCCGCCGGGCCAGTCCAGCCCTGATTTTTGAAAACCACCGACTAACTACCAAAGTAAGTTCATGGAACCAAAATAAATATTTTAGTTAGATACCACCAGTATTTAAGTTCAACGTTTTCCTTTAACAAATTTTTTAAATTTTGGCAAAACAACCACTGGTTTTGAAGATCGTAGAGAATAAAAAACCATTTATTTTAAATAAGCAACCGCAACCTTAATCACTCCTCGTATTGGAATATTTTGTAATTTTTACTACAACTGAAATATTTTAGAGTAAAAAGCGTTGAGAATTTTTTATTGTTCTTTTAACAACGCTTTAGTTTGAATCCTCTTTGACAATAATTTCCCAACTTCCCAATATCCAATGCTGCTATTTAAATTACAGACATATCAAACTGTCGATGTCATTGTATAAGCGTTTTGCTAGTCACTTATGCGTGACAGGACAGTGCGTTGAGTTATTAACAATAGTCTTTCGAGACTGTTTCATCAATAACGGATAAATAAATAAACTGTTATTGATTTTTAGCATTTTTATGTTTGTAGTTAGATATAATGTTTTGAAGCTTCAGCTCCTGTTGTTTGTGTTAGTAGAAATGTACGTTTGACAACTTTTAGGCCGTCTTTTGAACCAATTAGCCATATATGTGTAGTTGAAAGTTTTACAATTCATGTGTTTTAAAATATGATGAAATTCTCTTTATTTCTTTCTAATTTCTTGACCGACAAAGTTTCACTAAAGCTACAACTGACCGAAGTTGTAGTTGATAGCAATTTAGCATCTATTTCACACTGTTACAAAGCAATTAAGGTACAAATTACGTCGTTAGAAATTCTCGATAATATTGTTATTAAGGTAATTAGAATTCTAAAGCGTTTAAAACTATTATCGGACTTTCAATCTCAGATTGTTAGAAGATGTTATTGACTGACTTGTAGACATTATTATCTTGTTAGTTCGGATTTTATGTGCCGTATTTTAACAGTGAGATTTAAATAATTTTTAAACCATTATAATTTCGATTAATAAAAATGGACTAAATATCATATTAACTCTTAGTAACTGAATCAACTCAAGGAGCAAAAGCACGGGAATCTTGCACGGTCTTGCTTCGAATCTTCTACGCACGACGTTATAGGTTAGATTCCCGTGCTTTTACTCTTTAAGTTGAATCAGTTACTAACAGTTAGTATGATATTTAGTTCATGTCAAATAGTTCTAATATAACAATAAGGCAGGAAATTGTATCGTTTGCTTCTGAGGAATGGAGAGGAAATGTCACATTACTATTTTAACCTAGCTGGATATTGCCTTATATTTTTCTAACTTGGATAATTAATTCTTCAATTTTCCTGGGATGCAGATGTTTAGTCATCAAATTTTAAAATTTGAAGATGCAATTACTGCTAACGAACTGTAAAAACGAGAAATTTTAGACAACAGTTTGGGAATCACTGGGTACGTGAATTGATAATAAAGTCATCTTCATTTGAATTATTGTCTAACCTAGGGTAATAATCTAAACACAGAACCATATATTGAATGACTAACTAAGTAGTAGACCGAGACACAAAAAGACAGTGACGGATGGACGCGAGACGGAGAAACGGGTGACCAAAGAAAAACATGTTTTATGCTTAAAAATTACGTTTTTGATTATAAATAGTGACCATTCTTAGAGAAAGCGCCTCGTTTCATTTTGAAATTCATTGAAAATTCTTCAACACTAACCAAATGCAACTAAAGTTGGTAGGTACTACTAGAAATTATTTTTCAGCCATTGAATAAAAAAATACCCTCTACTCTATCAGGAAAGAACTTTTTAGCTAATAATATGGATCGCAATGGAAGAGTACAAATAGCTATTTCCGGTCAATTTCTTCAATAGAAATGTTTGCTTATACTCCCACTTATAAGGAAAGATCATGACAGCCGTTTTCATTGACAGCCATTTTCTGATACAGGCAACGGTTGCCAAAGCTCCTTCTTTATGTTTTATGTTCTAAGGTTTTCAGCATTGAATTTGAAACATCGTTTACCCTATCAGGAAGCTAATAATTATGTTAACGCGATCGAATCCGATAATGAAGATTTACGGTTATTTTATACTATGCAAAAAAAACAGTTGCTTCTGCTTCCTCTTATAAGGAAGGATCATTACAGCCATGATATATGTAACCGTGGTAGAAGTCCAAAATGCCTATTTTCGTCACACTTTGTCTTATAGGCAACCGTCGCTACCCCACCTTCTTAAAATTGTGTTTTCTAAGCTTTTCAGTTGCCATTTAAAATAATTTAGAAACGGTAGCTGAGACCTATAAAATAAGTGAGCTCCCATCGTACTATCCATTCAGAAAAATTACAGAAAAATATGGCAAAACTGAGCAAAATTCCCAGAAAGTTGGATTTCTGTGGCCTACATAACTGGTAAAAATTGTATTCCGATTGCTTTTAAAACAAAAAAGTCTGCAAGTGTTTTTACTTAAAACGAATTACAGTGTATCACACACTGAGAAAAACAAATTCACGACTTTTTACCGAATGTAACCGAGCCTTTTTGTTTTTTAATAGATGATTTTAGCCGTAACCAAATATAAAAACGAGAAGACTTTCTTTTTGGATCAGTGGGATCTTTTGTACTGCTGGACATAATAGTTTTTAAACATCGATTCTTAAGTCTTAAATTTTTTTACTACGTTATAGGCGACTAAATCGTTATAACGGCATCACATTGTAAAAATTTCACAAAATATATTTATAATAGTATATTAAAAAGCAAGTATCATTAGGCACCTTCTTAACGTATGAGTCCAAAGTTTAGAAAATAAGCGCGCAGCGCGCGTTTTCTAATAGGACGAATGCGTTAAGGGCATAATGAAACGTGTTTTTTATACTATTTTTTCTATTTCGCTGCATTATTTTATAAAAATGGTATTAAAATTACGTCAAAATATAGTTTTTGGGATTTTGATGCGCAAATTTATTTATGTTGGCAGTACTTATTCTAAAGTTTGACGTTCGTGTTTGAAAGTTAGTCCAAGTTAGTCTAATCTGTCCAATGAAATTACTTTTATAACTGTCAAATATAATTCATCTGTCAACATGCAGTGCTGCACATTGAAAAAAATTCCCTAGGAACAGTGCTATTATAGACTCTATAAGCGTACTATTATGATGTCAAAACAGTGTTCTTATAGGCTTCTAAACGTACAGAAATAGAATTATAAAACTGGTTTTGACAGTGTGCTCGGCTATATTTACGAAGTTTTTATAAAAACTGTATTTATGAGATTATGCGCCTGCACGTAAATATTTTGACGTGACGTCACATAAATACAAACGGTTCTAATTTTTTTTATGAAAGGATGAGTACTATTGGTTTTTAGTGCGAGCGTGCGCCTTGCTTTGTTGTCTGGTAGCAGATGTTTCGTATTTAAATGTATTTCTTGGACCTTGGAGTTTTGCAGCTTATGCAACACATTCTACAACCCGTAATTTTTTTTTAGCAAATTACGACAGTGTAGTATACCCACATAACGACATATTTTTATAAATATATTTAAGAAATTTTTATGAAATATTTACAATGTGCTGGCTTTAGTTTTTTTATAATTTTTAAATAATTATTGAAAAAGTACTTTGGAACGCATATTTTTTAGGTGATCATAACGTAGAATAACAACAACAATTTAATGTTTTTAATTTGGCAAACTAGAGATAGCGCGGCTCTCAGGTAATTTGTCTCAAAAGCTCCATACTTCATATATGTAGTCGAGTTTGAAACTGTCGTTATCATTAATTCTATAAATAGTTATACATACAGGGCGGTAACCGGAGCTCTCGGTCATGGGGATTTAACATGTAAAATCATACTTTGGTATTTTCCTGCTTCTCAATTTATTTTAGAAAAGGAATCTTCAAATAATATTTTTAGAGCATAAAATTCTTCATCTAAATCAATAAAGGAAATTAATTTTGTAAACGCAAATAAAAATTATCAAATATTTTACTTCTGCTAATTTTCGAAATTTTAAAATTAAATTTTTAGCGTTATAAAAATCCAAAATTAATTTGGTTTATTAATTTAGATGCAGGTTTTTACGCTCTGAAACTTATATCTCAAGATGGGAAAACTGGAAAACAGGAAACCACCCAAGTATGATCTCACATATTAAATCCCTATGATCGTGAGCTCCGGTCAGCACCCGGTATATTCTATTATCTTTGAGAGTATAATTATAATTATACATGGTATTTACATATTTTTTATTATGAAGTGTATTATATCCAAATTTTTATAAAAAGGAGCATTTATTAACATTATCATTGCAAAACAACAGAGTTTAAGCTATTCTTTCTACATTTAAATAAATATTTTCTTTAGCCATTAAAACAAAACTATGCGGTTGTATAGTTATGGGCAATACTGTCTTTTCGCTTAAAGTAAATTTAAATTTTTTTAACAAAGTCGCTATTCCAAGTTTTGATTGCATTAATCCAAAACGAGCACCTGAAAATTAAATTACAATGTTTCTATTAATTCATACTCGTCACTTGCCTATGCAAACTCTTGGACCTTCTCCAAAAGGTAAATATGTGAAAGGACGAATTTTGTGCTTATTTGCATCGGAGAATCGATCAGGATCAAATTTTTCTGCATTTGGAAAATATTCTTCATCGTAATGAAGAGCATATGCTGGAATGAAAACTTTGGTGCCTTTTTGAATTGTAACGTTAATATTTGGCATTTTATAATCTTCAACGCATTCGCGTGGCAACCAAGGGATTGGTGGGTATTTGCGTAAGGTTTCTACAAAAATTTCTATAAGTTCTTGAATTAATTTCTTTTAAACTTACCATCAATTACTTGACCTAAATATTTCATGTTCATCACCAAGTCGTATGTAAATTCATCGTTGTTGGCAGATAAAGCGTCGGTAATTTCAGCCCTTAGTTTATTTTGGAGTTCTTGATTGGAAGCTAATTCGAAAAGACAAAAAGTCATCGTAGTAGAAGAAGTTTCGAATCCGGCAATGAAGAAAACAAACGATTGAGCTACCATTTCTTCTATTGTCAAATTGTTGCTCCGTTGGTCATTATTTTGGTCAGATGTTTCGCTTTCGCTTACATTTAAGTTATTGTTTTTTAGATTTATGAGCAACTGCATAAAATCTCTTCGTGTAGAATTAGTCCTTTCCCTATAAGCGACGGTTTGTTCGACGACGTTAAAGAAAAATTTGCTTACTTCTTTTGGATTGAGGACTATTCTAAGAAACCTCGCAAAAGATGGATTGGAAAAAGCCACCAAATTCCGTAAAGCTTGTAATCCTGTAAGCGGAATAAATATTTGTTTCATATTTCTTCTAAATTCATTTTCTGTGTTATTAAAACTATTGCATTCAATTCCAAACGCGCAAGAACCTATTACATCTGTTGTGAAACATCCTAATATTTCTTTAATATCTGCTTCTTTTTGTTTTTCTACCAAATTATCGAGAGCTAGTTCTAAAGGTTCAGCACAAGCTACTAAAGTCGAAAACATTGTTTTCATTTTTCCAGAAGTAAAAGTTGGTGTCAACTTTATACGCAAATTTCTCCATTTTTGTCCTCCAATTGCAAATAAATGAGCACTCGCAGGGTCGTCCCGTTCGTTGTGATAAATACCACGATCCGTAAAGTGATTAAAATCTTTCGTCATAATATTTTTAATGTACTCGAGATCTATTGGTAAATAACCATATTTCGCGAAAACATACAAACCGCCGTGTTTGTGGCCTTGAGATTTCAAGAAATCGTATTGTTGTTTTAGTGTGATTGCCAATGCCTTTCTTTTTCGGAAAGGGCTCTCTATAGTGCCAAAAGGAAATTTTGGTTGAATATAAGGTACTCCTTGTCTTTTCCAATAATTAAATCTCCATATGTAATAAGTATAAACTCCGAGAAAGATTGTCACAAATATTGCTATTGCGTTCAAGAAACTCATGATTTTTTTTAACTTCCAAACTCACTACTTAATACCGAACTAGTAAATTATTATGGTAGGATTTATCTTATTTATGTTACTAATATACTAGTGAAAACAAGAGAGTTGTCAAGTCATTCTTAATAGTATAATGATAAAATCAGTGTTATCATGTTTTGGAGATTATATCACGTAGTGCACAAATAGGATGTTCAGGTTCATATGTTCAATGTTTTTTTTTTGTAGACCAATCAATAAAGCATACAAACATGCAAAAGTGGCAAATTATCCAAAACAGCAATGTTAACTTTCATAATATCGGGTGGGATCCAAACGGGCTCCACTGTCAATTATTTTTCCAGAACTGTAATGTTGGTGGATTCTTTCAAATTTTTTGGCGCTAAATACGAAAAAAATAGCACTACTGCGTTAAAATGCTCTTAAAAATGGCACGAAAGAGTGAAATTCGCGGGCATTCCTCGTTTTTCGTTTTTTCTGAAAAACTAAATATTATGGGAGCAATATTTGGACCTAGTAAGAACCTGTTATTCATTTTAGTTACCTGGAACGTTCACCTAGTTGTTGATAATTCGCGATAAGATAAAACAGAGATATTAATTGGGCATGATGTGCCAAATTTATTTTCTGAAGTATTCTTCAAACTATCGTACGAGTAAAAAAACTCATTTAGATAAAATTCAGTTTGTCTTACTTTACCGACACTTTTAAAATACTCTACGACTTCTTAATCGTCTTAAATTTTATTAAATTCCAAATATCATAAAATCTCATGATTAGCAGTCAGTTTGTTAGCTATTGTTAGTTTAAAGAGCTGTACAAAGGCTTTGAGAAATTAGATGCTACACTAGGAGAGTTGAATCAGGGAGAGGAAGATGTAGAGCTACTCAGGACGACCATTCCTTCGCCGAGAGTTTTTAGAAACAGTTAATATCCGTATTGAGTTCCAAGAAGTACTAGGAGTAGTAGTAAAAGAGCTGTAAGAAGAAGGTTGCAGGAATAAGGATTGAGTACAAGAAGACCTGCAAGTGGTCCGGAGCTGACCAGACCCAGAATTCGCTTTGCTGGCAAACACTATGATTGAGTATTGACGAATAGTGGCAAATCCTTTTTACTAACGAATCCAAGTTTTGTCAGAACTCTTTGGACGGTCAAAGAACATGGCGAAGGATTGGCGAGAGGTTTGCTCAATTTAATGTTGTACCAAGGCTTAGTTTTGATTTTGGGTCAATTATGATGTGGAGTGACATAACTTTAACAGTTCGTGCTGAAGTAGTCGTGTTAAATAGATGAACTATGACTGCAGACTGGTACATTAGGGACATCCTAGAACCTCATGTAGTACATTTTGCCCTATTTTTAGAAGACACAGTTTCACGCTAATGCGTGATAATTGATAATATACTATGGACCCATAGTAGAAAAAACGGGGTGATCGTATTCAGACCTATTTAGTGGGAATAAGCTGTTTGAGTTCCAGCAAACATGAAAATCTGATTGGCTTCCACAGGTAGTGGTTTAAGGCCTAAGGATCCTTCAATGGAATCTTGAAAGAAGGAAAAAGTACGAAATATGACAGCATTCGGGATGCAACTTTGACATTTTATCATTCTTATAAAAAGAATCGACCAAACAAATTAACTACTCTCTACAACGTCTCTGAGAGCGTGGTAGCTGGACTGAAATTAACGTCTTTATGCTACACACCCGGAAACATTAACTCGTGACTCATAAACGGTATTTGGGTTGTCCACTTTTTACATAAAAAGTAAGATTTTACTTTGGTATCCCTCTCAGGTGAGTTTCCCGCCCTCTTCACCAATGAGAAGTTTATTATTAACAGCCCTGAGGCCTTAAGCCACTGCCTGTGGAGGCCAACCAGATTATCGTGTTCGCTGGCACTCATATAGCGCATTCTCAAAAGATGGCCTGAAAACCATCACCCCGTTTTTTCTGTAATAGGCCCATAGTCTATAGTGGTCGTCACCAAATTACTAGAATCGCTCATGAGTACTTGGGTCAAGTTCAAATACCTCGTTTGATATGGCCTGCAAGAAGTTCTAATCTTAACCGCAACGAACAGGTCTGGGACATGGTAGGAAGACGAATTCGATTCCGAATTCCTGCTCCTGCAAACTTACAAGAGCTAAGTGTAGCAGTAGTACAAAAATGGGAAGAAGTCGACAGCATGACATTTGCCGCCTTTATAGTGAGGATACCAAGAAGAATGGACGCTGTAATTCGTCCAAAGAGCGTCAAGACACATTATTAATTGTCTGCTTTTTTATTTACTATTTGATCCATTATTAAGAAATGTTACATTACTTCTGTACTAGTAAGTAAGTATCTTTATTTAGTAATAGTATACTATTTGAAAAATTTACAATAATTATTATTTAAATCTTAAATCTAGAAGGAACAAAAATATCCGTGTTAGCTTATTTAAATCACAAAATGTTACGTGTCTTTTGGGCATGAACTGTAGCTCCAAAAAAATAAAAATAAGTAAGTTTTAGTGACATTTGTTTATGGATCGAATTTTGTGCTTTTGTAGTACAGGCAAAATCCAATTTTACCTTGCATATGCTACGGTCAAGCTGAAATTTTGTAGACACGTTGTCTTCGGTGTCCTAAACAACATACTAAAAGTCCCCAAGAATCCCCTGTGAGCTTCCTCCAGTATCGTGGATCTTAGCCCCTCAAGTGCAGTTTTTCGCCATTTACTCCGTCAGGTTGCATTTAATCGTAAAAGTAGCTTAGTAATATTTTATTAAGCATCAAATTATCTATTAAATAAGCTATAGAACACATTTCTACAATCAAAGGGCGTGGAGGAGTACGCTATTAAAGAATAGTGGTTCAGAAGGATTTTTTACGCGGAATTACTCCGATAGTTCCAATTTTTTAATATGTTTTATAAAGTGGTCTCCTAATGTTAAATCCGAGATTTCGACCTTAGCGAGCTTATGCGCGTACCACTATCTTGAAAATAACAGAAGAAACTCTAGTTTCTCTTGTATCTCATTTTCAATGAAAATTATCATAAAATAGTCTTAATAAATTTATTACGTCATAAAATTTCCTACAACTTTTGTGTTTACAAAATACGATGTTAGAGCAATGGTTTTCTCACAAAATGAGATTTAAAAGAGCTGTTTTCAAAAAGAATATTAAGCAGGCGATTGCTATGATGGACAAAAAACTGTTTTACTCCGAGATGAACAATGATAAAATTAAAAATTTTTTATGAATTTAAAGCCGAAGGCTTCAGCCTTTATTTTCATGTCTTTTAAATGTACTTTTGTTACACCTTGTAATATTAAACAACAAATAAAGGTTTTCACAGTTTTTCATGTACCATTTTTTAAACAGTAAAGATATTTTGTGGGAAGGATTATTTTAAAAACTTTTCGTTCAAGGATATTGTTCCTTATGAGTTATTTCTCAAAGTTAAATGATTAGAAATCGATTGTACATTTATTTTAAAAAAGCACAATGATTTCATATTTCGTCGTTCTTTGCAAATTTTATTTTTAATAAAAATTTTGACTCAAATTGCTGTAAAATGGTTAATATTAAACGGATTGAAGAAACTAAGAACTTGTTATGAAGGAAAATATGTCTACTTTTTGATGCACTGGTTAGATTTTACTAATTAGCTCAAGTTTCCTCTTTCTATTCAATACATTGAAGAAGTGGATAAATAGGCAATTTTTTCTTAAAATTCCTCCTAAGGTAAAAGTACTGCACATTTTCAATAATCGCTTAAGAAAATGAAACATAAAAGCTTATATTCTAATATCCGAGAATTAGAACGTCTTCCGATTCACTGGGACTAAAGGAGCTGGTGTTGAATTCTGCTAAAAATTTCGACATTATCTAATGCTGTGGAGATATTTAAACATTACCATAAAAGTGTTCTCAAAAACGACTTATTATGCTTGTTAGAGAAGTTATAATGCATCTAAAAGAGTTAATTGCATATACGAGCACGTATATACAGGGTGTTTGATTTATCATGTCACATCAGATATTTCGATTATTGTATTTATTTGCAATAAATAATATACACGTGTACACATCGGTGTACTAAACAACATACTAAAAGTCCCCGCAAATCCCGTGTGAGTTTCCCTCAATATTTGGATCTTAGGCCCCCAAGTGCAGTTTTTCGCTATTTACTCCGTCAGGTTGAATTTAATCATTAAATTAGTTTAGCAATATTTTATAAAGCATCAAATTATCTATTAAATGAGCTATAGAACACATTTTTACGATCAAAAGATGTAGAGTAGTTAGATGAGCCAGAGGAATGAAAGTCAAGCGGGGTTGTGACATGGAAATTAAACAATCCCAATTTTCTACCGGAAAAAATTCTTTCGAAGGTTTTCCGGCCGGATCTTTTTTTTTAAACCACTAACTTTTCCGTTTCATAATTATTCCAATCGATTGGCGAAAATCGGATATTTTTTTAAAAATTTTTTGAAATTTTTTGATATCCAATAAATTTGAAAATTCATTTTAAATACTGGCAAACATTATACAATTCCCTACAATTTTAAACATCGAAAAATGCCCGGCAAAATTAGGGGAAAAATTTAACATCAACTTTTTTCAATAAAAAATAATAATCACTTTGCTTTTTGATTTTAATTTTAATACTGAGTATAATAAGCATCAAACAACCTTTTATAATATTTATTTCAAATAAATACAATGATGGAAATATCTGATGTGACGCAATAAATCAAACACCCTGTATATACGTGCTCGTTTACGCAATTAACTTTTTTAGAGGCATTATAACATCTCTAAAAAGCATAATAAGTCGTTTTTGAGAACACTTTTATGATAATGTTTAAATATCTCTACAGCATTAGATAATGTCGAAATTTTTAGCAGAATTCAACACCAGCTCCTTTAGTCCCAGTGAATCGGAAGACGTTCTAATTCTCGGATATTAGAGTATAAGCTTTTATGTTTCATTTTCTTAAGCGATTATTGAAAATGTGCAGTATTTTTACCTTAGGAGAAATTTTAAGAAAAAATTGCCTATTTATCCACTTCTTCAATGTATTGAATAGAAAGAGGAAACTTGAGCTAATTAGTAAAAGCTAACCAGTGCATCAAAAAGTAGACATATTTTCCTTCATAACAAGTTCTTAGTTTCTTCAATCCGTTTAATATTAACCATTTTACAGCAATTTGAGTCAAAATTTTTATTAAAAATAAAATTTGCAAAGAACGACGAAATATGAAATCATTGTGCTTTTTTAAAATAAATGTACAATCGATTTCTAATCATTTAACTTTGAGAAATAACTCATAAGGAACAATATCCTTGAACGAAAAGTTTTTAAAATAATCCTTCCCACAAAATATCTTTTACTGTTTAAAAAATGGTACATGAAAAACTGTGAAAACCTTTATTTGTTGTTTAATATTACAAGGTGTAACAAAAGTACATTTAAAAGACATGAAAATAAAGGCTGAAGCCTTCGGCTTTAAATTCATAAAAAATTTTTAATTTTATCATTGTTCATCTCGGAGTAAAACAGTTTTTTGTCCATCATAGCAATCGCCTGCTTAATATTCTTTTTGAAAACAGCTCTTTTAAATCTCATTTTGTGAGAAAACCATTGCTCTAACATCGTATTTTGTAAACACAAAAGTTGTAGGAAATTTTATGACGTAATAAATTTATTAAGACTATTTTATGATAATTTTCATTGAAAATGAGATACAAGAGAAACTAGAGTTTCCTCTGTTATTTTCAAGATAGTGGTACGCGCATAAGCTCGCTAAGGTCGAAATCTCGGATTTAACATTAGGAGACCACTTTATAAAACATATTAAAAAATTGGAACTATCGGAGTAATTCCGCGTATAAAATCCTTCTGAACCACTATTCTTTAATAGCGTACTCCTCCACGCCCTTTGATTGTAGAAATGTGTTCTATAGCTTATTTAATAGATAATTTGATGCTTAATAAAATATTACTAAGCTACTTTTACGATTAAACCCAACCTGACGGAGTAAATGGCGAAAAACTGCACTTGAGGGGCTAAGATCCACGATACTGGAGGAAGCTCACAGGGGATTCTTGGGGACTTTTAGTATGTTGTTTAGGACACCGAAGACAACGTGTCTACAAAATTTCAGCTTGACCGTAGCATATGCAAGGTAACCGCTGATTTTAGGGTATTTTGCCTGTACTATTTGAGAGTTTTCTTAATAAAAATTAATGACAAATGTATTAATTAAATTAAAGAATTAAACCCACTAAATAAGTCGTTTTCTTCTTTGTTTATAGATATTTAGGTGGTCACGTGTGTCGGCAAAGTAAAAAAAACTGAGCTATAGTTAATTTTTAGCCACTGCACTTCTGTGAAGCATCGTATTGCAACGCTTACTATTTTTTATTATTAATTAATAGAAGTTAAATGAATACTATCTCCAGATAGTAAAATCCAGCAATTAATTATAACGAGATCAATCTCTAGTTCATTTAACATTAAAATCCTTATTAAAATTATAATTTGTAAAATAAGTTTTTTTTGTTAAAAAAACGTTAAAAATAAATAATTAAGCCTTATTACCAATTTCATAAAATTATGTAAATGATTTTAATTGGTAGCTCGAATTTCTTTAATAATAATTATACCTGTATAGGTAAGTGTTCGTATAACTTTTTTAATTTCATTATTCTCCTTTTTTTAAATTTCGAACTAATTGTTGTTTTTCATGTTTAGAAAGTTTCCTTTAAAAAAAAAGGTATAAAAAATATAATTCAAGCGGGAACTTTTAAAAACTTTCCTTACCTTTATGTTGTTGTCCAACTTTTCTCTACCTACTATTCGGAGAGAGATAATTCTTTAAATAACTTATTAAGAGTAACATTTTATACCGCTACCGAAATTATTTAGAAAAATAAAAACAAACAGTTTTTTACCTTTTATTTCTTTTTTCTTCAAAAATTTTACAATAATGGGAAAATTAAATTTCATTCTTGGGTCGAGAAAATGTAAAATAAATTTATTAAAAGTTAATTAACAAGACTATTCTTTTCCTAAAGAGATTTTTTTATCCCCGAACGTACTTCTAATACTTTTTTAAATGAAAAAATCCTTTTATGTAGTGAATAATCAAGATACAGCTAACGAAAATGTACCACACAATGAAACTATACAGAATATTTAGAATTGGAAGTCATGAAGCGTAATGGGAAAAAATTATCTAAATTTAAATCGGCATTTGCAATTTAAAAGCAGTGAATTTAAAAAAAATCTTTTTGAGTGCTTTTACGATAATGGAATTATTTATGATATGATTATAATGATTAAAAAAATCTCGACCCCAGCTTGTTTTGACTGCAAAATTAATTAGTAGGACTATGAAAACATATTAAAATTAACAATTAGCGTATCTTAAGTAACAGGGAAGCGTGCGACGTTTACTTATTATTCCAAAAAGCTCTTGGTCGTTTTGGGGATTAATTATTTAAACAAAACTTGTTCATTACGTGGCTTACGCTATGGTATGGGGTTAAATTTACATGACTTGCGGCAATATAGGGTAGTCGAAGACAAGTTTTGAAAGCTCCAAAATCCAAAGTAATATCGGAATATTATACCGGGTGGTTTTAGGACACTAAAGTAAGTAACGTTGGTAGTGGCATACAGTTGTTCCAGGGAATCTTTGCTGGTATGTCAAGATAAGTCGACATACGTCGTTACAATTTAGCGTCATATTACGCAATGCCAACAAATATAGTTTTGCTACAATACGTATCAGATTGCGTGTTTTTGCGTACTTAGCCAAGTTCTCCACCGGCAAAGATCCGCTGGAACAACTGTAGATAGATATGGTTTCTATTTTCGGAGGCACACTGGATTTTTAAATTTTTACAAATCGTTTACAATTTCACTAATATCTAAAGCTGAAGTGACACAGGCGTACACGACCACACCACAACCACCGAAAGAAAAACTAGGGAGAATGGGGAGAGAAATTCTTTTTTCTACGAAGGCCATAGTCAATCATGCGTGAATAAATTATGTAATAAGATTAACACATTAGTTGAATGTAACACCGAAAACTCCCTTTAACATTGCTCAAACGGAGACGGGAGGGTTCGAAGCAATAATAACAACAAACAAGAACATGTAAAAAAATTATTAAATATAAAGAATAATTCTACGTACCTAAAGGTACAAGCACAAAATAAAACAAAATTGATCTTTGAGAAAAATATAACCATGGAATACCAACTAACAAAATAAAACTCGCTAAGTTATGACTCGCCCACTTGAGTTTTCCATCAGACCCTCAGACCTCTTCTTGAGACCTAACTACACCTCAAGATAAAACCAACACACCTGATGGAAGACGGACGTGATGGAAGAATCTCCTCAGACCATCAGACCTCTTCTTGAGGTCTAAATAAATCTCAAAACAAAATCTACGGACCTGATGAAGATTCAACCAAGTGCAGCGAGTTACCCAAACTACCAGACCTTGCTCTAAGATCCAAAAAAGACCTCTTGCTCTTGGACACATAAAAACAAATTTTGTAATTTTCTCATAAAGGTGAATAATAATTCACATTACCTCCACAACAATATTCTGGGGATAACCTGATGGTGTTTACTATTTAGTAACCACAGATATCTTCCGAACTTACGGCTTGAGATTTTTCCCTTATGGGACACTTTTGCATGACATAATTTTCAATTTCATTAGATGAGCTCCGGGGTCTCTTTACTGCTACGTTGGTGACTCATCACCAGGCATTCCCCCTTCATCCCTCTTAATTAGCTCAATAATATAATTATGCTAATTAAGGTGACTCATCAAATCATCGCTTCAAGATCAGCTTGTAGCGTAGCTACACCATAGCTGATTAAAAGACTAGCAGCCTTTTGCTTAACTTTAACATGAAATTTTTGATTTGTTCTTCCGGTGACTATAAAAGTTTGATGCCAAATTTTAATTAATTTAATCTGCCCAGGTCCACAGTTGTTCTTGACAAATTGGCATTGATCTGGAACAATAATTAAAAAGTTTAACGTCGAAATTAGTTAATCAAAAGCTTTATAGTACCGGCTGTACATAGTGTACAGTCAGCCTCACAATTAATGGCCACCCTGGCTATACGTTTAGCAGGAATTGTGGATTAACCATCATAACACGGCTACTTAAATTAAAGGGTAACTTTATTTGACCAACAAGTAGTAAATCAACAACCTTCCCTTCTGTCTTTTTGTCGTTGTTGGCTAATAATCACCCTGGTTTATACCCATGGTGGCCAATAATTTTGAGACTGACTGTACATGTACTTTTTAATTCTGTAAAAATTACTACTCTTATTTTACGATTTTGTTCTGTAAGAGAAGCACCAGTATTTGTAGTAATTCAATTTTGCATGTAAAACTGTATGTGCAAGATTCAAGTTTTAAGTTTTCAACTTGTATCTAGTAGTAATTTAGTGTCAACTCAAGTCTTTTTCTTTTCAAAAGTAAAACTTTCTTTGCTAAACGTTCAATATACTTCAAACAAGTTAAGTGCACGTTTAACAACAATTTTTACTTGACAGTGTACAATTTCTAGTTTTTCTTGTAAAATAATAATTTGCTGTGGTAAAAATAAATTTTGATGTGGCGTTATGACGTTATGACTTCTCCATAATTCTGGTTATTTTTCTATCCCAAAGAAGACTGGCTTTGTATTGTTTCCTTTTTCTAATACAATTTTAGAAGCCGATTTTGTATTTTCTATTTGATTTTCTTGTGCTAGATGTAATGGGACAAGTTTTTCTGTTTTCTTGTCTCTTTCATTATTACTAAAGCCAAGTACTTCAATCGAAGTTTAAGCCGAAGTGTAGCGTTAAGCTGAGCTTTACTCAGCAATCTGTGCATTTCTATTGATTGAAGGTCAATTTTAAACCTCGATTAAAATACTCGTCGTTAATGCCTGTTTACAGTTTGAGATGTAGTATGAGAAATCAAAAGAAACATGAGCCATAACTGCTTAAGAAAAGTCATATAGGAAATCTTACAATGTAAACTGGCAATTAAATATAAAAATTGTGTAATATTCTTTCCAAACCACAAAAAATGCTTTGTTTTGTGGATTCAAAGCCACGTTCAATTGAATTTCTATCATAGCAAAGTGAAACATCACCATCAGACACAAATCCACAAACTATTTGTAGTTTCATATCCGGGATTTAGAGGGTTTTAATTTCTTAAAGTTTTTAGGGTTTTAGTTTCTTCAACAATGTTGAACGTTGACAGTAGGATCTTTTTTTTATCTTTTGTGTTTAGGAATATTATAAAATTGTAATTTACCCATAAGTGTTTATAAATTTAGTTGTACCCTCGTTTCTATCACTACAACATATACAGGGTGGCGCAAAAGTCGCAAGGGCTGAGAAAGCCCATAATTTTGTTTTTAATTTTTGCTTCCTTATCTTTACTAAGCGTTTAAAATTGACAAGTATTTTTGAGAGGGAGAGTTATTATAGCGGATTATAGGATTATTCAGCTAACTAAAACCGCGTTCAATAATCCAGACTCAAAGAGCTCATTATATTTAGTCATTTTATAGGGTAGGTTTTTCTAACTTATGGTCAAGTGGTAGTTAATGGTTAATAAACAGTTGACAGCAGCTTTTCTGTTTTGCAGGTGATTGTAAACTGTTAGGTAACGACTACTACTACTACTATTAAGACCACCACTTGACTAGAGGTGGTAAAACAGACTATTAATGTGAATATGTGCACATTTAAATTCTAAAGGCTGATTGAACTTTTTCTGGTCTAAAAAATTGTGTCCCCATTACGCCAAAATATGCCAATTGGAAGTGTCAAATAGCTAACTGGCATTGCCGCACGCAATACACTGTCCACTTGGAAATGGCATTCACTGCAGTCGCGATGTGTACTGACGAGGACGTACTTGCTGCTACTACAGCCATAATAATAATAATAATCGACAATTTTGGGTACGTCCGACAGGTAATTCGCTTGGCATTTAAATGTCACAATGCCACGCAATGCCAAACAATGCCATGCAATCCCGAACAATGCCTCGCAATGCCAAACAATGCCTCGCAATGCCAAACAATGCCACACAATGCTACGCAATGCCAATTTAATACCACCTGCAAATTACCCCTCGGGTACGTCCGAGCTTTAATAGAAGTCGAGCTGTATTAATTGTAGAGCAAGTGAAATCTTGAAAGACTTGATTTTGGACGATGTGGACGAGTTAAATTTTGCATACAGAAGAGGTTGTTTCTGGAACTTTTTCCGAATGGCCAGTAGCTATTTTGAGTTTTTTCTTAATTTGACCAACAATCGGCAAGAGTGATAATACATTCAGAAGAGCCATTCCAGCCCAGGAACGTCTTGCTGTTTACAACACTGCTGTTCTTAGCAACCGGAGATTCCTACCATTCATTAATGGAAAAGCCAATTGGCACGTCCTCATCAGAAGTTGCCAGCTGCCTTCTTTTGATTCGGACCGACACTCGTTGGGTTTGTGTTGGTAAAATTATGCCAACTGGCACGTCCGGCATAACGTCCTCATCATTCTTGGCTTTACTATTTGACAATGCCAACAAATTGGCATATTTCGGCATAATGGGGACATGGCTTTAAGACAAGAATTGCCCACGTAACTGTTACTGATAAACGATATCGCTCTAGCTGATAATCTGCAGCTTTCGATTTAACAGGATGGGGCCGCCGCGCCGTACACATTTGTACTGCATTCGGTAATGTACATTTTTTACCCCTTTTTGGTCGATCCGATCCGAATCTGTTCGTTTAATATGTCCTCAGTTTTTCGTTTATTTTAAAATCGAGCATCCGGAGCATAATCTGAACGTTCGGAGTTTTTAGACGGAGTTAAAAGACAGATTCAGATCGCATCGAGCAAAAAGGGGTAAAAAATGTACCTACATTACGGAATGCAGTATTGGTTGGGTTTTAGGGGAGAATTTTAACATTTTCTAGACATTCAAAATTTTTTAAGTGATATTTAAAAGAAATGATCTAAGTCAATGAACACTTGAACTCATCCCATGAGTGCATTCGAGTCGAAAGTTTGGAAATTGTAGCCAGTGATGACATATTATTCCACCTCTCGCATATTATATTCTCCATTGATTTGATTTTTATTATTTGGAGAAAAAATTTTAGTTTTGCAAAAATATTATTATTTTTAATCCATTTGCAAATTTTGAGCCACCTTGTACATTTAAAATAAGAAAACATAGTTAGTATTTTAGGAAATTATATTCAAAAGACACGATAAAGTTACAACAAGAAATGGTTTCCAAAGAGTATTATACTAGATAGGTTACATTCATCAGAGTTTTGCTCAAGCGCCATTTATGCATACATCATAGTTTGGTATTTTTTCCTTATGAGTTACACATAATTGACTCGAAAACATTTAAATAATTTATATAATTAGTTTTCTTCTTCTTCAAATTTGAAGCATATCATATCACATTTATTTAATTTAATTCAACGATTTTAAATTTGTGTATTTACAAATTGTACATCATTGTGCTACGAAAATCGCTCGCATAACAATCAAAAATATAAAAAAACACGTGTCGTCCACCAATCAGTCTCTCTTAAGGTATTTAAAAAATGTTTTTCTTTTTCATTATCTTAAATATAAAATTGTTTCTTTACATCTAATAAAATTATTCTACATAAAAATTGGACTAGATAAAATACTTTCAGGTTTATTAGAAATTAAGGAATTTTGTTCTTAGAAAGTAGCGGCAAATGATGAGTTTTAAACTAAAGGAGTGAGGCGAACAAATCGATTTAAAAAAGTTAACAAGATATGTTATTCAGTTGCTTTGATTTTCGTTAAATTTATTATCTAATTACGTTAACTATTTTGTAAGGTTTACTTATTGTCCGTAAGTTTAAAAACAATGGTGTATACAGTATATTTATCAATTGTCTTTGAGAATAACGTCACTAGGATAAACGTAGTCTTAAGTCTAAACACAACTTTCTTGTTGACAACCCATGAGCGGCGTTCTAACTGTCACAACTTCTCGATGATAAATACCGGGTTTGGCTGTTGGAAATAGGGACGAAACCGGTGAAATAATGGGTGATGTGATTGACGTCTTAACTGGCGCAGGTGGAGGTCGCCTACTATGATCAATTTGTGCGTATATGGTGGGTTCGTCTCGACGATGCAAAGATCCGTATTGATTTCCTCCATTTTTGATGGGCTCCAGCGAGTTGGGTCTCGCGATTGACAGCTCCGCGTACGTTACTTCATTACACACCTGTTTTTCAAAAGAAAACTTTGTCAAAACATACATTCAAACGTTTGTTTTTTAACAAAAAGAAAATTAAATTCATTTCCATAACAACGTAACCTTTGAAAAAGATAGGTCGCTTTCTAAATTATTAATGAGGAGTAAATGAATTAATAAAGGTAGTAAATGTAAATTAGTTATCATTACTGATTCTATCTAATGAAATAAGCCAGCCACTGACTCCACAACAATAAACTACAGGAATACATTAAATGCAGGGATAGAATCAATTATTATGCTAACTTACTGGTTGCGGAGCATACGCCCGATCCCTCGTTATGTAAGCTTCAGTCAAGGGTGTAATATGTTGACCTGGAGCTTTGTACTCGGAGGATATCACTGAATTATTTAACCCCGGTGTTTGCGCGGCTGACCCCAACTGATAGTCTGAATCTGAAAGAAAAATAAATTAATAAATAAAATTATAATTTATAAGCAAAAAAGAAAAGAAAAATATTACCTTTATTTGCCGGAACGACGTCGGGATTTTTATCGTCCTTTTCGAATAAGTCGTCAGATTCGGATCGCAAGGGTAAAGTCGCTTTTTCTTTAACAGGTAGAAATCCGGGTCTCAAAGCGTGCGATCCGTCACGTTGCGTAGACCTTATTTTAAGTGCTCCGATAATTACTACTGATACAAGAAGTAGAGCCGTTACGATTCCTACCAAAATACCTAACACGGGCGCTATTTCGATCTGATCTTGAGTTCCTAAGGATAAAACTGTAAACAGCTGCTTTAAGGATATGTTAAGATTAAGTGCCGAACAATGTTTACCTGTTTGTTTTTCGGCAGCTTTAAGTGTAAATCCTTCTAATAACACGCTCTCGCTTTTTCCTTTTGAATTAGCGGCGTAGACCATCATTCTGAGGATTCTTCCGGGGTCCAGTTCACTTACGTTAAAAGTCGCAAACTTTGCAGACACATTAGCTTGAAGTACACCGGTTTGATGGTCGTAAACTTCTAGTAAAAAGTATTGCGGTTGCCCACCGTCAAAGCCTTCTACACATTGCACTTCTAAAGAGTCGGAAGTTTGGTTTAGAATTGTACAGTTGTAAGGTGGATCTGGTTTACTAGCGGCCATAATATGAAATACACAAGGTTCCTGTTGACGTCCGGCTAGATTGCTAGCCCAACACATTACCGTTCCATAATCTAACTCGGTCACTGGCGTATATGTTAGAGTTGACGATGAACGATGCATGCCCGACTGAAAACGCGTTTGCGGTACTTCTATTGTGTTGGCCGTGTTGTTAAAAGACCACTTAAAATTATCCGGAGCTGGATACGACTCCACTTCGCATAAAACTTTCGCATTTTCGTGACGAGCCACTCCGTACACTTGCTTTAAATTTGGACGACATACGGGTTTATCTGCAACGTACAAAAATATCGCATTAAATACCACCACTTAACATGTCTCTCGGTTTTCTTCCATATAAAAAAATTTAAAGCTTCTCTTCTTTTTTAAAAATCTATTATAATGATTGACATTTTTATAGAAAACCAAAAAATTCTAAGAGGTTACTTCAAATCTCGAGGGTCATAAGAAATCCTTTATTGTGATTGATGCGCAATGGAAAAACTTTTTTCCTTTTATTTGTTTAAAAAAAATCCGCATTTTGCATATTAATAACAATAAGGCAACTTACACATAACTTTTAATTGTACGACATTACTATCACCATCTCCTTCCACATTAGAAGCCGTGCACGAGTAATTTCCAGCTTGGCTCCTCGATATTCCCTGAAGTGCAAGATCGCTATTGCTCATTATAATTTTCTTTTGGTTGGGTTGAACAATTTGACCCTGTAATAATAATAAATACGCGATTTAAATTTCATTGAAACTATAAAATATTAGTTACTAAATAAAATTGAACTGACACGTCGTTTGTAATCCTCTTTAGATATGTAGTAGGAACCTAACTAAATATTAAAGTGATACGGTTGGAATTAGATATGAAACGAGTTGAAATTTCCTGGTTCTATTTCAAGTTATATTTAATTGAAAACGCTTGCTGCAGCATAATTCTATAAGAGGTTATAAATTAACTTTGAGTTTAGTTGTCTTTTCCTATTGTAGTGATATATTAATTTCTATATGGAGATATTTAACACACTAAAATGTAGAGAAAACAAAGCTTTAAAGTAATAAATAATTAATCATGTTAGTTCTCTATTTAACTAGAAGAAGAAAATAAAAAGGATAATTTAAAATAAAAGTGATGTATAATCGATGACCTATCACAATTATTTTAATGTTCGAATTGAAATAATGTAATTGTGCTTTCCAATGGAATAGAAAATTATTACGATATTAGACGTAGAAACTTTTTCTTCTATTTCTAAACAACAGAAAGAATTTTTTTTTAATTTGTAATACTTTGGAACCAGAGAGTATAGATTGGGAAGCAACCTAGTCCGTTGCCCAGAACAACCAACTTCTCTTCCAAGAACTATTTTTAATGTGTTGAGCTTCTTAGACCACTTGAATTTAAATCCAAATTCTGCTATCAAGTCGGACGTTTTTCAGTTTGGACACTTTCCTTTATTGAAGATCTGGATCCAAAGTTCAAAGTACTTAATTCATCTGTCTTATCTTTCAAACGTGCTCTCTGAGATCATCTATTGCTCTTAGTATGTGAAAATTATGGTATTCAATACAGTCCATACCACTGCTGATAGACTAACCGATAATTTCAGTAAGTAGTTTTCAGACATTCTGAAAGATGTATCTCTTGTTGTTTTTTCTTGGCAATAGCTCATAGCTCAACAACTCCTATAACGCATTCAATTCAGTTCTCTTGTCTGTAGAAGAGTAAATCAACCCTTACTTATGAGAAATAATTTATTGTGACGTAAAATTAAATAAATAAAATTAATTTACCATATTTGTAAAAGAGTTCTAATAGTTAATTAAAAATCTTTTAGGGCGTTTATAGAGGTCTATTTTGGACGCTTCTTTTCGGGAACACTTTTTTATAGAGCATCGACATCTAAATCAACCCTTATTTATTGGAAATAATTTATTCCAAAGCAGAAAATTAATTTACCTTGTCTGTGAGAGAGTTTCAATTGTAGGACTTAATTAGAATTCTTTTAGGACGTTCATAGAGGTTCTTTTTGGACGCTTCTATTCGCGGACAGTTTTTTTATAGAGCATCGACACTCTAAATCAACTCATATATCTGAGCAACAATTTGTTCTGACGCATAAAAGTAATTTCCCTTGTCTGTGAGAGTTTTAATTGTGGGAATTTATTAGAAAGTTTTAAGAGCGTTCATAGAGGTCTTTTTTGGACGCTTTTAAACTCTAAATCAACCCTTTTTTATGAGAAATAATTTATTCTGACGCATAAAATGAATTTCCCTTGTCTGTAAGAGAGTTTCAATCGTGAGAGTTAATTATAATTCTTTTAGAGCATTCATAGAGGCTTATTTGAACGCTTCTATTCGCAGACTGTTTTTTATAGAGCATCGACACTCTAAATCAACCCTTATTTATGAGAAATAGTTTATTCTGACGCATTAAATTAATTTCCTTTGTCTGTAAGAGAGTTTCAATTGTTGAAGTTAATTAGAATACGTTTGAAGCGTTCATAAAGGTCTTTTTTGGCCGCTTCTATTCGTGTCTTGTTTTTATAGAGCATCGACACTCTAAATCAACCCTTATTTATTAGAAATAATTTATTCTAACGCATAAAATGAATTTCCCTTGTCTGTAAGAGAGATTCAATTGTAAGAGCTAATTAGAATTTATTTAGGGAGTTCATAGAGGTCCTTTTTGAACGCTTCTATTCGTGGACAGTTTTTATAGCACATCAACACTCTAAATCAACCCTTATTTATGAGAAATAATTTATTCTGACGCATAAAATGAATTTCCCTTGTCTGTAAGAGAGATTCAATTGTGAGGGTTAATTAGAATTTATTTAGGGAGTTCTTAGAGATCCTTTTTGGACGCTTCTATTCGCGGACAGTTTTTTATAGAGCATCGACACTCCAAATCAACCCTTATTTATGAGAAATAATTTATTCTGACATAAAATTAATTTCCATTGTTTGAAAGAGAATTTAAATTGTGGGGGTTAATTAGAATTCTTTTAGGGCGTTCATAGAGGTCTTTTTTGGACGCTTCTATTCGTGTCTTGTTTTTATAGAGCATCGACACTCTAAATCAACCCTTATTTATTAGAAATAATTTATTCTAACGCATAAAATGAATTTCCCTTGTCTGTAAGAGAGATTCAATTGTAAGAGCTAATTAGAATTTATTTAGGGAGTTCATAGAGGTCCTTTTTGAACGCTTCTATTCGTGGACAGTTTTTATAGCACATCAACACTCTAAATCAACCCTTATTTATGAGAAATAATTTATTATGACGCATAAAATTAATTTCCCTTGTCTGTAAGAGAGATTCTTGTGAGAGTTAATTAGAATTTATTTAGGGAGTTCTTAGAGATCCTTTTTGGACGCTTCTATTCGCGGACAGTTTTTTATAGAGCATCGACACTCCAAATCAACCCTTATTTATGAGAAATAATTTATTCTGACATAAAATTAATTTCCATTGTTTGAAAGAAAATTTAAATTGTGGGGGTTAATTAGAATTCTTTTAGGGCGTTCATAGAGGTCTTTTTTGGACGCTTCTATTCGTGTCTTGTTTTTATAGAGCATCGACACTCTAAATCAACCCTTATTTATTAGAAATAATTTATTCTGACGCATAAAATGAATTTCCCTTGTCTGTAAGAGAGATTCAATTGTAAGAGCTAATTAGAATTTATTTAGGGAGTTCATAGAGGTCCTTTTTGAACGCTTCTATTTGCGGACAGTTTTTTATGGAGCATAGATACTCTAAATCAACCCTTATTTATGAGAAATAATTTTATTCTAACGCATGAAATTAATTTCCCTTGTCTGTGAGAGAGTTTCAATTGTTGGAGTTAATTAGAATTCTTTTAGGTCGTTTATAGATGGCCTCTTAAGACGCTTCCGATTGCAAACATTTTTTTATAGAGCATCAACACTCTAAATGAACCCTTATTTTGGAGATAAGAGATGCTCTAAATCAATCCTCATTTTTGAGAAATAACTAGCTCTGACGCATAAAATTAAATTCTGTAGTCTGTAGAAGAGTTTTAATGGTGGAAGTTACTTGAAACTCGTTTTGGGCGTTAATAGATGTCCATTTGGGACGCTTCTGATCGCGGAAATATTTTTGTAGAGCTTCGACACTCTAAAGCAATCTTTAATTAAGAGAAATAATTTACTCTGACGCATTAAATTCCCTTGTCTGTAGAAGAGTTTTAATTGTATGGGTTAATTAAAATTCTTTTAGGGCGTTAATAGATGTCATTTTTAGACGCTTCTGATTGCTGACAATTTTAATAAAACATCGACACTCTCAAGAAACCCTGATTGCTGATAAATAATTTTTATAACGCTTAAAATTAAATTGACTTATTGACTTATCTGTAAGAGAGTTTCAGCACACATTACTCTATGGCCAAGGAACGTAATGATTAAAAACGAGTGAAGAAAATGCAACAAAACTTGGCGGGCGTGTAGGTGTAGTGCAAGCTATGCACGATGTTTTGCTCCTCCATTATATGCAGGTCTAAATTAGTTTTTAGCCGAATTTCGTATTTAAAGAATTTCCGTGTACAATTTAAATTCGATTTATTACAATATCAATCGTTAAAGTTCCAGACGCACTTTGTTATCCACCCTTCCACCTGGTTATCCCTACCCTCTCAAAATAAACTTTGAAGACCCATGAAAAAATAGCCTGCAAAAGGTTAAACCAAATCAGATCGAAATTTACCCAGGATTTCTAAACTAGACATGGACCTATTTATTATCATCTGGAGAGGAAAGAAAAAAGTTTAGTATAAACACGTCTCTCCTGCAAAAAAATGTCTCAGAAATTCTGAAATCATCTTAATTAAATAGCTGAAAGCTGTTGAAAGAGTCTATTTGCATGGCCACACATGATAAATTTAGAAAATAGCCACAGAACTTTATTCAGAAATTTTTTCAGCAAAATCCTGAAATACGGGTTAATTAAATTTGTTGAAAGATGCAGAATATTTTTTTTATCGCATTTGAAGAAGTCAAATTTCTTTTTTCCTGAAATCTGTGCGGTTTGTAAAAGAATGACCCATGTACAACAACTAACAGCACCGACTGATTATTGATTTGATGTGTTTGATATAGTTTTTATAAATTACTTATTTGTTATTTTGTCAAAAAAGCGAATCTACTGATAATTTGATTGTCATAAAAATAGATTCGAATAGTTTCTCTCCTCATTAGTGAAGAAAATCCGATTTTGTAACATGGCACATGTCTTTAAATATTTATTGGAAATAAATAAATAGTTCTTTTCATCATTATTTATATAATAAACAAAAATTTTATGGTAGATAAAGTAAAAAGGCATACTATAAGTTATTCATAGTATCATGTCACCCTAATTGTGCTGTCACATTACGAAAACGGAAAATAAAGGAAGAAAAAAAGTGTTTGTTGTTGACATTGGAATTACTTTTTTTATTGATTTTTGTGTCGAAAGCTCCTTCAAACTCCTATAGTAATTTAATTTGATTCGTATGCATTTTAGGATAACATTTCAACAAAAATCTTGCTTCTAATTTAAAATTTTAATTTTATTTATTATGCCACCTCTTTTTATACCAAGAAAATTGCTCAACTCTCGAGTTTTTTTTTAATAAGGGGTTGTTTTCCACCATGTTGTTGTGGTTATTTAAATATACGTACATGAGTGTGAAATTTAAAATTAAATGTAATTACACAATTTAAAGTATTAATTAACACAATTTATAATTGTTTTTAGCACATTTTAAATAATTGCTTTAATACGAAAAACTAAATTAACGTTCAACTTGTTTACAAGTAATTAATTTTAGAATTTTTTTGCTTTATGTTCGATTTCCAATTGAATGCGAGCTTAGAAGTTTTTAGAGAAAATACCAAGTGCTCTGCACCTTAATTTTCTATGTTCGATTAGAACACGCTCAAAAGAGAAAAATAAAAATATATAATTCTTTTCGTTTCATAGAAATTCAGCTCTAGATTTTCAATTAAAAATTCTTCTTGGTTGTTAAAGAAAACTCAAGTTCCAAATTATAATATTTTGTTTTAGTCAACGAAGGGGTTATAGAGGACATGGAATTGTTTTATTAAATAACATGTTTAGAGTAGTTTTGAGGTAAAAATATTAAAAAACCCCGGTCCTAGCTATATGGCTAAGGCCCAGTTTTCTAAACGAAGGTTAAAACTCAACCTATGGTTGTAACTCAACCTAAGGTTAGCCTGTCATTTTAGTTTGACATAATTGGACAAAATAGTGAAATTTACGTTTATTTACAATTTCAGCTTACGGTTGAGTCAATCTTCGATTAACTAGGCTTTATACTACTGGGCCTAAGGAAGGGTGGGGTGGAAAAGTCCCGTTTTTGGGGTTTTCGCTTATATCTCGAAAATGATAGGTTCTAGAGAAAAAATTATTCTTATTAAAATGAAAGCTTATCAAATTTCCTACAAGATTGTTTTGATTCATTTATTTTTATTTCTTATAGTTTTCGAGATATTCGCTTGCAAAGATCGTTAGCGTATGAATAAAAGTTTGGCTTACGTTTTTTGTTAAACTTCTGCCTCTAGCACCTAAAGCCGTTTCGTCTTACAGTTTTTAGAAAAGAAGTTGTAGAACATTAAATTTCCTTTACAAAAGATTGGAAACTTTTGGAGAGCACCTCTTATGCAAACAAATATATATAAACATAATTATTATTAATTTATGCGACAGTATCTGTAGGCATTAATTTTATTTTTCATAATATGCAGTTGCAAAAATGTTATACAATTATCGGTTATTAATTTAAATGAATAATAATGATGTTTGGTATTACATTTTTACATAAATATAAAAAAAAGTAGCTTAATTAATACAATTCATTATTCATCATTAATAATTTAATGATTTATGCTAGTTTACGTATGATTAGTTTTTTTCATGTGAAAAGGTCAATTTTACAAAGCTAGAAAATTTTTATAGGTTAAAGGTAAAGAAATTGTAATTAGTATGCAAAACATCAATAATTTTTGAATTAAAATGATGAGAAATAAAAATACTTTCACATTTGAAAATGTTTTTCCAGGTAAACCCACGCACTTTTCCCTACGAAATATTTAAACACTCAATGATTTACGTTGTTATAAGAGACTTGTAAAACGGAAATCTGAACAAGAAAGTGCGGATGATAGAATTAAAGTAAAAATGCAAAAAAAAGCTAAAAGGTTTTCTTTCCTACGGTCTATAAAGTATTTATTTCACTGTTGAAAAAGTGATACTAAAGCAGTTTTTGGGTAGGAAAATCAACCACAGGCTAATTATTTTCTCTTTTTTGGTACTTTTAAATACGCCTATAGCTTGTTTTATTTTATGTATTTTATTGTAAAGAAATTTCAAACTACATAATATGGAAACCCTTGTATGTATAATAGGCAAATGGAATAATATATACTTTCAAATGGGAATTTTCACTAAGAAAAACTAAAATTTTTTTAATATCAATTGACCGTTTTATTAAAACCTTAAAATGGTTTCGATCCCCCTTAGAATGTCATTTCGTTGTCAGTTTAATCGAACTAGCATCTCTACGGTTTTGATACCCCATCAGTACGTCAGATGCAGATTTAACAGTGAGCACTGAGCAGCATTAAGCGTGCCTCAGCGGGACTCTTCTTCAGAAAGACACCGGAATTTAAAATTAAATTACATCAATTTTGACAATTAACATAAATATTTTAGGTCATAAACTTTTAGTACTGCAGAGTGGCGACATACGAGCCCACGTCTAAGGGCAGTTTGACATGAACTAACTATTTAGTAACTGTTAGTTACTAAGTTGGTTACTAAATGAACTCAAGGAGCAAAAACACGGGAATCTAAGCTTTAACGTCAACGTCAAAATGGGCGGATAAATTTTGACGTTGACGTTAAAGCTTAGATTCCCGTGTTTTTGCTCCTTGAGTTCATTTAGTAACCAACTTAGTAACTAACAGTTACTAAATAGTTAGTTCATGTAAAACAGACCTAAGATATAATTTTTCTTCTTCCCGACTAAAGTTTGGTTCTGTGAAGATAACAATATGCCTTGGTCCTGTAACGAAGCAGATTTCTTGGCAGTTCAGAGTAGTTATGAATCACCAAGATTCTTGCTCTGATCTGTGAAATTCGGCATCGTTCTTCCCTCTGTTAGAAATAGTCACAATGGTTTACTTTTAGTCCCCTAATTCTTTTCCTCAAATTTAATTTTTAATTAATTTCCCTACATCTGTGTGCACGCTGTATGAATTTTTATCCGAGGCCGTCGCTTTGTAACATGTAAATGCGACGAGGTCAAGCGTACTAAATACCAAGCATTCGCGATAAATCAAATATTTCTGGCACCCCCAAATTAAGTTTACTACCTCTTTGGAATTGTTATGTTAAAGTCTTTAATATTTAGTTAAGAATTATTTGGATAATGGTGTGATTGTTTATTAAGTGACTGAGACCTCGTGTTAATTTTTCTCTATTTTTCTTCAATCTCAATTAACTACACCTTTTAAGTCTCTGCTTATCACGGATATCACCCTCCTTGATCTCACCCAGTAGTTTCATGTTCGTAAAATTCTTTTAATGTCGTTTAAATGATTAATAACTATGATAAAAATATGAGACGCACGTTAGGCGGAAGCTACTGTTAGCGCGTACCCAGTTCTTATCAAATATTGATAAAATTTACATTAATTAAAATAATGTTAATTAACCTTGAAGTTGATAGGTCTTGCGTAGGCACGAGCGAAGCCGACTTTTCCCACTCACATCCCAGTCGAGAAAGCACTCTCATTGGTTCCTCGCTTTGAGTGGTGTTGAAGCTATAAGTAGAAGTGCCGTGCAATAGATAAGGGAGTCTGATGTCAACTTCGCGTCCTGGGTGATCGCTAAAGCGCTTTGTCTGATCTTCGTGTGGTCCGCGTGCGTAACGCTCTTCAAGCGAGCTTCGTTCTTAGTGTTATCATTGTGACCTTCTTAGCTGAGTGTAACCGTCCCTTTCGACGTAGTGGTAGCTGCTTCGCATCAGTGGTTTTTGGAGCCGTTGGGGGGTTAACGCATCCGGTTGTCGCCCTATTCAATCCTGCCCTAGTGGTAGCTACTTCGCTGTGGGGTCCCAACTTCCGCTTGTCACCCGTGTAGCCCCGACCGTGTGGAGTTTAGGCCTCCGCTGGTCACCGTAGGCTCCATTAATTTTATTTTTATTACAGCCGAAGAGAAATTGTTCTTTTATTTATTTGAATCATACCAATTTTGTTTATTTATATTATTAACTATACCTAGTGTTTGATTTTGTTATTAAATAAATTTGTTTATTTGGTGTACGTCTTTTACTAATTGAACTCGAACCTACCCCGAACTCGCGACTGAGCAAACCTAAAGGGAATTTTTACGAAGACCCAAATTGGGGTCTTACAGTCCAAATTACAATTTTTCCGATTCAAGCAACTACGATTTTGTTTAAATTTGAGGTCTCGTTAAGTTATTTCAAACTGTTGGTAACTACAAAGGAAGGAAGACTATTCCTGACCGCTGTAAAGAAGCAAAAAATCTAAATGGGTATTCGTGTACTGAGGTGCAACAATACAAGTACATCATTTACGTAAGACAGGAAGGAATGCTCTCTTCCGGTGATTTGCATAAGTTAAAGCCTTCCATGTGCACTCGATTATGTCTCAGAATGCATTTACGAACGGCCATTATAATAACTTTTCCTTTGTTAACTTCCTCATTTTTTATCATCGAAGATAGTTTTCATCGGTTATTAATGCATCTACCACGTAGTTGGTTACAAATACATTATAATATCCTGCTTGTTTGTATCACAGATCACCTCAAACGATTAGCTCGTTTACACACTCTTCGTGTACCTACTTCGTTTACGTGCATTTAAAATATGCAAAATGCCGCCCTTTACACAGCCTTTATTTCTTAATTTTTTACAATGGTTACTTTAATAATTAAGCTTCGATATCTTTGAGGTAATCAACGTAAAAGCTAACTTTACCTTAGAGAGGACCTTTTTCCCATACAACCCACTCAATAAACCCTATTTTGCATTTTTTAGTGGTGATTTCAAAAATTCCACTGCTACTGTATTTAATTTAAAATTAGAAATGATTTTTAAATGCTATAATAAAATAGAAGGGCATAATACGTTTACTAGAAGGCCACCAGGGAAGTATTCGCGTGGTTTTCACTCCTTATGTGTTTAGGAGAGCCATTTCAGGACATGCTAGAAAAATAAAAACGTTAAACCTGAACTGTGGCATATTGCAGTTTTGATTTAATTCATTTAAAAGAGTCAATAAAATCATATAAAAGTAAATTAGCAAACATTTCCATTAATGAAAAAGCACTGAAATTTTTTGCATCAAAATATTATTGTTTACTGAGCACATGCAAATGAAAAGTATACACCGTCGGGTTAATTTTACTTAAAAAAATTTAATTTCCACAAAAATATAAAATGGAGTAATTTTTTTTTAGTTTTAGTATATTTATATTATGCAAAATAAAAGCATATTGTGTTTTCATATTACCCCAGATATCTAACTCTGTTATTAGACCCCATTTAAATCCACCCTCCTTTTACTTTATTAGAAGCTTTAACTTATAACTTTTCTAGTTTTATGTTCATAAAATCAAGTGGGCTTTGTAACAACCTTTAGTAAAAATAATAAAAAAAATATATAACTATAACAAAGCACTATAAAACTGCTTCCTTCTTTTATAAAAGATATACGTTTTTTTTGTTGTCTGAAGTCGAAACACAAGTCTTGCGGTTAATTAGAATTAGGTAAAGTTTTTTACAGCTCGAGGTTAAAGGTTGTAAAAAAATCAGCACCTCTCAGTTATGTCATATTATGCTTTGCATAAGAAAATCAATGTCTCCTTACAAGGCCAGCTTATTGATGCAGTTCAAAGAGTTTCTTTTAAGAAATAAAATTTGCTTGTAAAATGCATTTGTGCATTTGACAATTTATTTGCTATTTGGATGCCTTTTTAAAGATCTGTACTATTACCATAATCCGTTTGTTACATCATAAGAAGATGTAATTTAACTGCTCTCGTTAAATATCTTTACTGCCATCTATACGATTGGTCATCGTTTAAATTAAATTGAAAATGTGTGATAATGTTGAATGAAAATAGTATTTTCACATTAAAATTTGATTGGTTAGCTTTACAACCAAAACAAAAGAGCAAAACTTGGTTTAAAAGAAGTAATATTGCTACCAAGGGTGGATGGAATGGGGGTAGCAAGCCATGAAATTTTTGTCGTTGCAAAAACATGTTTAATAAACGTTAACGCCTCCATTTTGGGTCTGCCATTCTAAATAATATGTCAATTTGAGTTCTCCTGACAGAAAAACTCGCTTCTTCAAACACTCATCTTTCTTATTTATTTGCAAGTTGGTACAGTCAGCGTCACAATTAATGGTCAGCTTGGCTATTATAATTCTAGCACGAATTGTGGATGTAATCAGCATAACACCTCCTACTTAAATTGAGGGTTAACTTTATTTTGCCAACAAGTAGTACATCAACAACCTCTCTTTCCGTCCTTTTGTTATTGTTGGCTAATCCACCCAATAATTGTGAGGCTGACTGTACAAGACCTTGCCGATGCTGATGCAGTTGTTACACGCCATCTAATGATATTTAATATAATTTTAGCTTAAGAAAAAGATCAAGAGTTAAAAATCATGTGAGCTATAGGTAGTCATAGGATGGCAGATCAATAGCCAATTTAATATTGACAGTCCATCCCACCATTATCAGATGGACCTCACATATGTTTAAGCATAGAGTAGTTCACGCTTCGGTAAATCACTGCACCGTAGCGGCAAAAGTAAACCGAGGCTGCCCACAAGGAGGGGTGCTTTCACCACTACTATGGTGCCTCGTAGTAGACAATCTTCTCAAGTGTCTAGAGAAAGAGGGGCTAAACGTCGTAGGTTATGCCGACGACATAGCCATAACAACAACAGGGAAGTTTGGGGCTATTGTGTTCGAAAGAATGCAAAGAGCCCTAAATCTTGTAGAGAAATAGTGTCTAGAAGAGGGCCTGACGGTTAATCCGACAAAGACCTCGCTAATCCATTTCACAAGAAGAACAAATAAGACTGATGGTAATAGAAAGGTATACCTATTAGACCTACCTCTAGAAGCAGTGGGAGAAGCCAAATACTTAGGAGTTATCCTTGATAGCAAACTAAGCTTCAAACCACACATAGACAGTATAGTAAAAAAAGCTACAAGGGCTCTATGGACCTGTAGACGAACATTCGGCAAAATCTGGGGACTCACGCCCCAGTTGACTTACTGGATATACACCGTAATGGTTATACCCATAGTAACATATGCAGGTTTTGTGTGGTGGACAAAAACACAAACAAAAACCTGCAAACACAAACTAGGCAAAATCCAAAGATTGGCTTGCCTAGGAATTACTGGAGCAATGCGTACTACACCTACAGCAGCAATGGAAACAATGCTGAACCTCCCACCTTTACATCTGGTGGTGAAAGCTAAAGCATTAAGTGAGGCTTACAGACTAAAAACTCACTCCTCCTTAGGAAGAATCGGGCAAGGATATGCCTCAATCCTAAGAAAGATGGAAGAACATCCCATACTTAGTATGGTGTCTGACAGAACAACCAAAGCATATACCATCGAAAAAACCTACGGAATTAAAATTCCGACAAGGGAAGAATGGGAATGCAAGGCAGTCAAAATGAAGCGCTAAACGCTTGTGAGGCGAGGTCCGGGCTAGTAACGGACTACATCCGCAGACTGAATGCGCTAGCGGAGACAAATTTCGTCAACTTGGTATGGGTTCCAGCTCATGCCAACATATCAGGGAACGAGAAAGCGGACGATCTGGCCAAAGAGGGCAGCGAAATAAGACCCATTGGACCAGAACCCGCCCTTGGCATTTCTTATAAGACGGCAAAGAGAGAAATAAAGTCACTTCTAGGGAAGTGGCATATTAAACACTGGAGGGAATCTCCTGGACAGGGACACTCTAAAGCCCTCCTGGAGAAACCCTCTGACAAGAAAACTCGCTCTCTAATCAGAATGAGCAGAGATGAGCTACGACTGGCAACGGCAATGTTAACGGGTCATTGTCAGCTCAAAAAGCACCTGCATACGATGGGACTAGAAGAAGACCCACTATGCAGAGGATGTGCAGAGGAGGAGGAAACTCCAATTCATCTTCTGCTACACTGTGAGGCTTTCACAAGAAGTCGTTACAGCATTCTCGGGAAAGAGAAGATACTCCAAAGAGAACTGCCCAACTTATCAATAGGGAAAATTCTGGACTTTATCAAAAGCACAGAACTCCCATAAGGGAAGACCAAATCCGAGGCGCACAATAGATCCAAGAGGTCGCGATGCAAGGAACCAATAGGGACCAACCTCAGAATCATATAATATAATAATATTGACAATATCGTATACTTCATTTTGCTTGAGAAGCTTTTTATTGAATGGTTACTTCAGTTTCTAATTTTAAATCAGAATAAAACCGTGTGTAAGGCCAAAAAATTTAAAAGTTCAGAGTTTAAAAGTTAACCCCTAGCCTCATAAAAAATTTTTGAAAACAGATTTCTAGGATTCAATTAAATATAAATCGATGGAAATTTCATTAACTTATGACTAGCCGTTGCGTTGCCCTGAAATAACCCACTTCATTTAATGCTCTATGTATAAGGAGCTAGAGCCAGGACACTTAGGGCACTCTAGAGCAGCACGACGAGTAAAGAATTCTACTTATTGTAATTTTTCAACTTTGATCAATTTTAATAATTTAATTATGATAGCTAAGACCAATCTTTTTAAGCTTTGCCATAGAGAATTTTCAGCTCCATAATTTTCATTAGATCTAAAATTGCCGTCAGACTACTCCTTAAGGAACTAGAGCTTCGAGAGGCATGGGGAGTGTAGAATTCGACTTATTGTAATCTTTTAACTGTTATTAATCTAAAAAAATTAATTATACAATAGAACCCCGTTATAACGTACCATCAGGGGCCGAAAAATTTGGTACGCTATAACCGGAAGTTCGTCGTTATAAAAACACAATAAATAAACAAAATATTAAATAGGGACCAAAGATTTAGTCCGTTATATCCGGAAAAACGTTATAAAGGGGTACTTTATTACGGGGTTCTACTGTAATAGCTTTAGGACCAATCTTTTTAAGGGTTTCTATAGAGAATTTTCTGCTCCATAATCTTCATTAGATGTAAATTTCCATCAGACTAGTAAGGAGCTAGAGCCTCGAAAGGCACAGTTAGTGTAGAATTCGACTTGTAATTTTTCAAATTTTATGAAATTAATTATGATAGCTAGGACAAAGGTTTTTTATGGGTTTCGAAGAGAATTCTGCTCCATAGTTTTCATGAGAGGTACAGTTATCTTCACACTACTTCTTAGGCCTCAAGCCTTCTCAATGTATGTTGTATGTACTGGCACATTAGCGTGCATCAAAATGCAGAAATAATTTTTAAGCAGAATTAGACTGGTTACAAGTGGTCCCATCGGCAACAGCTGTAATTTGAAGCTTACGCCCTCCTTTTGTGTTTTTCTGTGCTCTTAAACGCTTGAGCCACAGTTTGCTTTTCCACAAGTTCACATAAATTCTCTTACAAATGCTCTTAGATTTTTCTCTTTTTCTATCCTAAAATGGAATATCCACTTGAGGTTACAATATTCGTAAGCCGTCTCTGGAATCCAACCTTTATATTACTTAAATTGTGTTGTTGTTTTTCTTTTTTATGTGCATTTGTGTGCTTATCTAGATTTCCAACAAAAATTGTAACAAATAAAACAAAATGAACTCCAATTTCGTTTAATAAATCAAATGGGCCTCTGAAAGTTGGAGTAAAGTATATATTTTTTTCTCTTTTGAAAGATACAAAAAATGTCGACAAACCTTAAACCTAGTTTTCTGGCAGACGTAATTTTTTATAGAAAAATAAAGTGCAATTTGCTCAATCTTTTTCCTTTAATGTTTAGAATAATTTTTTGAAGTGGAAAGCGGAAAATTCGACAAGCTGGTTATCTTTAATAAATGTTGTGTTTTAATTTCAATTTTATTGCGATATTCTGAAGATGCAACACGGTCTTTTTTTAAGTGAAAGAATGCAGTTTTATGTCTTCCAAAGTGTCATAATAAATTTTCCAAGCTCAAACTGTAAGTTTACATCTTTTTTCAGTTTCAGTAAATTTGAGAAAGGCGTAATTTGTTATTTTTAAAGTGGCAATGTGATTTCGAATTATTTTATTTGCTTTTCAACTTAAATTGTGTAATTTAAATTATTTAAAGTTGAAATTACACTTTGTAATAAAAATTGTAAGGGTATTTTTGTAATATTCATGTAGGCATAGTAAAAGAATTATTTTAGTAAATTCCAAAAGTCGTACACCGATGCTTTAATATCGTTGAATAAATGTATCCATTTCTCAAAGTCTGAATGTATACAGTAGGAATGCACGAGTTCCGCTACACCTCTTCCCGAAACGCTCTGGAATGCCAGAAACTTCAGACACGTCCAGACTTTCAACTGTAATTACTAGATGCTGTTTCCGCGTTTCCTACTGATATAATAAACAGCAAAACAGTGTGTGCGGACATGAAACTTATGAGGGTCGCATCTTTCTTCTCTCATTTTCGAGAAAAATATCCGTCTCTTTTCTTACATGGATTCAATAACGAATTAAACAAGAACAACAACATCACGTCCAAACCTAAATTGTCACAATATTTCAGATTGCTCTCGCTGCAGAATTACCCCAAGTTCTCTACGACAAAACTTCGTTTATTAATTGTAGCTCTGTTCTCGTAGATGAGTATGTGGTGACATCGGGATGTGATAAAAGGAGAACGGGGTTATTTGTTTGAACGGTCGTGCACACAAGATTTAACTTTGTTAAAGTAAACTTCCTTCTTAACCGAGCTGACTAAATTTCCATTCCATCTAACTTTTTTTTTCCTTTTATAAAATAAAATCAATTTTACATAATAAACTTAAAAAACAAATTATATCGATTTATACCTACTGCTACCGCCGTATTGTTCTTTTATTTAAAAAAAAATAACCCTCTTTTGAATAATATTTAAATTATATCCTATCCAATTATCTTCCGAAAAAAGGAAGTTTAAAAATTTGCAATGTTAAACTCAACAAAAGTAAAAGAAAAAATTTTATATTCATTTTATATGTTACGTTCTGCAATATCCTTTAGTTAAAAAAGAAAAGTTTTACACTCGTTAGACAAACTTTGTAACAACAAACATAAAAGTTAGTCGATTTTATTCGACGGTAGTTGAGGCGGTCTTGTCCTTGTCATTTTACGGTTCGCGTTATCTAAATAAATAATTTTTTAAATGTCTTTCAAGTTTACTTTTTGCCAACCAAAAACTTGCTACTTACACAAACAAGAGAGAGGTATCAACTCGGCAAATGAACCTATTAGAATAAGTGAATAAATCATAATATGTAAGAGCAACTTACGTTATGTTTCCATAGTACTTTGTATGCCCAAGGGTTGGCGTTTACTTTACACTCAAAGTAAACATCGTCACCCTCCTCTATGTCATCAGGGTTCAGATTTGATCCTAAAGTTAGATGAAGGATCGGTATGTCTGAAACACAACAATTTTCAATTCAGAGTAAGCGATAATCTGTCGGTTTTAAAGGGGAATGATGCGTGGAAAGATTTTATATTGCTCTTTGATACCGTATTATTTCACAAATGATACGAACGTATGTGTAAAAGAGATTTTTTTTGCATTCAAACCTCTACCGACATTCAATAATTTCGCGAAAATACACATAAAAAACACCACTCTGCTTCTATTTATATAAAAAATAGAGATACGCTTTGAATGTTTGAAGAATCTTATCAAACGTACGATAAATAATAACAAAATTTACACAAAAAAGAAAATTGCGCATGAAAACTCGACATACTCATTTTGGGCTCAAAACAAAATAACAAAAATTAAACCTAATAAAATATTCTTCTAATATTTTTTGATTATTCTGTAGTCCACTCAAATAACGGTTTAACCTCTGAATAAAAGTCAGAAGTTCGACAGAAAGCTAAATGTCTGCTTAAATTTATATTTGGATGATCTAAAGACTTGCTCAAGAATCTCGTAAAATCTGGTGTCCGCGTGCCAAGATATTGATAGTCAAAGGTCACAAAAATAGCTTTTTTTTGCAAATATCTCGTTTCCTATGCATCATACATTATTAGAGGTTTTATAAAACTTGTAGATTATAAAATTCTCTACAAATGTGATCTAATTAATTTTTTGTGCGATCAACCGTTCTGAAAATTAAGCGTGGAGAGTGGGAGACGCCCTAATTTGAACTTTTTTATAGAATAGTAGTAGTATATTCTTTTATATAGGGTGTTAAAAAAACATTTGTAACTTTACGAGCGTGTAGTATGGATTAAAATGAATAAAAAAAGTTATATTGAGGGGTGTCCAAAAGTTAATACTTTTTGAGTTATGACCACAACTCGAAAAGTATTAACTATTGGACAATGGACACCTCTCAATATAACTTTTTTATTCTTTTAAGTACACCCTCTTAAAATTTTGGACACTAACTTAGTAAGAAAGTTATATTGAGGGTGTACAATAGTGAATACTTATTGAGTTATGACCACAACTCGAAAAGTATTAACTATTGGACACCTCTCAATATAACTTTTCTATTCTTTTAAGTACACCCACTTAAAATTTTGGACACTAACTGAGTAAAAAAGTTATATTGAGGGTGTACAATAGTGAATACTTTTCGAGTTATGACCACAACTCGAAAAGTATTAACTATTGGACACCTCTCAATATAACTTTTTTATTCTTTTAAGTACACCCTCTTAAAATTTTGGACACTAACTGAGTAAAAAAGTTATATTGAGGGTGTCCAAAAGTTAATACTTTTTGAGTTATGACCACAACTCGAAAAGTATTAACTATTGGACACCTCTCAATATAACTTTTTTATTCTTTTAAGTACACCCTCTTAAAATTTTGGACACTAACTGAGTAAAAAAGTTATATTGAGGGTGTCCAAAAGTTAATACTTTTTGAGTTATGACCACAACTCGAAAAGTATTAACTATTGGACACCTCTCAATATAACTTTTTTATTCTTTTAAGTACACCCTCTTAAAATTTTGGACATTAACTGAGTAAAAAAGTTATATTGAGGGTGTCCAATAGTTAATACTTTTCGAGTTATGGCCACTTGAGCTCAAATAAATAAAAAATAAATAGTCTCGCTGGTGTCCAAAATTTTAAAAGCGTGTAGTACGCATTAAAAAAAAATAAAAAAAAGTTATATTGAGGGGTGTTATATCGAGTTGTGGCCATTAACTCGAAAATTATTAACTATTGGACATCCCTAAATATAACTTTTTTTCTCATTTTAATGGATACTACACGGTACACGCTCTTAAAATTTTTAACACTTAAGTGGCCATAACTCGAAAAGTATTAACTTTTAGACACCCCTCAATATAACGTTTTTTACTCATTTTATTGCGTACTACACTAAGAAAAATAGTAGGTTGTTTTCACTGCGTACTAGGTTAATATGGAACCTACCTATTTTTTTTTGTTGATTTAACAGTTTAAAATCGGTTGTTTTCGTGAGTTGTCGGTTGTTTTAACGTTCTTGCTAGGTACAAACAACGTTTTGGTCAGTAAATTCAACTTTTTTGTCAGTAGATTCAACAGTTTCGTTATCAACCGACGAAAAACGGTGCTTGGTTAGTTACATATTTTTCTTAGTTCACACGCTCTTAACCTTCCAGTACTAACAGTCGGTGTCACAGACCGAAGAGTTTTATTTTTATTAATATCTTTGAAATACGAACTGCTACGGTTGGGAGGTTATCAGTACCTTTAAACTAAATGCTCTCACACATATTTTGAAGTTTGCAAGCATAAGTTTGTAATGGTTCAATTGTAATAATTGAATTCGGTCTGAGAGACCGACGTTAGTAAAACAGTAACTAAAAATTTTCAATATTTTTTCAAAATTTTTAAAATTTTTTAGTTAAAAATTATTTTTTTCCACTTGTCTTGAATAGAAATAGGATAACAAAAAGAACAGAAGAGATTTTTGCATTTACTTCAATTAATATGTAGCTCTTTTTGGTGCATGCGATAACATCCGCTACATGTTCTAACATGTAAAATGCGACAAATGTTCTATCCAAAATATTTCAGCTATTGTTGAAGATGAAAAAAATATTTTTACCTTTTTAGAAGTGTTGTTCCTAGGTTTGTTTATAATATTACTAGTTATTAAAAAATTTTGTTTAATTCGTTTGAAATCGCTTATTTAATTTATGCATCTTTTTATTTTTGTTTATTTTTATAAAAGTGAATTTTGGTTATTAAAATGAATTTTTTTTTGCTAAAATTATAATTAGTATCCAGAAAAATTACTAAATATTTGAAATAATTTCTATTTGCAATAAAAAAGTTGTAAAAAATACGTTAAAAAAATTAAAACTAAGCGCGGTCTGTGAGACCGAACGTTAGTATGGATGTTATATGCTGGCATGTTAGTACTGGAAGGTTAAAGTTAGGAATGCTTTTTTTATTAACACCCTGTATTTTTGAATTGTACGAAAATTTCTAAATCCAACTTAATAATATGTTCCTATTAAATGTTCCTATACCGATTTTCAACTGTTTTTTTTTAAATCGAGTTTTTTAAAAATAGTGATGTTTGCGCGCCTTTTTTGAAGAATACTGACATTATGATGATAACAGGAGCTACGTAATTTTCGGATAATTTTCTAAGAACCTTAGGTTAAGCTCTGATGTCAGAATTTTTCTCTAATAATCTACAGGGTGTTCAAAAAGTGTTGACTTTTAGAGGAAATTTCAAACCTAAAAAACTTTTTAATTTCAAATGGAACACCCTGTATTTTTTGACAGTTTTGGATGCAGAAATAAATTTACCATCGTTTAATTGCTAAACGGTAGTAAATTTATGTAATTTTTAACATTACCATTCCCTATATCTATCGTTGATGCTTTTTACATTATTCTTCTCTATGATACAAATATCATATATAAGCTTGCGCTCCCTACTCTCCGCGCTATATTTCGAGAACGGTTGATCGTACAAAAAAATGAATTCCATAAAATTTGTAGATAATTTTATGATCTACATATTTTGTGAGAACCTCTAATGACGTATGATGCATAAGAAACGGGATATTTGCAAAAAAAACATTTTTGTGACTTTTGATCTTGAATATCGCTTGACACGCAGACACGAGATTGGATGAGACTTTTGAGCAAATCTTAAGAACGTCAAAATACAAGTTTATGCAAATATGTAACTTTATGACTTTCATTCCAAAGTTAGCCCTTTATTTCATCTTATATGATTGTACTATCTGTTGTTTAAACAAAAATCAAGAAGCACAATTTAAGAATATTGGGTATTGCACACAACAGAATCTTAAAATTCTACCATATTGAACGTAGGTATGTGGTTATTAATAAAACATTTATTAGCTAAATAGCACATCCTGTATATTTTCAATTTTAAAAAAGTTCCTAAGTTTCCCAAGAGGTAGCATTTTCTGAATATTTAAATGGATTGGAAAAAGTTAAAAAAAATGAAAAAGCAGCAAAATGAACATGCAAACCCAAAAACGTAGCAAATAATTAATTATGAAAAACTACTGATAATTGCGTTTTTGTTTTTGCAATAATTACTTACAGAAGACGTTTAGTGTAATTGTAGATTTTTCAGTTCCTGCCTCCACCAATTGATTTACTGCTTTACACGATATCGTTTTACCATTGTCTAATCTTGAAGGAGTAAATTTAAGGATAGAAGTGCTCATATTACCGTCTGGTGAATCCTTGAAAAGAAAATATTATAATTATTAACTTATATTTTATTTACGTAAAGAAATTAATTTATAGATGTTTTATTAAAAGTTAATGGTTAAATAATTTCAATAAGGAAATTTATGCGACAGTTAAAAAATAATTTCAACTTTTCTTTAATGAAATTGCTAAAACTTTTTATTATCCATAAAAGTTTGCTGTAAATTATTTGTTTCTTATTATTAATACAGATTGTTAAAAAAACCTTAAGCTTCTGAAATTTTCTTTTTAATTTGATGCTGTATAAATTATAACCTTTGATAAAAAATAATTTTGCGCTCTTTACAGTCGTAATACTTATAATTTAAAAGCACTAATTTTTTTTTCAAACGACGTATTTCATGGCTCAATATTTAGGGTTGGAGATTTGCTTTTAGTGACACCGGTGAGCGGCAGTAAAAGTAGGTAATAATTTTTATGAACCAATCAAGTTACCTATTTTGACAAAATTTATAGCATTATCGTAGCTACTTAAGCATGCTAAATTAAATTAAAAGTATTCCTTTTTCACATTTTTAGTAATTAAAATAATACTTTTGAGGATCTATAAAATAGTAAGAGTAATTTTTTTATGAGTAACTTATTTTCGAAGTCTCGCTACGCTCGCCCATCAAACTCCTAATTTGCCCCAAAAAGTGACACTTTTGCTCCTTGTAGATTAGATCTTATCAGTTTTCACTGTTTTTAGCAAATCAGTGCTTCGTTTTTGTCGTTTTAGTGCTATTAGACACTAAACTATAGAACTAAGGGCCAGTATTATAATGTCTGGTTGCCTGAAAGTTGAGACTCAACCTAAGGTTAGACTGTCACTTAATTTTGACATATATAGTGAAGTGAAATTTTATTTTACAATTTCAACCGAGTTAGTCAAACTGAATCTCGGCCTCTGGTTGAGTAAACCCGTGCTCAACCGACGATTCAACCTTTGGTTGGCGTTTATAATGTTCAAAAGACCTTATTCTAAACTTAGGTTGAGTTTCAATCTTCTATAAACTAGACATTATAATACTGGCCCTAAAGGTACTGGGATTGAATCCAAGAGTCCGCAAGAGATGCTACTTTAAAGTGGTTTCAGGCTTTGGTCTTACAGGTCAGGTTTTTATTTACCCCTTCAGTTGTTGTTCGCTAGGTCAAAAATATCTCCAGTTAGTGAGCAATTCTGAGGATCTCTGCCTACCTTATATTTTTCTTTTGTTTTAACGGATGTACAGTCTAACTTCTTGCCACAAAAAACTTCGAGTTATCAAGACTTTGAATTATAAAATAAATGCAGTTGTCAACCAGTTTTGTTCGAGTAATCAAGATTTTGAGTTTTCGACGTTCGAACTATAGAAGTTCGACTGTTGTAGTACACTTAACTCCTGGTGATTACTCGACTCTGTTAGACGAGGTGCCCAACAGTTATACCACTAATAAGCTCAATATTCTCTATTTTTATCAACCACCTACCTCTTACCGTTTCCGAGATCCCAATGGACCCATGGTAAGTCAATTAACTTGAGCATCCTGTAGACGTGCAACAGGCTTTGCCCATATGTGGGGTTTGCCAGTCAGGCTCTGACATAAATGACTGCGACGGATTTTATAGCACGAAGGTACTTGAGGTTGTCATGACAAAATTCTGTACATTTTGACATTGGTAACCTTCGGTCTACTACCACACACTGTTTTTACTTATTTTTTCGCCCTCAGTGTTTAGAAAACATAATTGTGAGATCCAAAAACTATAGAGGTCGGTTATTATAATTTCCACACCAAGCAATAGACTTTTTAGAATATAGATTAAGATTGTGATGAGACCATTATTGACTATTCTGACGATTTAACTCGATAGGTAGCTTCATTGGATAAGATCGAAGTAAATATTTTGTAAAAAGTTTGAATCTCTGACGCACATTCCAATGTCTTTTTGCGTCTCCTCTTTTCTCTTAATGACACTGTTTTTTTAAACTATATGCTACAGGTAGGTGTTACGAGATTGGTTAAATTAGCAAAAATTTGCATATTTTGATGAGTTTTAATACGGCATCCGACACGTGGGGTCTGACAGATCCCAGCGCTCGAAAACTGCATAGCAATCATTCAAATATCGCTACAGTCGACTACTACAGGGCTCAAAAGCTTTCAAAAATATATTATTCTACATATTAAAGCATATCGCAGTAAAAAATGTAAAAAAATGAGTGGGATTTGTTTCACCCACGTGCCTGAACTCGCCAGTTTTTTTTTCTATATGTTTTGGTTAAAAATCCCAAACCACTCCCCAAAAAGAGAAGATATAATCAACACGGGAGCTGTTCAGAATGTCCTTGGGCTCAAAATGTTACTTTGTTTCTTATTGCAAAAAGTACGTTATAATTTGCAATTTGTGTTATGAAGCCAAGTAAAGCCTTTTTGGCAAATATGTTGCTTTACCGATTACTATAATGTACCGGGCAATATACAATACTTAGATTTTCCAGAAAAATTAACTATAAGTAGATATAAAAAGTGGTCACAGCCCAGCACATTTCGGAACTCGTAACAAATATTCACCTGTCGGATGGTGGGTTCAGAATCCGTTTAGAAAATTTCCAAATTCAAAATGGTTACCGAGATAACAAAAAAAACTGATTTGCAATTTAGTTTTTCTATTGTAGTTTGAAAATGGTTTACTTTAGAAAACAAGTTCTCTGGAAAATTTTCCAGGAGGTCAAAAGATCTATCAAACGGTACTAAACTCGACTTTTTATCTCATCGACGCTAAGCGTCGCGACGTTCAACTTTTAATTTTCATATGAATACCATTGTTTTTTTACAGAAAATTACCCAGCTCGCTTGGCTTAAATTCTTGTACTAAACTAGAACTTTCTATCTTGTACTTTTCTTAATTTACACAAAATTTATAAGTTATGTTACTTTATGTTATTTTTTACGATGAAAAATAATGACTGAAACTTTCAGATACGCAAGTTCGTTAGAAGATAAAATTAAATCAAATTATTACTTATGAAATTTTATTTACTATTCAACTTACGTTTCTAAAACTTTAAAAACTAAGTTTTAGTCGTTATTTTTTATCGCAAGAAATAACTTAAAGTGACATATTAACATAACATAACCTAGAAAAGTTGTATAAATTTAAAAAGTATAAGATAGAGAGTTCCCTTTTGGTATCTGAATTCGCCAAATATCTAAACAAACCAACTGAGTAATTTGCTGCACAAAAGGTTCCCATTAAAAAATGAAAACTTGAACGTCGCGACGTCTAGCGTCTATATGATAAAAAGTCGAGTTTATTATCGTTTGAAAGGTACTATTGTAAATCTAATAGTAATCTATTGAAAATTTTTCCTAAAAATTTTTTTACTAAAATAAACCATTTTCAAATTACAGTTGAAGAACTAAATTGTGAATTTTCAATTTTTTTGCATAATCTCGGTAATCATTTTGAAATTTTATATTTTCTAAACGGATTCCGAAATATGCAACTTTTTCCTAATTTAACCAATTTCGTAACTCTTACCGTTTCCCAATGATCCCAATCTTAGAACCACTTAAAAAATCATCCTCTGTTGACCGTCCGTGAAGTTGGCCAAACCCAGACAGAAAATTACTTATATCTCAATGGGAATCGTTTGTTTATCGTTTGTTTACGTTTGTTTAGCTATTTTCGACGTTTGTTTACACCCCCGTATACGATAACCAACACCCCTATTTGGGTTTGGCCAACTTCATGACAGCCAAATCCAAAAGACTTTTTTAATTATTTTTTAGTGCCAATCGTTTGTTTATCGTTTGTTTACGTTTGTTTAGCTATTTTCGACGTTTGTGTACACCCCCGTATACGATAACCAACCAGTGTAATCATCCAGTGTAGGAACTCTTCGTTTGGTTTTGTGTTCGTGCATGGTATAATCCACTTTAGAATTTCAAAAGATGACCCTTAACTTTATAGTTCATAAAAATAAAACGCTAAAATTCTAATGAACATGTTCGTTGTTCATTCAATTAAATGCAGTTTAATTTTGCTGAATTTTAGGACTTTAATAAAATATCAGTTTTGATAATAAAGTTTTATTAGTACTGAATTAAAATGTTTATTAAATTGTTTAATTTAAAATTTATTTTTTATTATAAATAATGTTTTTTAACTTTCATGTTTGAGACCATTTTATTTAAATTAGGTATTTATACAGTTCAGTGCCGCAACAACGTCAAAAAATAGCAACTTGTCTGAATTAACTCTTGCTTTCACCTCATATTTGTCTGATTGTTATTTCTACTTACCACTTGTGAGAAATTATAAGTGTGCGTCGCTAATTCTTTGCTATCCATCCACCACGATATTTTCGCCGGCGGTCTCGAACCGAAAGTTTGGCATGGAATTTCGTACTGTCGGTCAGCCGAGAAGGGTTGATTGCTGCTGAGTATTTCAACAATGAGAGGTCGAACTGTAACAAAATACAATTATTTAAAAAATTGTAAATCGAGCAAGCCACTTAATAATAATTCGAGGGTATAATTTAGATAGAAGATAAACGATCAAATCATGGTAATGTTAAGTTTAAATTGTTTTAACCTCTCGTGTCTAAATTACAATATAGTACAATGCTAATGAATATTTAATTCGAGTACCTACTACAATTGATACAATGAATTATTACGCGAGTTTATTAGTTTAATTTCATAGCTCAATAAATACATAATAAATCATGTAATTCTTGGATATGTAATAAAAAGGGAAATGTTTGATTTATGTATTTGCTTCCATGGATATATACGTTCCCAATATAATATAAAATATAATATTGTATTATATACTCAACACAAGTACGGTTCAAACTATCTGAAAAAGGTGTGTAGATCAGCAATATATTTAATGTTTTATAACGCTATAGGTAAAGAAGAATGTGACTTTGGTGCACAATAGATAGACTCAAACTTTTTATTTTTATATTCCATCTCGACACTTTTTCAAAATTCATATTTTTATATTATCCAAAAAGAGAGAGAAAAGGAAAAGTGAAACAACGTAACGTTAAATTTTGTTTTGGAACTTCAGGCACAGCGTAAATTCTTGTCTTTTCTCGACAAGGAACTCCCACAGATACCATTACACTCTTATTGCCAAGAGGCGCATTTATTTACTTTGCGTTTATTTTGATATATGCTACAAAAGATAAATTGGAATACAAAGCTTCAATTCAAATTTACTTAAAGATAGAACAAATATTTAATGTTTGATACAGTGTTGTATAATTAAATAAAAATTTTCAATAGTTGAAAACTTTTCTCTTCCTACAAATCCCAATGGGTGTATGGAGCAGTGGTTAAGTGCGGTCAATAGTCAACTTTAAAAAAAATTGTTAACCGAAAGTTCAATTTCCGCTATTAGCAGTATCTACTAAAGTAATTTTATATTTTTCAAAAATAATTGTTATTGTAGCATTTTTTCTCATGCCACTCGAAAACGAGTTATCGCATCGCTGAAAATGTTCATGTTCAATGGGAAATACAATAAAACACGTTCAATTTTTTTAAATTATTTTTAACGTTTCAAGTTTTATATAACACTTTCAACAAAGACTTTATTTCCAGAATTCATTTTAGTTTCAGTGTAACTTCACAAAACAATCAAAAGAATGTTATTTGCTGCACATACAACAGTTACAACTTAATGTATAAACTATTGTCATGTTTTAGATTGATACTTAGGCAATAATAAAGTTACTTTGCAATAAAAAGAGAAAAAGAAAGCAGCTTGCACATGCACAGGATACGTCACGCCTCGAAGTGCTTTTGCTGAAAATATATGCTGCTAGAAGCTTCTAGGATTTTTCTTGAAATTTAATAATTTTCAGTAATTAAAATTTTCCGTGGCACACTTTCAAAGTGTATTTTTCTATGTAAGATGAATTTTCACTAGTGTAAAAATCCCTAACAGCTATTTGAGGTCGAAATATGACCCATCACATTTCATTTAACTGTAATTTAGAATTCAATCGCTGTCGTAATAAAATTTCACGCTTTAATTTATTATCACCACGATTTTCTATTTGAAAAGACTATTTTTCTACAATAAATGTTTGAAATGTCTTCCTCAATCTTCGATGCAAGGAGCACATCTACTTTAAATCCGAGTATTTGAATGTTAAACAAAAGTGGATTTAAATTTTTATTTGTAGGAGTGGCTAGTCAACGAAGTGGTTATAGAGGACATGGAAGATAGTCGAACTTTTTTCTTCGGAATGTGTTTTGAGTAGGCAAAAGGGTAAAAATACTAAAAGTCCCCGATCCTAGCTATATGGCTAAGGAAGGGTGAGAGTGGAAACGTCCCATTTTTGGGTTTTTTGCTTATATAGCGATAACGGTAAGCCCTGGGGAAAAAATTATTCTTAGCAAAATGAAAGCTTATCAAATTTCCTACAAGATTGTTTATATATATTTTTTATCTATTCCTTATAGTTTTTGAGATATCAGCACGCAAAAATCTTTAATGTACCTATACGAAAAAAAATTTTCTTCTTACATTTTTTGTCAAACTTTTGCCTCTAGCACCTCATCCTTTCGTTTTACAGTACAGGGGTTATAGAAGACATGGAAGAGACATATGTTTTTCTTGGGGAGGTGTTTTGAGTAGTTAAAAAGGGGGTAAAAATACTAAAAGCTCACGGTCCTAAGCTATATGGTTAAGGAAGAGTAGCAGTGGAAGCGTCTCATTTTTGGGGTTTCTCTCATATATCGATAACGGTGGGCCCTAGAGAAAAAATTAATCTTAGCAAAATAAAAGGCTATCAAATTTCCTACAAAATTCTTTTTATTTATTTTTTCTCTATTCCTTATAGTTTTTGAGATATCAGCCCGCAAAAATCTTTAATGTGTACGTGTACGTATAGGAAAAAGAATTTTGCCTCACATTTTTTGTCAAACTTTTGCCTCTAGCACCTCAACATGAGACAACATATATTAACAATTTTTGCAAACGCATATCTCGAAAAACATCAGATCTTATTGTTATTCAACATTTGATTTTTATTTTAGCTTTTCACGTGGAGATTCCCTGATTTTCAAATTTGGTTAATAAGGAGTAGAGAAAGTTACTCATTAATGGTAAGTTATTTTGATTAAGTTTTGATAAATGTCTAGATATGAAAGGATAAATGGTGAATCTATCAATTAACATCAAAGGGTTTCAGCCCTCCCAAGTCACAAAATACTACAAAATATTAAATCCCTTCTTTACAATTCTTGTAATTTAATAAATATCAATCAATAAAAGCATCTTCTGTCTCGGGCATTTCAAAGAATTTTACGATCATTTCTATTTGAATATCAATATGTACTTTCGGCTGCTCCATGTATTTTATAATACGTCTTAAAATAAATATATATTTCTAACAGAAAATTTTAAATCAGCTACAACTGGAGAGCTAAAAATATAGATAAAAGTAGTTCTTATTGTTTGGACGTTAAAGGAAGCCTTGAATAAAAAGATAAAAGAACATAAAACTCTTCTATTACAGTTAAAAACGAGCAATAATTTACAAAAATATATTAAAGTTAACAATAATTTTTAAAAATATCTCGTACATTCACTGTTAAACGATATCATCATTTTTAGTGGGACATAAATTCAATAGAGTAATGTAATACATTCGGATTAGATAAGAGAGCCAAACTACACATATCCGAACCGAAAATGTCAATCTGGATCCGTGTTCTGATAAACAAATAGACTGGCTACGTACAGAAAGTGGCTCATCTTAAAAAATGCAGTCGAGTGTGAACTGATGCTGGCTTTTGCGTCTCAGAGCCAGAATCTGAAAGATTCTTAGCCACTCTGAGACACTGGTAGCACTGGTTATTTCACCTTTCTCTAAAAGTAGTTCAATGAGCAGCAGAGCAGCTCATTGGTGTGCTATAGTATGCAGAAAGAAGTTGGCTGATGTTAAAAAATGTAGCCGAGTGTAAACTGATGTTGGTTTTTGCGTCTCAGGGCCAGAATTTGAAAGATTCTTAGCTACTCTGAGACACTGGTAGCACTGGTTAGTTCATCTTTCACTAAAAGTAGTTCAATGAAAAGCAGAGCAGCTCATTGTCATGCTATAGTATGCAGAAGTTGGCTCATCTTAAAAATGTAGCCGAGTGTGCACTAATGCTAGTTTTTGCGTCTCAGAGCCAGAATCTGAAAGATTCTTAGTAACTGTGAGACACTGGTAGCACTGGTTAGTTCATCTTTCCCTAAAAGTAGTTTAATGAGCAGCTAAGCAGCTCATTGGTATGCTTTAGTATGCAGAAGGTGTCTCATCTTAAAAAATGTAGTCGAGTGTGAACTGATGCTGGTTTTTGCGTCTAGGGGCCAGAATCTGAAATATTCTTAGCTACTCTGAGACACTGGTAGCACTGGTTAGTTCACCTTTCCCTAAAAGTAGTTCAATGAAAAGCAGAGCAGAGGATTGGTATGCTATAGTAGAATGCAGAAGTTGGCTAATCTTCAAAAATGTGGCCGAGTGTGAACTGGTGCTAGTTTTTGCGTCTCAGAGCCAGAATCTGAAAGATTTTTAGCTACTCTGAGACACTAGTAGCACTGGATAGTTCATCTTTCCCTTAGAGCAGCTCATTGGTATGCTATAGCATGCAGAAGTTGGCTCATCTTAAAAAATGTAGCCGAGTGTGAACTGATGCTGGTTTTTGCGTCTCAGAGCCAGGATCTGAAAGATTCTTAGCTACTGTGAGACACTGGTAGCACTGGTTATTTCACCTTTCTCTAAAAGTAGTTCAATGAGCAGCAGAGCAGCTCATTGGTATGCTATAGTATGCAGAAGTTGGCTCATCTTAGAAATGTAGCCGAGTGTGCACTAATGCTAGTTTTTGCGTCTCAGAGCCAGAATCTGAAAGATTCTTAGTAACTGTGAGACACTGGTAGCACTGGTTAGTTCATCTTTCCTTAAAAGTAGTTCAATGAGCAGCAGATCAGATTTTTAGTATGCTACCGTATGCAGAGTAGCACTGGTTATTTCATCGTTCCCTAAAAGTAGTTCAAGGAGCAGCAGAGCACTTCATTAGTATGCTACAGTATGCAGAGTTTGTGGTAAGACGAAAAAACAGAACAATACGTGCGTGATGGCTTTGGTATTGATAATAGACAACACCCAGCATAAGCGTCGCAGTATAAGGGCTCTTTATATCTTCTCTTCAGTGCTTTTAATAAAAATAAAACTTTCAAAAGGTAAAACTAGATAAATGGGATGAACATTATTTCTTGAGACAAGCAGAGGTCTCAGGGTGCTCTACCAAAAACCCAAGACCTAATAGCTGTTGTTCGTTCTCTTTTTGGGCCTATTATGCTTCACTTTATTAGATCATTTATTGTTTTCCTTCAGTTAAACGGCTAATAGTAGTTCAAGAATTTTCCACGAGACTTCTTTTACCGTAACGTTCCTTATAAGACCCAATATTAATTACCAAGAGCTTCTTTTTTGGTAAGTCGCTCCAATTCAAAGCACTTGAATACTTTTATTTCTATTTAACGTTTAAGTTAGCCGAAGCATGTTTACATTGTGCATTAAGTGATATATCGTGTCCAATTTGGTTTCGTGTGAATGGAGAATTCGTAATCACTGAGATATACACAGCATTAGCTAAACGAGACGACTAACACTTAAGTAAGCACAAGTAAACCAAATTTATGAAAATACCAACAGCGAATAGCACTGATGCCTTAAAGTGAAAAGTTGCAGGTTTAAAGTTTCGCAATTTTTGCATAAGATACCTAAATATTATTATTTCTGAAGATGAATGAAAATTAATTTAGGTTTATCCGTATATTTTGGCTTACAGAACATTAACATAAAAACAAATTTGGAACAAATAAGTTATAAACACCTGGTAGGAATCATCAACAACAGAATTGTTTCCTTTAACAGTAGGTACGGTACGTGAGGAAAATTTATTTATTAAGGGATTCTGGCGCAAATGATATGACAAAATGTCCTACAATTATAATGAAAAATGTTTCTTCATAATAATAGTCTGTACCAAATAAGAGACACAATACGCTTAAGTTAAATTAAACACTTTGTAAAACAAAACATGCAAAAATTATTTATTAAAATTAATTAATATTAATGACGTCAAAAATAAAGATTTGGCAAGTTTGGATTAAAAATTTTTTAATGAAAAACGCAGGTATTACAACACGTAACTAATTGTTTATGCAAAAATTTATTTAGACTTCTGTGTATAAATCACCTCACTTGTTGCGAATTAAGTTTGTTTTAAAGACATAAATTATTCATTAAACAACCTTCTTTTTGAAGATTAATAAAAAAAATTTACCGAAAAACTTTTTTCTTAAAGAACGACGCTTTAACTTTGACTTTTGTATTAGTTTTTAACTTTTAGGAGAAAGATTATTGTTTGGAAAGCATTTTTCTTTCCGACCAAATAATTTTTTTTTAATAAAATAGGAATCGTTACATTGTCAAAGCTTGGCAGCAAATATTTTATATCAAATACGTAGCTAATGGTTAATTTTAAAAGCTAAAAGTTAATAAACTCATTACATATTATGTAATGATTATGTGAATGAAATAGTTATTTACGAACCATGTGTGGGAACACGATTTTCCCGCGTGAACGCTGTTTGAAAACACGAGCGACGTAGGAGCGAGTGCTTTTTTCATTGCGTGAACGCGGGAAAATTGTTCACGCATGAGGATCGTACAATACTTTTTGTAACGAACAAAACCGTTATCATAATTCTTAAATAAAAGTTTTATTTGATTAGTTTTGACAATTTAGGTATACAAAGCAACCTATGACTTCATAGTCAGACCACAGCATAGGAAACAATCAGCAGGGTAACTCTCGCCCGATGCCTTTGTTCTCTTGGAAGTTAGAATTTGACCTTGATGACGCCATTTTAGAAGAAATTAAATCGCACGCTACTGCACTCTGAGACGCCGAATCGCAATGTTAATGCATTTTACCTACGTCCCTGCCGTGTTACAAAGGTTCTCTTCTAAAATGGCGACGTGCGCGACTGTATGCGCGTACCGTTCCCGCCAACGAGAGTTACCTTGCTGTGGTAAACTTCATTCTTACGTCAAACAAGTTCTTACTTTGACAGTTAATTGTTCTAAAAATTGTTATTAGATGTAACGTAATAGTTTAGTTTGCAAATTTAAATGTTCTAAAATATGTTCCCTTACATTAATAAATACACATTACTTTATTTTATTACCATTTATTAGTGTTGTTTTGACAGTTTACTTCCCGGTGTAGTAGACCGGGAAACACTGTTTCCCAGTCGACCACAGAGTGCGTCAAACGTCACTTTCGAAGCAGTGAGTACAAAATAGTTATTTAAGAACCGTGTGCGGGAAAACGATTTTCCCGTGTGAACGCGGTTTGAAAGGGGAACCGGGAAACACTGTTTCCCAGTCGACCACAGAGTGCGTCAACCGTCACCTGCGAAGCAGTGAGTACAAAAAGATATCTGCTCATTATTTTACATTTACTTACACGCAATTGGAGTAAATTACGACACTCGGCTGTGGCTCTTCTATGGCTGTGGCAATTCTACCCCATGAGTAATACCCATCATTACACGGTCGTTATACATAGGCATAAGGTTCATTTCTCAAAAATGGAAGACGTAGAAAGAAGAATTACACAAAATCGAATAACGAAAATTCCACTGGTAATCTAATAAAGCTTTACACACAGGATCTTCTCAGACGTTGTTGTCTGTGATAAGTAGGAGTTTTATTTACAGGACAGTGAGGGTTAAAGCCAGATCGTTTTGATTTATTAAGTACATAGTTTGTATTGAAAAATAGAACATGACTCAATTTCTGTGTTTCCAATAACATGTGTCCTCTTGATCACCAGATGAGGTTCACAAAAGGTGCTCTTAGGGGCTTTCCTTACCAGCCCAATTGACATCTCGTTGTTCGTAATTTATGGTTACTTTTAAAATGGAAAGCATGCCTAAGTTTCCACTTCATAATTGGTTTTCATGTCCTTGATTTTTAGTAGACGATCGCAAGGTTTGATTTGATGAAAGTGTATGAGGTACTAATAGCCAGAAGAGGCCCACAAACGGTGTTCTGAGAGCATTTCATTACTAACTCCAAAGACATTTCTTTGTTTGTAATTCATGGTTATTTTATGAAGTAGAGAGAATGCCTAAGTTTGGACTTTATAAACAATTAGTAGACGATCGTAAGGTTCGATTTGATGAAAGTGTATGAGGTACTAATTGCCAGATGACGCTCACAAAAGGTAGACAGAGAAGCTTTCATTACTAACTACAAAGACATCTCGTTGTTTGTAATTCATGGTTATTTTATGAAGTGTAGAGAATGCCTAAGTTTTTACTTTATAAACATTTAGTAGACGATCGCAAGGTTCGATTTGATGAAAGTGTATGAGCTACTAATTGCCAGATGACGCTCACAAAAGGTAGTCTGAGAAGCTGTCATTACTAACTTCAAAGACATCTCGTTGTTTGTAATTCATGGTTATTTTATGAAGTGGAGAGAATGCCTAAGTTTTGACTTTATTAACAATTAGTAGACGATCGCAAGGTTTGATTCGATGAAAGTGTATGAGCTACTAATTGCCAGATGACGCTCACAAAAGGTAGACAGAGAAGCTTTCATTACTAACTACAAAGACATCTCGTTGTTTGTAATTCATGGTTATTTTATGAAGTGTAGAGAATGCCTAAGTTTTTACTTTATAAACATTTAGTAGACGATCGCAAGGTTCGATTTGATGAAAGTGTATGAGGTACTAATTGCCAGATGACGCTCACAAAAGGTAGTCTGAGAAGCTGTCATTACTAACTTCAAAGACATCTCGTTGTTTGTAATTCATGGTTATTTTATGAAGTAAAGAGAATGCCTAAGTTTTGACTTTATAAACAATTAGTAGACGATCGTAAGGTTCGATTTGATGAAAGTGTATGAGGTACTAATTGCCAGATGATGCTCACAAAAGGTAGTCTGAGAAGCTGTCATTACTAACTTCAAAGACATCTCGTTTGTAATTCATGGTTATTTTATGAAGTGGAGAGAATGCCTAAGTTTTGACTTTATTAACAATTAGTAGACGATCGCAAGGTTTGATTCGATGAAAGTGTATGAGCTACTAATTGCCAGATGACGCTCACAAAAGGTAGACAGAGAAGCTTTCATTACTAACTGCAAAGACATCTCGTTGTTTGTAATTCATGGTTATTTTATGAAGTGTAGAGAATGCCTAAGTTTTTACTTTATAAACATTTAGTAGACGATCGCAAGGTTCGATTTGATGAAAGTTTATGAGGTACTAATTGCCAGATGACGCTCATAAAAGGTAGTCTGAGAAGCTGTCATTACTAACTTCAAAGACATCTCGTTTGTAATTCATGGTTATTTTATGAAGTGGAGAGAATGCCTAAGTTTTGACTTTATTAACAATTAGTAGACGATCGCAAGGTTTGATTCGATGAAAGTGTATAAGCTACTAATTGCCAGATGACGCTCACAAAAGGTAGACAGAGAAGCTTTCATTACTAACTACAAAGACATCTCGTTGTTTGTAATTCATGGTTATTTTATGAAGTGTAGAGAATGCCTAAGTTTTTACTTTATAAACATTTAGTAGACGATCGCAAGGTTCGATTTGATGAAAGTTTATGAGGTACTAATTGCCAGATGACGCTCATAAAAGGTAGTCTGAGAAGCTGTCATTACTAACTTCAAAGACATCTCGTTGTTTGTAATTCATGGTTATTTTATGAAGTGGAGAGAATGCCTAAGTTTTGACTTTATTAACAATTAGTAGACGATCGCAAGGTTTGATTCGATGAAAGTGTATGAGCTACTAATTGCCAGATGACGCTCACAAAAGGTAGACAGAGACGCTTTCATTACTAACTACAAAGACATCTCGTTGTTTGTAATTCATGGTTATTTTATGAAGTGTAGAGAATGCCTAAGTTTTTACTTTATAAACATTTAGTAGACGATCGCAAGGTTCGATTTGATGAAAGTTTATGAGGTACTAATTGCCAGATGACGCTCATAAAAGGTAGTCTGAGAAGCTGTCATTACTAACTTCAAAGACATCTCGTTTGTAATTCATGGTTATTTTATGAAGTGGAGAGAATGCCTAAGTTTTGACTTTATTAACAATTAGTAGACGATCGCAAGGTTTGATTCGATGAAAGTGTATAAGCTACTAATTGCCAGATGACGCTCACAAAAGGTAGACAGAGAAGCTTTCATTACTAACTACAAAGACATCTCGTTGTTTGTAATTCATGGTTATTTTATGAAGTGTAGAGAATGCCTAAGTTTTTACTTTATAAACATTTAGTAGACGATCGCAAGGTTCGATTTGATGAAAGTTTATGAGGTACTAATTGCCAGATGACGCTCATAAAAGGTAGTCTGAGAAGCTGTCATTACTAACTTCAAAGACATCTCGTTGTTTGTAATTCATGGTTATTTTATGAAGTGGAGAGAATGCCTAAGTTTTGACTTTATTAACAATTAGTAGACGATCGCAAGGTTTGATTCGATGAAAGTGTATGAGCTACTAATTGCCAGATGACGCTCACAAAAGGTAGACAGAGAAGCTTTCATTACTAACTACAAAGACATCTCGTTGTTTGTAATTCATGGTTATTTTATGAAGTGTAGTGAATGCCTAAGTTTTTACTTTATAAACATTTAGTAGACGATCGCAAGGTTCGATTTGATGAAAGTGTATGAGGTACTAATTGCCAGATGACGCTCATAAAAGGTAGTCTGAGAAGCTGTCATTACTAACTTCAAAGACATCTCGTTTGTAATTCATGGTTATTTTATGAAGTGGAGAGAATGCCTAAGTTTTGACTTTATTAACAATTAGTAGACGATCGCAAGGTTTGATTCGATGAAAGTGTATGAGCTACTAATTGCCAGATGACGCTCACAAAAGGTAGACAGAGAAGCTTTCATTACTAACTACAAAGACATCTCGTTGTTTGTAATTCATGGTTATTTTATGAAGTGTAGAGAATGCCTAAGTTTTTACTTTATAAACATTTAGTAGACGATCGCAAGGTTCGATTTGATGAAAGTTTATGAGGTACTAATTGCCAGATGACGCTCATAAAAGGTAGTCTGAGAAGCTGTCATTACTAACTTCAAAGACATCTCGTTGTTTGTAATTCATGGTTATTTTATGAAGTGGAGAGAATGCCTAAGTTTTGACTTTATTAACAATTAGTAGACGATCGCAAGGTTTGATTCGATGAAAGTGTATGAGGTACTAAATGCCAGATTAGGTCCTCAAGAGACTCTCTGAGAGGCTTTCATTGCCATTCCCACCGACATCTATTTGTCTTTAATTCAAGGTTATTTGCAAAGAGGTGAGCATGCCTAAGTTTCGACTTTCCGATTGCCATTTATGTCCTTATAGTAGGCGATCGAAAGGTGTGGTATTTCATAATTAGGCTAACAAACCTAAGTTTCGACTTTAGAGTTGCCTTATATATCTTTTTAGTAGACGATCGCAAAGTTTGGTGTGATGGTGGTTTTTGAATGGTCAAAGGGTGCTTCTAGTAATGTTAATAACTATTACTGCAGACTGTTTCTGCCTAGGCAGGAAAAGTGAAGTTTAACCTCGTAAAATTATCGTTCTTTGAAGAAGCACGTTGTTATTTTGTATTTCATATAGCTAAGTAGAATATTTTCGTTTAAATTCTATAAATTGTACAAAAATAAACCTTTTATACAAAAGGACTATCTATCCAATTTATAAAATCCCAACTAATTTATTCTTAAAAGTACTTTTGAGCTACCCTCTTAACTGTCATATTTATTGGTAGAGATTTATTCAGCGATTTCAATATATCCTTTTAAAAACTTACATTCAATTCTTGTAGAGGAGAAAAGTTTAACCAGAATGTATCTTTCAACATGAGAGTGGAAGAAACTCTTGGGGTGTCATTGATATTCTAACCGTGAAAACAGATACCACGTTTGGGAAGTTCGTTTTCTTGAACTAACCAAACAGCCGCAAGTGAATTTTACGTAACAAAAATATACCTCTCGAGACGACTTGAAAATAATTTTCTTAAATTGTTGAATAAATATTGTCCCATTAATTAAAATAAGCCACGATAAATAATTTTAATTAATATTTTGTCGTTTTAAAATTTCATTACTGCAAACCTTTTCAAAACAAATTTAATAATAATTAAAAATAATCAATTCCTTTAGTTAACGAGGTTAAACATTTAAAAGCTTATACTTAACCACTTTTCTTTTTTTCTAACTAAATAAAGACATTTTACTAAAAGAAGTGATTGATTTCTTTGAAAAGGTTGTGTAAACCTCTTGAAAATACAAGAATAAACATAAAGTCAGGCTGCGTACAAAGCATTTAAACTCTGAATGGCAATCCTCGGGTCTTAATTTCCCAAGGAAGAGATCTAAATAAAAGGAATTCCTATAAAACGATAGCATCCTTTTATTGATCACAAGGCACCTCTTTTGAACGTGTTCGTTTTTAGTCGTGCTCACGATAATTAATAACAATCTTTGTTTACTTTGTTAAACACCAAGTTTTTTTATTTTATCATTTTAAGGGTTACACTGTGTATCATCTGATAATTGTCTACAATTCTGTTTCGCTTGTTTAATGCAGTTTTTGAAAATATATAATCCATTCACAATTTATTTGCGCTATGGTTGGCCATGAACTTTTATTTTTTGGTTTGCCAAAATAAAATATCCCTATTAAGTTGACTGACAATACCAAAAAAATGACAGACCACTGACAGACCAACTATTAACATACTTGAATAAAAGCCGCTATTCTACAATACAACCTAACTGATTTTTTTCAAATTTATACCGGGTGGAACCTGTCACCCTAACATGGCCAACCATAGCGTAAATAAATAGTGTAAAAATACTGTAAAAATGCTGACACTTTCAACTGCATTTCCATTGATTGTCACCCCTAAATTTGAAAGATTTTTGAAAGACCTTCTGGGAAAAGGCAACACTGTATGCATTATTATCTGTACTTTATGGTTTTACTGTAGGCTGTAGTGTAGGCCTGGTCCAAACTTTTTTTCTTGTAAGTCTGGCTTCTCTCCTCCGTTGAGGGTGTTATTTTAGGATTATTTTAGTCTACACGTGCACAAACATTATTCACGTATTTGATACGAATTAGAACATCAATATTGTTTAACACCCACGATTGGCTTTTCAAAATCTAAAACTTATTTCAACGCATGTTTACTTTTGTTTTCAAATGTGTTCAAATTTGCAAAACAAACTTTACCTGTAGATAATTTCAAAGAAAGACTTCTATTCAAAATTAGTTTAAATTTGTTTAGGTTATTATAACAAACCTATTAAAAGGGAACGCTTACTGTTGATCGTAGTCAAACATGTAATGTATAACGAAAATTTAAACTAGGGAAAAATTGAAAAGTTTACAAGAATTTCTATTGGATGCTGTTTCCGGATTTTGTTGTAAGCTATATGCTGTGAGTAACTCGTAGGATATTACGATTTTCGTAGAATATAGTCATAAAAAGGAATAGTAAACATGATTTTATCGTATCCTAGTAAGGTACTTTGAAGTAGCAGTAATCAGAATGGAAAACACTTGGAGTTTGCTTTTAGATAACCATTCATAAGTCGTTGAAAAATAAGAAGTTTAAATCCGATCGTATCTAAGATGCTGAAGTTAAAGTTTCCCTTAAAATTTGCAGTGAGATTTCCTCATGCAGAATCACCGCCGTTTTTCAGTTTTAAATGTAAAAATTAGGACGCCAGTTGTAGGAATTTAGGGTGTAGGGTCGATAAAAGAATTTAGTCTTGCACTAGGTTCATACCCATCTGCTTTTGAGGCGGAGATCTTCGCTATATATACATCTGTGCTAGGCTAAACCAAGAACGATCATACTATGGTAGGATAATTCTACATCTACACCGACAGCCAATCAGCTCTGAAGGCTGTACTCAATTGTAAGAAAACTTCTAAGCTCGTTCTGGAATATTGGCAGACTTTACAGAACATAACGATACATAAAAATGTGTCATTGCCATGGTTCCAAGACATTGTGGCATAGAGGGAAACGAGATAGCCAATGTGCTAGCAGTAAGGGGCACTACACATCTACACTGACAGCCAGGCAGCTCTGAAGGCTCTTCACAATTGTCAGAAATGTGAAGGCTCTTCACAATTGTCAGAAAACTTCTAAGCTCGTTCTGGAAAGTTGGCAGACTTTACAGAACATAACTATAGATAACAATGTGTCATTGCCATGGTTCCAAGGCATAGAGGGAAACGAGATAGCGAATGTGCTAGCAGTAAGGGGCACTACACATCTACACTGACAGCCAGGCACCTCTTAAAGCTCTTCACAATGGAGCAGAATGAATATGTGATAGGTGTCTTCTGTGATCTATCCAAGGCTTTCGATTGTGTTGACCACGAGTTGCTCCTGCGGAAGTTAGAGTACTATGGTATAAGAGGGGCTGGCGCCTGGTTCCGGTCCTACTTGACAGGGCGCGAGCAGGTCGTGGAGGTTGCTAGTCTGTGCAACGGCGGGTTAGTTAAAACTTTATCAGATAAAAAAACTTTAACAACGGGTGTCCCACAGGGATCTCTACTGGGTCCTATACTTTTCTTATTATACATTAACGATCTCGCTGTAAATTTTCCACATCAATTTTGTTTGTTCGCCGATGACACCAGCATTGTCATTCATGACGGATCTCTTCACCATTTGGCTCATCGGGTAAATTCTTGTATCGCATCCGTCACGGATTGGTTCGCCGCTAATAAACTTCTTCTAAATCACAATAAAACTAATTATATGATCTTTCACCAACACTATAGTTTGCACAGAATAGACTTTGACCTTCTCAAATCAAACGTAAATAATATACAGCTAGTGCCTTCTACTAAGTTTCTCGGGGTTCTTCTTGACGATAGAGTCAGGTGGGTTGACCATATATGTGATCTCAACAAAAGACTTGCAACTGCGGTTTATGCCATTTCTTTCACTAGGCGTGCTGTGGGGGTGGATGCGTCTGTGACTGTCTATTACGGTTATTTCTATAGCCTTCTGCAATATGGCATTGAATGTTGGCGAGGCTCTGCAGATGATAAAAAAACATTAATTATACAAAAAAGAGCCATCCGCATTATATGCAGGTTGACAAATCGCACTTCCTGCCGGCAATATTTCAAAAATTTAAAAATTTTAACTGTTATAAACATCTATATATATCGCCTGGCTATTGCCATTTTTAACAGAAGAGGCGACCTTCCAACTCAATCCGGTGCCCACTCCTACGACACCCGTCAGGGGGGTTTGTTGAGACTGCCAAACTACAAGTATGAAATTAGCCGAAGGGGTCCATTATATACGGGCATAAAGATTTTTCGCAGCTTGCCCGCGGATATCGCTGGCCTTGGCAGTGTCAGCTTATTCAAGAGAACCCTTAAGGATTTTCTACAAAATAACGTTTTTTATCACTTGGATGAGTTTTTTTATTGCTGTTACGGCTTGCGTTCCGGGGGCTCCTCTGACTCTTAATTTTTATTGCAACATTAAAAAAAAATAAATAAATAAATAAAAATTAAAAAAAGGTAATTTGTCGTCTGCACGTCTGCACTCTGGGTCGATTTTCCCATACGCCTTTAGAGGGCCAATGTTCATTTATTGGTATTTTGTTGTTTATATTTTTATATTCACGAATCACATTTATTTATGTACCTGAATGAATTGGGAAATAAATTTATCTTATCTTATCTTATCTCAATTGTAAGAAAACTTCTAAGCTCGTTGTGGAATGTTGGCAGACTTTACAGAACATAACGATACATAACAATGTGTCATTGCCATAATTCCAAGACATTATGGCTTAGAGGAAAACAAGATAGCGGATGTGCTAGCAGTAAGGGGCACTACACATCTACACTGACAGCCAGGCACCTCTGAAGGCTCTTCACAATTGTAAGAAAACTTCTAAGCTCGTTGTGGAATGTTGGCAGACTTTACAGAACATAACGATACATAACAATGTGTCATTGCCATAATTCCAAGACATTATGGCTTAGAGGAAAACAAGATAGCGGATGTGCTAGCAGTAAGTGGCACTACACATCTACACTGACAGCCAGGCACCTCTGAAGGCTCTTCTCAATTGTTAGACAACTTCTAAGCTCGTTGTGGAATGTTGGCAGACTTTACAGAACATAACGATACATAACAATGTATCATTGTCATGGTTCCAATACATTCTGGCATAGAGGGAAACGAGATAGCAGATGGGCTAGCAGTGATGGGCACTCTTATCCCTTTCTGCGGACCAGAACACGCACTTGGAATCCCCAGTAGTCTCACGAAACTAGACCTTGCTAAATGGATCTCCAGGAAACACTAAAGATAATGGAAATACCAAAATCTCAGACATGCGAAGATTTTTATTAAAGAACCTTGCTCTGAAAAGGCAAACACACTGCTAAACCTAAACAGGTTTCAACTGAGGACGGTTAGAGATCTACTAACAGATCATTGTCCTCTAAATAAAAATCTACACACGATTGGAATCTGTGATAATGCTAGATGTAGATGTAGAGACATATTTTATGTCACTGCCTTGCTTTTACGTCACCTAGACATGCAGTCTACCTGGAACCAGCAGACACCATGAATCCGCCTCTGTAGGCTAGTAACCTTCTTTGAGGGAACAGGACTAAGACTGGAACCATAACCCTTCTGGATAACATAAAGGGTCGCTTTGGCCTAAGTGTTGGGACCAGTAACAGGTCCCCTAGAAACGAAAAAAGGTCTATAGTAAGAAAAAAGGTTCTCTACCTTGCTGTAGGTAGGATATCTAAGGAATTATTAAGCCTTGGGGGGTTATGACTAAAACAACTGTACAATTCCCAAATAACTGGATCGTCCCTGGAACATCAATGGACTATCAGTTTTCTTATGAAATCGGTTGTCATTCCTTAGCCTATCGACACTATTTTTATCGTTAAAATTAACAAATTATCCCCCTCCCAAAACAGCAAAATTATATATCGCGTAAGGGTGAACGGGGGTAAAGATAAGACAGAATTTGACAATGATAGTGATGATATTAATTTTATTGATTCAGGTAATCTAAAAGTCTCAAAAACAACAAAAGGAACATTTTTAATGAAATTTTCCGGAAGCCACCCTCAATATTCATTTAACCTCATATGTTGAAAATACGTAAAGAATTACGGTGATTTACATGCAATTCAAAATAAAATGTAAATAATTTATTATTTCATGTTTCATGAGAATGAAAATGACAACAATGATAATCCAAAGGGCTTTATGGAAAGTTTAACAGTAGTAGGTAGTTACAATATAATCTTGAGGGGTGAATCTTTTATATAAAAAAAGTTTAAAATATTAAATATCATTTTTCTTTTTGCTTGCAGGTGATAATGATAAAGATACGTAGTGGACTAGCTCAAGATAATGTGACGCACGTGCTGTGATTGTATAATTGATAAAAATCAACACCATTAAGCTTTGCTCTTCAAAATAACCAAAATAATAGCATTTTAAATGATTGTTGTCATTTAATTTGCAAAACAAATAACACCAAAGTTTACCTGTAATTAAAAATTTGTGGGCGTAACAAAATTTCTTGCAACCGCACGTGAACGAGAGTGGTCAAAAAGTCAAAAACTCACCCCTTTATTGTGAGGATATGTATTTTTGATGTTAAAGTGGTGAGTGGCAACATGTTATTATCTTTAAAAATTTAAACAATAATTATTATGAAACGTATTGAAATTGAAATACACCCCAGCGTCTAATTAAATAGTTATCGGTCCTGTAACGTTGAGTATGATAACAAATTTAAGCTTTTTCGGAATGCTTTCTACGTCATAGTTGGATCCATTGATCAAGCAGACCTGTTAATCCTTAAGGATAACATTAATTTAAACTTTTATTTTAAAAACGTGGTTTCTATGTGTCTACCACTTAAGAAAAGTAACAATAATAAATACTTAAAGATTTTTCTCATATTTATACGTGGTAGAATAATTTATTAGAGCTCATATACTTTATTAATTTCCATCGCTGCTTGTGTTATTGTTTGTAGTGAGCATACAAACAAATTGATTAAAAGTTTAAATCTGTCGTATATTCGTACCTAATACCACACGATTTTTTTATTTTCAAGTTTTTAGTTGTCTCCAATAGAACCAAATCGTTTATTTTCTACACAGCTTTGCTGCTCTAATGCACTTAATCTTTGTTTATTTATTTCTTCAAACTCTAAAACTTTGTGTATTTACTCTATTTATTGTGTTTTCCGCAGATTATCTTAAATCGTTTAACTGTGCTTAAAACCTTAAGGTATTTACTTTTTACCTTTTATACACGGAAAAGCAAATAATAATAATAGTTCAATCAGCTTAGTGCTGTTCATAGGGGTCAACCTCTAACTAATTAGTAACAAGACGGGACCACTTTTAAAAATTTTCATTTAGTGAGTCAAAATAGGGGAAAAAAAGTCTACCGTTTTTTTTTGCATACATACAAAGTTATAGGCCATTTAAGAAAAAGAGGGTGTTTTTTGCAAAATACTTGGAAAGGAAGTCAGATATCGATAAAATATATAGGAGCAAACTTGTTGACCTTAAGATTACTAACAAAAAACATTTAGCATGTTTTTAGTTTTGACCATCTATTAAGGTAATACGACTGTTTCTTAAAGTTATCATTTTTCCAAATTGTTAATTAACAAAATAATGTTTTAACCTATTTGTAATGCAATTAAAATTATGAAAAAATTCACCTGTTATCTGACATTGTTAAAGAAGATATGCTATGAGTTTCAACTTGTTTGAAGCTCATTTGTTTAAATTATGGGTTTTTATTTATAAAAAAAATGTTTTTTTCTTTCATTCTAGTTTTTTGTAATTTTAACATCTTTAGAGTTGACAGAGACCAATGAAACTATGTTCATCTTGTTCCTTATGAAATTGTCGACAAAAGTTGTCGCCTGCAATTTTTTCTGTCATCATTTGTTTTTTATTAATTCGCGTGCAAACTTGAAAATTAGTTTGCACGCGGACACCAACGATAGATGTCCATTGTCCATTGTTAGGCTACTTTTTAATTTGTATTACCTGTTTTATTATTCCTCGATCTTCATTGATTCGTTGTTGAGTGGTATCAGTGATGAAGAAATTGAAGTAGACGATGGACAATATAAAATCATTCAAACTAATTTTCTAGTTTGCACGCGAATTAATAAAAAACAAATGATGACAGAAAAAATTGAAGGGGACAACTTTTGTCGACAATTTCATAAGGAACAAGATGAACATAGTTTCATTGGTCTCTGCCAACTCTAAAGATGTTAAAATTGCAAAAAACTAGAATGAAAGAAAAAAACATTTTTTTTATAAATAAAAACCCATAATTTCAACAAATGAGTTTCAAACAAGTTGAAACTCATAGCATATCTTCTCTAACAATGTCAGATAACAGGTGAATTTTTTCAGAATTTTAATTGCATTACAAATAGGTTAAAACATTGTTTTGTTAATTAACAATTTGGAAAAATGATAACTTTAAGAAACAGTCGTACTACCTTAATAGATGGCCAAAACTAAAAACATGCTAAATGTTTTTTGTTAGTAATTTTATGGTCAACAAGTTTGGTCCTATATATTTTATCGATATCTGGCGTCCTTTTCAAGTATTTTGCAAAAAACACCTTCTTTTTCTTCAGTGGCCTATAACTTTATATGTATGCAAAAAAAAACGGTAGACTTTTTTTTCCCTGTTTTTACTCACCAAATGAAAATTTTTAAAAGTGGTCCCGTCCTGTTACTAATTAGTTAGAGGTCCAATGTCTAATGTGATTGGACTACTTAAAAGGCATTTTTTTTGTGTTTGATGAATAATTCACATTATTGCAATATCTAGATAATTTCTAAACTAAACTGCACTTCTAACTTGTAAGAGACCTTTTTTAGATTTATTGGAGATTAAAAGGGCCGTGAAGAAATATTTTCGATATGGTCTTTAAAACCAACCATGTGTCTAGTTCGATTTTGAAAGAAAGGTAATTACTTTACAACCCTTATGTATCATAATCGGCAATAAATCTTAAAAATGTGTCTCTAGAACTTGGTTCGAATAATTCTTTCCTAAACGCTATTTTTGTTGTAAACGAACGAATAATGTATTAGAACCAATTATCATTAATTAGGCTAACCTCTTTGCAAACCTTGCCTTTGAAGGATGAGTTTGGTTACCCTTTGACATAACTGAGAACCACAAGCAGGAACATAGCAGCACAAGCAAGACTGGGTCCCACAATTCCTCCTTTCAATGTGTTGCTACCTTCTCGGACCTGTAAAAAACTCATCTGGTCGCCAATGTAATTATTATGAACGTTTTTCATTTTCTCCATTATTGAACGAGCAGGGTCGCTCTTGATTTATAGTATGTTGTCTTATTTTTGGCAGTTCTATAGTCACAAAGATCAAAATAGACTGGCTCGACAGACGTGCTCGGTTTTTTCGCAAAAGTATCGTTCGATTGTTGACACTACAGATCTTCACACCTAACCTTTTGACCCTGAACAGATTTTTCATGCAACTTATTTTGATTATATTGTGCTCAGGAATGAACGTTTTTAGTTTGGAGAAAGTAACTTTATCTGAGATGAGCAGTTTGTTGACAACTACTGCTTCGTTATTCGGTGTTTCTAAAATTTGTCTTCTGATTAGTTCAGAAATTTTTGGTGCAGCTGATCGCTCTGGAGTTAGCTGAACTTTTGCCTTGACCATTACAGTATTTTTAAGAACATTTGCATCGCTTACAGATAAAGATAGAGATAAGTTGTCAAAAACCTTTGCACCTCCATTTAACTGTGGAATAAATCAAATAACTGACGAATAAATTTTCTACACAGGTACTTGCTACTTATGACCTTTTGCACCGATTTTAGTTTATGTGGAAAATAACTTATATTTTGACAACTTATCCACCAGATAAACTATCTGTCAGTTTATCTGTTAGCGGTGCAAACGGTCATTAGTGTACTTGTACACCAATTACGTTGATATGAATGCTTTAACTTTAGTTCAGGTTTTCAAGTTTCTTTTTGCTATTTTCTATATTACGTACATGTAAGGAAACTTTGCTTCTCTAGAAACAACTGCTTGTTAAAATTAACTTGTTAGTAATTTCAGAACGAAAAGTATAAATAAACTATTGAAACGATAAACATATACACAATAAATACAGGAAAATATTAAGATGTGGGTATATGTACGAGTATATAGAATTCTATCTTTATCTCAAAGCCTAAACTGATATTAATCGGCTTCAAATGGTCCAATTAGGCTTTGTGCAAAGTTTTAAAGCTGTTTGTCTAAAACTGATGAGTGATCACGTGATCAGTATGAAAAATACATAATATAAACTCCAGTTATATTACTGATTACAAGATTTTATTATTTGATTTCAAAGAAGACAAAAAATAGCAAAATTAGGAAAGTCTAGAGCCAAAAGAGAGGCTGTTAGCCTCCATCGTACCAAGTGGGGTATAAATCTACCCCACAGTCAGAATTTCTTACGTATTTTAAATAATTAACCAATTACAATTTAATAATTTCGTTGATTGTCAACTAACAAAATAATATTTATGGGTTCTTCCGAAATCGTTTAGAAATATTTAAAAATAGTTCTTGTTGGTGATTATTTACACAAAATGCCAATAATAAATAATTTAAAGCTTATTTTGGGTGTCGTCATTGTTAACCTTTATTCTCTTAATACAAAAGTAATTTTTTCACTCGCTAATGGTTTCGGGACACAATAACAGTAATCGTATTGAGTCTATTGTGTGAAAGTAATTATTGGACTGTTTAGAATCTAATGAAATACCTTTATTAGAACTCTGATAATTATACAGCAGTTTTTACGCTCATTAATTATCATAAATAACCATTTCAAGTTACTTTAATCCAAATATTGTGTGACTACTTGAAATACAGAGTTGGACTTAAGTTTTTACATGCTTTTACATGTTTTTAATGCACAGTGCACATTTCATGGAACTTTTACTACAAGTGCAGTAATTTCTAAAAAATTTGTATTCCACAAGTCAGGATTTATTACTCTTCTGTTAGACTAGCCCAATAGAGAAGGCACAATAAGCTCATAGAAAGAATAGCATTTAATTATTACAGCAGTTTTTGCCATGAGCACAGAGCATAGAATTGAAGATGACGAATGCTGAAGCATAACGAACAGCTCGTTACAGATACTGACGAACATCGCTTTAGAGAAATTGAAATAATTATTAGCCACTTACGATTAGGAATGTTAGGAGCTAGAGCATCAACACCGTATGGACAGACTGTGGTTTTCACATATTTTCGTAATGTGAAAGATTGGGAAAAATACCATAGCAAAGAAGTAAGAGGGGATAAAGAAAGAGAAAAGACACTTATGAAATAACCTTTTATAAGTACAAGGACACAGGGCACTAGATTACTGTTAATTCCTCCAGTGCAAGTGTTTTACTGTCTGTTCAACATTAGCCGCCTGGTTTTGAATCACAAATTACATCTTCCAAGGGTGGTAGGCTGATGGTGAGAGTTGAGTAATGACCTGACCACACACAGGATTGCCACACAGGACTGTGCAGGGGACCTGCACAGGCTAACCCAACCGGAGCGTGTGGACAGCGTTTAGGTGGCCTGTGCAGGTCGCCTGCACAAAAGAACCAGAGAGCAAGCCTCTGTGTGTGTGTGGACGGGTCTTAAGGAATCTCGGAACCTCAGAACCTCTTAGGCCTCGAAATAAGAAGAACATAAAAAGAAGAATTAAAATAGTTAATAAGATATGAGCATATTTCATGGGCAGTTGAAGAGTTGTTGAAGACTGAAGTCTGCATTGTATAGTTTGGGCAATTTTTTTACTATGAGATCTTCTGGCAGTGCTGGATTAACTTATAAGCAAAATAAGCTCCTGTGTAAGGCATCACAGAAAAGGGGACACCACGCGATCGAAATGATTACGTATTTATAAAGAAATGCTGAGCTGAGCCAGTAGCTATTACATCTCGATCGCAACCCTTGCATTTCCGGGCTTATATTGTTATTTTTATCTAAATGCTCTGTGCTTCATTAATAAATTGATGTTATGTAAAGGAGTATGGAACGTGCAGGGTGGATTTCAGTGTTCTTTTCCAAAAGAGCTGATTAGAAGCTTACGCCTTTGAACCTACGGCAGCCATAATGCTAAGAAGTTAGGTAATACACCACTCTCATAGCTGATTATCAGCAAAAACCGGCAACAACTTTACTTGGGGCTATTTCTAATATCGAGGAGGGAAGGAAGAATTCGGTGCTAAATAATGATTTTCAGTAATATTTCTCGAACAAGACAAAGTTGAGAACGATTCGTAATGGCGTTGACTCATAAAATTTCACGAAGGGGTAAAATTTCTTTATTGGGGGGGGGCTCTTGCTGAACTCAACGTTAGTAACATGAATAAATAGAAGAAGCCCTTCTAGGCATCCTAGTAACTAAAGACTTCTACAATGTCTGAAATTTTCTTAAAAACGCTCCGGGGTTGTATGATCCCATCCACGCAGTTCCCTGGGGCTTTTATCAGGAAATTTAGGATTTTTTAGGAATCCTTAGCTAGAAAGCATAGCCCATATGAAACGTTGGGCTAACTGTACCGGCTGCAAGTTTGCCACAACAGTTATAAAAGCGCCATCTAAAAAGTACGCTAATTATTACCTACGGCTCTCCCGTGAGAACATACGTGCCATAGCTGGCACTCTCACTGGACACTGTCTACTGAACAAGCATCTATACAGAATGAGCGTTGTTGACAGCCCCAATTGTAGAAGACGCAACGAAGCGGATGAAACAATGGAACACGTGCTTTGTCACTGTCCTACGGTAACGCTAATTCGAGAATCCATGGTAGGGGAATACATGGCCAGTATCAGCGACACTTCACCCGCCAGTATCCTTGAGTTCATCCAAAGGTTCGATCAAGGGCTGAAGGGACAGATGGAGTTGCTAAAGGGAAGAAGCACAATGGGTCCGATCAATTTGCCTTAGTGCACGTAAACCTCGATTTACCCTCCACCCTAACAATCCTAATCCTAGCTAGAAATCAAGTTTCCTGGATTCCGAAGTGCTACTCACTACCCCTTTATACTTTACACACAATCTTGTGTCTCGGTTGCCTAATACAAATGCTTTTTTATCTTTTATTGTACGGTTTATTATTATTTATTTTTGAATTACCGAGACATTAAAATCTTACTACTTCTAATAGTCTTAGCTCCAGGTGACGTTAGCCCAAGTATTTTTGCTATCTGCACACAAGCAATAATGTCATAGTCGATGCTGACGTTTGGTATACTTTGTCCAAATGCTGTGTTAATTCGTAAAGTGTAAAAGTAGCCATTAAAAAAGTGGTTTAGGTAATTACTTTCGCCCTGTATAAAGTAGAGCTTTCTAGAATATTAAAAAAAAATAAGGTGAAAAAGATTTTAGATTAACTTTTGAAGTGAAGTCTGATACGATAGCAATTATAAAATATGACATGGGAAACGAATTATTTATCACTAGGAAGGTAATCAAGTAATGGAAACGTTTTACTACCATTTTCTCTCGTACAAGTTATTAGTAACTTATGGTATAGTGGAGATAATATATTTGTTTATTTCCAATTTTACAGCAAGCTATTAGCTTTAAAAGAAAATTACACCATTAAAGTTTCTTTAATGTAGCGTTTCATCGTAGGTACTACTTTTATTTTTCAAAAAATTATTTTAACGATACATACTTAGTTAATTACTTTAATATCGATTTTAATTTTGCGAATAGTTTTGCGATGGTGATGAGATAAAAAAATAAATAGTTTCCGTTTAAATAAATTTTACAAGGCATAAGAGAAGGAATTTAAATTGCAAATTCGTGGACTGTTAAAACAAAAATCATTACAGCATAGTACATAAATAGAAGTACAAAAAACAAAGTTGCAAAATCAAGTTACAACTAAACTTGAAAATTTATTGTAATCAGTTTGGAAAATTTGAAGGGATGAAATAGTTGGATGAAAATTAAAAATTTCTTCGCTTAAGAAAAATTTGATATAAAGTTTTTAATTTTTTTTTAATTAAATTTAATGTAACAAGTGAAACGATGATATTTTGTTACAAGCTTTAGTAATACAAAACTTTAACAAATCTACTAATTAAAAAAGTTTAGATGGGTTGTTTATTTTTATACTTTTATTTATGGCGGAATCATAAATATCAAAAACATTCAACTGCGAAAATTGGCTATTAAGTTACTTATAAACTTTTAAAGTACGTAATTTTATGTAATTAGCTTTAGCTTTCAAATTTCTTCATATAAATTTTATCAATTTTCATAACAAATAATATATGGAGGGTGGAGGTACCTACTAGCGCCACCAAATAATACATTTACGTAATTGAAAATTTTCAACTCATCGAAAATTTAAAATCATTTTTAATCAAATAAATCAAACATTATTTCTGAACAACGACTAGGTGGCGAAATCTATGCAAAACTTTTGTGCACTTTCAGTGAAAATTCCAAAACTATTTTAGTTTTCCCATTTCTATAAGTTTTCTTGCAGAAGTAACAATAGTTATAAAATGAACGAAAAGCAAAAATAGAATAAGGTTAATTCTCTAGCTGTTTCAGCAGTTTTGAATATTTGCATCAAAAGTTTGTTGTACAATATTTGTTCTACCTCACTCTTTTCTTGATTATGATTGCTGTTTACTCTTAACCCTAGGGTGTTTAACCTCCCCGATGTACACATTCGTACAAGTCAAGCTTTGAGCGGCCGACAGTTACTGACGAATTCAGGGGCGATGGCTCCCCATTAGTGAACTGTTCGTTGTTAATGCCTCTCTCTAGAGTTATTCCGCGGCTCGCCACCCCTTAAAATATTCTACTTACGCCACTAATAAGACCAATTAATTTCGGATTTGTATCAAATAAAAATGCTTTTTAAAGCTTACGCTTGCGATATTCGTCGAAAAATTTCGCTTTAATGTCTTTTACTGAGTTTTCTTTTAAACCAATGTGAGTCTTTCCGTTGAGAAATTAATATTAAATTACTAATTAACTTATTACATTAGGTTTTTTTGCTTTTTGGGAGTACAAAGCAATACATAAGTTGTCCAGAAATTTATGTAGTTAACTTTGGGTGGTGAAAAAGTTCCAATATAGGCTTGTATCCGAAAAATCCTTCCTAAGCGAGCTAGGGCTCTTGAACATGCTTTAGAATGGTTTCTATTTAATATTTCAGAAACCCTTTAAGCTACAGAGATGTGGGTACCTAATTGATCTTTTAGGATCACTAATGCCCGGTCTAGACGAGCTAGCTTTTCAAGCTAAGATAACAAGCTAGTATTCCGGCGTCCTATCCTGGTTTGGTACAAGCTAGAGCGGTTTACACGACGCTAGGAAATTCTAAGCCAGTATTAGCTAATTACATTAAGGGGGTAAGCTCCGCTAGTAATTTTAATGGGTTCGGCCACCTTAAATTCCGCCGTAATTTGTCACTGCAGAAAAAGTGCAAGGTGCATTATAGTGCGGTACAAGGCATTTTTTTTAAATTATTAATACTTAGCTTTTCAAATATGAAATGAAAATGAACATTACAACCATGTTTATATTTTACATATTTGTAAAGAAATCGTCAAAAAGTTTTCATACTTTTTTAGAATTTCAGTTTAGCTAGCCCGTATTTCGACTAATTTCGGTATGCAATTGCCTACCATTCAAGGGCAGCTTACTTTTTTGTCGCAGGGACATCAACACTATAAAAACGTTTCAAATTTTTTGTTTTCGTACGCTTCGTTCGTCAATGAAGAATTATCTACTAAAGCGGGACTTCCCACCTTAAGTTTTTTGCTTTTTGGTAGGCAATATAGAGGGTGTTCAGAAATTTCTGTAGTTTTTTTTCTTTTTGGTGGAGAAAAAGTTCCAATATACTTGTGTCCGAAAAATCCTTCTTAAGGCCTCTTTGAAGATGATTTAAAACGGATTTCCATTTAATATTTCAGGAACCCTTAAGGCTACAGAGATGAGATTGGGTAATTGATTTTTGTAGTATCGCTAATGCGTGGTCTACACGAGGCTAGTTTTTCAAGCTAGTATTTCTGCGTATTATCCTGGTTTGGCACTAGCTAGATTATCATTGGGGTGACAGTGACAGTAACAACACGTTCTTAGGGAAAAAAGAACAGCTTCCGCAGAAGAAACACAATTAGACTGAAACAGTTGCTTCGAAAACTGTGTCAAGTTGCATTGGACGAATTACTAGACGAGTAGAAAAATTCTAAACTCGTCGTCACTGTAAGTAACCGATCATATTGTATTAGCTTTGCCGTCCACACGAAGCTAGTAAACAAAGCCAAGATAGTAAATTCGGTAGTGAGAGACGCTACTAGCTCAAAAAATAGAGCTGTTAAACTATCCTGGCTTGAGATGAAATATGAAGCTAGTTCTGTTTACATGGAGCTAGAGTTACCAGCTTACTAGCTTACTAGTATTATCTTGTTATCTTAGTTTGAAAATCTAGCCTTATGTACACTGGGCATTAGGGATACTAGCATTTCCTTAAGCTTAGAAACCTCGGAAATTCTTTTGTATATGCATACCAGGTAATTCCAAATTCGAACTGAGAAAAATATACAATCAATGCTTGCCTCGTGAATATTTATCTTAAAGCTCGGCCCGTATACGCACATAGGCTTTTCTTCCGGTTTGCCTGTGCAGGCGGCCTGAACAGACCACCTGATCGCTGTTCAGACGCTCCCAGTTTGACCTGTGCAGGCCGCCTAAACAGTGTCCACACGCTCCGATTTGCTGGAAGGCAAGCCTGTGTGTGTGGACGGGCCATTACTGGGGCTTGTAGGCTTTGGTGTGTGCTTCATAGGCCGAAGATTGACTTGTTTAAAACGTTTTAACATGTTTCAGTGACTCAGTGTCGAAATTCGAGTAGTGACCCCAATGAACTTGCACTCATTCGGATGCACGATACTGCGAGTGACTGTGCTTGAAGAAATTGTCATGGTTTTCCATTTTTAAGATTTTATAGCACAATCCATCCTTCCTGCTTGGTGATAAACACAATCGTTTGGATATCTTTTCTAACATTAGCCGTTCGGATAGTATGGCTTAGACCAGCGTTTCTAAACCTTTTAGGTGTGCGACCCCCAAATTCCAGTAATTATTTTTGGCGAATCCCCACTGTGTTGTCTTTTTCTTCAAAATAATTAAATTTTTTTAAACAAATTTAGTAGAACAAAATATATTGATTCTAAAGTAAGGGTCGTTTTACACGGACTAAATGTCGTACTAATTTGTTAGTTCTGAATCAACTCAAGGAGCAAAAACACGGGTATCTAGTAAGCTTTAACGTCGTGTACGGTCGTACATTGAAATTTCTACACACGACGTTAAAGCTTAAATTTAACGTCCCGTGTTTTTGCTCTTTGAGTTGATTCAGAACTAACAAGTTAGTACCACATTTAGTCATTGTGAAATGGTCCTAAAAAACATACAGCAAGAAAGATTTATGTTGGCGTGCGGTGGGAATACGCCGATCACTAAATTGGTACTTATATCTACCGCTCGCCATCAGGGATCTGTGTTGCAGCATAAAATACTACCTCTGGTGTATCACAGATCTACAAAATCTAACTTTATACAAAAAATTATGCGAACAGGGACAACATAAGGATATTCCCAATTCAAAAACTTAAATGTGTAAAAAATACAAATCACCATACATAGAGTAATAAATTCTAGTCTAGTCGGCCATCTATAAAAGTTCGCTTAGCTAAGCTTGCCGATTTAACTAATCAGTAATCACCAACAAAAAACCTCCACTTACTCTTTCTGAAGCGTCTATCACGCACAAAAAATACATTTTTCTCAAGAATCGACAATTGGCCTAAAAGTTCAAATTAAAATCCAAATTTATCTAGTGGTAGCGACCCCCAAAAAACATTACGCGACCCCTTTGGGGGTTGCGACCCCCCAGGTTGAGAAACGCTGGCTTAGACGTCTCACCATGCTTTAGCTAAAGAATCTGCTAGTTCAGTTCCCAGCAACTCAACATAAGCAGGAAGTCAGAAAAGCGAATATAAGATTTTGTCTAAGATCATAAATATGCGACGGAATTAGTAGACTCGAGGATGCTTCATATTCCGAGGAGGCTCACCTGCTTTTTAGGTTGCTAAAGAGTGAATACCGTAAATCTATAAATTTGGCTAAGAAAAGGTCAAATAAAGAATTTGTTGATAACTCAGTAAATAAAAGCAAAGCCACGTGGCAGCTTATCAATAATCAGGTTGGAAATAATACTAAAAAAAGGGAAATAAAAATACCTGCGGACACTTTAAACGATTTTTTTGTTGGTGTGGCAGAGGGTATTGTGTCGTCTATACCGAACACGTGTTGTGACCCTATGCAACTGATAAATAAAGCTTTTGTCACTTCTTCTCGATCATTTTTTATTAGACCAACCGACTATATCGAGGTTCGTCGGATCATTAAAAACTTAAAAAATTCAAATAGTAGGGACGTGTACGGACTCAACGTTAAAACGATTAAACATGTGGCGGAACCTTTATCGCTTATATTGACTGATATTTTTAATAAATGTTTCGAACAGGGCATTTTCCCTGATGCGCTTAAGCTTGCCAGGGTGACCCCAGTACCTAAAAAATCGGACAGTGATGATTTAAACAATTTTCGCCCGATCTCGGTGTTACCTGTGTTTTCGAAGATTTTCGAGACTTTAATAAAGGAGCGATTAATCGCATATTTCGAAACTAATAATTTCCTAGTAGAAAATCAGTTCGGGTATAGATCCGGAAAATCCACCTTGAAAGCCATCGTTAAGGGCTTAGAGGGGATACTGAAGGCCATTGACGACAGGAAGATTCCGTGTATTACAATGTTGGACCTTTCGAAGGCCTTCGATTGCGTGAGCCACTCCATTTTAATAAAAAAACTTGAACATTACGGTGTCAGGGGAGGTACTCTAGATTTTTTTGAGTCATATTTTTGCAATCGAAGACAAACTACAATAGGTGCGCGGGGAAAAGAGTCGTCAGTTCGACTGGTGACTTCTGGAGTGCCTCAGGGTTCGATATTGGGGCCGATATTTTTCCTGATTTACATTAACGACCTGTCTCCTAACATAAGAGCAGATATAGTAACATTGTATGCAGACGACACAACCATAATTAATTTCGGCTCCAATGTAGGAGATTCCGATCATTTGAGCGCATTGGCTGTGGGTGACGCGGAAGAGTGGCTCCGATCCAACAAGCTCAAGTTAAACCAGAGCAAGACGGAGAGGGTGTTATTTTCGGGAGAGGTGGGCGTCGCGTCCGACAGTGGTAGGCTTTTGGGTGTGTATATAGATTACAGGCTTAATTGGCGGTGCCATATAGATTTCCTTGCTGGTAAGCTGGGTAAGGTTGTATTTCAGATTCGGAAATTGATGCAACTTACGACGTTCGAAACGGCGCGTACCTTTTATTATAGCAACTTTCTCGGTTTGATCACGTATAGTATATTGTTGTGGGGGGGCTCCTCAGAAGCCGAACGTATTTTTAAAATACAAAAAAGAGCAATAAGAATTTTATGCTCTGCGAAAAATAAGGAACATTGTAGACCTCTGTTCAAAACATTAAATATGCTAACGCTGCCCTCAATTTTCATCCACCAGTGTGTGATGTACGTGAAAAATAACAGGAAAGTGCAGAACTCGGCGTTCCACGGATATGAAACGCGGCACAGGGATGATGTTTGCATGCCATATCATCGTCTCAGCAAGACACAACAGTCTGTTAACTGTATAGGCATCAGGCTTTATAATAAATTACCTGAGATCATTAGGAACCACCCTGCAGCGAAGTTTGGAAAATGCGTTAAGCGTATTCTGTTGCAGGGTGGTTTCTATCACTATAAGGAGTTTCTGGATCTCCAAACTGTTAATGTAATTAATAATTGAACTCTTTTATTTATTAATTTTTGTGCTGACAATCATAAATGCAAACATTTGTATCTTTGTGTGTGCTAATAAACAATAAACAATAAACAATAATACAACATTTTAAAATTCTTTAGAGCAGTCAGCGAATCCTATCATGGACCGATGGGTTAGCTTATGTTTCTAAAACTAACCCTCCCCTCCTTCTTATAGTTAAAAATATTTTAAAGTTAGGTATAGATCACTGCCGCATCGTGAATAACAACTTTTCTGTAACAGAGTTTTCTTCTTGTTTTTACCAAACTGGGTTTGGATCTATAATAGGCTCTCTCTCGGAACTTATATTTGCATTTTGTAACACACCATCTATCCATTCTTGTTCTATAAAGTGCATCTTATGTTTTGTACTCTTTCTTTGTATCAGTCAAATCCATTTGTAAATGGAAGAAAAGCTATACACTTCCTGTTCCTGTAAAAAGTTCCTTAGTGGCTAATGCAAGAAAGTGGCCATGGATTTTTTAAGTAAATCAAAAAAATTCAATAATTTTGCATTTACTCTTCAGTTTGGAGGCATTTTCAGAATATGCTAACTTTTTTCGACAAGTTATAAATTACGAAGCATCCTGTATTATAAATGTTTTTAAGATAAAAATTTGTAAATTATCCTGTATTGAAAATTGTTGTAGATAAATTTTTAAAATTTAAAACAAAAATTTAATTGAATAAAATTTATTTTCGAACATTTTGTTTGATGATAAGAAGTCACTATCGCATTTTTGGTCGGTCTTTTCAATTTAACCTGTGCTCAAAGTAGGTCGTGTTATAGAAAATTATTGAAGAACAATATTAATTAATGACGGTAATTTTTTAATAATAATTTTTTTATGATTGTGAATGACTAATATTTCAAATTTACTTCAAATAATATACAAAAAATTAAATCGAGTAAGTTTAATTACGTATTGGATTGCTTCTAACTACGCTGCAAAAAGTAACAAAATTTTTATTCGTGACTAATTAAATTAAAACCTGCATGTCCTGCATGTACATACTAACTAAAAAAATTTTTCTTAAATCTATTCAAACTTATCTAATGTTTTTATGTCTGTTTAATGGAACATTTGGATTATTCAACATAGTAGTTTGGTTAGGTACAGTCACGTGTATATCTTTTGGCCACCCCGACTATACGCCTAGCACTAATTGTGGGTTTAACCATCAATAACACCTCCCTACTTAAACTGAGGGGTAACTTTATTTTGCCAACAAGTAGTAAATCCACAAACTGTGTTGGTGTTATGATGGTTGCACCCACAATTCGTGCTAAAAGTGCACTTCTCAAAAGTTAGGTAAATAATATTTATCTAAGGGTTCTAATAATTTTATGTTCTCTTTTTCCCAGATTTGTAACTCTGAATTTTAACCATAGAAGACTAAAAAACCGAAATAATTATGGACTTTGTACAGTTTCTAACATTTGGGTTTTGGATTTTTCGACACTTCTGTCAATCGATATTTCGATTTTTCCTATCTACATGGAACATGAAGGTCTTCAGCTAAGCGTAAAGGATTTTAAAGCAGAAACTTCTAATCGTTTTTATTTGGATTGTCATCTCTCGAAAGCTAGGTAAATGAAATTGGTCTAAGGGTGCTAAGGTTTAATATTTTGAAATATTTTGTAAAGGGTCTTTTGTTTCTTAAAGAAAGTGCCCTTGTAAATAATATTTTATGAATTTTTGTCACGAAAACGTAATAATTTTTCTACTTTTATTCACAGATTTGAAACTTGGAATATAAAAATCTCTTCGGCTGCCAATAAAGTTCGTGAAAGCGGAAATAATTATGGACTTTCTGTAGTTTTTATTACACTAGGATTATGGGACATTAAAGGATCTTCAGCTGACCATATAGGATTTTTAAGCAGAAATTTATTCTAGTCGTTTGCATTTGGATTAGACTTGTGTCACTTCTCGAAAACTAGGTAAATAACTTTGATCTAAGGGTGCTAAGGTTTAATATTTTTAAATGTTCTCTAAAGAGTCTTTTATTTTCTTAAAGAAATTGCTGTTGTAAATAATATTTGATGAATTTTGCCATGAAAACGTAATAATGTTTTGATCCATTTTTCACATATTTGTAACATGGAATATAAGAAAATCTTTGGCTGACCATAAAGGACTTGGAAGCAGAAATAATTATGGACTTTCTGTAGTTTTTTACATTTGGATTACCTCGATTTATCAGCATGGGACCTTAAAAGATCTTCAACTGACCGTATGGGATTTTAAAGCCGAAACTTCTTCCAGCGGGGTCTATTTCGATTTGATTTTTGTTGCTTTCGAAAGCTAAGTAAATAACTTTCGTCTAAGGGTAAAAATATTTCAATGAATTCCATGTCATGGAATACAAGAAAATGTTCGGCTGAGCATAAAGGACTTGAAAACGGAAATAAGTATGGACTTTTTGTAGCCTGATTAAAAAATAAAACCTAGATTTTTCTTATATGGGACTTCAGAAAATCTTCAGCTGGCCGTCAAGGATTTTGGGCTCCTTGTAGCCTTTCACATTCGGCATAGATCTTTGTCACACTTCTAAGGCAAATTACTTGAATCGTCATATAATCAAAAATAATGTGCCTTTCTAATGTTTTATATATATTTGTAACGAAAACTTAATAATTTTTTATTCTCTAGGTTCACGTGGTAAAAAATAGACGAACCAACGACGACCTGGATGCCCTGGCTAAACTTTGACTACAACTGATAGTTTGGGTTGCAAGAAGAGTCGACAAAGAGGGGTATGGAATTTTTGGTTCATATAATGCAAGTTCGTTCAAATAGTGCGCGTTTGGTTGTGTGGACTAGATTCCTAATTTTCAAAGTTGATGCAACTTTTAAAACTGTTTTGTGAGACGGTCGATACAAAATTTTATGTTTCAATTTACGTTGAAAAGTAACGAAAGTGTTCATAAATAATCAAATATTTTGTTCTCGCGAGACTCTTAACGTTGATGTAGTGTAGTGGTTTAGAACTTTCACCTACGTGGAAAAACGAGAAAAGCCAAAAGAACTAGAAACTGAAAGGTAGTTATTAAGCTTTTTATAAGAAATTTACTAGATTTACTAATTCTTTTTATTATTTACAGGTAAGATTTATATCTTCGTTTGCTGCTTCTTTTGGCTGCCAAAAGTAACAAAAATTAAAGACTCAATTTAGGCGTGAGGGAGCTCCTTCACTTACAATTTTGCGCAGAAAGGCAAGTTTACCATTTCTTTCAATAATTTTTTGTCTTGTTGGCCAGTTTGGCCAAAAGTTTTGATTTCCAACTATTAATTATCGTTCATAGAACTTTAATGTCTTTAGTTATTGTTATTATAACAGATAAACGTGTTTGAAAATTGAACAATTTTTGCTGTGCTTTAGTCACATATTGTATCTCTAGTACATCCTTAAGGGTAGTTACCACTGTACATTACAAAAAGATGTTTCAGTGCGTTAATCAAACTGTTACATTAATTTAAAAGTTGGAGAGGAGGAAAATTGTAATTTAAACTCGCGAAGCAAAAGTCACAACAATAGTCGAAAAATTATAAAGCAATTGAGATAAAGTGAAAAACTTGTGCAAATGACGAGAACAATTTTTTAGAATTTATTTTATGTACGTACATTATATTTATTACTATTTTATTACTACCCTTATAAAACCTATTTCATCTATATGTTTACAGAATATAAGTGAGTATTAAAAATTTATAGAATCGATTTTACAGAAGCTATCCAATAGCACATTACTCAAAAAAGTATAAAAATTTGAAGTCCAAATAGACTCTTTCTTTTTGTAAGTAATTCTCAAAAAGAATACATTAAATTTTGCTCTAGTTAAATCCTAGATGAAAAGAAGTACAAAAAAATCCATTTCAAATTAAATTTCGATAATCAACATTCGAGTTACATCCATGCAACGACTACGTTTTCATTAAAAGAATCTTTCAAGGTATCATTTTAATCAACATAGGGAAACTTTTTTTATGCAAAATATAATTTAATACTTACAATAAATTTCAACTGTAACAGATGCAGATACGGGTTGACTAAAATTATTATTGGAAGCTTGACAGATGAACACGGCATGTTGATCAGACCTTTGAAGTCCTCTCACTATAAGTTGATTTGATCGAACGCTTGCAAAACCACTTTTTGTGTCAACAGAATCGATAAGTTTTTCTCCTCTCCACCATCTTATTGACGGTTCTGGTTTACCTATAACAAAAAGAAAATTTTAATTTTAAAGCAAAACTTTGATTTTTCATTTTTGAAATCGGTTTAAAATTTAATTTATTAATGTGCAGCGGGGTGGTTTTATTGAGAAACGTTTTAAAATTAACGTTTATTGTAGGTGGGCGAAGATAAAAATCATGTTTGGGTTAATAATTCTTAAAAGTTTTAAGATTAAATAGCGAAAGAAAATTGTGGTGAAAAGCGTAATAGGGTGTGAACCATATTTTATAGGTCTGCTTCATCCGGTCTGCTAAGAGCCCCGTGCTAAAGAAATACATTTAAAGGAGTCGTCACTAGTTTTAAATAACGTACTCTGCATGCAAGCTGGAAAATAGAAGATAAATTTTAGTGCGCTAGAGAAAAAAAAACTTGATTCATAATAGGGAATGCTGTAATTGAAGTAGATAAGAAGCAGACATAGCCCCTTATCATCAATTTCCCTGTACAATTTAATGACTTCAAGACCCTTAATGTTCGCTTATTTTCACCCTATTTTTATTAAACGATTTTTTTTATGCAAAATTTAAATGCGCCACTTTTCCTAATATTTATTATTATTACTATTGTTAAGGCTGCATTTAAGTGCTCGAGGTGTTTTTGCTTCATTTAATTCAAGAAATTACAATGAAACTTCTCTATTTAATATCAACTTTTAACCTTTTCTCCTTTCACGAAACTCGCGATATTTATCAATCTCCCATGAAAAAACCAAAAAATTCGCTTTTAAAAAATTATTTTTACTGGAATATAAAGGTCATCAATTTTAAATTTCTTCACTCTTTAGGAAAAAATGTTAAGATTTGTAAAAATTGAAGTATCGAACTTTTTAACCTACAGTAACACAAAACTTTTTTTTACCTTCGGCGAGGAAAAGGAAATTAGCTTTTTCGTAGCATTAACATTGAATTTTTTATTTTGTAATTTCCTTTTTAAGTAAAAATTTTTATTCAATTCATTGTTAGATGCTCAATTTTTATTAAAAAGAAACAAAACACAATAAAGAGGCCTCCTTTATGCTATATAATTTAATTACATCAGAAATCAATTTAATTGTACAAACAATACTTTAAGAAAAGAAAACAATGGAATATAGGAAAAATTTAGGGCATTTACGTCTTTTTCAACATCGGTTTTTAAAATATTTAAAACCGTAAAGTACTTCCTGCTGCTTAAAATACTAGAAAATTACAGCGAACAACGCAGAACCAATTCAAAAGTCCTCTCGGTTTCATTCTTCTGTAAGTGATATTCGTTGGAGTTTTCGCTTACATCTCGAAAACTATGTATCCTAGGCAAAAAATTATTTTTAGAAAAATGAAAGCTTATTAAATTTCCTACAAGATTACTTTCACTAATCTCTTTATATTCCTTATAGTTTTTAAGATACCCGCGCACAAATAAGGTTGATGTATGAAAAAAAAAATTATCTCGTGTTTTTCGTCAAACTTTTACCTCTAGCCCCTCAGCCCTTCATTTTACAGTAAAATTCTTCAGAAAAGAAGTTGTAGAGCATTAAATTTTCTTTACTGTTTTACTGTTTTTCCGAGCTCTCTACAACACCGGACTCGCTTCAAGCGCTTCATGCACTTCATGGATAATCCAGCCCTGGCCAGTAGATATATTCTATCTACTGACTCTGGCTTTTTTTCAGTTACTAGCGGCTCCTGGAAGACGTAATTGAAGCAATCATTTCGCCTATTCTTTACTAATAATGCTCCTCAGCAAAGTGCCAGATAGCTAGGTTAAAAAATTGTGAACTTGTATCCTAAATATCCTAAGTTTCAGGGTTTTCCAACACAAAAGAGCCCCCCTTATATCTATTTAAATAATTTTTTCTTTATTAGAACCGCCAACAAAGATAGGTAGGGGTAAATTTTTACTATAAAAACCAGATTACCAGCGTTAACCAGCGTGTGATTAACCCCTACTGTGTGACCAGTGTCGGACTGGCAGGTCGGTAAGTCGGCAATTGCTGACAGGGCCAATGCTTTTGGGGACAAAAAAGGGTTGCATAGAGACAAGAAATCTTGTATTGACTAGTTATTTGTTGTCTTGTCTTGAACAGAAAGACAAAAAATTTTTTTTAAACCCCCTAACTCTCTTAAAGTGTCAAAATTATTTTTTAATAAAGAAAATATTCGGAGAAATGGGAAGGGGAGGTTAATTTTCGCTAAAAAAACCCCAGTTCAACATGTTCAGCTTTTTGAAGAGCAAAACTACGTAATTTTTCTTCATGCTGTAAACTCTTCTCATCTTTTTGCGAGAATAAGGCTTTCATGCATCATTATTGTGACGTATCATTACTCCTCTATTTATTTGATTGCCCCCTCAAAATCAACCCTTTAATAGGACATTATATAAAATAAAATTTTATTTTTGAGACTTAAGAATTTGGTATTAAAACCATTCAGGACTCTATTATGCCTTTAAGCAACTGCCTACTAAGATTAAAGTCTTTTTGATGTGGGTGGGGTGAACGATTGGATTTCAGCCATTCTCTCTCTGGCCTACGAAAAAGCTACATCAACTTTATTAAGGTCATATAGTACTAGTATAATGTTTAGGTATAAAATTGAGCATTTATTTTACGAAAAAGCGGAATTCCGAAAACCCACGTGCCTATAAGGGTTTTATTTAGGTGAAACTGATGGAAACAATATACGCGTAGGAGGAAATTAATTAGAAGAGTATCAAAAAACACAATTTAATTAGAAATTATTTTTCTGTCTTTAAATTTATTTTATAACTAAAGGTAAAAAAACTTGGGGTATACTAAAAAGATATACTTGAATTTTTTTTCTTTACCGACACGTGACCACCTTAAAATATTTATGAATTAAGATGAAAACAACGTATTTATTGAGTTTAATTATTTAATTTAGGTAATACATTTATTGTTAAAGATTATCGAATATTTATTTAGACAATTTATTATTGAATTAATTATTTTATAAGTATTCTAAAAGTCACGTGTCGGTAAAGAAAAAAAATCCAAGTTTAGGTATATACATTCGTTATATTTCACTTCAACATCCGACATTTTATTACTTTTTCAAAATTTTAAACTTCTACCTTCTGTGTAAAAATTGTACTAATGCCCTTAAATTGTTTAGTGGTTGATAATTACTTTTAGATTTTTTTTAGATAATGAGTTTGGAATTTTAGCAAATTTTGTTTATAAAGTGTGTCGTCTTTAGGAGTAAGTAATAAGAAAATATTTTAAAGAGCCAGTTCTTCAATATCTAAGTACGTTCACTTATACTGTTCTAATATCTTATCAATTATGAAAATGTTTTGAGAGCTTTGATAATTTTTGTACGTCGATTTGACTTGCCATGTCAAAATAATTAGTAAAGTACACACATAAGCACTTTACTGCTTATGTAAGCCACAATACTGGCATACTATTTATAGCCTATACTCGTAGGAATCAATTACCCATTGATGCTTAGTTTCAATAAATTTTACTAAATTTTAATTTGACACCTCCATAGTAATTATAAGGGCAGGAATTATTCTGATAGAATTTGCTATTTTAAAAATAATATATCAACATAATGGGGTGGCGCCTATTGCCATAAAGGCAATCTCCTTTCATGACATTTATTATTTATATGATTCTGAGGTTGGTCCCTATTGGTTCCTTGCATCGCGACCTCTTGGATCTATTGTGCGCCTCGAATTTGGTCTTCCCTTATGGGAGTTCTGTGCTTCTGATAAAGTCCAGAATTTTCCCTACTGATAAGTTGGGCAGTTCTCTTTGGAGTATCTTCTCTTTCCCGAGAATGCTGTAACGACTTCTTGTGAAAGCCTCACAGTGTAGCAGAAGATGAATTGGAGTTTTCTCCCCCTCTGCACATCCTCTGCATAGTGGGTCTTCTTCTAGTCCCATCGTATGCAGGTGCTTTTTGAGCTGACAATGACCCGTTAACATTGCCGTTGCCAGTCGTAGCTCATCTCTGCTCATTCTGATTAGAGAGCGAGTTCTTTTGTCAGAAGGTTTCTCCAGGAGGGCTTTAGAGTGTTTTTTGTATGAACTATATTAGAATAGCCATTTGCACTAATTTTGTCAGTTTGGTTGCTGACAGCTGTTTCGATACACTGTATCATCTTCGGAGCGGGTTTTTAAGTTAAAAGTTTTTTTAAAAACTTAAAAAAAAAAAGTTTTAAGTTAAAAACCCGCTCCGAAGATGATACAGTGTATCGAAACAGCTGTCAGCAACCAAACTGACAAAATTAGTGCAAATGGCTATTCTAATTTAGTTCATACAAAAATCAATCTCGATTTGCACACAGTAAAAGCCGAATCCGTTCAATGCTTTAGAGTGTCCCTGTCCAGGAGATTCCATCCAGTGTTTAATATGCCACTTCCCTAGAAGTGACTTTATTTCTCTCTTTGCCGTCTCATAAGAAATGCCAAGGGCGGGTTCTGGTCCAATGGGTCTTATTTTGCTGCCCTCTTTGGCCAGATCGTCCGGTTTCTCGTTCCCTGGTATGTTGGCATGAGCTGGAACCCATACCAAGTTGACGAAATTTGTCTCCGCTAGCGCATTCAGTCTGCGGATGCAGTCCGTTACTAGCCCGGACCTCACCTCACAAGCGTTCAGCGCTTTTAAGGCTGCTTGGCTGTCAGATACTACGAAGATTCTTTGATTGTGATATCCTCTATCTAACAGCATTTGCGCACATGTTGAGATGGCATAAATTTCTGCTTGAAAGACGGTTACGTGCTCCCCGAGGCTTAAGGTTACCCCCGCCTCAGGTTGCTGTCCCCGATAATTCCAGCTCCTGTACCTGTTGGGTTTTTGGAGCCGTCTGTGTAGAATACAAGTCCATTCATTTTGACTGCCTTGCATTCCCATTCTTCCCTTGTCGGAATTTTAATTCCGTTTCATGACATCTTAATTATAAATTTTCTAATCTTCGTTATTACGATTCCCACCGTATGCTTGCAGTTAAATCTTCACCTAACTTAAACGTATGTCCCACTTATTCGGGGATGATAGGCTTCACCTAGTTATTTATTTCTCCTGCAACATGTGTTGCTGGAAATGTTGCTTAGAGGGTTCTTTAGAGTGAGGTGCAAATTTTTAGCAGACCATACATTTTTTGGAGCAAAGAAATTCAGGTAAACTGATAAAATGTTCAGGCCAAATCGTTTAGTTTAACAAAATAAATGTTGCTCTAAACTAACCTCTAAGTTCACTATTATTACTTCGTCCTTCGTAGTCAACTTTTAGGAATTGCTTATACGAAGCGTAGATGTTTGAATCTTTTTATATAAAAATTGGACAATAGATGAGATAGAATACATCGTTATCTCAATTTGGAACTGTTGGAAAATATTGTTGGTTTTGAATTCTACCGGTTCCAAATGATTTATCATTTTCAAGTTTTTTAATCGCAACTTCCACCTCTTGGCAATACAACTTTTCTATATGTTTCACGAGTTTATATTGTACTTGTAGCTTCTCCCGAGTCATACTGATTCAGTTTATTCACCAAGTAAGTTTCAGGTATTGAAAATGGTTTCTAAAACCATTATAAGGGATACTTTTGTTATATTTTTGATAAGAGGTGCTACAAATTGCACGTTTTGTTTTTATTTACTTGAAATTCGTTAAATTCGTAAATTTGAAATTAATTTATGTAATATTTACTTGTTCGTTGTTGTAAAATGTAACTATTTAAAATAATATGTTGTTTGTTTGATAAATAATTTATAACAACTAAATACACAATCGTTAAATTAAATAAATGTTTGTACTTTGTATGTACACAACATAGTGCTTAAATTACTATGTTAATGTTTTTGAAACATTGTTTTACAGCCTTGTAAGAATTTTTAATTCAAATTATTGCCCAACGAACTATTGTGCATCGATGAAATTTTTTCATTTTTTCTTGTTTCTTGCTTAGCTCTCAAGCTCTTGATTATAATATCTGTTTACAGCCTTGCGTATTTCATTGTCATTCCAGAGTACTGTCCCTGTGGGTTCTTCCATAATATGAGCCAACTATCAGTATGATGTCTCTTTTGTTTTGCAATAAATTTTTGATCTGTGGTTTCGTCACTATTTTGGGTTTCCATACATAAGTACTGTAATAATATTTTAAGTAGACGAGCGGTGACAATGCGCAGATACCTAAATTGGTATTTATCCCCACTAACGCAGTAGTCAACGTATTTAAATTATTAAAGGGGCGTGGCCAAACCTGCGCGAACTTACCTCTAGTTAAATTATTTTTACTGTAGATAGTAATCTAATAAGAAGTAAGTCAATTGTAAAGTTTGATTTTGACTTCTACATTTTCACAATATGACTCAGAATAATCCAGAACAGTACCAATTCCGAAAATCACGAAGGGTGCGACACCTATCGGTTAAATATGCAATACTCCCCGTGGGGGTTGTGACGTGTAATAGAGTGTTTACAAGCAGAGCGCGCAAAGATCGTTAGTTGCATTAACATGCTTTAACATGTACACAGTTTTTTAATACTTATTTATAAGAATAGAAAGCAGCAAGATTTTTTTAAGTGTTTTATATGGAAGTAGCGTACAAAAATAAGCGTGACTGTATATTTTCCATACTTTTTTGTGTACAAATAACGTAGAAAACGAATATTATTTAAACAAAATTTTGAAATTTTCAGCCGGGAATTTAATTGTGACAATATCTGTTCATCGGCTTGACGTAGCGAGACGTGCGTGGAACACATGTGGCCAATCACGTACATTCATTTGATTCACAATAAATAGCAATAGCAATTTTTATTTCTAAATATTTAACCCACATTAATAAATTATGGACTAAAATCAAAAAGTATAAAAAAATTCCCCTTTTAATACATTTTTTATACTCAATACAACACTTGATGTAACAAATCAGTATCGGTTTTGGCAACTGCATAAAAAGTTTAAGATCTCTAGGGAAACTTGAAATAGGAAATAGTTGTAGAAATGTTACATGTGCGGTAAGTGGTTTTATAAAACTTACTACCAAACTTAACAGAACTTCTTTTGATCTTATACCTACAAAAAAATACATAAAAACAAAACCTCGAGAAAGGAGAATGAGAGTTTGAGATGTTAATTTTACTTATTTTAACGTGAAACTAACAAACTTAGTGCTCTTAATAAGTCGGTGTATGCAACGTTAATTTAGTTATAAAATGTCTTAGAGATGAGTTATTTAACGCTGTGGCAGTCACAAGACACATTTGTAAATGGAAACGTGAGGTATGTGCTCGTACTTACACGTTTTGCCTTCTTTTAAGAAAATGTTAAATTCACGTCAAATATTAGCATTCAGTGTTTGTGTTACTCGCGATTAAATCATATTGAATTCCTTACTCGAATTAAACACAAAGCACCAGTTTGCATAATTTTTGTGTAGTTTTGGAAAATTAATTTTTAGTTGGTTAAAGCTATAAAAATTGAACGAGACGACGATGCAGTTTTGCTTAGCGAAGCATTATTAAAATTCTAAATACAGCTGCCTGCTCTGTATGAATACCTTTCTAAAACTAACTATACATTTATCTCAAACTTTTGGTTGGCTTCTTAACTATTAAGTACTCAAGATTATAAATATTAAGGATTAGTGCCCATTTGGAAGTTTACATCAAACACATTTTTGAAGCACATAGGTATATTCGTAGTTTGAAAAGGCTACAAATAATCAGCTCCTCTTTATAAGTTTCTGTTAAATAATTGTATGAACTGAAAAGCTGTTCAGAAATGTACCCTATAAATAGGGGTGTTAAGGTTCCTGTCTATAACTGGTGTTATAGCAGCGTAGAACTAAATTTTTGAAGCAGTCTCAACGCAGTTGATTCAATATAAAAACATATTTTTTTCTCAATTTTATATACCCGCTATAAAAAAAAATACATAAAGATGGAAAAATCATACGTTCTCGTTACAGGAGGACTTTAGCGATGTCCTAGAAAGTTAAAACCAGGCTTAAAAATTTGTTGATATTTTTGCAATAAAATCAGGGGGCGGCAAAAATAAAATTCATAAAAGGGCTAAATAAGAAGCATCCTAATCTCGATACCTACTCACTTAACAAAATTACCGCACGATAGTGATGTAGCAGTTGGTAGGTGCTCCACAACTGTTTCGTCCTGTGAATGCACCCATTTGACTAGATTATTTTAGAATATTTTAACCTCTAAAAAAACAACTCATTTATTGAATTCTCGGCATCGTAGGGATATTTCAACTTGAAATATTATTATTATTAATTGAAACCGTGAGGCACGGTTTCCCATTATTTAATTGACCTAAGATTTCATTGGTATGAGACAATTCAATTTCCTTGTATAAATGAGGACCACCCTAATTAATACACACATGTTGCACTTATGGTCGATTTAAAATACTATGTGGAGTTTATTAAAGGTACTTTGTGTAGCTATCAGAACACCCTGTATAAATTTAGTACTAAAAATGGCTAGAGTAGTGAAAATAGCACTACATGGCTATCTGATAATTTATGTAATTTGACTTGGCAGGAAAGTCACAAAAACACAATTTTTAAAATAATGACATTAATAATAAAAAAGCTTGTTGCTAGAGCTTGTAGGCCCTAGTTATGCAACCTAGGGTTTTAAAATAGTTAGTTCTTGCCCTTATTTCTACATTTCTTTTTTGTATGGAGCTACTCAAGTAAACAATTTCATCGCCTTGTGTTGAAGTTGAAGCCTGCTTTGGAGTTTTAGTAAAGTCAAATATTTGCCATTGTACTCGAGTTGACACTGACAACACTTTGTAAAATTTTACGAGAGCGCGTTTTTGTACTAGTACGTTTAATATGTTTCTTATTGTCTCTTCAAAAACTATTATTTAAGTTAAAAAAAATTTTAATCAAATTATGAGTTTCTTGAATATTTCGATAACACTATCACGATACATGAGCGCTCATGAACCTGATATTGTTCTACAACGTTTATGCCCGGTTGCATAAAAGAGAATTGTATTTTAATTCGAGAATTAGAATGACAACGTTACACAATAAATAAATAAAAATGTGTTAAGTTTGACAAAATATATTCACTAACAAACTGTTTTCACAATTCAACACATAAGCTTTTTAGCTTTTCCCAAAGGTAAATAAACGGTTTTTCTTAAAAAAAAGATGAGGTAATTCTTGGGATCGCCTTCTAGAAAATGAACGTCAAACTTTGACATTATATTGTGTAACGTTGCCATATCAAAGGATAATAAATCTAATTCTCGGATTAAAATATAATTCTCTTTTATGCAACCGGGCATTAGATATTTAATTAAAATATCGTTCCAACATTGGCATCTCGATTTTCTTCAAAAATAAATTACTTTTAAATTGTATACTCTGATCAGTTTTTTTCCTATTTACAATTTACTATACAATACTATTTAGTCCGGGGGCGTGTGGCTCAAAACGATGTTCCGTGGCAATTTTAGTAATTAAGTATTGTGACTAGGCTTATTCGATTTCTAATAGCTTCTGAATAAAGAATTTCGATGGTGGCCATTCCAGATCCGTGTCCAGCTCCTGGTATGACGTCATGAAAATGGTGGCTAGCCAAAAACTAATCGGGCTGTATTTTGTTTACTTTTTAACCGATTTACTCGATTCTTATGTCAATCGACAGCAAATCTTAAATACTTTTAAAACTGTTAGATGAATTTTTTTCTAAATGTTATAGTTTGGGCATAAATTGCCAAAAACTAGTTTTTTTGGTACTCTTTTGGGCACTCTACAGGTTGAATAGTTTGAGTTAGCACATAGCAATTTAATGAGTGAAAACAAGTAAGAAATATTTTTAAATGATTACGAGAGAGAAAGAGTTATTTTTAGATATAAAATAGGTGTGCATTTATTCATAATCTAAATATTTTTGTTTAAATCAAGAACCATTTTTAAAATCTTCGCTTTAAAACACCAATAATAAAATTAAAATAAATTGTAAAAGTAAATATTTATCACTTATCAAAAATTGCAGGCGTGTAATTCAAATTTGAAACTAATAATTGACGCCTTCCTTCTAACTCTTTCTCTCTCGTAATCATTTAAAAATATTTCGTACTTGTTTCCACTTATTATAATTCCTATGTGCTAACTCGAACTATTCAACCTGTATATCGTGGTTATCCTTCGTACGGAATTTCTGTTTCTAATGTCATTTGATAGATAATTTAAAGGGCTATAGAAAATCATACTACAAAATTTTTGATTTAAGAAACAGTTTATAAGTTATATGCAAAATCAGTAATATTATACAAATTTCAGTAGACACAAAATATTTTGATTTTTATTGATTGATTTTATTTTTTTGATTTTTGCATTATATGCAATCTCCTGCTCATCCAAATAACTAAAGTTAAATGCCGACAAAGCGGGAATAAATTGCTCAGGTACTTCATTCGTACTATGATCGGGCACTTTATATCCTTTTTAGTAACATTCGAGTGTATTTTTACACTTTGCTATTCGTTTTGAAATTTTTGAATCATTATTTGAAAAAAACATTACAAAATGAAAGAAGTTTTGCCAAAGAACGTATGGAAAGTAAAGGTTAGTTTTCATTGGACACAAGTAACAGAACTTATTGTATGAGGTAGCTAGGCTATACATCTTTATTTCACAAGTTGCAATACAATCTCTCATACAAGTTCTAACACATATTTTGTATGAGCATATAGTGTGCACGTGAAATTCTCCTCATCCTTTGTGTACCCATATGCTAATTTTAACATATACTTTGACATACTATACAAATTTCGATACAAGTTCTGCTACTTATACCCAATGTAAACTTGATGATAAAAAGGCATGTACAGCTATTAGGGGCCGATTATCTTCCGGTAAACTTCACCATCACCATAATTATCTAGAGGTCTTACAGAAAGTCTAAATTATTAAGGTGATAATTAAACCCATTGCTTAAAATGATTCAAGAAAACACTGTTTTGTTCTATCGAGTTTGAAATCTGCATTATCACGTTTTTTCAATCACACTGTATAAATAAAAATGAAAACGACTTTTATTTCGTGGGTTTAATTATTTAATTTAGTTAATACATTTATTGTTAATTATTATTAAATATTTATTTAGAAAATATATAATTAAATTAATTATTTATTGAATATTTTAAAAGTCACGTGTCGGTAGTCTTTAAAAAATTCGACTATACAAATTTTACTTTCTATTTTGGTCGTTTTATCAACTCTAGAGAGTTAGCCATATAACAAGACGGAAAACGTGGTTTTAGCAATTTGTGCAAAAACTATGGCACTGAAGTAAAAATTTGTTACCATAAATAAAAAATTATTTTGAATTTTTTATCCAATGAGCCTAAAATCATATAAATCTGTTAAAAAGTACAGCAGTTTCAGAAGTTCAAAAACCGTATTTTTTAAATGCGATAAAAAAATTTTTTTTTTGAAAATCCTAAGAGATATTAAAAAACCGGGGACACCGAGTTGTACCACGGGACAGCAGGTAGATTTAATCCTATAGACGAGTTGTACCACCGATTTTTTGGGAGAGGATTAACCGTTTATAATAATAGAACAACCTTGCAAGTTAAACAGTTTTATTCTATAGATATTATATAAAATACATATATTAATTTTTTTAAATTTAATTAAAATACATTACATAATATACCAACGAAACTTACATTAACGAAACATTAACAGTAAAACTACTGCGGTGAATAATGATGGCTTAAACATATTATTACAAATTCTAGTTTAGTGATTTTGTTTTCGTTTAATTGATTAATTTTTGATGTTATAAATTCTTGTCTTTTTCTAGTAATAGATTTTAATTTTTTTATACTAGTCGATCCATTAGCAGTCTTAATTTTTGCGAATGTTTCATTTTGAAGATTTAGTAACATATCCACAAAAATAAATATGTTTGGGTGAGTAGTATAAAAACTGTTTTTTAACAGAGCGTGAAATGACTCAAAAGCGTTGGTAGATCGATACATACTATTTGTTTTAGATGCCCAAATTTTGGGAATAAATTTACCTTCTTCTGATATATAGTTATCGACTATGTAGTCACAGAAATCTCTTTTATCATCGCGCATTTTGTCAAAAATTTCATTAGCAAAAAAAACTCCTACTTCATTAGGTTCCAGAAAATGTAGCCCGAAGAATAATTTTAAGAACTTACCAATTTCAGAATTTGGGTCTCTATATTCACCTGATAAACCTAAATTTAAAATTTTTCGATACCATGCTTGGCATAAGTGAAATCTACACCCTGTTAAATTTTTTGAATATGGCCAAAACCTCGTAATAGCACTGTGAATTGCTTGTTCAAAATCTATTACTTCATTTTTCTATTTCACTTTTATAGAAAGTGCTTTTTTTATACCTGATTTCAATTTGGTGGTACAACTCGGTGATCAAAAAAGGGCAACCTTTTTCGTTTTCGGATTAAGTCAGGTAGCCGTGGTACAACTCGGTAGTCCCCTAAAAAACTTTATAGGAATTTTTTGTAGCTCTATAAATTGTCTATTAAATGAAACTAAAAACAGAAATTCCGTACGAAGGACAACCGAGATACAGAATGCCCAAAAGAGTACCAAAAAAACTAGTTTTTGGCAATTTATGCCCAAACTGTAACATTTAGAAAAAAAATCGTGTAATATTTTTTAAAGTATTTAAGATTTGCTGTCGATTGACATAAGATTCGAGTAAATTGGTTAAAAAATAAACAAAATACAGTCCGATTAGTTTTTGGCTAGCCGCCATTTTCATGACGTCATACCAGGAGCTGGACACGGATCTGGAATGGCCACCATCAAAATTCTTTATTCAGAAGCTATTAGAAATCGAATAAGCCTAGTCGCAATATTTAATCACTAAAATTGCCACGGAATGACACACGCCCCCATACTAATTGTAACTATCTCCTTGTATTATGCAGTAGAGTGTATCCTATATTAGATCTCGAAATAATTTTAAATTCTGAATAATAAGCTTAATATACACATTGGTATTAGTCTCGTGCTTCTGATATAGAACAGAACGGTTCAAGCCTTTGCTCTTAGGTCTAAATATCTTTACGTTCTATTGTTATTCATATAGTATTAGATCTAAATAAAGAGATTCCCATTTTGCAATTATTTTCGAGTTCTTGAAATTGCCTGTTCCTTCTACCAAATACTAACGATTAGTTTAAAAGAAATTCTAAAATAAAAATTTGTATAAATAGAAAATTGTGATACATTTCCAATAATGTTATTAAACCCGCTTTTAACGTAATTGCACAATTTTAATGTGCAAATCGTTTATATGATTGCATGTAAAAGTGTATTAAAAATAATTGTAGTATATCACGTTAATTGCTGATAAACTAAGCTCAATTCTACATTACAACACCAAAAACTGTTGTTTTAGTCCGGTTAGAGTTATAAACGTGCTTTCAATGAAAAGTGTTTTATTTGCTCGAAACACTATTAAAACAAGCACACACAAACTATGAAAATCAATAAACTGTTGATACTAACCATCAATTAAGTACTTTAGAAACGTTTAATTTAATTAAGGAATTATAGAATTATTGTTCGGTACTCGATTTTAATAGAGGAGTTGTACTTTAGAGATGCATTTAAGATAATTTTAATGGAAAACATTTTCTTACTAAATTTCCATAATTGAAAATTGAAAAAAAAATCTTTATTTAATATAAAGTTGTTGGTAACAACAGCGAGGGCTGTATAGTTTGGGTAGTTTTTACAGATGACCTCTTTTATGGTGGAGTATTGTGGCTAACGTTAAGGATGTTATTATGTTGTATCTTGCTACACGTACATTCGTTGTGGTACCAAGGGAACATATGTGCCATGTAAGTAACTAAGTGGACTTGTATACGTGACAACAATGCAGACTCTCTTATGTGAAAAAGTTAATTCCGTTTAGAAGTTTTTTCGGATAATTTAATAATTTTTGCGTTGCTTCGAACAAAGTTTTAAATTTCTTTCAATTAAAAGCTGGTAATTAAAAACCAATTTCGATCGTCAATAAAGCAAATAGTAGATAGTTGAGTTAAAATTGTGTATGGGAGTTTTGTAAGCAGCTTTTCAATAAATCGCTTGCTCATGTAAATACACAATTTGAAAAGATCGTGAACATAAATTTATTTTATTTTGTAAAACCAATCAAAAGATTACAACCGACAAAAAATTGTAATTGACACTTTTCAGACTGTTGGTTTTGCATTTTTGTTGAAATTTTTTTTTTTTTAAATTTAAACTTTTCGTTAACGGAGTAATTTTCAATTTCTTTCCATTTTTCGTATAATCTAAAATGAGCTGACAAATACAGAGCACAGTGAGGGAATGCTTTAATCGATTCGCTTAATTATTAATTTTTAAATGTATTATATAGCACGTAGGTACCTACGTTTTTAAGTTCTAAATTATGCAGTTTGTGCTGTTTTCCTTACAAAAATAGGCCACATACATTTTAGTTTTGAAGCGCAGGTTGGTGGATGTCAAATTTTTTAGATACATAAGGTTTTTAGCTTATAGCCTTTTGGCCAGCTTCCATGGTTGTCATACTATACATAAACTTCAACGATCCGGTTTCTTTGATGAATTCTAAAAGTTATATGTCTCTTGATCGTCAAAGACGCTTTGTAGGTTACCTTTCCTTTAATCCTGCCACAGCTTGTTCCACATCTTGGTTACACAATTCGTCGATTTATGATTTTACGAAATTCTATTGCTTAGAGATGCTGTACGTCTAGTTCTTGTAGTACGTTGGCAAGTTTTCCTAGTAGATCAGCTTCTTCGTCTTCTTTAATGTTGCTACGTAAAAACATCCATATAAATCATTCTGACTGTGAGTATTTTGGTTTTTGGTGGATAATCACTGGTGTGTTGTAAGCAACCAGTTATAATATAACCCGAACGTTGAGTCTTTTTTCTTTATTTAACAGAATGCAACAGACATATATCCAGCTTCGTTCAACGAATTAACGTTGACGTTATAAATAACCGGTTGCTTACAAAACACCACTGATTGTACATCAAACTTCTTATTTTCTTCCGCCTGCGCTCTTTAAGTAGATGTTTCTAGACACTCATCTCATCAAGTACCTAGTTTAGATGTAGCATGAAAGTTAATTTAGCGTCTAAATATTTACGGCGAACTGTACGGTGGCACGATCCATTATTTAAATCTGAATATTATTGTTGAAAACGGCACGACTCTCCAATAATAACTTACTGTAGGTTGTACGTATGACTACAGTCTCATGCTCTGGGCAGGTAATCTTCTCGGTATACAACCCAAAAGCCTCCTAACCGTTGCTCTGCTCTCATGAGCATGAGAACTTACATTACTGATCTTCATATTGCCTCACGCGCGTCCTCTCCCCAATTAAGTTAAGTGGGAATTAATCTTGATTAGTTTAACCTATAGTATAAGTACCAAACCTTGAACTACTAAGTGATAATTGATCTGTAAGTATTTTGATTACATAACAGGCAATATTGCCTTTTTAATAATACATTTTCATAAAATTTTAACAGGCAAAAACCTGCTATTAGCTGCTACAAAAACACTCATATCGCAGCTCTGTTTCTACGTCACCACAGTTAATCGGAGTTTAGCCTTAATTTATTTCTAATAATCCACGTGATTATCCATGAAACCAATTGCATACTAGCCCCAGCGAATCTCTCGATGGAGTTTTCCGATATAATCCAAAATATATTATCTTCATATTGGCACAAGTCACCAACGTCCACGTGCTAATTGAAGTCGTTGATAAGTAATAAACACAAGATCCAGAATTGATCACTAGGGCACTCTTTTTAATTGGCGCTATTTTCACCACTAATATGCCATCGAGATGCCACCAAGTCCTACAAAAGTCCTTTAAAACCATCCATACTCAGTTTACTCAGTAGTATGTGATCTGTCAGAGGTATTGGGTAACCACAGTACTCACACACTCAAAACTGCTGCCTTTCATGATGATGGGAAGTAATTACTAGTTCTAGAGTCTAGGAGGAAGCTTCACCTCAAGCTAGCATGATTATGATTAGGTTTAGAACCGATCAGTTGACTGTGGGGCGTTATGCCGAAAGACTGAGAACAGATTCTCGTGAGATATGTTTTATTGCTCTTTTACAAAGAACTTTCGATCTTTCAGACATTCATTGACGAAATGTACCATCTGACTTTAAAATCCTCAATTTAACAGTATACTTTTATTCTGGTGTTCTTTTGTTATTGGTGTTTTTTGGTGGTTATTTGGTGGTGGTGGTTATTATTGGTGTTCAATATGCACTTTTTTAATATAAAAAATAATGCAATAATTCGTTGTTTATAATGGACTTTTTGAAAGCAAATTCTATTAGTGCTAATGCTAATGGATCCATTATCTAAATAAGCTACTTTTTAATATTTACATATTGTATTTTGTTATTGTAAAGGTACAAAATGAGACTGTAAATTCTTTTTCATATTTTACATAACATAATAAGTCGCGGATTATGTCATATATCGTGGATTTGTAGCTGTTGGGGTCTCTCTTGTTTCAAAATTCGAACTCTACCACTGCTTTTTCTAGTTATCATCAATACTATAAATTTCAATTTTTAAAATTTACAAATACGAGTTATAAGGTTTGTTGGGGATAACAACTCATTATTGTTGATTCTGTTCTGAGGTTCTAATAATAATAATAATTTTGTCTTTATTGACAACCATCAGTTTACATGAATTTACATACAAAATTAATTAATTATATAATTGTTGTCAAAAGGCGCAGGTTCAGGATGCAACCCTTAAAGAGGACTGCATCCTGGTCTACCACCTGTACCTTAAAACCATACACAAATAAATGAAAACACAATTCACGCAGCATATCTACACAAAGTCAACAAATATCAGACCATAGATCGCTACCACCCCAAGTTCACTGATCATCACCCAGTATAAAGCTTCTCAACTCAATCCGAAAACGCCTCAGAGACATAGCCCCCACCAACCGCGCAGGTAACAAATTCCAAAGCCTCACAGCGTTATACGTAAACGACCTTTCAAATCTAGAGGTCTTATGAATCGCTGGAGTCAACAAATGTTGATTGCGAATATTTACACTACGAATGTCGCCTCTAAACTGTAAACGCTTCGCGAGATAAGGAGGCACCCCAGTGCGCAAAATTTTATATATCAGTGTCAGCACATGGTACCGGATCCGCTCGGCCATATTCATCCAGCCACATAACTTTAACGTATACGATATACGACTTCGACGTCTTATACCATATATAAATCTAAGACAAGAATTTTGAACCAGATGAATTCGACGTAAATTGGCACGAGTCAGACACGGCCCATACACCGCATCACAAAAACTGAAATGTGACAAGACTAGGGCATCACAAAGGTGGATTTTAACATCCTCATTTAGTATATGTCTACCGCTATACAACATTTTTAAATTAGCGTATGCTCGCTGAAGAAGCTTTGATACATGATGTCCAAATCGCAATTCAGAATCCATGAGTAAGCCCAAGTTCCTAACCACATCCTCTCTTTCCAACAAACACCCACCCATCTCTATTCGAACAAGACTATTCAATATCTCTCGTGAAGTCCTATTGGAAAATAAGATAAACTTACACTTACTGGTATTTAATTTTAGAGCATGCTCTTTGGACTCTTTATAGATAGATAGATAATACCGCATTCTCGTAATCAGAGGGCCGAAAGGAGTGATAAAGCTGTGTATCATCTGCATATATATGACATTTAACATCATGCAATTTTCTCATAAATACGCTAGTGTAGACAACATACAAAAGCGGCCCCAGCAATGAACCCTGTGGCACACCTCGCATCAAGCAAAGAGCCTTAGACACCTCTCCACCAGACACAACCACCTGCGTTCTATCAGATAGATACGTGTCAATTAAATAAAGAGAGTGCAAAACCAACGTATCGCAAAATAGCCAGCATTAAATCATGATTCAGCATATCAAACGCACGAGAATAATCTAGAAGTACTAGAGCAGTGCTCTCACCACGATCGAGTCCACCAAAGATGTTATCAGTGACATTCAAGAGAGCCGTCGTGCAACTGTATCCAGACCTGAAGCCCGACTGAGTAGGTGGTAAGACGTTGTGACGTTCTAGATGTTGTCGCAGCTGGTAAGACAGTACTTTTTCCAAAATTTTAGAAAGAACCGGCAATATAGATATTGGTCTGAAGTCTTTTAAAACTGTCGGGTTAGCCAGCTTTGGCACAGGAACTACCTTAGCCTGCTTCCACACCCCAGGAACAACCGAGTGCTCGATGCAATAATTTATTAAGTGGGTGATATATTTTGTAACAAAAGGACAACACATTTTAATCAATTCAATATTTAAACCATCCATGCCAGAGGATTTGGATTTAATACTTCTTACTACGCTCAATTTCATCATCATCAACCCCGGAAAAATAAAAACATGTTTTTACAGATTCAAACGTATTACTCATATTATAATACCCCATAAGCTTGGCATCTGCCGATTCACCAACTGACTAATAAAGTTATCTAACATATTATAACGTATGTCCTAACATGGCTACTACCCTGTAAGTAGAACTGTTGTACATCTACGGAGGCTGTAATAGGCTAAAGGGACTGATTTTAAAAGAGGAAATTAATCTGAAAATTATTTTTAAATTTTTTTCCACCGCTGAATGATATCACCAACATCTTGCGACTTTGGTTACTGGTAGTTATCAAATGATTCCAAATACAAGAAAATTTGTGACCATAATATAAAAACAGAAATCCCACGGATGGAGCTTCTTGTTGCCTTTTAGACGTCAAGTTTGTACTACTACAGGGTGTCTGGGGATGAATTGCCTGAGGATTTTTGTGTTTCCAAATACGATTATTTTGATCATTCACAAATCTGCAAAAGTCGAAATGTGCGTCATGAATCACTCATTATCAATTTTCGACAAAAATTGTGGTCGTGATTATGACGGTTTAGAAGCTGCAGATGCAGATAATTTAGCCCTGTCCGATGTCTTCGCATTTATGGTATTTTTAGAATTATTTTTTTGTTTTTGTGTGCCTAAACACAGCTTGCGAACGAATTAACTATAGCTAAGTTACAATTTAAGTTGATATTGTAGGGTCGGTACTTTGAGTGTCGGTTAAGGGCCGTTTTAGATATACCAAATATTGTAACTGAATCAACTCAAGGAGCAAAAGCACGTGAATCTAAGCTTTAACGTCGTGCACGGAGGTGTGTCAAAATTTCTGATCACGACGTTAAAGCTTAGATTCCCGTGCTTTTTCTCCTTGAGTTAATTCAGTTACTAACAGTTGGTACGATATTTATTATCCATTCACTCTTTATTTGCGCTATGGTTGGCCATGTTAGGGTGACAGATTCCACCCGGTATAAATTAAAAAAAAATCAGTAAGGTTAAGTATTGTAGAGTAGTGGCTTTTATTCAATTGTGTTAATAGTTGGCCTGTCAGTGGTCTGTCATTTTTTTGGTATTGTCAAGAGCTGTCAGTCAACTTAATAGGGACTTTTTATTTTGGCAAACCAAAAAATAAAAGTTCATGGCCAACCATAGCGCAAATAAAGAGTGAATGGATTATAGTTCATCTAAAACGGCCCTAAACAGTAGTTAGAGTATGTGTTTACAAGCAGGCGTTCTCCGTATCAAATTTAACCCGACTTAAAACTTGTTAGTTAAACAGGATTTTAACAGAGATTCAAAGTACTGGCTCTAGAAATAATTTTCATTCACAACCATCCCTTACTACTGACTTTTTGAGTTTCAAATATAAAAAAACTATAAATAGAGAAGCATTCTAACGTTTTTGTGTTTATGTCACTGGATTTCATACCTAGTTATTTTGTCACAATATTTTTGTGTGCTAGTTCTATTTTTGTAAGCAAATCGTACGGTTATTATCACTATTATTGTTTGAAATTCTCCAATTTACTCTTCTACTAACAACCCCACAATTACCAACACAAACGCAATCAAGTCCGGGATGATAGTTCATGAACAAATAATTAAATCTAATAAAATTTATGAGTCAATATTTTGTGCTTTTCCCGTTTAAAATTGTAGGCTACATCATCATCAGATGAATTTTTATACATTTTCTGTAAAGTTAACTCGCGAATTGAAAATGGCAAGGACCGTAATTAAATTTAATTTAAAAACTCTTAAACAGTAAAAGGATAATACTCTTTTAGGTATAAACATTATTTATTTTAGAGGGGCAAAGTAATGTAACACGAAATTGAGTTTATTTGAAATAAATTAAATTGTATCTGTTGCAAATTTAATCGGCTATTTTAGAATAATTAAGTTGAGATCTAAATGCGAAACGTTTAAAAAATGTTAACCTTTGTAATTACAATATAATTAATAATTAAATGCAAAATTATTCATTCAGCTATGAGTTTAGCTCAGTTGAAATTGAACAAAGTTAGAGAGGTGTGTTTAAATCGTTGGTATTCCAACTTATTTGAATTAATTATTATTCGAAACGTCGCCGACTAGTTTATTTTACTTTTTTTCTTTTGAAATTTTCTAGATCGCAAGTAACTCGAGCAATTTGAATTTTATTCTATGATTTATGGTTTGTGTGTGTTGTAATTTTTGAAAAATTTCCTACCAATTTGTTCTTGCTGAAAGTGTGCTAATATTTTCACAGCGTACCTAAACGAATGTGTATCTTTTAAATTATTCTTCTTTATTTATGATTAATTTTGTTTGTCGGGTAAATTTTGTATGTAAGTTACAAGATCAAATTCGAAATGTTGATACAGACAAGTAGGTTTAGGTTCAAGCTACCACATTTGGACAGCAGCGTCTAAAGCTCCTTAAGCAAGTGCCACCACATTCATGGACCAAATGTCATCCCACTCAGACGAAGATGTGCTATCACTTTGAAACGTAGTGTGGCTTCACCTTTGATCTTCTAACCACTTGTTAGTCTATCGATTAAAGGATAATTATTATCGGAAAAATTACATACTTCAGAAATTTTCTACTCCTAAAATTATATATTTTCCTGAACAGAGTTTTCTGGACTAGCAGATTGGAACGTTTTATGAAGTCGTTTTCATGAAAGTCGATTGGAATATACAAGATTATGCCCTTCTTGTAATATCCATATAGCAGTGCTTTACATTTTTAAGTTTAGATTTTCTCTAGCTCTACTTATAAGTGGGTAGATAGGAGTAATAGCCATAGATGGCATGTGTAGAGTGATTTTTTATTTTCTGTTCCTAAAATTTTGTACATTTATTTTACATAAAAGGTCGTCGGATCAACATAAAAGATCAACAGTTCAAACGACTGTTTCGTGGTCATAGGAGGTTAATTACATCAACATAATAAAATTAAATAAATAATCTCGCTTAGCTTAGGGCGTCCATTTTAGGCTTTTCAGCCCCTATATAACTTAAAAGGATGGCTGAAATATTTAATTATTTTTATTAATGAAATGTTTACATAAATAAACGCATTCAATGCGTTATTATTGTTAAATGTTGAGTCCTGAAAGTTCATAAACGTTTAATGTCCAAGTTCAACAAGGCCAATAATAGATTGGAAGTAGTAATAAAATCTAGCAAAAGTTAGACTTCTTAAATGTGGCAAAATTGCCGACCTGAGTTGTGGTGTTAAATTAAAATTTTGAAAGCTAAAATAGGGATCACTGCTCTGATGTTATAGAAAGAACGACTGCTCATTCTAAATTTAAAAGAGCCTTATGGATGCCCCGAACAAATTACGCCGGCTCATCGACCTAAATCGGTTCTTTCAAATCCCCAAGACCAAGACGGACGCCGTGAGCCTCCACGTTCTTACGCTATCCCCAAAAAAATGAACACTTTTTTGAAAAATCACAGCGCCCTCTATATGAAAATCCTATAAAAATTATCGCGCGGTAGATCGTAAGGGAAGGTGTAGGATAGCTTTAGAGCCCGGTTCGAAAGCCGTTGGTGCTACAGGAAAGGTAATAGGTGTTTCTCCACAAGGGTCCTTTTTTGTCCACTCTCGGGCGAATATGGGAGGACGAGTATGGGAGGTATCGAGGAACCAATACCGGAACGACGATCTAGATCCGCTAGTGACTCGTATATAGACTATACGATTCGATCCGGAATTAAAAGTCGATGCTAAAATTTTTTTTTGGTTACACCGATATTCCTACCACAGCTTATTCTCAAGATCTGCCGAATTTTCAATTTGACTTTCGTAGGTGGTAGACAAGAAAAAGACGACGCTTTAAAAAATACATAAAGAATCCTAAAGGAAATACCTAAGAAGTCGTAAAAATTATCTTCCAGTAGGTCGTAAGGGAAGGTGCAAGGTTACTTTCGAGCCCGGTTTGAAAGCCGTCGGTGCTATAGGGCAGATGCAAGGTGTATCCACCCTCTGTGAGGCGGGTATGGGAAGTATCGAGGAACCGATACTGGAACGACGATCTAAGTCCTCTAGAGACGACCGATCCGGAAATAAAAATTGATGCTAAAAAATTTTCTTTTTGTTACGCCCTGGGAGAGCTTATTCTCAAGATATGCTGAAGGGATCAAATTTTGTGCTAAACGGAGAGGTCAAAGTTCCTAATGCGTCCGACTAGCCTTGGAATTTAGACTTTTTACATACTTTTTACTGTACGATTTTTCCAATTAGGAGGACGATTGTTTGGATTTTTTGGATCTTTTTCGAGATTTTTCAATATTAAGGCAGGGGTCTTTATGGGGCTACCCGAATCTCAATTTTGAGGTCCAAGTGCCGCTTTAAATTTTTTGGCTAATCGAAACCGATTGCTTCGATTAGTTCGACAGGGGATACCTAGGGGTGTGTCTTACGTAACTGTGATTTTTAAATGAAAGTTTCAATTTTTTCCCATTCAAGCCCGTCGCCCCCCGTGTGTTTTATTCAAAATTTGACTTTCGTATGTAGTAGCCGAGATTGTTAAGATTAACCTGCTGTATTAGATTAAATTAAGATAAATGAATTAGAAAATTGAAAATATTATATTGTTGTAACCGTGTGTACAGGTGTAATATTTTAAGATGAAGAGCGGTAGGGATAAGTTCGCGCAGGTTTGGCTACGCCCCTTTAAGACGGCTGTCAGACAGACTTTTTTTAGCGACCGTCATAGACCGACCAAAATTTTAAAGACGTGGTTTTTAATATCATTAGCCACACAGCATCGACAGTCATTGATAATTCGATAATGGTCACTATCGCCAATCGCTGACGATTGACTGTCTGTCTGACAACCGCCTAATAATATTCAAAACCATGTGTCTAAAGTTTTGGTCGGTCTATGACGGTCGCTGCAAAACGTCTGTCTGACAGCGCCTTATAATTTAATACGTTGACTACGGCGCGGCGTTGGAGGGGAAAACCAATTTAGGTATCTGCGCATCTTCTCATCTCGTCAGCTTAAAATATTATGCCTGTATATCGTAATAAATCAAGGCAATAATTTTATATTTATGACGTAGATATATCCAAAACAAATAAACTCTCGCGATCCTAAATACCCTTTTCAACATAGTTGAGCAAATAATACCGGGTGATTGGACATCAAATGGAATTAGAACGTTTTATTTAAATAAAATATTCTACCGTTAAGTCAATGTCATTCAAATAAATCATAGTACCATTTCATTCGATTTGTGTCAAAGACAAATTCGTTTACATCAAATGGATTATATTTTCTGTATTTTGTAAATTGGTTGTTTGATGTTTTATTTAACTGAAAATAATAATAATAGGGCCATAATAAAGATATTAAAGAATATTATCAGTTTTCTTATCTGACAAGTTAAAAAATTGGTAGGTGCTCAGTTAAGTCCTTTTGTTAAGTTAATTAAATATTTGTTTGAAGTTAACGAAATTTAACTTTTTCGTTTATGTTCTCTTAAATAGTAATTTACGGTATAAAAGAGAAAAGGTTAGAGAAGAATGAGATAAAAGGTTTGTGCCTAGTACGATTTTTATTTAAAAAAATTTAATATACAAAGCCGAACGTTTCTCAAACCTATTTTTGTTCCCTCAACTTCATAATTTTTAGATGAAATTATTTCTAAAGTCGAATACAAAAATTGGTTTACATAAACGTTTCTCTGTCTCTACTCACAAACGGTAATTTAAGCGAAGTCAATTTAAGAAAGGAAATTCGTAATCTTCAATTTCGTATTTCCAAGAGTAACACAGTATTGATTTAGGTAAATTTAATTTGGCGATTTAAAAACACGTTTTTTGAAATATTATGCTTATAACTGAAACACATTAGTCGGAATTTTGCGATCGATATTAAATTTGATTGGTATTTTGGATTGCGAAATCTAAATACGTAAAACCTTTGGAAAGCTATTGCCGTTTTGGAGACGCGTGTAACAAATTCGTCAACAATTTATATTCGCAACTGTAGTGCTTAATTACGTTTTCGTGTAAGAACATGTGAGCTAGAAATGGCGAATTGTATTTAATGAAACACAAAGCAAGAGTAGGTATAAGCACAAGCACTATGGGGTATGAAGTTTCGTTAATAATTTTAACGTCACTCCATATATAGCTAAAGTTACTCTCTGGGTAGTAGTGAAATAACTTTAGTAATTAACAAACAAATACATAGAAATAAAATAAATTATTCGGTAAATTAGTGAATTTATAAACATTGTAAACAGTTTTATTAAAAGAAGAAAAAAAGTGCCGTTTGCGTACAATAAAACGCATCCCATAAAATTTCAACTTTACGCTCGGTTAACTTTAAGAGCATTTAAATTCCTCTTGATAAATTTACATACAAAAGTTACTTGAAAATGTAACTAACTTACCTCCAGTAACGATACACGTTAATTTCATAGTTCCTCCTTCGTCGTAAGGTCCGACTATTGATAGAGCGTCCTTTCCCTTTTCGTCGATAATTGTGGGCTTTTGTGGAGGAACTGAAAATAACATAAAAGTTTATTATTAATGAAAAAACTCTTAAATTAAAAAAAAATGTTCAAAAATTTTTAAATCCGGAAGAATCGGAAATTTAAAAACAAGGAAACGACAAGAGGAAGTTCAAAAGCTGTTACGTCGAAAAAGCCCATCGCTGAATTATAGATTTAAATTTCTTAATTATTATTTGCATGAAAAATAAAAATTAATAAAAAAAATCAAAACATTAACCTGATGTTTTATTCAAAAAGAATTTATAGGTTAATGTTTGTTACAAGGATAATGTGTATTGAGTCGTGACACTAATACCTAATTAAGTTGATTTTAATCCTCTTTGCTCTCGTTTCTCTTGTTCGAATGATTAACTTTTAAATTTATTTTGTTTATTTTAAAATGTAATTTAATTGTTATTTCTTTTTATTGTTCTGCGATTGTATTTTGCTATAGATATTTATGTAACTTTTCACTAACTTCTACCGTTTTCTTCTAGTTTATTTCTTTAATTTAAAATTGTCGGAATTATTGCATTTTTAATTTATTTTAAACTTAATTTCGCTGCTATTTTGAGTTAAAACGTAAAAATAGGAAATAATAATTGCAATTGTACTACACGGTAGCCACGTATTTATTTTTCCCATTTCATTATCTTGAGATAAAGGAAATTGAAATCTAAGTACCTACATTATTTTCTCTCAATGATCTCTAAGGGGTAGGAGAAAGAGAACTAATCCAATATTTGGTAAAAACTATATTGGAAAGGCAGTTTTATATAGACATTTTGGTTGAGGTAACTGCTGTTACTTCCAGTATTCTCATGAGAAAATCTGAGGACCCAGAGGACTAACTCTTAATGAGAATTGTCGAGAAGAAGTAAATACGAGGAAATGTTAAAGATCAAGATCAGGACCATGCAAAATAAACTTCTACAATAGTGGTAAGATCATACACAAAAGATTTGCATGGATAAGCGCCAAAAACACTTTTCCAATGATCTCAAAGGCGTAGAAGAAAGCGAACTAACCCATAAATCGGTTAAAAACGATATTTGAAAGCCAGTGAAAGATAGGGATTTTTGTTGGTAACTGCAGTTACCTCCAATTCTCTCATGGGAAAATCTGAGGCTCTGGAGGAATAACTCTTAATGAGGATTGTCAAGATGAATTAAATACAAGAAAATATTGAATATAAGCTCAAACAATTCATGAAAAAGCATGTTTTAACGGTCGATATCTTTAAGTTGCAGATAGTAACTAGAAGAGCGTTTAGGTAGTTTCTCAACAATTCTCAAAATATCAGTATATTGATTAGTATAAGATATACGGTTTCATTTACAGTTTGCCAAACTCTCTGTTAATGGAAATATTTTATAATTTAAAATAGTTTTATGAAGTAAAACTTTCTAATAGACAAAGTAACGGATCATAATGTTGATAAGCCACTGTTTAGTGTTTACCATTCAAAGATGACATTTTCAATTTACATTTCTGAACTTCATTTGCATTATTTCTTGCTAAAATATTATTTAAGGCTAATAGATTACGTGTTTATAATAGAAAGGTTATTTGAGTGCCATCTAACAAGAAAGTCTGGTTGGTTACACCAGACACTGGCTTGGGGCCTAAGGGCTGTTAATAATAAACTTCTACTTGGTGAGGAGGGTGGTAAAGCCATCTGAGAGAAATGCCAAAGTATTATCGTACTGAAAATCTTCATTGAATGATCCTGAGGCCTTAAGCCAATGCCAGAGGTGCTGTCAACCAGATTTTCGTGTTCGGAGGCAGTGGAAATAGCTTATTCTTATTCCGAAGAGATGGGCCTGAGTAAAAGCATCTCGATTTTTCTGTTATGCGTCCAGAGTTTATAATCAGCTAAGTTAATTATAAAATTTCCAAGTTTTTTGCGTAGTAAGATATTTTTAGGGTGGTTACTTTTAACTCTCATGATACGATAATGATATAAGTTATAATAAATTCTCGAAAGTCTTGGACTGGGGGTTTTGTAAATGATTGAATGAACGATTGGTGAAATTTGGGCACGTCAGCGGATAGGTTATTTACACCAGGTGTCCATGTAAACCAGGAAACTTCATTTTATGGAAAAAAACATGCAAAAATATATTTGCAGATCATTATTGAAAGATGTAGTTTTTTATTGATACGAGGTCATTGACAGGGGACGATCTAAGACGTTCGTCAAAACAATAAACAAAATAATTGGGCAAATATTATTAATCTCTACAATTTCAAACTATAAGTAGATATTTGACATGCTTTTCTTAGGTCTCGAGTCTGTTATTTACCCTATCAATGATCAGACTTCGAATTGAGATATACAGGGTTTGATCATTGTTCTGAAATTATTTGTTTTATAACCTCACTATTTGTTACTCCTTTACTGCCTATTTTTCATTAGCTTGACGATACGTATTGTACTTAGAATGATGACGTCATCGACAACTTTTTTTAAAAGGAAAAACCATATATTTTTGCGAATTCTGACAAGGACGCTGATGATAATCCTGATGATATGAGGATTTAGATGATGTTTGGATTGGTTGAATTATTTTTAGGGATGTTATGTTTGGAAAGGGTACATGTAATGGTTACCGAAATTGAAATTATAATTAAATTGATTGCAGTGACTGCTCAAACTAACAATGTTCTATCAGTTGGGGGTGGAGTCAATAGTATGGCTCATTAATAGTCATTTATGGCATTAATCAATGTTTTTTGCGCTTCTGATTGGAGACAGTTTTATAGAGTTTAGTCACTTTCAAACAACCCTTATTTCTGAAAAGAGAATCTCTGAGTCTGAGAGAATTTTCTACCTCATTATTTGTAAAAATATTAATAGTAGCAGGCTATTGTTTTATCTTTTGAATTCATTGCTAAAATTTGATATTAGAAACCCTAGAAGACTATCACGATCTAAAACGTTGGTCAAAACAATAAACAAAATTGCAATGCACCCTTCTATTTAAATTCTACATTTTCTTCTTAGGCTAAGGTCTGGTAATTACTCGAATATTGTGTCGAGCACATTTAAGGAATCGTCAGACTTGTTAATAGTTTTCAGAGTCGAGCTTTGCGCCTTGTCCAAATTAAGTGAAAGACCATTAGCGGCAAACCAATCTTCAGCCTCGTGCAGCGTTTGCAGCTCTCTAATGTCCAAGTCGATTTCGGATTTTGCGATGTTTAAAAAACTCGTGTCGTCAGCATACAAACACGTTCTAGAGCTGTTAATGCTCGTAGGGAGATCATTTATATATATAACGAACAGGAGTGGTCCCAAGATCGAGCCCTGTGGAAGTCCTACTTTTACTGTTCTCGGCTGTGATTTAAAGCCCCGCCAGTCAACTAGCTGAAAACGGTCCTCCAGGTAAGATCGAAAGATTGTCAGAGCGTTCCCTCTCACTCTATAGAACTAGAGTTTTTTAACAATATCTCGTGTGTGACACTGTCAAAATCTTTTGACAAGTCGCAACATGTTAGTCTAGCAATTTTGTGCTTTTCAAATGCTTCAGAAATGATTTCCACTATATTCACCAACGCTATCACGGTAGACAAGTTAGCTCTGAAGCCATGTTGTCGGTCGTCTAAGATGGAATGCTTATTATCTTTATATTCTAAGAAGGCAACGGTCGATGTCACAGACCATGGCGTTTGGAACTACGCTACTAATTTAATAATTATTGGGTCTGTAATTTGCCTTGCACTAACTTACTTCAAGTTGCTCCAACTCACTCCAACTTACTCCTGAACTTGACGAGGAGTAGTAAATGCATAAACGAACACGGTTCCGAGCAACCAGTGCAAGACAAATGAACAGACATCTTGTGTTAGAACGAAATTATTTCGAGTTGCCCGGGCTTTATTAAAATCTTGCGTAGTACATTTGGAAGGAGGGTGAGTGTTTTCTCTCTCTTTATCACTAAAATTTAAGTGATGAGATACGACTTGACATATTTTCGTTTTATCCGGCCAACATGTTCTGATACCGGTCTACGACGGATTTAGGATTTCTAAAATCAAACGTTAAACGTTATAATGAAGAAGTAACAGTAATAATTCTTATGATCTATATTAACTGAAGCGAAGGGTGGATTACAGCCAGTGTAAAATTAGATATTTCGTTAAACAGTCGCACTAGTGCCTATATAAGCCTGAATTCTTATATACAGCAAGTAAGAAAAGGACGAGCGTCAGCTTCCAGCTTCTCATGTACTTATTATTATTGGCCACGTCAGGGTGGTTATTAGTCAACAACGACAAAAGGACAGAAGGGGAGGTTGTTGATTTACTACTTGTTGGCAAAATAAAGTTACCTTTCAATTTAAGTATGGGGTATTATGATGGTAACATCCACAATTCGTGCTAGAATTATAGGCATGGTGGCCATTAATTGTAAGGCTGACTATACCTTATCATTGTTGTATTACAATTAACAATTTAGACCAACCGTAGTCATTTAATTTTACCTTTATAAAGTTGTGTTTACGTTTTCTGGTTTTGATGTCGTGTCTAGTAAATGCTGTGAAAATCGTTTATTTTTCATCTTAAGGTCTTGTTCATTATTACATACGAATTTAGCCGAAAATTTTAGTCATAAAAATATTGCAACAATCGAAACTTTGCTAATAATTGATAATGATAACATAGAAATAATTATAAGCTTCATCTTAATGAAGGAATCGTAAAAATAAAATAAAACATCTTATTGTTGAATTTTGCAAACTTTTAATGATCTGTGGTATTAAATACATTCAATTATATTTAAATTGTTTCGGGAAGATGTATAAGTTTTATGACCACTAAAGAGCGAATACAGAAGGATTAAATGAAGATGGCTTAATTCTCAACTTAACACACAACAACTTGTTAACGAGTTTGCGAATCATAAACTTTGTACTTACATTACAATGACTTGCATAATTTTCAATTTCGAGCAATACCCACACTGCAACTATGATAATCTTCCGCAATTTTGATCGTGAAAATTGTTTAAGAGTAATTGTTTTACCAAGTTTTAATAGTTGGAAATTTAGTTAGTCAAAACTTTTATCTACATCTACTAATTTTATTCAACAGTTATAAGCTTAAGTTCCTAAAGAGATTTTCCTTATTACTGAGTGTAATACACTAATTTTAATCTTTACATAATTGTTTTATTCAAAAATTGATCTTTTTGTTAACAAAAACATTTTTCCGTCCGATTAATTTTCAAATTTTAACTTCAATTTTCCACATTATATTTCATTTTAACGTTTGTTTGCTTTTATATACAAAATTTAAATTTAAAGTATTCTGATGGACTTTGAATCTCGATAGGTATGTGAATAGCATCTTTTAAAGAAAGTTTGTTAAACTTCTTGGAAAGTTTACACGAGTTATTTGCTCGAGGTAAAGTGGAAAACGCAACAAAATGAATACTTGCATAGTCTGAAATTGCATTTACTCAAGAAACCTGATAAGAAGAAGAAGAAGAAAATTTCATGTTGTTAGAATTATTATTACTGTTTGTAAACGCAATTTCTACAATTTCTACACTTGGATGAAAATAATATATCCGCTCGTAGTTTAAAATTTGCTTCATGTCGAATATAGTAAAGTATAACTTCTTTTTCATTGTTTTTGTTTTGTTTTTTAGTAAAGAGTGCAAAAGTAATTATACTATTTTAATACTTAAATAACTCTACCATGTATTAGCATTGAAGTTAACTGATACCAGCAATCGGATTTATTGTGATCAAAACCCTTACAAGTTCTGATTTTCTAGTCACTTTTTTGCTGTTTGGTTGAACTTGAGGATCTCAACTTTGGCAAATCCCCTCAACTCATCAAGCAATGAATAATAGTATATTGAAATTCAAGTGCAGAAAAGGGTGGATTGCAAAACAAAATATAAAAGTTGGAGCACGAGCGACAGCAAGTGCTCTAATTATATGAGTTTTGCAATAGCCTTTTCTGCAAGTGTGTTTCATACTTTTTTTTCTACGATAGTGAATATTCTACATCAATGAAGATTTTTGTTAAATGTCAAAATGACAAATTAATTTAAATTGTGAAAATAATAATCATAGTGGTATTTTTTTTATGTTTTGGGTGCGGCAAGAATTTTCCGCACTAGTGTTTCAAAAGTCTACTTTCAATATTCATTTAGTTGTCAGAAAAACTGTCATTCAGCACGTTCGTAGAAAAAGCAATTTTTGGTCCGCTTCTGGTGCTTCTGAATTTTTTCAGCTAAATATAACGAACCAAAAAGTACCTTATTGGTCTAAAATTGATCGCCTGTCAATTTCTCAGACACCCATACTTTTTTTATTACGATCCGATGTTTTAAACCGGAGAAATTTAAAAAAATGTTATGTTTAAGGTGATATTGTACCTCCCCGTCAATTTTTTTAGTTTATTTGCAAAAAAGAGAGTTCATTAAAAATTCAGCTGCACTAAACAAACTTAAAAATGCACATGTTGATACATGAGCACCACATGAGTCGCCAATTTCCAAAACGCGTTAAATTCTTAGTTTACGTGATTGGAACTGTGCTGCCATCATCTCATGGTAAATTATTAAAAGAACAATTTTTGAATATAATACAATCAACAAATGCCGCCCCAAAAACTGCTTAATCCATGTTGACTTTATAAACAAATACAGCTAAACCCTAAAAATACCTTACTAAACAAAAAGTGCTAAAAGTTTTATGAGTAAAGAGTGCAAGAGTAATTATACTATTTTAATACTTAAATAACTCGACCATGTAGATGGTTAGCATTAAAGTTGACTGATACCAGCAATCGGATTTATTGTGATCAAAACCCTTACAAGTTTTGATTTTCTAGTCACTTTTTCGCTGTTTGGTTCAACTAGAGGACCAACTTTGGCAAATCCATTCAACTCATCAAGCAATGAATAAATCAATTTTTGGTCCGCTTCTGGTGCTTTTGAATTTTTTCAGCTAAATATACCGAACCAAAAAGTACCTTATTGGTCTAAAATTGATCGCCTGTCAATTTATCAGACACCCGTGCTTTTTTTATTACGATCCGATGTTTTAAACCGGAGAAATTTAAAAAAATGTTATGTTTAAAGGTGATATTGTACCTCCCCGTCAATTTTTTTAGTTTATTGGCACAAAAGAGAGTTCATTAAAACTTCAACTGCACTAAACAAACTTAAAAATGCACATGTTGACACATATCAATGAAAAACATTAAAAACAGCACCAATTGCTATTGATATGGCTTTTTTGTTCGTATGTGTGAACATGTGCGTTTTTAAGTTTTTTTAAATACTTAAGTCAATAAAATAATAGAAATACATTTCACACACGTAAGGGGGGTTAAGGGCGCGCTGCTAAAGTGGAGGGGAGACATTTTTGCCATAGCGTGTATTTTTACCACTTTAAGTTGAAGAAAAAAAAATATAGATGGTGCCAACATACTGTCAAAATAATTATTTTAATTACCAATGTCAACCAATCTCAAACTAAAAAAAAACAAGAAACAGTACTTAAAAGTAGAACATTACAACATCGTTTTGGACGGTTTTCGATGCTGTAATGAGTATACTGCTACAAAAGAATAGTAAAGTTAAAAATTTATACCTGGAACTTTAAAATTTTGCTTGGGCCATCTAAAAGGCAATGCCTGAACTATTGTCGAAAGATTTGGTTGAAAAGACCGCTAAGGACATATTTTGATTCAGTATTATCTTCCTCGTTTCGTTTAATTAGCGATGGAATCACTTAAAAATTAGGTATTGTTCTTATAACGATCTCCACCAGGAGATAACGGAATTTCATCAATATTGGTTGCTTCAAAATTTGAAAGTTTCTTGTTTTCAAAAATTAATTTAACCTATTTATTCATAATATAAAGCAATGAAAATTGTCCATCTCCTTCATTGATCTTTCTTTATTAAAATTTCAAAAAAATTAAGTTCATATAACGTTTAGTTTTTAAATTCCGCAAGACAAACTAAAGGCTTATTTTTAACGTTATTTTAACTCCAACTTTTGCCGGTTTGTCAGCGCGCCCTTAAGACGTTAATTCATTAATATACACAGGCCAGCGGAGTCATATAAACTGCATAATTATACGCATTACAGCCCGTTCTAGCAGTACATAGGTGTTATCAGAGCAGGCTCAAAAATTTTAAAGCTAAAATCAGGGTTCTGTCTTCTGGGTTTGTATAAATCTTTTGACCACTGTAATCTCTTCTGAGAATGGAAGTTTTTTGCCTAAAGTTACAAAAATTTGACTTTCTCGAAATCAATATTTTGTTCTTTAGCACAAATTTGGAACTTAACGTTTCATTATTATTGCGAAGTCTTTAGAAAGCTCTGGCTTTCTGAAGCTCAAAATTTACAAGGAGTACAGGCCAAAATCAATAATTTTACGCCTTTCATACAAAGTAACTCTTGTGAAGTCGGAATTATCCATTGTATTTTTGGAGCTAGAGATTTTCACGTATCAGAGGCATGTGCGGGCAGGGTCAAAATTACCTATATTTTTAACAAAACTGCCAATTCTGACAATATCTTTGACCTTTGTAATGTATAAAATAAGGAAAAGAATGAGTCGGTCCGAGCTCAAACCGATAGTTTGTTTATACAGAAAAAACGGAAAGTTCAGTAATTTAAAAAAATTCAAATTTTTTGAAAATGTTTTATAAAGATTCTATTGGTGGTAGCCTCCCTGGAACTCATAATGTGAGAAGTCGTTACGGCCCTCAGGTATGTCTTTCTCTTGTTCCAAAACGAGAAGTAGGTACTGTTTTATTACTACCAATATTAATTTGTGAATAAAAAAAGTCACATGGAGCTAGGTCGGGTGAAAAAGGAGACTACGGGAGCACTGAAAAGTCTTTTTAGTATTACAAAATTGCCTTTATATAAGCAGCCATAGCACATTATCGTAGTGAAGAATCCAATGATGGCGAATACTTGGGCGAACACCACTGAATTGTTTTCTCAGAAAGTTCAGTAATTTCAAAAGTTAAAAAAAATTCATATTTTTTGAAAATGTTTTATAAAGATGCATTTTTTAATGCACAAAAATACTGTACCAAATTTCAACTTCTAACAGGAAATTCTAAAATGCTAGTCTAGTCGTGTCCCTCCCCTTTAAGTTAACGCACACTCAATTTGCACACTTTACAAGCTTTATTTCTACTCCTATAAAAACAGAAACATTGCTAGCGGCTACGTTTTTTCTTACTTTGTACAAGGTAAATGTTGATTTTACATTAATTAAGTGGTAACTTCCTCAGTACAAAATGATAATCTTATTTTTTGTGAGAAAAAATGCACTGTTCAGAGGAGTTCAGAATTTTATTTTGGAGGGAGCGATTTTGTGTTCGTTTTTGTATTGTTTCCTATCGCTACTGCTTTACGTAATATTATTCTTTTTCATTGTATTCTCAAATGACACAAAATCATTAAAAAATGATTTTTTTTAAATTATTAAAATTAAGTGATCATCTGACTGCACGTTACTGTTCGTAGTGCAATTGCAACAATACAGGATAGTTTCAGGTTTCAGTTTCAGTCATGTTTTGTTTGATTATTGGAATAATATTAAACATTATCCGAAAAAGATTATTTCTCGCTAATACGTAAAAATGCGGTCGTCAATTTTTTAAGATATTTTCCGAAATAAACACGAGAAATTTAGAGCAATTAACGTCAAGGTTCAAAATATTTAAAATTATTTTCTATTATTTTATAATTGATTAGGGAATGGATCACTCATGAGACTCATGACATGACTGACGTTAAATGAATGCTCTATTACAATTTTAATATTTCGGCTGCTCTGTTGAAAGTAGATACTGCAAGCATCATCATTTTCTAGTCAAAATAATTTTAAGGCAAGACCATCTACTAATTGGATTAAATTACCATATATTTCGATGTCAATAAAAATTTGATGTGTAAATGATGTGGTTTTAATAGAGACATCATTGGGGATACAAGAAATTCGAACAAGTCTTGGTGGATTTAAGAGTGAGTAACCCTTTTAAAGTGATGTTTAAATAGATGCAGTATCTCCATGAGCAGTTATAAGCTCCGAAATTTGAATGTAAGATACCGAAGACACGATATCTAACATTTTAATCGAGATTTAATATAGATAGTGTTTGGTAAGTGGGCGATTACTTCAGAATTGATTAAAAAACTCGAACAATCAATTACTCAAATTATTATAAATGGATAAGTCGGAAAATGAAAGAAACAGTAATGAATATGGATAGTCTAATATCACTTTAAGACAGAAATAAGGAGGTGCTCAAAAACAGGTGGTATATAGCAACAGAAAATCTTGAAATTAAGTTCGAGGTTGTTTAAGTGCACTGTTCTCTAAAGGCTGCTGTCCATACCTGCAGTTTCTTCGACGCACATGAATAGACGAAGCTACGCCTAAAGGCGCGTATACACACACACAGAGGCTTGCCACCTGAAAGCTGTCCAGACGCTCCAGTTCGACCTGTTTGGGCCACCTAAACGGTGTCCACACGCTCCGCTTTGGACAACAACCGGAAAGCAAGCCTGTGTGTGTTGGCGAACCATTAGACTCAGGACTCATGAACAGCCGCCATAAGAAGTGCTAGATTAGACTGGTTGGAGATGAAAGTACTTTAGTGGCTGTTCTAAAAAAATAGGTGGATGTAATCAATTCTGAAAGAATATGATTACTTGTAACTTTAAGATTCAGGGCACCTGGTGAAATCCTCAGACGAAGGGGTCTGAGAGAGGTTTGGGGAGGTCTGGGAGACTTCCAACACAAAAGTTTTGTTTTGGCGTGAACATTTTTATTTAATATTTGCTCTCCTTTAGAAGAAGGGTTAATTACCGCCATTAGTCTTCGTAAAGACGCGCTAAGGGATGCTTTGGAAGACGGGCAGTCTAGGCCGGTAATAGCAAATATTTTCTTCTCTCCACTAGTACCTTTTTAGTTTTATCTTCATGTTTACAAAATCCATTCTCTATTGTCTGCTATTTGTGCTATTTGTTTGCCATCGTTGGTCTAGGTTGACCTGTAATTACAGCATGAAAAGACGTTTTGGTTAGTCTATAAATCAAATAAAGGAAGATAGTTTCTATTTTTCTAAAGAGAGGGAAATATATGGGTGCGATTTGCTCAAACCCACCGGTATAATACCTCAGTTTTTGCTTTCTTTCAGTATTTCTTTCTTTAATTCTTGATATGGACATAAATATTGAAATACGAGGTCTGACAATAAAGTAATGAGACTTGTACGGTGAGATCACCTTCACAGTAGCTTCCTTGGGTCTGCACATACTTACTCCAACCCTGATTCTATTGCTGGTAGTCTCTCTGGAGCTCATAATGTGAGAAGCCGTTTAAGGCTTGTGTTACGGTTCCCAGGTATGTCTTTCTCTTGTTCCAAAATGAGAATTAATGTCTTGTTACTACTAATATTATTTTGTGACTAAAATAGTCGCATGGAGCTAGGTCGGGTGAATGAGGAGACTGCGGAAGCACAAATGTTTTTGATCGCGAATGCTTGGGCGAACACCACGGAATCGTTTCCACAAAAAATGCACACAATATTGTGTAGGGGGTAGGGGTGTCAGTAGAGGGATGGAAGGTCAAACATGTTCAACAATGGCAGGCTACAGTGTTGCTAGATAAGGCGAACAAAAAATTATCAAAATTACTTTATTGTCAGACCTCGTAGCTTCATCCCACTGCAGGGATATGTCTTTTCTTGGCCATTTATTTTTTTGGTGCTAAGGTAGACGCATAGAGTGGGGTCTCTGTAGTTCTGGAGTTAACGGTTGGTAAACTAGATAGAAAGAGTTAAGTTGTTGCAGTTGCAAGCGTGAATAGAACCTTACACTCGCCCATGCAGAGGCGAGTCCCATAATATCAGCTAACCCTAAGATACTCACATTGTACAGTATGTTACAGCCTTTAACCTCAAATACTTGGCCTACTTATATAGCCCAAGCCGTTAACTCGAGAAAAATTGTTTACAAATCGATCTAACCCTAAGCTACTCACATTCTATACAGTATTATGTTATAGTCTTTAACCTCATGCGCATAGCCTATTTCGAGAGTCCAACCGTGAACTTGAGAGGAATTTTTTAGAAATCGATCGCTTGCTATCTTGGTTCTGATACAAAAAATCAATGTCTACCTAGAAAAATTCTTCACTAGTAGGTTGAAAAAAAGGAAATTATTCTAAAAAAACACAACACTGATTACCGATTCCGTACTGATTCTCTTAAGACCGCGAATGTGCATTGTTACGTGTAATAAATTCCTCGTGCTTTATTTTTCTTGTTCCAAATTACAATTTTAAATACTCCTTGATTGCCAACTTGTTAAATAATTTCTACAAATTCATATTCTCTTAGATGTCAGCTATATTAATAATAATTTAATTAAACTTGCATTAACAATTAGAGGCTTCTTTCGTTATTTAGTTTGAGGGTAATATAATATTCAACTCGCAACCTAAATATAAAAGTTTCTTTTAAATTATACGTTAAACTTTTTTTTTTTCAATTTGATGTATAAAAAAAGAATATTTTTTCGATTCGCTTATGAGCATTGATTTGTGTTTAAAAATTCATAACCGCTACGTTATTGAACTAACAATAAGCTAATAAAAATGTTTAAAACACTTTGGTAAACGTAATCCCATTATAGGGCGATTTGAAACTTTAAAATAACACCCATCAATCAACACTAACGTAAAAAATATGCAAAATATTTGGGAAACCTTAAAGATTAGGTTAAATGCTTTACATAATAAACTGTTAAATGTTCGAAAAAAAATTTTATTCAACGATGGGAATTAATAGTAGGGTGTTGTAACCACAATTATTGGCTTATTGTTATAGCTCAATATACTTTAATTTTTTGAATGTGAATGTTTATTATAATAATTGTATATTTTCACGTCGACTCGATTAATAGGAAATTGGATAATCGCGTGCACAAACAGCTCAATGAAGTCTTGCGTGCAATACAACAGCCAATTAAAAAGTTTAAATGTTCACCTCTGCAAAAGCTTTTTACAATATGCATTAAATAAATATGAACTGTGTGCAAAAGTAATTATTGGAAAACTTTGCCATCTATTTTTAAGTAATCATTAACGAAATTTAATTTAATTGCTTACATTAAAGCTTCGGGATTGTTTTCTAAAGAAATGCAGAAAATCGCTCTCGAATTGATGTGGAAATTAAAATTTTTTTTATTGGACGAACAATCGGATTTTGAACTATTAAAGGACAATATTATAAAAAAATCGTGTTTCATCGTTAGTCAAATAAATGTCATTATAATACTTCTTGAATAATGCTAGGCAGCTTTCCGTATTTTAGTTGCGGTATAAAGTTGAGAACTCCTATTCGAGCTATAAAAGAAGTTTGTTATTTGAATACGAACGAGAAATAATGAAAGTTCGGTAATAGACGAGATCTGTATGGGAAGTTGGTTCCTCGCGTATTTTCCACCTGCTGCCAGTTTATTGATTTTAGAAACCCTTCAACCAGCGTGCGGAAACTTTTCAACAGATTTTACATTTTTTAATCGTTGATATTTCTATGGAAATTTAATGCTTTAACACTTTACTTTAAATATATCGTTGTGGACGTCGACTATTGAGCTTTTATTTAACAAAACTAAAACAACAAAAAATTTTAAATTCGAATCACATCATTACTTTGCACTTTTCTCCCTTTTTTTGTGGAAAGCCACCAAACTCTAAAAGGTTTAAAGCCTCTACTCTGTGAAGTGGTTATAGTGTAGTACCTTCCAAGGGTGATGCAACAAGAAGTATATAATAAACAAAAAATTTTTGTGCTTTAAATTCATATTATTTGAAGCTTCTGAAACAATTTTCGTCAACACCTAGTTCGTTTTAATTATAATTTTATTTAAAGATGGATATGGATAGGTCTTACAAATTAGAAAACGAGAGACACTTAGTTATTGATTGTTTGCTTTTTGTAATCGTATGATCCAAAGATGAAAGAAGATGAAAATAATAACTGTTGTTTAGGAAAAATTATTTTATTTATTTTCAGCTTCAGCGAGCTATTTAAAAAAAATCATAAATGTTCGCGAATAAATTTCACGATGAGCACGAATAAATTCCAAAATATGAATATAAATCTACTATTTTACAGTATAATTGAAGCTCATCTGACGAGTCTTACAGTTCTTCGCAAACAGTTTAATATTATTAAGTTCAGGCAGATATGTTTTACATGAGTGACATTTTCTTAGGTCGCTTTCCTGAAAAGCTGACTCATTCTTGTGTATACTGTAGCATCATTAGTTTGATATCAAAGTGTAAAACAGGATGGTGGAATTATCTTGCTTTTATGTCTGTAAGGACGGTTTGTACCACTTTTCCTCCAGTTCAGACAGTTTTTTTTGAAATGCACAAGCTGACTATAACTTAACTTTAAGGGAAAGTGGTGCAAACGGGCTGTGTATGCTAAGTCGAGAAGGGTGCTTAGTAAAGTATTTCAGTAGTTTCAAACTGTTTAGTTAATGATACAGAACTTTGCTGATATTTTGAATAACTCTTCTTGAAAACAATAGGAAGTAGCCTAAGGACCAACAATTAAAATTCACTAATGATCAAAATAAGCACCACATTATGCACAAGAATTATGAACACGAGTTCGTCATCTTCTTCTCTTCTGAAACGTCTTCGTTCTATTAGTCATATCCATACGCTTTGTAAATAAACAACATTATCACAGCAGCTCTTTTATCAATTATCACCCAACAGGCCTGAGAACCTGTAGCAAGCTACACTAGCTAACGGCACGTTAATTCCCTTTTACCTCTCTTCTACATATTGCTAAATGATGGCTAATAGTTACAGGATCCTAAAGCTGTCCTGGGGTCTTGTAGAAAGCTACGTTAGCTGACGCTATTGTATGGTGTTGTACTCAGGAGTCAATTGGCTTCTAAGCCTTACAGAACTGCTACCAGTGTTGTTCTTTTGGTCATAACCCTACTCGTATTTGTGTTCTCAGGAATTCAATCTTGCCAGCGAAGCATAGAATGTCCCTGAGAAGTTTACTTTTCTATTCTTCAGGCATCAAATGAGCCCACCCTAAGTGTTTCAGCCTAAGCCGAGCCAGTGCATCGGAATTGCAGAGAACGTGATCAGGGGATTCGATTTTCGATTCAAGAGTCACTATCTTCCAGTCCCAGTTTTTTGAGATGGTACCTCATTGGGCAGTGTTCAGTAAACAGACCCGTGATGAATTTGATTTCGTTCTTTGATAATAGAAGAAGCTTTCTTGCATTAGTTGTTGAGTACTCAATAGATTACTTCGACTGTGTTTGTCCTGCTGCGTTGTTCCAGTAATAATTTTTGTTCTCAGTTTCCAATTTTTGAATCTCCGCCCTTCTATGTGTTCTAGATAGTTCACAGAATGATTGGGGTCCGATCGGAAGGGCTTTTGAGCCTGTTGAATCTAATTCATCAGCTATTTCGTTTCTTTCAATTCCCTAGTCACCTGGCAACCAATGAAGGGCAACTTTGTTGTTCTTTGTCAGAGTTTTGAGGGATTGTCTGCATTCCCAAGTGTATAAAGACTCAAAGCTATTGGCTTTGAGTGCTTTTATCCAGCTTAGCTGTCAGACATTATGTAGACTGTTTTGTCCTTAAAATTCTTTCGTAGGCATTCTCGGACACATAGATCTATTGCAAGAGTTTCACCTTGCATAATTGTTGGGTAGGTTCCTTAGGCTATTGATACCCTATATTTTGGATCATATATGCCTATACCTGTTCCCTGTAGCTAACGCTAAGTTAACTATCATTTACCCTTTTCCTACCAATTGTTAACTGTTTTTAGAAGAGGGTAAAGAGTAAGTAGCGTAGCGTTATCTAGCGTATCGATAATAGTTACAGGATCTTAGGGCTACCTGTAGAAAGCTACGTTAGCTAACGCTAAGTTAATTACTCTTTATTCCTCTATTATCAATTGCTAATCAATTTCTATTAATTGTGGGAATGTACGGTAGCGTTAATTAACATATTCAAGCTGCCCTGGGATCTAACGCTACGTTAATTGCCCTTGCCAGTGTAATTAGGAGAGGGTTAAACATTAAACAATTTAGCGTCAGCTGGCGTATCGCTAATCGCTAAAGATTCCACGGCAGATACACAATTTTTTTTAGTTGGCGTTATTCATGCAGAACGTTGACGATTCTGTAAATATTGAGGACTTGTGGTGAGTGTCTTACGCATGGACTAATCATTTTATGACATCACTGGTCGACTTCAGCTAAATATTGACTTAATCAGTCTCCACAATGATGGTTCTTTGCATGAATGGTGATTTCACCACAGCTTATGTTTACGTCAACTACAGCACGCCATTTTAGATCACACAGGGCACGATTCAAATTTTTGAGATATTAAATCTTTTATGAATCTTGACATAACGTCTAATAAATTCAGTTTTTATTTTGTTCCTGCAATTATAAAAACGAATCCAATATTTTCTTTTACAGTAAAGGTTTCTTCTCGGATTTTTCTACAATATCAATACTAAAAGCAAAATTCTCTCATCAGTTGGTGTGGCTCCATTACTATTACTGGAAAATTGTGTGCCACCGGTGGTATAGATGAACACTGAAGTGGCTACTACCAGCTTTAAGTAGGCAGTTTTACTCTAGGTGGTTTATCATTTGACAGATATTTTAAATCCTGAAAATCGAACCTGAGCTTCTAAGCGAGAAACCGAAGAGCTCTCTATTTTAAGATTCCAACTACGTTTTTGTTTAACGCCCCATTTAATTACAACTAAAACTCTAATTATCTTATACCATTTTAGATAGTATTGAAGTAGTTTTGATTCTGTATTTTTGAGTAGGTAAATGAGAATGTAATCGGTGATAAATTTTAATGTTAGAAAACTTTTTTGTGAAAAAGTTTGATAAAAAGTAGAAATGGGGTGGTATCTTAATTAAAAAGTATAATAATAGGTAACAAATTTGCATGTTTATGAGTTTTTGAATAAAATTATTCCACGAAGTAGCGTACATACATAGAAAATACACAGTCCGTTCTCCGTTGTTGCTAAAATAATACTTGGCGAACCACTAATCTTCCTAGTGGACTCATAAGTCTACATTTAAAGTTTGCTAAATTCTCGGATATGAATATTAGGGAGCAAAGGTCGAAACAGCGCAGGACTTCTCTAGCCTCCGGGTTCGAATAAATCTTCATTCATCCTACCGCAGGAAGGATAACATGTTCCGTTTCGTAAACACTGCAGCAACTGAACAGACGCATTTTTTATAATATGTGCGTACGTTCATATGACAGGACCGTAAAAATGGCTTGCTCCCTAGTACAAACGTCAGATTTATTTATAGCCTAAATATGACATATGAACCCTAAAATCTCCCTTATTGCAAATACTGCTTTTTTATGAAAAGCCTTCTCGAATAGATTTGAACTTTATACAACAATACGTGATGTTTTAGCATGCATTTCTTTTCTTTTACGTTTTTTAATTACCTCTTGAGCATCATAATCCAAACAACAACTTTTTAATACATACAAGTCTCTTTACAATAAGACTGTAATACAACGAACATCGAGTATAAACCAAAAGAGGTTATCTCTACTGCAGTTTACTTTAACGAATAGATTGTTAAAGCGAAAATAAACCTGGCAGCATGTTGATTTTGTTGATAAAGTTAAATAAGAAAACTGCATAACAATGAATCCATTACGTTATGATTTTGAGCACACTCTATACACAATTAATGGTGTATAGAAGACAAATGACTTATATTATTAGCTGCAACATAATATACGGTCATATTAATAATTTCTGGTTTGGTTGACTACTCAAACAATGTTGTGTTAACCCCAAACTTGGTGTTTTATTTTTATTGCTTAGTAAATCTAGTAACCATGAGATATCGCACATGGATGCAAAATTCAACAACGTTAGGTAATTGATGCTTTGATAGTAAAACCGAACTCTTGTTATCAAAGCAAATAGATCCTTGGAGAGTATATTATGGTATTCGTTAACATCTTATAGTTCTACAACTTATTGGTTAAGTAGTCTATTCACTCTTTTATTTTTTGTATCCACAACATCCCACATTTAACAGTTCGCCTCATATGACATGTCGAATGTGAATCTATTATTCACTATGAAGGTAAAAACTAAAAACACATGTGGGTCGATTTTTAAAAATTCATAACAAAAGGTACTAAATACTCGAAGTTAAACAACAACAATATAATTATATATACATATCGATCAAAAGTAGATGGCTTAGCAATTCGTAATACTTATGCCCGGTTGCGTAAAAGAGAATTATATTTTAATCTGAAAATTAGATTTATAATCTTTTGATTTCGCAACGTTACACTAAGTAATGTCAAAGTTGACGTTTGTAAATAAATATTAAAATCTGAGGTTAAGTTCTTTTTGTGTTGAATTGTGAAAACAGTATGCTATACAATATTCACCGACAAGATGCAGCTAAGCCACTTTCTACAGATTTCTGTCAAATAAGGTTGACGCATGTCAATTCTTGTGTTAGTGGTGTAAATCGGATTTTCAAAATTCCACCAATAGAAAACTTCTATTCGAATATCGCGATCTTTTTTTGGGAGTGGTTTAGCTGCATCTTCTGCATCTGCAGGAGTCTGCTATGATTCAAAGCTCACATTTAATAAACATATACTGGAAACTGTTGGGAGGGCCCAAGGGGTATAGTCAATCTATTTTGTCAAACTTTGACATATTTATATATCGAATTCTGGAATTAAAATATAATTCTTTTTTATGCAACCGGGCATTAAACACTTTTGTCTTTTGTATTGTTATTTTTATGTCAGATTCGAGGTCAGATGATAAAAACGATTATGCTTAAGTTTTCCATGACTTGTTACTAATGACGTAATGACATATTTGCAGTATTAAAGGCCGGTACTTTTACTGTTGGTTAAGCAAATTTTATAGCTGTAGAGTGTAGATAACCAGTTCTCACACCCATGGAGCTGAATGGAGACTAACCTTGATTATTTTTATGTGTTGTTGAATCGATTGTAAAAGTACCGAGCCTTAGTGTAGATATTAATTCGAAATTCGAGTCATTAAGGACGATGGCTAGACATTTTGACGATTTAGACAAAAAATTACGTTTTCTGATAAGAGCTCGATTAGCCCCACCATTATTATTTTACTGAAACGCCAAGAAAGGGTAACTTGGCAGGTTTGCTTTTCAGTAGTGATATTTTCACTTAGATTTTAATAGCATTCGTTTCGTTACCGTTCCACAGCTGCAGTCTTCCAAAAAAAGGAAATATTACTACGAAGTTAGAGACACATTTCCGACAACAAGTTTCACGCCTTCACATGACACGATAGCTAACCATCACTATTATGCTACAATATAGGCCTCAGGGCGTGTAAAGTTTGTCGTTTCTTTGAATTTTCTACGTGTGGTGCTTGCTGTTGGAATCAATGTCTTATTCTTCAATACCACTACCAACCAGATAGCGTTATGAATTTGCCTCTGCCTCACATTCCTACATCCAATCTGACTTTGTCGGCCCGATAGGCACTAGGGTGGGCCGAAAATAACTAAATAAAATTTCTTTTGAATTTTGAATTAGTAATAGTGCGGAAAACTTGTGTATGGGCTTTCGCATTTTACTTAACAAAATTCAGGTCCGTAATCTATCATTTAGCCGGGCCCCTCCCCTCCTGAAATTTTTTTTGTAGCTTTGCCATTAATTTTTAACAGTAACAAAAAGTTAATAAATGAGTAAATTAGGACACAAAAAGAAATTCGAGGTTATATTTTAATGTTTGGGCTGGTCCCAAAGCCCGCAATCTTAAAAAAATTGGTATTTCCTATACTACTAATGATATATGAATGGACAATTTTCTAAGTTAATATGCTTCTTATCAGTTCGCTCCCACCACTGCATTTCATTATTTTTGTAATTGAAGACATGCAAATAAAAATTTAGGTGCTACAACATTTTGTACAGAAGCTAGATGGCCATACAAAAGGACCACCATAAGCTTACTCTGGTTCACTGGGATTTTTTTCAGGAGGGGTGGGGCGCGGCTAAATGTTGGATTACGGACCTGAATTTTTTTATGTAAAATACGAAAGCTCAGACACAAGCTTTCCGCACTAGTACTAATTCAAAAGGCAAAAAAAGTTATTTCGGACCACCTTAAGGTTGAGTTTCATAAAGGGTGCTGAGAACTTTCCCGACTTAAGTTCGAGATTGATCAAGCTTTCTCAAACTCGAACAGTTACGTCGCCGCTTTCGGCGGTTATCGGTTGAAATCAAACAAACTGCCAACCTTTTCGAAACTTGGGCAACTCGTTCTTTACGTTTGTTTTCAACCGATAACTGCCGAAAACGGCGACGTAATTGTTCGAGTTTGAGCAAGCTTTATGAAACGGACTTTCTTAGTGCGCGATCTCGAACTTAAGTTGAGCAATAACTCGCCCTAATAGGCACCCTAACCACAACCATGTAGGTTCTGCTTACAGATGGCCCTGACTAACTAATTGATATTGTAAGATGATTTTTGTATTCTGAACAAACATTTAAAGCCCTTCGTATATGCACTTAATAAATCCATAAATGATCTGATTTGATCAACAGGCACTGATCACTCGTAAGAACGAGAAAGAAAAATTTCAGATGACACATCTACACGTGAGTCGATATTATATACATTGGATAGGTTGGATTGTTAAAGTGGAGGGTAAAGTGATGTTTATAAGAACGTTTAGATCACTTATTCGGATTCATTGAGCTCCTTCCTTTTAGATACTCTTTCCGTTCTTTCGGTCTTTAGTTCATCCTAACCTTTTGATGAACTCGGATATACAGGAGAGTGAAATATTGCTGATACTCGTTCAATTAGTCCAGCGGTTTCTTTAGGCTATTAATGTTACTTTTCAATAAAATATCGAGGATGCTGATCGGAGTAGTTAGAATGGACCCCAAGGCATTGCGCATCACAATCATCGAAACAGCAGATGAGCTGACCAAGAAAGGTTCAAAAAGTCTTCCCTGTGGCCCTGAACTAATTGTAAAACCGGCCCTAAAAACTGTCGATGCCCTCCTTAAGAACCATACTCATCTAATACACACTGCAAGATGGACAAATAATGCAAACTCTCGGCAGAGCAAAAACCATACCACCTCCCTATAGAAAGCTTGCAAACTACTGTCTAAAGCTGTCCCGAATTAATCTACGAACAATTGCAGGAATATTCACGGGGCACTGTCGGCTAAATAAGTATCTTCACACACTGGGAATAGTAGATAATCCCAGATGTCGAGCATGCGATCACGAAGACGAGACCGCTGAACACGTGCTTTGTTAGTGTCCAGCTCTAGCGTCTACAAGAGGATCCGTGTTGGTGGACTTCTGGCTCGACATGGCCAGCATAAGCGCCACTCCTCCTGCAGGAGTTCTGGAGTACATTTTAAAAGTGGAATGGCTTCGGACCTGATGGGCCTGGGAAGGTTGCTTGTACAATGAGCCCAAACAAGTGGTTTAAGTGCTGGGAACTTGCTCCCCCTCCACTAATAATCCATATCACAATCGTCGAGCCATCTTTTACCAACTCATAAGCTCTTTCATTTTCTTCGTTTCCTTGATAATTCGTGACCCTGCGGAGTTTTAGAGCATTATTTGTAGATATCTGATTCAGAATATTGATGCATTCTAGCACCAATTCAGAGGTTACTATTTGGCTGTTTACGGCCATGAGCACGCCGCTTCTCACTTACATCAGAATGTATTCGGCTTTACAAAATTAGATGAGATTCGCATGTAGGAACTTTGGGATAAGAAACGTCGACTACAGTCGATGTAGCTCCTAAGCCATGACACTATAATAGTGTCTAGTAAGGTGTCGTAAATGGGAACTTTTGAAGACAATCCACCGCAAGAGTAACATTGCCATTTTCGTAAAGACCTTAGTGAGGTAAGGGATCACATCCGATGGATGTGAAAATCGATATAAACATTGCACAACCTCTAAGAAATTAATTTGAAGAAGAGAGTTATTACCACAGAAAGCAATTGATATAGAATGAAACTCTGCTTGAATATTATCCAATATTACACAATAAAATGCAGTGTTGTAATCAATAATTTGAGTGTGTATGAAAACATGCGAATTATACCAAAATAGCTTTAAAGAGCCTTCGGGGTTTCCTAATAATTTAATCCAGAATTTAATATTAACATTCCCATTCTAAAAGTAGTAAATACGATTTAGTTTTTAACTTTTGAATTATTTTACATAAATACCTCCGTTTCTTCATTTTTACTTGATTCTTAGCTTAGCAGCAATTTAAAACTAATTTTTCGTAACAGTACATCCAAAATATTTGGAGCGGATTTTTTTACGAAAATACTTTCGTCATTATTACCTTCCGAACAAATTAATTTCAATACTATAAAGTTTAATCAACTGATGTTAACTTTTGACGTGCATATTGCTGTAAATTTGCATTTAATCCGTGTATTATTATTCTGTTTAGATTTATTCGACCTAATATTAATGTAAAGTTTTATCACAAAATTATCCAACAACTCTAAAAGAATTAAAAGGTTATAAATTACTCTATTTTACAAACGGTTACAGCTGAAAAACCTTTTGTAGGTGCTCTAAATATCAGTACTTTGTTTCAAAAGCTTAAAATAACTTTCAACTTTACTTCTACCATTACACCATAGTTCTTTGTATTTTACTATACAATGTATCAAATATTTCTTTTTAACTATTGAACTATCAGAGCTTTTTACAAATTTTCATCACAACTGAAAATTTTTCTTTACTTGTGGTACATCATTTTCTTTACGTGAGCGTTAAATCACAAGAGGATAATAATTGAGGCAAAGCAAAGACTTAAAAACAAGGATTCTTTTGATTTAAAGTGTCCCAGTTTTGAAGAGCTTTTAATAATAAGACGTTCTTCAGGTATCGAGTTTTTTATTTTTTATAAACATGTAAAATTTAATAATTGTTGTAACTGTATTTCTTTTGTTTTAAAATAAAAATAATGTGAATGGTGAATGTTTACTAATTTTTCAATTCAATGGAAGTTATCACATTCATCTTTTAATCATTAAATTAATGTTGGTTTCTTTTATTCGCTTAAACACGCAACAAGGACATTTGAGTGAGAAAAATGTAGGAAAACTTTAATTAACCCCTCTAAAACAGATGTTTGTATTTGATAAAGAAAAGTCTTGAAAACTAGGATTATTATTAAAAGAAATTAAAAATTTTTAATAATTGTTTCTATTTCCCTGAGATTTCAAGTGTCACATTTTAAGCCACAACAGGTGGGTTACTAGTGCGTGAACAAAAGATGCCTTTTTATTAGTTGAGATATCAAAATGACAATAATATATTGTTTTAAATTTATTTGAGGAAGTTGTTTACACGAACCAGTCTCGACTTTTCACCTCTACAGGGTGCAGCAATAACTTGCTGAAAAAGTACGGTACATACGATACTGTCTAAAGCACTGTAACAGCCAATTTACGACGATTTTATTTTCTTGCTATTCCTATAATTGTGATTTTAGAACGTATTGAGATATGATCGTGTGGTTTTCTGTGTAAGAACAGGACCGTACTCCTTTGTTGGCTTCAATACCTATCTTCTTCTAAGAATTATTTGCACCAAAATTCATCATTACTACTTTCCTTCCTGCAAAGTTAGTTCGTGACGTAGATCTAATGGAAAGTCTCTTTAACACCATTTGAAATGTAATATTACAGAAAACATTTCACAATGCATGCCATCCTTTTCTATTATGCCATCGTCGGATATATGGCTCTAGTGTAAGAACTCTTCATTTAAGATAACTTTTATGTTCTGAATCATTACTTTGGACATCCCTGTATTATTTTATGCTAGTTTAACCGCATTGTCTTGTTAAGCCCGCTAAAAACACTCGGACTTCTAATAATACGACAGGCATGTGCACATGTGCAGGTCAAAACTGTACAGTCGAACCGGAACGATCTACAGACTGGCTCTGGGCTGGTCTTATACAGACTAGATGTGCATAGTTCTGCCACAGCAACAACTTTAGAGTTGGTAGCAGGCTTACCTACGCAGTCAAGCCGGAACTATCCCTTTGCTTTTAAAATTGCAGGCTGAAAGGTCTACAGACCCTTCGATTTGCCTGTGCGGACTAGTTTTTCACTGCAGATCCACCATAATAACAAGACAGCCATTTAAGCAGATGTGCAGGTCAAGACTGTACAGTTGAGCCGGAACGATACACAGACTGGCTCTGGGCTCGGTCTTTTACAGACTGGTTGTGCATAGGCCTTCCACAATAACAACTTGAGACTTTGTAGCGAGCTTAACAGTACAGTCAAGCCGAAACTATCTCTTTGCATCTAAAATTGCAGGCTGAATGGTCTACAGAAGCTTTTCTTTGCCTGTGCGGACTAGTTTTGCACTGCAGATCCACCATAATAACAAGACAGCCATTTAAGCACATGTGCAGGTCAAGACTGTACAGTCGAGCCCGAACGATATACAGACTGGCTCTGGGCACGGTCTTTTACAGACTGTTATAGGTCTGCCACAGTAACAACTTGAGAGTTTGTAGCGGGCCTAACAGTGTAGTCAAGCTGAAACTATCTCTTTGCATCTAAAATTGCAGACTAAAGGCTGATTTTCACATAGCCGTGCTCATGCCGTGCTCGTGCCATGTTCGTGCCGTGCTCGTGTCGTACTGCGGCCGCGCGTTGAGAGCATTTTCACATATATGGCTGTGTTGTGTTCATGCCGTGGTCATGTTGTTGTCGCTAATAATCTTGCACTAATATAATTAACCAATCCTTCGTTCATAATATAGATAGATTTATATCTAAATATGCACATATGACACTTGCCCTGTGCAGAGTTGTCACATGGAACTTTAAATTTAAAACTATAAGAAGCGACCAACGGGTTGTAGCAAGGTTGTGGTCGTGTTCTTACCGTCGAAACGGCTGTCTCATAATAGTATGGCACGAACGCAACCCAGCCCCTCATGTGAAAATTGAAACTGCACTTCAATGTATTTTTTATGGAAATGTCAATTTTTTGATTGACATGGAAACGACACGGCTTCAGCACGACACGAACACGGCATGAGTGAAAATCAGCCTTAAAAGGTCTACAAACGGTTTTATTTGCCTGTGCGGACTAGTTCTACACTGTAGATCCAACCTGCACAGACCTGCCCTAGTGAAAGCACCTTGAAAACATTTTTAAGTGCAATAAATTTTTTTAGAAGTTTTTAATTATTTATATACTTGATGAAATGTTCGCTCACCCTGTATAATATGACTCCTTAAAAATTATGCTTTTGTGTAGAAACTATTACACATTTCCTCCGCTATAAGACGAGCTGTTTCTTTTGCTTTTGCTGCCTATATGAGTTTAGCTCGGAAACGCTTTAGAGATGCGAGTTTGGTAAAAATTGGTATAGAAGTTGCATTTAAAGAGACTAATATTAATATAATCTCAAATTTTTAATAAAACTAATGATAAATATTTCAAAACATGAGCTAGTGCTATTTGTCAAAGAAATTTTTGGACAAAGTGCGTGTGACTTCCCAAAATCTGTACCCTAGTGCATTAATATTTTAAAGGATGCCTTTTTACTACTTCCGACAACTCATTTGAACGAAGCAAAGGTTAAAGGTTGAGTGTTGTGATTCCAGTGATCCAAAAAAATGTGTAGCAATCGCTTTTCATAACATTATTTATTTATGAACAGTAGCACAAAACGATAAAATTTTTTGTATTTTTAACTATGTTGAAGTTAGGGTAGGAGTGTGTTGAATTACGTTTTGTATGAACTTTTATTGAAGAATCCCTTAAAGATTCAGAATTATTGATAGCGATGAATGAATTTCGGATAATTACCTATAATTTTACATGACCATGCGTTTAAGGAAAGAGGGACAAGAAAAGGTAAGGTAATTGTAGCTCAACTACAATCCGAACCTTTGCCTTAGAAAACTAAACATTGCTATTCGCTGGCTAGCGAGCTGGTCCGTTTAGAGAAGATAGGTGGACTTTCAGGTAGGAGGACGGATAGAAATATTAAAAAATGTTATGCATCCAATTAGAGACAAGCTGAAATTTGGTATGGCGCTTTGTTTCGCAGTGCTAAATATACCCTAAAACCCCAAACATTGAGTCCGTCTCCCCACACAACTCCTCAAAGGTTCCCTTTGAAGGCAACACAACTCCCTTTGTAGAGTTCCACCTTTTTTTTTACTTTTTTCTCTATAACTCAAAAACGAAGCATTGTAGGAAGAAATACCAAGAGAGCAATGTTAGCGAGGTTAAAAGTTGTTGAAAGTTTGAAATTTCCTATTAAATAAGTGTTATAGTATTTGATTGAAGTTAATTTAATTAGTAGTGTAATTGAATTAAACTATAGCACTTTTTGGGAATATTCAGAAAAATGCCCTAAATTTAAAGATTGATTGCTCTGCCACTGCTACATAAAAATCTTGCAAAGTAGACTTGTTTTATAAAAAAGTTTCTGTTCTTCAAATTTGACCTCTTGGCATTTCTTTCTACAATGCTTCGTTTTTGAGTTATAGATAAAGAGGTCAAAAAAGACCCATTCAACCCTTTTAGGGAGTTTTTGGAGAGGACAGGCTCAATGTTTGGAGTTTCATGGTATGCTTAGCACTTAAATAGGGTTCTCTTTTAGCATATCTCTTAAAATGGGGTTTTAATAAATAATTTTTTGTTTTCATAGTTGAAGAACTTTTGATCATCTACAAACTTTGATATAAAAAGTTTTTTTCTAAAAGCAAAAAAGTTATAAGCACTTATAAAATATAACAACTTTTATTTATTTTTTAATATCTGCCTTTTAGTAGGCTATGACTTTTTTAATATTTCTAAATAGTTGAATGGGTATTATAGCTTACTAGCATTCCACATCTTTGCCTTTTCAAACAAACTTTTTTTAGGAATACATAGAGCAAAAAAATGAAAATAAACAGCCTGTACATTATTACATATTTACATTTTTCATGAACTTCAAATCATCTCATTTAAGGGTTGAAGTGCCTAAGGTATAATCGTTATGCAGGAATAATGGTGGAATTTTCAAACGATAAAAAATTAATAATTTAATCTTTCAATATTATAAAAAATTTTTAAATTAAAAATAATGTTTCACCCTGTACATAACAAAATATTTTAATGAGTTACTTTTAGTCAATTTAAATTGAATTAAATGTTTCTTTTGAAATTTTTTAACAATGTGAGTAGGTAGTAAAAATTTTCTTTGAAATGAAAATCCCTAAAATTTATAATAGTTTAATAGGTTAATAAAGCTTTTGAAATTGTACGATAATTTTAAGGCTTAATAATGGCTTACAAAAAAGATTTTTATTGTCACAAAAACATATGAAGTAAATTAGAAATTATAGCTTGGATTAAAGCCAAGTATAACTTGTTGATAACTCGAAGTTTTTTATAACATAAAAGAAAACCCCCTAACCACGAGGTGAGCTATTACTCAAACTATTATTTGTCATTGTAAATAAAGTACTTTAAAAAGAAAACCAAGAAGTTTTATGAAGCTTAAAGAGATAAGAACACGAGTTTTTCCACATTCATTTTATAATTTACACAATAATAAAGATTTACTCACCTATAACTGACAACTTGACACGTAAATTCTTCGTGGGAGATCTTTGATAATCTATTCTACATCGATACTCCCCTTCATCTTTTTCACTTATGTTATCAATGCTTAAGGCAGACGGCTCTCTTATCGTATTAAAAAAAGCTCGTTCTTCTATATTTCCATCTTTCCAATGTTTTGCGAGCGTGTTGTGAGATCCTCTTGTATCATAACTGCAAAAAACAATATTTTCATTACTCGGAAAAATTTGAATTATTTATGTTGTATTTTTAAAATACTTTAGCATGGAAAATTTAAATAAAATTCAAGTTGGATAGACGAAAAAAAGGTTACAACAAAAAAACAACATAAAGTGGAAAATGGAATTTTATAAACGGAAAAGGTAAAAATTGTGATTAGATTATTGTTTTATCGTATAACGTAGAAAAAACACTTAGTTTCATACACTTATCAAATAGAAAAACGCATAATATTTATTTCCTTTTTCGCCTACACCAATTTAGTTTCAATTTGAACCCAAATTCGTAGTAGTCACGTAAAGGAAATGTTGCAGATACAAGGTGGATCTGGTTTCAAAGTTGTTCGGAATACAAATACTATTTCCATATTGGCAGAAACTTAAAAGCTAAAGCGCTTTCATATTGTATTGTTGAACTAGTGGATACTGCGGTTTCTTGGTATGCCACAACAAAATTGTCTGCATTTCATGTTTTTGTGGTTAATGCTTTAAAGCTTACAAGCCACTTTTACAGAAAGAGGTTACTTAACTACAATAAAAAGTGATATTTTTATCCAATAAAATTTTCAAACCACTCTTAAAAGTTACTCTTGTTTCGTCCATTTTAGTTCAACAAATATTATTTTCTAGGTTTTTCTTATTAAACATTGGATAATTCGACCAAAGTAAGGTTAAAAGTATATACTTTGTTTCACACTTTAATTTAAGCCTCATGAGGAAAATGAAACATCGTTAAATTTAAAAGATTTTCTTTAAGGACCAGTTCGTCAATAAACTACTCTTTTTTATGATAAAAAATTTTTCCCTTACAGAAATACTTTAAAACTACGAGGGTTAATCGGAAGTTTAGAAGATATGCGCTTTGCAGCGCTTCAAGAAGGTCAGGGCTGGGATCCTGTAGCTACTAGCATAGCGTAGCGATACGCTAAGTTACTTACTCTTTACCCCTCTTCTAGCAATTTCTAAAAGTTTGTAGAAGAGGAGTAGAGAGTAAGAGCCAGTATTATAAACGTAGGTTAAAACTCATCCTGAGGATGAAAGTCAACCTAAGGTTGACTGTCAATTTATAATTTATAATTCCAACCTGCGGTTGAGTCAACCTTCGGTTGACTAGGTTTTATAATACTGACCTTCAGTAGCGTAGCATATCGCTACAGGGTTGGAATCTTGTAATTATTAGCGTATTGCTACGCTACGCTAAACTACCTACCCTTTACCCTTCTCCTATCAATTTCTAAATATTTGTAGGAGCGGGGAAGGGAGTAAGTAGTTTAGCGTAGCAATACGCTAATAATTACAGGATCCCAGCCCTGGATACAGCATTCAAACCCTGAGACTGGGGAGGACCCATTCACTAATTTTTGTCTATTGAACATTTGTTCAACTATCTCTGAATTTCCTACACCAATCGAATGGTAAACTTTTCCATTACTAATAATGTCTAGATCAAGACGATTATGCCTTTCTTTCGACAGGACATTGAATCGACCTTTAATTTCCGAATAAACCTCGTATAAAAATGTATTTAAAAATCATTTTATAGAAGTAAATAGAGATCAAAGTAACATTCCATCTAGCAGCTTTAGAAATACATATTATAAAACAATTTTTGCAAAATAATGACAAAACAATACTTCTCTAAACACATTTTCGAAGCATTCTCCATACAATCGCTGCTCAATGCGAAAAATAAAATCCTTATTTCCTTCATAATTCGTTTTGTAATACCAGAGCTCTGGTTTAACTTTTATTTTTATAATTCGAAATTATTTGAAAAGATTTCTAGATGCAGAAACTATAACTATAATATCAAATACTGGAACTGCACTTTTAGATTTTCTTTTTCGATTGGGATTTAAGAAAGTTGTAGTTAATGGAAAAATTTTCGTTGCGACTTTGGAAAATACAATCGCTTTTTATTACGTCTGTGAAAATTAGTGCTTAGAAAGGCTCAATAAAAACCTATCTGGAGATCTCAAGAATATTTATAATGCAAGCGAACTGCAACTACAAGTGACAGAAATACAATAAAACAATAGTCACGCGATATCGCTTTAGAAACATTTGTAAGTCTGATGGATACGTCCTTTTGAAATTACAAATGTGACGTATCTTTGTTTACAACCATGTTTAAACTTCTAAATGTTTGTTAATTAATTAAACATTTTATAAATTAATAAAATTTAATTTTCTTTTTCGACAAAAATGTAGCCGGGGTAGGTAGACTTTGTAGTGGTCGAAAAATTCAAAAAAGTCTTGGTTTGATGTTTTTCTGAATTTTTGTTGTGCAAAATATCATTTTCAAACATTTGTAGTCTGTTTGCCCTTGCGTGTGTGGTTGCAACTATTTGTAATCCAATACATACAGAGCTGTAAAGGTCTGAATCGACCTTGATAACGTTGAAATTAGAAAAACTGTTTTTACTGGCGCAAAGAGGATTGTGACTGGCGAGCCGTAAAAGCAAACATGTCACCTCTTGGAGCCTCTTACCTCCCTTGATGGGTCAAAACAAAGACTCAATTTAACGAAAACACTTCATAAGAATTAATTAATTAAAATTATTAGGCGACTGATCGAAGACGGAGTTTCTAGCGAGTAAAATGCTGAAAGCCCAATGGTCGCTGGTTTAGATTAGGAGTGCGTAAAGATTTTCTCCTATCTTCGTAAATAAAAAAAGGTTAGGTTATTTTAGGTTAGACCCATCACCTAAAACAGTTTTGCAGTAATAGATAAGCAGAAAAGTTAGCATTGAATGGTCACCCACATTACGTGAGCTGGGTTTTTTCGAGGGGCTAACTCAAAAAATTTGAATTATATTAATTTGGGTCCACTCACGCAAGAGAGAAGATAAAAGAGATGTTAAATTTTTTTTTTTAATTTTATATGAATTAGAACCCCCTGCCCCTCTTGTCTTTTATTTCATACATCTTGGCACATCCTCTCCTCGAACTCCTTCTGTTTCATGATGGAGCCAGTTTTTTGCTGTCTTCCAATTTCCACTGTTTAGCAATGCAATTTGTAGAGCTACCTGCCATCTATGGCATTAGAAGAACGTGTGCCCAGTTATGTCGTAGAAAGTGTATTTGTCATTCTCCATTTTACAATGCCTTTAAAGTAGCTACTCAAATGCTTTCTGTTGTTAGTTCACGTGGATGAGTTTTGTGGTCCATCTTCCGCCTTCACTCCACTGGTTCTGTCACTCGACAATTGTTTTACCCTTGGCTTGATTTTTATGGACTTGATCCGTGCCTCACACATTACCTCTTTCTTGAGCGAAGAGGGTAAATTTAGGTCGCCCCCCCCCCACAATGACAAGTTATAGTTCTCTATGCCGATGTCACTCATTTCCTTCGGACTCTTAGAAGAATAATTAATTAATGGAATCTATACCGGAGCGGCGTAGAGAATAGAGAGGTCGTTGCTAGTATGTTTTTTTTGTAGGTGATCCGATTGCTCTAAGGATCAGCCGCGACAGACCACTGCATAACACAACACATCTGACTTACTCGCTACCCCTGTCAGGAAGACTTTTAGGTACTTTATTATTTATGATATCTTTAGGGTGTCCATTAGCTGGAAAGTCACTGTTTGTCTAACCTGGTCTAACGTAACCTAACCTAATCAAGGATATCATGCTCAAATCAAATCCTCTGCGAAATTTTCTATTATCATCTTGGAAATGGTTCATAAGCTCTGCGATCATTGTTTAATGATGAACCAATCTCCAATTTCCTTGCAATTAATATAACTAGAGTAGGTACACATTTTATGTGAAATTTTTTCCAATTGGATCTATTGGTTACAAAGATAGTAAGGCTGTATATCAGAAAAATACTGAGCGGGAAACAGAATTGCATTGGATATTCGGACGTTTAGAGGTTCAGCAATACTTTTGATTCAAAAATCATTTTCGAGGGAGACTTTAAAATGGGTGAAATTCCAAGAAATGTTTTATTGTTATTTTAGTTTCTTGAGGAAGTGCAAACTCTAAGAATCAGCCGCGACAGGGCACCGCATAACACATCTGACTTATTCGCTACTCCTGTCAGGAAGACCTCTAGGTAGTTTATGACATCTTTAGGGTGTGTCCATTAGCTGGAAAGTCTCTGTCTGTGTCTGTCGAACATGGTGTAACACAACCGAACCTAACCCAGGATATCATGCTCAAATCAAACCCTCTGCGAAATTTTCCATTATCATCTTGGAAATACGAGTAGTTCATAAGCTCTGAAATAATTTTTTGAATGATGAACCAATGGGCTCCTGGCAATTAATATGAGAAGAGCAGGTACACATTTTATCTTAAATTTTTTCCCATTTGGTCTATTGGTTTCAAAGATAGCAGTGCACGTTTATCAGAAAAATTAGCGGGAAGCAGAATGCTTGGATATTCGGACTTTTAGAGATTCAAAAAAACTTTTAATTAGAAAATCATATTTCGAGAGAGGTTTTAAAAGGGGTGAAATTCCAAGAAACGTTTTTTTTTTGAATTTATTATTATTTAGTTTTTGAGGAAGTGCAAATTAATATGTCAAAATAACCCAAAATAGCTGACATTAAAGTCGGGGGAGAACTGATGGCACCACTATGCTACTGTTTTTAATGACTTGATTTATTATAAAAATGTAATCGACTTTAAAAGTAACTTTCTATGCACCTAATTGACAAGTTCGGGATCTATTTGGGATCAGATATGAAATATAATTATAGTTAGACTGTTTGGACAGTTTTTATAACTTAAATACCCATTAATTTTCAAATAATATTTTTCGAAAACGTCTTTTTTTTATATACTGTTAATAATTCTTTTTAGATACTTATAAAAAATTCAACATTTAATATTAGATTTCAGGACAGGGGTTAAAAATGATGTTTTTTAAACAAGGCTTTATAACGTTACTTTGACATTTTTTAATCAAGGTACTAAATGAAGAAATATGAAAGTAATCTTACAGTATTACAAAAATATAATAATCAAAACAATTTTTTTTTAAAATAGCCATAAAGTTTAGTTATTATATAAATTTAAAACATAGTGAGTATGATAAAACTGTAATTCACCCGATGAAAAATATAGGGATTAAAAGATTAATTTGTAACAATTATTTATACTAAGTGTGATCGTAAATAAATTTGTTATACTCATATGTTAACGTACAAGCAGATAATAACAATGTAATTAGTTATGACGAATGTACCTGACATTGATGAAAATGACTTTTATTGCAATTACGTACAAACTAATATTTTCCGTTTTATAAAATGTGAGTATGAAGTTTTCACAAAACTTTCAAATTTTTTCACGGAAAAAAAATATTTGCACCACATGAGCTTGCAGCTTGGAATGGAATTCCAGGAGCCTTGGTCTTGATCGGCTCAAGAGCATAAGGTCACTCTTTCAGGTGTCATTTTCAATATTTTCCCACTACCTCTAATTTGGCCTGCAGTCCTATAAGTCTTCAATGAAAAAATTGGAAAAATTAGCTATCGCTTTGAGTCCATTTACAACAGATCATTGATCATTTTTCTGCCAACACTCCCCTTAGCATTTTCAGGGTTTGATGAAAGACAAGGTCCTGCCTGGACCTTCAAAAATCTGTTTATAGGTCAAAATATCTTGAATAATACTAAAAACATTTTTTGTCGGATTTTGATCCAAATTTTCAGTTTTCTTAGGAACTGGTTTAAATTTTAATAACTTACTGGAAAGACAATTTTAAACTTCTTGTATAAATTTTTTAATACTCTTTGTTAGACACTAATAAAAAATTTCAAACTACTGCTACAATTTGCAAACTAAAAAAAAAGCTTATAGATAATGAATACGTTTTTTTATAAAACTTTTCTTCAACATGAGAATAATAAAGTGTAAAATTGAGAACAAAATGAAATTAATAATCTCGAATTCTGAAGTTACCGAACTGCGAAATCACTTAATTTGATACATATTTCGTTCTCTACTGGTATGGCCTGCTGGCTACTACTGCTTGTTCTGTTGATACTTTTTGTTCCTTTCAGATTTAGTGTCGTAATAACGAGCTTTTCCTTAAAGCTAAGCTGGGGTAAAATGTAATTAATATTAGGTGGTTTTCACGTAATTGTTTATGTTTTTTTCTTATTCCTGAGTCGTCTACTTTTTAATCAATAACTCTGATGAAAATTTCGTACTTTCATAGTCTTTTTAGATAGTTAATTTAGGAAATTTTATTCAAGACTTAATTAAATTATGAAACTTGGTAAGATCATTAATTAAAAATAATTAATAGCAGTTATCGACTTACAATTTAATCTTAATGCTAGTGTTTGAGATATACATAATCTTGTTATTGTGTACAAGTATTTATCGCTGTGTATACGTAGATTATACGATCAAGTTGTATTCAGATCAATTTTTAGTATTAAACAGAATTATGATTCAAAGTGTGAGATACTCAATCTAAGGGAACCTTTGTCGTGAAATATCTATCCCTTAATAATAGGATTTGAGATTGGAGAGATCGGGTTGGGTTTACGAAGTGAATTGAATGCCATGAAAGAGGTAATGTGGGACTGGTAAGAGAGTGGCTGAGGCGTACTTTTGAATGGCACGATGAGAAAACCGATAACCTATAAAAAGAGTTGCTTGGATTGTGTTAGAAAGAAACACCAAATTGTTCATAAAAGTTTTTAAAGAAATAAATACTTGAATAATGGTCTTTAATTCGTTTTCAAATTATAAATTTAATTTAAAATTAAATTTAGGGGATGCTTTTTTTGAAATTTTATTGAAAATTTATTCACAAAAGGGTTTTGATATTGTAAACTGTAAAGAAAGTTACAAAATAATAGATGTTCGATAAAATCTTCAATATACGCTGAAAGACTGGTGCTCGTAAATATCCTCAGCTTAGTAAAAACTTTTCTATTTCAAGCAGATTAAAGTTATATTTAAAAAATAAACTAAAACAAGAATAACTTAAAACGTAGGCAATCTAAATCTAATATTATTAATACTTCGTCACCAAATAAATCATTAAAATGCAAATTTACCCCTCGCCCTGGAAAAAAAAATAAGATTATAGGTTAGGTTAGGCTTGGTTAAATTAGGTTAGGTTAGGACGAGAGCGAAAACGATTATTTTATTATTAAGTTTCAATGATCTGACAAAGTAAAAAAATACGGAAAAGTTAGTTGTTCACCCAGTCGCTATCCTGACCAAAAGCTGGCACCAGCTTTTGTAAGACTTCTTCAGGGAATTTTTCTCTTCCTTCCCATACTGAGCCAAGAAGATGAATTCTGGTAATCAATCGGTACCAAATCTCTGCTAGGGGGCTAGGTGATCAAGGAACTTCCATCTGAACTTCAGAATAAGTTCTTGTGTTCCAGATTTGGCACCGAATGCTTATCTTGCGGATGTAATGAGGTTGGATGGTAATAAAGAGCTGTAAAGATGTGTTACAGGTTGGCTCAGGATCCCATGCAGAAGTGTCACGTTAAGACAAGTGCCTTAATGAGGACAACGACTATGTAGACCTGTAACTAACTCCGGTTTATTTAAAATTTGTTTCACAACTCTTGCTTTTCTTTAACAGCTCAGCGAAACTTAATTAAAAAGATGGCCCCTCGTATAAATCGAAATTCTATTTTTTCTTATTTAAAAATAACCCCTTGAACTTTTCCTTCTTTTTAACATTACTGCAATTTTCTTTTTCATAAAAATTTCAGTGTAAGATTATATAGTGAAAAGTGAAAAACTTCTGGCGGCAATTCGAAATATATATTTTTATCATAGAGACTTTCGGTGGCTGTTTTGTTAAACTTAAGCACGTGAGAATGCATCGGGGAGTCGTAATGATGTTTTTTTGTATTGTAGGTATCTCCTAGAAGTTTTTACAGCACCATAATTCAATCCTAACAAGAATGTCTAGTGAAAAAAGTAGTGTAAGAAGAAAGAATTATTAACTACAAGTTGTGTAATTGTGAAATTTTTAGTTGCGACTGCTAAGAAAATAACAATTTTGTTGGGCCTCAGAGGCCTCAATATTGCATCTGTATTCAAACTTATACAATGATTGAATACAAGGGACAAACTAAATTAAACACGCTGTATACAATACAGAGATAAATGATACAATTTAGAGCGACTAACGCGAAAGCACCGTCTTGGCGTTAATAACAAAATTTTTCAACCGTAGCGTTAGCTTAGGAACAGCTAAAAGCGGTTTGAAATATTTTGATATTTGAGTGCACTTTTGTTAATTTAGTAGCTAATATTATGAAGATAGTGGTGTTGCAGTTGACGTCAGCCGAGATTGCAACAAAGACGATGTTAAAAATTAATCACGTGGATACTTAAGGAAAATTATATCGAATATTTTATACGTATTTGGCACTAAAACAATTGGGTTTTTGTTTAAAAAATTATAAACTATTTCAGTGCCTAATAAACAGGTTAGGACTGGTCGGGTCGATAATTTACGAAAGGGCCCAAACTAGGTTTAATTAAATTAAGTAAACAAATTACTAAGTACAAAAATTAACTCATTCAAATTTTTTATTTTCAGATCGTGTCGTTGGAGGAGGAAATAATAGAAGAACTTACAGCAGGTGAGTCTTCTACGGCTATTGCCGTTTTCAACTCTCAATTTCAATCTCATTCTGTCTATCCAATCACCTTTTTGAAAATAACAAGAGATCATTGCTTCATTTGCTTCTTCCCTTCTTCTTATCCTCAAAGAAGCCCCTTGAAACAGCCTTTTCGGTTAATCCAACTTTTTGAGCTATCTCTACCATAATAAATAAAATAAAAATAATATTAAATCAAATGTCTCTTTTCAAAGGTCATCTCCATTGGATTAGCAGACAATAGAAGAACTATATTTATTTTCAATGCTAAATTGTTCAGTTTCAGCCTCTACGTAATTAAACGGTTTTTGCGGAATCGAGTTTAAACTCCCGCGTACGCGTTATTAAAATCGAGTTCGTTGTTGGAAGCTTGATGGAAGCTTTAATAATTCGTTATTGGGTTTTTGCTCTAAATATAAGTGCGTTATGATTCGGAAGTGCGTAGTGTTCAATAATTATTCCTTCCATTCGTTTTAAATTAAGTGAATGGCTAAACGAGCAAGGAACTGATTTTGACATGAACAAGGACATCAGAACAAAGGTAATTAATTTTTTTGTGTTAAAAAGTATGTATCCTGGAGCAACCACTTGCTCGATTTGCTTAATATTAAACTTTTGACCTCCTTGAGATAGTCTTTTGGCATATTTGAAGTTTCATAGGCTCGTTTGTGGCTAATACATAATTTATTCCTCCACTGGTTAAGTTGTTTTTTACGAACCCATTTTCTTATTGCCATCTGGGCAGTTCTTTGCGTAATTCATCTTACATGTTAGTTCAAAAAGTATAATCTGCAAGACATTTAAGTCGAAAACCGTGCACTACTACTTGTGATGACCTGAAGACACTCCAGAGCACTACGTACTTAGCGTTTAAATGGAAGAGCATGTGTTGACCATCGATGGGGTTTACTTGTAGACTACTGTGAAAACCGTTAGTTTTCATGGAGATTTAATAACGGTTCGGTGATCGTGGTGATTAATGAACAGCGCTGAGATATTTTGAAGAGATTTTATAAAAAAATTTGGTGCCGTTTGACTCCACTTGACTCTGTCTTCGATGGCGATGACTCTGATGCACTGTGGGCAAATATGTCACCGAGTATCTTGTTAGTGTTGAAATTCAACAATCTCCCTGGACAGCACCAAACTGAAATGATCGTTTCTTATAACGACTAGCTTTCTCTGCCAGGAGATTATAGTTCAGACAAGTGCACTAGCTCCGCTTTGGAAGCCCAAACCCACCAATATAGAGCAATAAGCAATGATTAATGAACAGCTCTGAGATATTCTGAAGAGATTGTAGAGAAATATTTGATGCCACTTGACCCTGTCTTTGATGACGATGGCTCTGATGCACTGTGAACAATGTCACCGAGTATCTTGTTGTTACCAAACTGATTATTTCCTATAACGACTGACTGTCTCTGACAGGAGATTATAGTTCAGACACGTGCACTGGCTCTGCTCTGAGAGTCCAAACATACTAATATGGAGCAATGAGTATTGATTAATGAACAGCTCTGAGATATTCTGAAGAGATTTAAGAGAAATATTTGCTATTTGACTCTACTTGACTCTGTCTTTGATGGCGATGACTCTCACGAACGATGGACGAATATGTCACCGAGTATCTTGTTGTATTGAAATTCAACGATCTGCCTGGTCTGCACCAAACTGAAATGATTGCTTCCTATAACGACTGGCTGTCTCTGTCAGGAGATTATAGTTCAGACATGTACCCTAGCTCCGCTCTAGGAGCCCAAACATACCAATATAGGGCAATTGGACATTTGTTAGAGCAAAAGTAGAAATATCTTTAACAAAAATTACTTTTTTTAAGAAACTGGGTTAATTACGTCCGTACAGCATTTCCATGACCTGCAATAAGTATGCAAGTCCACATTTCTGTTTATCTTCTTGTTATTTAAATATTTATAATGTTGGCAAGCGTCGTCAGTTGTGGTGTTTTTTAAAATCCTTTTTTTCTAATAAAGACAAATATTTCAAAACCGAGCATTCGACTTGGTTCCGTGCCAGGAGATTTGTTGATACTGCAGATGTACTCATCTACAAGTATATCTCTTAGTAATTTGTTGCTATAAACTTAAACGTTTTTATGAGAATTATTTAGTAATTTTAACGTTCGTTGGTATACAATAATAAAATTTTTTACTAGGTTCACATGTACGTTATAATCAATAACGCAAGTCTTCGTTTTAATAACTTGGCTTAACTTAAAATACGCTTTTAAAAAAGTCCGTTGTAAAATGTTTTTAGCTAAAGTCGTTACATTATAATTTTGTTTTTTTTAAAACAGATTTAAATGTTTAATGCCTTGTTCTAATAGCCACCGTAGCTGTGTATAGCTTTAACTACTTACTTTTCAGTAAACTAGAAATTAACTGAATTTTTCATTACTTTAGTAAACACCTGAATTCTTTTACTTGGGAAGTTGTTAAAAAAAGTTAATTTAAAGTTAATTTATAATTTACAAACTGTTTGAAAAATAAAACAAAAATATTTATTAACTCGAAAAACAAATTCAATAAGTTTTATTACTTTACGTCTAGTTTTTGTCATAAAAAGAATTGTAAAACTCATGCATTGAGAATACAAGAATTGACAATAACGATGTTACAACATCTAATAACACGTTCGTATAGCGTTAGGGTATTCTTTTCTGTAGTAGTATAATTTAAGACTGCACGGTTCCTGTTTATCAAATTTATTATAAGTCCATTAGAGAAAAAGCATTCGAGTAGCTCAAGTTCAATTTTGGCTTTTTCCTTTCCGAATTTTCACTGTGTTGATCAATAGAGGTTTTCAATTTGATTGCCCCTGTTTTTATGTTTCGTCAGAATATTTTATTGAATGGAACAGAAATATTTTAAGCATCATCATTCCTCATTTATGTATGTATATAGTTAATTTTTTATACAGGGTGGCTCAAATTTGTAAAAGCGTAAGTTTACATTGATAAATTTTAACAGGTAATCTACTGCTCAAGTTAATTAACGTATCCAATAAAAGTAGGAAAAACGTTAAGGCCGCGCCACATACACAGGCTTACGTTCAGGTTTGGCCTGTGCACTTGTGCAGGCAGACCTGCACAGGCCAAACCCCGGAGCCAACCTATGTCCAGACGCTTCGGTTTGGCCTGTGCAGGCCGTCTGAACGATGTCCAGACGCTCCGGAAGGCCAAACCGGAAGACCATACCGGAAGGCCAAACCGGGAGGCAAACCTGTGTTGTTGCGCAGGTTTAAGACTTCAGGTCATTTATCTTTACTTTAATAAAACTCTCATAAAGAAAGTAGGATACAACAAATCAAGGGTATACAATAGGGAACAGACGGGATACTCCACAATGCGGATGATTCGGTGAGTCTGGTACTTAGATTTGTTTATACATTGTGCTCCAGAGTCTCTTAAGCTAGCTCCGCAATATCAAAGCTAGCTCTATTTCCATTTCTGATGATATTCAACTTTCTGTTTTTATAGGGACCTCAGTAAAAAAGTAAACTTACAAAAATAACACTAAAGAATTAAAATATTGCTTCTAGTCCCCCTCTAACACAAAAGGCTCTGAGGCAGAGTCGGAGAGGCCCAAGGTCCGAAATCTCCGGCCATGAGGCTAATTAACATTGTTTTATAGTTTTTCTCGGTTAAATGTTAAGAAAAGAGCATCATATTTAACTCCGGGGATCCTTCCGCAAAGTTCAGAGTGGGGTTTCTATCCATTTCCGTTAATAATCATCCTATTTAACCACAAATCGATTTAATAACGAAATTTTATACTAAGCGATGCTTCTGAGGCACTTTCTATTCTGGGGCTTTCCGCAACGCGAGCCATACGAACCCGTTGTTTTCACCATTGGACTAAACCCATAAAATCTGTAAATCTCACTAGAAAGGTTGCTTTTCCACTGACTACTGCTAGCACAGGTATGCAAAAGTTTTTGTAAATTTAATACCTTGTATATTGATACGGCTCGTACTTACTGATGGCTGTTTTAGCCGGACTCTTTTATCAGGGGGTGGTTCCTTTGACTAAAGGTGGTTTTCAAGCTCTTTTTTGTTTATTGAGAGAAGGTAGGAGTTTAGATCAAAACTCATATATAATTAATACTAAATAATTATATTGTCCAAAGTTTCAAAAACTCAAAAAAAAACAAACAAAACCTTAATCTTAACCTAATAATTATTTACAACCTAACTAATAACGTTTGAAATGATAACTAAAATTAAACAAAACTAATAACTAAACACACAAAAATAGAGATACAAAAAATGTAAAAAAGTCTTATTTGAGGAAAGGGAAACACTTTTACGGTACTCACAAGAGCTGGAGGTACTGTTGTTGCGTTGAGGGAGGTTAATCCAAGTGCTTTGATTGGCCTTAATTTAGCTACTAAAGCCGCGCACTGCACTTTTTGGCACTTATTCTCGTAGCACAATATTCTTATTTTATAATTCTAATTACTATTTACACTAACTTATTCACATACAGGTAAGCCTACGCAGATAATATCGATATATAACGATGGTTTCTTATTGGCTTGTACACAACCTAACCAAATAATGGTTAAATAACTTAAAAGGCTGGGCTTATAACTACTGGAACTCCACTTAAAACACTGACTCTTTACTCAACTTAACAACTTAACTCTCAATCAGAGCCCAAAACGTAAATCTCCAAGACTCAACTTAATCATTTGAATTATGCAGAAAACTTAACTTAATCGTCGACTGAACTTAACTTAATTTATGCAGAAAACCAAACTTAATCGTCAACTGAACTTAAACGAGGTGAAGCTGAATAATCAACTTAACTTCAGCTCGACCTGAGACTGAATGACCACTTATCTTCAACACGAGCTGGGACTGAATCCCTAACCCTTCCAATTTTCTACCCTTCCATCTCTAAATTTAAAATGTAACATCCGCCCAAATTCCGTTGCGTTTCCCAAAATTAAGATTTCTCGCCGCTTCTCGGAATTAGAGAAAGCGACTCAAAATCTTAATGGACAGAGGATGCGAGGAAGATAAATTGCTCTAAAATTATGCTAAAGGGAACACAAAAGGAAGGTTTCTAAAATGAATAAAGTTATATAAAGAAAGACACAAAAACGGTACTTAGATTTGGGGAAGTTTAGCGGAACTAAAATTTTAAGAATAGGCAAAAAGGATCGTTTAACTGTAATGATACTTAAAGGGATAACAGGCGTGAAAAATAAAATCTTAACTGGACTTGAAAGGACATAAATAAGGAAAGAATAGAATGTGAAATTTAACATTTTAAAAGCATAATAGTTCTTAAAAGGGTTCTTAAAATAGTTTAAACTTATAAAAAAAAATATAACGGCCAAAAATAAACAGGACCGTAACACACAGTACTAAGTTACAAAAGAAAAACAAAAAAAAGAAAACTCATTTACGTCGCCTAAAATTTTCTGAGTACCTCTCTGTATTTAAAAAGGTTTATGTTCAAACTAAATACTAACAACTGAAGATCTAAAAGTTTTTTGTTGAGCGCCACTGGTTTTTTTTTTATTTGTCTTCTACTACAAAACCAGAAACTAGTAGGTTAAAATTAAATAGATGGTAAATATACAAAAATTAAACTGATACGGTCAGGGTAGTCAGACCCTGCGAAATGGTTAATTAAATTGTCATCACTATTGACCTGTACTTTGGAGGGCTTATGGATATCCAAGGGGAGTGAAGTTTATACCTACTGTAATTAAAATAACCTAAAACCTAGATGATGGTAAAGACTAAATGTCAAAGACTAAGAAATAAAATTAAAAACTAAATGGGACTTAACTTAAGGTATATAGGTATTTACAGTAAAATGTTTGTCCGCGAGATTGTTAAGGCTGAACTAAGACATTAAGAAATGACAATGTTACATTCGAGAGGGTCACAATTTCTTCACGGGATCCAAAATCGATGAGGGGTCCCACAAGAATGAACAAAGATTATTCCCGACATTAATAGCTCTTGATCAACAATCAAGTGGATTTTTCTTTTTTCTTTTCTTGGAATTTTTTCGATTTTTTTTTTTTTTTATAGTGATTGCATGTAAAAAGGTAAATGTGATACATTTGGTGGTGACATCGAATTTTTGTCACAAACAACCAAACTATATGAACTCATTTTTAACAAAGGTTCGTTCTATAACCAACTTAACAAATTACATAAGGAGGTTTATTTTTGTAATTCAGTGCGAGAAGTCTCTTAACTTCCATTCAACATCTCACTCATAACCGTAACTCATAACTCACTCAAAACTCAATTGTTACGATAACTCAAACTAAAACTCAATTATTATTTATTGCAATCAATTCTTGTAATAAACAAATACTCAAAGATCTCAAACTCAAAACTAAAAGAAGATCGTTTCCTAAAGCGACAGATTTATGCTCAGGGATTCAAATTAAAAATCAAACTCGTTAATACTGATTGTATATCATAACGAATATCAAGCAGTTATTATTTGTGTTATATCAAAGACAAAAACTATATACGTAAAGATCTAAAAGGCTAAAATATTCTGAAATATAATATAAAGGCTATAACTTCAAAGCTAAAACTAATGATGTTTTTCCCAAGCAACAAATTAATGCTTGGAGAAATATGAAGACAACTTGAAGAACAAGTGTCAAATAGTTCTTAATAAAACAAAAATTATGCTTAAAATATCCTAAACTCACAATTAAAAAAAAGATGGTAAAAATGAGAATAGGGTTCGTCTTGAAGCAGACAGCAGTCAGTTTAACGTCATAACGTGGACGAAAATTATATCAACAGCTTAAACATTACTACTAAAATCGTAAGGTCCTATATTCAAAACTAATGAAATCTGAAAATTGTCTTGAATAAGACGGTAGTTAGTTTAACGTCATAACGTGGACGAAAATTATATCAACAGCTTAAACATTACTACTAAAATCGTAAGGTCCTATATTCAAAACTAATGAAATCTGAAAATTGTCTTGAATAAGACAGTAGTTAGTTTAACGTCATAACGTGGACGAAAATTAGGCTTGAACAAAAGCTGAAATCTGAACTTTTAACTTGATCAACTCAAGTCCAAATCTTAATGATAATATGAGGTACTCCTCTATCTTAGCAACAGCGTACACCGATATTTTTTGCACAGCCTCAATTAATTAGTTTGAGAAGCCAAAATAAAATCGATTAAACTTCAGCCTTAACAGTCTAGTAACTCAATAATAACAAAAACATTCAGGTTAAGCTACCAATTACTATAACTGACTTTAATATAACTGAACGAACTAAAAAAATTAAAGCGGCTGACTAAACTAAAACACTAATACGACGTTAATGTCGCCTAATTTTCTTGATTAGGGTCAAAGGAACACGATTTTAAATCCTTTACATGCCAAACACCCACATTATGATTTGAAGAATCAACTAACTCATACGTTAAAGGGCTTACTTTACGAATGATTTTACATAAAAGGTACTTAGGAGCTAATTTTGAAGAAAACTTTTTGGAAGCATCTGATAGAACGTAATTTTTCTTCCAAACTTGGTCGTTTACATTAAATTCTAAAGGGCGTTTACGGAGATCATAATGTCTCTTACTATTATCGTAGGATTTGCGAAGATGTTTACGAACCACCTCAAAAAGAGTAGGTAATTGTTGCTGGTCTTCATCCCAGCGAATCCTATCATTAATTTGGATAACATCAGTATCCTTGGGAGCCGGTCCGTAGAACGATCCATCTGTGGGTACATAACGACCAAAAACTAAAAATGAGGGGGAAAACTGGGTTACTTCGTGCTTAGCTGAATTTATGGCTAACGCGATTTTATTGATATTTTCATCCCATTTAGTATGATCATCCTTAATATAAGACGAAATAGCTGTAACTAACACCCTATTAACTCGTTCCGTGGGATTTACCTGCGGATGGTATTTCGCGTTGAACCAAATTTTCCCTATCTTATACTGATTCGTTAGATTACGAAATTCGTTCGAAGTAAATTGTACGCCATTATCGCACAAGATAACTTGCGGGACACCGAAAACTAAAAAAACGTGTTTCTCTACAAACTTTACAATAGCGGCTGAGGTAGCTTTGGCTAAAGGATGAACTAAAACAAATTTAGTAAACCAATCGGTCACAACTAATAAATATTGGTTTCCTTTCTTGGACCTGGGAAAGGGTCCTAATAGGTCGAGAGAAACCAACTGAAAAGGGAACGACACATTTTTATATTGCCCCATTAAACCTGGGCGGGCTTCTTGCGAGCTTTTCTGAGACCCACATACACAACAATTTCTTACGTACTTAATTACATCTTTTTTCATTTGTGGCCAATAATAAAATTCCGCTATTCGCGCTGAAGTTTTAGAAATGCCTAAATGACCAGCCGTAGGCTCGTCATGAAGGGTCTCCAAGATTTCCTTACGATTAGCCGTGGGGACTACTAATTTCCATTCCGGGACGTTAGAGGGGGAAGGTAACGAAGTAGAAATGAATTTAAAAATGCGATTGTTTTCTAACCTAAAATAAGGGTAATTTTCGGGGTCGGCATTAATTTTTCTAACCATATCTAAATACCACTCATCTGGGACTAAATTATCTACATTTAATACCGCTAAATCTCTAGACAAAAAATCGGGAACAATGTTTAATTTTCCCGGGCGGTGACGAATATCAAAAGTAAATTGCGATAGTCGCAATGACCACCTAGCTAAACGACCTCGAGGCTCATTAAGGCGATGAAGCCAGGTTAATGCGGAACAATCAGTAATAACCGTGAACTTCGTTCCTTCGATATAACCGCGAAACTTATCAATGCCGAACATAATACCTAATAACTCGAGCTCTGTGGAATGATATTTTTGTTCAGCATTTGTAAAGGCTCTACTCGCATAAGCGATAGGGTGTTCCAACCCGTCTTTTTCTTGGAATAATACGGCTCCACAGCCAACTAAAGAGGCATCGGTTTGCACATAAAAGGGCTTAGAAAAGTCTGGAGCAATCAAAATTGGGGCGTTAGTAATTAATCTTTTAATTTCTTCAAAAGCTAAATTAGCTTCTTCATTCCATTGTACTGCTTGACCTTTCTTTTTATTTTTAATTAACGCAGTGATTGGGGACGACACTGTGGACAAATTGGGTAAAAAAATGCGATAATAACTTATCAAACCGATTAGACGTTTAACTTCAGTAGTGGTTTTCGGCGTCTTAAAATTTTGAATGGCCTCCACTTTTGAAGGGTCCGTTCTGAGTCCGTTTTCGTCAACAATAAAACCTAAAAACTTAACTGACTTGCAACAAAACTGACATTTTTCTGAATTTACTCTAAAACCAGCACTCTTTAATCGCTTATAAATTTCGTCTAATGTCTCAATATGCTTCTCAAAATTAGGTGAGGCTACTAAAATATCGTCCAAATATACAAAGGCTTCTTCTTTATGTAAAATAGGACCTAGGGTGTTTTCCATGGTTCGTTGTAGGGTTTGTGGCGAATTTGACAAACCATAGGGCATGACCTTGAACTCAAAAAGGCCCTTTTTAGGTATACAAAAAGCTGTTTTTGGTCGCGACGATTTTTCTAGCGGTATTTGCCAAAATGCCTTTCTCAAATCAATCGAAGTTAGGAACTTAGCGTCCCGGAGCCTATTTAAAATGCTATCGGTGCGAGGCAATGGATAGGAATCCTTAACTGTTACTGAATTCAGTTTACGCCCATCAAAGCAAGCACGATACTCCCCATTTTTCTTATTGACTAACAATACAGGGCTGCTCCAGGGGGAATTGGAGGGCTGAATGACCCCTTCTTTTAACATACTATCCACCTCACTATGGAGGTGTTTTTGCATCGCCGGTGAGAGGGGATACTGACGCTGCTTAAACGGTCTCGCATTACCGGTATCAATATAGTGTTCAGCAGTATTAACAGAACCTAATTGAGAAGTCGCTAAAGTTTCAAATTTGCTAATCACTTTTCTTAACTTAAGTTGTTGGTCTACTGTTAATGAATCATTATTTACAATACCTTTCATAATACTAATCTCCTTACTTTTTTTATCGCGACATTCCCACGAAAATGTTGAATAATGTAGGGATAAACCGAAAGTGTCACCAAAGTCTGAACCAACTAAAAAATTATAATCTACAGTAGGTATAACTAAAAAATTAAAAATCTTTGTCTGAGAGCCTAAACAAACACGTAAGGGTAATAATCCCTTCACAGGTCTTTCTTGACCATCAGCCATATGTACAGTGAAAACAGGTGGTGGGAGTAAAACTGTGTCTTCCGTAAGACCTAACATATCAAGACCGGAATTACCAATTACCGAGAAATTTGCTCCCGAATCTAACAAGGCTGTAACTAAAATTTCCTCGATCTTAAATCGAATGTAAGGGCGATTATCCAAAGGTTTCCTAATTAAAAGTGGGGATATAGAACTCGAGGGTTTAAAAAAATTTCTTATTTGTTTTAGCCAATTCTCCCACTCACTCTGATTAAAATAATTATTTTTTACTGACTCGAAGGGGTAGAAAGTTCTTCTTCCCTTCTCCGATTCGTTGTTATCCTCATCGTAGGAGGTGCAAGACGACTCGAAGTATTGCGGTTGTTTGCGCCTTGAAATCGAACAACCCGACCTTCGTTTTTTGAATCATTTGAAACCGAACATTTATTGCAGGTCGGTTTGGTAACGTTGGGTTGACCACACCCATAACAATAAACTCTTTGGACTGCCTCACAATTTATACCGACATGACCCGTTTCGTTACAATTCCAACATTTTGGCGCTGCCATGTTTTTGCTAGAATCTAATATTGATAAATTACTCACTCTTCTAGGCAAACTAGGCAAATTACATGCTAAATCGGGCTCTAATAACTTTTGTTTTTGGGGAGGGGGCCTATAATTATCTATAGCGCTTTTACGCTCTTCTACTAATCGTCCAAATTTTAAAAGCTCACTAAATGAATTAATTTCATTAATCCCTAACTGACGTTGGTATTCGGGCGTAATATTTTTCAACACCCTTTTTAATTGCTTTACTTCTAAAGGGGGGTCGCTTAACCTCGCATACAAATTCTTCATTACGGCAACGTACATACTCATACTTTCCCCTATGCCTTGAGTTCTACGCCTTATTTCATCGACTAATTGGTCATCGTAGTCTACTGGCTGAAAATCTTGCTTCAAGAGCTTCACTAACTCGCTCCAGTTTTTGAAATTGGCTTTATTAGTCCTAAACCACATTAAGGCCTTCCCTACAAATAAATCTACGGCTTGATTATACAACTGCGTTAAACTTATATTACGGGCCACAGTTAGTTCCTTAACCCGCTCTAAAAATGCGCTCAGGGGCATTACCTGAGGGTCCCCAGAAAATTTTAAGTTCCACTTTGCAACAGGAACACTCTTATTAGGATTGTTAGGAGTTGAGCAAACATTATTGGGAATAGGAACAGGGTGAACTGAGCCAGAGGTATTACCCTCTAATCCCTCTAACATGTATTTTTCTAACATAATAACCTCATCCTTAAGTAGATTTTTAGTCTCAATCTTATCTAAGTCACCCTCATCTGCTAAAATTTTTATGCGTGTTTCTATGTGCATTAAACGCGACTTACACCTAATCTCAAAATTTCTAAGAGGAGCTCTTTCGTTCTCCTGAATTAGTTGATTAAGCTCTGACAAAATCTCAAAAATGGTTTCAACACTTACTTCCCAATCTAAAAAAGAAATATTAGGCACGGTCCCCTTTTTAAGTTCTGCTCTCAATTGCATTCGCTTCTTGAGATGATCCTTCTGAGGCTCAACTCCGCGACATTTTAATTCAAAATCAAGTTCAGTTTGTTTTAAGTGATTAGGTTCCATAATAACTATACTTATAATTTAATTGAACAAATAAATAAAAGATCTGACTCTGATTAAACTAACTGAAATTTAAATACCAACTCTCAATAAATGAACTTAAAAAACCAACCTTAGTACCACGAGTGGGCGCCAATTGATACGGCTCGTACTTACTGATGGCTGTTTTAGCCGGACTCTTTTATCAGGGGGTGGTTCCTTTGACTAAAGGTGGTTTTCAAGCTCTTTTTTGTTTATTGAGAGAAGGTAGGAGTTTAGATCAAAACTCATATATAATTAATACTAAATAATTATATTGTCCAAAGTTTCAAAAACTCAAAAAAAAACAAACAAAACCTTAATCTTAACCTAATAATTATTTACAACCTAACTAATAACGTTTGAAATGATAACTAAAATTAAACAAAACTAATAACTAAACACACAAAAATAGAGATACAAAAAATGTAAAAAAGTCTTATTTGAGGAAAGGGAAACACTTTTACGGTACTCACAAGAGCTGGAGGTACTGTTGTTGCGTTGAGGGAGGTTAATCCAAGTGCTTTGATTGGCCTTAATTTAGCTACTAAAGCCGCGCACTGCACTTTTTGGCACTTATTCTCGTAGCACAATATTCTTATTTTATAATTCTAATTACTATTTACACTAACTTATTCACATACAGGTAAGCCTACGCAGATAATATCGATATATAACGATGGTTTCTTATTGGCTTGTACACAACCTAACCAAATAATGGTTAAATAACTTAAAAGGCTGGGCTTATAACTACTGGAACTCCACTTAAAACACTGACTCTTTACTCAACTTAACAACTTAACTCTCAATCAGAGCCCAAAACGTAAATCTCCAAGACTCAACTTAATCATTTGAATTATGCAGAAAACTTAACTTAATCGTCGACTGAACTTAACTTAATTTATGCAGAAAACCAAACTTAATCGTCAACTGAACTTAAACGAGGTGAAGCTGAATAATCAACTTAACTTCAGCTCGACCTGAGACTGAATGACCACTTATCTTCAACACGAGCTGGGACTGAATCCCTAACCCTTCCAATTTTCTACCCTTCCATCTCTAAATTTAAAATGTAACATCCGCCCAAATTCCGTTGCGTTTCCCAAAATTAAGATTTCTCGCCGCTTCTCGGAATTAGAGAAAGCGACTCAAAATCTTAATGGACAGAGGATGCGAGGAAGATAAATTGCTCTAAAATTATGCTAAAGGGAACACAAAAGGAAGGTTTCTAAAATGAATAAAGTTATATAAAGAAAGACACAAAAACGGTACTTAGATTTGGGGAAGTTTAGCGGAACTAAAATTTTAAGAATAGGCAAAAAGGATCGTTTAACTGTAATGATACTTAAAGGGATAACAGGCGTGAAAAATAAAATCTTAACTGGACTTGAAAGGACATAAATAAGGAAAGAATAGAATGTGAAATTTAACATTTTAAAAGCATAATAGTTCTTAAAAGGGTTCTTAAAATAGTTTAAACTTATAAAAAAAAATATAACGGCCAAAAATAAACAGGACCGTAACAATATTTTATTACTTTTGGAATCTCTATCGGGAACTGGTTTCAGAAACTCTTAAGGCCGCGCAACACACACAGACTCACCTTCTGCCTGAGCCTAAATGATGTGCAGACGCTTTGGTTTGGCCTGTGCAGGCCGCCTGAAAGATGTCTAAACGCTCCGGTTTGACCTGTGGGGGCGGAAGGCAAGCCTGCATGTGTCTTCAAGTTGGTCATTGTGTAGCTACACAGTAAACTTGCAAAAATAACACTAAAGAGCTAAACTATGGCTTCCAGCCCCGCTTCCAATACAAAGGGCGCTGAGGCAGAGTCGGACAGGCCCGAAGCCCGAATTCACCGGCCATGAGGCTAATTTGCTTTCAGGTTTTTCTCGTTTATAACCTTAAGAAAAGTGCATCATAATTAACCTTTGACCCTTCTACAAAATCCACAGAGGGGTTTCTACCCACTCCTGTTCATAATTATCGTATTTAACCACAAATCGATTTAATAACGAAATTTCATATTAAACGATGCTTCTGGGACCCTTTCTATTCTGGGGCTTTCCGCAACGCGGGCCATACAGGCCCATTGTTTACACCACTAGAAAACAGCCATAAAATCTGTAAATCTCAGCAAACAGGTTGCCTTTCCAGTGACTACTTCTAGCACAGGTACGCAAAAGTTTTTGTAAATTTAATACCTTGTATATTTTATTACTTTTGGAATCTCTATCGGGAACTGGTTTCAGAAACTCTTATAGCCGAGCAACACACACAGACTCACCTTCTACCTGAGCCTTAACGATGCCCAGACGCTCCGGTTTGCCCTGTGCAGACCGCCTGAAGGATGTCTAAACGCTCCGGTTTGGCCTGTGGAGGCGGAAGGCAAGCCTGTGTGTATGACGCGGGCGTTACACTTAGCGTCTTTAAGTTGGTAATAGTAGAGCTACAGATATTTGAAAATTGTATTTTTGAACTTTAAGTGACAATTTCTGAGTTCTTCAAAATCATTTAAAGGTATTTTACGATTCTGTCTCGTGGGGGGTGGCAGCTACCAAGCTAGCCGGGGCTGTAAGACCTGCTAGTCCGACACTGCTCTGCCAGACGGAAGTGGAGCAAGCTATTGCTATGCAACTGCTGTAATTGGGAAGAAGAGAGTCGTAATTTTAATGTGTGTTTAAAAATTTCGACAATCGTTGGATGTGTATCAGAGTATCTGAAATAATTTTTAAAATCAAATCCACATTAGAAGACATTTAATTTAAAACATTACTCCAAAAACGCCCAATCCAGCTTTATGTAGCTAAGGGCCGTTTTACATGGACTAAATTAATGTCGTACTAATTTGTTAGCACTGAATCAACTCAAAGAACAAAGCATCGGAATCGAAGCTTTAACATCGTGCACGGTCGTGCGGTGAAATTTCTACGTACGATGTTAAAGCTTAGATTCCCATGCTTTGCTCTTTGAGTTGATTTAGTACTAACTGGTAAGTACGATATTTAGTCCATGTAAAACGGCCCTAATAATGGAGTTACCCGTATAACTACATCAAAATATTTGAGATACTGTACTAGGTAGTACGGAACCTATAAAAAACCTTTCGTTTATTTTAAAGCAGACTAAATTATCTCTAAAGTAATTATAAAGTTTAATTAAATATGCAGTCTATTGTCCAACCGCAAACACAACAAACTAGTGGTTTGATTGTTATTTAAAGATTGGCTGCAACACACATACTCTAGAGTACACTATTTTGATTTGCTTTTGAGCTTGAAATTGAGTTGTCCTAATTTTACACTAAATCCTATCACAAATGTACATTTGAGGTTGTTTTAAATTATTTAATAGAGGCACCCAATTCTGAAATACACATTTTTTTGTAAAAATAATTAAGAATTATAATAATTGTTAATAATTTAGTTTAGTTATTTAGATTTGTTTAATGGATGGTACATTTTGATTAAAACGTCGATAAAATGCAGATACAACATAAATGTATTTCGTGTAGAATTAAATTTTGCATTTAATTGCTTTTATTATATTTCTCTATGATACCATGTATCATAGCGATTCTAGCGACACCATGTCTCCTAAGAAATGCATTATAAGACTTCTATAGTAGTTATAATTACTAATTTCAACTAATTTCATTTCGTAGAATCTGTATTTCAATTTGTGATATTGCTACTCAATGCTTTGCAAAATCCCATTTAAAACGACGTTTTGATTAATCTTAGTTTTTGTTATTTATTTTATTACTATTCGTACTTCACCGATTGTTGTATCGTCTTTCAAATGCTACAGTTTTCATTAAGCCATAGAAATGAAAAAGAAAATTCTAGATAGTTTAGCAATTATGTTGCCAACAGGTAAACAATCAACATGAATATTTTTTTAAATAATAAATTTACGTTCTTGTATAACAAGGTCATTATTAGTTAATACAGCTTTCAATACGAATTTACATAATTTGACGTAAGTTTTTACATTTTCTTGTAATGTACGTATATTTTGATTGTCAGGTGAAGCCAAGTTGACACTTCATCGTGATTCACATTTAGAAATCTAGCTTTGAATGGATCGTGGCGTCCCGGTTGTCTGTTCATTTTCTTGAAGTGTTTACACTTAAAATTTGTTCAGTCGTGAAAAAGGCTCTTCTTATGTGTACAAGCAGGTTGTATTGTTATTGTTATATGCCAAATATTAGCAAGTAAATTGTTGGAAAATTTAGAGATAATAAAAGAAGAAGAAAGGGTATGCGTTGGAGGCGTATGGACTTATGGGGTCTGCATGAACGTGATATCAAATAATTTTAAAAGCTCAGTATTCACAAGATGTCAGAAATAAGTTTTCATTGTGAGAACACTCATGCAGCTTCATGGTACGGAGTTTTCATACATTAATAATTTTGTGGGCGGATATCTCAAAAACTATGAGGAATAGAGAAAAAATGAATAGAAACAATCTTGTGCTAAATTTGACAAGCTTTAATTGTACTAAGCATAATTTTTTCCCTAGAACTCACCGTTTTTGAGATATAGTATTTTTACCTCCTACTACTCCAAACAATATCCTGAAGAAAAATATTCCACCCTCTTCCATGTCCTCTACACTAGGGTGGAGCGAATTTTTTATTTTTTGAAATTGAAAAACGGCTAGTGTGCAAAAGTTGTCTTTTATAACCCCAAACAGCATATTAAAAGCGCAATTCATTCTAACAAATTTTAGAGGTTCCCCCGAGGCTTTGAAATTTTTAAAAATAGTGCATAAATGAAGAGTATATGCAACCTAATGTAATTTGGTTTTATTATGTTGTTTATGTACAAATTTGTGCAACTGTCAAATAAAAGTGCCCACAAAGGAAAGAGCCTTTTTAGTAGATCAGCAAAATCAGCGAAAAATGATGATTAGTTCAGTTGACGTTATAGAAAGTCGAAAGATGGAAAAAAGAATTGATAGGAAATCCAAAGAAATTTCTCGACTTTCAAAGGTAATCGTTGATTGTACAAGTGAAAGAGATGCATCTACTTTGTCACAGTTATTTACAGAAGAATCAAAAAGCTCACACTCAGATACAGTGGATTACCAAAATCCAATTCCTTCTACATCAAAATCTGTTAAACAAATGCGAATGTCTCTGCCAAAGTTAGCTAAAGCATATGTGATAGAACTTTCAGACAGATCAGCAGCTATAATAGCTTCAGCTGTTTTGGAAGATTTAAAAATAAGGTTCCGATGATTCGTCAAAAATAATTGATAGAAGTAAGATAAGAAGAGCAAGAAAGCGAAAAAGAGCAGAATTTCAAAATAAGAGTAAAGTCGTATTAAAAGGATTATACTTTGACGGTAGGAAAGATAAGACCATTAAACAAGACGTGAAAGGTGGTAAATATTATAGAAGTACAGTGACCGAAGAGCATATTGTCTTAATTGCTGAACCTGAATCGAACTATATTGGTCATGTGACACCAAATACGGGATTGGCGTTGAACATAAAAAATGCGATTGTTAAGTTCTTAGAGGAAAAAGCAGATGTTACAAATTTAGTAGCGGTAGGTTGTGATGGAACAGTAGTGAATACGGGTTTAAAAAATGGTGCTATAAGATTGTTAGAAATTCATATTCAACGCCCACTGCAATGGTTCATTTGTCTCTTTCATGCCAACGAGTTGCCTTTAAGACATTTACTGCAGCATTTAGACGGACATACGACTGGACCTTACGGCTACTCTGGTCCCATTGGAAAGTTACTAGAATCGTGTCAGAGTTTACCTCTTAGTGTTTTTTCTACAATAAAAAGTGAAAACTTGCCCGAACTTATTCCCGACGATTTAAGCACCTACCAAAAATATTTATGGGATATATGCCAAGTTGTCAATTGTGGTGTTTGTCCAGAGAGCGTTCTTCAAAGAAATCCGGGAAAGCTATCTCATTCTCGTTGGCTAACAGCGGCAAATCGAATATTAAGACTTTAAATCTCTACCAAAAAAGTATCAGAACATCTTAAAATATTAACCGACTATGCGATGAAAGTATACGCACCGCTCTGGTTTCATATTAAACTGAAACCGTCATGTAAAGAAGGTCCTCGCCATTTACTAAATATGATCAAATGGTCCAGAATTTTTGAAAAAGATGTTTTATCAGTTATTGATCCAGTGATCCAAAGAAATGGTTTTTTTGCACACCCAGAAAACATTTTAATTTCGATGGTAACAGATGATTTAAAAAGTATTAGAGATCTAGGTTATCATCGGTGTTAAAATGAGGCATTTGTTTTCTTGATTCGATTTTTGATTTAATAAAACCATCTCTTTCTTCCCCACAAACTTCCATTGATGCTTCAGTCACCAGTTTAATGCATCTTTCGACGGCTTGCGTGTGACAAGGGAATTTCGTAATCTGAATTTTTTCAGGATGCTGTATCATACCTAAGAGATCATCATCAGATATGTTTGCCACTAATGGAGGCTCTGTTAATGTGTAATATTGCCAGTCAATTAACTCAACAAAATCAATGCCATTAAAGTTTATTTTTGGTAATTTAAAAATCCTTATGCTCTGGTCTTTTTCTTGCTGACGAATTTTTAACAGTCTATGATAACGTGCAAATGTGAGTATAAAGTAGATATATAAAACTATTAATAATTAATACTTATTATAAAGTTTGTGATAATTTTGGTGGTGGGGGAAGGTGGTGGTTGGTGGGGGAAGGTGGTGGTTGGTGGGGGAAGGTGGTGGAACTCGAAAAACAGTCACCTCCTCGTGGTGAGTTCTGGGTTGTCTCTCGGTTTGATACAAAATAGAAGACAAGCGAAGAGCTGCTTTAAACATACAAAAATATCGATTTATATTTATAAGGTCTTCAGGGAACCTCAAAACAAAATCTTACAGCGATCAGCTTTTTGTACCATCAAACCCAGCCCTATTGACAACTTTTCCACACTAGCGCTAATTGAAATTCAAAAAAAAATTTTTTTCGGCTTTTTTCGCTCCACCCTACTCTACACTCCTTTTTTGAGCATTCGTTGACTGGACTACTAGTCTAATAAAGTATTTGACAAATTTTGGCTAGATTGGTCTTTAGCAACCAAGGCAGGTGGCTTAACATGTCCTATGAAGCCTATGAACTCTATACAAGCTTTTTTTTTTTTCAACGTATCTTGTTTACATTACACTCTGAAATTGTTATTTATAAGAAGTTTTAATTTAATACGGCAAGTTTGAAACTAAACAAACAGTTTTTTCTTTATTTGATCAATTCCGATGGTTATCTGAAATTTATTATTATACTTAAGAAGGGCTATATTAGTTATTCGTGATAAACAATAATATCCAAATATTCATATTATATAGGAATTTGGCTAACCCTTCAAGTTATGCTTATCGAAACTATCTGACAGCTATTGAGAACATCTCAAGATAGCATTGTAGTGTTAAAGTTAATAAAGGTCAGTAGCTATATGTAACTAATACTGTAACTAATTTTAGTTAAATAGAACTAAAAAAAATTGCTGTTGCATTATGTCTTACTTCTAATAACACATCGAAAATTTCAATTACCAAGAACAAAATGTATAATGAGAGAATTCGACAATTTAGTATAAGTAGCTACAAATATTATAATCTGTCAACTGTAGAATCTCATCGCACCTGGATCATAGCTAATTAATTTATATTATACTGTTTCATTCACGTGGCAAACCTTACAATAGGTAATAGCGCCCTTGAGGCCTCGTGAAGTTGTAGTTTTTTCTTTTGCCTTTAGAATATTATAACGTGCTCAGAAAAAGAACGAACAAGCCAAACTTACTTCATGATTAAAGAAAAATGCACGAGACTTTATACGCTCTCCTAAACAAGAATAAATTGAAACTTAGAAAGTCCCATCGTAATAACTACCCACTCATTAATAATTTTGTAAAAGTTGAAGTCTTTTAGATGAAAATCTTCTCTAGGGAAGAGTATTTAATACATTGCTCATAAAAATTGCTCGAGCAATTACCAAAGTAAATTGTTCCTTTTAACAACCAAGAAATTGCATCTGCATAATAGTCTAATTTCTAAATATGGAACTCATACTTGCTACACAAAATTGAAACTGATATTACATGCTATACTCTTAGTACTTGCACACAAAGTGAAATAGCCGAATAGAGCTAACCAATAACTATTCTCAGAGAAATCGTTTGCAATTGCTGAATCTTGACGCTTAACAGTAATTACTTGATCGCCAATTATATTTAATTCATGTGATCCAAACGATATTGATGTGTACTGTTGTACACTGGAATTTTGAAATTTATAAGACATTTGGCGCATTCACCGGACGTAACAGTTGTGGTACAGTTTCCAACTGCTACATTACTAGTGCTACTATCGTGCATTAATTCTGTTAAGTGGGCAGGTATAGACATAAAGCAAATCCCCAAAACACGTTCCCAATGTAGGGATAAGTCTCCGAACGCTTTGGTAGCTGCTCCACAAGTGTTACGTCTGTTGAACGCAGTCAATCATTTCTATTATTACTGTTTTATGGGCCCGATCAAGCGGCCTAAGTGAAAGCTGGCTAAAAGCCAGCCCTTCCGCTAACAATCCAATCTAATACTACTATTTTTTTAGGGGCGCGAAGACAATACTTTCTTCTTCTCAATTTTCATATCATAAGAACGTTGTTCGACTTCTGCATATAATTTATTACTAGTTAGTAAACCTTGGGATGCTGTAACTATTATTTATCCGCTAGCTAACGCTAAGCTACCCACCCTTTACTCTTACCAATTACTAAAAGTTTGTTGGAGAGAGCTAGCAAGAGAGTAAGTAGCGTAGCGTGTCCCTAATAGTTACAGGATCCAAGCAAAGGACCAACATTTATTTTCTTTTCACCAGGTGTTGTCGAATTAAAACTTAAAAACTGTGAAGGGTCGGTATTATAAAAGTATTCGTTAACCTCCTGCTGCTTAAGCGTCGTTGGAAGTTCAACCGGCTGTTCAGACTATGTAATTTCTCTATTATACCAAGGACTATGCAGTGTAAGACTGCAATAGCTTATGGGCGAAATGTGACCAAAAATCCCCGCTAATGAAGATGTCGCTAGTCACCGGGGCATTTTCGAGTGTATAAGATAACTTGTCGAGGCGGGAGCAATGAAGAAACGGATGAAACAAGTTTACTCTTCGAGGGATTATAAGCGATTTTGACCTTAGAAGCCTTTCACATTTTTTAATATAGGTTTCGGTAGTCTCTTACTGTATGGTCTTTCATTATACTTAACCTACCTCAAACATGAGTCATACAACACTCTAACCTTGACTTGAGTCTCAACCATCACTCAACCCAAGATTTAGGAAATAAAAAGAAATTTTCAACTGATAAATCAACGCTTTGTTGTCAACCCACCAGATGTCAAACGTTTTCTCGGTTTGTCCGATACATGCAGATTGCGACAATGAATTTTCGATAAGACTTTCCGTCAAGTACTTGAATGCAATGTGTTTGAACGATAAGAAACCAACTTATGGGGCCGTTTAATGTGGTTTCCAAACCATTAAATTTGGGGCTTTATCATTGCTTTCAGAGAGGGAATGGAACCCGAAGATTCTAGTGAGATGCTAGTGATGCAGTTTGTATACAGTAGTTGCCTTCTTTCTTTCCAGTACCTCCCGATTTCGAAGCTCCGCAGAAAATTTTTATGTCGGTTGTTTTAGATAAGCTTTCGATATGCGTGAAAATAATAAAAGCGTGACGGAAAAAAGAGTCTTTTGTGGTGGTCTAAAGTAACTCAAAGTTTATTAGCAGTTGTAACAAACGCAATGAATTTTAATACTTTTACCACACAAGCATAGTCGGAATGTGTCAAGAAGAGAGCTACTGCATTCTACATTCTGTAATTTCGGTTAAACGTCACGCGTGTTTAGAATTTTGATACAATTTTATTTTGATGGCTCTGTAATAGTAGACAACCATTAAACCAGATAGTAATTTACTCAACATATAATATAAAGATGTATCTATTAAATTTGTGGTTTAAAAGTGACTCCAGGAGTAACAACCGCAGTCTTTAAACTGTGCTCTAATCCACTCGAAATTAAATTCTTCGTTTAACTATTTTAATCGTTTTTACAGGCAATTTGTTTATATTTACAAGCAATAAATGAAAAAAGTAGCATTTCATGTTAAAAATAATTAACATATATTTCAATCAAACTTTGCATGAACGCAAATACGATAAGAGCGGAAACAGTGTCACACAAATTTATTAATTTTCATGTAAATATTATTTTGTTCGGTAGATTGAAATAACGTTTCCTAATTATTTAATTTCTACAACATGAAGTTTGGTTTAAAAAAATTATGTAGGTACCTATACCAAAAATAATAACAGTAGGTAGTACTGAATATTTTGTTGAGAATTATATTATGTAGATAAACAAACAAGTTAGTTCTAAAGTTTGTTTTTAAATATATTTTTTTTAAAAAGTGGAAGAGAAAATTTTATTTTTTAAGTGTTTGTTTGAGCGAACTAATAATATTTTAAAAAAAACAGTTGTTTATTTTTGAGCAAACAAGGCAAGTAAATGATGTTTCGTAAAAAATGTTGTATATTTATCTCATAAAGCAGTACTAATTATTTTAGTGAAAATATATGGAAAGTCATGTCGCTGTTTGTAGAATAATCGAGCTTTTGCCCACCGTATTTACTTAACAGATAAAAAAGGACACGCAACATACCAACAAATTCCATATTTACTTTGTTTGCCCTCGTTAACTTTTATGTGTCGTGCTTTATCCATATTTTATATCGATTTTTATTCTAATACCATAAATTTTAATAAAAAAGTCCAAGTTTTTTACAAAACTTAAAATTTTTCTCGGTTAGAATTCATAGGTTTGCGGATTCATTGTTATACTCCATATATATTAATGCCACGTTCCTACAAAACGTTTCCAACTCCATAAAAGTGATGTGTGAAGTGAACGACGTGTTCGATAAGAACCACTAAAAATATATAGAACTCTAGTGTTCGCAATCGGAAAGTAAAGTATTTTCTAATTGAAAATGTACAACGCGATTCTATTTAATAAAATATTTTTAGAAAAGCGCCCCTTGCACTTGCAGGGGAGAACCATTAACCTTTAAAAAAAAAGAAATTTTAATGAAAAGATCAAAGCTTCAAAATGAGATTTTTATTTAAAAATAATGTGTACCTATACGTACTTTATAATTTTGTCATCGAATAAAAAGTTTAGATGAATGAATTTTAAGGTAAAATATTTAAATGTTAAAAGTTTTATAATATTGCAATTCGTAACGCACGTAGCAAGTGTTACCTATGTACGTCACATTAGTCTTTCACAACTTGATAATGTGTATAAAGTAAATGCGAATTGTTTAAAACTCGTGTCGAAATGCTTTACAAACTTTTGTAATGTGGCACTAATCCAAAGTATAAAATTGAACAGCTGAGAAATCTGAAGAAAGTAATAATCCACACGCGGTGGTTGCCCGTCGTTATAACCAGATATGAAGCATTAGATCTACATCTAAAGAGAAGCACATCGGAACAAGATTTTTAAATAAACAAAATGTCATTAGTCATACTAATGTACGTACTAACTAGCATCCTCAACAGCAAAGGCGGTAGTAATAGTTGATTTATATTACGCTAACAGACATTCGCAAGAACAAGTCCGACAATCATATAAACTGCATTGTAATCAACATTATGCAAATGATGATAATTTGCATAGTTTAGGAACAATTTAAGGAAGCTAATTTTAGAGATGGAAATGGAGTATGCGAGACGAACTCGAAAGATAGAGTGGACCCTGCAACTGACGCAATACTACATGTTATATGGGGATGGCTTAGAGAAATCTCCCTCGAGATCCGCATTGCGATGACAATTATCCCCTTTTTAAGACGTTCAAATAAACTCTTTGCTAATGACGTTTTGATGTGGATACATTATTTTATATACTTAAGAGTAAAACGTTGCCTTTCCAACAACAAACAAATTAAAATATTAAATTAGGGGAAAAACTTGTAGGACACGTATTTATTGCCTTTTCATTAAACTATAATTTGAAGTGAATAAAAACACCTCGTAAATAGACGATATTATATTAAATTTGATTCTAAGCACTTTAACTGTTGGACTAATAAAAGCAGCAAATGTAAACCGTTTATCAAATAAATGGTTTAGGACATCATAGATTTCGTTATACACTAAAACGTACTATTATACATTAAACTAATTTCCAACTAGTGCCTTTGAACGCAATGCAATGGGTAGAAATTGCCTTCTCTTCCCGTACAGTTATGATGATAACATTTAAAAATATTCGACGTATTATTAATTTATTAAAATTAGGACGTTGCCTCAAAATGGAGCAGCTCGTAATACTGAAAATTTTTGATTTTATATATAAGATATATACCATTAATTAAAAAGCCATTTCTTTTTTATTTTGAACCTTTTTCATAGTTTTCCAAGTTTCTTAATTTTGTGCTACTTGATATAGCAGTTCAAACTAGCTGTTCTATTAGATTCATCATACTGCTACTCCATGGTCTTTATCTGCTGAACTTTTTCTCTCCAGGTGATTACAACACTCACCTGCGACTCATTTTGTAAGCTTCACCTTCGGATAATAATAGCCTACATTATGTCCTAATTAAATAATATACTATTGAATCATAATATTCAATAAATTTTTTACAAAAATTCAATACTAAAAACGTAAAAATCTTTTACATTAGATTCTTAGCTTCATCAAAAATTAGATAAAATGGACGTAAGATTTAGTAAACAGGAGGCGTATTCGTGAACTAAATGCCTTTTGAATATTTCCTCCGAATGGAGACTTAGCCGACTTGGTGAATTAGTGGACATGTGTTGGTTGTTTATGAGCTAGCCACACGTCATTTTATCATGGTTTTGCCACTATTTATTCTATTCTGCTCTATACTGAAGCATTAAAATGAACGCTACGATTGAAAATCCCGCCAATTGTCATTTATGCGAAGTTGCTGGTCCAGGTATCATTGTCCAGTGTGGTCCAGTGAAGGAAATGTCAGACAATAAGGTGGAAAATTTCAAATATGGCTGCACTAACTATTCAAATCAAGAGCGATACAATTGGAAAATCTTGAACAGTCCAGACTTGTCGCCTAGCGATTATCACTTCGTTCAGGAATTATTTAAAAATCCACAACCGCGTTGTCGACGACGACAATTTCAAAACCATAGTACACAATTTATTTTCGTCACTGGAGACGACACATTTTTAGTGGATTACTAAGTCGTTTCTTAGCGTTAGTACAAACGGCCATTAGTTGTAAAACCCAGACATTGTTAGAGAAACTATACACCACAACATGACGCTATTTACAGTATTATAGTTCTTACATCGTGAGAGATAATAAATTCGTCGTTTTTCATTAAACGGTTATATTAATATAAGGTATTACTATTAGTGCTTCACCGGAATGTTACCCCTAATATATACCAAAGAAGAAGAAATTATTTCTTTTATGTATAAAAATAGCCAGGTTATGTTATAAAGCAGATTCACAAAAAAAATACTATTTTTTCTTAACAGTTAGAGTACCAAGAAAAAACTATACGGGGAGTGTAAATTAAACTCAATAGTATTGATTATATTATACACTTATTTTGTTTATATGTCGATAAAAAAAAAGGTTGCTATTTCAATTATACCCTTCTTGAATTTCGCTAATTTCACTATCTTGTCTGAAAATATTTCTGCTATTAATGCGGTTTATACGTAAAATGATACTGCGCTTTTGGTTAATGGAATGAAACTCGGCACATAGTTTACTTGACCCATATAGGGTAATTTTGTCTAATGAAAATAAAAAAAAATTGATGTGAGCTGCTGTACACCCCCTTTAATGTACGGCGATTACCTTAGCTACGTTGCATTTTTTGTTAATAAATATGAATGAAACTCGGCATTTCGGAACATAATAGTTTAATAATTTTGTCCAATAAGACCAAAGAAATATTTGATAGGGGGCTATACCGTGACCAACGATATTACACATCCCCTTTTTTTCAAAATCTGATATTTGCCGTACTTTCTTGTGAAAAGATCTGATATTGGAGGATATTGGTCGCATTTTGTCATGTTAAGGGTGTTGAATCAATCTGTAACCATTTGGAATCCATCTGAGCAACTTCATGGGCTTAAAATCGCTATTTTTGTTTCTATAGTGCTGTTAAAAACGATCATTCAAAAACTTTAAAACCACTCCAGTAACGCATTGTTTATCAGTATCGTTTTTGTCTCATCGTAGAGAATATGTATAGTTCCAGTAAACTATCTACTTAGTTTCATTTTATTAACCAAAAGTGCATCATTTTATTGGACCCCTTTTAGAAGATGGAACGCCAAGTAGGAAAATAACGGTTTTGCACCCAAGGAATGATCAAAAGAATTCGGTATGGTCACAGATCGATTCAGCAGCCCCAAAATATATAATGGTTTCATCAAAAATACTGCAAACACAACGGTAATTCCATAAAATATAATGTATTTATATGTACGGGTCCGTCGGACTCGGCTTGTACCAAGCTACTTAAGTTAGAGATCGCGGACTAAAATTCCGTTTCATAAAGCTTTCTCAAACTCGAACAATTACGTCGCCGCTCTCGGCAGTTATCGGTTGAAAACAAACGTAAAGAACGCGTTGCCCAAGTTTCGAAAAGGTTGGCAATTTGTTTGTTTTCAACCGATTACCGCCGAAAGCGGCGACGTAACTGTTCGAGTTTGAGAAAGCTTGATCCCGATCTAGAACATAAGTCGAGCAAGCTCAGCACCCTTTATGAAACTCGACCTAAGTGTTAAATCATATCTTTCTCGACATCAGATGGTAAACAGACACACAGGCAGGCAGACTTGTACTCAGACTAGACTTAATTTGATAATAGTGAAGCGTTTTTAATACGACATGGTTATCCAGAGATTGTTAAGATATTTTAGTTCTTAGCAACTCCTCCTGCTGCTCTTGTTGCTAGCAGTTGTCCCAAATGATTCATAAGAATTATATTCCTGTATTTGAGTTTACTACAACTATAATATTCGAGCACTATTTTCATGCTTAACAACCTTTTTTAAGCCAAACAAACTTTTTTCCGGGTATGATTTGTTTCTAATTGGCCACTCATTTCTCACAGTTTATTCATAATTGAAACGCTGTGTAAAAAGTATATTAAAGTCCGGTTGTACAACACGAATTCAAAGCCAACTAAGCAACGATTTCGCGTGAGCCCGACTTAAGTTACCAAACGAGAGCAAAAATCGATGCTTATTCATTTACCATTGGATTATGGATTACTGGCCATGTGTTACCTGACTTATCAAATTTTCTATTCCTGTATGCCACTATTTCCAAGTTACTTTTGATTTAAATCTAAAATAGGGGTACATGCAATAGTATGTAGCTACATTTAAGCAGATTGATGCACGCCAGTCTTTGGCCTTTGTAGATGCTGTACAAATGCACTTTGTACATGTACATTGCACATAATTTAGTAAATAATTTCTTTGTGTAAATTTGAATGAACTATGTTTAATTTGGATGGATTTCACAAAGTTAAAACTTTTGACTTTTATATCAAAAATAATATAAATATTTGGTTACATTACAGCTTAAATTAAACTTTTCAAAGTCAAATACGTACCTACACAAATCACAGATAATTAAAATTTGGTTAGTTGTATAAAATACTCGAAGCAGAAATTTAATCAGTTTGAATTCCACATTACCTCAGATTCATTTTATATTGATTAAACTGCAAAATTAGTACATTTTAAACTTTATAAACTTTAATTAAAGATAAAAAAAGCACGCTTATAAATTAGGTCATTTTTTATAAATTTCTATACTTTTCTGACACTCAATAGAAAGATAATTTCTTCCATAGATGAAAACAGAGTTTAATTTTATTCCGTTTTTTTTTTAAATTAAAACTTTTGTTTATTTTGCTAGAATTCCAATTAGTTGCGTCTCTTTTAAAGTAACATACTTTTGTTTTTTTACATTTACATACGTATGTGTGAAAGGGCAATTTTAACAAAATCGACTACCTTCAAGTTAACGTGACCCATTAAAACATTATATTTTAAAAGCAACATTTCAGCCTTCTGAAACAAATTTCAATAAACGTAGATAGAGTTTAATAGTTTATTAACGTTAATTGAGACCCTACTTCCAGTTTGTACATCATGTATAATTTCTACAAATCGTATTATGGTATAACAGCTAATTGTTTAATAAAAGAGGGAAAAAGTATACCCCGAAATGCTAATCCGAACTGTCCAAATAAAATAAAAGTTTAAACGGTGCGGCTTTCTAAATAAATCAAGATAGATTATCCAAAAACCCTGAAAATCAACCACTAGCAAAGGGAGTTGTAAAAAAAATCATGAAAAATGTGAATTGAGATGAGATAATAGATAGTAGGTGATAGCAAAAACTTAAAAAAGTAAAGCAGCCGACGATAGACTTAACTGAAATTTAGAGGTGTTTTAATATTTTATATTCGGAAATCGGTGAAAATTTATATGAGATACTAGAAAAAAACTTTTTTTGCTATAAAAATAGGTAGATAGTAAATAACAAATATCTAAAATTAATTGTGGGATTAAAGGACTACGAAACTAATTATTGATACATAATGTGGGTTTAACCGCTGAGAATAAGCAGCATCTAATAATCCAAAAACAGCATCAATTACCTACATTTAATTCTTTTTTGGTACTATAATAAATTGGATGTAAATTTCAAAAATTATTTAAAAAAACACTCAATTACCCTTGGGTTCATGGGTTATTATGAACCCAATATGACAGGAAACTAGTCTAATCCAACGTTTGAAAATTGTCTAATTGTCATCACAATAGGAATTTTCGTGGAAATTGTTGTTTAAGAAAATTTTAAAAATTATTTACGATTTTTGATCTTCAGCAACCATGGCCATAGAGGCTGACATTTGCGTTTCAAAACTTTAGAAGTTTGTTTCTATGGTCAAACAGAAAGCAGTGCACCTCTGAGAGCTGGAGTATTCATTCAGTTGTCATCAAGATGCTTGGAACTTTAGGGGAAAGTGTTGTACAAGGACATTTTAAAGAATTCTTTACGATTGCTGGTCTTTAATAACCATGGACGTAAAGGCTGGCATTTATGTTTAAAGAGTCAGAAAGTCGTTTCTGTGGTCAGACAGAAAGCAGTGCACTTCTAGAAGCTGGAGTTTTCATTCAGTTTTCGTGATGTTGCTATTATTACCACTTTCATGGAAATTGTTGATCAAGAAAATTTTTAGAATTATTTAATCTCGCTGGTCTTCAGCAACGATGCCCACAGAGGCTGAAACTTGCATTTAAAAAGCGAGAAGTTTGTATCTATGGTCAGACAGAAATCAGCGCATCTTTGGAAGCTGGAATTTTTATTCAGTTGTCATCATAATGCTATTATTACAACTTTCATGAAAATTGTTGGCTAAGAAAATTTTTAGAATTATTTAATCTCGCTGGTCTTCAGCAACGATGCCCGCAGAGGCTGAAACTTGCGTTTAAGGAGCGAGAAGTTTGTATCTATGGTCAGACAGAAATCAGCGCATCTTTGGAAGCTGGAGTTTCCATTAAGTTGTCGTGATGCTGCTATTATTATAACTTTTATGGAAATTGTTGACCAAGAAAATTTTTAGAATTATTTAATCTCGCTGGTCTTCAGCAACGATGCCCGCAGAGGCTGCCACTTGCGCTTAAAGAGCGAGAAGTTTGTAATTATGGTCAGACAGAAATCAGCGCATCTTTGGAAGCTGGAGTTTCCATTGAGTTGTCGTGATGCTGCTATTATTACAACTTTCATGGAAATTGTTGACCAAGAAAATTTTTAGAATTATTTAATCTCGCTGGTCTTCAGCAACGATGCCCGCAGAGGTTGCAACTTGCGTTTAAAGAGCGAGAAGTTTGTTTCTGGAGTCAGACAGAAATCAGCGCATCTTTGGAAGCTGGAATTTTTATTTAGTTGTCATCATAATGCTATTATTTGAACTTTCATGGAAAGTGTTGTACAAGGAATTTTTAAAGAATTCTTTACGGTTGCTGGTCTTTAACAACCATAGACGTAAAGCATTTACGTTTAAAGAGTCAGAAGGTTGTTTCTCTGGCCAAACAGAAAGCATTTCTAGAAGCAAAAGTCTTCATACAGTTGTCATCACAATGCTATTATTGGAACTTTCGTGGAAATTGTTGTTCCAGAATTTTTTTTGGATTTCTTACTATCGCTGGTCTTTAGCAATCATGACCTTAGAGACTAACATATTTGCGTTTAAAGTGTGAGAGCTTGTTTCTTTGGTCAAACAGAAAGCAGTGCATCTCTGGAAGCTGTAGTTTTCATTCAGTTATCATCATTATGCTATTATTAAAACTTTCGAGGAAATTGTTGTTCCAGAAAATTTTAAGACTTATTTAATATTGCTGGTCTTTTACAACCATGGCCGTAGAGGCTGGCATGTGTGTTTAAAGAGTGAGAGCTTGTTTCTGTGGTCAGGCAGAAAGCCTAATCCTCTGGAAGCTAGAGTTTTCATTCAATTGTCATCATGATGCTACTATTGGAACTTTCGGGGAAATTGTTGTACAAAGAAATTTTACAGACTTTTTACGATATCCGGTCTTCAGCAATCATAGCAGTAAAAACTGGCATTTGTGTTTAAAAGCTTGTGTCTATGGCCAAACAGAAAGCAGTGCACCCATCTCATGATGATGTTATTGAAACTTTCCGCTAAAATATTTCACAAGGAAATTATAAACAATTTTTTTACCGTTCCTGGTCTTTAGTAACCATGGCCGTTGAAGCTGATATTTGCGTTTAAAAGGTGTGAGATAAGTTTTTGTGATCAGACAGAAAGAAGTGCACCACTGTGAAGGTGGGGGTTTTATTCAGTTTGTTGTTCTCTTAATGCTATTATAGGCCAAGAAACTAAGATCGAAGTAAGGCTGTCCCGTCAATTAATTCGTGGAAAGCTGGAAATGACTTTAATCTCTTTATTTATATGTAAAAAGAGTTATTTCAAGTTTGCACCAATCCGATGTTTCTTGGCCTATTATTGGAAAGTTCATGAAAATTATCGAAGGAAGGAATTCGAAAGAATTTTATACGATTGTTATTCTTCAGCGACCAAAGTCAGAACATTTGGTGTTAACTGATGTATCTTACTGGATACACTGTATGATTAACTGATTACCTTACCATTGTATATTGTATAATAGCACGTTATAAAAAACCGTAGTGAGGTATTCCGAGTTCATTTTAAGTACTTTGCTGGATATTTAGGAATAGGGGCTTTATCTCGAATATTTTTGCTTGAGAAAGGAAATCACACCCATTGAGGTAGTGGTAATTAACTTGACTTAAAGTGTCATTAACCACACGAATTAAGTTTGAGAACCAACACTTCGAAACAATGTCACATTTCTTGATTTCTTCCACCAATCGTAGAAAAGTATGTAGTAAATCTTGAAAAACAAAAAGCAAAGTTTCAAATATTTTTCACAACGAGCTATACTGTAATACAATACTGCAATTATTACACAGGGAATCAATACAAGGATATCAATTTATTTTTTAATTTTTAACCTTCTTTTATCCCTTATTTAGTTTTAAAATTTTAAAGTAAATAAAAGAGTTTTGAGTTACAAGAATTGATTGCGCTGGTAATTGGTTAAATTTTAGAATGTTCAATAAAAGGAGGTCGCTAAAAGGCTCGATTGAAAATCAATCTGTAAAGTGACCAAATTATCGTCAATGCAAGTGACCATTTGATTTAGTAATGTTAGGTCGGGTTGTAAAGTGCAACGATGCGAACATCACCGTCGGTGGTGTAGTGGCACTGGACCGAATAGAGCTTTTCGATAATTACCCCCTAGGGTAACTTAGCGTTGCTGCGTGACTCTGGACTAAAGTCTAAACTGCCACAGCAGTTACGATAATCAATATATGACAAGTGCCATTTCCATTTGTTTCGTACTATTTAGAATTGTTTGCATTCAGAAGTGTGTGTGGATACCGAAAGGGGTTCACACGAAAGGTCTCTTTGTTGCGACGTATAATAGGATTTTGTTCATTTTAGTTTAGTTTCAACTCAAATTTACCATTCTAAAGCAACCTTTCTCTTGTTCACGCAACGGATTTACTAGATAACGAAATCGATGTCATTAAAATGTTTTCATTAACAGGAAATTGTTTATTATAAATTTAATTAATTTTAAAACACTATATCACCTTTCATTATAACCTCATTACATTTACTTTGACATTTCAAGAACTCTCCATCATTAAAATTTTAATAATTTCCAATTACTTTAAGTGACATTTAAATGGATAAAAATAAATTCGAATCGATGTAATAAAGCAAATTTTAATTGTATTGTGCTTTTAAAGTTCGTATTTTATAGAAAAGGAAAACTACCCTCGTTTAATTCTTTTTCACGCTTTTAACTATTAACATTATTTAATTATTTACAAATCAAAGAATTAAACTTGTATAACTTGGAAATCGTTCGGAACTGATTTTTACAACCCTTAACAATTTTATTTTATTTAACATGTACCTAATACTTACCTACCTCTTTTTTTATTATTGCTCATTTATTCAATTTTATTGAGAAATTTCTTAAGAGTTGCATTTTTTGTTAACAAAATTCAATTGTGTTGCTTGTAATTTTAATTTTAGGTTTTCCAACAATTCAGAAAGAAAAATAATTAAACTGGGGTAAAATTATACTACTTTATTGTTGGTATATTTATTAGTGGTTGAATAATGGAAAATAGTAATTAAAAAACGTTAAAGCAAAGTAACGATTAGGTATTCAAACATTTAACAATTATAGCACCTCAACGACAGGGCAACAACAATAATACAATGCAAGTAAACTACACGTAAATTGCCAAAGGCAGACTATCTCCAAGAAGCAGCTAAACGGTGATCTCCATCTCCGTTTATATTTGTTCTAGAACATGAATAATGCATCTTGTCACGCCATTGTTTTAAGACTTGCGTCTTCTTGTACTTGTCCCTGTATACCCTAGTTATAAGATCTTTGCTTTTGGCAGTGAATTGTAATATTATTGTTACCAAAATTTCGGTATATATCAATTTAGCTTGAAGCGCTAAAATTATCCACCTATAGAATATATTTACATTTATTTAAATGTTATCTGAATATTTAATAATAGATAAAATAATTAACCTGAACACTTACAAAGTGTTAGTAAATTGTATTAGGACAGTAACACGACTCGAACCATAATGACATCGAAGACACGCTCCCGTGGGATAAGTTGTCGTTGTGCTTGCTGCACGTCACAAACTAATCTAATCTGACGCTGTAGTGATAGCGACGTAATATATTAGATGACTAATGATTTATTTAGAAGAATTTTAGTGATCTATAAAGCCAATTACACTAATACGTTTTCCCTTAAATATTAGTTACGGATAAAACTTTTCCTATTCTCGACTAATATAACGAAACCTGTTGATAGGGCAAAGATTTTCAGTTTGAATTACTTTAAAGCTTTCTCGAATTTAATTTCATAATTTCTCCATTATACTTTTACTAAGTACTTTTGTAAAGAATGTCATTTTTATACTTTTTATTTTTACATTTCCACTAACGTAAAGGAAATCAGGTAGTGCGATCGGACTGAAACAATGTCAGATAAGATCGGTATAATATCTGTCTTTCCATGTGTTTGGTTGTATGTTTTTCACCACGATACTTATTAAACCGATCGATTTGAGATTTGGGTTACCGGGCTATGACAGTAACCGCACTCTAACAATTTTTGGTTAAAATTGGTTTGCAAGGGGGCGAATTTTCAAACTATTTTCTCTCTAGTTTTATAAACTTCGTTTGCTTTTGTTAGGGCAATCCTAGGACAATTTTAACAAAAATTATGAAACACAAAAATGAGTTTTCAAAATCTTGGATTGCTAAGCCAATGAAATAAAATTCTTAATAATCGCTCTTGATCTTTCTTGGGCTAAGGGCCAGTATTATAATGTCTAGCTGACCGAAGGATGAGATTTAACCTAAGATTAGACTTCATTCAGATCATTTGAGTATTTCAACGCCAACCGAAGGTTGAAGCGACGGTTGGACACCGTTTCATTCAACCAGAGGTCGATAATCTGTGGTTTGACTGACTGAACCGAAAGTTGTAAAAAAAACTTAATTTCAGTTAGTGACAGTCTAACTACTTTAGGTTGAGTTTCAACCTTCGGTCAACTAGACATTATGAAACTGGGCAGTAGTGTAAAATAGTTAAGAAATTTTTTACTAGTTAGAGAACAGTACGGAACGCGCAGGTCTAAAAACAATTTCTCTGTCCAGGGACAAGGTACAGCTAAGCCCCGTCCAAAAAAAACGCGCGATGTTCGAATAGAATCTTCCTATTGGTGAGATTTCGAAAATACGGTTAATAACAATCACACAAGAATTGCCATGCATCAACCTTGTATTGTATTGTATTGTACTCAGGGGTCGATTGGCTTCTAAGCCTTACAGAACTGCGACCAGTGTTGATCTTTTGTTCATAACCCTACTCGTATTTACGTTCTCAGGAATTCATTCTTGCGAGCGAAGCATAGAATGTGTCTGAGAAGTTTACTTTTCACTTCTTCAGGCGTCAATTGAGCTTGCCCCAAGTGTTTCAGCCTAAGTCGAGCTAATGCATCGCAATTGCAGAGAATGTGTTCGGCGGATTCAATCTCCGATTCACAGAGTCTGCATATATCACTATCCTCTAATCCCAGTTTCTTTAGGTGATACCTCACTGGGCAGTGTATGAATTTCTTTGACTGTCTCTGTCCTGGTGCGTTGTTCCAGTGAGAATTTTTGTTCTCAGTTTCCCATTTTTGGATCTCCGCCTTTCTATGTGTTCTAGATAGTCCACAGAATGGTTCGGGTCCAATCGGGGGGGCTTTTGAGCCTGTTCTAGCTAGTTCGTCAGCTATTTCGTTTCCTTCAATTCCCTCGTGACCCGGCACCCAATGAAGGGCAACTTTGTTGCCCCTTGCCAGAGTTTTGAGAGATTGTCTGCATTTCCAAGTGGATAATGACTCAAAGCTATTGGCTTTGAGTGCCCTTATCGCAGCTTGGCTGTCAGACATTATGTAGATTTTTTTACCCTTTAAATTCCTTCGAAGGCATTCTCGGGCACATAGATCTATTGCAAGAGTTTCAGCTTGCATAATTGTGGGATAGGTTTCTAAAAAGGCTATTGATGTCCTATATTTTGGGCCATATATGCCTATACCTGTTCCCTGTTCAGTCTTAGATCCATCTGTATACCAAATGGAGGAGTTTTGTTCCAGATTGACTTCTAGCCGTGTTGCGGTCTTGAATGACCACATCGAATGGTGTCTGAAAGTCAAACACTCTTGGAATGATATCCAAGGGTTTTTCAAACAATTCTGGCTGTAAAAGGTCCAGGATCTTTAGGTGACCTGTTCTGTCACCCAGTTTGAATTTCTTGCTCTGTGCAATTTTTATGACGGTTTGAAGACCCTCTCTCTACACCCGTAGGTGAAGAGGTGGTAGGTCTAAAAGTGCCTCCATAGCTGTAGTCGGGGTTGTGCTCATAGCCCCTGTTGTACCCAAACACGCTAGGCGTTGCAATTTCTGCAACTTGCCTTGTGTTGTGATTTCATTCGTTTTTGTCCACCATACGAACGAATGTGACAATGGGTCTTATTATTGATGTATATGACCAATATATCATCTTCGGTTTTAGTCCCCATGTCTTTCCAAAGAGTTTGCGGCACGCCCAGAAGGCCCCCGTTGCATCAACCTTGTTTGGCAGAAATTTGTGGGGGGTGGCTTAGCTGTTTCTGTACCCTGAAGAGAGCATAAAATCCTCGATGATTTTCTAAAAATATAAATATATATTTTCCAAATTTCGTCGATCCCATACTAAAAAGGGCACGTAAAACGTTGGTCCTGATTGCTAATTAATATCTATGTAGGTAATTTAAAAAAATATTCGGAATTCGGATTTCTAATTTTGGGTTAGAGGTACATCTGATGATTAATTAGTTATGCTAGGTTAGGTACCATATTAGGGAATCCAAATCACATGACAAAACATGACGGGTGGTGAGAACATAAAGGTTCCCACATTAAAATATTGTTGTAATCTATGGAGTTTGGTTAGAAGTTAGCGTTATGCATGTCAAAAAAAATAAACTAATAAGTAATAACAATCATGCTTGTGGTCACGTGATTAACGCGTGCGCGTGACTTACCAACCAGCCGCCATATTAGGTTTGATTTGTCAGGTATCTGGATTCCCTAATGTAAATTGCAAGGTGTATTCATTTTTGGTTATTTGTAAACTTTTAAAATTTTAACTGTCTTATGTTAACTTAACCTATAATATTCATTTTTAGTGACAGTTACTTGTCAAATTCAGCGACTGAAATACTTTTAACTCGTAGTGTAGCTCAAAATCTATGGCGGCACTGGTTACGCCTCTCAACTAGCTACTTTTCATGTTACTGTTTGTTAGGCTAGATTTCGCCTGTTTCAGCGCCTACGTAAAGCATTTCAACCAGAGACACGGACCATTGCAGATACTGGAAACTTACCTTAGGTTGCAAAAAACTTGTAACGGCCAGTTACAATTGACAGGAGTTTCAAATGTGACTTTGACACCCGATACGTGACATTCGAAACTCTTGTCAATTACAAAAGACTCTTAAAAGGGGTGTAAACCAAAAATAAAAGTTGTAGCACAGAGAATTCTAAGAACAAATTTTCAAACCGCACGTCGCTGTGATTGACCATTCGGAAGATATAAGACTTTAAAGTAGAAATTCGTGACGTCATACAGACGACAGTCGCAATCGGTCCAATAGCAGTTCATAAATTATTGTACGAAAACTAAATCACTAAGCAACGAGGGCATATCACGAAGCTCTTGTTCGTGTGAAGTCACAATTTTTGAACTCAAGCGCTTATATCTCAGTTAATAATTGTGCTAAAAATGTGCTGTTTTCACCGTTGTTCTTAGATGTTTTCTTAGCAATTTTTAGTGAAAGAAAGTTTTTTTGCTTTACAACCCCTTTAATAGTTTTTTGCAACCTTGAGTATATTTCTTTATAATACCCCAAGTGGATAGGTTTGACATATTATATTCATATACAGTATGTCACTATCAATGGAATCTACGATAATGATGATAAACGTAGTAGAAATGATGAAATAGTGGAAAACAGGACCGAGCAGAAAGCCGTAAGAATAACGCTGCGCATTTACTCATTAATAGAATCAAACGTGGACTAAGGTAGAAGAAAGAGCAACGATAAAAGCTCGTCGACACCGAGCTAAAGTAAAAATGAGATTTAGAGATTAATTAACAACATAAGCAATTCACAATAAACAGTAGGGCTCTGTAAGACCCAGTGCGCCTAGTTGAGGGTTAACAATAAGGCCGTTATAAGAATATTTTTTTATACTTGTAGCTTTTCAGAGTATAATGGCAAAATGTAACCTGCTGTTGGTTAAAGAACGATTTAGAAGTTCTTCCACCGATATTAGAGGATCAGAGAACCGCTTAGGATGTTGGTTCGGATTTCGGTGCTGCTGTTGTTGGATTTAGAGTAGCGCTCATGACTGCTTAAGGGGTCTTGAAATCATTTATATTGCTTAGAAGCAATATTTTATTTACTGAATTGGGGGCTGATAAAAGTTCTTTTTCTAACCTGGTCTCCCACTGTCAAATAAAGATGTGTCAGCTGTGATCCTGACAAGTAACTCGAATGATAGAGAATGGGTAGGAGTTTTATCTGGATTTGGCCAGGAATGTTCTTACATAAGCCCAACACTCGGTATCTGCATGTAGCAGTTCTGCTAGCAACCATAGGTTAGGTTAGGCCAATGTACCAACGTTTGGCCTATATTAAGTTGAAAAAGAAGAACTTAAAAGTTAATTTGACTATTAAAACGACAACAAATTATTCCATTGTTATAAAATGTCTTGGAATTTTGAAACGCTCGATATAGTATAAAAATAATTGTCAGCTTAAATGTAATATCTTTGAGGTTAAGTAAATGAGAAAGCTCCATGATGACATATCGCTTCTTTTTTATTCGTTTCTTTTATGTTTGTTGGAAATGTCACTTCGTTTACAAGAATACAAGTTTGTTTTTTGATTAATTTATCAACTACAACACAAATGATGGGATTTAGAGGATACAATTTTGTGAAATGCATAAAATTGCCAAAGTAAATCCTAAATGATAAAGTATGAGAGTATAAGAAAACAGTAGAGATTTCAGGCTACAAAGAAAATCTACATGAAAATCTTTATAAGATTTAATGTTTGCTGTATGTGACGTCGAGAAATGTCTGACTTTGTAGATGAAAGAAAGCATTGCGTTTATTTTTAATATCTAGGTATGCTGCAGCTATTACTTTGTGCTTTTTCTTGTTGTTCCTTTCTTTTAAAAAATTTTCAATTGTATATTTAGAGTAAATGCTTTAGATCAAAATTTATTATAAAAGTAATAAATTTTGTGCTTTCAGAGATTTAGATTTTATACTGTAAGCTTTACTTCGTTAAGTCTAAAATCTTTACATTATTTAAATATATTTAAGAAACGTTCTGCATCGCCACTTAAAAAAAAGTCTAAAAAGGATAATCGAGGTTTAATAATAAGTGCTATAAGTTAATTACAGTGAATAAGTACGTAAGTATCAATCATGTAGAAGCTTATGCGAACGTCTTACACTAACGTTAATAACCACCAGATACTTTTAGTTTTTCGTCCTCGAACGATGCGAGGACAAAGAAAAATTAGTCTCGTTATTTTTCCTAAAAATTACTGCGTTAAGAAGCTTTTCTTTCTTCTTTTGTCTTCTATTTCCCATCTGCCAACGTATACTAGTCATTCTTTTCTTCTATATTTCCAACTATTTATTTCCTTTCTAGTCCTCTCAGTTTTATTTATTTTTATTTATTTGTGGCCCTTCATATTTGTCTCAAGCACTGCTCGGTTTGTTGAGATTATTATTTTCCTTCTTTCATTTGATTCTCTTTCTGTTTTTCTGCTTTAATTCCATTTTCTTCTTCTAATTTATAGCTTACCATTCATCGCATATTTTGTTAGATTAAGAACAACGTTTTTACTTAATAGTCTACGATATACACGTATTAGTGCTATTTTTTCTTAAATATTAAGGTGTTTCTTTATCATTTTTTGTATTTTTAGTTCTTGCTATAAAATTCTTGTTTTTTCTCTATAAACGGTCAACGAATTAACATTTAAGTGTTGGTAATTGATCAAAATTTGAACCGTTTAGCACTTGTACTTTTATCTATGCTGATTACTTTTGAAAATAACTTTATAAATTACAATTTCACGCATAACAAATTTTCTTTTGGTATTCTATAGTTTATCGCTTACTTAAACACGCAGACTAACTTCATTAAAAGTACGTAGAACCTTCAAAAAATCCTAAATAAATACATAAGGGTTTCGAATTTAAAGATTATCAATCAAAATTAAATATTCACTACATGTCATATTCTTACAAAGGTCAGGGTTGAATTATTACTATATCAAACAAATTGAATATTTTTTAGATTTTTATCTTCAAATTATAATGGTTTTCATTTAACTAACACTTATACACATAAAGCAAAAGGAACATTAAATACTCATTAATTATTATGTTTGTGTATTAAGGTGTCCCAAAAGTTCAATAGCTCAATAAACACGTGTTTTATTTCAACAAAATTAGATAATGATAGCGAATAGTAAATGTGGAAATGTGTAACCCCTTAGACTTCATTATAGAGTTCGATAGATTTTGTTGCCCTTTTGTTAAAATCACACAAACGTTTATTGAGAAATTGAATTTGTTTTTGCTTAAAATTCATACTTTTCGTGTTTAAATTTAGAAATGTTTTTAATTTTAGCCCACTTTTGATTTTTTTAGCTCAGACACAATGATTTTCGTAAGTCAATCTAAGGAAGAGCTTTGTACATATTCATATCAGAATAACAGAATTTATTTATTTCAACGAGTGCCAAATACTCTGTCAAGGTATATGGTTCTAACTCAATATAGAAGACCCTTAATCTTCTCTTTAAATGCCTTTTTAATATCAATGCTTTTTACACTGTTGAGCAATTTATTGAATAGCTTCACACACATGTAGTGTGGACACTTTTCTGAGTCCCTTCTCTGAGAAAGTTAGCCTATGCTTTGGATATTCTAAATCGAACCTCCTAGTATTATATAGATTACCAGGAAAATCTCTCTGAAAACGGTCCCTATTATTAAACACAAACGTTAATAGTACATTACATACCCAGATGGTAAGAAACCTTCATTACAGCGCAGACTGAAGTGCGAAGCACCGAGTTAGCCTGTTTCGTACTAAAAATAATTACCCTGGTATTATACTCATTAAGAACAAGAATAATCCCGCACAACCATTCGTTTGTCTATTATATACTTTTTGATTTAATATATTCATTATCTGATCCTGCTATTATTAAATTAATATCATCAAAATAGTTAACAATGCTGCACTGCAAATCTTTTAATATGTTTGACAAGTCGTTGATATATATTATAAACAATAGAGGACTAGCAATACTGCCTTGTGGGACCCCCACACTATTTCGCAACACCACTATATTATATAGGAGGCAATCATGCCTCAATCGCCGTATCCGCTGTAGACTTGCCCCTCTTCGAATTTTTACTGTTCCCAAAACTAAAGAGACCCATGAAAGGACGGGGTTTTACCAAGATTGAGGAGATAAAGAGCGAATCGCTGGAAGGGCTCAAGGCGATATTAAAAAGCGCATATCAGAAGTGCTTCGAGAATTGGAAAAAGCACTGGCACAAGTGTAATCTGAGGGGGATTACTTGAAGGGGACAAAATAGATATCGATGAATAAATAAATATTTTGGAGAAAAATAAAAAGTCAACTTTTTTTTAACAAATCTTGTATATATCTTAAATTGATGCGACCAGATGTTACCAGACACATTTTCGTTATAGCGCTTTGGTTCCGCCTTTTTGTTCTCATAAATTCCGGACTATAAACTTTAAATGTTTGATGAGAAGAGGTGGGGGGGGGCTGAAAACCATCAGAAAAATTGTTGAATTCACTGGAGCCAAATTTAAACAATTTTAAAATCATGAAGTTCGAAGGAAAGGCATAGAATAGAAAACTGTGGAAACTGGTCGTTAATCGAGCTTTGGACCTTTAAGGCCCGTAATGCTAATAGGTCCACGTTCTGTACGATTAAAAAATACAATCTGAGTTTGCTCAAAAAATTTGGAGTCTATTAATAGAAATAATAAAGAAATCTTCAAAAAATAAAGTTACCCGTAAGTAGGTAGAGGTTGATTTTTTAGAGATTGCCTGGGCGGAGCCAATATCTTGCGCATTACAGATGGAGGGGGGAGTATCCTCTCTCTTTCTCCCTCTATCTTTCTCTATCTCTCTCTATCTCTCTCTATCTATCTCTATCTATCTCTCTCTCCCTCTCTCTCCCTAGGTATATCACTGAAACTGATGCCACCTTATGCGATTGGTTACATTTGCATCTTGATGCCAATGGTTTCGCCCTGACAATCTCTAAAAAATCAACGTCCACTACTCAATTTGATACACCATATACAGGGTGTATCCGAAGTAGGTGGACAAACTTCAAGGAGACGTTCCTTACCTAAAATGAAGGTACCCGTATTTTTTTGTTTTGGTCAATTCCAATTTTTGACCGGTGTGGGACCCCTAACAGAGGGCTCCCTAAAACACTATTTTGTTAACAGTTTAGAAACCCCTTAACCGATTTTAATAAAATTTGGTATGGGAACTAACAAAGTGAATTAACATAAGTACCATATCCTACTTTTGTAAAAGTCGCTAGAGGGCGCTAGTTACGGTCAACTGATCTTGGTTTTTCTGCAATAACTTTTTTGGTCAAAACATTTTTCAATTTTTTATTGCATAATTAAATGTACAATTTCATTATCTAAAAGTATTTTTGATCTTTTTCGTAAGATACACAATTAGAAAGAAAAAGACGAAAAATACAGGCCGAATGCCTAAATTTTGAACTATTTTCTCAATCAAAAGATGTCGGAAAGCTGATTTTTTCATTTTTAAAGATTGTGTTACGATTTCTAAAGTAAAATTGCACTTAAATTAGAGGAATTATAAATACAAGCTTTAAAAATGAAAAATCAACTTTCCCACTATCTTTTGATTGAGAAAATAGTTCAAAATTCTCGCATTCGGTCGGTATTTTTCGTCTTTTTCTTTCTAATTGTGTATCTTAGGAAAAAGATACACACACACTTTTTTTAGATAATGAAATTTTACATTTAATTATGAAATTAAAATATGAAAAAATGTTTCGTCCAAAAAAGTTATTACAGAAAAACCAAGAACAGTTGTACGTAACTAGCGCCCTCTAGCGATATTAACAAAAGTAGGATATGGTGCTTATGTTAATTCACTTTGTTAGTTTTTATACCAAATTTTCAAGGGGTCAACCACTGGTCTGAATTTGTACAATGACTGCAGAAACTACCGTTGACTGCAGTGACTGCACTTGACTGCAGCTGACTGCACTAGACTGCAGATGACTGCACTTGACTGCAGATGACTGCAGATGACTGCACTTGACTGCAGATGACTGCACTTGACTGCAGATGACTGCACTTGACTGCAGATGACTGCAGCTGACTGCAGCTGACTGCACTTGACTGCAGCTGACTGCAGGTGACTGCACTTGACTGCAGGTGATTGCAGTTGACTGCAGGTGATTGCACTTGACTGCAGATGACTACACATGACTGCACTTGACTGCAGCTGACTGCGCTTGACTGCAGATGACTGCATTTGACTCAAATTGACTGCAGATAATTTAGCGATGTTTTTAACCCCCCTGAGCCCAAAAATGCAAAAAAGAGTGATAAAAAATATAAGGGGGTTATTTTGGGCGCGTTTTTAAAAATTTAGGTCAAAGTTGTTTTACTTGGCTAAAAAATAAAAAAAAAATAAAAAAATAGTTGTTATATCGACATCGAGTTAGGTAACCAATTTTAGACAGTTCTGTAAAGTGGTAAAGATTTAAAGAATCTTCGTTGAGAGGTACTTTTACTATGGAAATTACATTCATTTTATATGAAAAAGCGACGAAAAAATGTTTGTTTTTGTGGGTTGTTCAAAAAGTATTTTGTTCACATTTTCTTCAACAACTTAATTTTAATTTTTTACAAGAAATAGTTGTTATAAGTTATAATCAAGAAAAAATCCGATTTTTTAAATTTCATTTCTCGACGTTTCAAAATTCTTGAGTTTGATTCCAAAAATAAGGTGGTTCTTTTAGGCGCGTATTTGCAAGCTATAGGACCAAATTTATTTTTATTTTACCATAAGATAGTAGGTATATTCTAACCCCAATAGAAAATTGGGAAATGGCAGCCAATAGAATGATTGTCCCATTTTGTAGTTTTTCTCGTATAACTTGACCGGTCATTACAATTATAAAAATTTCAAAACGTAGAGCCAAAATATAGGGCTTTCGCCCTAATTAAGTCGATTTTGAAAATTGTTTTAAAATTGCCTACCTTTAAGGGTAGGTCAAAATTCTGAAATTTATTTTCTTAAAATTTTCTCTGCCATATTTTTTATTTTTTGATGTTACAGTGTCAATTAATTCTCTATCGAAATATAAATTTTTATCCAAATCGTTCAAGCTGTTTTGGAGTAACGATTTTTTTTCCGTAAGAAATCAAATTAAAGTTTTAACAATAATTTATTTATATCCCATGCATGTGAAAAAAGCAAACTTCCACGCCGGTAGGCGAACCCAGGCCACCCAATTTACGTTCTAGGGCTCTAACCATAGAGCTATAGGGACTCGCTTCTTTCATTATGTCAAATGAGTGCGTCTTCATCATAGAGTTAAACCTATAATACTACTGGAGAAACTACTCTTATATAAATCCTATAGGCATTTCAAGCTAAGCAACGCGCTTGTCTGGCGGCAAGATTTTTAACTAGCGTTGCAATGATGTTTACTTTACGTGTGTATTGAAATGCAAAGTTGAGAGTTTTCTAATGAAATTTTTTTTTCTAATGAGTTTATTGTTCAGTTTTCGGATGTAATTCTATAACAATCCCAAAACAAATTAATATAACAACGTGAAATGTCAAAATTTATAGGTTAGAACTGAGAACACAAACGAGTATTTGAATGAATTCCACATACGCTTATGCGCAGTTATTTCAATATCATTGCATCGTTAGTATCAACATATCCGCTAGAGGCGCGACAATCTTATTTTGAAACGCCTATAGCAAGAAAAGCGTCCAACTTGACTGAGCAGTACAACGTGTTTTCCCCACTCTTTTAAGTATACAACGTTGTGTATTATACAGATTATGGTTATACCACTTTATAATAACGTGGTATGACCATCATACGACCAATACGATGTGCACACTGTGCTCTAAAAAGTGGCGGTAGTAGGACGTTTTTTTTGGCGTAGAGTAATGCCTCCAGTAGTAGTAGCTTTTACCTCTATGGTCTTCATGCACACTTGACACTGTGTTATGATTTGATGCGAAGAAATGGGTGCGTGAAGTTAGCCCCCAAAGTTGACTTTTTTGAAGTGCCCTTTTGCCACAAGTTAGTAACTAATTTGTAACTATTTGTAACCATAAAATCAAAATTTGTAACTCAACCGTTAAGCCTCTAAAAATAAAAAACGTTTTGGGGGCCAGCTTCTTGGGAGCCCCCAAACTATGGCATTTCGAAAAAATTTTTGGGCCAAAAATTAGTAACTAATTTGTAACTATTTGTAACCTAAAAATTAAAATTTGTAAGTCACGCACAAAGGACATAATGCATAATTAAAGTTTTGGGGGCTAAGTTCCCGGGAGCCCCCGAACTTTGATTTTTGGAAATTATTTTTTTGCCAAAAATTAGTAACTAATTTGTAACTATTTGTAACCTAAAAATTAAAATTTGTAAGTCACGCGCAAAGGACATATGGATATTCAAAGTTTTGGGGGCTAACTTCGCGGGAGCCGCCGAACTTTGAGTTTTCGAAATTTTTTTTAGCCAAAAATTAGTAAGTAATTTGTAACTATTTGTAACCTAAAAATTAAAATTTGTAAGGATGTGCGCAAATTAAAAGTTTCGAGCATAGAGTCTAGAACTCTAGAGCATAGCATAGACCACAGCATTTCGGGGTGCTCAAATTGAAAGCTAAGGGCAGTTTGACATGAACTAACTATTTAGTAACTGTTAGTTACTAAGTTGGTTACTAAATGAACTCAAGGAGCAAAAACACGGGAATCTAAGCTTTAACGTCAACGTCAAAATGGGCGGATAAATTTTGGCGTTGACGTTAAAGCTTATATTCCCGTGTTTTTGCTCCTTGAGTTCATTTAGTAACCAACTTAGTAACTAACAGTTACTAAATAGTTAGTTCATGTAAAACAGACCTAAGAGCATAGAGCATATTGCATCCTTGTAGGGACATATGATTCTAACTGAAATTTCAAACGACTCTATGTAAACTCTATGCTCGAAACTTTTAATTTGCGCACACCCTAGTTTCATCTCGCGGAGTTACCTTGAGTCAAATTTCGGGGTGCGTGAAGTTAGCCCCTAAAGTTCAGGTTTTTTAAGTGCGCTTTCGCCACAAGTTAGTAACTAATTTGTAACTATAAAATGAAAATTTTAAAGTCAAACCGTCAGTCTTTAAAAAAATTTTCAACTTCGAAAAGTTTATACCTCGTTTACTTTCAATGAAAAAACCTTCCTATAGGAATTGAAGAGATTGACTCCACAGTGATTTGGTGATATTTAGTAGGTAATGATGATCAAAGGACTTATTATTTTTTAAACAAAAGCTTTAAAAAGAATTTTAAAAAATAACGTAGTAAAATATCACAATTTTCTTCTTAATAATTATACTTGGGTAATTCCTCGTCAGATCGGCCACGTTTGACCCTTAGGTCTTTGGATTTTGACGAAATTTGGTGTGTCGCTGTCGGTTGGAAATATGTTCAAACTTAAGTTTACAAAGTGGTTTTGTGAAAAAATAATTTTTGACCTATCGACGGTCAAATTAATTTTTGAACTATTTTGAAAACCTGAATACTTCAATAATTTATAACTTGCGATCTAAAAGAGATATATTTCTGCAAAATACGTCTATTTAAAGCTAAAGGAACGTACTATTTATTTTATGCATCGCTTCTTGGAGTTAACGCCTTTTTGGTCAAACTATTCCAGTGTCAAATGTTCAAGTCGAAGTTTCCAAAATACACCCTCTTCGATTTTTGAAATTTTTTTATAACCCTTATGACTTAGGTTTAAGTAAAAAAATTCAAAACCGTGGGCACTCGGCAACTCTTGATGCTACACGGTCTTAAGCCTCTGTGAGGGTTTTAGATTGAGGTGTGAGGGCTGAGGCCGTGTGGCATCAAGAGTTGACGAATGCCCACGGTTTTGAATTTCTTTACTTAAAGCTAAGTCATAAGGACTCAACATATAAAAACATTTCGAAAATCGAAGAGGGTGTATTTTGGCAATTTCTCCCATAATAACGGGTTCAAAATAAAGCGATTCCTGAAAAAAAAATTGCTATCCCCAATCTTTTCTCAAAAAATTTTTGTTTCCATTTTTCTATAATACCGTGTAGCGTCAAGAGTTGACGAGTGCCTACGATTTTGAATCTTTTCACTTGAACATAAGTCATAAGCAACATATCAAAAAATTGCAAAAATCGCAGAGGGTGTATTTTGGAAACTTCGACTTGAACATTTGATACTGGAACAGTTTGACCACAAAGGCGTTAACTCAAAGAAGCGATGCATAAAATAAATAGTACGTTCCTTTAGCTTTAATAAATAGGCGTATTTTGCAGAAATATCTCTTTAGATCGCGAGTTATAAATTATTGAAATATTCATTTTTTCAAAATAGTTCAAAAATTAATTTGACCGTAGATAGGTTAAAAATAATTTTTTCGCAAAACTACTTTGTACCCTTAAGTTTGCACATATTTCCAACTGACATACCAAATTTTGTCAAAATCCGAAGACCTAAGGGTCAAACGTGGCCGATCTGACGTGGAATTACCCACTTACCTAACTACCGGTTTCGCTAATCAGCATTATCATTTGTAGAATACTCTACACACTTGATGATGGTGTAGTACTCTACTCTACACCCTTTTTAAATTCTTTTTAAAGCTTTTGTTTAAAAAAGAATCTCAAGAATCTCTCAAAAAAGAATTTCATCATTACTAAAAAATATCACCAAGTCACTGTGGAGTCAATCTCTTCAATTCCTATAGGAAGGCTTTTTCATTAAAAGTAAACGAGGTATAAACTTTTCGAAATTGAAATAATTTTTTAAAGACTGCCGGTTTGACTTTAAAATTTTTAATTTATAGTTACAAATAGTTACAAATTAGTTACTAACTTGTGGCGAAAGCACACTTAAAAAACCTGAACTTTGGGGGCTAACTTCACGCACCCCGAAATTCGACTCAAGGTAACTCCGCGAGACGAAACTTACAAATTTTAATTTTTAAGTTACAAATAGTTACAAATTACTTACTAATTTTTGGCTAAAAAAAAATTTCGAAAACTTCGGTTCGAAAGTTCGGCGGCTCCCGCGAAGTTAGCCCCCAAAACTTTGAATATCCATAAGTCCTTTGCGCATGACTTACAAATTTTAATTTTTAGGTTACAAATAGTTACAAATTAGTTACTAATTTTTGGCCCAAAAATTTTTTCGAAATGCCATAGTTTGGGGGCCCCCGAGAAGCTGGCCGCCAAAACGTTTTTTATTTTTAGAGGCATAACGGTTGAGTTACAAATTTTGATTTTATGGTTACAAATAGTTACAAATTAGTTACTAATTTGTGGCAAAAGGACACTTCAAAAATATCAACTTTGGGGGCTAACTTCACGCACCCCGAAGAAATCGCTCAAAGTACCATGGCTAGCACCTATTCAAATTAAATTAAATTAAGAGAGCTAATAGTTGATTAATAAAACTATTAACATATAATCATAAGAAATCAAATTTAAGTTTTAACATTAATTTATATTCATATACATATACATAGTAAAAAAAATAACTACCACGCCGGCAGTCGATCCCAGGCCACCCAATTTACGTTCGAGGGCTCTAACCACTGAGCTACAAATGCTCGCTTCTTTCAGATGTCGAATGGTGCGTCATCATGCACATAGTCATGTCCCAGGTTAAATAACATAATTTATTTTACCATTTTATTTTCGAATACAATGCTACTAAAAACTTCGTACTTCAATTAACTATTTCTTTTGCCAAATAATGCCAATCTGCAAATCCTTTTACGATTTCATATATAAATATGAGTACAAATTAATAGATTTGCTAGGCTTCACCTGAATTAAAATATGCCAAGCGCTTCATAATTGATGATAGCCAATCAGCATTCTCATATATGCTCCCATAAAGTAAGTCTAATACGAGGTCTAATAGGGGTATAAATCTCGCGTCCAGGCAATGGTCACTGGTCAGTGAGTCGTTGTTACCAGATGGTAATTTGGCGTCCGACATTAGCGCTTTGTATAGGGTATACGCTTTCTTTGCTGGCGCTAGCGCTAGGTCCGAGTGAACTAAGCTTGGTGAAACTGCTAAGAAACTAGTTATATTGCTGACCTACTGCCCAAATACTGCCGAGACTGTGTTTCAGCCGGGACTGCTTTTGACTGCAGCTGATTGCACTTGATTTCAGCTGACTGCAGTTGACTGCAGCTGACTGCACTTGACTGCAGGTGACTGCACTTGACTGCAGTTGACTGCAGTTGACTGCAGCTGACTGCACTTGACTGCAGCTGACTGCACTTGACTGCAGATGACTGCAGATGACTGCAGATGACTGCACTTGACTGCAGCTGACTGCAGATGACTGCACTTGACTGCAGCTGACTGCAGATGACTGCAGCTGACTGCAGATGACTGCAGCTGACTGCAGATGACTGCACTTGACTGCAGCTGACTGCAGGTGACTGCACTTGACTGCAGTTGACTGCAGAACTTTTGTACATTGACTGCAGAGAGTGGATGACCCCTCGCAAATTTTATTAAAATCGGTTAAGGGATTTCTAAAATGTTAACAAAATAGTGTTTTAGGGGGCCCTCTGTTAGGGGCTCCCACACCGGTTAAAAATGGGAATTGACCAAAACAAAAAAATAGGGGTACCTTAATTTTAGGTAAGGAACGTCTCCTTGAAGTTTGTCCACCTACTTCGGATACACCCTGTATAAATACAAAACACTTTCAAAATAGAGTTGAATTGTTATTTCGATGATTAGAGTTTAGGTATCATTAATAATATACCTATCACAAAGGTCAAAAATAATGATAGGATACCAAAGGTAAAGCTATTGCGAACATCAATAAAACTATCTACACAAAACACACAGACGAAAAAGTAATTTTTTACAACTAATTAGAATATAGTTCAAATTCTATTTGAGTTGAAAACCAATACGTTTTATATTAATATTGATTGACTTGTTAAATTAAACTTTTTTTAACATCTTAATTAACGTTTTACGTGTAAACTATTCATGTTTAATGAAATTACTTGTATTTCTATTTCTACCTTTTACAATGGATTCCATTTTACTTGCTTTTACCTTTTAAATGTCTACACAGTGTAAATAGTAATTTCTCTTGCATTCACACACGACTTCAATTAAAACCTGTAAATTACTAAAAAAATGATTAAAAAGTAACAACGACTCTCTAAAAAAAACATCGAATTGGTCGAGATGAGTTGAAACTGTGGTCTGGGTTAAGACATTAAAATCAATTGACATATTTTTTTTAGAGCTGTAAAAAGGGCCAAATTCCTATAAATCTTTATATAAAAAAGGGCAAACTTTTAAATTTTTTGCTTCCATCGTTTAAATTTAAAAGATTTACGTTGACTCGACAAAACAAAATGGATGGAAAAGGAATTTTTACAAATTAAATTTGTAAGATGAAAATCTTTAATTTTTGTTAAAATAACTTTTTTAATTATTGAAAATTAATGAGGGGCGCTTTCAGCAAAATAAAATCTTTGTGTGAATACAGAAATCGGTTTTTATTACAATTGTGTCTCAATCATTAAATTTTTACTTTTTGATGGAATTTTCGTGTAATGAGGACGGATCGGATTTCTATCAGAGGTTTCAAATCACAATTTTTAACAGGATTAATTCTCTCACTATTAGTGTGATTTTTTTCAGGCATCAAAGATATTCTTTTTCATGTAGGTGGCAAAGAAGTATTATAATAGAAGCTTTCTGTCATTATCTATGTCAAATTTTGCAGTTTCGTGTAAATGCGGTGGTTCAAATTTATCTATATAGTTTAGTTTCCTAAAATTGTAATACATGGGATTCAGAGAAAATTTAAAAATAAAATGACAGGGTGTTCCTTTTATAACAGCTTTGCTGACGTCTTACCTCCGACATAGGTCACCCTGTATAAATAATTTTAAGTGTAGGAATCTGCGCAATTTAAAATCTAAATCGACGTGTCCGAGCTTTCTTCTTAAATATTTTTACATGCCGAGCTATATTCCTTACTTTAGAAACACACTGTATAAAAAATAAATTAGATTGAGTTGAGAGGATTGTACAAGGAAATAATCTTAGAGCTACTTATTTTAGTTCTGAAGATTTTAAATTGGGTGTTTATTGATTCAATCTTTATAATAGTTCAAAGCTTCTCTCAAGGAAACCTGATTTATAATATTTATAAGAAAATTAAAAGGTTATTTTTTTTATAACTGAGCTCTCAGCACATTTTGAATTTCACTCAATTATTTAAAATGAAATTTTTGCATTTGTAAGGGTATTGTGTGGGAAACTAGAAATATTTTATGAATTTCCTTCAGATGTAAAAGGAACAAGTCATGTGAAAACAATAGTTTCGACGGCAATAATTATATATATTTTATTTATACAGGGTGGCTCAAGTTGGATACTATAGAGCAAATTTTTTATGGATACCATTACAAATATTCGTCCTTAATAATTAATAACAATTAATCCAAGCTGAAAAAGTATAAAATGTCGAATTCCACAATTCACTGTGCCTCTCGAGGCTCTAGCTCCTTAAGCAGTTAATAGTAGGACGGTAATTTAACTTTCTGTAAAAATTATAGAGCTGAAAATTCTCTATCGAAATCCATAAAAATATTTGTCTTAGCTGTCATAATTAATTTATACCAATTAATCAAAGTTTAAAAATTATAAAATGTCGAATTCTACAACTCGCTGTGCTTCTCGAGGCTCTAGCTCCTTAAGCAGTAGTCTGACGGTAATTCAACTTCTTGTAAAAATTATAGAGCAAAAAATTCTCTATCGAAATCTGTAAAAATATTTGTCTTAGCTGTCATAATTAATTTATTCCAGTTAATCAAAGTTGAAAAACTATAAAATGTCGAATTCTACAGCTCACTGTGCTTCTCGAGGCTCTAGCTCCTTAAGCAGTAGTTTAACGGTAATTCAACTTATAGAGCAGAAAATTCTCTATCGAAATCCGTAAAAATATTTGTCTTAGCTGTCATAATTAATTTATACCAATTTATCAAAGTTTAAAGATTATAAAATGTCGAATTCTACAACTCACTGTGCCTCTCGAGGCTCTAGCTTCTTAAGAAGTAGCCTGGCAGTAATTTTACTTCTTATGATAATTATAGAGCAAAAAATGCCCTATCTAAGCGCGTAAAAATATTTGTTCTAGCGCTCACAATTAATTGATAACGATTAATTATGTTTGGAAATTTAGTAAAGCCGAATTCTTACCTCACTGTGCCTCTTGAGGCTCTATATGCCCCTTTAATTGCTTTTTAATCTTTTCACTGGCGCAGCAGTTAATGAGAACATCCTAACTGAATCCTAAGAATTAGTTGTACAATTTCACAGCTTATTTGGAGTTTCTTGCAGCAGATTTCTATAATCTATGCACCGCTATGTCGTTTTTCAGCTCCTAATAGTTCCAGAAGTACTACCATAAATCAAGTACCCAATTTGAACCACCCTGTACATGTACATGTACAATCAAGTAGAATTACTAAAGAAAATTCAAATATAATTTAGAAATACATAAAAATAAAATCTTTCAACTATAACAAGACGTATCCTGGTAAATTGACTCGAATGTCAAGATATCAATTTAGTTATAAAAGTGATCCATGCAGAATCGTACTCTACATGATGTAACTTCATGTATTGTGTTATATAGCGAAGTACAGTTTTCAATCGTGTATAAAAAATGTTTAAATTTTGTAACAATAAAATTTAATACTTGATATAACAATCTACAATGCGATTATTTGGGGCTATTTAAATTCGAGGATAAAAAATTTTAAATCTTGTTTTTTATGAGGCTTTTCAGATTTTACGCTTATTAATATGGCGTAAAATATTCATTTATTAGCATCGCTTCGCTTTTTCTTCGAATTACACTTATTAATATCTAATGTGATTAAAAATTTTTACTCGTTGTACAACGTGTTGTTAATAATTTATCAATCACCCTATATAATAGTAATACAATAAATTAACTATTACAGTTCTCAGGATGAGACTATCACTTATTCCCATTTGTATTGATTTGAAATTAGAGCACAAACAGTTTGACAATACAATGCGTATGTTTAGAAACGGTTTAAACTGCTAGTATTAAATCTAATGTGCCGTTTGTTATCACTAAATATATTTAATACTACAAATTTGTTTGAATCGAACTTCAATATTGTCAAATTGCTGATTTATTTAGATAAACAAATTTTATGTAGATTTATTAGGTACTTAAAAACAGATTATTAAAATATCCAGTGAGATTACAATTTAATTAATACCAAAATTATAAACGGCCATCAAAATCAAATTACATCCAGAATGGTTAAGAATGTGTATAATTTTGTAATTGGCACATTTAAACTGAAACTGAATTGTATAGTATTGCTATTATTTTGATCTCAAAGTGTAAGGGTGTGGGCACTGTGGGTAGTTTCCATCTCGGTTAAAAATTAAAAGGTCTGCAACCTTCGTTCTCCCAAAATTAACTGTTATCTAAAATTACACTTTCTTTCATATTTTTGCGATTATCTCAAAAAATATCTAGTTTGAGAAAAATTATAGAGAGACAAAACTTGAAGCCAGTAAAAAAATACACAATTTTTGTTGGAGGTCATAAACTGTAAATTTATTTATAAAACAGTTGCAGCCCTTCGAACTTAAGGAATGTAGAAAAACCATCACATTCTTTGGCAAAAAATAGCCTGCAGTTTCTTGAATATTTGAAATTAGTTGTGAAATATGCTCTAAGTTTGTAGGGCTGTAACTTTTTAATAAATGCATTTACGGTTTTTGTGTTTATACAAGACTTGTGTACTTTTTTATAAGCGTAATTTTTTGTCTCTTTATACTTTTTCGCTGACTAGATAGTTCTCGAGATAATGGCAAAAATATGAAAAAAAAGTGTAATTTTAGAAATTCAAATACAATTTGACGGAATATCTTCCCTCAAAGGGGTATTTTTAGTATCGTAACAAGGGCTATAATTACTAAACAATAACGAAGGTTTTAGCTGTAGGTTATTATGTTCCGGTTCGGATAAATAAATAAATAAAGCGCAATACGTTTGGTGTTGGAATCGACCATTTATTTTGTAGAAAACAGCATGATCAGGGCTGGGATCCTGTAATTATTAGCGCATTGTTATGCTACGCTAAAATACTTACACCCTTCCTCCCCCCGCTCTTTTAAACTTTTAGAAATTGATAGGAGAAGAGTATAGGGTAGGTAGCTTAGCGTAGCGTAGCAATGCGCTAATAATTACAGAATCACAGCCCTGTTCAGGTTTAAGCTAGATTCTAGTCACTCACTTGAGGTAAATACACACAGCCATCGAAAAGGCGAGGCAAGGACATGTTAGGGTCAAAAAGTGATATTTTAGTCCCACCAGGGACTACTTTATTTCCATATATTGTGGAATTTTGCAATCAGTGTTCTCTACTGCTATTCAAAGGAACAATGAGACAACTTACAACTTAAGTAATAATAAACTGGTTGTTTTCAGCATAACCGCCCTTATAGAGCAGTGGTTAGACTGGAGCCATCGTCTATACTCCCAATAAAAATTTAAACGTTAATAATAAAATATGTCGCTGGTCAGAATGAGCTTACCAGTTACCATCACGCAGTGGGTCATTGGATAGATTACATATGCTTTTAAACTTCAGTTTGTAGTAGTTCGTGGCTCCAGTCTCATCAAAAGTCAGTTATATTTCCGTCGCTTTCTTTGTAGAAACGCGTAATTGGGGTATCCGAAAAATAATTCTGTGGGAAACTGACTACAACTTCTTAAACCTTAAACCTTAAACCATTACCAGAGACTATTGAGAAACTTCAGTTGTATTTCCGTCACCAGTTTCTCTCTATAAAAACGCTAACTTGGGGCATCCGAAAAATAGTTCTGTGTACATGATGAATAACAGGGATTAATAAATTACTCTTCTCTCGTGAACCAGATATTAAAAATGTTTTGCAGTTGATATTCTTCAAACTTCATCCTGCTTCTCCATTTATAGATCAGAAATTCATTTCAAAATGAGCCCACCACCACGCAGTGAGCCATTAGGCTGATCACATGCTTTTGAACTTTAGTTGGTAGGTTCAGACTAACTAAAACTGCCTAAACTATTACTAGAGACTATTGAGCAACTTCAGTTATATTTCTGTCACTCGTTCTAGAAACGGGAAATTGGGGCAACCAAAAAATAATGGTTGATTATGATTATGGTAATGATTATGTGGAAAGGGCATGAGTAACAGGGAATAATGGATGAATTACTCTTCTCTCGTGAAAGAGATACTAAAAATGTTTTACATCGGAATTAAAAATGTAATAACTATAATAACAATGAGTTAACAAGCACAGAAAGAGCAGGTGGGTCAAAGCGTTCTGCCACGAGTATTCTTAAAACTTCATCCAGCCTCTCTATTTATAGTTCAGAAATTCAATTCTACACCCTTTTTACAAATTAATAGATGGGCCACTCTCAAAATTGACTAGAAATTTATGAAAACTTAAGTTTCTTTCACTTGAATAGATTGAAATTTTTAAAACCACTACTATCGGCTGTGGAATCTCTTCTAATCTATCAAGTCTAGTCGTAACGTTAATTTTTATTTTGTTACAGAATCAATATCTACAGGACTTGATACGTGGATGGTGAGTAAAATAAAAGTTTACCTATGCGTTTGTGTAGTTAAGAATTTTCTTTGTAAGAGTATATCTGGGAAATTATTTCAAGAGCGCATCGTATTTCGGAGTAAATTATACCACGGTATTTAGTTAATTATTGGCATGTAAAGTAGTAAAGGAATTATCGATTAAATGTAGTTTAAAATATCAGCTTTCAATACGAGTAACAAAATTCCTGCAATAATTTGTAATAATATGCGGCAGAGTTATTCTAAATATTTTACATTTTCTTGCTCTTGCATATTCCACATAATACTCGTAAGTGACGCTATAAACTAAATACGATTCAGTTTTTGACAGACAGAACCATAACGGTTTTAAAGCTTCGCTACGCACGCATCTTACATAAAGAACGGGACTATTAACTACCAATCTTATTTTTCATAGGGGTGCATTTCATTTGGAAGAAATCTTTGATAAATGAAACGCTATCCATTTTACTTGAGCATTTAGCTTTACCGGTTGTAGTATATCAATAGTAGGTGCTACCGGAAACGTGTATAGGTGCCAAAGAGGAAACGTAATAATTTCAGTTTTACTATGTTTCCAGTTCCGAATTCACGTAAAAACACCAAACAAATAAAATACCTGAATTAATTGACGCGTCTATAAAAAAAAGCTTTCAATAATTTATTGATAATAATTTATAGGACGTTTTGTTTATTTTTATTTATAACTTAACATTAACTTGATGTATATTTATACGAAAGAAACTTTTCTTTAGGAAAAAAATAAGTCTTTATAGATATTACTGTGCGAGTCACGTGCACATCTTGCTGTTATCCTAGCAGATAAATGTAAGATAGGATGTCAAACGACGGACATTGGGCAAGTTGGGATAACAATCTCTGTTTCATATTTTCTTCCAAGACTTTGGAAATCCAGGTTTGAACGAGTTTAGGAATGTCAAGTTTTTTTAGAAGCAGTGTAATCCACTTTGCGGTTAGATCGTCTCTGCAAGATGGATACAAGAAATTGCGTAGACAGAAAAAAGCTAAAGCAGTAATAGAAATTCTCCCTTTGGGAAATCTAGTTTAGTCGAATCTGGTTAATCTGTTAACAAGGGCTAATAGGGCAAGCAAATTGCTTAAAATTCTCTTTTATATTTTTTACTCTAATTAATTACATCTTATTAATTAACTCACCTGTAAATTGGAGTGTGCTCATCTTTATACCATACGACGAGAACGACGCTATCGTTGGGGGCCGAAGGGGTAAGATCGCATGGGAGCAACGCCTTTCCTTTGACAATAGCTTGAACGTGAGCCGCCGTGCCACCTAGAATATAAAATATATATTTTACTAAACTCATGTCGTAAAAATAAGCGAGTCAAAACGTGTCTTCTACATTTTACTACTTATATCATCTCTCCAAAATATTTTAAATCGACTTTACTTGTTTGTATTTAAAAAGCTCTTAGGTAATTTCAAATGAGCCTCTTGTGTCAATTTTAAAGCTTGACAAAAGAAGTTTCTAATATAATGTGTGTTCTAATTATTTGTTTCGTATTTCAATTCAAAACTTTAGGGTTCTCGTTCCTAATTAAAAGCTTTGTTTTGTGTTTATTACGTAGAATTTCTATTTGTACTTTAAACGAGTATTAATTAGGGAACGTTAACAAATTTGATAATTTCGCAATCATTCATTTTGAGTTTAACAATAATTGGTTATTATAGACATTGTTAACATTTACAACGGAGGTTTATAAGTCGTATAAAATTAAAATGCACTAAGAAGTCCAGAATTATGTTTATAGAGGAGAAATTCAGAAACATTGTTTCATAGAGTACAAGAAACATACAGTTAGTGTCATAGTGTCATTTCATATCGCAGAGAAAGGATGTCATCTGTCATACCGTCTGTCATCCCAGCTGTCATTTATCTTATAATCTGTCAACTAATCTACCACGCCTTTTATGTCATCTCTTCTGTCACCACATTTGTCGTCGCATTTGTCATTTCAGCTGTCATCCTAAGTGCCATTAAATTTGTCAACAAATATGTCATTATAACTGTCATCAAAAGTGTCATTAAATTTGTCATGCAATCTGTCATTTAATATGACATCTCATCTGCCATCTAATCTTCCATGCTTATTGTGTCATCTCATCTGTCACCTCAGCTGTATTCCCATTTTCCGTTACATTTGTCGCCAAATAAGTTATTACAACTGTCATGAAATATGTCATTTAATTTTGCATACAATCTGTCATGTAATCTACTATTACATCTGTCATCTAATCTGTCATGCCTTTTATGGCATTTCATCTGTTATATTATTGTCATCTCATTTGTCATCACATCACATGTATTATTTTATCTGCATTTCTATCTGCCATTAAATTTGCCATCAAAAAAGTTATTATAACTGTCATCAAATATGTCATTAACTTTGTCGTACAATCTGACATCACATCTGTAATCAAATATGTAATCTAATCTGCCATTTCTTTTAAGTAATTTCATGTGGCACCTCAATTGTTATCTCATTTGTCATCACTAGTATCGTTTCATCTGTCATCCCATCTACCATTACATTTGTCATAAAATATATCATTATAACTGTCAGCAATATGTCATTAAATCTGTCATACAATCTGTTATGTAATCTAATATTACATCTGTTATCTAAGCTGCCTTGCCATTTATGGCATCTCATCTGTCAGCTCATTTGTCATCACATTTTATATTTCATCTGCATTTCTATCTGCCATTAAATTTGTCATTAAAAAAGTCATTATAACTGTCATAAAATATATGTCATTTACTTTGTCATACAATCTGTCATGTTATCTGACTTCATATCTGTAATTACTAATTAAATATGTCATCTAATCTACCATTCCTTTTATGTCACCGCATCTGTGACCTTATCTATTAGCTCATTCGTCACCACGTGTGTCGTTTCATTTGTCATTCCATCTGTCATTAAGTTTGTCGTTATAAATATGTCATTATAATTGTAATCAAAATGACATTAAACTTGTCATTCAAGCTGTCATGTAATCTGACATCACATCTATCATAATCTGCGATACCTTTTATGTCATCTCATCTGTCATCTAATCTGTCACCTCATCTTCTATTAACTCATTTGTCAACACATGTGTCTTTTTATCTGTCATCCAATCTGCCGTTAAATGCGTCATTAAATATTTAAATATGTCATAATAACTGTCTCAAAAATGTCATTAAATTATTCATACCATCTGTCATGTAATCTGATATCACATCTGCCATGCTTCTTATGTCATCCCATCTCGTTAATTTAGTTCGTTTATTTTTCTTATTTTTGTGCTTATCACTTATAGATAATGGGTAGATAGATTAATTCTCTTAGAAATTTTAAAAGCTAATTTATGCCACTCTATAGCAATGTACAGCAAAAATATTTTATTCTGAAGAGCTGTGAACATGCGCAGATACCTAAATTGGTTATACCCACCAACGCAGTAGTCAACGAATTTAAATTATTAGGGGTGTGGCCAAACCTGCGCGAACTTACTTCAGCTTAAATTATTTTAGCTGTATGCTAGGAGTATAAGAATTATAATAGCTTCTGTTGTAACATTATTTGTACTGCATTGGAAAAATAAATAATATTATCTGTCATTTCATTTGTATTCTCATCTGCCATTTAATTTGTCTCCAAATATGTTATTATAACAGTTTTACTATCATCAAATATGTCATTAAATTTGTCATGCAGTATGTTATGGAATCTGACATCATATCTGTCACTTAATCTGCCATGCCTTTTATGTGAGATCATCTGATAACTCATTTGTCATCACATGTGTCTTTTTAACTGTCATCCAATCTGCCGTTAAATTTGTAAAGTAATATGTCATAATAACTGTCGCAAATATGTCATTAAATTAGATATAACATCTTCCATGTAATCTGACATCACATCTGTTATCTAATCTGCTATGCCTTTTGTCATCTCATATGTTATCTCATTTGTGATCACATGTTGTGTCATTTCATTTGTATTCCCATCTGCGGCTTAATTTGTCAACAAATATGTCATTAAATTTGGGTTACAATCTGTCATGTAATCCGACATCACATCTGTCATAAAATACGTTATTTCATTTGTCATTGTATCTTCCATCTCATCTGTAAACAAATCTGTCATCCAGTTTGTCGTAAAGTACAGTAAAAATAATTTAACTTGATGTAAGTTCGCGCATGTTTAGCCACGCCCCTTTAATAATTTAAATACGTTGACTACTGCGTTGGTGGGGATAAATACCAATTTAGGTATCTGCGCATTGTCACCGCTCGTTTACTTAAAATATTATTACAGTATCTGTTATCTGTCATATACTCACTCAGTTTGAACTCCCTATAACTCATGGTATAGGGGGGGGGGCAGCGAGGAAGAGAAAGAGAGGGGGAGATATAGAGAGAAGGACAGAGCGCGCGTAACGGGCAATCATGATCTATTCTTTAGTCAGTAACAAAAAATCGGTTTACCACGTTGCTGGCATTTTCTTACAAAAGAGCAAGAAAAATATTTACATAATTTTCCCCTCGATGTAGATGTAGACCACACCTAACTTAGAAGATATACCTAACTTAAATATAAAACAAGCTGTTGCATTGGTAAACTGAAAATTGAATTATTAGTGGAAAATAAAAATTATTTTGTTTTGTTTATGTTTTGGTTTGGTTTTTCATTTTTAGCTAAATTTCAAAAAACTATCGAACGTTCTTCTTCGTATCGTTCAATATCGAACGTCTTGGAACTCTCACATAATGTCATAATAATAATTCCTGTGTCGCTAGTGAAAACTCGGAAAAACAATAATTGATTTATTGTGTTTTAAAAGGTCGAAATTAATAACTGAGGATAATTATTCGATTTCTTGTAGCACAACACGTAACGTTTAACGTATCTCTTCTATTAAATATTATTTTACGTTTCACATTAGAAAATTCTAGAGCCAGCCCTTTGTGAAAAGTTGCGCGAGTTATTAACTATCTTAATTGTGTTATGAGTCGAGAAATTATGATGTCAGTAATTCCTAAAAAATAAGTTTTAAAAGTATTTTCTTTAAGCTTTAAAATTCGCGTTAATATTTAACTACGTTTTCATAAGAAGATCAAAAAGCAAAAATTAAATAATTTATGAATTAAATAAGACGTATAATATTCATAAGAAATAGGAGAAGTTAAAATTACAACTTGTAAAAAAGAAAAGTCAAAGAAAGGAAAGGAATAAATTTAGCAGGAGCAGTAATAAGTGACTCTTCGAATGTAAGATGTCAAAGATTAACAGTACTTGGCCCTTTTTTTACTCGTAAACTTTTCGAACCTTTCGAATGTGTTAAGGATTTTACTTGACCTTCTCAATCCTCGAAAGTCAATAAGGTGTATAACAAAAAAATTTGTAAAAAGGATTTTTTTATTTTATCTCATTGATCCGAGCATCAAATATTGATGAACAAAATGAATTCTTTCGCTACATATTGTCACACAAAAGTTTTGAAAATTGATTGCTTTCTATCTTTTGATTTTATTTCAAAACACGTATATAACGATTTTGAAACTTGAGAAGAATAAATAAGTCTGACTACAGGAGGTTTTGATTATTTTGTGTTATTATTTTGGATTTATACCATATATACGTAGCTTATGAAATCTGAGACAATAAAAAGTCGAACAAAAGGAAGTAAAAATAAAATTTTACGTTATTGTTTTTAAGAATTTTTGTTTTCCTTTTATAATCTTTACTTAAAAGATATTTTTAGTAAAGGTTTTAACTGAAATTCTGAGCTTGTAAAAGTTGCAGTAATCTTACAGAGAATCTGGCTGCCATCTACGAACGTTTCCATTATGTATACGCTATATAAATTGAGCTCGTTTCAGCAACTGGCCCACAAGATATTTCAAAGCTGATACTTTTCCATGACTGCAAATCAACATTTTATGTGCCCTCAAACATTTTCAACTAAAACAATATTAATCTAACCTTTTATAAGAAATAACTTTTTTCCAAAATTTTATCAAGTTTCATTTTTTTTCTTAATCGCTTTTCTTTCCAACATACAAAACTTTAAAAATTTAACTTCAAACTTTTTATACGTACACATGTGTCTAATTTAGCGAAAGAGTTGTCTAAATTACACTTTTTTCAAGTAGGATATTACAGGCCTGGATTGGGACAACAAAATACTCGGTACGTCGCTCACGGTCAACACATGACAACCCAACACCCAACACCTAGGTTACCATACCCAAACCTAACCTAAAAGCTTGTATAAAAATAAAAATAAGAATTTTTACTTTGTGTTTAGTTATGAGTTTTCGGTATTCTGAAAATCATTGATATTTCTACCCATCACCATTTAACCTAGGTTACCATACCCTAACCTAACCTAAGTTTGTATAAAAACGAAAATAAGTATTACTTTCCGATACCTTAAGGTATTAAAGGAATTACTTTCCGATACCTTAAGGTATTAAAGGAAAGTATTGTAATGGGGTAAAAAAAATATTTTGAAATAACACCGGATATATCTGTTTTGAGGTCCCCCGAAACGATCTAGACCATTTTTAGAAAAAAGTCTGTGTGTGTGTATGTGTGTGTGTGTGGATGTAGTTCCCCACGAAATCTCTGAAACGACCGAACCGATTGACTTGAAATTTGGCGTAAGGTCTTATCAGATAACAACGGAGTGCAGAAAGGAGTTTGTTCAAAATCGGTCCGCTAGGGGGTGTGCAATTAAGGAAATTTTGTTTTTTTTAAATGGCACTATATAATTTTTTTTAAATCATCCGATAGAGAATTTTTTTCTCTATTCAATGATATAAAATTTTTTAACATTATTTTGTTTTAAAAGGAGTTTTTACGCAATCAAATATCTAATAATATTTGGCAGCTGACGTTTCTGACAGTTGTCAAAAAATTTGACAGTTGTCAAAAAATTTGACATTTGTCAAAAAATTTTGACGTTTATTTATTTTTATTCAGTGATTATAAAAATGTTCAGTATTCTTTTGTTTTCTAACTGTTTTGGTCTTAGAATAATCACCTCAATCGGAAAGTCTTGTGTTGACACAACAGATATTTTTTACATTGTGTTTAGTTATGAGTTTTCGATATTCTGAAGATTATTGATATTTCTAGGATCGATGTGTCGCTTAGGGTCGTCACATGACAACTCAACACCACTTAACCTAGTTTACCATACCCTAACCTAACCTAAGCTTGTATAAAAACTAAAATATTAATTTTTAGTTTATTTTTAGTTATGAGTTTTCGGTATTCTGAAAATTATTGATCTTTCTAGGATCGATGTGTCGCTTAGGGTCGTCACATGACAACTCAACACTACTTAACCTAGTTTACCATACCCTAACCTAACCTAAGCTTGTATAAAAACTAAAATAAGAATTTTTAGTTTGTTTTTAGTTATGAGTTTTCGGTATTCTGAAAATTATTGATATTTCTAGGATATATATGTCGCTTAGGGTCGTCATGTAACAACCCAGCACCACTTAACCTAGGTTACCATACCCTAACCTAACCTAAGCTTGTATAAAAACAAAAATAAGAATTTTTACATTGTGTTTAGTTATGTTATGAGTTTTCGGTATTCTGAAGATTATTTAATTTCTAGGATCCATGTGTCGCTTAGGGTCGTCATATAACAACCCAATACCACTTAACTTAGGTTACCATACCCTAATCTAACCTAAGCTTGTACAAAATCAAAATATGAATTTTAATTTTGTGTTTAGTTAGGAGTTTTCGGTATTCTGAAAATTATTGATCTTTCTAGGATCGTTGTGTCGCTCGGGGTCGTCACATGACAACTCAACACCCAACATCACTTACTCTAGGTTACCATACCCTAACCTAACCTAAGCTTGTATAAAAACAAAAAAAATTATTTTTATTTTGTGTTTTGTTATGAGTTTTCGATATTCTGAAGCTATTGATCTTTCTGGGGAGAAGGTGTGTCGCTCATGGTCGTCTCATGACGACCCAACAGCCATCACTATTTGTATTTAACCTTTATTCTGATAATTATTAATTTTTCTAGGGAGTTGGGAGGTTACAGGGGCCAAATACACTATTTCCAGCGCGATTACATGAAGCCAGTGCGACCCTGCATTATTCACTTCTGTAAGCGGGCCTATGAGCCGAAAAAATATTCCAATTCTGCCCTGAGTAGATGTATCTTAAAGAAGAAGAAGCAATAACTCGTCTTATTGATTTCCTGAAAAAACATTGTAGTCACGTTTACGTTTCGAAATATTCTTAATTTAGCCTAATCTTAAATTGGGGAAATTCAAAAGTTTGAATTTTCAGATTACAACTTCCTTTCTTTTTCTTCTCATCTCTTTTAAGTTTCTTAACAACAGTTTATGAGGGTCAGTTGTGTGGAGCTATAAAAAACCACGAAATAATTTATTTAAGCAGTTTAGTGTTTTAGATGATGAAAAAAATTGAAACAAAACCAACCGAAAATTTACTACTCTTTTTTTTGTTTTATTTTTGATGAAGTTAAATATTAATTTAAATCGAAATAATTTCAAATCACAATGGAGCTTTGAATTGATTTTTTGGACCAACAGCACTGTGTAACGTTTATCAACAAAAATAATTACGTGAACGGAAATGACTATAGCTTCCCAATTTGCGAAGTAAAATTACAGTCTGTAGCTGTATACCTCTAAAACAACCTTCATAAAATATTATTTATCCTAATATTTTGAACACAAAATAATATTAATTAAGCTTAAATAGGAAATTATTGATCGAATTTTCTTGGGGTCACTCTCTGGCACCATAACATTTCAGTTAGTCATTAATATTTAAATGTGGTCATTAGTGCCGCTACTCAACAATTCCCTAGTGTGGTGTCAGCACTACGACAGGCACACGCTGACGCGATGGTCAAGTTTAAATATTGTATTTATTATGATGCTTTTTGGTTTGTTTTATTAATATTTTTAAATACATTTTGAGCTATCATTTTTTAAAGTAGACATTTTTGTTATTAATGGACTAGCTTCGTTTAAATATTTTTTTATATCTTGGGATTGTCCTTGTCACAACTAGAGATAACGGCCATAACAGGATTAGGTTTTTGATATTATTCAAAGATATTAAGTTTGAAATTGAGGAATATAACGCTGCTATTAACAGCTTCATAAATTGACTTATTTCTACACAGACAACTTTGCTTCTGAAATTGTTAAGACTCGTGCAGTAAAGTTTTTGCAAATAAACTAAAATACAACGCCACTGTTATAAGCTTCACAAGGGATGTTTGTTCTAAAACGACTAACCAATTTGTAGCTTCCATCATAATATAATATTTGAAGTTCTTCAACTTTCTTAATCCTACTGCAGAGGTACTAAGTATCTCTCTTTATCATATATTATTACAGTTTAGCACAAACAAATCGATAGTTTTCCTTTGGTTTCAAGATTTTATAAAAACACCTGAAAAACATTGTCATGAACGACAAATAGTACGTTATGGTTTCAGTAGATTTTACACAGTTTTCTGTCGTAAATTGAAATTTAAGTACCTACCTATGATTCTTAATTTTGAGCACAAGTACAGATTTTCATTGTACTTTGGACGAAGTTTAAGTAACCCACTGAAAACATTTATAAAAAAGTTTGGCTTTGAAAATTTAGAAACATACGAATTGAATCTGCAGATAGTCAGATGATGAAAGACAGAGTAAACGACAACGAATAATGACCAAAAATATTTAAAACAAAGAAAAATATATTTTAATGCCATTAGTAACTCAATCGTCGATTTTTAGCTAAAGCATGTCCACAGAGGGCATTTCTGAACATTTTAATACTTTGTCGGAGTCGTAGGTAGACCAAAAGCAGGAAAATTAGTGACCTAAAGTTCGCCTTTGAAAAATTATAAATGTATAGTCTGTTCCAGCCAAAAAGGTTTGTGTTGGAGGTATAGGAATGTACTAGCTTTGTCGCGCACACTTGTATTCTAATTAGCGTGATCCTTTACTATTAGCTCACCGTTGCCAGTATGCCGTGCAAGTTTACCACGCCTTATACAATGTACATATAGACATTTTTTTTTCGTTATAAAATTAATTTAATACAATTAATAAATACATACATATATTTATTTATCAAAAATTGTAATTATTTAATTTTTTTTAAATATAGAAATTGCTTCGTACGCTTATCTTTTTATTCACTAGTAAGCAAACAATCGTGTTCCCTTGATTAAAAAAATTAAATTGAAATGCTTAAAATAAACTGAATAAAGTTTTAAAAAGGCAAAATATGCATATTATCAAAAATTGATTACCTAACAAAGGTATTTAAGACAAAAATGTGTACTTTGATCATGCAATGCAAATCTCTTGCCGGCCACTTCGTTATCGAGGGACGCGCTTCAATGTAATGCGGCACAAAAAAATTCATAACTAAAAAACTATAAGTCGTAAATCAATTTTCTTTTTTTTAAAAACTTCTGCGTTATTTGGACTTCAATTGCTTCGCAGCATGTACATAGCAATTTCCAAAAATAAAAAAGTTTCTCGATTAGTGAAAATATGCATGCATTTACAGCGAGTTCGGATATAAATTGTAATGTAAATAATGTTATAAACAATATTTTGACAACGGCAAAAAAACTACCAGAAGCGCTCATTTAAGTACTTTAATTTAAAAAAAAAATTAAGTCGATAGCTCAAATAGAATCGGAGATAAGATGATGTAAAGCTTAAAAAAACGTTTTTTCGAAGTTTTACATTTTTAATATTTTTTCAATATGAAAAAGGCCTATACCGCGTAAAAATGTTTTAAATGCCCATATTAGGTGTCAAATAACCTACTCTTACAAAATCCACAAGGTCCTATGCGTTCTGTGCAAAAACAATAATAATTCGTATATTAAATCAGGCAACGCTGTTCCCTATACCTCCAACACAAACCTTTTTGGCTGGAACAGACTATAGAAACATACGAACTGATTCTATAGATAGTCAGATGATAAAGAATAATGGCCAAAAACATTTAAATAAAAGAAAAATATATTTTAATGCCATTAGTAACTCAATCGTAGATTTTTAGCTAAAGAATGTCCACAGAGGGCATTTCTGAACATTTTAATACTTTGTAGGAGTGTAGGTAGACCAAAAGCAGGAAAATTAGTGACATAAAGTTTTCCTTTGGAAAATTATAAATGTATAAAACATACGAACTGATTCTAAAGATAGGCAGATGATAAAGAATAATGGCCAGAAATATTTAAATAAAAGATAAATACATTTTAATGTTATTAGTAACGATAGAAGAACTCCAATCTTGAATTTTTAACTGAAGAATGCCCACAGAACGTATTTTTGAAAATTTTAATACAGTAATAATGTACGAGTAGGTGGATTAAAAGCAGGAAAATTAGTGGCCTAAAATCAATCCGTGGGCTAATAAACTTTCAAAGAAATTCTATCTCACGAAAAAAACTGATGTTTCATCTCATGTTGTAAAAAATACTATTATGATACAGATGAGTTATTTTTAACCTTTTTACCGTGGATGACGAATATGTATGGGACCAATCCCATCTTTAAATTTATTATAAAATTGTTAGTACCATGCAGCACATTTTTCTTTCATGTATATTCTTCAAGCTTTATTAAAGGACGCAATACGTCATCTAAGTACTTTATAAAATTCAAAATTATGGGTGCCCCTATTTTTAATTCAGCACGTCCTTATGTAGTCTAGTCAACGAACGTTCAAAAAAAGGATATAGAGGACATGAAAGAGAGTGGAATTTTTTTCATCAGGAATGTTTTGGAAGTAGTTACGAGGTTTAGTAAAAAGTTCACGATCCTAGCTACATCGCTAAGGAAGGGAGGGGTAGCAAGTTCCCATTTTTGGCGTTTTTGCTTCTATCTCAAAAATATTGGGCCCTAGGGAAAAAGTTGTTCTTAGCCAAATAAAAAGTTATCACATTTCCTCCAAAATTGTTTGTTTGTTTGGATTCTATTTCTTACAGTTTTTGAGATATAGCCTGCACAAAAAGTTAATGTTTGAAAAACAAATTAGTCTCACTTTTTATGTCAAACTTTTGTTTAATCGCCTTTTATAAAGATTTCGCGAGGGGATGATGTTCTTGTGCTCAAGACCTTTTGTCAATTTTACAACCTTGTTCCATATACCCCAGAGAAACTGGGTATTCAGACTTCCTGGATACATTGTGGCAGAAGTAACAAAGGTCTTGGGCATAAAGGTTTCTTAAACCTTGATAAAGACTATTGGGGGGAAAAGAGGTAGTTAATATTAAATTAGATTTTTTAGGACCTAATTTGTTTTGACCACAGGCAAATTTATTTTGAATTCAAGGTTAAAGGCGTCCATATGCATTAAGAAGGATCGTTTACACGGATTCAATGATTGTGTAGCAACGAGCCCAGCTCATTGAAGCAATCCCTTAGATAATTTATCAACATGCACGCTTTTTTATAATTTTAAGTGATTATTTTGTTATTCGTTTTTACTCAACTATGTTTTTGTCGCTTATCATTTCGTTAAATCCCTAATGATTTTGAAAACTAGACAGTTATGAATTGGTGCTAATTTTATCTAACACGAATTTTGTTGCTTCTATTATTAAACTACAGTCTCTACATGTATATTAAGTTTTAGTAAAGCTTCATTTTATATCAATGTGCTCAGAGTTGTCTTAATTTATGCGTTTGATTGTCAGTTATCATCTTATCATAGTATCAAAGTGCATCTCATCTCGATACCCAACATAGCATTCTATATAATAGCTAACCACTAATAATTATTCACCTACCACGAATTTGTCAACCGTAGAATCTTAACGTTGCAACTCTTTGTTTCTAAAATTATCATTATTCAGCAGGAGGATTTTAGGCAATCCATATTCTCAGCTTGTCCTTAAGTGAACCATATGGCATACACAGGACACCGATGTCTTCGTAGTGCAAATTTATAGTAAATTTATCATTTGCTGGTTTAGTAGTACTTGTAATACAAGACAGGTGATCATTAATGAAACGTTAGAGGTGTTCTACAATAATCTGAGCGAAAGCTGCATTTTAAATTAATTTATAAATAATAATTAATTTAATAATTAAATTTTGTAACAATTAAAATTTAATTCGTGGATATTGATTCACTAGGGAGTGGTTGGCTATAATAAATAATTATTTATTAATAACTTAACTAGCTTCTTGTTTTATGAGATTTCAGGTAGGCTGTGACCCAAATCATGTCTAGACTTAAACCATGTAAAGTTAAGGGAGTGAAAGTCATTACCTACATTAATAAATTAAATAAGGGTCATGTGTAAGTGTATAAATAATTTATTTTGTGTAAGCAGTAACTAATTCAATACGGATCAGTTTACGAAGGCTACGGAATGTCTTTTTTTGTAAATTGAATCTATTTGCTGGTGAGCTGGTGTAATGTTTAGTTGAACAAAAAAACGTATGGAATTGTGATAGTGGAATTATACAATTGTAATTGGATGAATTTTATGTTGAGCAGATCTATTACAATAAAAATTGTTATCTCTAGTATGCAGGGCATTTGCTTTGAAATTACAACCGTTGGGGTTAGGGGAGACTTGAGCTAGATTTGAATGTTACTAGGGGTACGTTGACTTTTATCTAATCTCAGTTCTAAGATGGTTCTTAAGTTGCGTAATCTTAAATTGAAACGTCTATGAAAAGTCAACTAGCAGCTTTATCTTTTTTGGAAATTTTTGTTGTTGAAACTAATTAAATTTTGATCAATGATCAAATAAACTTGTTTAGCCACTAGTAGTTTTATTTTAGGCTCCTTAGGGAGGTATTAATACGGGCTCACATGCGAACTAAATTAATTATCATTCATATTTGTTATCACTCATTTTCCCTAATTAATTCACCAGTCTTTGTACTTCACGAAGGTTAATAAACTGAAGCACAAACGTTTTAACAATTTTTTTTTAAATGTTTTACAAAAATGCAGATAAAAATATTAAAAGACTAGCGAACTTAATTGTAGTATAAAATTGTTCAATTTCGACCCTTTATGGATAGTGAGCCGCTTATTAAGTTATATACGGTTGGTTAAATTGGGACAAAGTTACATTTTTCATGCCAACAAGAATGTAGACTAGCAATGAAGAAATAATAAGGGTGAAATTATACCCACTCTCTCTTTATTTTACTTTTGATACTAAAACACCAAAGTCACTTAAAAAATACCTTAAATATTTATAATGTTTAATTTAAGTTTTTCCATGTAATTAATTCAAAGAGGATGTTAATTGCAACAGGTGATTAAAATTATTTTGAATCATTAATAAAACATTGATTACTAATCAATAACATCAAAGGAATATTAAATATTTAATTCGTGATACAGATATTGTACTTTGTGTATAATATTCCAACGTTTAGTTCGTTTAATTTCTAAATCATAAAATCGATGAAAAATTCTTTAAACCAAAAGAAAAGCTCGCTTTGTCATTTTTTGTATTAAAAGGAATTACCTCAAGGGTAAATACACAAACAATGTACATATTGGCCTATACATGATGCAAGTAAGTGTATGTACTACAATAAACGTGGGGCATACAATAAACAAACGCTTAGACAACTCGAAACAATTTATAAATGCAAATCAATATTTTTTAGTTCCTTTCTTTATACTTCTTTTTGTAAAAAACTTTAAACAAGCTAGAATTTAATTTAAGTGCAATAAATTGTCAATTTTATATACAGAGTGCAAATCACCACTTGCCCTTATAAATAATAGTCTAGTTAATAAACGTGTAGAGGAAATGGAAGAGAAAGGAATTTTTTTCTTCAGGAATGTGTCTGACTTGGAAGACACGGGCACACAGGTTTGGTGAAGAGAAGGGAAAAAATAAATATTAATTAATGAAATTAAATTAGTTAATTGAACACGGGGTAAAAAATAAAAATAAACAGGGATTTGAATAAAAATTAATTAATTAATTAATTTATAAGAATAAACTGATTTATAAAGGGGTAAAACCGACACTAGATTCACACAAAATAAAACGGGCGCTCTAGCTCTTACGGTTGCCGAGTTACAAGGAAATAAGCTGTTATCACTGATAACGCTGATAGTAAAAATACAAAAATTAAAGTGGGGTAATTTTGATTCATTTTCTTGGAGATTGGACTCAAATGGAAGTTTTAGAAGAGCTGAAGAAGGGAATGTAAAAATTATCTTCATTTTGATCTCAGCAGCGGCAAGTAGCTGCTTTAAAGGATACAAAATTTCCAGGATGCTATAATACTGTACCAGTATTGTGGTCCAGCATCCGGATAAAATTCTGCATCGTTGCAGCTTATAGTTTTCGAATTTTCGTCCACAAAAATCGTTAACGTATGAAAAAATATTTGGCTTCACGTTTTTCGTTAAACTTTTGCCTGTAGCAGCTCAGCTCTTCGTTTTTCAGTAATAGTCTTCCAGAAAAAAAGTTGTAAAGCATTAAATTTTACTTTACTATGGAATTTTTAACTTTACTAAATTTTTTCCTAGAACTTACCGTTTTCGAGATATACGCGAAAATACCAAAAACGAGACCTATCCTCTCTTAGTCATAAATATAGCTAGGACCGTGGACTGTTAGTATTTTTACTTCCTAACTACTCCAAACAGATTCTTAAATTTTAAAGAATTTTACTCTCTTCCTTGTCCTCTATAACCTTTTCGTTGACTGAACTATAAGCAGATACTAAAGCCATGTTTCGTGTAACAAGAAATCGTAGAATTTATGCTAGAACGACCAAGAGACTCTCTATTCAGGTTCGGACTGGCTTCATTTTATTCCATCAGGAACAGTTATAATTTGGCTTCTAAGCCTCCCATTTCAAAGGATCAATAATTCTCACTTTTATCCTAATAAATTATTGTTTGGTATGTAGAGGGTCATGAAGTGATTCACACTTGCACTTTTGAAGCAATTTTTATGTCGAAAAGTTGGTACGGAGTCATTGCCATTTTTATTTATTTGGATACAAGCCAGAGTTAGGCGGACTCCTGCTTGAGATCAATACAGAGCAGTAAAAAGTGTATGACAGCCGTGACAGGTTGCATATCTAGGCACAGAGGTGTTTGATGGTGATGATTGATTCTGCTTTAAGACAAATGACTTCATGAGAAAGGCGACTACGTGGCCTATATAACTTTTAGGTTTTAGAGCATATTTCAATTTCAGTTTGGAAACAAACATTTGGCCTGTAGGCAATTACTGTTGTCTCAACCAGTTCGGTCATGATTATATTTTGTGTTATTTCCGGGGAGTCAACCACTGTTCTGAATTTGTACACTGACTACAGATGACTACCGTTGAGAGCTCAATTTCTGTATATTGACTACAGAGAGTGGATAACTCCTCGGTTATTTCCCAAATATTGTTAGTTCTTCAGAACTTTGTACTAAAGAAAGTTGTCTTTAGAGGGGTCTGATTTTGTCAAATCCCTGTTTTAATGTATGATCCAAAACCATAAAATATAGCTGTCGTCCTTCCCATAGTCGTTTTTAACATGGCCTTCTTTCATGGTCCTTAGTTTCTTTAAAACGTTGAATAACTATTGAACTAGAACTTCTTGAATTTCGTGACGAGCTCCATTTTGAATAAAATCGATCGGTGGGTCAATTTTTTCGTCCCTTGTAAATTAAAATATTCAAGTTCTTTTAAAAAAAATTATCAATGAGGTCACTACATCAAGACTAACGACGTTATAAATAACTAAATATCAGCAATAATAATTCTAAGTGTCCGAGCAACTTCGTCGAGTAAGGGAAAATCTTTCAAGTTACCAAATTTACACTGTAAGTGGTTTCGACACTGTATTAACGATTAAACTAAGCCCAAACTGCCGATTGATTAGATTTTGACCCGTCGGCCTTATAATAGGAAAATAATTTCTTAGTAAATTATGTTGTGATCGATTAACAATCAAACAATTCGTGAGCTTTTGAAAAATTACAACTTTCTCAAAATAACAGATAGAAGCTTTTTTAGTTCATTTGCAAACTTAATAGCTGTTCAAAAGTCAAACCACGTAAAATTTTAAACGAATTTAATCATTTTAGCTTTTCTTAAAACAATACCTCATTTTATTTGTTTAAGTAAAACGTGTACTACGCATATACAACCAAAAGTTAATTTTCTAAGCTGATGGGATGGAGCATATTTTGTGAGTAAATGAGAAAACACGGATAATACGAGCTGCTAATTTTAATACTAATTATAATTTATCTAATTTTTCTTGATGTTTTACATTTTGTTTTATAAAAACAAGTAATGCTTACACATTGTTTCTAAAAGCTTTAATTAAACCTTAAATACAGCGTGGCTTAAATTCGTTACAACACGAAAATCTCTTTTTAGAAGTAACAGATATGTTTGTTTGAGAAAGTTGGCTAATTTCATGGAAAACTGGGTCAATAAAAAACTTCAAAAGTGTGCAAAAAATGAAAATCGGATTAGAAAAAATTGGAAGCGTAAATATAGGAAAATAAAAAGTTTGAATGGGTTGTAATTCAAATTTTTGTGATTTATTTAGAAAAGCTGTTTAAGCTAGCGAAAGTTTCTTGATGGATTATTAATGAGCATCAAATTATACGATTGCAGCAAACTTAAACCTAAGCTTTATCTATTACACTAAACGTGATCCAAAATTTAGAACACGAATTTCAACCACGTTGTATACAGTATGTCCCAAAGGTCGACGTAGTTTAACATGGTTTTCTTTAGTTTGGATTTCTCAAAGTAATTATGCGATTGATAGTCATATTTAAGAGAAAATACAGGAGGGCCAAAATTTTTCCACATTCCATGGGTAACTTTCTTGTTTTAAGATATACAGAGTTGGTTAGATTACATCACATATAAAATTAGGGTTTGGCACACTGGAGCAATCATTTAACACCAATTAAAATTTAAATTTTTTAACCAACATAGGTAGAGTATTATCCACACAAAGAGAACCCACATGCTTATGCCGTCAAATATACAATACTTAAGAGATCCGGCGGCCGTGATTGATCAGTATGCTCATAAGTCATAAAGCTCATCATAACCTCATTTCAGTCTTTAACGCAATGACGAGGTGGGTTCTTCTCGTTTGAACAATACTCTACTATAAGGCGTTTAAATTTATGTGGAGGCAACTGCTGATAAACGATGGCAAGAATGTGCTCGTGATGAGGTTTGGGCCGTCCTGTATTTTATCCTTTAAAATATAGTTAAAAAGTGTTGCAAATATTGCTAAATTTACAAAATTATTGTTTGAGTTACAAACCTCTTTTAATATTTACACATGTAAACGGTAATTTAAAAATAAATGTATTTACACAGATATTAAAGCTGACAATAAATTAACAAAAGGACTTTAAATAATGTAATTTATCTTATAATTTCTTTTTAAATCAAATGCCGTATTGAAATTTTCATTGTCAACAGATCAAAGGAATTGTAATATCAATTGTTGGTTATTTTATAAGCTTAACAAATGTCAGCGACGTCATCTATCAGAGAGAAAATTTTCATGCAATATAAATGAATAAAAAGCTCTATTGTGTTAGAAAAATTCGTTTGGAGTTTGAAAATAAGTTTTGCAAACTTTTCCGGATATTAAATATCAATTAAGGAAAATCTAAAAATAGTATCGTATCAAATGGAAATTTGAAAATGTGAATAATGAAAGACAAAAATAGCAGTTTGAGTAAGGTTTCCCCCTACGTAAAAGTAACTAGGAGCTTATCCTGCTTTTCAAAATACTACAACAGTTTCCTAATGCAATAAGGGAGGCTAATTATAGAATAATGTTAATACATTATTATTATTATCCTCTAAACTTTCATCAAGTTTCAATTTTTTTCCTTCACTTATTGTATTCTAAATACCACTCTCTTTATTTAGATGCTTTCTTTGACCGTTCTAGAATTATTTTAGAAATTTAAAATGCTTGAAGCACTCAAGTGGGAATTTTATAGGGGAGGTTTCGTTTAGAAAAATGTTAATACATCCCTCCTCTAAAATTACAGCAATTGAAAAATTTTTGTCTTCATCTGTTGTACTAGAAATACCACCCACTTTATTTAGATACTCTCTTTGACCGTTCTAGAATCTTTTTACAAATTTCAAATGCTTGAAGCACCCATGTGGAAATTTTAGAGGACGGGGTTCTTCTAGGACAATGTTAATACAGTCCTTCAACAACTCTCAACTGAAAAACAACTCTCTTTATTTAGATGCTTTTTTTGACCGTTCTAGAATATTTTTAGAAGTATAAAATGCTTGAAGCACTCAAGTGGGAATTTTATAGGGGAGGTTTCGTTTATAAAAATGTTAATGCATCCCTCCTCTAAACTTACAGCAATTTAAAAATTTTTTTCTTCATCTGTTGTACTAGAAATACCATCCACTTTATTTAGATACTCTCTTTGACCGTTCTAGAATCTTTTTAGAAATTTCAAATGCTTGAAGCACCCATGTGGAAATTTCAGAGGACGGGGTTCTTCTAGGACAATGTTAATACAGTCCTTCAACAACTCTCAACTGAAAAACAACTCTCTTTATTTAGATGCTTTTTTTGACCGTTCTAGAATATTTTTAGAAGTATAAAATGCTTGAAGCACTCAAGTGGGAATTTTATAGGGGAGGTTTCGTTTATAAAAATGTTAATGCATCCCTCCTCTAAACTTACAGCAATTTTAAAATTTTTTTCTTCATCTGTTGTACTAGAAATACCATCCACTTTATTTAGATACTCTCTTTGACCGTTCTAGAATCTTTTTAGAAATTTCAAATGCTTGAAGCACCCATGTGGAAATTTCAGAGGACGGGGTTCTTCTAGGACAATGTTAATACAGTCCTTCAACAACTCTCAACTGAAAAACAACTCTCTTTATTTAGATGCTTTTTTTGACCGTTCTAGAATATTTTTAGAAGTATAAAATGCTTGAAGCACTCAAGTGGGAATTTTATAGGGGAGGTTTCGTTTATAAAAATGTTAATGCATCCCTCCTCTAAACTTACAGCAATTTTAAAATTTTTTTCTTCATCTGTTGTACTAGAAATACCATCCACTTTATTTAGATACTCTCTTTGACCGTTCTAGAATCTTTTTAGAAATTTCAAATGCTTGAAGCACCCAAGTGGAAATTTTATAGGAGAGGCTTTTATTAGTAAAATGTTAATACATCCCTCCTCTAAACTTCAACTTTTAAATTTTTTCCTTCACCTGTTGTATTCTAAATATCACCATCTTCATTTAGATGCTTTCTTTGACCGTTCTAGAATTGTTTTAGAAATTTAAAATGCTTAAAGCACTCAAGTGGGAATTTTATAGGGGAGGCTTTTTTAGGAAAATGTTAATACATCCCTCCTCTAAACTTATAGAAATTTTCAAATTTTTTTCTCCACCTGTTGTATTAAAAATACCACCCTCTTTATTTAGATGCTATCTTTGACCGTTCTAGATTTTTTTTAGAAATTTAAAATGCTTGAAGCACTTAAGTGGGAATTTTATAGGGGAGGCTTTTTTAGGAAAATGTTAAACATCCCTCCTCTAAACTTACACCAATTTTAAAATTTTTTTCTTCATCTGTTGTACTAGAAATACCACCCACTTTATTTAGATACTCTCTTTGACCGTTCTAGAATCTTTTTACAAATTTCAAATGCTTGAAGCACCCATGTGGAAATTTTAGAGGACAGGGTTCTTCTAGGACAATGTTAATACATTCGTCCTCTACACTTTCATCAAATTTAAATTTTTTTCCTTCACTTATTGTATTCTAAATACCACCCTCTTAATTTAGATGCTTTCTTTAACCGTTCTAGAATTATTTTAGAAATTTAAAATGCTTGAAGCACTCAAGTGGGAATTTTATAGGGGAGGTTTCGTTTAGAAAAATGTTAATACATCTCTCCTCTAAAATTACAGCAATTGAAAATTTTTTTGTTCATCTGTTGTACTAGAAATACCACCCACTTTATTTAGATACTCTCTTTGACCGTTCTAGAATCTTTTTAGAAATTTAAATGCTTGAAGCACCCATGTGGAAATTTTAGAGGACAGGGTTCTTCTAGGACAATGTTAATACAGTCCTTCAACAACTCTCAACTGAAAAACAACTCTCTTTATTTAGATGCTTTTTTTGACCGTTCTAGAATATTTTTAGAAGTATAAAATGCTTGAAGCACTCAAGTGGGAATTTTATAGGGGAGGTTTCGTTTATAAAAATGTTAATACATCCCTCCTCTAAACTTACAGCAATTTTAAAATTTTTTTCTTCATCTGTTGTACTAGAAATACCATCCACTTTATTTAGATACTCTCTTTGACCGTTCTAGAATCTTTTTAGAAATTTCAAATGCTTGAAGCACCCATGTGGAAATTTCAGAGGACGGGGTTCTTCTAGGACAATGTTAATACAGTCCTTCAACAACTCTCAACTGAAAAACAACTCTCTTTATTTAGATGCTTTTTTTGACCGTTCTAGAATATTTTTAGAAGTATAAAATGCTTGAAGCACTCAAGTGGGAATTTTATAGGGGAGGTTTCGTTTATAAAAATGTTAATGCATCCCTCCTCTAAACTTACAGCAATTTTAAAATTTTTTTCTTCATCTGTTGTACTAGAAATACCATCCACTTTATTTAGATACTCTCTTTGACCGTTCTAGAATCTTTTTAGAAATTTCAAATGCTTGAAGCACCCATGTGGAAATTTCAGAGGACGGGGTTCTTCTAGGACAATGTTAATACAGTCCTTCAACAACTCTCAACTGAAAAACAACTCTCTTTATTTAGATGCTTTTTTTGACCGTTCTAGAATATTTTTAGAAGTATAAAATGCTTGAAGCACTCAAGTGGGAATTTTATAGGGGAGGTTTCGTTTATAAAAATGTTAATGCATCCCTCCTCTAAACTTACAGCAATTTTAAAATTTTTTTCTTCATCTGTTGTACTAGAAATACCATCCACTTTATTTAGATACTCTCTTTGACCGTTCTAGAATCTTTTTAGAAATTTCAAATGCTTGAAGCACCCAAGTGAAAATTTTATAGGAGAGGCTTTTATTAGTAAAATGTTAATACATCCCTCCTCTAAACTTGCATCAACTTTTAAATTTTTTCCTTCACCTGTTGTATTCTAAATATCACCATCTTCATTTAGATGCTTTCTTTGACCGTTCTAGAATTGTTTTAGAAATTTAAAATGCTTAAAGCACTCAAGTGGGAATTTTATAGGGGAGGCTTTTTTAGGAAAATGTTAATACATCCCTCCTCTAAACTTATAGAAATTTTCAAATTTTTTTCTCCACCTGTTGTATTAAAAATACCACCCTCTTTATTTAGATGCTATCTTTGACCGTTCTAGATTTTTTTTAGAAATTTAAAATGCTTGAAGCACTTAAGTGGGAATTTTATAGGGGAGGCTTTTTTAGGAAAATGTTAAACATCCCTCCTCTAAACTTACACCAATTTTAAAATTTTTTTCTTCATCTGTTGTACTAGAAATACCACCCACTTTATTTAGATACTCTCTTTGACCGTTCTAGAATCTTTTTAGAAATTTCAAATGCTTGAAGCACCCATGTGGAAATTTTAGAGGACAGGGTACTTCTAGGACAATGTTAATACATTCCTCCTCTACACTTTCATCAAATTTAAATTTTTTTCCTTCACTTATTGTATTCTAAATACCACCCTCTTAATTTAGATGCTTTCTTTAACCGTTCTAGAATTATTTTTGAAATTTAAAATGCTTGAAGCACTCAAGTGGGAATTTTATAGGGGAGGTTTCGTTTAGAAAAATGTTAATACATCCCTCCTCTAAAATTACAGCAATTGAAAATTTTTTTTGTTCATCTGTTGTACTAGAAATACCACCCACTTTATTTAGATACTCTCTTTGACCGTTCTAGAATCTTTTTAGAAATTTCAAATGCTTGAAGCACCCATGTGGAAATTTTAGAGGACAGGGTACTTCTAGGACAATGTTAATACATTCCTCCTCTACACTTTCATCAAATTTAAATTTTTTTCCTTCACTTATTGTATTCTAAATACCACCCTCTTAATTTAGATGCTTTCTTTAACCGTTCTAGAATTATTTTTGAAATTTAAAATGCTTGAAGCACTCAAGTGGGAATTTTATAGGGGAGGTTTCGTTTAGAAAAATGTTAATACATCCCTCCTCTAAAATTACAGCAATTGAAAATTTCTTTTGTTCATCTGTTGTACTAGAAATACCACCCACTTTATTTAGATACTCTCTTTGACCGTTCTAGAATCTTTTTAGAAATTTAAAATGCTTGAAGCACCCATGTGGAAATTTTAGAGGACAGGGTTCTTCTAGGACAATGTTAATACATTCCTCCTCTACACTTTCATCAAATTTCAATTTTTTTCCTTCACTTATTGTATTCTAAATACCACCCTCTTTATTTAGATGCTTTCTTTGACCGTTCTAGAATTATTTTAGAAATTTAAAATGCTTGAAGCACTCAAGTGGGAATTTTATAGGGGAGGTTTCGTTTAGAAAAATGTTAATACATCCCTCCTCTAAACTTACAGCAATTTAAAATTTTTTTTCTTCATCTGTTGTACTAGAAATACCACCCACTTTATTTAGATACTCTCTTTGACCGTTCTAGAATCTTTTTACAAATTTCAAATGCTTGAAGCACCCATGTGGAAATTTTAGAGGACAGGGTTCTTCTAGGACAATGTTAATACAGTCCTTCTCTAAACTTATAGAAATTTTCAAATTTTTTCCTTCACCTGTTGTATTAAATATACCACCCTCTTTATTTAGATATACTTTCTTTGACCGTTCTAGAAATTTCAAATGCTTGAAGCCACGTGGAAATTTTATAGAGGAAGCTTCTTTTAGGACAATGTTAATAGACCCCTCTTCTAAACTTGCAGTAATTTTCAAATTTATGCCTTCATCTATTGTATTTTAAATACCAACCTCTTTATTTAGATACTTTTCTCTGACAGTTTTACAGTTATATTAGAAATTTCAAATGCTTGAAGCACCCATGTGAAAATTTTATAAGGAAGGGTTTTTTAGGACAATCTTAATACATCCCTCCTCTAAGCTTTCCGCACGTTTCAAATATTTTCCTTCAGCTTTTTTAATATACATAATATACAACAACCCTCTTTATTTAGATGCTTTTCTTACCTTTCTAAAATGCTCATCAAGCAAATAATTGTTGTTTATGGAGAAGAATTATTGATAAGTAAATTTAATAAAAATAGATTTTTATTAATAACCACATTAAAGACTAATTTACCTATTATACAAACTGCATTAATTATTTCTCTATTAACTCGACGTTTGAAAACTCCCTGTTTGAGAATTTCAATCAATTACGGTACGTAAATAAAATAAATAATTCAGTATTTGAAAGTTTGTACATTAGGTAAAGCACGATATTTTAATATGCATGTTTTACATCATTTGCAAGAATCAATTATATGGTGCAATGTGAAATGTCAAGGTGATATCTGATATGGTACTTTGAAAATGGTTTAATTTATTTTGACACGTTTGTCAAGTGAAAAAGCTTATAAAGAACCACGGATTAGCATAATGAAATTTTAACACTTCTCACTGCACATGTCATCAAATATTATCTCTGATTAGTGAGTGTTGGTGGATTAGAGATATTTAAATATTTTAATAATGGTCTTCTTTTTCTCAAAATTCATGATTTCTTTTAGTCACGTGTGTAGAAATAGTTGCACAACAATAAGGAATAATCTTTCAAACCTAGGCTGGGTTCATTTCCACGTACGCTAATTTGTTTCCATGACATTTTTGTACGTTTACATACTGTCAGATTAAATCTGACATTAATAAATGAACAATAAAAAAATTATATTTTTGTTTAATCCGATTGGAGGAAAACAAACTATTTAGAACACGTAAGAAAATTGGCAGAGTCGTAATATAGTTTACCACTATCGTCTGGGAATGCATCACTTTACCTCTAATTATACATTATTCAAAGTAACAATGTCACCAATTCAACCCCCAATAAGAGGAATGGGGGTGTCGCTTTCCTTAAAGCAGCTAGAGGGCAAGGTTAAATTGTGCAAAGTTGCAAAATTTCTATTCTGTTCAATGGCGTAGCGACTTCGATATTCTAAATATTTAGAAAGAAAAACAATTTCCGTTTTCTTCTACTCTGCTATTTTTTTCGTAAAACGTTTCGTTTTTTTTACCATCATCAATTTTCTTAGTTCTTAACTCAAAAGTTAAAAACTCTCTTCTGAGCTGTGATAACTTCTCGTTGGTATCAACGCATGCTGTATAGTAGACTAGCGTGACTTGTAGTCCCTAATGCTGCTTTTATTAGCTCAAATAGAAGTTAATTTGGTTTGCCTTGATTGATTTATATTTTCGTACTGCATTTCCAATAAAAAAATTATGTAGGTAAATTGCATAATACAATGTAATATCGTTATTGATTGAAAATTGAAAGCCATGGTTATATTTAGAGCAGGAAAATCAAAAATAAATACAAAGGTGCAAAAATCGTAGTAGAAAAAATAATTCAAGCGCAAGGTAGGTGCCACGTTAAGCTTAGGGGTGTCTTGGCCAAAAATGATAAAACTACTTTCTATTTTTAGTTTACAGTCGTTGACAATTAGAACCAAAAAATTAAAAATAGTTGGAGTGGTGGACCCAAATCTGTTACCCGAATTGCAGCATGACAATCGTTTCATTGCTAGATGTGCGATTTTTGACATAGTAAAATGTTTAAAAATATCGCAGAAAGAAGAAAATGTACGTTTTGGATCAAATTCTAATACAAATAGATGATACACAGAACGATGCCTCTGTTCATAATTTAGCAAACATGCTAAATGTTTGCTAACACTTCCCTGACAAATGGATTGGAATTGATGAAGTAGTTAAATTTACTATTTGTGGCAAAGATATCTCTTGTAGGCGATGAAATGGGTCGACGTTCAAACGGCTAGTGTTCAAAAGGCCAGACCATCAAACAACAGCGTTGAATTGTCCTAAAACCATTACATTTATTATTGTGGCTACAAAAGCAACCTATGAAACAATTGACGAGCGAGCTTTGAATATGGGACACACTGTATATTTTATCACTAGGTAAGTCTCTTGCTCTGTAGATATTTGTTAATTGCCTACGTCTAATCGTTGGAAATATTTTTTCTACTTTGTACTTGAGGTTCTGATTTTTTTATTTTTTCCGTACTCGAGCGAATTTAGACATGAAAGAAAACTTTCAAAGAAACGTCTCCGATTTTGGTGTACATACCTCGTTTTAAAATTCCCACAGGTTGCGAACTTGTATCTCAATTTCATTCACACCCACGACTCTTTTGTTTAATTTTTCTGTTTCTTCTCTTCTTTTCTGTTCCAAAAATATAGTCTATTAATTCTTTAACGAGTCGGGATCATATGAGGTATTTTAACGTGTTTATTTTAAATAGACGTAAAACTTACCTATTTTCAGTTCTAGTATAAAAGCTAAAACTACTCAATAATTCTATTAGTGCCTAGCGAGGTAATTAAAATTTTTGTACTTCTTTTGTGAGAGAGCATCTTGAAAAATGTTTGTACTTGAAAATTATAATAAAGATCAAAGATAATTTTAAATAACGTGTAACCAAATACTTACGTATAAAAATGGCAATAATTATTACGAAATCGATATTGAAACAGGAGTTTGTAGCCGAGAAATGAAAATATCGGGGGTCGTTGTGTAAGCATCAAGCTGACATTCAATCAACTTTACCAATACTTCCAAAACACAAGCGCTTTCTTTATTTTTAAGTGTAATCCATTGCAGCTGTACAAACAGAGTAGGCCTGGAAATAAAGCTTCATTTTGTCTATATTTTCAAGTAGAGAAAATTTGAAAGGAAATATTTTAATTTTTAAATTTGCATTTAATTAATTGGTACTTTGTAAAGCCTTATAAAATCAAATGGCTATTAATTTTAAATTGCCGAAAAATTGCAAAAAAAACATCCAAACTCTCTCCATTGCTTTCTTACATCACGAGCTACGTCAGCAGATTGCTGCACGTGACTTCTTGTTAATATCTGGTTCTGACCTTTCAGTGGTCATAGAGAGCGTCTTGTGGTCGTTTCCGGTTGAAGTAAATATAGAGAGGGGCCAAAAACACAAATCCTGCATGTAAATAACACCGAACTGCACACACCTTCTTAATTATACCTGGATCTGATTTTTTCTTAGTCGTAGAGAGCATCTTGATGGTCTTTTCCCGTCGAGCGAAACCCAGGCAGGGTTCAAAGGTGCAAATCCTGCATGTAAATGACACCGAACTGCACGCCAGTTCTTAATCATATCTGGACCTGACCTTTCCATAGTTGTGTGACTGCTACACAATTAGTTTGTTCACATAAAAAGACTTTGACAAATATCGAAATTTCGATCCTGCTTTAACAACCAACCCAACAGTTGTATAAAGCGTCTTGGTGGTCCTTTGTCGTCTAGAGAAACACAAGCAGGGGTTCAAGGGACAAATCCTGCATGTAAATGACACCGAGCCATCAAGCAAGCCGAGCAAACCACTTCTAGTTCATATCTGGATCTGATCCTTCCATAGTCGTAGAGAGCTTCTCGATAGTGTTTTCCGGTCCAGCAAAACCCAGGAAGGGTTCAAAGGTACAAATCCTGGATGTAAATGACACCGAACTGCTCATGCTCACCCCTTCTTGTTCATATCTGGACCTGGCCCTTCCATAGTTGTATAGAGCGTCTTGGTGGTCGTTTCTCGTCGAGAGAAACACAAGTAGGGGTCAAAGAGCAAATCCTGCATGTAAATAACACCGAACTGCTCATGCTCACCCCTTCTTGTTTATATCTAGATGTGACCCTTCCGTAGTCGTCTTTATGGTCGTTTCCCGTCGAGGGAAATACAGGCAGGGAACAAAGGTACAAATTCTGCAGGTAAACTGCAAGCCACTTCTTGTTCATATCTGCATCTGATCCTTCCATAGTCGTGTAAATGAATTGAAAGAAACTGTTAAAAATCCTTGTTTACGCACCATTAGTCCACTTAGTCATGCCCGTTTCGCTTCCTCCTCTTAACAACCCTTTTCGTCCCTAAAAACTTTAATGCATCCCAACCGTCGAATGAGCTCTGCAGGATGGAATTTATATCGCTGATACAGGCTATGTTTCGCCTATATTACTCTAAACGTATAGATCCTCGAATTAGAGTTTACGCAGGACAGTGACAAACTACACGTTCTGTTTTTTTTCATCACCTTCGTTGCAACCTCCACATCTGGGGCTGTGTCAGCAACATTGATTCTGTATAAATGCTTATTTAATCTTCAGTATCCAGTGAGAGTGTCAGCTAAGAACATAGATTCTCACGGGACAGTCGTAGTAGTTAGCGTTCTTTTAAGATGATTTGGCAAACTTACAGCTTGTGCAGTTAGCCCAGCGGTTTCTGTGGGTCATTAAGCAGTTACCTTTTACTAAATAGTCGAGGGTGCTGATAGGAGGAATTAGGATGGATTCAAAGCCTTTAGGCGTTACAATCAGTTAGAATGAACTCGGGGCCAGTAGAGGTACAATCGCCGAGCCCTCTCTAACCAGTTCATCTTTCGTTTCCCTGACGACCTTTGAAACAGCAGAGTTTTAGATAATTATTATGTACATTTCTGTTTCAGAACTTTGATGAATTCTTGCACTAATCCAGAGGTTACTTTGAGACTGTTTAGGTATTTAATACCTGGAGTGTCGCTCTGTTATCTGTCGATATCTGAATGTTTTCTTAACGTGCTTTTGTTCATAGAGCGTTGTTGCGACTTTCCTGGATAAACAATTTCCTGGATGTGCGATTATGTTGTAAATTCTTTTAAAAACCTAATACCCTAATAAGTAATAAATATTGCTAAAAAATGTTAAAAACAAAGAAGAGAGTCCTTCGTAGATATTTATGTTCCAGTAATAACATTGTAAATTAAGGCTGTAATATCATTTTATAAAGTTAAATTATTTTTCAAACAAAATTTAATAAAAATATTTTAATAAGGTTTATTAAACTTTTCTTTGAAACTGAAAGAATTTTCAACCTGAACTTATTACGTTTATTTCGCGAAGGAAGATAAAAAACACTTAGATGTTGCTTGCTATCGTTAAAATTAATCTGAAATAATTTTCCAAAATTTACGATCGTTTTTTAAACATTTTCAACTTTTTTATTCAGAATAAAAACCACTAAGTAAATCAATATTTAGACAATAAACCCCTTTAGACGGTCCACCATACAACTCCCTAAAACTTGAAATATCAGTAAATAAACTCTAACAGAATTTCTTTTCCAATTTACTTTCAATTCACGTATAAAGAATAAAAAAGAATCTCGCATGCAGAATGTAAGTATTTATGTAAAACCCTCCGTTCGGAAATGTGAAGACCGCAAGTCTCTCTATACAAAATACAAATGGTTGTAGACGTACTTTTGTTCGGGGAATTTTGAATAGAAGCGTTTTATACAATTGCTCTTTTTAAATAACTTATCTTAAATGTGTTTTATTTTAAAAACGTGCTCTTAATTTATTTTAATAATTTAAAAAAATATTCCTACATTATACTACCCTATACCTACTACTAACAACATACTCCAGTTCGTGGTGCTTCAACCATAATAACGTTTTAAGTATTTGTAATCTATGAGATGTTTTAGTGAAATAGTTTACATAATTTTCTATGAGGTTTTATGCATCAATGAAAACTATTTTCCCGCATGTACTTGAATAAATTGGTTGGTAAACATCTTTACATTTAGGAAAAAATTTTAGGTATTTGCCAGTTTTGAAAGACACGCCAACAATTTCTTTTTGAAATGTTGTAAATGAAAGAGGTGAAAATACCCAAAAATATTTAATATCGACCCTCGTTTTAAGTTGTTTCAAGTAATTTTTAGTCCATGTGTTTTGGGGCTTTCACGTCTCACACAACTTATTTGAATATCTTGCTCTTTTCTACATTTTCATTTATTTTTTGTTGAAATTTTTTTATCCACTTTGTATATCCTGACACCATCTTTTATTGTGAATGGAGTTTTTGTTTTGTTTTTGTAATATATTTCAACCATTATCTTTGAAAAGTGTAACACGTCATGTCATGCGTCACACAAACGTTCCATCTTGAGATTTTAGTTTTTAATATACACCCTGTCTATTTTATAAAGTACAGTAAATGTTCGTTGTAAAAACTTGTAACGCGGAGAGAAGAAAAGCGTGATCCAAAAAAATATTTTCTTTTATTGCTATTATGGTCATGAGTGCTCAAGATTTTGCTCAAGAAAATTTTTATTGTGTCATTGTGTGTTAAAACTGCATATTGCGCTTTTGGCATAAGTTTTCAAATTGCCCCGAAATCCTTATTGATATTAAATACTGTAAAGAAAGATCTAAATGGTAGAAAATTCTAGAAAGAATTTCCCGCTTTTCGTAGTTTTGTAAAACTATTTCACTGAATAAGCAGCATAGGGCACCTGAGACTAACCTCTTTAGCGCGTGTCTCGAAGAGCACGCTCGGCACGCATGGGCGGCACGTAAAACTTTCTCAAAGCACATCTAATTTTTATAATTTTTGAAAAGCTCAATAGACACCGAGTACTTTTTAAGATCAACTCAATGGCGAAATCAAAAATCTGATACCTTCTTTTGCTTTTGAGTTTATAGTCATATGCTAGTTTATATACTCTTATTTGTCAAAATTTTTTATATCTGTAAATACATTCTAGGGATATATTTAGCAAGAAGTGTCGTAGAACCGTAAGGCAGTCTTGAGGATTTCCTCCAAAGATTACCTACTGGCTGATGTACACCGCAATAATTATTAGACCTAATGCTAATCTACGCGGCCAAGGTGTGCTGGCCCAGAACAAACACCGACAAGTGCAAAAATTGACATGCTTATCAATCACTGGAGCTATGAGAACCACCTCCAACACAGCTATGAAGACGCTTCTATGTCTGCCTCCCCTTGACTTACACGTGGAGGAAATGGCACTGAGACTGCGCGATTTATGGTTGTGGACAACCAGACGGGGAAGTACAGGTCACAACAATATCATAGAGGACATTTCTAAAAAATGCCAAAATGTGAAAGAGAGTCGAGTAACAGGACAACACATACAGATACTGTCGGACAGTAAGGTTGCTATGGCGGCCCTGAACCGCTACAGAATAACTTCAAAGCTGGTCTCGAACTGCACAACAACAATTAACGACATTTTGACGAGTAATGCTCTTGAAATCTACTGGATCAAAGGACATCAAGGTAACAAAAGCAATGAGAGGGCAGATGAGCTGATTAGGCAGGGCCCGGGCTCATACCCGAATGGGCCGGAACCGACCCTAACTCTGGCGGTCAGCACTCTCAACAGTCTCATAAAACAGCTGTAGACAAGGCAAAGCAGCAATTGCTGCTCCTTCGATACGACACGCAAAATACTACCTCAACCTGTCTCGATTACATCTGCGAGTACTCACGGGCATCGTTACAAGACATTGTAAGCTACACAAAGACATTGTAAACTAAACAAAGACCTTCTCACTCTGGGAGTAATCGATAGCCCTAGATTCAGAGGCTGTAATCAGGAAGATGAAAGTGCTGAGCACGTATTTTGATCGTGTCCTGCGGTAGCATCAACTAGAGGATCCATACTTGGTTACTATTGGCTGGATATGGTCAGAATCAGAGACACTTCACCCGGCAAGCTGCTCCAGTTCATCTTAAAGTTGGGATGGTTCGAGGAGTGACGGACAAGGAGGCGCCTCTGGGGAGGTTACACAAAATGGGCCCGATCAAGCGGCCTAAGTGTAAGCTGGCCAGCCCAGTCTTTCCGCAATGTAATCCAATCCAGATTCTAGGGACACTTTTTAACGCAAATTCCAGTGGCGTAGTAATGGGTTAATACGTAGGGTATTTTCGAGATATTACTCTTATTTGCTCTTTTCAAAAATAAATAATCTACAACAGGTGTTTCCAACTCTATGCCCACGGATACCATGGCGCCCTGAGACCTGTGTACGTGTGCCGACTCTGTACGACCACGTTAAAAATATTTAAATTTTTATAAAACTGTAGCAAATTGTAAAAATAAATGATGCCCGCCTCCCAACCGCTACTCTAGAATGTGCTCTTAGATACAAAAAAGTTGAGAACCCCTGGTCAACGATAATACGATTTTAGTGGTTGCTAACATCCTGGATGTGCTTCATATTACGTGCCAATCCACGATTAGAAAATTCACCCTGTATTACCATTCTAAACAATAAATAGCACTTACAAAGTATGATAATCATTGTGGAGTAATATTTATCTTGAAATTTATTTACATATTTATTTAGAAGGAGAATAGTGTGTTGTTATCGTACTTTGAAATGATGATTGTTACGACTAACACTTGAATAACTATCATATAAGCACATATAAGCATGTTTTGCTCATAATAATCTATTAAATTGCTTTAAGCTTGTACTTAAAGTTGGTGCTTGAAGTGCTTGCATTTAAGTCATTACGTTCACGTCTTATTATAATTTCATAACATTTAACTTTTGTACTAATTCACTAATTCATTTTATAAATTAGTTTAGTAGTAATCAAAATCGTTATTATTTTGTAGACAGCTCATAGGTTGCGTGGAAAACAATAGAAAAAGTATCGTGGGAAAAAAAGGAAAATTTCAGGTGGGTATGGTTTCAGTTACGTTTCTCCATGTTGTTATTAGTCGACAAATTAATATACGTATATAATTTATTAACGAAAAGTATGTAAAAAGTGCAGGTGTGTCATCGGCCCCTTAGGCGCCACAGAAAGACCCTTTCAAATTTAAAATGGCACCATATAGTTCAGTCGACGATAGCGGTGGGAATTTTTTTATAAATTGGAAATTGAAGTATAGTCAGATATTTTTACTACTCTATTAGTGACATTTGAAAGAAGATAGCAAGCTCTAGTAAACATCGGCTGTAAAGTTCAAATATGATTGTCAATAACGTTTACCAAACGTTTCATAGTCCATCCCTACCTAAAAGCTATCGCCGACCGAACTATACCATGTCTGGCACATCGTTCGAAAGTTAATTTTATACGAAACTTAGGTACTAATTTTTTCATTGACATGAAATTGCAAGATAAAATAATTCTGTAATGTTTATTTCCATTCAACTGCTGAAAACTGCTATTATCGTTTCAAATAAGTTTAAAATAACTTCGATACAAAAACACAGCGACTTTGAAAGCGTAAATAGACGTTTGTGACAATTTTAACAATAATAATAGTAAGTTCCACAAAATAAACATAATTGCTACAGAGTTTTCTACTTTTCATCTCATGTTATAAAATAAATAAGTAGCTTTGGGAATTATTTATTAAACTAACTTTCCAACACTTCACAATATGATCACAAAATTACAAAATTTTGTATTTTTTGAACTAAAAATGGAAAAAGAAATATTTGCTATAAATGAAACGAAAGTATTTTCTTTCTACAACCACCTAATTCTAAAAGATTACTTGTTCCGGAAACAAACGTTTTATAAATTAATTCTTTCGAGTTTGTTTCGTGTCTCACACTCATTATTAGTGAGTCGTGACATTTTTTTATGTTCCAAAGCATTGTGTACCACATTACCATACTAATGATGCAAAATTCTCTTTTTTTTTCAAAAAAACTGCCGTATTGGCGTTTATAGGATGGGAATATGTAATTTATTCGGATGTCTAGATTCTATATGGATACGTATTTATGCAGCACCAACATTTATGCCTCAGTAGAAATGTCAGGATATAATTCAGTTTGACTACATTACAGCAAACAATTTTCACTTTTTTTATTCGCATTTATTCTTTTTATAAGTTAGGTATACTCATGTTGAAATATATGTATACCGGGTGGTCACGAACATCGTGCTACAGACAGAAATTTCCATTTTCCAAGGGCATTTTCAAAGAATCTTTTTCTACCATTTATTAATAATATGTGGATTGTTGAAAAATAAATAGTTAAAAATTTAAAAACTCAGTAAACTAGTAACCACCCGATAGTATAAATTATAACAGAAGTAGTAAGCTTATTCATAAAAATTTTCACCAGCATGTTGAACAACGTATGAATAAAATTATACATGAAAAACTACAAGTGTTTTAAAACTTCATCTAAACGTACTTTATTTTTATTGAATTAATCGTTAAAGGTGTAAAATATATTAAAAATGCTTCTGGCTCTACATTTTACAAAGCAGCTTTTATATTACTTTTATATTTTTAGTAAACAGTAAGTGCAAAAAAAATCCTAGTAAATTCTCTATAAAAAATTATGACTATATTTTATGTACAAGTAAAAGCTCAAATGAAAAGTTTTGAAACCACCTCTCTCTTTTTTTTATTTTTTTCCAAGGGTGAAATCCTCTAGTAATGTGCAATGATTTTCCACATACACTGAAAGAAATGATAGTTGTCATAGTTAATAAATATTTTTTTGAGTCCGATTTATTTATACTTAATTATTTGGATTTCTGAAAAATAAAATCTATTAACTATTGCCAGTTCTTATAAATCGGTATATTTCTTATAAATCAATGCTTTATTACTGTCTATTTTGTTTGTAGTTAATGTAGCTGGTTTATAATAAGTAAGAAAGAAATATGCTAACTATAAAATTTAAATTTGGTAATAATAACTAAACCTTTTCTTGTATTTAATAAGGCACTATTTGGGTGTAATAAACCATTAGTAAATGATTATAAAGTCCCCAACATTTACTAAAAATAAATTTTGATTTATTAAAAATATTATACCACAAGGTTATAAAACTGTTTAACAGCGAAGTCGGGAGTGACGCTTGATGCAGTGTATTTTGTGTATTGTGTATAATACTTCTGATTATTTCATTTTATTTATTTTAATTAAAAATAATACCTAATTAATAATTTCTGAAGTTTAATAATATATCATTTAATGTTAAAAAAACAAATTATTTGAAGAGAATGGAATTGATAGTGTCGCCATGTTGGAAAAATTAGTGCAAGTGTGCAAGAGGATAACTTCGACTTGAAAGAGCAGTAGACAGAGCTCATTCTTGTGCTTGATATACACGTATGAAACTAAAAACCAAATTTGAATGTTGATCATCGACTTCAATAATTAAAAGACTGTAAGTATAATTTAAAAACTAATTATGCATGTATTAATTCTTGGCGTTTATTTGTTATAGTGTATCACTGATTTTTGACGACGTGCCACCATCAGCCGCTCCAACCACGACGAGTGCCATTGCTGAGTGGATGTTACCAAAAATTAAAAGGAAGCAATTTATATTAGAAGTGAAATAAATAACTAATTACCTTATAATGCTTACTCACCATTATGGCGAGAATGTTAATTATAAATAAATATTTACTTGACTGAATAAGGGTTTATTTTTTATCAATACGGAATTATTTCAAGGAAATTAGACATATTACTATTCAATTCTATTTAATTTGCGGTTACTATACCTACATTTACTGTTAATAAATATTATTTTTTATTATCAATTCTAATCTGATTATAATTAATAATTTGTTTGTATTAAATCGGCGAAATTTAAATAGTTTTATTAAACCCCTTGTTTTTGAAAAATAAATATTTGGTTCGCCAATTTTCAGTAAAGGATTTATTAACAATTACCAAAATTCTTAAATTATTACCAAACACTTCTCTCAGTGTAATATACACGTTTGTGTTTATAAACATTGTTATTGTAAACAAAATATAAAATTTCCTTTTAAATTTATAATTCTTTTACAGCCTTATAAAGTCATATCGAAATAACTAGGTACTTAAATTTTTAAGTATTGGAGAATTATCATCGATATTCTGTAGTGTGCACCGGTAGTTTTATATAGATCAATAACTTCATAGCTGATATCTTCGTTCTTTTTTGAATTTTGGAATAGCAATGTTATTATTCATTTTGATGTTATGTGTCGATCCATACTGCAAGGCAAATTTATTTTTAGAGCGGTGGGAATGCCCAGATACCTAAATTGGTATTTATCGCCACCAACGTAGAGGCATTATGTGCGCGAACTTATCCCTACCATTCGTTAGGGATCTGTGTTGCTCTTTTACGTGTAACATCGTTCTTAAACTTGAGCCTTTTCCACATTTTGGGCAAACCTTATGTTTCAAAAGTCAAGACATTAGTTAAAATTTTAAATCATCTCTATATAGACAACCATTACAAAAATTCTCGAATAATGGACTCCCATTCTATTTCACTAATTAGTGAGAGGGAAACTAAAAACAAAGAAAGCCATAAAGTCTATTTTTAAGTAGGCATGATGGTATGGATAGAAAGTGATATCGGTTGGAGCACTGGTCTCCACATCTTCAGTGGAGCATCAATCGATCAACGTTATAACCATGTGATTATTGTGAGCCCAGTTTTGAATCGCAGTATTGTTTAGACGAAAAAATTTAATATATCTTGATAACTGTAACGAACTTAAATGGCTTTAGATACTTTATTAGATAAACTTGCCACCTTACGCTTCTTTCGCCTTCTCCTAATTTTAAAACCCTATCAAACATGTGTGGGCTTTCTAAAGAGACGACTGGATGACAAGTATCTAATATTGACTGTAGCAGTTACGTGAGGTTCTCCCGGTATTATGACACCAAACTCCTCAGGAAAACGTCGATAAGAGAAGAGTCGATTAGCGAAGAGATGTTATCGCTACTCGTGGGGGTATGACACGATAGACACTTTATTACTTTTAAGTTTTTGCTCTAGCTGAAATATTCCTATTCATTTTGAGTAGTTTATATCCTATTTCCTATTTGTGGTGAAATGATGGATATGTATTCTAGAAACAACGTAATAAATGTTTCGGACTATAAAACATAATATGTGAGACCTAACCCGACCTGACGTAGCCTGACCTAACCTAAGATAAGCTATCTGGGACCGATGTCCGTAAAATATTATATTAACAGGTTGCCTCAATAAGCAAACGCGTGGTAGTTGCTATGACAGTCGGTTGACCTCGTGGCGTCATATTTTGTACTTTTTTATTTCATTAAATTACTGCCTTACAGTAGCATTTAAATAAATATTAAGAGTCCAAATTATTCAAGTTTAGGATATTCCTTGAAAACTGCGCACTAATTTATTTTTTTCTTCAATTTAAGTATAGTAAACCCAACGTAAGTTGAATCCACCACGTGACCAAACCTGCGCGAGGCGTGGCTTCAGAGCTCATTGGCGGAGCGAGTTATTTCTACTGTCAAAAAAAATATTTTTAAAAGTTGTCAAAATTAAAACAATTACTTAATTTAAATTTTTATTTGAAGTACTAATACTAATTAATTACTGGTTTAATACTTTGTGAATGAGATCTTCACGTTATTAAAGTGCTTGTAATTATTTTGCTTCGACAAAAATAATGTAATAACTATACGACGACACTGTCTACGTTCGTTTCCACGCAACGACCGCACTAATCTACTGCGCCATCACGTTCATCACGTCATCGTCATCACGTGGTGGATTCACCTTACGTTGGGTTACCTCTAGTAGTTTCGAACAAACTATGACTCTAACCCTGAGTCCTATAAAGCTCTGGATTAGCTTAATTCGACAACTAACCTTAAAATGGAACTTTGTATTTGTTCTTGCGACTGTTGTATGACACTTTACTGTCGAATTACAATTAATTTAACCTGCTCACAGCTGTTTCTGACAAAACATTATTAATTACTATTAAATAAACAGTTCCATTTTGAGGTTAGTTGTCGAACTAAGCTAATCCAAGCTATATAGGACTCAGGGTTAATTTTTTGTAATTTTAATTTTACTATAAGGCGGCAATTAAATAAAATAAAATAAAGGTACGAAATGTGACGTAATCCACCTTCATGCCGCGTCTTTTGACATCTCTGTAACTCCTGCTATTTATTGATCACCTCGATCTGGGACTCTCTGCATGTAAACGTGACACATGTTTGGTTGGAATTGAGAACGTAGGGAGACAAAACTGACCCAGAATTACCTGTCTTCGGAGCTTCGGGGCATAAGACGCACTCCAATTCTATGTCGATATTTTACTTAAAACAGTACTTTTTGTAGTCTGAAAAATAATACTGATATAAGAAGTACAAAGCTACCAAGTTTAGGGTCGTTGGCATTGAATAAAGATATACCTCTTACTCTACCAGGAAAGAGCCATTTTAGCTAAAAATATGGATTGAAATGGAAGAGTATAAGCGATTTCCGGTCAATTTCTCGAATAGAAATTGTAGCTTATACTCCTACTTATAAGGAAAGATCATGACAACCAATGATAATGTAAATTCGACGGCACGAATGAGTCATCCATGGTTTTCTCAAATGTCGTTTCCGTCGCATTTTCTCTTATAGGCAACAGTTGCTAGCCTTTTTTTCTGGATCTTTATATTCTAAGGGTCGTTGAGGAAGAGCGGGTCAGCTTCAGTTTTAATGAAATAACTATAAAATAACTTTTTGTCATGTTTCCCCACCGTTTTTGCAACATGTCAAGTCCAGAATGTTATTATTTTTTCATGATATTTGTGACTTTTGTGTATCTAAAGGTCGCCACAAAAGGTCAAGCTTAAAAGCAGGCCGGTGAAGACTGTGTCTGCACAGGCAAATCAAAGCGTCTGTAGATCGTTTGATCGTTCAGGCCCAATATATTCTGATCTGCACAGGCTTGCCGTAGTAAAAGCCCGCAGGTGTGGAGACAATAAAGTGATAGTTCTGATTTGCCTGCGTTATTAAACCGGCTGCAAACGCTCACATTTAGGGGACCTGGGCGCAGTTCTGCACAGACCTACCGTGGTAAAAGCTTGAGCGTTTGTAGCGGGCTTAATAGCTAACGGATGAAATATAAATTTTATTGAAATAGATCCCTTGTAAGTTGAGGAAAATTACATTTTATTACACAAATGTTACAGCTAACTTTTTGTAATTCCAACATTTTTTTCATTACATCTTCTAAGTGAGCACCACGAACTTTCAATTCAATTTTGTGAGGAATTCGATTTTTCAGCACTTCAATTATTGCAGGACGACTTGCAAAGATCATTTCCTTTAAATACCCCCATATGAAAGTAGGGTGTCGTTAGGTTGGGAAACCTTGGGGGTCAAGACTTTTCAAATTGAGAACTAATTTAATTATACGACATTTACAAAATTCTCACAGAATTCAGAAGAGTATTGTATGTTATAATGCTTTTTACAAAAATAGGGTTTAATTTTGTAAAAATTAATAATACAAAAGGTCTAATATTAGCTATCAACTACAACAATTATCACAAACAATGCAATATTTTAACCTCACAATTTGAGTTTGCATAAAGTTCGTAATAGGATAGACCCAACATACATTTTCCAATGATGATAAAATTTATCTGCATAAATCATATACTATACACACAGAACCCTATACACAATGACGGTTGATTGAATTTTAAATAGATTATTTATAAATCGTGTTTATTACAGATTATGACTTTCAAAAAAGAATTCAATTTTGTTTCTATTTTTTAAATTCTCAAATTAAAAAATTGATTTACAAAACGCTGATTTTTCTAAATTTGAAAAGAAAGTGTATTAATTACCTGCTTGTATCGTAGAAAACTAAGTTGAAAAGACTCGTAACTAATTTGTTCATTTAATCTAGCGAGAGTTTTAGACGAAATGAGACGTTTCGAACTGAAAACGAATGTGCACCAGGGTTTTTATTAAAATGATGTTTGCTTCAAACGACTCGTAAAGTTAGCGACCTCGTTTATACAACGACATTAAATTAATTAGTTTTCAACTCATTATTCTATAATGTTGGCGTGGTGTACATCAAAGTGTAGAGAAACATTAAAATTTTGTTATTTTTAATCTATTTATATTATGTAAGGGAGGTAATATTCTAATATTCTCATGTATGGTTGTTTAAAATGAGAAAAACATTATTTTGTGTGTGTACATTCACATGCATGACAAACTTAAATAATTGCATTTTTATTACTTTAGTTGCATTTAATTATTCCATTTTAAATTATAATGTGAAAATTGCTTGTTTTAAGTGCTTTTACGTACTTAATAGAAATGAAAATACCAACTTTGTTTGTTCTCTTTATTTTTAAAAGAGCGACAGACTTAATTATAACATCAATATAAATTAAAACAGTAATTGACAATAAAATTTCAGCAATGAAAAACATTAATTCCCTCAACTATAATTTTCTTTGGAGATTATTAAAAAATTATTTCAATTCCAAACTGCCCCTTTTTAAACATCTGTGGCTTATTTTATTAGTTTTATTGTTTTGCTGAGAAGAAAAGATATTTTCAAACAAAGTTGCTTTTAAATCTACCAAATTTCACAAAGTTTCTTAATATTTTCCTAATCAGAAAAGTTTATGTGTTAGAAAATGTCTCTTTTAATAACCGTATAACTTCGAGTATTTACAAAATGGCTTTTACTGGAGAAAATTGGGGTTTTAAAAAAAATATTTTATTTTTCGACTTGTTTTACTCTTTTTCATAATTTATAAAAATTTAATTGGACGAGGAAGCTTTAAGCACAAGCTTACGTTCTGATTTTTGAAATAAAAATAATGAATTTATGTTTTAGGCTCATTAAATTTTAGCTACTTAAATCGAATTATTTATCAAAAAATATAATATTTTTACAAAAAATATTACTTTTAATCTCGCCGTGTTTTTGTAGTAATAATGGTAGAAGCTTATCAAAGAAAGGAGTAATGAAACTGATATTAGCTGGCTCTCGTGGTTTTAAGAAGCATATTTCATTAGAATTTATTTTACCCTAATACTGTATTCTTGTAAATTTCATAACAATATTTTTGCATTTCTAAAGTAATTTGTATCATTATTGTGCAATTTGTTTCTATGGTATTTGGTTATTAACTTTTGCATTTCGTGCAGGAGTCTATAAGTCTCTAGAGGATCCGATATTAACATTTCAGTGTACTTTTATGTCATATTCTCTACTTAACAAGTATTTCTAAACTTTTCCTTTTTCTGAAACTTACCACGTAATTGTTTCCAAAGTTTGCTAATAATAATAACTGTATATTCGTTTTATTGCAGCAACACATTCTTTTTAGCACTAATTAAAACATAAATACCTCTCAAAACTTTAGAAATATACAATATCTAATTTCACTAATGCCCTTACATTAAACTACAATTTTGAACAACGTATCAACTTATTTAAACAATAATAAAGGGCATTAACACAACATACAGTCGCTGCCTTTTCATGCCAATATACCGTGTATTCCTGTCCAACTAGTCTTCAGCTAGATACAGGTGCCTTGGACAGGAGACCCGAGGTCAGTGCGTCGCGGGGCTTCCCTGAAGGACAAGACACAAGGTCTTGACCTTCTGGCATCCCGCTCGGCAACTGAGTTCATTATAGGCAAATAGTTCACGTGGGGTGCTTGGTATCCCTACTGTTGGCAGTAGGTTCCCTCGTAGCTGGCTGACTCTCACAAACTCCTGACCGGTCCAGTACGGCGGAGGATGCGCCCTGCATAAGTCCATTGCCTGAGTAAGACGCGTCCAATCTGTCTCTCCAATCCCGCGCTACAGCTTCCCTGCTATAGTTCCGTGATTCCGTGTCCAGTAGAGCAGCCTCTCCCACAACATTTCACAGAGGGGGAGGACGAGGACACGTATATGATAGATTGGTTATCCTGCAACAAAGGATAACCGGAACTTGCATACCCATGGAGGCTAGACCTAGTAGAGGTATGTATAAACGCGTCCGCACAGGTTCTGTTCAAATGCAACACTCTACGTACCCATCACCTCCATTACATGTTATATCTCATAGTTTTAAGATCTCGGCCTCTTTCTTTGTCCTGGTGGGTCTACTTTAGCATCCTAATTTGTTCATTCGAATAAGGTGTCCAAACCTCTACTTTCGATTCTGATTACCACTGTAATAAAGGCTTCCATCTGTCGCCGTATCTATTCGTTTGCCACATGTAGTTGTAATCACGATGTTCCTGTGCTTTGTCTTAAACGATGTCATTCTTTTTCTTAAACGCTTCATTTATAGTCCTAATTTACCATCAGTAGCGCCAGTATAGTCTTGATCAAAACCTTCAACACCTGAAGAGACAAGGTGCAGACTTTTATTACGACAGGTCTGAGCAGACTAGGGCATCTGTACGTTTTTCAGCCGGTCTGCGTGGTTCTAGCCCGCACAGGCCTGTCGTAGTAAAATTATCTACGTCTGGAGGCAATGTTATACTCGTATGTTCGACGTACCTGCGCAGTTTTGGCCTGTACAGACCACAGCAGATAAATGGGCATCTGTACGTCTTTGTACCGACCTGCGTGGTTCTGGCCCGCACAGGTCTGTCGTAGTAAAAGTATCCACGTCAGAGTGATTTAGAAAATATAGATCAACTGACTAACACACAATCGATCTGCGCTTTATTCGAGTTCATAGATGACAAAAACCTTGCAAAAGTGAACTGGTTAGATCAATTAGGAGAGTGGTCATGCGAGAGGATGTCGATAGTCTGCACACCTCGTTCTCTTTAGAGCAGAGAGTTTTAACTAAAGATTTGGACCTAAAGCGATTGAATTTAAAATTTGTTTGGTGAGGTGAGCCATCATATGGATAGCTCAAAACCCCAACTATTTATAAAGTGTTATAACCAGGTTGAAATGGTTAAGTTAAGATCCTAAAACAAAAAGTCAAAGCTCCACTCACCTCCTCCGAAAAACAGGACACCAAGATAAATTTATCATCAAGGCTATGTTGACTGTAATCAAATACCATACAGTAAGAGACCACCACAACCTATATTAAAATATGTGAAAGGCTTTTAAGGTCAAAATCGCTTAAAATCCTCGAAGGGTAAACTTGTTTTTCTTTTTTATTCGTTGCTCCAGCCTCGACAAGCTATCTTCTTCACTCGAAAAATGTTTGAAGTGACTAGCGACATCTTTAGCGGTAATTATTGATCAAGTCGGCCCATAAGCTATGCCAGTCTTACACTGTATAGCCTTTGCTGTAATGAACAAAAAGTTTTGTTTTGCACCATGACACTGGCTATTCGTTGCTTCTTATTCAACAGTTTTGTCGGACTATGTGTTAGAAATTGCCTTTTGGAATCTTCCAAAATTAATATCAAGTGAAAATGATTGGATTCAATAGAAAAGGCCATTTGCCAATGATGATTTTTATGCCTGTTTAAAAAACGAGTGGTATACAGGGTGTCCAAAAACTCTCCTGTCAAACAAAAACGTCAAAATTTAAAACCTCTTTTTATGCCTATTTGACATAAAGCGAAAGGAGCCATTTTCCTGAGTTCCTGGACACCCTGTATTGGCTTACTTCAGTCAGACGTCGTGGCATAAAGCACCCGAAGTAATTTAAAAGTGTAAACTCTAATTGACAAACTATTAAATTTACATTAAAAAACAACTGAATGTGAAATAATTCCACTAATGGGACCTTAATGATGGCTAATCTGTAAAATAAATAAGAACTGCGAAAATAAACAGCCAAAAGATGTTAATGAAAATTGTAGTAGAACAATTTGTAAAAAAACTAGTGACCATTTTACCAGAAGCGTAATAAAAAAAATTTAAAAAACAAAACGACGAATTATTACCACATTAGCCTATACAATATTCTTTAAACGTAATGGTGTATAAATTTTAGCTCAAAATACATCGATTACATTTCGGTTGTCCTGAAAGTGGTGTGGTAATCCGTCGATAAAAAAGGTCAGAAGAGAAATATGATAAACGTCAAAAGATTTCGTAACAAGTGTGCTGCGCTTATTTCTGCGGTGATTTGTGTTCTCTGAAAGTTGGCAATTTTCATCAATTAAAAAGTAACCACTAACACACACACAAACACTCGATAGTATAATAAAGAATCAATTTTTCTGCACCTGAACGCTATATCCGACACTCACGTCAACCATCACAAACCAACAATGTTTAAAATGAGATATTTTTCACTAAATTTAATTTATATTTAGCTCAAAAATCCCAAATTCAACAGATGAATACATAATTTACAAGATAATTGGAGGGTCAAGTAGAAAATTTTTTTATTTAACTCTTTTGATCACATTTAAAATTTGTTTGACGAAATAAAAGTACGGAATAATAATTTAATTTGGGTCATTTATTATTTGATCAAAGATCGTAATTTGTTTGGGAATAAAAGATTTATAATAAAAACTTTTGGGTAGATTAAATTAATATTAATAAATCAAAGTTTGTGGAGAATTCAATAAGTAATTCTTTTTATTAAATATGAATACCAATGTTAATTATTTAAGGGCTGCTTTTTAGTTAATCGATAGCTTTCTTTTATAGTTCATTAACTGAAAGATTATAATCTTTTATTCATTATTATTATTACTATTTTAGAGTAGAACTTCTGAAGGCTCGATAAGATTTTAAGCATTTTAACATTTAGTTCTAAAGACGAGCAGTTGATTTCTTGCTAATCTGCAAGAATATCTTCAAGAAGAAGCAGAAGTTCTGCATCGTGGAGCTGTAAGACAAGAGTACTTCAAAAACCATCTGAACAACCGTTTGTCATTGCATTTTTAGAATATTCTAAATAAATCAATAACTTCCCAAATAGAACTTTAGATTAGTGTTCACAATTTTTTATTAGATAATAAATCACCTACTCGTATATGCGGTTTTCTTTTTCATGAAACGTGAAAACTATAAGCAGCACAGAAAAAATTAATAGAAACAATTTTCTAGAAAATTTAATACGCTTTCATTTTGCTAAGAGTAATTTTTCCCGAAGGTCAAACCTTTTCGAGATATAAGCTGGAATCCAGAAAACTGAACCCCTCTACACCCTCTCTTAGCCGAGAGACTTTTAGTATTTTTACCTACTAAGTACTCAAAACACATTCCCGAAGAAAAATATTTCATTCTCTTCCATGTCCTCTACACCCCAATTTTTAGCGTTCGTTGACTGGATATGCGGAGAGGAGAATGAAACATACTTCCATTTAATCAACGAATGCGTGATCTTTAAATAGTAGACTCTCTCACTCTTTGGTGCCATCAACCCCACAGAGATACAACCACAACCCAGCCCAAACAACTAACTCTTGAACCTGATTAAAGGTACGAAGCTCCTTCAAAGCGAATAGTGAATATTTTCATCCAAAGGAGAGGTGAACTAGTAATCTTGGAGGTGCCTGTATCCCTAAAGTGACCAGAATTATTAATCTCTCCTTTAGGACCACTTTATTGTTATTGTGGTCTTACTTCTAGGACTATTTTTATAGTAGACAGCTCTCACTCGTAGGAACCATCAACCCAACAGAGTTAGAAACGCCACCCAGCCCAAAACAACAAACTCTTGAACCTGATTAAGGGTACGAAGCTCCTTGAAAGCGAGTAGCGAATATTTTGATCTAAAGGAGAGGTGAACTAGTGATCTGGTGAAATAAAAACTCGTAAAAACTCTTGATCTCTCCTTTAAGACAGTACTGATCTAGGCGAGAGTTCTCCTAGGAACTAGGAGAGTGATCTGAGAGGTGTCTATATCCCTGAAGTGTCCAAAATTATTGATATTTCCTTTAGGACTATTTTGAACTAGAAGAGAGGACTGTGAGTAGCCCACAGGTCATTATAATGACCGTTATGTTATTATAAATGACAGGTCATTATAATGACCGTTATGTCATTATAAATGACAGGTCATTATAATGACCTGTATCCTGACCCTATATCTTTCGTGTTTTTACAGGAATATTGTTATTTTGATCTTAATTCTAGGTCTATTTTGATAGTCGACAGCTCTCACTCGTAGGTGCCATCAACCCAAAATAACCGTCACGTAGCCTAAACAAAAAACTCCTGAATCTGACTAAGGTTACGAAGCTTCTTGAAAAAGAGTAGCGACTATATTCATCTAAAAGAGAGGACTAGTGATGTGGAGAAAATAGTTCTTTTGTGACTGTTCTCTGGTACCATAGTGCGGATCTAGGAAAGAGGGTTAGTGGTCTGGGAGGTGCCTGTATCCTTGAAGTGTCCAGAATTATTTATCTCCCTTTTAGGATTATTTTGATCTAAGGGAGAGGAAATGATCTGGGGGCTTACCCTACACCTTCCGTGTCCTCTCAGGACTATTAATTGATCTCTTATCTAGGACTATTTTGATAGTAGACAGTTCTCGCTCGTAGGTGCTAACAACCCAACAGAGATACAACTGCCATCCAGCCTAAACAACAAAGTCCAGAACTTGATTAAGGCTATGAAGTACCTTGATAGCGAATAGCAACTATTTTGATATAAAGGAGATTATTTATCTGGTGACAACATCCCTTTGTGCTTTTAAAAACTGATCTTTTTGTTAAGACAGTACAGATCAAGGAGAGAGGGCTAGTGATATGGAAGGTGCCTGTATTCCTAGGAGTGGTGCCCAGAACTATTTTTATTTACCTTTCTTTGAGGATTATTTTGATCTAAGGGAAAGGAGTAGCCTAGTGATCTGTGGGCTTACCCTATATAGTCCGTCTCTTCTCAGGACTATTAATTGAACTCTCTTCTAGGACTATTTTGATAGAAGATAATTCTCACTCGTAGGTGCCAACAACTCGACAGAGATACAACCGTCACCCAGCCTAAACAAGAAACTCCTAAACCTGTTTAAAGATACGAAGCTCCTTGATAGAGAGTAGCACTATTTTTATCAAAAGGAGAGGACTAGTTACCTGGTGAAAAAAACAACGGTTGTACATTTTAAGAACTATTGATATCTCTCTTAAGACTGTACACAGTTCTAGGAGAGCTGGCTAGTGATCTTAAAGACAGTGAATCTAGGAGAGATCTGGGATTAGTGATTTGGGAAGTGCCTGTATTTCTGAAGTTCTGAGAACGATGTATCTCTCTTTTAGGACTATCTTTATCTAAGGAAGAAGACTAATGATCTGTGGGCTACCTTATATCTTCATAACTATTACTTACTATTAATTGATTTCTGTTTTAAAACACTATTTTGATCTAGCAGAGGCGACTAGTGATCTGGGAAGAATCCCTTGACTTTCTATTTTATAGAGAAAATATTCATAACATCGAGAAGCAAAATGTTGGCTAGAACCATTAATTGGCAATAAAACAAAGAAGTTACAGTAAAATTATTAAAATCCTGGTGGGTCGAAGACGCACACTAGGTATTTTATGGATAACCATACATAAAAGCTTTTTTTTTGGTCCTTTCAGATCATAAAAGGTTTTGTGTTGTGCATAATGTAATTATAAAAAATAAAATGCAATAATAAGCTGTACCTGGGGAAATATAAATTGCGAGCATTAGAAAAAAATAATAAAATGTGTGTAGTACAGAATCCATTATGTAGGTAGATGAGGAAAATGTATTTAAATAACATAGGACATCTAGGTATTTAAAATTTGTTTTAATAACAAAAAAGTCTTTTTTACACAGTCAGTTGCGGTGTACGTGAATGAATTAAAGTTAAATTAATTTCATTAATTAATAACTATACAAAGCACATTTATACAATAAAATATAACTTCCACTAGAAACTTTTTATTAATTTTAATGTACTGTCATTTGCAAGTCCACCAACTACTTAATGAACAAAGTACTTAGAATAATATTCTCGTGTATAAAACACACAGCACTATAAATCTAACTGTCCTTAAGTGATTTGTCATTTTATCTCACGCCTTTAGATATAATAAATTATTTATATTAAACAATGTTTCTGGCCTCTGGCATCGGTGAATAATTTAGAAGTTTTTGTAAAGATATTTCTGAAAGCAGCGCGCTTCTGAGGATTACAACGTTACAAGACAAAATCCCTTCTCAGTGGATTATGTCGGTGTGGTATGAAAACGATGTTGACGTGGAGTCTCTTAACGTCACAACTACCACGTTCATTAGTTTTAAATTTCGTTAACCTACATTTAAATTATATTATAAAAAACATCTTCTTCCGACCAAACCCACCACTCACCCCAACCTCTTTCGCAACAAATTTTTGACCACCTTTTTAAATCTTATTAAAAATTAATCAATTTTTAATCTTTTATGAAGTTGCTCCTGGTTTATGGTAAGTTAAGTTTCGTAAACTTTTCGATTTTCAGCTTTTGTTTCTAAGAAATAAAATATTTACTCAATGTAGAATTTACCTCTCTACTTACTTGTTTGGCTTTCTTGATTGCTTGAATAAGAAGAAAAGTTTCGATTGAATTTTAAAAGCTTACTTTTGTCCTCCTCATTTAAATTTCAATAACGTATTCCATTTTTAAATTCAAATAATGCCGGATAATTTCTTATTAATCTAAATTCGGTTGTATTATTGTTGCTAATTTTGTTGCTCATATGAACACGGCCTCAAAACATCCAGACAAAGAGACTATAGTGGGTTAATATTCAAATTGAATTATTTACGCACTTCTTGTGCTCTATTCAAGCTTGGATGCAAAGGGGAAGGTCACAAAGGCTATTAATTTTCTCTCGGGGATGCTGTATTAGTAACAAAAGTTTAGAGAAGAACTGTTTTCAACTAATTTCATTACTTTTGGCTTTGTGGTGTTTTTAATAGCTCTTCAACTGTATATTGAATAATGACAAACACGAAATATTTTAAGGGGTGTTTCTATAAACTATTCAAAATCTTCCACTACATAAATTAACCTTTACTTTTTGATTAATCTTTTCTGAAGTGTTTCAAAATGCGCACCTGAAAAAGTACACATTTTCTTATTACTGAAGTTTTTTCGACACTCTTTACCAACAAATTTGTTATCAAATTTACAACCTTATGGAAACACTAGCTCTTCAAGAATTTAACAATTTTAGAAAGACACTCGGTGTACGCTCTTTTATTACTAAAATAACAGCTTGTGTGACCATATCCGTAATATTCTTTTTGATGGATCATTTTGCAAGATATTACAGAATAAACTATAAACTCTTGAGCAATTCTGATTATTCTTATTTAATTTCAGACAAGAAGACCGAGACCGAACAACGCTCTATGGTAGTAAAAAATGTGAGTACCTCTTAAATTATCTATTATAATACGATTGATACACTACAGTGTGGCTCAAATTCAGTGTAACGCGTTTATTATTTTTTAAAGAACGTCTACCGATAAAGAAATTCTGAAAATGGATTAGACCAGCGTTTCTCAACCTGGGGGTCGCGACTACTAGACAAATCTACAGTAAAATTTGAGCTTTCATTTGAACGTCTCTAAAAGAACCAGCAACAATAATTTGCATAAAACTTCAGAGAGACAGGGGGTCGCCAAAAATAATAACTACAATTTTGGGGGTCGCGAACCAAAAAGGTTGAGAAACGCTGGATTAGACTACAGAATTTATTTTTAAAATAGGGCTAGCAGCCATTGCACTGAATTTTGCCACCCTGTAGTGAATTCATAAACGATTGTAAGTCACGCGCCCTATAAATTTATGCAAGAAACATAACGGAGATAAATTTCGATTTAAAATACATCATAATTTCCAAGTACTTTAGATCGGATATACATAAAGGTTGTTGAAAGTTAGGAAAACAATATTTATAATACCTTAGAGGTTTACATTTAGCAATACCTACATTTACATTTTCTCAGTTATTGTAAGATTTTTAAAACATTTATTTTAGTGCAAAATAATATTTTTAGGAACTTATCCTTCAGTGTATGTACCTGTGAACAAAAAAAATCGATTTTGAGGCTTAAGAAGGCGCGAATACAAGATGTTGGTTAAAATCCGCCTACCAAAAGTAGCACTTCATTCTAGTCACTTTAAGTTTTCTTTTCGACTTTCTCCGTGGCTGGTTTAATGATTTTTATAAAACTTTGTGTATTTTTTGTTATTCTATAGAAGTCGGTTATAACCTATTGGTCAATATGATTGGTAGATTGGCACATTTCGTCAGAAAGCACTTATTCTTCTAATTTTAAAAAATTTACAAGAGGAAGCTGCGCTCTTGCCGTTTTCCGTTTTACCCTGCTTCTTCGTCCAATTTTAATCTAACTCAGTAGCAATTTTTAAATTTCTACTCTAAACCAATCCTAATAAGTTATTATTAATCGACGGTGGTCACACGGTGATACACCACGCAAAGAGAATTGAACTGGAAAGTATGAAAAATATATTTCTGTAATGGCGGCGCCACACACATAGAGTTATTCCGGTCGTCCAGTTTGGCCTGTTTAGAGGGCCTGCACAGACCAAACCGGAGCTTCTTGACATCGTTCAGTCGTTCCGGCCAAACCGGAGCGACTGGACAGCGTTCAGACCGCCTGTACAGGCCAAACCTGAAAGCAATGCTTGTGTATACCATGCTTAAGGACAAGCTATAAGTATGATAGAATGTATTCTTTATATGACTTTTCTTTAAGATGAATTGGCGATTCAAAACCTGAAGGCCAAAGAGCTGTGTAACGCACAATCTTTAGATATGAAAGTCAAATTTGGTCATTAATAAGTTACCGTTATCTATAGCTCTTTAAAAGCTCCTCAGGCGCTCTGGACTCACTAGCAAACCAATCATTTAACTCGTTGAGATCGACACGTTTTATACAAGCAAAGATTCACCTCTTAAACTACTCTCAAGTTAGGGATTCTGGATAGTGTTTATTACTGATATTGATCATTTTACAACTCTACCGTAACAATATCGAAGTTCTTTTGTTTCATTAACATTTTTATCTCTTCTACCTATTTCATGGCATACTCATTACCTCATCCTGAGGAAGAGATAGAAAAGTAGAAGCCACGGTGTATAATTAAGAAAGTGGAACAACAAGTCGTTGCTATATGGTTAACAAATTTTATCAGATTGTCTGAGTGAAACGCACTACGATACCCGGTTGATGCATACAGCTTACTGATGAACATATATGAGCAGAATCATTGCGCTCCAAGCTTGTAAGTTGTTGTAATTTAAAATAAATAAACTTACTTTATTTTTATTACTCGCGTAACCACTAGTACACCCAGGGGCAAAACATTTACTAGCCATTATCCGAAATTAATACTAACTAGAAGGTAAATATAAGATTCAATGATAATATACCAAGCAATACGGGTAGAGTAGTCTATCTCACTATCAGTCTATCCCGCAGTTGCACTTTGCGGACAAACTGTAACCATTTTGCGCTACTTACGAGCATATCTCGTTGGGCCACCTTTCTAATCTTACACCATGGTAGAAACAAATTTACGGAAAATCAGAAAGTTATGGAGGATTGACTTAATATTATAACGTTAAGTTAAATCAACCAATCAATCTATTAAGGCAATGCTTCTTTTTCTTTCTGTCAAGTGTGAGTATCAACATAAGAATTTATTGAAACTATAAATTTCTCTTCGTTGCGCTTGTACTCGCCCAAGTGCGTGACGGTCTTTAGGGGTTCCAGTTTTTGAATTAAAAAACCTCTTTTCTCTCAAGAATGGGTATTATAGCCACAGATAGTTGCTGTCATGAAAGCATGAAGGTCGAGGTGTAAATAGTGTTACAGCAATAATAATATCTTGGTGGAGCCCACTCTTTTCTTATTGTATTGTAGTCTAGGATCTACCATTCCAGCAGTGCTCACTGCTCAGCGAATTCTCCTAAATTACCTGCAGATTATGTCGAGACAGCTTTATTACTTCTTCCGCTCCTTCAGTTTTTAATCCATCTCAACTTTTGGTTCAACCCAAAAGGATAATAGAACTTGAGAATTGCTCAGACTTCGTGCTCGACGGTCTTTAGAGGAGTTCCAGTTTTTGAATTTAAAAAACCTCTTTTCTCTCAAAAATGGGTATTATAGCCACAGATAGTTGCTGTCATGAAAGCATGAAGGTCGAGGTGTAAGTAGTGTTACAGTAACAATAATATCTTGGTGGAGCCCACTCCTTTCTTATTGTATTGTAGTCTAGGATCTACCATTCCAGCAGTGCTCACTGCTCAGCGAATTCTCCTACTATTACCTGCAGATTATGTCGAGACAGCTTTATTACTTCTTCCGCTCCTTCAGTTTTGAATCCATCCCAACTTTTGGTTCAACCCAAAAGGATAATAGAACCTGAGAATCGCTCAGACTTCGTGCTCGACGGTCTTTAGAAGAGTTCTAGTCATTGAAGTAAAAAAACGCTTTATTATCAGGAATGAGCATTAGTGACAGATACTGCAACACAGTTTTATGTTGGCGGTGTGCAACCTCTTTCCTTATAATATTGTAGTCGGATCTACCATTCCAGCAGTGCTCAGCAAATTCTCTTGCTATTACCAGCAGATTATGTCGAGACAGCTTTATTGCTCTTTTCGGAACTTCAGTTTTGAATCCATCCCAACTTTTGGTTGAACCCAAGGAATCGCTCATACTGGTGATGTTAGACCGATATTCCTGTAACATAGGTACTCTGATCTAACGCAGGACAGTGCGATATCTCTCATTACTTTCCCAGCTTCATTGCGTCTTCTGCATCATAAGGTTGATACTTATTAAGTCGACAGTGTCCAGTAAGAGTGCCATCCATGGTTATAACCGTAGGTAATAGTTATTCCCATTTTTTTCAAAAGTTTTCCTCAAAGCACCGAACTATAATCCATATTGGACATACCTACTTAAAGTATTGCTTATGTCAGAACGAGCTGACGATGCACAGTTGTAGCGAGCTTTACTCCAACAACACTATGAGATATTGGATTGGTTTGGAATTTCTGCTCCTAACGTCCAAATGCCTTACTTACGATTTTTTCTATAACTGGAGTTTGATAAGTAGTAAAAACCACATTACAACGTTTTTTTTTTGTTTTTTTGTTCAATACCTAAAAGTTTATGTAATGTTCATGTAAAATTTGCAAATTTCATTATTCAAACTATTGCGTTAGATGCTAACTTTATAACATTATAAAATGTAGATTTATTTACCTGAACCAGAATTATTTCATGCATAAATCTCTTGTAAGCAAATAGGTAGCACCTACGTGTACATAACAAATGCTAAATCAGAAAATACAAAGCAAGGTAAATGTACTCATTTTTAAAGTTTATTATGATTTAGTTTCTTTTAGTTAAAAATATTTTCAAAGCAAAAGTAAATATCCATGTTACGTTATAAAGGAAAATTTTTATTATGCTCTATCCTAGAAATTATTTATAATTACACAACGGTCACCACGTTCCGGTTAATAAATTTTTAATTTATATTTTTCAACTTTTAATAAGTTTAGAAAAAAATAATAGTAAAAAATAATAAGGTACAACCTATATTGGCTTAATAATTAATATATTTTTTTGATATTTCGTTTTATAAAAAAATACCTATCGACGAAAAGACAAGTAAAATTGTTCACCTCTTCTTTTTTAATGTTCAAATTTTAGAAATATCCATTTAATTGGTTAAAAAGATACATTGGAAAAACATCAATTTCAACTTCAATTTATAAATTTCGTCTAATTTTTGATGCGAATGTAAAACAAAACAATTTGGTGAAAAATTACTCTTACACAAGGGAAAAATTTGACGTGAATATGATTGATTTTTTTTTGCATATAATTGTAAAATAAATCACAAGGATTTTTATTTTGCTAACAATACACGTATTACGCTAGTCTAATTTGTTAATCAAATAACAACATAAAGCTGTTTTATAGCACTAGCACACACATCTAAATGTCTCAATTAACAAGGTAAAAATTTTAAAATTCAGGGTGTACAAAAATAACGAATAAAATCCATTTTTCATTACTCGAGACCCTAATAAATTAATTGCTTTATTTAAACTATGTATTTGTCTGTCTTCTGTTCACATTTTTAACTCAGCAAGGATGAAACATTGAGTACCATCAGTAACTTCAAAAATACGTTTGTTTTAACCCATTATTTTAAAATAAACTACAGCTTATCCAACATAAAACTATATTTCCACCTCTTCTTTCGGATATGGTATTACGTATTTCGGCCATAATGTTGTAAGACTATGCCGTCGACGTCACTATAGTCGAAGACGGGAGGGGTTCGAAGTGATAAACAAGTAACAACAAACACTTTTAACCCAAAAATAAAAATATTTATTAAAAAATAAAATTAACAGTTTAGAACTTAGAACTCGATCCTCGGACGCAGATGGGACGCATGTTTAGCCCGAAAGCTTGACCAGCGTTCCTCCAGATCAACACTCGGTCAACAAGTCCAAGACTGTAATCAAGCCCCAGACCGTCGATCAAAAAGCCCAAAGACCGTTGAGTAGTCCGACACGATCGGTAAAGAAGCCCAAAGATCGTTGAGAAGTGATCGTGATCGGCCAAATAGCCAAAGACCGTGGACAAGTGACTTGTGGTTAGCCCGAAGACCTGACCAACAAGAGTGATGTACTGGGGTAGACGCGATCAGCTTAAACCCTACAACTGCAGCTTATCTCAGCCGCTGGTGCAGGGACGCTAGACCATCAACTACCCACAACCCTAGAGGATATCACTGAACACAATAATGCGCTATGCACACGGACGGTCACGGACTCCCCTGAAATCAATGCACGTCGAATATTTAATAATTCTCCACCACTAAGTTCATAGCACCAATATGAACTCAACTTGCGAATTAACCGCGAGGTGAGAACGTACATCTTACTCCGTACGCTTCGTACTCATATCTTTACGATTATCACCCAACTCTGACTTAAATGCTTTTTATGCAATTATGTATGTGGCTATAGATGCGGGCTTAATCGAAACTGTAATTTGTTTATTATTACAGTATTAATTATTATTTTTAATCCTACTGACACTCATTACTCACACAATTGTGACTCAAATTGTGCACCTTTTTAAGTAAATGAGGGTGGAGAATAGCTTCATAACTACTTCAGGGTTAATGCTATGAAAAATAGTTATAGGGGAAATTTGTTTATTATTACAGTGTCTACAACTTCTGTTAGTAAAATTTTTGAATTGTATGAACGGTTTTCCCTATATTTTGACTCAAACATCGCTTTTTTTCCAGTAAACGAGCTCGTTTTTTTTTCTTCGAAGGCTATACTTGAAACCATATGTCATAGTATATTGGAAAACTACATAAAAAATGCATTTTTTGATATAGGTATAATTTGTTCATATGCCTTATGGTTTAGTTAATCAACAAAGAAACTCGAGTTTCTAGAGGTTCTCCTGAGAGACTGAGGTCACGTACGACTGGCAGAAACACGGTTTTATTACTAATTTTTTATGTTTTTTGGACCTGTAAGGTCTAAAAATCTTCTGATTTCGTTCATAGGCTTGATAGCTTCTGGTCTATATCGAAAGATGATCAGTATCAGGAATAAACATCATCCATCTCCTGAAAAGAGAATAAAAGAAGAATAGGTTTAACTATTAGGTTTAAATGCTCCCAAGCTTAGGATCATCTCAATAACCAAATCTAATAGATGGCATAAAATTTTTACCATGACTAACCGTAACCATGTCACATGAACTGATTACATGAGCTTATTGTCTGGTTTCTGAGAGAAATAACGTAGAGGATGTGATTAATAGCTTTGCCTGCCCTTCTTGCTGAAGACCCCTTCAGCTACACTTTCCTGTCTTGTTTAGGTCTTCCATTGGTATAAATGGGTACAGTAAATAATTGAAGCTAAAACCCTTTCTTAAGTGAACCATTGTGTCTCCAGGGGCAAGCATACTCGATACTGAAAAATAATTCCTGCACACTATCCTGTTAGGTGGTCTCCTCAAATTATGCATTTTCTGAGTGTCTAATTAAGGATTAGCCTAAGCTGACAGCTTAACGTGCCTTTCGAAGCACGGCCATAGCTTGTATAATATATAGTGGTCTATTACAATTCTGTAAGCAGCAGACTTTTATCGACTTTTATAAAAACTTTTGGACAACCCTTCTTAGCACGTAGCTTAAGAAAATCTGTTTTATTCAAATAAACAAATTTTAATGTAAGAATTTATATGCCATTTTAAGTGTTTCTTAATCAAAAAATTCAAACGCTTTTATTCCTGACAGTTAATGTTTATTATGTACTTTTTTTATTATTATTTAAATTATTTTGATTGTTATGCGTGGCAGGTGCTTTTAAGTTTTTAAAATGTTTAAAAAAATCAAAACAAAATTGTCTCTTTGTTAGCCGGTGGAAATGTTTAGAGGAAATTACAGCAGGTTTAGTAAATGTACGTACATGTATGGAGATTAGCGTATACAGGACAATTTAAGAGCAACTTTATGTTTACATAATAATTACGGCAGGCGATACTTTTTATTGTTTCTACGGCCTTTGAATTGAGTAAATAAATTTACTAAAATCAATCTAAATTTTTCAGATGGAAATGGTTTAAAAAATACTTTGCATTAAATAATCATTATTTTTATTGTAGGCCTAGGAAAAATTTATTGAAATTAGTATTGTTGTGGATTTAATCATAAATATTTTTGCATGACATGAAAGCTTTATTATATAATTCTTTTTTAAAGATATAAATGGTTTATTATATAATTCGTTTCTACAGTTATATATTTTTTCTCATATATGTTTCATTCTTCCATTACTTTTAATATTATAAATTACGTTCAAGCTTAAAAAAATGTAAATATATAAGTTGGAGTGTAACATAAAGAAACTCTATAAAACAGTAACAAAAATGTACTTTTGTTGTTTCTATAAAATTGGAATTAATATATTGATAGATGAACAGGTAAAAATATTTCAATTTATCTTTATAAAAATAAAATTACATAAGAGCTTTTTTCTTAAAAAGGTTGATTTATTTAAAAATTTTTGCAAAAGAATGAATAAACTGAACTTTAAGTAAGTAATCAAAGATAAAAATCAACAAAAATGTACACTTAGGTAATAAATGCAATTTAATAATAATTTGTATGCAAATTTTCTTAAGAAACTTTTATAAATTTATAAACTCACTTTAGTGTTGTCTGTAATGCAAAGCTGCTTAAAGACTCGGAATTAAACTCCCAGGTACTTAAGCCCTTTGAAGTTTAATTCATTATCAAATAGTATGTTGTTTGAAATATCATCGTTGCGCTTCCACTAATCAACGTCGTTGTTGAATTTATTAGAATTTATTATTATAAGACGGCGATGTACGCTCCCGAAGGACTATTAAAATTCGAAAAAGCTCATAAGTAGATAAGTTATTTGCTAATAAGCTTATCAACTGACACAAATTTTATAGGTATTATTTTTAAGAGCTTTGAAGACGAATATAAATAAGCAAAATCACAATCAATAAATTCTCAAGTATTCCAATAAGGGTTGTTTTCATCATTAAATTGAGATTATAAGAATCGTTATTGTATGAAAAAAAATTTACCAGTTGAAGATAAAGTAGTAAGGGAAATTTAATGCTCTACAACTTATTTTCTTTGTATGCCTTCACTTGACTTACACGTGGAGGAAATGCCTCTGAGACTACGCGATTTAGGACTGTGGAGAACCACACGAGGAAGTACAGGTCACACGAACATCATAGAGGTCAATTCTAAAAAATTGCCTCTACTAGAATTCAAATCTCATTGTCATCAAATACATATTCAACAAAAGCTTTCTAAGCTTGTCAGAAACACGAGGCCCCGGTAGTGGTGATACTACGCGCACTAGTTAGTTCTTCGTCGTTCTTGTTGGTTACGATAACCGCCAGATCGTCCGCAAAGGCTATACGCTCCACGCCTGTCCGCTTGTTCCCTCTTAATAGCGGATCTAACAGTATATTTCAGAGGGACGGTCCTAGAATCGACCCCTGGGGTATTCCAGTCGGTACTTCCGCTTTTGGAAGTAGCTAGCAGACAAAGTTTATAAGGTATGGCGAAACACCCTTTTCCATGAGTCTATGCACTATTGTGCTCTACCTCGCCGTATTAAAAGCGTTTTTGACATCGAATGTGATCATCGCGCACCACAATCCCACTCTTCGTGCCCTCCAAACGGTCCGCACTACTCTATATACGGCCTGTACTGTCGATCTCCCTTGCCTGAATCCATATTGATCTTCTGATAATCCCCCCTTCTCTTCGATCTCGGTTTAGACTCGGGTAGTGATCATATGTATAGGATGATGGTAGCTTTCTTGGCTTGCTTGCCTTTGGAACCACCACCAATCTTGCTATTTTGAATTCCGTGACAGTATGTATTGTGGAGCTGCTTCCACAGCCTCTTTTAACCCTTCCGGACTTATGTTATGTCGCTTTTCCTGCTCTCATTTTTCCTGCCGCACGTTTGACTTCTTCCAATGTGAACAACTCAAACTCGTATGTCTCTTGGCCCGAATTCAGTGTGTCTTGTATTTGGGGAAACAGCGCCTCAACCACTTCCTCCTTCTCATCTCTCGTCAGCTCGTAAGGGGTTGTGTGTTTAAATTTTTTCATTAGTATTTGATATCCATGTCCCCAAATGTCATCCTATATTTCTAGGCAGAGCTCTTCCCATTTTCTCCTCTTGCTGATTTTGATTGTAAGCTTCTTCTTTGCCTGTTTATATTCTTCTGTATCTTCTTCAGTATGTACACGCTTTCTATTATTTCTGGTTACTATCCTTCTTGTTATGAGGCATTCTCTTCTCTGTTCCTTGATATCGTCGTTCTACCAATATGGGTTTCTCCCGTAGATAGTGGTGTTACCTTTTGTACTTATACAATTCATTACTCCGGTCTGTCTGCAACCTTTGAGTTCTTCGGCGCCTTCCGTCATTGATGCGCGGAAAATGTTCTAGTCCAGTGTTATAGTGGTCTTCATATTAGGTGGCTTTTTAAGTTTGGTTCTGACTATTTCAAAGACTATGTGTTCGTGTAAGCTCATTGTTTCGTTTTCGAACTCTCTCTAATTCATAATTTGCCTCGATATACTAAGAGACGCCAGTGTAATATCAATGTACGTTGTGCGTAGGCGGGGGCCTTTCTATTATTGACTATAGCTAGGTTAAGTTAGGTCAAAAGCTGAATCTGGCTCGGGGACAGGAATCTTCTTACCTGAACTAGAAATAACTATATATTAGGTATATTCACCTCGGTTTCCCAATCTTAACTTAATGGCATACTAGAAAGTGCCAAAATGGTAAATGAGAGTCTGAGAATCGCCACATAACTTCGAAGCTAGTCTCGGACTGCATCGCAGAACTAAACGACATTTCGACAAGTAATTCTCGCGAAATCTGCTGGATCAAGGGCATCAAGGTAACGAAGGCAATGAGTTCGGGCTCGGGCTCCTACTCGAATGAGCCGGAACCGACTCTCACTGTGCGGTCAGCACTCTCAACAGCTTCATAAAACAAAAAACATTTCTCTGAAACTAATCGATAGCCCTAGATGCAGAGGCTGTAATCAGCAAGATGAAACTGCGGAGCACGTGCTTTGCTTGGGGCCCTAGAGGATCCGTACTTGGTGACTACTGGCTGGATATGGTCAGAATCAGAGACACCCCAGCCAAGCTGCTCGAGTTCATTTTAAAGTTATGATGGCTCGAGGAGTGACGGGGAAGGAGACGCCTCTGGGGAGGTTGCACAATGGGTCCGATCAAGCGGCCTAAGTATAATCTGGCTAAAAGCCACCCTCCCACTAACAATCCAATCTAATTCAAAACTTCTTTTCTGAAGACCTTTACAGTAAAACGAAGGGCTGAGGTGCTAGAGGCAAAATTTTGACGAGAATTTTTCTAAAAATACTTAACTGCTCATGAGTTTTTGAATAAAATCTACGAAATTTTTTGTTTAAAAACTTTGAGATTAAATTTATTTGTATTAATCTCAAAAATTAGTCTTCACACTCCTTCAAGAATATTTAACAAAATACAAATGCTAATTCCTTGTCAAATACTGTAGGGAGTGTAATCAATTACAGAGTCTATACAAACTCGAAACTTTTAATTAAAGAATGTTAAATAAGAGCAGGAAATAAAGCATCTGACTTTTGTTAAAAGCTTATTACGGTTTCTCAATTTTATTTTATTTTTTTCAACTAATAAAACTTTAAACGCAATATTCTTTTTGATTTAAAAAAAAAGTTAAAAATTTTCAGTTCACGTACCACCTTCACATCTACAGAATTATAGCATAAAACAAAATCTAAAATGAATCGTAGTTTACGACATTTGCCGTGGTTTATTTCGTGAATTTTAGATTTTGGGAAATAAGGGATGGTCTGACACGTCGTAAAACGGGCGAGGGCGTAACGACATCTTCTATCTGGGCTGACCGCGCTTAGATTGAACTCGGTGGTATCTGAACGCAATCAATGTGTGGTATTAAAGGAGCGTTGTAGTTGACATCTAACGAAGGATTTCTAACTTAAATTAAATCTTACTATAATAGTCTCTTATAATAAATTACATACCGAAATGCTATTTTCCAAATTTAATTAGGTCACAAAATGTTGAATATTAATACACTTCTTACTTATTCGAGTACTTAATTAAAACGTTTAATTTTAAAGTTACGAAACAGTGGCCTAATCCTATTTTAACAATAATTTATAATTGTCATAAGCTGATTAGTTTCTTTTTGTAATTAAAAAGAATTTTAATTTTGCTAATAAGTCACCTAATAAGAATAAAAAAGTTACATTAATTTGTTAATTTAATAAAACTAGAAATGATAAGCAGCTAATTAAAAGAACGCTCCTAAATTTCCTGTTTTTGTTTTATTTTTTTTTCTAATAGCACTTTCATCAGTTTTGAGCTCCTGTAAAACTTCCTTCACAATACTTCATTGCACTTAATCGTTGTTTTGGTGCAATTTTAACTTGCTTTATAGTTTTTGTTTTATTTTAAGAAAAATAAAGGACGTTTTTAAAACATTTTGAGAAAAATAAAAATTTTCACGTTTTTCTCCTTTTATTTCTTACGGTAATGTCGGTTTTTTTATTTGTTTTAGTAGACAACGCCAACAGGCAACATCCAATTATACAGGATGTCCATGTCCGTGTCCGTGGATTAAGTCACAATTTTTATATTTTTCATTGTTTAGAAATAGCTACCCTATACAAAATAGTCTGTTTGTTTCCAAACCCCTAAAATATAAAATACACTTTTGTTGCAATTTGGTTGCACTAACTCATAAGAGCTACTAATTTTTATCTATCGACTCTAAGAGTCACTCAATCTAACCCTAGTATACCGTACTTAATGTCGATAGTTTCTTGAGATCGCTGGTCTTTGTTGCTCTCTCTCGCTAGTCGCTCCTTGGCCCGCATTATCCAGTGAGCCAACTATGCTAGGTTCCCTAACCTTCTTTGCATGATGTTGACAATATTGACTGCAATCAGTGTTTCACCGGCTCTCAGCGACGTCATTATCTGCCTTTGTTCTCAACGGTAGCAGTGGACTAGGGACCTAACCTAACCTTATTTTTCCAAGGAAGTTAGTCAAAGCCTGGTCTGGTTTCTCTGATCTAGTTTTCTCTTTCTTCTCCAATGAGATGTAGTTAGAGAACTCTTTACTCTCTGCTGGTCTTTTATTTGTAGCCGTCTAACTGGAGGTGTGGATGTTTGGAGCAGGTTTTCTCCATCCGCCTTCGGCTCGGAGTACTTATTGCCGAGGGTTTCTAAGTTGTGTTTGCTGCTCTCTCTCCAGCTGCTCTTTATTTTGCATTATCCTGTGAACCATCTCTGATATGGTTCTCTAGCACTCTTCGTCTATGAGTATGATGTAGACGACGTTGGATGGAGTCAGAGTTTCGCGGACTCTCAGCGACGCTCTGATCCGTCTCCTGTCTCCAAGCGGTAGCAGTGGAACAGGGTATGTTCTGCGGTATCGTTTCCGTCGCAGTGTTCGCACTTGGGAGTAGTCAACTATTCGATACGATGCTTGTATGTGTTGAAGCATCAGTGGCCTGTGAAGATTTGCGTCAGATGGTATGACGGTGCGCCGTGTTTCCTCTCTAGCCATTGTTGGAGGTTTGGTGTGAGGGATGGGGCCACTGACCTAACATAACCTGACCTGGCCGAATTTAACTTGCTTGCTGCATGATAAAGATTAAGGGGATTTTTAACATCTTCTACAGCTAAAGAAAAAACAAAAACTTTGTTTCTCTTTTACTTATGCGGTTAATGGGTAAAAAGTGACTTAATTCTATGTTCGATACCTCAGGAAGGACTCATTTGTAGATCTCGTGTATAAAGGCTTCTCGACTTATTGGAAAAAAGAACCAAAGGCTTCTATCTTAGTTTTTCATAAACATGAAACACTAAAACTGAAACATCAATCTTACGATCGGCGATATTAAAAGGATTTCTGCGTAGCTGAGGTCGAAGACGGGAGCGTTCGTTGTGATGAATAAACAACAAAAACTTCTAAACAAAACAATCGTTCAATTACTATTATTACATATCAACTCTACTAGGGTTCCTTCACCTTCCTTGCATGATGTTGACGAGATTGACTAGAGTCGGAGTTTCACCGGCTCTCAGCAACGCCATTATCTGCTTTTGTTCCCAACGGTGGCAGTGGAACAGGGACCTAACCTAACCTGACCTGACCGAACCTAACCTAACTTATGTCATCCTATCCTATTCTCTTTAACCTGTATATAAGCTTCCGGCATGATAACGATGAAAACGAAAATTTTGTTTCTCTCTTACTTAGAAGCGATGAGATGGATGAAAAGTAACTTACGTTACTTATTTGATACCTCAGGAAAAGCTCATTTGTGGATCTACATTTATAAAGACTTTTCTAAGTCTAAGAAAATCATATTGGAAAAAAGAACCAAAGGCTTCTACATTAGTTTTTCACTAGCCCACATGTATTCCAAAGACATCATTAACTTCTGGCAGGAAACTGTTAATCCGTCTTGGAACAAACCAAAAGGTTAAAGGAGAAAATGCGCCGACCTGTTCCCCTATTGAATGGAGCTGCGTAGCAACCACAGCTTCATGAGCAACTGTCACAAGAGGTTTCTACGGCGGCCTTTTCCCACTGCCTACAATTGTGTGCAAAAGTAGAATCGAGGGTGTAACACTACCATAAAGATACAAAGGAGTATGCGGCTGCTTTTCCGCACTGACTATACGGTTGTGTGAACAACCGTAAACGCGGAGACAGCTACTGCAATGGTACAATACTACTCTGTACAAAAACGAGTCCACTCTAAACACAGTAATGCTATCATGGACTGTCAAAAATTAACGCTTGTTGATTATTTATTTATTAATCAGACCAATCAGACCACAGTTCGTGACAGAGCGACGAGGTGGAAAATTATATTCCATGTACTCGATGTATCGTCACTAACGCGTGACTTCGTACATTTGGCGAAAAAGTCGAATAAAATTTTGTGACAGGACATCGCAGATGTTACGTGACAGATCAGTAAAATTACCGCATCTACAGTTAAAGAAAAAAATGGGAAAATTACTTTAATATTCTGATTAATCTGATAGTTACTGGTTACTTACGTACATGCCATCTTAATAAAAATCTTACGCTATATGGAAAAGTAAAACGTATTAGGGCCTGAAAAGTGAAAACGATGCTAATTTTGCCTATCTCAGAGCCACAATCGTAAGGATTCGCTTAACATGAAAAGCTTCTGGACTTGAGTTTAATATTTTTCTGTACTGTTTAACGCATTTTTGAAACATGCAATTGCTCTTTATATAAATTTTAAAATTAGTACGTAAAACCGCATTATTACCATTTGAACGGCCATCGAATAAAAGCTCTAGCACCGAGTAATTGAAAAGTAATTAGTGTGGCTCCAAAGTAGTTCATAACTAAGTTAGTAAACATGAATGATACATATTATATTGGAGTTTATTCAAGTAAAGTACATAGTATTAAAGAGGGGTAGCTTTAAAATATTATGTCAAAATTTATACAGTTGTGCCATCATTAATTCGGATAGTACTTAAATACGTCATAAATCATTTAATAACAACACGGAAACGGTGATAATTCTATAATGTTATTCCGGTTATCAAGCTAATACAAGATTTAGTTGGTCGGCTTAAAGCAATGTGGTGTATTCCGTTTCTGATAGCGAGTGTAAACAGGGTTGCATGGAAAGTAAAATGGCCATTTACACCCTTAATACAATACGTTTAATTTTTAAGCCTTTAACGGGTACGAGTATAAAGAAAATAATAAATTTAAAAAACGATCTTTGTAAAAGTTTTACATTTTAATTAAGTAGGTAAAATTTGTTAGGTTAAGTCGAGTTAAAGCTTTGAAATTTTAGTTGAAAAATCTCACAAGGTGATAATAATCGCGTTATTGTGTAGACTGTAGACTATGAGCAGGAGTAATGAAGTTTTAAGGATACCGTATAAAAGTTGTTGGAAATATATAGCGTATACCTCTACCCACTGCTTTTGTTGGCTTTTATGAAAATAATGTAATGATGTAACTTGATGAACTTTTGATGCACAAAACCGAGTAAAAAATAAAATTTTTAATACTTGCAATTAACTCTTTAATTAAACGTAAAAGTTTTTAACGTCTCTGCAAATTGAAATAAATTTTACATAATTTTTATTAGCTATTTTCTCAATTTTTTATAAATTTCAAATTAATTAAACTTAATGGCGATTATTTATTAGCTACATAAGGTACGTTCGATTATTGACGATGGCTAATTTATATGGCACTCGATCAATAAGTAGTTTTACTGCATCAACAGTAAATCAAATTAAATATTAATGAGAAGTTATTTATATTCGTGATTCTATATCCTAATTAGAAGGCATAAAATGACAGAAAATTAATTTATTAAGCTTCGTAAGCCCAATGCGGTCGAAACAAGATTGTATCGAGTAGCTTAAAGTCGCATCACACACAGATGCTTAAGGCCAAGCCACACACATAGGCTTACTTTCCGTGCCGACCTGCACAAGTGCACAGGCCATACCGGAGCCTGAACGATGTCCAGGCGCTCCAGTTTGGCCTGACGGCCTGCACAGGCCAAACCGGAAGGTAAGGCTTTGTGTGTGGCGCAGGCTTTAGAAATATTTCTAATGTCGCATCGTAATTTCAGACATCGTCAGTTTAGTAGTAAACATTTCTATGCCCTCTGCTATATTGTACTTAATTTTTTCATAGCACAGTACTAAAGTAATTCATGTTTCATACCTCTTTACTTAACAATTTTAAATAAAAAATAATAGAATTTATCTATCGATGGACATTGAACATCTATCATTCTGCTCTACAGGAATATTGACATATTCTTGCTCACATCAATTTATTTTAAATCTGACTTTAAAACAAGAGAGAGGAAAACTTGCTGTTTGACGTTCTTTCCAAAAGACTTTAGTATCAGAGAAGACATAACATGACTCTTTCCAACAATTCTTAACGTCTTCATTATTAGAGCAAATTGAAATTTTTTTACAGCGAGGCAATGGTATAACCATTGAGTAACAGAATCTTTATCGTATAAATAACTCTTATGGATTATTTTCTAATTACAATGAAAAATAAGAGATTTCTACTAGGGTTTGTTTTCTTAAAGTTGCAATTTTCTATAACTAGGATTATATTCGCCTCAATACACATTTGAAGGGTGGTAAAGACGTATTTGTGTTAAGTAGACCCTTCAGTGAAACATTGGTTTCAATTCCGGTCTGCTTAAGTTTGCATTTCCGGACACTCTTTCTTGCAAGGTAATTGCAAAACCATAGCACAATCTGTCTTTACAACTACCCTAAATGGACTTGAGGCTTAGCTGCAATTTTTGTCACAAGAATGCACAAATATGATTGGAAAGTTAAGCACGTTTTCAATGGCTCTACCTACGTTAGTTTTATGTTCATGTTCCTATACGTACCTACATTTCGTTACTTATTAAAACTATCAAGAAATAAAAATTGTTACCAGTTGATATAAAATTGTCTGTAACAACCCTCTACAACTATTCCTTTGTCATGTTATGTAATCAAAAATAACTATAGCAATTTATAACATAACATAAGTCAATCAAAGAATTGTTTCCAAAATATTACTTTTCATTTTCATTAGTCTCTATTAGTCCACTGCTGAACGTGGGAATTTTCGAACTATTTACAAGCTTCCCTGTATCGCTCTTTACCCTTAATGGCATGGATCCAAAGGTTTTTGGGGCTTTCCATAAACTAATCAGGTTTACAAGCTCAGTCTTTAATTTAACTCTCTTAAGTCACAAGCGATGAGCTTGTAAAATTTCCCAGTTTAATAATTAGGCCTTTAAAGGCCATTACGTGCTACGGCTGGACTATTCTTCCCTTCCATTGGATTTTTAGACACTTGTCTGATCCAATAACCTTATAGGTTTCTGAATTGGATCCGTAATAAGTCGATCGATCGATTCGACAGATTGGACACGTTTACAAGGTACTCTGTGGGTCGCTGGCAATAATAGACATCGAGCAAGTAGTTAGAAGAATAGCCCAGTCTTTAATTGCTGGAACAAAGCGAGTGGCTAGTAGCAATATTATATCCTAAGGCCGGGATTTTAGGGCGTTAAAAATCTGATTTTAGGACAATATTTAGGCCATAAAATTGTGTAATTTAGGCTCTAAAAATCTAAATTTAGGCCCATTTAGGCGAAATATCCTAAGAAGGCTATCCGATTTAAAACAAATTCTTGGTAAATATTTTATTCAAATATAATAAACATAGCATTTTTCTATAACCGGGGATTAAACAATGAACACTTTTTGGTCAAAATGAGTACTAAGCAATTTACGTGTTCAATAACAAATGTGCAAATAGCTATACCTAATCCCAGGTTATTAAAAAAAATAATCAAGAAGTAGCATGTTTTTAAAACTTGAAAAAGACTGTACAACACATAAAGATGTGGTAGGGCAGTATTTGAAAGTATGTCAAGTCAATCCAAATTCCGCTTTATGAAAAGCCCATGAAATAATTTTAAAGTAGCTAAAACCAAATTTTATTATAATTTAGCAATTTTTTGCATTCTTAGAATCCGGGGAACTCAAAACGTCAAGATAGAACAAAAAAAATTTTTTTTTCAATCACTAACTTATTAAAAGTACGAGAAAGTTTGAAATAGGTACTTAAAAATGTATTTTTAGGCTACCTCATGTGATTTTAGGCACGCATTTTGAGTTTTAGGCGTAAAATAGGAAAATAGGTATTTAGGCAAAATTAAATGCGGCTTATATGACTTAATTTTTTGAGAAACAAATTTATGTGTAAGTTTCATCTCAGTGCCTTAGACCCAACTAAATAGGCATTTTGCCTAAGATCCAGGCCTTATAATATCACTGAGCTAGTTGGATAGCAGGGACTAAATTTGCAAACGAGCAGCTTGTAGACTCGCCTAGTCTAATTCAGCCTTTAGAACGCCATTGCATGCTATTGCTGACAGGGTCAAATGCTTTTGGGAGCCAAATAGGGTTGCATAGAGACAAGAAATCTCGTCTCGACTAGTTATTTCTTGTCTTGTCTTAAACAGCAAGACAAGAGAAAAATTTTTCTTGTCTCGAAGAATTCTTGTCTTGAAAAATTCTCAACTCTTCTGTTGATTTTTTGAATGCTAGTCTTACGCAATGATAATTCACTCATTTCAGCCTCAAAGCTTCCTCAGTTACATTCGTAAAACGGAAGCAATCTGGTTCACCTAGTCTTGAGATTTTGGAATTGATTATTTTTGAATTCATGGATTCTGTTCAAATCGAGAGCAAATATTTTTTTTATTTATTAACATCTTGAACTTTTTTGTAATATTGCTTATGGTCTAAGACCATAATAAACCTTTTTGGTTCGCGACTCCCAAAATTCTAGTTATTATTTTTGGCGACCCCGTGTCTCTCTGAAGTTTTATGCTAATTATTGTTGCTGGTTCTTTCAGAGATGTTCAAATGAAAGCTCAAATTTTACTGTAGATTTGCCTAGTGGTGGCGACCCCCAAAAATCAGTACGCAACCCCCAGGTTGAGAAACGCTGGTCTAAGAGGTTATTTTGAAAAAAAATAGCATTTATTGGACACTTTTTAACCTTCGCATGGGCAGGAGTTACATTTGTAAAGATTTCAATTTTAATTTTTGAATAACTCCGACGTTTTTGAACCGATTTTGAAATGCTTTTAGCTCAGTGATCAACTTTTTGAGATCTTTTCGAAAATGCAAAAATAAATTGAAAAATATGTTTTTGATACTTTTCTTTGCAATTTATCCTTTTTATTTGCGTTAGTGGGCAGGAGTTACATTTGTAAAGATTTTTGAATAACTCCGCCGTTTCTACACCGATTTTGAAATGCTTTTGAGACAAAGATCAAATTTTTGAGATCTTTTCGAAAATGCAAAAAAAAAATTGAAAAAATATGTTTTGATACTTTTATTTGCAAGTGGCGATTTTTTTGACTTTTTGGCTTTCTTTTGAATAACTCCGCCGTTTTTACACCGATTTTGAAATGTTTTTGAGTAAGTGATTAGATTTTGGAGATCCGAAACGGCGGAGTTATTAAAAAATCTTTACAAGTGTAACTCAAATGTCACTGTATAAGTGCAAATAAATTATGTGCTCATGCGAAAGTTAATCTCTAATTTTTCGCATAGAAAGTCTTTTTCTCTCTTTACCCTATGAATGCAAGTTCAAACGTGTAATCCAAAATTAATTAATTAGTTGAAAAATTGGTAGATGTCATTGCACAGGTATTAAATTTTAATTTAAATTTTGAGAAAGAAATCTGCTTTAAAATTTTAATTTCAGTAACAAATTAAAATTTTATTTTAATTTAATTTAAAATCAATAGATATCAGTACAAGCACCGTGACAAATCTTATCCTTTATTTTTATTTATCTACGTTTGTAAAAATTAATGCAAGTTCAAATTTGTTTAGTACACACGTGCATCGCGAACTAGTAATTATTAATTTTCTTTCGTTATACGATTAGAAGTGCGTGTTACGGTTAAAATGTGCGAGATACTACCACATAATTTTATTAATTAAAAGGTAAGATTTTTGTATATTTTTAATTGGAATTTTTTATGTGCAATTGCGTTTTATTTGTGTGGACATTAACCATTTTGGAAATTAAACATTTCCACGTTTATCATACGCAGCAAAGCGCCATGTGGTACGACTCTTTATACAATGCTTATTTAGATATATTATTATCGTCATACGGGCACCTTTAATATGAATAATAAAATTTTAGTACACAAAATCAAATTTTATAATTTCATAACCTTTAAAATGTACCTACACAACACATTGTGGGGTACGTTTAAGTTTGCATAATAATTTTTTAATAGAGTCAAGCACAGAGTAATGCAATGCAAATTACTACCTTCTGTTATCATTTAATTCGTAAGTAATTTTTATATTTTATTTTGAAATAGATTTTATCTATTTAATGAGTTCATATTCTGCTCACTTTAAAGCACGTTTGTCACTACGTACATGTACATTGTACAGTCAGCCTCACAATTATTGGCCACCCTGGCTATACGCCAGGGTGGTTTATAGCCAACAACGACAAAAGGACAGAAGGGGAGGTTGCTGATTTACTACTTGTTGGCAAAATAAAGTTACCCCTCAATTTAAATAGGGGGTGTTATAATGATTGCATCCACAATTCGTGCTAGACGTATAGCCAGGGTGGCCATTAATTGTGAAACTGACTGTACAGGTTGATTCGAAAATGTATGATCTTGGGGATACGTCACCAAAAAATGTTAGAATATTTCTTTATTTTATCAAATTTAAGGTTTTCAGAACCATAAAAGGGGAGAGACGCCAAAAGTTTGTTTTATTATAAAGGGTGGTGACAGCGCCTCTGGGTCATGTGGATTCAACATGTAAAGTCATAGTTTGATAATTTCCTGCTTCCCAATTTATTTTAGAAAAAAAATCTTCAAATAATAGTTTTTGAGAATAAAATTTTGAATTTAAATCAAGAAACAAAATGTGTTTTAAGGCAATTGCTATTTCTGCTAATTTAAAAAATTTTCAAATGAAATTTCTAGCGTTATAAAGCATCAAAAATTAATTTTGTTTGTTGATTTAGATGCAGAATTTTATGCTCTAAAACTTTTATTCGATAGTCTTTTTTTCTAAAATAATCTGAGAAGCAGGAAATTGTCAAAGTATGATTTTATATGTTAAATCTCTATGACCGAGAGGTCCGGTCACCACTCTGTATTTGTGAGAAGCTCGTAACCAGAATATTGTTAAGATTTATATGTCAAACAGGGTAGAAAGTTTCCTGGGGTGTCAATTATTTGTTACATTGACAGCTTTTATACCAAACAATTTTTCTGAAAATATTTTATTATAATTTCTCCTCCATTATCATGCATAAAATGCCTGCTTTTGGAGATTAGCTGTTTAGGAGACACTCTCTTTCAAATTTCAATAATAAGCGTTTTTGCTATTTAAAACAAATTCTGTAACTTAGAAAAAAATTTAAAAAGCTTTCGCATCACATCTCAACCATCTTAGTCGCTCGGAGAGGACCGATCACTCAACTGTTGTTGGCAACAGTTTGGTCTGCTGAATTCAACCAGTAGTAGGACCCGTCTCCCACTTATTTATTTATTGGTGATTCAACGTTAAAGTTCAGTAATTTTGGTAATATTCATTTCTAGAATGTGAAGTGACGTTGCCTCTTGTGTCAATTACGGTTGAACTTAATTTCTCAATTAGGACAAAAGTAAAATTTGAATTAGGTAACAACTAGCCCAACAACATGTCGATACCAATGGGCCAATTCAGCAGACACAACAGCTGACTATCAGTTCAGGGAATGCACCTCTCGGAGTGATTTTCCATCTCTGCCTTATATGAGTAAAGTGCTCAAATAGGCGGAAATAGAGAATCGATTAGACAAGGTCGATCACTTAGCTATAATAGGCAAATGTTGCATCTACTGAATTCACTCAGTTGTAGTATCTCATTGAACTTATTTCAATAACTAGTCTAGCTACTTTTAAAACACCCTCTCAAAATTGCAATGTAAAAGAACGTCAAAGTTTGGGAACGCAGCAACTTCAACGGTGTGACGTGACGTAGGCGTAGACGGTATGAATCATCCGTAAACGCGTTTTTGTTGTTTGGGACACCCTGTTTAAATAAGATCAATGTTAAGTCATAGCCCACTGCTATCACAAGCGAAGCAAACGTCCTTTTTGAGTAACAGGAACGAGACGTTGACGTTACTTCTATAACGTGGATGAAAGTGGTTAGTAATAAAATTCAACTGATATTTTTTTAACTATTATAAAATGAATTATGTTAATAGGACTTTAACTCGACTCATTAGTAGCGATTAGCACGAACGATAATGTTCCAGTTAATTTAGTGAAATTTTTTAAATTTTTTCTTCGGATTTTCACTTTCTTCTAAAAACAATCGGTACAAAGACTTTTATAGGAATAGTAGGCATAAAATAAATTGTATTCAGGTAAAAAAAGGGCGATTGCACAATATGAGCATGGACGCGTGTCTTAACACATAATATATAGCGTGTGTATAGTTTTTCAGCAAGCTCATTTCTAGAGTAGGGCAATTTATAAAAAAATAGCAGCACGCACTTTTACACAGTGTGCTCTTTACAAGTTGCTTTTAAAAGGAAATAAAATAAAGGTTAATAATTTTACAAATTTGGATGCAAATTACTACCGATAAATTTGAAAATTTTTAATAAACTAAAATAAATAGCATTTCGTATTAAAAGCGTTGGATAAAATATTAAAACAAACCAACGTTACAAACTGCAATTTTGATTTATTAGAATGCAAATATAGAATTTTCAATAACAGTAATTAAAACGAATTTATTACCTAAATTCAATTTAAATATCAAAATTAAATTGAAGGAAAGCCATTTATTAACTTTTCACTTTTCCATTGGTTAGCTTTAAACTAAAATTGCTATTTAATTTAAACAAATTATGGTTATTTAAAAGCAGTGCATTATATAAAAAATTTGATTTAACAAGTTTAAAATATAGCTAATTTTTATTCATTTAAAATTATAATTTAGTTTGGTGCATTACATAATAATACTTTAGTTGGGGTATTTTAATAAAATACCGGATGTCAAACTTAAACACAAAATCGATCTAAAACAGGTACAGTGAGGGTTAACTTAAAATCTTGTAGAAAATGCAATAAATTTGAGATTATATGGCATCCCAATTAACAGTCTAGCCAAAGAAGGGTCTGTAGATGACTTTTTCTTTATGAATGTGTTTGGAGTACTTAGGAAGTAAAAATACTAAAAATGCCCGCTCCTAGCTACATGGCTACGAGAGGAAGGGGAGTGCACACTGGAAAGGTCCCGTTTATAGGGTTTTCGCTTATATCTCAAAAACAGTGAGTCGTAGAGAAAAATTATAATTAGCAAAATGAAAGCTAATCCAATTTTCTACAAGATTGTTTTCATTTGTATTTTCTCTATTCTTTATAGTTTTAAAGATATCCGCCTGCAAAAGTCGTTAGAGGTGATAGTCATTTAAAATTTTTTTAAAAACTCAAAAATTGAATTAGAAGTTGTAGTTCTTATCTTGTATTAGCAATGCCACTTTAAAACACGCGTAGAAATTAGCCTCCTGTATAAACTATAAACATAGGCAGTTAATCTAAAATTTCTAAACGAATATTTTAATACGGGTAATAAATCTAAAAGTAAAGTGTATGATAAGATAGAAAAATGGCAATCGATTATATCGAACATAATAAAAAATACATTTTACATCAATAAACTTGAAATTAATTTTTGTGTCAGACGTGACAAATAAAACAGATTTAGGATTTAACAGTTGTGCAAATTCGTAGAGACGCTTTGTATCACCATATGTGTCGCATTCCGGGCGCTATATGTCCTTTCCGGGCGACATTTCCAAGCTTTCTTGAATCTCAGCGACGTAGCTGAAATTTTATAACCTTGCTCTCGTAGTCCTGAAACTGGAACATATATCTTTCTCGCGACATGTGATGTTTGCAACGGAATTGGTGTCTTGGATTTGTAGGATCGAAAGATTTTACAAAAGTGTTACTCAACAATCCCCCAGTCTTATATACTTTTATATACTTTTCGGTTTTTAAAAACCTAAATGATGCTTATCGCTTTCCTTTTTTTACGTTTTGCAAAGTTTATTATTTTTCCAAAAATAAACAAATTGTGTCCAATTTTGAAAAACTTGTTAACACCATTTAAGTGTATTGCATTAAAAGCTAAATATTTAGTTTGGGTGCGTGTCTCGTGAAAGAAAATTATACAGCAAACAAAAATTAAGTTTATCTCAATGACATCAAACGTAAACTAAAATATTCATAATGAGAATTTTTTCTTCCAACAATACCGTTAAAATTCTTCCCCCTTTTACTATAGGTTATTGACGTCCTTAAATTTGTATAAAGGATGTGAAGTAAAACCAATTTAATAAATTGCTTTATTAAAAAAAAATTTCTTTAAATTTAACTGTTGAGTGAGCTTTATTCATAATCTTGTTAATTTATTTTTTTCATTTAATTGTGAGGTGTTAAATAAATAATTAAAATAACTTTTCAACCTTGCGGACAAGGCTAGATCTTGCTGTTGAAATATTTCAGAGTCCCTGATTTAATTATTATTCAAGTCGAGAGCACACGGTAATTTTTCTTAGAGCAAAAATTAATTACTTTTTTTTTGGAATTTGAAAACTTTTTTACTACTTTCAATACATTTCCTTTATGTCATTAGCTCTTATTTAGAAAGGTATAAAAAAATTGTTATTTTTTCATTAACTCTTCAAGCAGAGTAACGCCAAAGTAACCCTGATGGGGTGGACTCGTCAGTGATAATAGAACGGCGCACATTGGTATTAATTATGCAAGGTGGTGGGATTGTTTAAATAATCAATTATTATAATATTAAAAAATCATATAATACGTGCAGTTTCACAAAAATAAAATAATTGATTTCTAACATCTTTGCAAACTCACGAAATCAAGACGTCGATTCAGATTGCTAATGGACATCTTAACAACCGTAAAAAATTAATCTAAGCCTAGATTAGGCTAGTCTCCTGTCCATCTACTTCCAAACTAAACTGGTAATATTCAATCGATGGCATGTGTATTTAGTTGAGTAGAACAGACTTATTTATAGAGCTATCAGTAAGAGGATGATGAAGCAGAAAAAAATTAGATGAAGGGAATTAAGATATCAAGTTGGAAATAATTTTATGCTACATCTAATCTAACTTTAAATTGTTAAACTTGCCCCCTATCTAACCTCGTGATGCATCATTTTTAAAGATATAAAAATTGTCATTTTTCTGCGTTAATAAATTGAAAGAAATCCATCTATCGGCGGAAAAAATTCTTTGACACCAAATACCATTATCCACTCTCGGGAAATTGTTTAAAATGGGCATTTATACAGTCTATTATCAAGGTATTGGTTTGAGGGATAATTCGCCTACATTGCTTACTTGAAGTTCTTGAACATTCCTTATAAACATTCCAGAAACTCTGACAAGGGTTTGAAAATAAGCTATATTAGCGTATTTTAAATTTTCTAGCCGTTTTGTTTTATCCTTGATTTGAAATTTCGCAAAAAAGAGTAAAACGACTCCGTTTATCTCACTTGCAAAATACCTAACACTTTATAGTTTTATGCCTTTGAAAATTATATATTATGAAGTTAGTTTAAACTGAGGGGGTGCAACTCTTCGATAATTGTTGCGTGTTTTTCTAAAATTGTGTTCATTTAATTTGGAGGGTTGTTTCTGATGTCAATTTTAAAATAAAACCCCTACCTAGAAAGTTTGTGTTGAAACAAATTCTGCTGAATTTTATAGCAACAGTCATTAAAAATTAATAATAGCTAGATGGCTGAGAACCTTACCGTCGTTGGATACTAGACGTGAGGAATGAAAATTCTGCAACTTACCTGAAAAAAAAACATAATATTAGTACTAAAAAAGTTAAAAATAGTAGTTTGTTTTATTAGGAGTAAAAATGTCCTTTTTTTAGGCAAGTTAGTAGGGCTACAACTACTGACGAGCCAAAAAAAAGTATTTTTACTTCGTATGAAACATTTAATTTTTTCTTCAAACATAAAACTAACCAAAAATAAAAATTTGTGAAGTGTCGCCATCTCTTAAAAATTATTAATTTGTTGTTTAATTGTCATATATTTAGGGTTAGAATTTACTTTTACCTATAGGATGTAAAAGTAGAACTTTAACCTTACTTGTTCAATGTTCAGTAACAAAATGTCAACTTTTTTTGACGTTTGAAAAAAAACTAACTTACATGCAAGACTCAATACAGGGTGTAATTATTTGTTTATACAGCTAAAAGTGTGTTATAAATAGCTGGAGAGATAAACAACTTTTGGAAATGGCAGATTTTCAAAAATTGTTTGTAGTTTCCTAAATATTTAAGCATTTCCAACATTGAATAAAGAAATACTTTTTACTCGACCAGGAAAGAGGCATTTAGCTAATAATATGAATCGCAATGGACATTTAAATATAGCGATTTTCGGTTAATTTCTCCAATAGAAATGGTTGCTTATACTCCCACTTATAAGGAAAGATCATGACAGCCAATAATATTATAAACTCGAAGGAATGAATGAGTCATCCATGGTTTTCTAAAATGTCATTTCCGTCGCATTTTCTCTTATAGGCAACGGTTGCTAACCCTCCTTCCGGATTTTTATGTTTTAAGGTTTTGAATAATAGGAAAAAACTTCATATCAATTTAATTCCATAACTGTTTGTTCTATCGGCTACCATTTCAAAGTGGCGGTCACCCAATATTTGAAATTTAAAAATTATAAATAATAAATATGTCCTCTATTCAATGGATTTTTAATCATTTTGAAACAGTAACCATTCGAAAAAGAACTTCCAGAAGTTTTTTTGACATAAAAATCCATGGCAGCGACCACCAAGATTATTGGCCCTTTCAATAATGCTACAAACTAGTCCTACTCCTCAACAACCACCCAAAAGACTATTGGAATAGCTCAGATAGCAAATAAACACTAATTACGACACCATGGTAAGACCATCTACATTCTACATTCTGTTATGCTTCTCATCACTTTAATATTCAAAAGTTTCTTTTATAAGTTGGGCACCAGCTACTCTACCACTAAAATTTAAACGCTCATGGAACCTATGTTTAAGGGGTTGAACGTTTAGTGATGGTAGCTAGTGTTAGAGACGATGGCTTTAATGTGTCCTATTCATATTCATTGGTGTATGACCATGAACAGGATTTGCTGAGACGGTAGAGGCTATCGGGTTAGCGATAGAGTAATTGCCAGATCTAAACGACCTGCGCAGAAAGTAAAATTTGTGTACTGCCCCATAACCAAAGTTACATACGTGAAAACCATTGTAAAAACGATATTTGACCGTCTTTTTCTACAGCTTTCTCACTTTCTGTTCTGCGCATTTAAAATCGTTAATATCTGGCAGTTGCTTTACAATTAATCATAGTGTACCCATGGTTACCCGCTTAGCTTCTAGAGTAGTCCCAACGTAAGATGAGTACGGCACGTGACCAAACTTGTGCGAGGCGTGATTTGAGAGCCCTGTCCGTGGCGGAACCAGTTATTTTTTCTTAAAAAAAATTATTTTTAAGTTGTCAAACTTCAAAATGATTATTAACTTTTTATTTGAAGTACTAATAATAATTAATTACTGGTTTAATACTTTATAAACGAGATCTTCACATTGTTAAAATTCTTCTAATTATTTTGCTTCGACAAAAATAATGTAATAACCTAATAACTATACGACGGCATTGACTAAGCTCGTTTCTAAGCAACGGCAGTGCAAAACTACTGCGCAACTTTAATGGTAATTACGTGGTCTACTCATCTTACGTTGGGACTACTCTAATATAGTCAGATTTTAATAAACCATGACTGAGATCCTGTAATTATTAGCGCATTGCTACGCTACACTAGCTACACCCTTGACCCTTCTCCAATTTCTTATTGTTGGTAGGAGAAGGGTAGGGGGTAAGTAGTAAAGTGTAGCGCAGCAATATGCTAACAATTTCAGGATCCCGGCTTATATTTTGAATCGTATTGCTAACCCGCTATCCTCCAAGCAAGCTTTTACTCTTTACTCTTCCTCCCATAACTTCTAAAAGCATGCTCAGCTCATCTTGTTAGATGCTGATCTTGTCAACGTGCTGATCAGCATTATTTCTTGTTAAGGGTCGTTCTAGCTTGGAAATGGATACACTAGAGTTACTATTTTTATATTTATTACATTTTACCAGTAAATGTTTCACCTTTAGTTCACATTCGCATTCATCGCCCTTCAGAGGAGAAGAAAATTGTCCTCTATAATGAGCCAAAGTTTTATTGCCTTGAATAGCTTGGACGCTTTTTGAAAATTAGAAAATTGACTGTATCTCCAAAACCAAACATTCTTCAAAAAGTAAAAATGTTTTAACAGTAAAGTAATAGCACCCTGTATAGAGCCATCACTATAAGGTTGTATGCAGAGAGATTATATATTTATCACGTTTAATTGAAAAATGAAACCATTAAAGTGACACAAAGTCGGATTACAAACATTACTAATCCTTCTCAATATAATCTTAATAATCTTATTAAATTGATAAATTATGAAGGTAATTAGAGCTAGACCCTTATCTAACCATGAAATGACTAGAAGTAGATTGGTGGACTAAATTTCTTGTTTACAATAATTGTACTCTCAAGAGATCTTAGATCTATTAATTAAAGGTAATAGTTTTAAAATATTTCGATCGATTTCAGACAAATTTTATTTTAATTTCATCAAAAATTTCAATACTTAAATAAATTAGACAATGAGTAAAAAAATTAAATATGAATAATTAATAATTATGAGGGTGTTATTTGGGTGAATGGCTAGAAAATTTAATCATTTAATTTGAGGAAATGTGAAGTTTTCCACATTTGATTAATAATTATTAGGTTGTGCGTAAGTAATTAGTTTTGTGAGGTTATGGCTTTCGACCTCTTGTATTAAAATCGACGTATGTAATGTAAAAAAATTTCAAATAAATTTTTGAAGCGATGCAATAGGAAAGATTTCAATTTATGGCCGTTTTAATACTTTTCGGGTATTCAATAGCAATGTAAATTCTTCTACGTTCAGAAGTGTAATATTTATTCTTGTAACGTTGCTCGCGTATATGCTTTTTTGTAACATTGCTAAACAAATTGTTTCTTTAACAAAAAAATAAACTAAATCTGCCTAACATTATTGGTTCACTAAATTTATGTCTCGTAATATATCCTTGTAGATATACAAAGAACATAAGATTTAGGAGTTTAAAAATTTCTTCCTTTTGATTTTTATTAGCATTTTATTATTTCTTTTATCACACCTTAATTCTTTCAACTTGTCTTGTTATTAATAAGAACCTAAAAATATTAAAAGATAAATAACACACCTACTGTAAATTATCCACAACTAGAAGGCAGCCTTAAAGCTATTAGTATTCTACTGGTATGTACAATAAATCTGCTGCTGGACAGGATACTGGATAACACACTTAAATTTAATATATTCCGGAGAAGAACATATTACATACAAATTGGCTTACGTCAACAAAATAATTTATTGAAACAAATTTTATTAACCTTTCACATTTTCCCGTCAACTTTTTTTTTATCGAAAAGGTGTTAATATGCCACTCGATGTACAAAAGCCAAAATTTGCTCCTTTACAAGAAGCAAAAATATATGTTGGGGTAAAACACAAAAAGGCCTATTGAAGACTTTTTGGTTTAGTTCAAATTACTACTACTGCCTACATTTTACACCTCATTTATTAGCTTAATTTATCGGTCTCCCGCAAATAAATGCTTGGTGCGTGCCACTAGACAGCGAAGCATTAAACAATAGCTTTATATTATGTATTTTGCTCTAAAACCTTTTAATTCAATATTTATTTTATGAATAATAATAAATCATTTATTTGCATTTTCAATACAAACATTTAATTTCCTTTGTTTTGTGAATTTTTTTTGGTTAGGGTCATATCTGTGTGTTTTTCAGCTTTTGTTATGAATGAAAAATCTTGAATAAGAGTAGGTAGTACTAGAGTGGAGATTTGAGTTCGATTTTTCCAAAAATATACCGACACGTTTATAACTAAACAAATATTTTTATAGCAAGCGTTAGTTCGTATCCTTTTCTATGTGGAAAAAAATAAGTCAACAAAAGGAATTTTTTTCCACTTACACAAACAGAAGAAAATTTAATTTGACAAATTGTAATTATTTTCCAATTTGATATTTTAGGGAAATTAGGTACTAGTTAAATCGATAGATTGAAATTTGAATAAGCTAATTGAAGTAAACAGATTACAATGTACAATAATAATTTTGCCACAATTATACAGCTTCATTGCGAAAAGTTGTAACTATTATTGTTGTTCGATGTAATTAACATATTATTATTCGGGAAATATGCGAGTTATTACTAAAACAATAATTTGTGTACTCAAGTGCAGAATTTTAATGAAATCTACTATTGATTGAAAATTTTAAATATTTTGTGCCAAACGAATAGGGTTGGAATGAAATGACATGTTACGTTAAGTTAAAGCCATCTTCAATTTTACAAATTTATGTTTAAAATGACTCAAAATAGGAAAATCTGCTACCCATGCTTTTATTTCAAAAGAGAGTGTGAATCTTCAGTTTATGTCGGTTTCAAAACAGTGTGGGCTGCTAAATTGGGTGCTGTGTTGTACTAAGTAGGCCCCAACGGTATTGAATTATTTTGATTATATTGGATCTAACCTAAGAGAATATTTACCTAATTCACTTAGCAGCGGTTTTTAATAAGTTCCTTTATTTCATTCTAGTGGAATATTTTTTCGCTATTACTAAACTTTGGGCTTACTGGCTTACATAATATACACCTTTGAAAAAATAAATACCCCCTACTCTACCAGGAAAGAGCTATTTAGCTAATAATATGGATCGCAATGGACGAATAAATACATATAGCGGTTTCCGGTCAATTTCTACAATAGAAATGGTTGCTTATACTCCTACTTATAAGAAAAGATCATGACAGCCAATGAGTCATCTATGGACTGTTAATATGTCATTTCCGTCGCATTTTTTCTTATAGGCAACGGTTGCTAACCCTCCTTCCAGATGTTTTTAGAACTCTTTTGACCAAATATCCATTAGTACACTTTTTAGAATTAAAAATATCAATTTTAAGAAAGTCTGGCTGTTGTACGCGACAATAATTGGGAATAGTTTAGTCAACGAGAAGGGGTAATAGAGCAAATAAAAGAGGGTAACATTTTTTCCTTGGGAAATTTGTATGAGTAGTTAGGAGTTAAAACTACTAAAATTCCTCCTTCTTTAGCCTCTGTGGCTAAAGTGGTGAGTAAGTGGAAACGGAAAGGTTAGTTTTTGGGATTTTCCTTATATTTAAGGGTGGGTCCTAGGAAAAAAATTACTCTTTGTAAAACGAAAGCTTATCAAATTTCTTAAAAGATTATTTTTATTTATTTTTTCTCTATTCCATATAGTTTTAGAGCTATCCACTCGCAAAAATCGTTAATGTATGAAAAAAAAATTTTGCCTCGCGTTTTTCCTCAAACTTTTGCCTCTACCATACTTTTTGCGGTCGAATAACGTGAAAACTATAAGAAATGAAAAAAAAATTAATAAAACATTCTTGTAGGAAATTCGATAAGTTTTCATTTTTCTCTGAATGATTGTTTCCCTAGAACCCATTGTTTTCGAGATATAAGCGAAGACTCCAAAAACGGAACTTTCTACCCCCTCCTTCTTGCCCGTATAAGGAGAACCGAAGATTTTAGTATTTTTATCTCCTAACTACTCTAAACACATTCCTGAAGAAAAAAATTTCACCCCAGTTCATTTTATTCAAATTTATTTTTTTTGTCACGTTTTAGATTTAAACAGAGTTTATCTCGAATGGCCAGCTAGGTCACCAGACCTATTATTATTATTATTATTATATGATTCTGAGGTTGGTCCCTATTGGTTCCTTGCATCGCGACCTCTTGGATCTATTGTGCGCCTCGGATTTGGTCTTCCCTTATGGGAGTTCTGTGCTTCTGATAAAGTCCAGAATTTTCCCTATTGATAAGTTGGGCAGTTCTCTTTGGAGTATCTTCTCTTTCCCTAGAATGCTGTAACGACTTCTTGTGAAAGCCTCACAGTGTAGCAGAAGATGAATTGGAGTTTCCTCCTCCTCTGCACATCCTCTGCATAGTGGGTCTTCTTCTAGTCCCATCGTATGCAGGTGCTTTTTGAGCTGACAATGACCCGTTAACATTGCCGTTGCCAGTCGTAGCTCATCTCTGCTCATTCTAATTAGAGAGCGAGTTCTTTTGTCAGAGGTTTTCTCCAGGAGGGCTTTAGAGTGTCCCTGTCCAGGAGATTCCCTCCAGTGTTTAATATGCCACTTCCCTAGAAGTGACTTTATTTCTCTCTTTGCCGTCTCATAAGAAATGCCAAGGGCGGGTTCTGGTCCAATGGGTCTTACTTTGCTGCCCTCTTTGGACAGATCGTCCCCTTTCTCGTTCCCTGGTATGTTGGCATGAGCTGGAACCCATACCAAGTTGACAAAATTTGTCTCCGCTAGCGCATTCAGTCTGCGGATGCAGTCCGTTACTAGCCCGACCTCACCTCACAAGCGTTCAGCGCTTTTAAGGCTGCTTGGCTGTCAGATGCTACGAAAATTCGTTGATTGTGATATCCTCTATCTAACAGCATTTGCGCACATGTTGAGATGGCATAAATTTCTGCTTGAAAGACGGTTACGTGCTCCCCGAGGCTTAAGGCTACCCCCCGCTTCAGGTTGCCGTCCCCGATAATTCCAGCTCCTGTACCTGTTGGGTTTTTGGAGCCGTCTGTGTAGCGTACAAGTCCATTCAAGTCACCAGACCTAACGCCAATGGATTTTATTCTGTGAAGCAACCTAAACACTAAAGTATTTACAAAACAGTCTCATAATGATAAAGATCACAAAACGAGAATTAGAACAAAAATTCGGAATATTTCACCTGAGATAACGATCAGGAATCTTACTTGGTCGCCTAGTTGTCCATCGCCCATTTGATCATGTGCTTGTGTTTATATATGTCTACCGGTCACTGCTAATAAATTGACTCTGATCTAATCTGCGGAACTACCCACTAACTAAGCTAGAAGGCCCTAAAACACTTGCATTAAGGTTTGTTGGTAATTTGCGTAAACTCAACTTGCATTCAACTGGCATTCAACTTAGTCCTGTTGACATGAACCTAAAAAGAAAATCTTCTTATATTCTGTGTTTTCTATTTCGCATGGAACAATTCAATTTCTTCTGTAGACTTCAACTACAGAAGGTCTACTCATAACCTACTCCTATCTCTGTTTGGTTGTCAACTAAATTTCATGGTCGATTGAAAACCTAAAGAGGCTTAAGGTCGCGACTTGTCTAAGAGCGATTCAAATGTTTGGTTTGGTGAAGAGTTAAAGCACTATTACAACCTCTCTTCCATATCAATGTTCCTATCACTTCTGATGAGTGATAACAACATTTTTTGCTCATTTCTTACTGTTCTTCTTTGTCAAACGCAGAGCATAAAAGAACTTGTAAATTGACAGCAACTACAACAAGGGAGATGACTAGTTAACAAAAATTTAGAAGACTTATTTATGAAGGGGAGTAAAATTGGGAAATAAATTTTTAACCCTACTAATAGAACAAAAATACTTATATTTTCTTAGTTTTTCTTCGATTAAAATCACCCTTATCTAACCGTCGTAATTCGCACTTGAACTTTGGGGTGTTTGGTAGGTTCAAGGGTTGTAATGGATTTTGTACATTTTGTATTGTATTCTTAGAAAATTTTAGGAAAAGTCGGTCGCTCTGTAAGCACTCACTAGGTTTTTAGGTAACATATTCATAATAATTAGAAGGAAAGAAAAGCTTCTAATGTGGAGGGATTGAGCAGGAGCACGTTTCTAAAGTTTTGTTTCTTTTTAAAATTCTCGAGTACCTACTATTTTTAGAAAATACAACCTACAACTTTTTGTCACATAGCCTCTTTATCCACTTACCCCTTCACTTGAGAACGGTAGCTTTTTAACCTTTACATAGTAAATTAACTCCTCATCCCTTATTTTTTAAAATTTAAGTTGCTGCCAGAGTAGAGTGAAATAAATTTATAGTAAAATACATTTCATTTTCATTATTGTAGTAAGTGCTTTCAAAATTAATAATAACCAGGAAAATCTATTTCCACAAATTTATAAATACTTGAAAAACCTCTTTATGGCTGTTTGCGATTAATATGTAATTAAATATCAATTTTAAACAAAAAAGCTTGTTATAACATAATATAATATAATGTTACAAATTAATTTACAATTCATATAGATTAACCAACAGGTTAAATGCTTAGTAAGAGCATCTAACCCAATTATAGGTAAGTACACTAAAACCCCTTTATGTTGTATATTATGTACATATTTAGTTTATACTAGTTTTAACGTGCTGACTATAAACAAACTAATCAAATAAGCACGCAGATACACCGAAGGTGCAATATTAAGCTTTGAAATAAAATTAAGATTAACCGAAGCTTAATAAATTATTTATTTTTGCTATTTCGGTGTGCGTGCAACTGTTAAAATGGAGTAAGCGGATGGATAAGCCTGTGCACATAATAGGCAAATGTTTGCAAATGTTTACAAATGTACTGCTAGCCTCATTATCTTTATTATAATGCTGGTTAACCTTGGCGACTGTACTAACCGAAGTCCTAAACTGTTATCACACCTGAAATGGGCGCATTCAGAATAAACAATAGTTCCGAACACCTGATTAATCGCCCATTTTCTTTCTCTGTCTGTTTGAATCTTACGTTAAGAGGGGGCAATCCGGGAACTATGTCATTCAGGCTATGATCCCCTACCAATCACTCACGATCTCGTCTGATCGGTGCTGCGGTTATCATATTAAAATATATTATGGAATATGGATCACTTACTTACTAATTTATAAATAACAATATATCTTTTTTAAATACGGTTTGTAAGATAAAATTTTTCTCTTTTTAACGAACTCAAACTTTGATAGCTTCACATCACAAAAGTTTTGAGAAAATTACAAAATAAATATCTTTTTTTTTTTGTTAAAAATACGCTTAATTAATTTACATTAGAAAGCTTTGAAAGCAATACAAAAAGGATAGAGTTGAAAAAAATTTAATTACAAGTTACAACACAAAACGCTAAACTAGTAATTATTCTAGTAGTAAATAGTAAAAAAAAATAATTATTCAAAAAGGTGGGTTTCCTGTTGTTAACATGTTTGTAAACGTTTTCTAAAAGAATTTTTTACACTATGAAGGCCATGTTCTATTATTAATTGTTTGACATGCTGGTGATATTCGATTTTTACAATTTTAAACAGTTGTAAGCATTAGATAATTTTTGTTCAACTGAAGCCAGTGATTAACTGCTGGTAAGTCGGTCCTACGTGGGGTAACTGGTTCATGTAGTTTAATCCAACATTTCTCATTTTGGCTGTTCGATACGTTTCTTGCAATTTGACTGTGGTTCCTCACCATGAAGTATGATCAAAATTTTAATATTACATGGATCAGGTTAATTGTTTTTCTTTCAAAGCTCTCTATTTGCACCATCGTTAATAAGCTATGGATTCTCAATTTGTGATAAGCTGTAAGTCTTACCGATAGTAGGGACTTGAAAAATATTAGACGATAGCTACAAAACAAAAGTGGTTTCTTTATTTATCGACATCTCTCCTTGAGTGGGATAGAAATTTATAAGCCCTCTTCTAAACAATCGCAAAAGAAGGGTCTTCTCATGATTTTAGGTTAGACAAAGCTTCCCTATCCAACTAATATACACGGTGGATTTATTCAGTTTCTATCACCAGTCTGATAAATAACAGGTCTTAGAGTAGTTCTAACGAAAGAAGAGCCTACCACGTGATTACCCTTGAAGTTACTGAGTAGTTTTGTAGTGGCTCACTGGGCTCTTAAGCCACGCCTCGCACAGATTTGTTCGCGTGGTGGGCTTTTCTTTCATTGGGACTACTCTAGCATTATCACACACAAAAAGACAAATGTAGGTTAGACCTCAACTAATATACAGGGTGGAGTTATTCAGTTTCTATCACCAGTATGATGAATAACGGATCTTAGAGTACTTCCAACGAAAGAAAAGCCTGCCTGGTGATTACCGTTGAAGTTACGGTGTAGTTTTGTACTGGGTAACTGGCTCACTGGGGCTCTGAAACCACGCCTCGCGCAGATTTTGTCACGTGGTGGGATTTTAATTCGCTAGGACTACTCCAGCATTGTCACACACAAAATGACAAATGTAGGTTAGAGCTCAACTAATATACAACATCGACTTATTCAGTTTCTATCACCAATATGATGAATAACAGATCTTAGAGTAGCCCAAACGAAAGAAGAGCCTACCACGTGATTACTGTTGAAGTTTTGGAGTAGTTTTGTACTGGCTCACTAGCTCACTGGGCTCTGAGGCCACGCCTCGGGCAAATTTTGTCACGTGGTGGGATTTTAATTCGCTGGGACTACTCTAGCATTGTCACACACAAAATGACAAATGTAGATTAGACCTCAACTAATATACAGGGTCGACTTATTCAGTTTCTATCACCAGTATGATGAATAACAGATCTTAGAGTACTTGCAACGCAACGAAAGAAAAGCCTATCACGTGATTACCGTTGAAGTTGCGGAGTAGTTTTGTACTGGGTAACTGGCTCGTTGGGCTCTGAAACCACGCCTCGCGCAGATTTTGTCATCGTGGTGGGATTTTAATGCGCTAGGACTACTCTAGCATTGTCACACACAAAATGACAAATGTAGGTTAGACCTCAACTAATATACAGGGTGGACTTATTCAGTTTCTATCACCAGTATGATGAATAACAGATCTTAGAGTACTTCCAACGAAAAAAAAGCTTATCACGTGATTACCGTTGAAGTTACGTAGTAGTTTTGTACTGGGTAACTGGCTCGTTGGGCTTTGAAACCACGCCTAGCGCAGATATTGTCACGTGGTGGGATTTTAATTCGCTAGGACTACTCTAGCATTGTCACACACAAAAAGACAAATGTAGGTTAGACCTTAACTAATATACAGGGTGAACTTATTCAGTTATTTTTATCACCAGTATGATGAATAACAGATCTTAGAGTAATTCCCACGAAAGAAAAGCCTATCACGAGATTACCGTTGAAGTTACGGAGTAGTTTTGTACTGGGTAACTGGCTCGTTGGGCTCTGAAATTGTCACGTGGTGGGATTTTTATTCGCTAGGACTGCTTTAGCATTGTCACACACAAAATGACAAATGTAGGTTAGACCTCAACTAATATACAGTTTCCATCACTAGTATGACAAATAACAGATCTTAGAATAGTCCCAACGAAAGAAAAACCTACCACGTGATTACCGTTGAAGTTACGGAGTAGTTTTCTACTAGGTAACTGGCTCACTGGGCTCTGAAACCACGTCTCGCCTAAATTTTGTCACGTGGTGGGCTTTTTATTCGCTAGGACTACTCTAGCATTGCCACACACAAAAAGAGAAATGTAGGTTAGACAGAAGTCCTCCACCCAACTATTAATACAGGATGGACTTATTCAGTTTCTATCACCAGTCTGATGAATAACAGATCTTAGAGTAGTCCAAACGAAAGAAAAGCCTATTACGTGATTACCGTGGACGTTACGGAGTAGTTTTGTATGCTGGGTCACTGGCTCACTGGTCATTTGGTCACATGGTGTGCTTTTCTTTCATTGAGACTACTTAAGTACTTAAGCATCTTCACAAACATAAAGACATTAGAAAGAAAAAGACATACATTTGTGATGTAAAGCTATAAAAAATTGATCTGGTTAAAAGTGGAAAAGAAATGTCCTTCAAACCGTTTGCTTTTAAAGCAAAACAGTTGACATGAAATATGAGAAAACAATTTTTAATTATTTCCGTTAAAAAAACAACTGAGGGTACCTTAAGTGCTGCCGCACCCTGTGTAATAGAAATAGAAAACGTAAATAAGTGTCTAGAATGAAAAACTAGTAAAATATTCATTGTACGAAGGATAAAACAGTTAAAATAATGGATTCGCCATTGTAAATAACATCTCTTTGGATATTATTTATCATTTCCTTCTTTTCTTTACTTTAGGTTACCTTGTCTGGAAGAAAAAACAATTTAATGAAAATTTTTGAGCTCCATTCAGCAGCTCCTTTATTTTAATTATATAAAAATGTTTTCGTTTTATAAGTAAAGTACGCTCTACTTGACAAAAATAGAAGCGATGTGAGTTGTGATATTTTCTATCTACTTAATTATAGCCATAAATTATAAACGAGTTGAAAAGCGTTTCGGAGCATTGACAGTTTAGTGCAAAATCCTTTAATAAATGGAATAAATACATTCTATTGCCTGCATTAATTCAGTTTCCAAATTCCAAGTGGCCCGTAATTGAACATCATTTATTATTTGGAAGCAATCAGCAACAAAGCAATTTAATTTGCTCAAATTCTTAATTAAATTTGCTTCTTTATTCCATAAGCGTGATCTAGTCGCTGTTGAATTTAAGTTGGTATTAAATTTTTTGATAAGCTTTGTGTATACTCCTTGCGTCGGCTTATTTGAATTTCATATTTTAAACGCGCACGTTTGCAAATTCATAAAAGCATTTGAAGGAATCCCAGTTGGAAATCATTATGTCATAAAAAAACGTTAAGGTACGCGTAAAGATGCAATGCGATAATATTTTAACATCCTTCAATAAAGGTAATGTAGCGTTCCATAAAAACGAAACTTTTTACGGGTATAGGGTAGGACGATCATAAAAAGCTAATGGTGTGTTGTTTGAAAACTTTTTTCACACTTTTTTAATTCTAGGCTAGGGCTTAAAACACAATTTTTCTTCTTACTTAAACCAACAGTAAAGCGTCTGTTGGACTAAACCCAAAGAGAGAGCTCTTGCAAATTTAACTTGATAAATTATTGTAGCAATATCATTTTAAACTTCAAACTCATTATTTAGAAAAGCGTAAACAAATTTTCCTTCCAATTGTAAATGATGAATTTTCACTTTGCTTATACTTCAGAATATTCTTTTAATTATTAGTCTCCATTAGAAATATAATGTATCGTTGACTATAAATCAGTTACCTAATTTAACTTGGGACAGAAAATCCCAATGGAAATTTTATAATGACGTCACAGTTTTACTTTTTCCTGAAGTGGGTACTTCGTATACAGTGTGTATACAGAAGATGGACTACTACATGATTATTTGATTAGGTGATGCATATTTTAAATACCATTCAAGAGCACTTATTAAAAGATTTTCACCAAATAAAAGAAATCTGATTTCAGAGAATTTATATTAAAAATGTTTTTCCCATTACTTCTAGTAACAAAATAAAATGGAATTTAGTTGGGTTATTTCACAAAATACATAGGTATTTGTTGCACGATTATGAGCAGAAATATTCAAAACTAGAATTGTATTCAATTAATCTTTCTGCAACATTATTTGTCTTCTCGAGCTGACTTCAAAGAAAATACTAGGGAACGGTAATTTTGTCGAGTTATAATACAAATTGGAAACAATTTATTTTTACAAAATACAACTCATACTATTTTATTAAATTACTCAGCTATAAGGAAAAATATGTTAAAACGATTGTAAATTACGACCCTAACGGCTAATTTAGGTCAATTTATAATAAAGTGATTTGGAGATAAAAAAATATCAATACGAAGGCCATTATTGTGATCATTAAACTTTGCTTTAGTGACAAAAATACTACATAATTCTTATATCTAGCGATTTATCCGTACGGTATCTACTATTTACAAACAATGATTTTTTTTAGTTTTTGTAGTGATTTATTTTATTGAATACTGAAAGTGCAGCTACATAGTTATTCCAGCTGAATATGTTCAATTGACATTAATTTGATATATTTTGTTATTACTCGATACTTAAAATTAAAAAAATTCGCTCCAATTATTTTTATCAATTTTGAATTAATGATTCTACCTGATTTTCATACAGAATTTTTTTTAAATGTGTGAATCTTGACTTCAGATGAAGCGACAGACCACGCACCCATGACCACTCAGTAATCGTTAATTAAAAACATCTTCAAATGTAAATCAATCTCAAAAAGGGCCCATACTATAGAAAATGTCTTCAGACTTCCTGCTTAGTTAGTTTTTCCTTAGGTAAACCATCAGTGTTTTAGATTTTCATGATGTCATGATGCTCTCCCTCCAGTGTCTCTCTCGGTTCTACCTCCTTAAAGAGTCTGATAATAATTTTACCTCTAATAAAAATTATGAAGCATCAAATAATCTTTCTAAACCAAGCAAAATATTTGTCCTAGCTGTCGTAATTAATTTATGAAAATTAATCAAAAATTGAAAAATTGTAATACCTAAGTCTGTTAGAACTCGCAGTCTCTCCCGGTTGTAGCTCCTTAAGGAGCGGGTCTGACGATAATTTTACATCTAATCAAAATTTTAAAGCATCAAATTATCTATCTAAACTAATAAAAATATTTGGCTTAGCTGTCATAATTAATTTAGGAAAATTAATAAAAAATTTAAAAATTATAATAAGTCTAATTTTACAACTCACAGTGCCTCCCCGGGCTGTAGCTCCTTAAGAAATGGTCTGACGATAATTTTACCTCTGATAAAAATTTTAAAGCATCAAATTATCTATTTAAACTAATAAAAATATTTGGCCTAGCTGTCATAATTAATCTATGAAAATTAATCTAAGATTGGACGATTATTAATATAATAAGTCTAATTTTACAACTCACAGTGCCTCTCCCGGGTGTAGCTCCTTAAGGAGTGGTCTGACAATAATTTGACTTCTAATGAAAATTATAAACTACCAAGTTGTCTATCTAAACCAGTTAAAATATTTGTCTTAGCTGTCGTAATTAATTTGTTAAAATTAATCAAAGATTGAAAAATTATAATAACTCTCTTTTTCCAACTCACAGTGTCTCTCCCGGTTATAGCTCCTTAAAAAGTAGTCTGATGATAATTTTACTTCTAATGAAAATTATAAAGCATTAAATTTTTTATCTAAACCAAAACAAATATTTGAGTTAGCTATCGTAATTAATTTATGAAAATTAATGAAAGATTCAAAAAATTATAATAAGTGTAATTTTGCAACCCACGGTGCCTCTCCCGTCTGTAAACTTTAGTAAAATGAAAACTAAAACATAGAAAATAACTAAAACATAATTAATAATTAAGCTATTTTAAGGTGAAAACGTAAATTATCTTAGTCAAACTTGATTGCTAACACAATTACTGTACTACTCGTAACAGTAGATAATTATTATAAAATCGATTAACGTTGCGTACTATTAATTATAGTATAGAAGTAATAATTAAACGAATGGTAATAGTAAAATTTTTAAGATTAAAAAAAATTTTATTTTTTATATCGTTATCCTTGTTTTGCAAAAAAAAGCTGTGATGTAATGTCTATTAAGGGAGCGGGTAGTCCTGGTATGTACCTTCTATATTTTTCTACGAAACAGTTTACAATTGCTCAGGACACGCAAGTTTAACACGCAACATTTACCAACCACCCAACAAAGGTCGACCTACTTATCTCGGTGTATCATAGCGAAAAAAATCAATTTTGTACCCTTAATAGTCTTAATGTTCATAACCATCGCTTCGTCAAGTCCCCAATTATCGGGGTAACGTAATTAAAATTTCGATGTCAAACAATTTTGTCTTTCTAAGAGCTATTTATTATTTCATAATCCATCTTATTTAATATTAAATAACGATTTATTCTTGTATCAACTTTTAAAACAAATGTGACACAATTAACATAATTAGCAAAAATATTATTTATTAAAAGAAAGTCAAAAAATTATTTTTAATTAAAATTTTAAACTTGATCAAAATGGGAAATAAATAGAGATTAAATTGATGCCTTTTTTGAAAAGAAATTTCTTAAACTATTTAAATTAGTATAAGAGAAAAAGTTTGAAACTTAAAATGAGGTTTACGTAAAACCCTGATTGCTAATTTTCTATTTAATGAGACAACCTTTGTTAGTTTCTAATTAATTAATTTTGTTTTTGTCTGCAACTAACGTCATTTTTATTTTAATAATAGTTGAAGGACGAAATCTAATAATCTCAGAATTAAATTTTCTAAAGCTTTAGGAAGGATGTTTTAGAGCTGTATGCTTACACAGGGTGCCCTGAAATCGCACAACTAGAAACAGGCATTTTTAGCACGAGGAAGGAGTATTTTTCATTTCTTAATCCTTTCAGGATTCATATACTCGCGAAAATCGCTCGTTTGAGAAGAAAATTTGTAGTTTTTATATTACATTTAAAATAAACTAAAAATCTTTTACTTTCCACTGAAAAATTATTTTGTCAGTGGCTTTTTGGAGCAGCCTGTATTTTAAGAGCTTTCATACAATTACAAATTACAAATCTATTTTTATCAATTCACACGAAAGTAGATTATATAATTATAATTAATTCAAAAGAAATTTTTCTACAATATTCGAAAGTTCGTGGAAAATAAAAGGATTCAGATAAGATTTCCTAGCTTCAAATTAAATTCAAACTCCAATTGTTGAGTTCTATGTAAATGAGTAAAATTTAACTTAAATTTCTCTAGCTAAACTCTTTCAAAAGAGGTGTTGTTCAACCTCTTGAAATTTTAAACAATTTTAAGTGCATTTCATTTTACTTTTATTTCCAACCAACAACGGTAATAAACCATACACGATAATTTATTTTGTATCGATCTTTTAAGTTCTAATTTCCAAAGAAACTCTTTCAAAAAAGTTATAATGTAATAGCAACTTAGTCCTCGTAATACCTTGCCTCAAATATTTTATACCTATTAACGTTCTTCCATTCTTGGTATACTTCTTTTCCGTCAATTTCTATTTTCTCTTCACGGTCGTCTAGTTTTCCTGACATACACTTGATCTTATCAGTGTTGATTTTTAACACATTTCTTGTGATTTCTTGTTTAATTCATCCAGCATGGCTGGCTTATTATTAACTGTGACTACACCGTCAGAATAGTGCAGGTTATTATTATTGAGACGTTGTTTATTAATAATAAATTTGCACTTCACTTCAAACGTTTAAAGACTTGAAAAGATCGATGAAGGGAATCACTTTCAAAAATTAATAAAGCAACTCCTGACAGAGTAAAGAAGTACCTAAAGATCGATGGACCAAAAGAATACAATGGAAATTGGGAATGTAAAATAACGTCCTCAGTAGAGAGGGATGAATGAGGATGTAATCGAAAGTAATCGGATTTAGAAGATTACAGATTTCTAGCAAAAGATAACAATATAAGAAAATTGGGGGAGAAACTCCTAACGATGTAACGAATTACCTAAAGCAAAATAGGGATGAATAATTGAGTGGGACATGTGGAACAATTAATCAAAGATCGATGGACCAAAAGAATACAATGGAGATCATGGGAATGGAAAATGTCGTCCTCGGTAGAGAGGGATGAATGAGGATGTAATCGAAAGTAATCGGATTTAGATGATTACAGATTTCTAGCAAAAGATAACAATATAAGAAACTTGGGGGAGAAACTCCTATCGATGTAAAGAATTACCTAAAGCAAAATAGGAATGAGTAATTGAGTAGGACACGTGGAACAATTAATCAAAGATCGATGGACCAAAAGAATACAATGGAGATTATGGGAACGGAAAATGTCGTCCTCGGTAGAGAGGGATGAATGAGGATGTAATCGAAAGTAATTGGATTTAGATGATTACAGATTTCTAGCAAAAGATAACAATATAAGAAAATTGGGGGAGAAACTCCTATCGATGTAAAGAATTACCTAAAGCAAAATAGGAATGAGTAATTGAGTAGGACACGTGGAGCAATTAATCAAAGATCGATGGACCAAAAGAATACAATGGAGATTATGGGAATGGAAAATGTCGTCCTCGGTAGAGAGGGATGAATGAGGATGTAACAGAAAGTAATCGGATTTAGATGATTACAGATTTCTAGCAAAAGATAACAATATAAGAAAATTGGGGGAGAAACTCCTAAGGATGTAACGAATTACCTAAAGCAAAATAGGGATGAGTAATTGAGTAGGACATGTGGAACAATTAATCAAAGATTGCTGGATCAAAAGAATACAATGCAGATTATGGGAATGGAAAATGACGTGCTCGGTAGAAAGGGATGAATGAGGATGTAACGAAAGTAATCGTATTTAGATGATTACAGATTTCAAGCAAAAGATAACAATATAAGAAACTTGGGGGAGAAACTCCTATCGATGTAAAGAATTACCTAAAGCAAAATAGGAATGAGTAATTGAGTAGGACACGTGGAGCAATTAATCAAAGATCGATGGACCAAAAGAATACAATGGAGATTATGGGAATGGAAAATGTCGTCCTCGGTAGAGAGGGATGAATGAGGATGTAATCGAAAGTAATCGGATTTAGATGATTACAGATTTCTAGCAAAAGATAACAATATAAGAAACTTGGGGGAGAAACTCCTAACGATGTAAAGAATTACCTAAAACAAAATAGGGATGAGTAATTGACTGAGACATGTGGAACAATTAATCAAATATCGATGGACCAAAAGAATACAATGGAGATCATGGGAATGGAAAATGTCGTCCTCGGTAGAGAGGGATGAATGAGGATGTAATCGAAAGTAATCGGATTTAGATGATTACAGATTTCTAGCAAAAGATAACAATATAAGAAAATTGGGGGAGAACCTCCTAACGATATAAAGAATTACCTAAAGCAAAATAGGGATGAGTAATTGAGTAGGACACGTGGAACAATTAAACAAAGATCGATGGATCAAAAGAATACAATGGAGATTATGGGAATGGAAAATGTCGTCCTCGGTAGAGAGGGATGAATGAGGGTGTTAAGAGATTACAGATTTCTAGTGAAAGATAAAAATTTAAGCAAATTTGGGGAGAAAATGCGTAATAATGGATGGTACAACACTCGAAAAAAAGAAAGTTCTCGCTTTTTGCTGTTTATGGGCTTAGAATTATGAGGAAGGCAGTGCGGTCAACACAATGCTTGTAATAATCTGCTTATAATCTACAGTTATGCCAGTGAATGAACGCTTAAAAAAGGGGGGTAGAGCACATGGATAGGGTAGTTAGAAGGGAGTAGTTAGGAGGTAAAAAACTACAATTCCCCTGATTTAGCTTAAATCTCAAAAACGGTGGGTCCTAGCTAAAAAATTACTCTTAGCAAAATAAACGTTTATCAAATTTGGTACAAGACTTTTTATATATTTTTAGGCACTCTAAGGAGATAGCTTTAATGTTTCTTAATGTTTTATATATTTTTTAAATATGTTTTCTAATATAAATAATAATTATATGAATTAATACTTTTAGGTCGATATTATCCTAACTAATGGTCGATTTTACCGAGCGGCTCGATTTTACCCCTCAAATACTTGCTTCACTTTACCATTTATTTTTGGAGGAATGTGTTAATATGTTCAATTTTTACAATAATTTTAAGAAGCATTGAAGTATTTATAGTGGACATATAAAAAATATTTCAGATTTATTGAATCAAAATAGAGATTTTATACAAAAAATACCTTAGGTGGTCGATATTCACCCACCTTCCCCTACATAAAAACTTAGAATAATTCAAATATTAAGAAAGATGAGAATTGAAAAATAAATATAGGTACCTATATCTCTGTTTTACTGGAGGGTTAATAGATGCTTAAACACCTTTTGCGGTGTAACATATCAATAGATTTGACTCCGGGCACAAATAAAAGAAAATAGTCGAAAGATTCAGCCGACTGTATCATCAACAATGTATATTCTTTCTAGAACCTAAATATAGCTCCGTATAATTCAACTACCTTGGGATTTTTCCCAAGTCAAAATCTATAGCGACTGTCCTAAATAATGAAATCAAATGCATATATAATTTTGATCATTACACTTTATTTAAAGTACATTATACCATGACAAGAAAAAACATTATAATTAATAAAACATAACATTTTAATCAGCTTCATTCATAATTAATCATACTTAATTGACTTCATTATTGATTTTAGGTTTAGTTATTTATACGTATAGATTTAGATTTGTTATTAATTATTAATTTGTTATTTTTTATTTTATTGAACGTATGTTGTATGTCTTACATCCTCCAGTATATTTAACTTTAAATAATAAATACCACATCTCACTTGATTAGTTATTAAACAAGTGGAAGTCTGGATGGTATTGCAGTTACGTTTAAATTTTCACGACCCACTTGAAATTAGGTACTACGAGAAAATTCATGGGGTCGAAAAACTTCTCATAAATTTGGTCCATTACACGTATTATTGCTTATTAAATTTCTAATATTTAATTAGTCGTTACGTACGGAATTAATAAGTTAATTTAAATATTTAGTATTTTAATAGATTCTAACGTATAGTTTAGTAGAGGTGTAAGCATACCTAAATAGGTGGTTATACAAACAGCTGAAGTGCTTTCAAACGGTTCCAAGTTCTATAATCTTTTATTCACTTCGACTGCTTAAATTTAGCGACCCTCTCATTCGACATGAGCTATTAAGTAAGATGTCTAGACATTTTAGTACAGTTCTCTCTAGACTGCTTCTAAAATAATTTAATAAATTTTCACGTGTAATATCGAACGTCGTATAGTACGAATTAGAGAAAGCCTAGAAAGTCGGAGAAATCAAAACGTTTAATTATTGAAACAGTCCCAATTTCTGGCGCCTTGGTAGGTTTTTATTCAATTTTCATTTAATTTAGTATTGGGATGCCGTAATTTCCAATTTAAACCCTTGGCTACGCCTCGGGCAACGACTTTTTCGCTCTAGTTACTAGTTTCACTTCGCAATTTTCGTATAGAATTACTTTAGTTTTTAAATAAGTATCAAATTAAGCAAATGAGTTAATTTTTTGAAAAAAGTCTTTTGAAAAATGGGACAAAACGTTCTTGATGCTTCAGTGTCCTGTAGGTAAAATAATATAATTTTATTAATTGTTTCAGGAAATCAAATCAAGTTGGGACGGATTACGGTGCTTCTGCTTATGGCAGTAATAGAACCTGAAGGTAAGTCTTCTAAAATGTTTTTTTTTACAATTATTGATTTAAAATCCGGCCATTCAGAAGCCTTGGCCAAAGAGAGGCCAATGAAATTAATTAATGGGTGGGTATCAATAAGAATTTTATTTCTTGCACTTGCGGAATTTTTTCAAAAGACAATTCAAATGGCCTATACAGGCAATTTTATTTGAGGTCAGTCTAATTTGGTTCAGATTAGGGGTAAATATTATATGGTATGTACTATGTAGATCAGGTAGCTGCTCAACTTCAACATAATGTGTAGCGTTGTCGGCTCATCAGAGAGGTTTCAAAGTCAAACAGCTGTGAGTTGTATTTTCTTAGGCAAATTATGTAATGTCCAAGAGCAGCCTATTGTAGCCGATCTGTTTTTGAAGCACCTTTCTTGTGCGATAAACTCCACAATTTTGACAGGAGCGACAGGGTAGTTACTCGTTCTGGTCATGTGGATGTAGAAGTACCCAAAGGGGCGACCTCTCTTCAAGAAATTATAGCATAATAGCAGCAGAGTACCTATCCAGCTGTCTCGTCTCCTAAGGTGGCAACTATGACATCTGGATTGTGGTCTATCACTCCCAGTTCGTGGAGATGCTTGTTCAATAGGCGGTCTTCAATCTCTACTATTGCTCGTGAACTAAAGGCGGTCAATATTAGTGGTATTTAAATCAGGTGCTCAGTTTCAATCTCAGCGTAGTCTGCTCATCAGAGGAGTTTCAATCTCAAACGACTGTAGGTATCAAATCCAACACATTCTATTTTAGATCTGGATTAGAAGCTGGGGGCGCAGCACTCAGGGTACGTTTTCAGGCACATTGTGGAATGTCCACGCAGCCTATCGTAGCCTATCTGTTCTCGATGCTTGTGCGATAAACTCTACTATTCTGACAGGGGAGTTACTCAGTCTGGTCATGTGCATGTAGAAGTACCCAAAGGGACACCCCCTCTCATAGAACTTAAAGTGTAATAGCGGCAGTGTACATATCCAGCTGTCTCGTCTCCTAAGGTAGCAACTATGACATCTGAAGTGTGGTCTACTACTCTTAGATCGTGGAGAGGCTCGTTTAGTCGACAGTCTCTAATATCCACTATTGCTCGTGAACTAATTGGGGGGGGGGAATATTAGTGGTATGTAAATCAAGTAGCTGCTCAGCTTCAACATCTGCAGCGTGGTCGGCTCATCAGAGGTGTTACAATCTCAAGCGACTGTATATACCAAATACAAGACATGTCGCTACCTTGGTGTTACAAGGTTCTATCTGATAAATTTAACATACATTATAGGCAATTGAACTTTTGTTCGCAAAATAATTTCGACAATTTCAAATTTTTTTAACCAAAACGACCTTTTTATGGTAATATGTGGCATTTAGAACCTTATTATGTAAAAATTCAAATGGAACCTTGTAATACTAAGGTAGCGATGTCATGCTGTTTTAGATTTGGATTAAAAACCCTAGGGGGAGGGGACTCGCAGCACTCATGCTACTTTCACAGGCACATTTTGCACTGTCCAAGCACCCATCGTAGCCCATATGTTCTCGAGGACCTTACTTGTGCGATAAACTCCACGATTGCGACAGGAGCGACAAGGGAGGTACTTATTCTGGCCATATTGATGTAGAGGTCTCCATAGGGGAGACCTTTGGTAGAATTTAGAATATAACAGCGGCGGACTACCTATCCAGCTGTCATCTTCGAAAGTGGCAAGCAAGACATCTGGAGTGTTGTCTGCTATTCCCAGATAGTGGATATGCTTGTTTATTTGGCAGTGTCCAATCTCGACTATGGCTCGTAGAGTAATGCGGGGAAAATGTAGATAATTAATCGCTTTCAAGCTCTTTTAAGGAAGGTAATATAGGTTGCTTATTCTTCCATGTTGAAGTGTAAGTTCTGTATCAGGACGATATCAACGGTTGCTATAGCTGGTTTTGTGACTAGCTCAGAACCACAGAGACGAATGTTTAGTTATATGCTTTTATGTGCATGGTGTAAAATTAAAATAGTTCATCCTCGAACACTTTAAAGACGGAGACACATACACAGGCTTTTACTCCGGCTTGCCTGCGCAGTTTTGGTCCGCACAGGCTTTTACATTTGTGCAGGTTTGCCTGAGGAGACCTCCTGAACGATGTACAGACACTCTGGCTTGTCCTGAGAAAGCCGGCCTGCACATGCATAGACCAAACCGACGCAAAAGCATGAACGTGTGCCTCTGCCTAGTATTAAAAATCGACTCTTAGTTTATCGTACTATTTGAGATTATTGTGGTTTTTCTCTGTTTGCTTTTCAAACATTTAAAATATGAGCTTCCTCAATTTCCCAAAAATTAAAATTTATTTATTTACTCTCTCAAAAATAATCTGCTCTTGATATGCGAAATTAAACTAAAATAAAACTGGCAAGTTTATGTATAACGATACATGTAGAATTTGGTCAACATTTTGTTAAGCATTCATGAGGAATAGAGATAACAATAAATTAATCGGCCACGAGTTGTTATCCGAGAATTATTGTACATTTTCAAAAAATTTTCAAAGTACGTGACTGCACAATAAACTGAAAACTCGCATGCTTGTTAACGCAATTTTACTAACAAATGTTAGATACAATCATCAATAAAATCATTTATGTAGTGATTCCAAATGCTAGTTTGAGTTTTATTTTCCATTTATAGTAAACTCGCACATACGTAAACTAACCCAACAACCTTTTAAGGGATGGAAATAAATCGAAAATCAATCAGTTTAAAATTAGAATAGAAAATTTAATTCGTTGGGGAAATTTTTGACATTTTTAGAAGGAATAATCTGTTTTTGACTAGCCTGAATTGATTTGAGCCATTTTCAGAACAAAAAATGTATCTATTGTCTGTGTGGTTATGTGTGGCTGTCTGAACGCATTGTTCCACTCTCGAACGTCTTAACCGATTGTGCTAAAATTGAACATCGGAATCCACTATGGTCACCGCAAGCTCTTGGTAATTTAATGAACACAATTTGCAGTATCCTTTGATTGCTCAAGCAACCTAACGTTTCTAAATTATACTTTCGACATGTATTAAATTGGTGTGAGGGGATTTTCACCAAATTCCCAGCTTTAAGCTAATTTTTTAATTATTAGAGTGTGAAAAGAAATTTTTGTTTAAATTATTTTGAAATTAAAAGCTAAAAACTAAATATGCATAAATTTTGCAACTTCCAAGTCGTCCTGTACTACTTTACACATAGTACTTTTTTCTTCTTTAAGATCGCCTTTTCGCTTGAATAAACTTTTAGGAAACTCGTAAACTTTCGTGAACCTAAAAAACTTCTCAATTTATAATTCTCGAACTAATATAAATTGCCCACCTGTTTTCTTTCGCTTCTTTGCTACGTAAAAGATTTTAAGTGGCAAATTTGAAGTTTTAAAGTTATTTTTTATGTTACGTAAAATTTGAGGATTAATAAGTACGAATTAAGAGACAATTAAATTAAAGTTTGGGTCATCTAAAGAAATAGCCTATTATAGCCGAAGTGTAACGAGGTGTGTAATAGTGGATAATTGCTAATGCTCCCTCGTGTCCTTTTGTTTGATCGTGCAACAAGATTTTGACTCACCCCTCCAATTTTATTTCTCGATTGTTTCTACCTTTTACATTTAAACTTATAAAACAAACAATTATTAATTCAAGCTCAACTTTTGTTTTTGACAAGGTATAAAAGATGAACAAAACCTCGAACCGTATAACAAAATTGAATTTTTTAAAAGAAAAACTAACAAAGTTAGTCGAGAACAAAAATTGACAAATTTTAAAGTTAAGAATGTTGAAATAAAAAAATATATAAATATCAAACGGCAATACAGAAGCAAGTAAAGTTTGTTTAATCCTAAAGTTGCTGTTAAACAGGTAACCCGACCGGAAAGATAAACAGTGGCCGCAAAGTAGTAGAGGTAGAACAAACGTAGAGAGCAAACGTAGAAATTTAATAAATTCCTTTGTAAACAGTGTACTGAAAATACACTACCTTTCCGAAACGGATATTTGGATTTTAAATGCATTTTTAATATCAGCTCACTCGATTGTTTCTCAAAAGACATAGTTTCAATTGCAGCCAACTTTTGTCACAATTTCCACTTGAAAATTTAATATTTCAATATTATTTTTTAAATAAAAGCTTGAAAAGAAGTTAATAAGTTTTAAAAATGCATTTAATTAGAATTAAGTAAAAAAATTAAAAAAGTAAGCTGTTGAAAAACAAATTCAATTACTGGAGAAACTTATGTTTCTTTATAGCTCATATAAAGCAACGTTGTAATAGCTTTAAGAAACAAATAGCAATTAAAACTTTATTATAATTACTCGATAGAAGCTATCTCTATTTCGAACTCCAAACTAGGCGTCTAGGAGGCGATTGATTACAACTAATATAAATTAGAATTAACACTCAATTTAATATAGAACTAGTGAAATAGATACGATCCATAAGTACGCCTTGATCGATGAACCACTAATTAATTGTTGTAAAATTTTAAACTGGTCGTTTTAAATAATTTAATATTCAATGTAATGAGTTTAATAAAATACAACATCAAACAGAGTATATATTAACAGATGTATAATGTGTTCGCTTTTCAAACGACAGATTTTACTATTGAATGAATATTGTAAAACTTGTAAACAAATAATTAATACATGTAGTTTTATTATATTATTGATTAAATTAATAACAATTTCGTTTTTCAATTTTAGCAATAAGTTCTAATAAAATTTAGGGGTAGTCGTTTTATCTAAAGTCTTTTAAAACACATGGCTCCATGAGAGGGTAGAACAAAATCATTCACTTAGACATCCCGACCACTATTTTGTGACGTCACCGGCCACGCCCCTAGTCTACAAGAGGATTTCTTCTGTTACTTCTCTATTGACGACGGCCCTTTTTAGTAATTCTAGAAGTTTTCTGAATTTTCAGGTCGTTTAAACAGCTGTCTCATGAAGATCGTGAAATGAAAGGAATCTTTCACTTCGACTATCTCACTGCTATTTTGCGGCGCAACAGGCCACGCCCCTCGTCTACTAGACGATTTTATCCTACTCTATTCTTGGAGATTTATAGACGACTGCCCTTTCTAGTAATTCTATAGATTTTATGAATTTTCATGTCTTTTAAACAGCTGCCTCTTGAAAAGGGTAGTAAGGAATCATTCTCTTAGACTCTCTTAGACTCTCTCACCACTATTTTGGGACATAACAGGCCACGCCCCTTTTCTACTAGACGATTTCTCCCTTCTTTTCTGTTGGAGTTTTTTGACGACGGCCTTTTCAAGTAATTCTAAAAATTTTCTAAATTTTCAAGTCTATTAAACAACTGATTCATGAAGAGGATAGTGAGAAATCATTCACTTTTAGACACCTCTATTACTATTTTGCGATGTCACAGGCCACACTTCTTGTCTACTAGACCAGTTCTCCCTTCACTTCTCTTAGAGATTTATGGACGACGGCTCTTTTTAATAATGCCATAGATTTTCTAAATTTTCAAGTCTTTTTAACAGATGACTCATGAAGAGGGCAGTGAGAAATTCTTCACTTAGACGCTCTCACCACTATTTTGAGACGTCACAAGCCACGCCCCTTGTCTACTAGACGATTTCTCTCTTCACTTCTCTTAGAGATTTATAGACGACCGACGGCCGTTTTTAGTAATTCTAAAGATTTTCTAAATTTTCAAGTCTTTTAAACATCTTACTCATGATATGAAGAGGGCAGTGAGAAAGCATTCACTTAGACACTCCCACTCACTATTTTGCGACGTCACAGGTCACGCCCTTTGTCTACTAGACGATTTCTCCTTTCACTTCTCTGAGAGATTTATAGACGACGACCCTTTTTCATAATCCTAAAGATTTTCTAAATTTTCAAGTTTTCTAAACAGCTGACTAATGAACAGGGCAGTGGGAAATCATTCAATCGACACCTCCACTACCTTTTTGAATTTTTAAGTCTGTGAAATAGTTGACTCATGAAAAGAGTAGTAAAGAATTCTTCACTTAGACACCCTACCGCTATTTTGCGACGTCACAGGCCACGCCCTTTGTCTACTAGATAATTTCCCCTTCACTTCTCTTGGAGATTTATAGACAACGGCCCTTTTTATTAAATATAGAAATTTTCTAAATTTTCAAGTTTTTTAAACAGCTGACTAATGAAGAGGGCAGTGGGAAATCATTCACTTCGACACCCCCACTACCTTTTTGAATTTTTAGGTCTGTGAAATAGTTGACTCACGAATAGAGTAGTACAGAATTCTTCACTTAGACACCCTACCGCTATTTTGCGACGTCACAGGCCACGCCCCTTGTCTACAAGAGGATTTCCCCTTCACTTCTTCTGGAGATTTATAGACAACGGCCCTTTTTATTAAATATAGAGATTTTCTAAATTTCCAAGTTTTTTAAACAGCTGACTAATGAAGAGGGCAGTGGGAAATCATTCACTTCGACACCCCCACTACCTTTTTGAATTTTTAGGTCTGTGAAATAGTTGACTCATGAATTAATAGAGTAGTAAAGAATTCTTCACTTAGACACCCTACCGCTATTTTACGACGTCACAGGCCACGCCCTTTGTCTACAAGAGAATTTCCCCTTCACTTCTTCTAGATATTTATAGACAACGGCCCTTTTTATTACATATAGAGATTTTCTAAATTTTCAAGTTTTTTAAACAGCTGACTAATAAAGAGGGCTGTGGGAAATCATTCACTTCGACACACCCACTACCTTTTTGAATTTTTAGGTCTGTGAAATAGTTGACTCACGAATAGAGTAGTAAAGAATTCTTCACTTAGACACCCTACCGCTATTTTGCGACGTCACAGGCCACGCCCTTTGTCTACAAGAGGATTTCCCCTTCACTTCTTCTGGTTATTTATAGACAACGGCCATTTTATTAAATATAGAGATTTTCTAAATTTTCAAGTTTTTTAAACAGCTGACTAATGAAGAGGGCAGCGGGAAATCATTCACTTCGACACCCCCACTACCTTTTTGAATTTTTAGGTCTGTGAAATAGTTGACTCACGAATAGAGTAGTAAAGAATTCTTCACTTAGACACCCTACCACTATTTTGCGGCGTCACAGGCCACGCCTTTTGTCTACTAGGTAATTTCCCCTTCACTTCTCTTGGAGATTTCTAGACAACGGCCATTTTTATTAACTATAGAGATTTTCTAAATTTTCAAGTCTTTTAAACAGCTGACTTATGAAGACTGTAGTAAAGATCTTCTTTTTGGGGTTTTTGGGGTTCTCTTCAAATAATTTTAGTAAAAATGTAAATAAATGTTAATGATTATTTTAAGATTTTTAAATTCGCAAAGTGCCTTGATAATTCGGCGACTGATTCTAACAAACATGTGCACCAAATATTTCAACACATAACCACAAAAATTAATTTTTCTTCAAACGTCAGAAAAAGTCGCCTTTGTGTCACTCAATAGGTAACGGTGAAGTTTAACTTTCCCGCCGAGGCAGGAAAAATTGTCAGAAAAGTACTTTTCTCTGTCTAGGAGGGAAAAGTAAAATCTTAACCGCACATTATTTTTATTTTTAAGGTAAAAAATGTTTTTTAAGCATTTGTAATGTAAACAATTTAAAGTTTTTTAAATTTTCCTTTATAATTAGTTCGTTGCGTTTAATAATTAGCTTTTTTTTACAAATTTAAGTTAATTTAAAAAAATATTTGACAATTAAACTACAAGTAATTGACAAGAGATGGTGCTCTTTCAAAAATCAAAATTTTCAGTTTTACGCTTTACGTTTGGAGAAAAAATTTAATGTTTTATACGGAGTCAAAGTAGTTTTGTGTGACTCGCCTGTATTGCCTGACTCGCTCGCTACGCTCGCTCTTCAGCCAAACACAGTCTTGTCACACAAAACGTCACTTTGTCTCCTTATAAAACAAATAACTATTTCAAAATACTTTCTAACCTGTGGAATTGTTTTGAACTTTTGATTCATTTTGAAAAGTGGGGAAGTAGGGTAGCGTCGAGACTTTAAAATTGTAGCTAAAACTAATTTATTATAATATTACGTAAATTTAGGAAGACGAATACAATTAGAAATGAATGACATCAACTTAAAAGAGCCAAAAGTTTATGAATACATTATTATGCGTACCTACTACCTACTACAAGTGTATTAATTAGCCAACTTTGCTGTAATTAATGTTAAGTTCACAAAATTGAACTATTGGCCTAAAATACTAAAAAATCATAGCCGGTTTAGTGAAGTTTTTTAATTGCCTCTGTTTTAAGCAAATGCAAAAATGTCCATAAATTAATTTTTTTAATAGGGCCTAATTGTGACAAGTTTTATCTTTAAATTGAATTTTGTTTTAGGTTAATAAATTGCAAACATAATGAATTTTGTGAGCTTATAAAATCCAAGTATTGAACACATTATTAATTGCAGCAAAATACAGGGATTTTGATAAAATTTATAAAGTAATTAATTTAGATATTTTATTTACTCATTTTTTGCAATTTCAACGAGGTTAATCCGCACAGTTTATTAAGTAAACTCAATAACTTCTGGCTTTGAGGTCGTCTGTTTTCTTTTTATACTTTGTTGCTAATCCCAAAGAATATCTGAACTAAATATGAATTTATAAACTCACAACACAATCTCAGATTTTTTTGTGGGCTCGAAAAAGCTCTCTCCCTTTTCATCTCTTTTGAATGTTTCATAATCAGAATCACTGTTCTCGCTTTTCCTTCGCGTTGTTCATGGTATAAGCTCATGCACATGAGTTGTAGGATGTAGGTGCTGTTCGTCCTGTTATAAGTTGATTATATCTGAAGGACCCTGGTTAAATGATCTAGTGCAGTCTCTCTTCTACAGTTGAACTGCAGATGAAACATACTCCCAATATTTTGTCTTTTATAGATCCTCGCTATAAAATGTGGTCTAACTAGTGAGTCGTAGATTTCCTCGCTTTTCTATGTATAGTAACACTTTTATCATTTTTTCTGATACAAGATCCTTCTGGTGATTTTCAGATTTTTTTATGGTACTTAAAATCTTGGAATATAAAGATCCGGAAGGAAGGTTAGCAACCGTTGCCGGTTGCCGAAACTGCGACGGAAACGACATTTTGGAAAACTATGGATGACTCATTCATTTCGTTGAGTTTACATTATCATTGGCAGTCACGATATTTCCTTATAAGAGGGAGTATAAGCAACCATTTCTATTAGAGAAATTGACCGGAAATCGCTACATTTAGAAAACTATTGCCATCCATATTAGCTAAATTAGCTAAATAGCTCTTTCCTGGTAGAGTAGGGGGTAGGTGTTTCTTTATTCAATGGTATAAAATTTAAAAATGTACTACTTTAGCCTCTTTAATAAGATGAGGTTGGGAAATTTTAAGTTTGGCTCATTTATAATTATAGGTGGTTTTTCGAAAACTGTATCCAAGAACAACGAATTCACATATTATTTTCAAATATTAAAAATAACTAGCGGGTCACCCCCGTCGAAATTCGACTAAGTAATTGTAGAGATGAATGTGTTAGAAAAATGAAATTTTCAAAAATTATTATAATGCACTTACTACCTACACCGATGATTGTTTGTTAATTTATTATTTTAAAAAAATTTATGAAATTGGTAATTTGAAGAAAATAATTAGTGCTGACATATCTGGGGGTCGACAGCTTCAATTTAAAAAAAAATAGCAGTCACCCCCGTCGAAATCGACGAAGTTTTTGAAGATATGAAGGAGCTATGACTATTTGATAAAAAAAATTAAGAAAACTAACCTTAAAGATAACTAAGCGAAAGAGGGCAACATAAAAAACCGTCTCAAAAATCCAAAATTCACGAAACGTAATTAAAAATGCACGCACCAACCTGATCATATCGCGTATTAGAAACGTACTGGTCGAATAAAAGTATTGAAAATTTTATCACCACTACCAAATGTATAATGTGTGCCTTATCGTATAAAACCAAATACTATCTACATTTATTCTCATTTATAATTTTTAAAATTGGATTATTTTAAATTATAAAATTGATTATTTTATTATGTATATTATAAAATATAAAACAATGTATGAAATTAATAATTTTGAGAAAAAAATTAGTGGTGACATATCTGTGGGTCAAGAGCTTCAATTTAAAAAAAAAATCATCAAAATCGGTCCAGTAGAAGTACGCTAAAATTAGCGGAAAAGAAAAGGCTTCGCGTTTTAAATATATGGAATATATAATAATTAAAAAAATATTTAAATATATATAAAAAAATATAAAAAAATAATTAAAAAAATAAAAAAAAAAAAAAAAAAAATAAATATCAAGGAATAAAATAACAAGAACGTTATGTATGTGTAGAACACTTTAAACTGTATCACCGGATATAATTAAGTTTTCTAAAAGGTTTTAAAATTTAGCGTTATTTTCTAGTTTTCCAGCTTATTTTTGAAATAACAAACTTTTCTATAATATCAAATTATGTTGTAGCTGTTGTTATATAAGAAGAACATAACAGAAAAGCTTTATAAAAGAAGTAGTTGCTATTTTCTCTTTCTTTAGAAAACTCGATGTAATCATTTATATTAATTAGTTACTGAACGTGCAATACATCAAAGTGGAAGTGATAAATTAAATACAAGTAGTACTAGAGGGGTATTTGAAATTTTTACTTAAAAATTTAGCTGTAATAAAACGTTAATTGCAGTTGAACATTGTATGTAGTAGTTTCGTTTGATCGATTAATTGCATATTTTATTACAAAGCCATTAACGGAATAAACCAAGCTTAAGCGTTTAATTGGATATTTAATTTTATTAATCAAAAATTGTGTTAATTAATCGACGAATTAATTAATAGTTTTTTGTGCGATTAAAATATAATTTTTTGTTTGGGTGTAAGTGTGTGTATAGTAAAATTATGTAATGTGAAAGAAAGGGGTTAAAAACAAATTTAAATGTATATGTTAAACAGCATGAAAATAGCTATACCCCCTTAATTAAATCTGAAAATTAATTAGCTTCGCAGTTTTCAACTATTCGGCCTATATAAAGCTCTTCTGAACGTATAATGTATGCACGACGTTATAGCCAACTTGAGAAATTTCTTAGCTTTAATGCCAATCTTAGAAGGCACTAAGCCAATTTCTTGTTAAACAGTGGGTTGTAAGGTTTTTACAGGTGATGTTTGTTAATCTTCATTTATATTAAACTCATTTACATAGTTGTTTATAGGTTCGTCGGTGTGTTTACAATACAAAAGGTACATTTAAACAAAATAAATTATGACGGAATATTATATTTACACATATATATTCAGATAATTGAAATTTATTGTTAAAACAACTCCAAAATAATGACAATTCGTCTTGTACTAAATTATATTCATTCGAGTTAGATTTTGTTTTCCAAATAATTACAGCCGTACAATAACATAATTATTAAATTTTACGTTTCCATGAACATTTGCTAACAAATTATTCTTAAGTAGGTAGACTTTCGTGTCTATTCTAATTTTACAAAATGAGTTTCATTGTTTTCAAAACTTGAGTTCTCTAGTATCCACGTTGTAAATAAATATCGTGCACAATTTTCACGAGCTTAACCTTTCAAAGTCGTTCAAATTAACAACTCAATTTGGAGCTCATTTCAACCCTTGAATGTAAGAAAGGGTTTTTATGTAACAGGGCTTACTAGGCCCGACATGTTACTAAAAATCAACATATTGATATCGACTATTTATTATAACTTTTGTGTCGTTTCGTGACACACTGCTATGTGTGTGAAAAGTCTGAAAGCTGCTTATTACCTTCTAAACGGTTTTAGTAATTTAAACGAAACCTCGAAACGCCATCTGTTTCTAGTTTTCCTCAAAATGAGAACAACTTGAATATAATAATGGAATAAGCATGATAATCCAGTCAACGATAGACAGGGACTGACTGGCTAGTGGTTGGCCCCACTGACTACAAAATAAATTGGCTCCAAAAGCAGTGACGTAGCGAGCAGCGATATTAACGTGGGCCTGGGTTCCAAAGATTTCCCATAGGCCCATAGCGCCACAAGTAGGCCCCATTTTCTTCATTCTAATTTTTCTATTTATGTATTTTCATTTGGCCTCAATTTCACTTAGCCTCACCGGCGATCGCCGGTCAGCAGGCCCAGTCAGTCCGGGCCTGATTATAGAAAACATGAATTTTAAACTTGAATTCATGAATTAATAGGTCTGAAAAAAATCAAATTTGATAAACATTAGGAAAAGTAGGTCTGGTCTCTGCTAGGTCTGTATCAACTAACCTCCAGGTTTATGAAATGTCTACGCCCAAGATTTTTGTTACTTCTGTCACAATGTTTCCACAAAGTCTGTAACAGCTCTGTAAGATATATGGAACGGGTCCTACAAGGTCTGTAACAATATCTCCAAAAGGTCTGTAAAATTGCCAAAAAGCCTTCACTGTCATTCTCGCAACACATACAGGGTGATTCATGAGGAAGTGCAAATATTTTGGGAGGTTGTAGTATGGATTATTCTGAGTAAAAAATGTCATATGAACATGTGTCCTATTGTCAATAGATACAGAGATACGGTAATTTTAAGATGAATTAAAGTATATAAAATAAATAACTTATTGTTGATTTTCAATACTAACAATTAAAATTAAATAAATTTTCAAAACGGTTCAAGAAAAGGTAAACACCAGAGACGAATTATTGCTCACTCGAATTGTGAATTGTGCGGCGCTCATAAAGGAACGCCAAGATGATATTAGAAAAGTAACAGTAGTATTACAAAGTGCATTGAGGTTGGCTGTGGGATTTTTGAACTATTACTGTAAATTTGTTTATTTTAATGGTTGGTATTAAAAATCAACAATAAGTCATTTGTTTTATATTTAATACACTTTAAAATGACCGTATCTCGGTATCTATTAACAATCGGACACATGCTCATATGACATTTTTGACTCAGAGTAATCCATACTACAACCTCCCAAAATATTTGCACTTCCTCATGAATCACCCTGTATAAACAATGAACATCATCCCGTCACGAAGTCTTTATAAAAGGATTTTGCTAGAGGTCTACCCTCACGATCATTGCGAGTTGAGTAACAAGGTAGCGGGTACTGTAGGTCTCTGCCTAAAGCCTGTAGAATGGGATCCTACAAAGTCTGTCACAAGAGGTCTTCTTAAGGCCTGAAAATAAGTCTCTACAATGGTTGTGCTATGCAGGTCTCTTCTGAGGCTTACACGAAGTCTTTACTGAGGCTTTATTTTGTCAACTAGTAGTAAATCAACAACTTCCCCTTCTGTCCTTTTGTCGTTGTTGGCTAATAACGACCCTGACGTATAGCCAGGGTGGCCAATAATTTTGAGGCTGACTGTACAATACAGGTCTTTTCTGAGACCGGGATTCTAGCTTTTGTAATGAGGTACAATTGTACTCTTACACTACGTAGTCTAGTCAACGAAGGGGTTATAGAGGACATGAAAGAGGGTGGAATTTTTTTCTTCAGATACGTGTTTTGAATAGGTAGGAAATAAAAATACTAAAAGTCCCCGGTACTAGCTATGTGGCTAACGGAGGATCCTAGGGAAAAAATTGTTTTTAGCAAAATAAAAGCTTATAAAATGTCCTACAAGATTGTTTCTATTAATTTTTTCTCTATTTTTCGTAGTTTCCGAGATATCTGACAGACATTTGACATTAAAATTATTAATGAAAGAAAACTTTGCCTCACGTTTTTTGTCAAACTTTTACCTCTAGCACCTCAGCTCTTCGTTTTACTGTACAAGTCTTGAGGAAAGAAGTTGTAGAGCATTAAATTTCCTTTACTATTTTATTGTGAGTCAACAATTTTCTTTTCGTAGATTATACAATACAATAATCGGTAGAGGAACATTAAACCTATTCCGGAATTCGTAAAATTGTTTATCCGGAAACTATTCTATAATGAAAAGCAAAATCCGATGTTTATCTGTAATCGTAATCATAGAAATAATTTCAAAATTAATGGAAAATAGTAATTATTAAAATATACCATTGTTTACCGAGTCAATAAATATTATAGTCATGATAAAATAAAACTGAAATATCAAATAAAACATAAATATCCTCGACTAAATTCGTACTTTATAAACTTCTACAGCTCTCAAACAATTACTAATATTATAAATATATCACGTGAGAAGTAACATTAGCAGTACATAAGTAATTACTGAATCGAAATCGTCAAACTGTATTCCGAGCATGCATTGCTCTACATTTCCAAATATCTATTGTATCATTTCACATTAAAACTGTTTTCCTTCAGGAAAATTTAAGGCATTGTTTTTTGTTAGGCGAAGTTGGGTAAGCTTCGTAACGCTCTTGAAAATTCCAAAAACCTTTTGTTTAGATTTTACCCTATAATTACTTCTTATGACGATATACATCATTTTAAAGTCTGTCTCTCTGTATCTAAACACCGATAGCCTCTGCTAACAAATACATTCAAAAATCGTCGATGATGTTGCACGAACAGTGATAATTAGGAAAAATTAAAATAGAAAATGAGCAATTAAATTAAAAGTCGACTTATTTGAGAATCTTTAAGAAATATACAGGGTCTTTCGTTTAAATAATTTCAGAAACAAGAGACAAGTCAAGTCATCTTTGTCACCATCATCGTTTAGAAGTCCTATTAACGCCTGAACGATGTCCAGAGGCTCCGGTTTCGCGTGTGCATGCCCTCTGTGGCTTGTGTGTGGCCACACACAACAGGAGCCTATGAATAAGCAAAACCGGAGCGTTTGAACTGCGTTAAGGCCGCCTGCACAGGTGAAACCGAAAGCCAAGGTCTGCGTGTGTGGCGCAGCCATTATAGTTGTTTAAGTTTGTCTTAAAACTGACGGTTACTCCGTTTTTTCTTTAATAGTTCCATCGGTTAGCATCATGTGCTAACCAGTTTGCTCTATATGTTTTTGTTTTATCGGTTATTTTAAAAATCGATATCCGTTTTAAGGGTCTAAGGTCTGTTTTACATGAACTAACTATTTAGTAACTGTTAGTTACTAAGTTGGTTACTAAATGAACTCAAGGAGCAAAAACACGGGAATCTAAGCTTTAACGTCAACTTCAAAATGGGCGGATAAATTTTGACGTTGACGTTAAAGCTTAGATTTCCGTGTTTTTGCTCCTTCAGTTCATTTAGTAACCAACTTAGTAACTGACAGTTACTAAATAGTTAGTTCATGTAAAACTGCCCTAAGAAGGGCAGCTTTTGAGATGTGGACGTAATTAATCCTGTTTAGATGAAACATCCTGTATAAACTGCAGAGTTATTAAATTTTAAGTCTCCAAAATAAATGTTAGACTAACACCACAATTTCTAGTTCGTTGTACAACTTAATCGGGGTGGATTAAAATACACCTTGATGCTGTACACTTTAATTCTGAATTTAATAGTTAGCTTGATACAATATATTAATAGTTAATCCTTCCAATAAAACAGAAAGCACTACAACTTGAACTTAGACGTAAAATGCATTGATTGCAGTTTGGAAATTCCATAAGGAGCAATTTTGATACCCTCGACTATATCAACAAAATCCCAACGGTGCTCTATCAAACTATCGAAAACGTGATTTTTTGTTCTATTATTATTTATAGATGTGTAGTATTCTGGTTAAAATAAAAAAATACTAAACGTTTGACAAATCAAAGAGATAAAATTAATGAAAAGGTTTTAACGTTGTCGGAATTAACGGTGACGGATTACCGTACACGCACAGCAAACGCTCGCTTGGGACTTCGATGTTTCAAGAAAAAGATTAAAAAAAATGTAGTTTTCGCTATTTAATTATAAAAATTTTGCGCAAGTATTAAAATGCTCTGTATATAGTATGTTCTAAATATTATTTTTAATACAGTCAAAGTCACTAGACGCATAACACAAAAATGTAGGTGATATTCGGGTCCAGCTCTTTGGGGTAAGCTATTTATAAGTGCCATTGAACAAGAAAATCGGGCTGGCGATGTCAGGCACTGCTTTAGGGCTCAGGGCCTTTCAATGGAATTGTTAGAGAACGAAAAAATTAAGAAAGATTACAGTATTCGGGCAGGCAGTTTCTCATTCTTTCATTATTATAAAATGCAGAAAAAATTGCTACTCTCAACAATGACTTTGATAGCGTGGCAGCTGAGCTGAAGTTAACGTCTTCATACTTCGTTTACAGTACCGGGGTTACCCAGTAAGATTTTATTCGGGCATCCCTCGACTGATTTTCCAGCCCTCTCACTAATTAAAAGTCATTTGCTAACAGTTCCGAGCTCTAAAGGCACTACCTGATGCCAACCGGATTTTCTTTGTTTCCAACTTATTTCCAAGAGATGGGTCAACATACGAGGATGTCAAACACATTGAGATGATATGTATTTGGATATTTTCTGAAACGATTGTAAAAATACTTTTTTTTATAGCAGAAGTTACATGAAGCGAATTTTCAAAACTAATGCTGTAGAAGCGCTCAACTTCCTCTAGTACTATTGTTATGAAAATAACTAGTTTAATCAATCAAAACATTTTAGTAAAAACTTAATTATAATTACGTTGTTTGGGTGAAACTGTTGGGTGGATTTATAGTCTTTTAACAATTTATTTGAAAAATAAGTCAGATAATTAGGTTTGAAGGGTTTAAACCACAAATTAGTTGCAGTGCAGTACAGTGTGATCATTGCAATTATGAATCCCTACCTATGAGTAAGCAATTATTAAACCTGTTGAACCACAAGGTGATTTGTCAGCACATATCATTATATCAATTATTAGTAATAAGCAAGTGATTTTGACGTTACTGTCAATAGAAAATGCAAGTTTGACATAATTTAGTAAATTACTAGAGAATGTTTGAAGTTTGTACCAAAAGCCATCATCAATATAAGACTAGTCAAAATTGGTTCAAGAGATTATGTCAGTCGTTTTTTAGTCATTTTTACTTTTCGATTTAATTTTCATATTCTTGTTTAGTTTTCGTTACCTACATATTTAAATTTTTCTTTGGAAATTTTTTAAATATCATTACTACAACATAAATCCTCTACCTTACCCATATTTCATATTTGGATCTTTGTGAAAACGGTTGTTCATGAACTTACCTGAAAAAGAAATTTAAATATTAGTATCGTAAAAAATTCACAAACATAATATGAGAATAGAATATAGGTACATACATAAGAAAACCTGCAATAGAACCTCGAATATCCAACTTTATGATTATACCACATAGTTTGTAGGTACCTATTCGATTTTTTGCGATTATTAAAATGATTTTAAAAAGTTTAACCAGTATTCTGGAATAAACTTAGTTTAAGTTGCCAAGGTGCAGTGCCACAGTCTCTTAGGCCGAGTATTTCAATCGACCCTTAAACTTAAGTGTAACTTTAAACTGACCTTCAACCAATAGAAATACACAAAATTGTAGTAAAGCTCAGCTTAACGCCATATTTAAGTTTAAGGGTCAATTGAAATACTCGGTCTTAAAATAGCTTATTCTTGGGTTTCCTAGGAAAGCGGTGTCGTCAAATGACAGCACTATGACGGTCTACAACTAGTCTATAGATGACTCATCGGCCATCTGGAGTCCTATGTCAAAGTGAGGTTTAATATAATAAACATACAAAAGTAGTAATCAACTAGTGAACTGCAAATGTCACTTTGACGTGGGACCCAAAATGGCTGACAAGACAGCTGCCTTTTATATAGTAGCTATACGACGGTCAAGGAAGTCACGGTGCTATCTTACCGCTTAAACGGGTGTTTTTAGACTTCACCGCTACGTGACGTCAGCACTATCATATTACGAGCACTATTTGACGGCACCGCTATCCTATGAAACCTAAACTTTACAGACGAAGTGGTTTGTTCAGACAGTCAGACTATTTTGGTAGGATCAGATAAATATTATCAAGTTGTGTGTAGATATTTCACGTCATTTGACTGTCTAGATCAGGGGCGGCCAACCCAAATGATCTTGCGGGCCACTTTGAAAATCTATTATAACTCCGCGGGCCGCAAATAATATTATAATCCGCTCATTAGATTTAGATACACTATAAATATAAATATTTATAGGGACTTAGGAACCCTAGGCCGGTAGCCGGTAGGGACTTAACCCTCAAGAACGACGACCGGGCGCCTAGGCCCCTAGGTTAGGTCCGATTAGGTTCGAGATAGATTACGGTCAACCGATAAACATATCAAGAACTCACATCTTCACGTCGCCCGTTTCAGAACCAGTGTCCCTATCACCAACCAAGAGTTTAAAATACTCAGTGCTACTGGCGCGTCTCGTACCTGACTCTACGCTAGGAAGAGATAGCAAGCCGAAGCTAAGAAATACACCCTGGTGGTCTTATGCACTCCGCCGTTACATTAGGTTAGGTTAGATGTGGGCTAGAGTCTCCACAACTACTGTCACAACTCATGACACAACATGACCTACAGGCTTTTGCCTTCGGTCGAACAAACTCCCGGGTATATTCAGAGATTAGGTTAGTTCAGGGCTAGGTTATGCTGGGAAATCTGCTTCCTCTTGACCCCTCCACCAGACACTGACTCGAAGCTCTCCCAACTTTAGGCGCTTACGAGCCGTCCATTCCTTGGATACCAATACGAGATTGGGTAGAGTCACATAAGCTAGTCATACTCGGTTTATCACCGCGGTGAGCATGGCACCGGCCAGTTTTGTAATGCTGGTCACCCGCCGAGCCCGCAACTCCTTTCATGCGGCACTCGACTCATTTCATTCTACTGTTAGAGGCACCCCTTTCACCCTAGGTATCCTCCTAGGAATCAGAGTTCCCTACTGGCAGTTTTACTGGTACATGGGAACAAGTCCAACATACACCCCCTACTACCCTTGTAGTACAAAGGCCAGTTTTGTAACGCTGGTCACCCGCCGAGTCCGCAACTCCTTTCATGCGGCACTCGACTCATTTCCTTCTTACTGTCAGATGCACTCCTTTCACCCTAGGTCCCCATAGAAATCAGAACTGCCCTACTGACATTTTTTTAATACATTGTTTTTAACTACTTTGGCCATTATAAAATAAGTATATTTTGTAAAAGTGTGATGAATTTCGCGGGCCGCAAAAAAGTTCAAAGCGAGCCGCATGCTCGCAGGGTTGGCCACCCCTGGTCTAGATCAATCAGATTATTTGTAGACCGCTGTATTAGAGTGCAGCTCGACTCGGCTTGGTCGTCGGACAATTAATACAGGACATTAGTTCCGTTTAGAAGCCAAGAATAAAATACAATGAGATGCTAAGTCAAGTAGTTTGTACGTAATTCATGACTTCATCAGACTGACTTTCAAACCGACAGTTAGGCTGTCTGTTGGAGTCTTACAAGTTCACAGTCCCGCAAGCCCGCTAAAAATGATTGGACTTTTACTACGTAGATTTATAAGGTAGTCTGTGCACTGTGCAGGCCTGTCATAGTGTTTTAGAAGCCTTCTCATGTTGAGGCAAAGTGATAGTTTGGATTTGTCTACGCAGTTAAGACCGCTACAAACGCTTAGACTTTTACTACGGCGTACCTGGTCTGCACAGGAAAACCAGGAAAACAACGTCCAGGCTTTTATACTTTTTCGTTTTGGTTGCGAACTTGATTGCTTTAAAGTCAAGTACAAGACAAAAACTTTCTATAGAGATTGTAGAACCCAGGGCTGTATCCTCTCCATAGAAGACTTTTGGCCCTAAAAGCAATAAAGTTCACAACCAAAACGGCAAAAGTATAAACGTCTGGATCTGGACGTGCAGAGGCAAAGAGATTGTTGAGACTTGCCTGCACAGTTGTGGCCTGCACAAGTGCACAGACCTGCCGTCGTTAAAACATGAGCGTTCGTAGCGGAATTCAGACAGTTATAATATTATACTTCTTTACTTCGTTAATTATTATTTTTCTGTACCAATTTTTTGGAATTGTAGGGGTTAACTCGATTATTTTAATTTCTTCTTGTGAGTGGTAGTAATTTCTCACTTAAAAGTGATAATAAGTAGGACATTTTAAATATTCTCAACTCGTCTCGATTCAATATTTTTGAATCGTTTATATGAAATTTTCTACTAGAAACCCAGTCACATGAGCAAAAACTGAAAGACACAAATTTTATTATCGAAAACGTATGTTTCAGCTTTAGTTCGAGTATGTAAGTTGAAAATTGACATTTGTCAACGAACCTAATCAAACGTTGCTATTACTATTCCGTATCTTTTATTCCTCTACAAAACAACCGTTTTGTTTTTAAGAATTACTAAATGAAAATTTGGCATCTTCTTATTATTTTTATTGCCTTATTTTAAAATATAGGTAATTGTTAAATCAAACTATAGATTTTCTCCCAATTTTTTCTTCATACATAAATTCAATTTATAGAGATCTCTTTAAACTGAAGTCTTGTTCAAAATATATATGATTGAGATTGTGCAGAAGACTAAATTTAAATAACAATGCAAAACGCAAAGTGATTTTTCTGTGAGGAATATCAAATTTAAAATTTTCATGCATTGCTTGCTGGAAAAATAAATTACTATTATTTACCATTATTGTAATAACAACCATATAGTAGAATATAATTTAATATTTATTTTCATGTAAAAAAAATTGGTGCAAAATTGTATTGTGTTAAGAAGAATAAAATAACGAAAAAGTTTCAGAAATCACAATATCAGATTTCGTTAATACTCTTTCTCCTTTAACTAAAAATAATTTTGAAATTGTTTGTACTTTTTGTTGTACACTTTAACGGTTTAGCTATTATAGTGGATTATACATTTTCTTTTTGTATCAAGAAAAATTGATTAATTGAAAATCGTTATCGAAATTAAATAGTAAAACAATACTAGCCTTGTACTACAAGAAAAACTACAGGGTGCTCAAGTGCTCACTGCTCAATTAAAAATTTGCTCAAGTGGTTTTATTTTCCAATAACCACAAGACACATTTTTGCTTACAACAAGCGAGACACTTTTTTTCTCATTTACCATAATTTTAATAACGAACATATAATTAAATAATGAGGTTATGTATTCGTCACGACTTTGATTTCGTGATTATGTGGTTGAGTTTGCTAGCGAACGCCGTTTATAAAAGGCTAATTTAATTTGTTTAAAACTGAAAATATTAAATTTGACTAGAGTTGATTAGCAATAGGTAGAAAAGGGTTTGTTTAAATTATATTATAGATAACCACGCACCATTTAGTATAAAAGTTTCTTTAGTTAACCCTTTGTAATTTCAAAATTCAATCAGAAAGCGTATGTTCCGTGTCATTATTAAGCACGTTTCAATAGTAATTTTATAATAACGAATCGAAAATGTAGAGAGTTGTAAATTGGAGTGTAATTAAACTTCATTCCCTCACGTCCCTAGACTTAATGAAGTTCGGTTGAATGTGTTACCATAATTACGTGCAAACAAGTCAGTCGTATACGAGAATACGCACCACTGAATACTGCACACACAAACTCTAGGCCACACCAAGTACAAAGTTTGTGATTCACATTCTTATAGTTTAGTTTAAAGGGTTGATGGGGTCGAATGTTAAAAGTTTACGCAGATAAATGTACTAAAAGTACAATAAATGGCGCTACCAAATTACGCATTGGGAATGGGAAACTTTATTTTTACTACGAATTATATGTTGTGTTATAATATAAGAAGGAGAAGGATAATGGTATACTAGAGCCTAATGTTGTCAATAAGTCTAAAAGTATCAAAGTATGGATATTTTATCAAAACGAAATCAGCTACATATTATGTCGTTAAAGATTTTTTTATACTTGAACTGTTCACACTTTTTATCATTCCCTTCAATATTACATTCGGCTGAAGCCGGATATTCAATAACCGTTCGTGGTCGAATTCTAAATGGTTTACTCGTTTATTGAAAAAAATTTCACTTTTTCCCCTTACCAAATTAGTTTATCACATATTTTTTTACTAAAATTATTTCCTTTTATAACATCAAATGTGGATTAAAAAGTATACCATTTATTTCTATATCAGGATTAAAATTTATTAATCTACAAGACAACCTTTTAATTCAAATTTCATTCAGATTATTTTATGAAAAATTAGCCTAAAATTAACTCTCTAACGATTAAATATTTTTTATTTACTTTATTTTAACACGGTTAGTCTAAAGGCTTAACGTGCCCTCTCACAGCTAACGTAATTCTATAGTATGTAATCAATTGCAATGCTAGCCCGATCAGCCAAGGCTGCACATTACAAAACGATGGTGCTCCAGTTATAGTTCATCTCAGTAGCAAAAAGTTGGCATTATTCTCCGATCTTCAGCTATCACGATCTGATCATTATCAAAGAAGAGTTTAAAAAAAGTTGATTTCAAGCCACACTTTTAGAAAAGGCCTTTTCTAACTGCAATTTGGAAAAGATACTTCCTTGTCGTTTTATAATTTGGAGTTAAAAATGAAGCTAGAAAAAGAATAAAATCCAAAACCCACCAATAGCGACAAAAATTAAAAAAATTAAACACTATCCATTTCTTTTCAGTTTCTTTCAATCGCAATTTTTAATTTAAAAAATACATTATAAAAGAGAAAGTAAAAAAATTGGGGTGTTGTAAATGCGTATTAGCGTCAAATCTCAAGTTAGCAAAGTACAATTTGAGTTGACAATTTGATAAAGAAATTTCAATTGTTGACGCAATAATAATTTCTCCAAGAGTTGACGAAATCAACATCCATCCCATGATGTGTCAACTCGAGAAATTTAATTTAAATTAATCAACTCAAATAAGAAGTTAAATTTAAGTAATTAAAAAGTTCGTGAAAGAAGTTAATAAAGTAAATTTTTTTAATTAAATGGACATCTATTACTTATTTTTTGTATCAACTAATACAAAAAGAATAATAAATAAATTGGCTTATTGGAAATTTTCACAAAATCTGAGGTAGATAATACAATAGAACTTAAGTTGGCTGTGATCTGTGATATTATCCTATGAACTTAAATATTTTAGTTTTCTAAATTCTTGTTTGTGGAAGCGTAGTATTGCTTACAAAGTGTCTAGTTGTATGATTCTGAATTTTAGTTTAGGTTGGTGTTATTAGTTTATAGGGGGTCTAATTTTTGCCCACGTCCTATGGATAACTTTGTTATTACAAGAGCTGTAGGATCAGTAGAATTAGCATTTAGGTAATTATAAACGCAAGGGCGTAGTGCAGAAGGTTTGGCTTGAGGGTAGGAAGTTGATAAATAAGGAGTTTGGGTGTGTTATTGTTGTTTTACAAAAAAAATGATAAATGGTGAAATTACGAAGTCTCTTCAATTGTTATTTTGTACTAGTGTCTTAGATTATAATTAGATTCCACATAAAATTCTCACTAGCCCTTACCATTAGTGGAATAACTTCTAAAAGCAGATGACTCTTTATGTACTTCAGACTTCAGGTAACTTTGAAACAGTGTTTTTGAAGTAAATTGGGTAGAAAGAGGCGATTAAAAAGGTTGTCAAAATACCTAACTTTAGTATCTAGTATCTACTACAAAGTTTAATTCACAAAAATGCGTAGCTTTTCAGCTTGGTATTAAAGCAAACTACTTTAGGGTCTGTCAATCTGTAAAAACATCTTTTTTTAAATATTTCCTCAAGTGCGATCACTGGAAATACTTTTGGTATTATTCTTCTAGTAGCTCTCATGGGCTCACCATCTTATCCAAGTCTGCATGTGCAATCCTTTCACGTCCAGCAGCCTTTCTTTTCTGCTCTGGCACATTATGATACCTATACCTGGAAGCCCCATGGCTGAAGTACAGCAGGCGGTTATTAGCAGACGGTAATCAGTCGCAATTGATTTAAATATTTATAATTGAAAGTAATGAAACAGTCAATCTGGTTAGAGGTCTAATATTTGTTGGTTTATTGAAATAATATTTGAAATTTACAAAATTTCAAGTTCTTTAGGATTAGGATCGTTAGCGTGGGTGGTAAACCGAGGTTCACGTGCACTTAGGCCACTTAGTCAGGCTCACTGTGCTGCATCCTTTTAGCAACTCTTTCCATCCCTTTAGTCATCAATCCATCCCAACCTTTGAATGAATTCAAGGATGCTGGTGGGTGAAGTGTTGCTGAAACTGGCAATGTTAAGTCAGTATTTCCCTAACACGAATCCTCGAGTTAGCATTAGCACAGAGCAGTAACAAAGCACGTGGTTTTTACTAGACAACCGTATTGTTCGATTACGGAACGAAAAGCTTTCTCAGGAATGTGAGTTTCTGTCGATTATAATTAAATAGTGGAACTCATAATTTACATTACATTCCTTGATTTTACATACATATTAATTGTCCTGCTTCATTAATGCAGTTGCACAAATAAATGACAAAGATAACGTCGCCATGTTATAATGATGGCTTGGACGATTGCACTTTACCGTCTACTCCATAATAGGCAATAGGCGTTGCTAAGAATTTAATTTATTGAAAATTAATTACTAAGGGTCGATTTTACAATTGAAACTCGGTGCGGTGAAAATTAAACTTCAGTTGAACCTGAGTTCAAGGAATTGGTTCAACAAGGTTCCATCGTAGTTTACCGTAGTAAAACTCGAAAACTTTGTTAAACCTTTTAACTTAAGTTGTGTTTGTAAAATCGGCCCTAAGATCGCAGTAAAAATAAAACTCACGCCATATATGATGTCCATAGAGATAATAGCCCCGCTCACTTTCCGCTAAGCTTTTCTTTTCGTAATTGAACAGGAAATAATAATTAGCGTTCTTGTTAGATGTTTTTTTATAGCTGCTTTTGCAAACTTGCAGCTAGTATAGTTATCCCAATGTTTCTTGTGTGTTACTTTTCATGAGATCGTCGAGGGTGCCGATTGAAGGGGTTATAGAGGGTTTGAGGCTAATAGGCAAAATCACCGAGCCCTCTCTCGCTAACTGATCAGCTCTTTCATTGCCCTCGTTTTCTTGAGGATCCTTGACCCAACAGAGTTTAAGGTTATTATTTGTAGATATTTGATTCAAAAGTTTCCTTTTAGCACTAAACCATAGGTGACTTTTTGGCTATTTAGTGCTGTGAGCACCGCCCTGCTATCTGTCAATGTCTGAATGTTTTGATTGACTATTTGGCTCTCTCTCTCTCCCTCATTTTTCGAGGCATCCAGTCAAACTAAACACAATTACAGCGAAACCTCGGAAAAATTAGCAGAAAGCTGAATTTTTGTATGGGCCTTGATATTGTCCTTTTAAACAATGTCTCAAAAGTCCCCATCGATCCGAGTGGAGCTAAAAATTTTATAGGGGGGTGAAGGTAAGAAAATACAGTTTTTGCCAATTAACTCGTAAACTATGAATTTTTCGATATAAATAGCGATTACCAAAATTGTAGATCACAAAATTTGCTACAGGAAATGTTCATTACTATTACTCAGTGTCCTAAGTTTGCTGCACATTGTATTACTTAAAAAGAAGATAACCTCTAATGCTTAATTGATTCGTATCTTCCAAGGTATCCAGTTTAGGGATAGTAAACCCCAACACAATTTGAAACATAATTAAATTCTTTATTACTCTACGCAAAAATATACAGAGTGTTCCATTTAAGAAATCAAGTTTTCGTCACTTGAAAATGACCAAGTTTCCCCCTCTAAAAAAAACACCCTGTAAAATAAAATCAATTTCTTGTGATGGGAAAGCATAAAGGACAGTCTTAACTATGTCTCCAGCAAAAATCTTTTCTTAACTTGTAAAAACAACCACTCTGGGATTTTTTTAAGCAACTATCCTGCATTTATAAAATAATAGTAGTCAAATTTGGATTCGTATGTTCGTCTACGGAAAAATTCCCAGAAAGCTGGATTTTTGTGTTAACTTCGATATTGTCGTTTTAAACAATGTCTCAAAAGTCTCCATCGATCCGAGTGCAGCTAAAAATTTTGTAGGAGGGTGAAAGTAAGAAAATGGAGATTTCAAGAATATCTCGTTAACTATTGATTTTAATATTTAGAAAACTTTTAAAAATAATAATAATATCCTTTTTATAAGAAATTTTATAAACTACAAATTTGATAATAGCTACTTTGGCTAAAAAATCAATAGTTTTCGAGATATTCTTGAAATCTCCATTTTCTTACTTTCACCCTCCTACAAAATTTTTAGCTGCACTCGGATCGATGGGGACTTTTGAGACATTGTTTAAAACGACAATATCGAGGTTCACACAAAAATCCAGCTTTCTGGGAATTTTTCCGTAGACGAACATACGAATCCAAATTTGACTACTATTATTTTATAAATGCAGGATAGTTGCTTAAAAAATCCCAGAGCGGTTGTTTTTACAAGTTAAGAAAAGATTTTTGCTGGAGACATAGTTAAGACTGTCCTTTATGCTTTCCCATCACAAGAAATTGATTTTATTTTACAGGGTGTTTTTTTTAGAGGGAGAAACTTGGTCATTTTCAAGTGACGAAAACTTGATTTCTTAAATGGAACACTCTGTATATTTTTGCGTAGAGTAATAAAGAATTTAATTATGTTTCAAATTGTGTTGGGGTTTACTATCCCTAAACTGGATACCTTGGAAGATACGAATCAATTAAGCATTAGAGGTTATCTTCTTTTTAAGTAATACAATGTGCAGCAAACTTAGGACACTGAGTAATAGTAATGAACATTTCCTGTAGCAAATTTTGTGATCTACAATTTTGGTAATCGCTATTTATATCGAAAAATTCATAGTTTACGAGTTAATTGGCAAAAACTGTATTTTCTTACCTTCACCCCCCTATAAAATTTTTAGCTCCACTCGGATCGATGGGGACTTTTGAGACATTGTTTAAAAGGACAATATCAAGGCCCATACTAAAATTCAGCCTTCTGGGAATTTATCCGAGGTCAAATCGTAGTTTGATTAGACTATAATAAGAACAGCGGCTAATACGAAAAAGTTTTAAATTCTCAAACCAGTCCAAAATCGTTGCTTTTAACATATTTTTGAAATTTTGGCAATAGAGGCACTAGTTTTAAAGATCGCCGGGAATAAAAATGTGTCTGCATACCATTCATTGCTAATGGAAAAAGCACCAACCCTAAGGCTGTAGCTACCTCCTCGTAGTAGATAGAATTGCAAATTTTCAGTTCTGCAATAAACTACCCATATTTGAGGTTTATATTATAAATTGTCTGGAGGTAATTTTGAAAAACCTTAAATTTGAAGAAGATCTGCCCAATAGTTTCAACACGCAAACAAAAATCTCCCTCTTTTGTGCCTCAGGGTGCTAAAACATTAATATTAAAATATTTTCTTCAGCTCCTCTGTCACTCAAATGTAAAATTGTATTACTTGGCTACAGTTGTTCCAGGGAATCATTGCCGCTGTATGTCAAGATAATTCGACATACGTCGTTACTACTTCTCAGATTGCGTGTTTTTACGTACTTAGCCGAGTTCTCCACCAGCAAAGATCCGCTGGAACAACTGTACGTAGTAAAATGTTGATTCGTAGTTGCATTATTTTGAAGGTAGGTGATGCTTCTCTCCATAGTGACTGTTGTACTTCTTGATCCTACCGTAGCAAATTATAGCTACGCCACTGAAAATTTTTGGATATGTCTTGATTTAAGCGATTGCTAAATCCATCTCTTGGCCCTGCGCTTTGGATCTTCTAAAGAAAAAGACTTTTTTTGTTATTAGCTGTAAACGGCTAACTTTCACCAATTTATTCAAAATTTTAATAGTTAAAATTCGATTTATTCCGAGGTGGTTAATTGAGAAAGTTTTTCTAAAAAGAGTGTTTGGTTCAATATGCGATAGTGTGATAATGTTTTGTACAAAATTTTCAGAAATATACCTTGTGTAATTATACTTTTGAAGCACCGTCATTGCAAAACTTAACCCGACAAAAACATTTTCTTTTAAAATATCAAAGAGTCGTTGGAACAATAAGAGATTTTTCATTTTCATCTTCTCTTCGGTGTATTTAAAGTGAAATACGTATGCATTACGTAGGCAACTACTGATGTGTAATTTTTGTAAAAATCACAACACTGAAAACTTGGGCTATAAAGTACTAAAATATTTACTTTAATTTTACATTAAAATACCATTTTGATTAACATAACACACTTGAAATGGAAATATTCGATGTTTAGATTACAAACTTTGTGTAATGGTAATTTATGGCTCAATAATAGTAATGTTCGTAATACGTATTTTCGGAAAATCATTAAAATTTAATAATAATAAGTTCCGAATGTGATTTGCATATTAGTTTATTTTTTGAAATAAGTAGGTACTTGAAAATCATTAACTGAAAAATATGTAAAACTCGTTAAAGCTCTGCTGGAGATTTAAATTAATTCGACTTTTATAAAAATATAAAATGAACTTTTAGAATAGATAAAATTTTTAGGATGTTATTAGTGGCCCGAAGTAAGCACATCTCTAGTAACAGACCTGTTTAGAAGGCTCCATCCACGAGCATGAATATTAATGTTTTTGGATTAGCCTGCAGATGAGTTAGCGTTCCTAGGAGACGGTATACACGCAAAGTGGCACTTTTTATAACTATTCTATATTTTAAACTCCTAACTCACTAAATTGTAGCACTCTGCCTACATTAATATGTATGACTAATAAAGTTCAATGCTTTAAATATAACGCTAAGAAACTTATATAATAATTTCGGGGGAGATGCTTAAAAAGTGTGCAATTGCAAATTGAGTTTTCAAATTTATTCAAACAAAGATTTAGTTAGGTTTTAAGTTATAATTTATGCGCAAATATACTTATCTCGATAAATTTGTTTGCCTATGTGTAAAATGTAATCATTAATATTAAACTGCGCGCTGAACTTAAAGATAAGAGTAATACTTTGACTACCACCTTATTTAATAATACAGAAGCGGTAAAACCAAAAACTTTTTGCCAAGAAAGTTGTCTCTTTTAATAAATTTTGTAGAGAGGAATCATTAAAGTAGCACTGAGAGAGACATTTAAAATGTACACCTTCCATCCGAAGCGGTTATAAACTTTCGTGTATGTTATGGATAGCCCTTACTACAACTACACCCTTGCTAAACTTACGAAAATTTAATTAAACCTTTAAAAAAATAATTAACTTCTTTTAATTATTAACTAATTATTATTTACACATAAATTTGATTTTGTAGGGTATTTGATAATTTTATTTAACCTACATAAAATCTACGCCCACAAATAGGCCCGTCATCAATTACTTACCCTATTTACAAATTCCAAAGCGGTCTAACACAAGCTTTTTGCCGTTTTCAATGTTAATTTCTTTAATAAAACATCCACTAAAAACCGCTTCATTATAAGATTATAACGATTTAAAGAAAAAATAAATAAGAGCTTACTATATCTTGGGTCTAATTACTAATTTACCATTAGCTGCAAATTAATTCATTCGTACGAAATATAGCAATTTTTCCAAAAACGGATAAATCCTTTAGACATATTTTCATTCATACCTTCTACATTTGCAGTCTTTGAAGTTGCAGCTCATCACATTTGTAAAAATTGCCTTCCTTTCTAGAAGATATTAAAATTGAACTCGATGCAGGTAATATGAAAGCCGAAATTTAATTAAAATTTAAAGAAAACCAAACTTAGCAAGGTTTTGAATTTAATCAAATAATAATATAAGGTATCTTGATTAAAAGTATTATTTAACACAATTTTCAATATAAATATTTTTATAAAAATATGTCATTATGTGGGTGTACTACACTGTCCTAATTTACTATCATTATTTTTACGGATTATAGAATGTGTTGCATAAGCTGCAAACCCTCCAAGGTACAAGAAAGATATTTAAATACGAAACATGTGCCACCACAAGAAAAAAGCAAGGCGCACGCTCGCATCAAAAACCAATAGAACTCGTTTTTTTATCAACAAAAATAAGACCGTTTGTATTTAGTCAAATAATTACGTGAAGTCGCATTGTTGCATAAATACAATTTTTATAAAAACTTAGGAAATATAGCCAAACACACTGTCAAAACTAGTTTTATAAAAAATATTATAAAAATATTTCTAAAAATATTTATAGTCAGATATCCTCATAAAATATAACCTTTTAAGCTTCTGCTTTGCTAATGTTCCTTCAAGAGGGTACATGACTGTGAGTGGTAGCACATTATTCTTATTCACCTCATATCAAGACTTAATAATAATAATGTATATTATCACACTAAACGACCCCCCTCCTCCCCCAGGAGGAGGAGGTTCCCCCAAAATTGTGTACGAATCACTAAAATTACATTTTTTGTTATATTTTTGCAATGAACTCGAAAACTCTTTAGTCAGCGGGAAATTCTAAAGCGACAAAAATTGAAGCAAGTAAAAAACTACACAATTTTTGTTCGAGGTCAAAAATTTTAAACTTATTAATAAAAAAGTTGCAGCTCTCCGAACTTAGGAAAAGTAAAAATCGACACATTCTTGAATTTCTTGAATATTTGAAATTAGTACCTAAGTTGTGAAGTATACTCTAAGTTTGGAGGGCTGTAACTTTTTAAGAAATACATATACGACTTTAGACTCCAAACAATAAGTGTGTATTTTTTTATTAGCTTAAACTTCTGTCTTCTTACACTTTTTCGCTGACTAATAGCGAAAATATGAAAAAAAGTGTATTTTAGCAATTCAAACCCAATTTTGGAGGATTCCCCCTCGGAGGAGTGTGAACTTTTAGTATGATAAAAAGGGCTACAATTGCAATTCCTAGATGACCTCCGGCCTCCTTTTGGAATGCGTGGAGACTCTGAACCAGAAATCAAAAATAATGTCCTTAGCCTTAGCTGGGTCAAAGGATATCAAGGAAATGAGGGCAACGAAAAAGCAGATTATCTGGCCAAGAAAGGTTTGAAAAGTCTTTCCTGTGGAACTGAACCAATCATAAAACCAGCCTTATAAACTGTAGATTCCCTCCTTAAGAACCATAGTCATCTAATACACACTACAAGATGGACAAATAATGCAACCTGTTGCCAGAACAAAAAGTCCGTACCAGCTCCCACCAGAAAGGTTGAAAACTACTGTCTAAAGCTGTCACGAGTTAATCTACGAACAATTGCAGGGATACTCACGGGACACTGTCGGCTAAATAATCATCTTCACTAACTCGGAATTGTATATAATCCCAGATGTCGAGCATTCGACCACGAAGACGAGACCGCTGAACACTTGCTTTGTCAGTATCCAGCTCTAGCGTTTACAAGAGGATCAATGTTGGGGGACTTCTTGGCTCGACATGGCCAGAATAAGCGACACTCTTCCCGCCAGGCCCAGAGTTCAGTAGTACATTTTAAAAGTGGGATGGCTTGGTACCTCATGGGCTTGGAGGTTGTACAATGTACCCAAACAAGTGGCCTAAGTGTTGGGAGCTTGCTCTCTCTCCACTAATAATCCAGAATTCAGAAGGGCTACAATTACTAAATAATAGTGAAGTTTTAAGCTTTAGGTTATTTAGTCCTGGGCCCGACGCTAAATTTACTGGAGTATTTTTGGTGTTTATCCCTCAGAATAAATCAGTAGTCTGTCTGTTTGTTTGCTTTTCGTTATTTATACCCACAGCATCACCAATCAATTTTGCGTTACGGAAAATGTGTCAACTAAAATATTTTTACGGATAAAAATTCGTTCAATTAAGAATTCAGGTTAGGTACAGGTATAGTTAAAAGTCGCGTGAATCTACAACTATATTTTAGGTTATGATAAAACCTTTCAAAATGACACTTCGTTGTCCGCTTACTACTCATAGTTATTAGTCACTAAATAATTTCATTACGTATTTTAATATTTTATGTTAGATAGTTTTGTTATAAGTAGTACCTAATGTGTAATTAATTCAGGGCCATAGGCAGGTGCAGGGGCAAGCCTGGCCTGCGATGGAAAATTTTGAGTCTATTCAATTTTAGTGACAGTTACTTGTCAAATTTAGCGACTGAAATACTTTTAAGGCGTAGTGTATCTCAAAATCTATGACAGCGCTGGCCACGCCCCCTCAGATCGCTAATAATGTTGGTGGGACTGTACTTGCATATCTGCATACCGGTCTGCCGGCGTCCGTTTGTGAATCCGTGTGAAAATAGCTGTTGATATAAATTATTAATAGGCTTTGTATGATATTTATACAATGAGAATTTTTCCTAAACCATATCAGATATCAGTCTAAGTCTATACAGTAAAGCAGCTAATCGATATTTTACTGGTGTTAAAAGTTTGCAAGAACCCGAACTCAGCCTACGGATCTGGAATGTCACGAAATATTGAATAATGAATTGTTACAGTTCAATGTTGTGTTTAAAATTTATAAACCACAGATACTTATTATATTAATTTTATATTATCTTCTGAAAGAACGCTTAAGTACTTAGAAACTTGCAAAGGTTAGCAAGTAAACTCTGAGTTAAGTTTAATTTAACAATGATTAATGGCTGTCTCTACAAACTAGATCACAAGATCACGTATCGTATAGAAACTTTATTATAAATTTTTTATTAGCAGCATCGAACCTTCAACCTCGAAACTAGTCCAACAAGGTCGAATGAAAGAAAAATTGTTTGAGTAATAATTAATGACAATAGGACATCCTTTATCTAATTAAGATTGGCGGAAAATTAAAAGAAAATATACAAAGTTTTAAATCAAAATGTGGGGATTTAAATAAAAGCCCTAAGACCCATCCGACTTTTATATAAGTTTAGAAGTAATAAATTTATTTTGCTTTTTTTTAATTTAATTTTTTTAAATTGCTTCAAGTTAAACTTTTTAATAAATTTTTAAACAGATACTTTTATGTTTTGAGGTATAACCAGACATATTGGTAATTTCATTTATACTTTTTTTTTTATTAAATATGCATATCTGTCCTTGGCTGTAGTACGCGGGAGTAAATTGCAAACCTTTTTGCATTACGTATTTATGATAAAAGTAAAATTGAAGATTATACCAGCAGAATGTAATTAAATTACGAAAGATATGACATTAGTATGATACTAACTGTAAATAAAGCTTTCAGTTCAACCTCAACATAACATTTTCACAAATTTTTATGAAAACGCTTTTGAGATAATTATATATCAAGCACAGGCAAGGAAAATGCTTGCTGTAAAAAAAAGCTCTCTCATGCAATAGCTATTTAATGTAGACCTGATCCACTCGGTATAAAATTTACTATCAAGTTTCATTCACATTTTTCTCTGGTGTATACTGAACTTGGCTATCAAAGCTATCTCGCGTTCAGTTTCGTTTCAAAAAGTCATACTTGTCGATGTTTATAGAAAAGATTATCTCGGAAAAAAACTTTTAAACCCAACATTGAGACCATACATTAAAAGCGTGTCAAGAAAATGACGTTTTTCAAAAAGAAGCTTTTATTTTTTATTTTTATTAAAAATGACAATCTTTAATAGAAATTTTACACATTTTTTAATGATGGGTATCATTTAACCTTCCAGTACTAACATGCCATCCTATAACATTCATACTAACGCCGGTCTCACAGACCGCGCTTAGTTTTAATTTTTTTTAACGTATTGTTTACAACTTTTTTATTGCAAATAGAAATTATTTCAAATATTTAGTAATTTTTCTGGATACTTATTATAATTTTAGCAAAAAAAAATTTATTTTAATAACCAAAATTCACTTTTATAAAAATAAACAAAAATAAAAAGATGCATAAATTAAATAAGCGATTTCAAACGAATTAAGCAAAATTTTTTAATAACTAGTAATATTATAAACAAACCTAGGAACAACACTTCTAAAAAGGTAAAAATATTTTTTTCATCTTCAACAATAGCTGAAATATTTTGGATAGAACATTTGTCGCATTTTACATGTTAGAACATATAGAGCATATTACCGCATGCACCAAAAAAAGCTATTTATTAATTGAAGTAAATGCAAAAATCTCTTCTGTTCTTTTTATTATCCTATTTCTATGCAAAACAAGTGGAAAAAATAATTTTTAACTAAAAAATTTTAAAAATTTTGAAAAAATATTGAAAATTTTTAGTTACTGTTTTACTAACGTCGGTCTCTCAGACCGAATTCAATTATTATAATTGAACCATTACAAACTTATGCTTGCAAACTTCAAAAAAATGTGTGAGAGCATTTAGTTTAAAGGTACTGATAACCTCCCAACCCTAGCAGTTCGTATTTCAAAGATATTAATAAAAATAAAACTCGTCGGTCTGTGACACCGAGTGTTAGTACTGAAAGGTTAAAAAAAAATTAAATATAAGTATACACCGTGTTCCAAAAGTTACGAGACTCTATGAATTTGTTTAGCTTGAAATGCAAATTTTAAGAGTCAAATGTCAAACATTTTTTAGTATGGTCATTATACCACAGCCAACACCAACACTTAAGAGGGGTAACTCAAAGTTCAGACTAGTAATTATAAGTTAGGGTTAATAAATAGGGGATCAGTAGTGTCAATGTAAAACGTCAATTTCTCACTTTTAAAATGAACCAAACACGCATATTTCGTTTCTTCTCAACTACTATGGCAGAAAGAGTCAACAATTAATGAAAAAATATTATTTAAACAATGCGGCCGGAAGGAAGATTTTAAGTTGCAAAATACGACCTGTGTAATAAACCTTAATAGCATTTCGTGTTGCTTCTAAAAGACCCCTTAAATAGATACTTAAATACAATAAGTAATGGGGGAGAAGGGTTACATGCAGACAGACTCAAGAGATACGTATTTTCCAAGTGTTCTTTAGACCAATTGTAAAGTTTGTGGAGTTGTCCTAACGCCACCTCTCTCATGTACTTTTACATGTGGGGGAGGAAATAATAGCATTTTAGAATTTTGCAGTTGCTGCTTTTGCCACAATTACACATACCAAGATTAATTTTAAAAAGTCGTCTTGAACAATTTAGTACAATGCGGACTACTTCAACATAGTTTTTATAAAATTTAACGTAATTTTTGGTCTTATTGCAGCGGTGGTTGATATTAAATATTTTAATGACACGATATTAAAATGTGATCCAAGAAGTGGTAGTAAATAGCCATTTTACATAACCGTCATGGCTTAAATTTGCATTTTGCATATCTGGAATTGCTAGAACATTTTTATGTGTTATAGTTGCGGATGTAAATAAAGTAGTGACGTGAGATGAAAATTAACCCTTTTAAGACGGAAGCGGAAAACATAGTAGTATGCGGTCTGGAATAAAGAAAAATTTACTGTATTCGTTAAAAATATACTCTCAGTATAAGCAATATTAAATAAAATTTAATGTTACCATCTACAAGTTTGAACAAGAAACAAACATAGGTAATCATTTGCTTAGTCTTAAATATTTATTAATTTTGTATATTATACTCTCTTTATTATAAATACAAAAATTTCAGAAAGTCAAAATTTATATCAGGAAATGTTTTAAGGGCGGCATTTATGCCATTAGAAATAAACCAGGTTCAGACACATTTTTATTCCCTAATATCTTTAAAATTAGATGCTCTATTTCAAAAATTCAAAGATAATGTTAAAGGTAAAGTTTGAACTTACTGGTGGTTTTGAAATTTTAATTTTTGGGCTATTATGCTTCGAAACGAGGCTTGGAAAATAGGAAAAAATTGATAATGTTTAAAGAAATAAAATCAACAAGTAATACAAAAAAATTTAAAAACCACCAGGCTCGAAGTCTATTCTTTCTCTTTCATTTGACACCTTATTTGTAGAAAAATATTGAGTATTTTGAATAATCTTATGTTCGTTTGCAGCGCTTACAGATAAACTGACAGATAGTTTATCTGGCGGATAAGTTGTCAAAAACCTTACATCTCTATCTAACTGACGAATAAATTTTGTATGCGCTCGGCTACGCTTCGCGTAAAAAAAATTCTTGCTAAACAAAGTTCCACTTTTAATCCTAATAATACAATATACTATTTTACGTTAAAAAATAAAAATTATGTAGGGTTAAGTTTTTACTTTGTGTGTCTAGACAAAGAAAAATACTTTGTTGACAATTTTTCCTGCCTCGGCAGGAAAGTTAAACTTCAACCTTGCATATTGAGTGACACAAAGTCAACTTTTTTTGACGTTTGAAGAAAAACTATATTTTTACAACTTATCCGCCAGATAAGCTATCTGTCAGTTAATCTGTAAGCGGTGCAAACGGTCATTAGGGAATAACATTTGTAAACTACTTTTTCTATGAAATTTTTTACTCGATGTCATTGATGTCATATTAGACTCTAGTATCAAAAAATAACGACAAACGTCATAAATTAGTGTATGGGGGTGTATGGTAGACTCGTTCGCATACACCCATAAAACTGCCAGTAGGCACTCCGATTCCTAGGCGAAAGTCTAGGGTTAATGGAAAGGAGCAGCGCTGGCAGTAAAGGGCAATGAGAAGAGTGCCGCATGAAAGGAGTTGCGGGATCGGCGTGGCAGCGTTACAAAACTGCCGTCATACTCACCACGGTGATAAACTGAATCATGGGGGTATGAATATGGGGTATAAACTGGGGGTATGACTAGCTTGTGTGATTTTACCTAATCTCGTTTTGGGAACCGAGCAACGGGCGGCGCGCAAGCGCATAAAGTTGCGAGAGCTTCGTCTCGGCGTCTGGTTCTTCGTGAGGCGGTTATAAGGAGTAGGGGGAAACAATTTTTCCTGCCGTAACCCAAATCCGAACTAACCTAACCTCTGAGTATTCCCGGGTGTTTGCACGACCGAAGGCTTTTGCTTGTAGGTCTTATTGAGACCCCGACCACGGTATCCGGGTAAAGGGATCGCAGATATTGATTATTCGGTAGTGGTCACCTATGGAGCCATGTCGGCCGCCATTTTACGGTGTGTTAGTGTTGGGAGCACTGCTGATGGGCGATGAGTCGTCACTATGGTTGTGGAGACTCTAACCCATCTTTAACCTAACCTAACCTAACGGCAGAATGCATAAGACCACCAGGGTGTGTTTCTTAGCTTCTGCTTGCTATCTCTTCCTGGCGCAGAGTCGAGGACGATACGCACCAGCAGCACTGAGTTCGGTCAGGACTCTTGGTTGGTGGCAGGGATACTAGTTCTGTACCGGGGAACGCGAAGACGTGAGTTCTTGATTTGGTCGTCGGTTGACGATGACCTACCTCGAACCTAATCTGACCTAACCTAGGGGTCGGTGCCCGACCGTTACCGATCCAGGAATGCTTTCGGAAGTTAGCAATATATTTCGGTGCTGCGGGAGGGGTGGAGCCTATACGATATTAAAATTCATGGAAATATTCAATAAGAGTGGAATATCAATAGTACCAATCAACTGGAAAGGTGAAGTGTGATGTGATATAGCATTGAATAGAGAATTAAAAATGCTATTTAAAAATGACAATTGTTAATTTTTGCCATATTTAAAAAAATGAAGTTGATCATGGTTACACCAGCGACGAAACGTTGTATGCAAATTTTAGTAATAGCACGGGATAGAAAATAAAAAGTGCCTATGAAGGAGAGTTGTTTATTTTTAAATATTCCTTCTAATAAAGTCAAGAAAAAATAAAATTGAAATTTCAACGTTTTAGTTTTTTGTGAATATCTTCTGAAGTAGTTAAAATACCTGCGATTTCTTAACCTCATAATATTGGGCTCCTGTTCGCGCTAATTTTCCCCCATTTAACCACTTTCCATCTCTTACTGTTTCCGAGATCCCCATGCATATACTCGAATTTGAAACACCCTGTATAGCCTTTCTTAAAATATTCAATGTAGCTACCACCTATTCAGTAATTTAGTCCATTGATTGCTTTTGCAGTCGACTATATAGCAACATCGATATCTAGTGGGTTGGTCACAGAAATAAAAATCCTTTCTGTAGAAAAACTCAGATATTTTTAGTAGTATAGTGTTTTGACTTATCTCACACGTGCGTTGACTAGAATTAATCCTTTCAGTATTCAAGTACCTATAGTTGTTCTTATACCTATTCATAAACACAAACTAGTCGTGCTAGTAGGGAAAATTTGTGAGAAATGTAAAAAAATCCTCACAGTTATATTTTATATTAAAACTAATTTGTTTTGTGTGTTACAGGGGTTTAACGAATGAACTTGGATCGACCAGGACCATCAAATAATTACAAGGATTAAATGGATGTTCTGGCAATGTTCATGGTAACAAAAGTTGGGTCTACACATTAGAACAAAATATTTTCTCCACAAAAACAAAGGACCAGAAGAAGACCTACATGTAACAAAATGTCATTTTTGATGGAGTTTCCAGTAATAATTTACCGCACTTAAATCTGATTCTTAGATATTAATGGAGATTATTTCAACATGCTGAAACGTGGTGAGTAATTTCATTATTATTTGGTTCCGATCCAATTTACTACCAATCTTTTTAAAAATCCTTTGTGTCTCGCTAACTTATTAAATTAATTTGTTTTTCTTCAAACGTAAAAAAAAGTCGACTTTGTGTCACTCAATATGTAAGGTTGAAGTTTAACTTTCCCGCCGAGGCAGGAAAAATTGTCAGCAAAGTACTTTTCTCTGTCTAGACAGACAAAGTAAAAACTTAACCCTATACATAATTTTTATTTTTTAACGTAAAAAATGATTTTTAAGCATTTGTAATGTAAAAAATTTAATGTTTTTTAAATTTTCCTTTATAATTAGTTCGTTGTGTTTAATAACGGGCTAGTAAAAATTACTAATTAAAGAAAAAAAAAATTTTTTTAAATTAAGGGCTTATAACGTAGGAAGAAATTAAAGTAATCAATAAGTTTTAAAAAAATAATTTTAAGTAGTTAGACCAAAAAAATACTGATGATTTTATTGATTACTTCATTGCACTGAAGATTTATTACTAATTACCTTATTAACGAATAATAAACATTTCGAATAAATTAATAATAAAAAAATAGTCGATTGCAAATGAACGAAAAATTATCTTATCATGCAGGTGTAGTTAAGAAATTGACCTAATTGAAAATTTATCTTTATTTTGCCTTAAAAATTAAAAGAATTCTCGCTCTTCGCGCATCGACCTTGCGTTTGTAGATAAACTGATTATTATTACTACAATTCGATGCAGCTATTGTAGCAAAGTTGTAAAATAAAATTTACAAATTTCTAAAACAATTAATATTTTAGTGTTTTTGATAAGAAGAGACAGGCGCGTTTGCCTAATTTTATTTATTTTAAAACAATTAAGTTAACGGGTCGCGGTGTGCTAATGGTTTGGTTACGTCGTCTTCTATTAATGTTAAATAATTAATATTTTAATTGATGCAATGGTGATTTAAAAGACAATTTATACTCACTCGGTGGTTTCGTATAATAACAAAGAGGTTTTTCACACCAATAAGTGGTAAGTCGATTTAATTTATGCACTTTAGTTGCAAAATTTGCTGCAATAGTTAGCACTACCTACCTCTAGTAGTAAATTATTTTTTTATACTCAGATTTTATTTAAATCCAAGCTTCCAGGTTACTTTAGCAAAAGTTTTTGATTTACATTTTTACTTCTAAAGTTACCAAAAATTATTATACAGTTTTAAAATGCATAGGGCCAACCGAAAGGGTAAAAGGTGGGCCACATTAGGAAGGTAAAATCGTTTAAAGCTGTTTTGGACCAACTGACGTAACATCAGTGAGTAAAACAAAACATTTTTATTTGTCAATGTGTAATGAGTAACAAATCAAGTATTATACTTTACACCCAAGGTGACTGTTTTTACAGGCTCGAAAGGGCGACAGGCTCGCATGTGGCTCGCGAGTCATAATCCTCTTTGCGCCATTAAAAACAGTTTTACCTTGCTTGTAATGTTAAATACTATCAATTCTCTTTTTAGTCTAGTCAACGAACGGAAAGGGTTATAGTAGATATGGAAGAGGGTGGATTTTTTTCTTCAGGAATGTGTTTGGAGTAGTTATGTGGAAAAATATTAAAAGTCCCTGGTTCTAGCTATATGGCTAAGAGGTGGGAGGGTGTTTTTGCCTACATCTCGAAAACAGTGGGCCCTAGAGAAAAATTACTTATAGCAAAATGAAAGCTTATAAAATTATCTGCAAGATTGTTTCTACTCATTTTTTTTCTATTTCTTATATTTAATGATATATCAGCTCACAAAAATCGTTAATATAGGAAAACAATTTTTGCCTCACAGTTTTTATCCAACTTTTGCCTCTAGCACCTCAGCTTTTCATTTTACAGCAAAAGTCGTCAGAAAAGAAGTTGTAGAGCGTTAAATTTCCTTTTGTTTGTATAAAACTATAGCAACCTATACAATTAAAAAATGTTTTTAGTGAAATTTTTAGCAAATACTTGTTTGTTTTACTAGCTTTTAATTTTATAATTTTTTAATTAAAGTGTATCTCGAAATTTGTTAAATGTGCATCAATTTCCTAATTGGATTCAAAAATGCGTGTTTCAGTTGCATTTTTTTATCGAGAGCTTATATTTTTACTAATTATTATTCCCATCGATAAATTCATTCGCCACTTTCGGATTTTGTAGCTCGTTTTGGTGTTTATAGCGTTTTTTATTGTAAAACATAAACGATACTTAAATGAATAAATTTTAAATGAAATGTAAATAATGTTAATACTGTATCGCTTGTTGATATAAATATTCAATAACAATTTTACAACCCAAATATTCAAATATTTCATATGAATGCGTATAACATTATTTTGAAATTCATTAAACATTATTCCACATTACAGGAAGTATGCTTTCACAATATGCTTGAAAAATTAAAGAATCGGTTTTGCTTAAGCTGGAATGTTTATTATGAGCATTACGAGACGTCTTTGGGCTCGTCTGTCACGAGCTTAAAAGTTAAATTTTATTATTTGAATACATTTTTTGAAATTTTACTTCTTCGAATCGTGAGTCTAATGGATTTGTATCGTTTTACGAAACCTTTGTAACGATATTCTATGACTTGCAACAATGTAAAGTTTATAAAAGCTTTAGTTCAATATTTCAATTACACTGTATTTTTGTATTGCGTGCTTACCTAAAAATAAATTACATTTCTTAATTTAATATTACATATTTTTATATTTTATAATACTTATAGTAGTTCTTCTTATGGTACAGGGTGTCCCAATGCTGCGTAATCTGTATAAAATTTACCAAAAAAAATATTAATGCATAGCTATAGTTCTCTTTTAGAGCTGCACCTCATAAAAATATTTTTGCTCACACGGTGGTTCATTTAAAAGATACATATAGCACTTGTATTGTTTAATGGAACGCCCTGTATATTTTGACGTTTTTCTATTCTCCCTTTGATTATAATTATAGTAATGTATACAAAACCACAACTTTCCGATTACGCAGCGTTAGGGTTGGGACACCCTGTATTATGTACCTACTCTATCATAGACCGTAATTAAATTTGGTTGTAGTCATTGTTTCAATAGTTCAAATGTAATTATGTCATATAATAATTATTTTAACTCTTGCTTTTATGTAATTTTAAAACTTTCATCAACAGGCAATTTTCATTAAAAGTTTTCCCTTACAAAATAGAGGAGCCCCGAAAGTTTCAAGAGACTTTTATTGCTGATTATATTCGTTTATGACGTATTATACCCACAACTGTGTTAGTTTCAAAATAAAAATCAACATATTTGAATAAAGCGGGTAAGGGGTACAGCAGTGGCGGCTCGTCGCATGAATCAGATGAAGCGCTGCACAGTGGGCCAGGATGCATATAAAAGCGGACATAATTCAAGATTTCATCAGACTTCTATGAAACTTGGTATTTAAGTGTTTTCGAAGTCACTGATCACGAATTTGGTTTAAAAAATAAGAAATTCAAAATGGTGGATCCAAAATGGCGGCTAGAATCCACTAATTTTTATGGGATTTCCATAAAACTTAGTATTTAAGTGTTTTCGAGGTCAATGATTACAAATTTGGTAACTAAAATAAGAAATTCAAAATGGTGGATTCAAAATGGCGGCTAGAATCCACTAATTTTCATGAGATTTCCATGAAACTTAGTATTTAAGTGTTTTCGAGGTCAATGATTACAAATTTGGTATCAAAAATAAGAAATTCAAAATGGCGGCTAGAATCCACTAATTTTCATGGCATTTGCATGAAATTTAGTATTTAAGTATTTTCGAGGTCATTGGTCACAAATTTAGTATAAAAAATAAGAAATTCAAAATGGTGGATCTAAAATGGCGGCTAGAATCCGCTAATTTACAAAGTAAGCCTGAATAGATAGGCCATTATAATTATATGGAGTTCTGTCAAAAATGTGAAAAAAGGTTCTTAACCAAACTTTAGTATCTCGAAGTAATTTGTATTTTGGAATATACAGGGTGTTTAGTTTAGGAGATTTGGCAACTTGACTTTGTTATTTTAAATAAAACACCCTACATTGTATTGCATATTTGAATTCCCGGTAACATTAACAATCAAAAACGTAAAAGGTTAGAAATGTACTATCACTAACCGTTCTGGACATATTGTCACTGTATTTCCAAAATCGAGTCATTCAGAATCAATTTTGAAATTGAAACCGTGATACCAGGGCTCTAATCAAGCTTTTTTAAATCTGTTTGCACCACCCACTACTCGAATTATAAAATTATGTAGGTAGTAAGATTTTCTAAAAAGTCTAATATGCTATACCGAGTGATTACTTGTGAAATGTAATTTTTCTAGATTTTTTCAAAGGAAACACCCTACATATTTTTACAGATTTGGATTTTTGGTGAAAAATAGGTGCTAAATTTGCATTTATATACAGGGCATTTTTTTTAAATTGAGAAATAATGACAATGTAAATTTAGCCTTTACTTTTAACCTGAAATCCAAATCTGCAAAAATATATTACATGGTTTTCCATTTTCCAAAACTTACATTTCGCGTCAAGTGATTACTCTGTATAGCATTAGATTCTTTGGAAAGTTCTACCGCGTATTTTGTTAGTCGACTAAAATTGACTCAGATTGGCTATATTTCTGCATAGAAGTAACGTTTATCACTTAAAAAAATCACCCTGTAGATTCTAAAATATTTTTACGATGTAGGTCATTTCGAGATAAGAAAGTTATGTTAAGGACTTTTTTTATATCTCCATACAATTAAGAGGGCCCATTTATCCAGACTAACCCTGTATATAAAAAAAGCAGTAAAATCAAAATAAGCGAATAAAAGAAAAGTGTATCGTGTGCACGCCGCGTCGTATAGTCAAGAGCTGTTGTGTTATATACACAGCGAAATGTGGATCGCTTGCGCTTACGGCGGAGATAACTTTGTTGTTATCAAAAACGGGCAAAAATGGGCAGAATGTACTTAAAGAACATTTCATTCAGAAAAGATTGTATTTTTTATTTTTGCTGTACGAAGCGGTAATAATAAGGAGTACTGTCAAAGAAAAGCGACGGTATCATGGAAAAAAGTTATCTCCGCGCTTACGGCGGAGAAGTCAAAAATGGGCAAAAATGGGCAGAATATACTTAAAGTACATTTCATTCAGAACAGATTGTATTTTTTATTTTTGCTGTACGAAGCGGTACTAAGGAGTACTGTCAAAAAACAGCGAGGGCATCATGGAAAAAAGTTTTCTCCGCGCTTACGGCGGAGAAGTCAAAAACGGGCAAAAATGGGCAGAATATACTTAAAGTACATTTCATTCAGAACAGATTTTATTTTTTATTTTTGCTGTACGAAGCGGTAATAAAGAGTACTGTAAAACAACAGCAAGGGTAACATAGAAAAAGAAGCCTTCGACTATACAGAATGTTCTAAAATTTAAAAAATAAATATTTTTTTAAAATTTATTTTTTTTCTGTTTCGTTGTTTTGTTTCTTCTAAATAAGAAACAAAAGTAAAAAGTGAAAAAATTGAATAATTTTTGAAAATAAAATAGTATTTTAGTGGTAAGAACTTGAAAATCTTAAATACATATTGGTTAACAAAAACTGCAATAAAGGCATTAATATTTAACCAATTTCTTTAATATTTTACTAAAAGTTACTTCAATAACAATATATGTATTTAGAAAATTTGTTTTAAATTTGAAAATTCCAAAGTCGGTTTTTGTCCGCTTTTGCATGTCTCCTGGACCACTGTGCGCTGTTACGTCTATAATTTCCCATTGCTTGTGTTGTTATTTTACTCTAAAGTGCGTTATTTTAATACATTTCTGTATTATTCTTACTTATTTTTTTCTATTTTTGACCTTTCAAACCTGCTTTACCAATTTCCAATGCCACGAGTCGCCACTGGTATAATATAAGGGGATTTAGCGTCTTGAGCGGGGCTACATAATTGTTACTTTCTGTGTTAAAAATTACTCACACTGGCTTTGTTATAATATTTTTAAACGCTGCCCCAGTGCTACCCCTACCCTAAATAAGAAATTGAAATTGCTTGAAATTATAGTTGAGTTTCACAAATGTAGACAGTTATGTCATTTATAGAATAAAGACGAGATTACATCGAGATTTTTCGGTACAGCATTATGAACAATCGTTCGTACTCGGATCCACTTCTACTACTAAGCTTCTGTCAGCTTCTGTCAAATTATAGTAAAGTACGTTATTCTATTAAAGCGGCACGTGTTTTCTGCATCTATCTCAATAGAAGCCGCGCTATAGCTAGCTAAATTTTGTGAACACATATTAGGATGAGTCACTATCTCGAATTGTGAGATTGAAGTATAGTTAAAAATCGGCTTTAAACAGTCTGAGTAGAACAAAGTCGGGCTAAAATAATTAAAACATTTTAAACTGAGACTCTAGTCTGAGGCTAGAACAGAGGTTTAAAATTTTTTACTCTTTCATCCTCTCAATATAGGTCAAGGGGCTGTTATATACTTTGTGATCAGCGATTAGATAATGAGAGCATTATCAATAGACAATCAACTGGTGAGCTGTCTAAGAGGACTCTGTCTAGGTCTTCAGGACTGTCGAATCGGTCTAAAAATGAAACATGCCTCAACTTTCTTAATGGACCGACTATTTAGGTTTTTTACTCACTTCCCATTCTTTTTTCGTTAGCTACTAGGTCTGTTCTGCTTTGTTTAGGTCTTTAGGACTGTCGAATCGGCTTAAAAATGAAACATGCCCCAAATTTCTTATTGGACCGATTATTTAGACTTTTTACTCAATCCCCTTTCTTTTTTCGTTAGCTACTAGGTCTGTTCTGCTCTGTTTAGGTCTTTAGGACTGTCGAATTAGTCTAAAAATGAAACATGTCCCAACTTTCTTAATGGACCGATTATTTAGACTTTTTACTCAATCCTCTTTCTTTTTTCGTTAGCTACTAGGTCTGTTCTGCTCTGTTTAGGTCTTTAGGACTGTCGAATCAGTCTAAAAATAAAACATGTCCCAACTTTCTTAATGAACCGATTATTTAAACTTTTTACTCAATCCCCTTTCTTTTTTCGTTAACTACTAGGTCTGTTCTGCTCTGTTTAGGTCTTTAGGACTGTCGAATCGGTCTAAAAATGAAACATGTCCCAACTTTCTTAATGGACCGACTATTTAGGCTTTTTACTCACTCCCCTTTCTTTTTCTGTTAACTACTAGGTCTGTTCTGCTCTGATTATTTAGACTTTTTACTCAATATCTTTCTTTTCTTCGTTAGCTACTAGGTCTGTTCGGTACTCCAGCACTAGTTGTTCGGAACCGTCAGTGAACCAATGAACAAAGCCTTTATTCTGTATTCTCATTTATTCACTGACTGTTTCGAGCAACTAGTGCAAGGATACAAGGATGTATCCTTGTGAATAGTGGACAAACCTACTATCTTAAAGTCCACAAAATAGGTCAAGTAAAGGTCAAAAATTTTTCAAGAAGGTGTCTCGGAAAAAGAAATATTTTATAAACTCAAATTATTTTTTCGTGAAATTGTGTTCTGGTAAAGAAAATTTTGTTAGTGAAAAACCGTTTTAAGGCACTGTCGTACCCCATCTGTAAAACCGTTAACAGTTTTAAGGCTTTCAGTAAATTTTTTGGACGTTCGGTAGGTGAGTTTGTGTTTTCTGACGACGCACGACGCTACATGAAAGCACAATCGTAAAATATTGATAAAAATTTAGCCACGGGGGTGTAAAAGGGATGGAAGTAGTAGAGTTTTTGTCCTTTGTTATTAATTTAGTTATAGCGTTTTGATTCAAAAGTATTATTTTTAACCCGCATGATATTTTGCGCCCTTTTGTCTCTTAGATTTTGAATTAAAGTAATTTAGATGAATTTCCCATTTCACTGGATTATGACCCCCATTATTAATTCAAAACATATTTTCCTCCAACAGTTATAAAATATTGTACTGCATTCAACCCTAATTTAACGATTAACCCAATTTATAATGTAACTGGGTGTTTTTTTACTGTATTTTGTAAATGATACAATTTAATTTTTAACATTTTGAGATAATTAATTTTTTTGTATTTCTTAATTTGCCAATTCGTGGTATTACTACATTCTTAGTTCATTATTGCAAGGTTCTTAGTTGCAGTTGTACACATTACTTAATTGTTAAGCCTTTAAGCATTTTATTCTCTTTACACCCTAAATTTCGAATTACTCTAATTTTTAGAACATTTAATATGTTCCGACTCGCCAGAACTTTACTGAAGTTTCACTAAAACATTTTACCTCAACCAAAATTGCTTTTATTTAATTTTTGGCTTCTTTTAGATTTTTACCTTAAAAGGTAAGCTTATTAAAACTTATTTTTTAATTAATTATTAACTCGTTTTTTAAACCACCCTAAACTGGGTAATTCAAAAATATTTGGTCTTGGAATTCCTAATGCCTTCTGGATTTTAAACATTTAAGCTTTTGTATCTTTAAATATTTATGGTAACATCCCTTGTAATATCTCATTTTTGAATCCCATAATTTTACAATTCAGTACTTAGTCTAATTTATACAAGGTGGTCCTGAAATTGTCGCTCAAAATTAAGCATTAGATTGGATAAAACAGTAAAAAAAGTTCCTGTAAAAGTTGCTTTAACATGACGTCTCTTAGGAGTACGGTTCATTTAACTTTTATTTACAAAATTTGTTGAAAATGTCCACAATTAACTAAAATACACCCTTCCATCCACCTAACGACCTAACCATTGACTAACTGGCATTGTTTTTGGACTTTCATCCTTATGACGAACTTTTAATAGAGTCCATGATTTTTATCAACCCTGTATCATATAGTAGTGCACGAATCAGCTAATATAACAGGAATTTTTTATTTTTAATCAATTAATTTTTTAATATCCTAACTAAAACATACGAAAAACCTTGATGGCATCATTTAGACGAGTTTTTGTTTCAAATAATTACATATTTTATTACACGATTGATCATTACTATACCCAACTTGTTAAAAAGTATTATTGGATAATGTATTATTTTTTCAATTTCTATTATTTGTTTAATAAGTCGATTAGTAAAAAGTTCGATTTATACCAATTTGAAGTTGGTATGTTTTAATTCATTAAAAGCACCACAGAGCTTGTACAAATTAAATTGTTTTCAATCGAAATTTTCAATTTAAGGACATTTTATACTGTTCAAGTTATTGCGTTATTACGTTAAAATCGATTTTTCTTTTAAATATTAACTTAATGAGGCCATCATTGGTCTAGAGCTAACCCGAGCAATTCTAATAATTCAAATAGATCCTGATTACTGCCTTTATTTAAACTTAAAATCTAAGTTAGTAAATTTTTGATTAACCACAGAAATTTTCTTTAGAAAATACCGGTTTTAAGAAATTACAATCTTATCCTTCAGCGTTCAACCTTAAGGCTCGTCCGCACACACAGGCTTGTCTTCCGTGGGCACACGCAGTTCAGGCGGTCTGCACAGGCCAGACCAAAGCGTCTGGACAGTGCTGAGGCCATCTGCACAGGGAAAACCTGAAAGCAAGGCTCGTGTGTGTGGACAGGCCTTTACAAGCACAGTGCATGAAGTCCACGATTTTATCGAGCACGGCATCAATCTATCAGATGATTTTTTAATAATTTCTAAAATTTTTAATTTGTTCTTCTCCTTTTTCACCTCTTCTCTCTACTTAACACATTCGATGCCTACAATCCTAACCCACTGGGGTTACGTATTACGATAGGGGTGTCTCATTGGAGCCTATAAGACCATTATGGCACGACGATTCAGTACTAAAAATTTAGTATTAAAATTTGGAAGTGTCATAATGCTCTAAGGGCCGTTTTACATAAACTAACTGTTGTTCTTAAAAAAAGCAAAAGCACGGGAATGTAAGTTTAAACGTCGTTCGTAGAAATTTGGCCGTTCGAGCTTAAAGCTGTGATTCCCGTGCTACGCATGTCGTTAAAGCTTAGATTTCTGTGCTTTAGCTTCTTGCGTCGATTCAGTACTAATTAGTTAGTGTGACATTTAGGCCATGTAAAATGGCCTTAAGAGTAGATTTTGAAAAAAATTCATCATATTACGTGGTTTTTGAAGCAATTGACACACGTAAATTAGGATTCGATTGCACAGGAAGCCTATAAACCCTAGTCGAGTGTATACTAGACATTGTAATTATGTGTTACATGGTTAAATCATATTTTATTTATTCTTTCTTTCTTACGTTCTCACCGTAATCTTACCAGGAATTTGTTGCAAACCGTCCTTATAGTAACGGACCTTCAAAGATATTAGAAATGGTGATTAGAGCTGTTTATATGACTGACAAAAACCTGATACAAGCAGAGTATTTCAAATTTTTGATACCCAAAGGAAAAAAAACATGGAAATAATAATTAATAATAATTGCAATTTTAATTAAGCCAACCTATCATTCCATCAAATACACCATGCAAATAAAAGTCAATTCGCCAACATTATAGCAGCCACAAAAATTTAAATTTTAAAATTGCCATTCAAATGAAATTGTACAATTTGCTTAATTGAGTAATAAACGAATAACGATTATAATGATGAAGAGAAACGAAAAAAATAATATGTCATTGGTTGATTAAACATCACTTCTTGTAAATTGCACAAATATTTAACACGAACTAATTATAATTAATCATTTTGATTTAATTCTTGTAATTACACGAAGGTATTTTACAATTGTATGTGTAATCTAGAGTAAGTAGGAAGTTTAATGAGTCTAGAGTTCCTACACAAAATTATTGGGTTGTAATTGAAATTTTTAACACAAAATTAAATATTTGTTTAGTTACATATGGAGGACATTTTTGATCTCACAGCAAGAATAAATTTTTTTAGAGTCAAAATTTGATGTAACATTGTCGTTTAACTTTTGGTGTGGGCTCTACACTCTACACTACAGATAAGTAAGAAAGGTTTATCTATTTCATAAGTCAATCTTTGGTTATTAATTTTAAAACTAAATATTTTTTTCCACTTATCTAATTGTTTTCCAAAAGTAATTCGAAAATTTTAATTACCTATGGTAGTTTAAGTTTACGTTTGTTTGCTTATTAAATTTTTAAAAATTCGCTCAATTATGTAAGTGTCATAAATTATAATGTACATTTGAAGCTAATGTGCCCTATGTTTGTACATAGATTATTCAAAACGTTGGATTCGAATAATCCACTAACTGCACGTTACAGTTAGTAAATGGACTATGTACATACAATAGGTTCACAGGTGCATAATTTACCGAACTAGACACTGAAAAAAACAATAATTTAGAATATCCGTTTAATCTATAGATTTTAACTTTGAACATTGTTTAAACAAAACGCTTTTGAAAATAATAGAAGAAAACTAATTAAAACGACTATGTGTCAATACTGCCGCTGAAAGTTTTAATGAAAAGTAAACTATGTCATATTCGTCGTCAACTATGTCTTCCGCTCTCCTACACGTAAATAATCCTTCCTTATAAAATATAATAATATGAATTTGTATTTTGTAGGTCTTGTTTTATCTCAACTTAATCTCTGTACTCAAACTTAAATTATGGTACAAACAAATATACATGAGTAGAACTTGGTAGACTATTAAAGCTTTACCACTACTTCGCCACTTGTAATAATATTACATAATATACACAAGGTTGAACAATAGTATAGTATAAAATTAATATTAAGCGTTGGTTGTGGGTTTAGAACAGCATTAGATACATCATACTCGGACGATTGACTTGGTTTAAATTTTAAACCGCATTGAAATGTTTGGCACATTTTTTAATCGTCGTAATCCCAGTTTCATAAAAGAGAATTAAAGTTTAATCAGAGAATAAAAATTATAATTTCATAGACATGGCAACGTAGCAACTTTGCAATGTCCTAGTTTGACATTTGTGCACCCACGCCATCCACACAATAAAAAGCACACGAATGCGCAGTAAGGTCCGAAACAGACAGAGATATAAAAAAGAGGAGATAGACCCAAGCGATAAAAGTCAATCTGTCACCATAGTTACCTTGTGTCAAATGTCAATACATCATCATAGTTACCTTATGACAATGTCGTCATCTGGCTCCATATGTCCATATCAGAGGGGAGTTCTGAGGACAGAGGGACTCAACATATGTCCCGAGATCCCGGGATTTATATATCTTAATTAGATTAAGCCCAAAACAATGAATTTGTGAATTGTGAAACTGTAAAAGCTCTTCTAAGATGCCCTAATTTAACTTCAATTTTAAAGCATGATAATTTCCAAAATTAGGCCAAAAAAATTACAAGAAATTGGCAATTGGTTCCTTAGTGATAAAAAAACACTTTTAATAGAAGATTTATTTCTTATTAATTTTTAAAAAACTTAAGAAAAATTAATCTCGAAATCCTGGGATTTTTAACTTCTTAATCCCGGGATTTCGAGATTGAATAATCAGGCGGGATCCCGGGATTGCAAACCCTATCTGTCACCATATATGTCAATTTTGTCTGTCATTTCATATGTCAGGTGGAGTTATTTAACATTCCATCTAATCTATTTGTCATCCCATATGTTATTTGAGAGATTGGTTTAGAGAGGAGAGGATAGGGATGGTGAGGATGTCACCATAGCTACTTACATTACGTCAAATGTTAATTTGTCAATAGGGGGTGATTCATCAAATCTGTCATCTCATATATCATTGTATTTGTCATGGGAGTCATCTGTCATCCCTAAGTCAACCACTATGTGTCCCATATGCATTGCATCTGGCATTCCATCTGTCATTTCATCTGTAATTCAATCTGTCATCCAATTTTTCATCAAACCAATTATTTCATGTTATCTCATCTCACAGATGAGTTTGACAGATAGGATGCGATGACAGATAAGATGAGATTGACAGATAAGACTCACAGATAAGACTGACACATGACAGATAAAATTAACAGAAGATATATCAGATTGACATGACACATGACAGAAGACCTAACTATGTCATCTGTCACCATATGTCAATTTTACTTGTCATTTCATATGTCAGGTGGAGTTATTTAACATTCCATCTGTCAACCCATCTGTCATCCCATATGTCATTTAAGAGATTGATTTAGAGAGGTGAAAATTTTGAGGTGAAGATGTCACCATAGCTACTTACATTATGTCAATTTTAAATCTGTCAATTGAGGGGGTTATCTGTCATCCCATATATCATTTCATTTGTTACCCCTTTGTCAACCAATTTGTGTCTCATATGCATTGCATTTGTCATTCCATCTGTATATATTCTGTCTTTTTATCTGAAATTCAATCTGTCATCCCATTTGTCATCAAACCTATCACTTCATGTCATCTCATTTCACAGAGGAGTTTGATAGATAGGATGAGATGACAGATGAGATTGACAAATGAAATGACAGATGAGATTGGCAGATGAGACTCACATATTAGACTGACACTTGATAGATAAAATTGACAGAAGACATGTCAGATTGACATGACATGACACATGACAGAAGACCCAACTATATCATCTGTCACCATATGTCAATTTTATCTGCCATTTCATGTCAGGTGGAGTTATTTAACATTCCTCATCATAACTTGCTTCATAACTACTTACATTATGTCAAATGTTAATCTGTCAATGAGGCGGGGTTATCTGTCATCCAGTATATCATTTCATATGACATAGGAATTATTTGTCACCCCTCTGTCAACCAATATGTGTCTCATATGCATTGCGTCTGTTATTCCATCTGTCATATCATCTGTTTTATTCCATCTGTAATTCAATCTGTTATCCCATTTCTCATCAAACCTCTCATTTCACAGATGAGTTTGACAAATAGGATGAGATGAGATTTACAAATGACTGACTGACACATGACAAATGAGACTGACAGAGGAGACATTATGATATTATATTAGACTGACAGAAGATATTCATAGATAGAAGAGACATCGATAGACAGAGACAGAGAGTTCATGATCTAGTAAATACTGAAAATTTCAATTAGGGAATCCAGACACCTTTCAAATCAACGTATGGTCGTTGGTGGGAATGCCATCAACTACGTGACCATATTGTACGTTTGTTATTAGTTTATTCATCATGCACAAAAATAATGCAGTGGGGACTTTTGTGTTCCCACCGCCTGCCATGTTTTGTCACGTGGTTTGGATTATTTAATACAAGTCGACACAAAAAAAACGTAACCTCAAATTTTAATATTTATATTCAAACGTCAAACAATGACATTGTAACGTTGCTGCGTTGCCATGTCTAAAGAATATACTTCTAGTTTTTATTCTCGGATTAAACTTGAATCTGCTTTTATGAAACTGGGCCTTAATTTTCAAAATATTATTGAGATATATAGTTGTTTGTTGTAACCTAACGCATAGATTTCTATCCCACTATCTTTGTCTTATACTGCTCTTTCCGATTGTAGATACCATAAGAATCTGTCATTGAAATAATTAAGAGGTTTAAATTTCGAAACATTGACTTATGCCATGGTCGATAACCAGCAATTAAAATAAAAATCTTCAAATACAACATGATAATCTGGCCTTATTTTTTCGATATCGTGTCTAATTTTTCTTTTCTCCGAAAATTGGTAGTCTAAATACAATTTTGTATGTTTGATGATTGCATGTTATCGAACATCAAATTACGCACTTTTCCAATTTTAACCTACCCTCTATCTGCTATAATAACCGAGATTGTTGTCTCTAGAATCGAAAAGGGAGGGACACGCTGCATACCATTTACAGTAACGAAATTATAAATTTTATTCAAGAACTTTAGTTAACCCTGACTGCAAACTGACTATAAAAGTGCTTATATTTACCGAACAAAATTTGTCTAGTTAAAAAATTAATATTATGTATAGTAGACACTATAATGTTTGTCTAACGTTTTTGAAAAAATATTTTTTGTATGTGTATCACGCAAGGTAGGACACGCAGCTGGACTATTTTACATAATAACACACCAGGCCCTCGAAAATCCGCCAAATTTGCAAAACGTTTATTCAAATAACCCAGTAAACTCCCTCGCGAATATATCCCCACTTAAATGATACTACTTGGAAAATAAAATTAAACTTAATTCCTGTATAATAATGTAAAGTGACGAAAAACGTGACTCGAAAATTAAATACTAAAATGATTATACTTATGTTCACTTTACAAGAGGAGAGATTTTCGTACAAACAAATACTTTAATATTGTTATTAATTACCGAGCTTTTGTGTATGCGAGATGCGACTGAATTCACTTAAACTTTTGTTTAATTTACTTCTAGGACACATTTTCGAAATTTTAACTAATTTAAAAAAATTTAAATTGATAAAAAAGCTTGTAAAGTTTGCATTAGTACCAATAATCAAATATTGAAACTTGGAGGTATAAATTTATACGTCTTTTAAAGATTTTCAAGTGTCGTTCGTTTTATATTGCGAGAAAAGTTTTTCACCGCCTATCTTAGAAAATATAATTCGCAAGTAATAAATATGTAAAGAAACTCAAGAAAATTTTCAAATATAAATGATCATTTCTTGTTAATTTTATATTCCATTTTACCGTTCTTAAATGAGCTCATAATTATTTGAAATTTGATTATAACTTTAATAACGCACTTTCTTCGTTTACACTGATTAAATATTCCCCATTAAAGGCTGCTTTAGGTTACCGGCAATTCGATATGTTGAAGATTTTTTTAAACTTCAATTATTCATCATTTTCAATTTTATAGACAGTTAAATGGAAAATTCGGAAAATTCCAATAATTATTTCTTTTAATTTTCGTTCTTAGAAATAAAATTTCAAAATTCTCACTCTAAAGCCAATAATAAAATAAAACAACCAACAGTTGAGGAGGTTGGGGTGAGACAGTTTTGATGCTACATCATAATTGAAAAAAACTTTTTTTGATTATTTGAATCACTGAATTGATTGCTCCATTACAAACGATCTAAAAAAGATTATATCAAGTTTGAGGTTATAAAATCAGTTATAAGAAAGCATTTATCACTCTCCAAGGATTTGGGAAATAAAATCTCATTTGAAAGAGCCCTATTACTTCCCCTTCAATTTTCCATTTTATATATTCTCTCTGAGGGGTATTTCGATATGGGGGAAATTCTTAACACTCGCACTAGCTCTCTTCTCATGTTTAAAAATATTTCAAAGAGTTAATTAAATGAACAATTAGTACTTAAATATTAAATAAGACTTGACTTACTCTTTGATCTTTATCTAAGGAAAGTGAACTTAATTAAACTTTAAGAATTTAAATAAAACTTGAAATGTACAAATAAACAAAATACTGTAATGTAAAAGAGGGTATTAGCTTTGTAATGGATGTAACAGGAAGTTGAAAAGAAAAATTTCAAAGTTCCACAAAGACAGAACATGCTCTAGCCGCCATTTTTAATAATGGCTGCCGACTATCTGTTTTGTTTGTTTTATTTGTCTATTGTTTTATTATTTTTCCAAAATGGCTACCAAAGCTTCGATTTATAGAAATTTTGGCCTTATTATTGATAAAGTCGATTGTGTTAAGCCTACCTTTCATGCTAATTTATTCAATCGATTTAAATTAATTATCCCAAACATCTCCAACTTGTTATAAATTGTAAAGTTCGCAAAAGATGCCTAACAGCACAAGTCAAGAATTGAAAGTCATTTCACGCTCAAAGTTAATACCTTCATATTGCTTTTTTTTTCATAGCTGAAATAATAACGTCAATGAAAAATTACTGTTGTCACTTTAATATCAATGCAGTGAGATATGTTTTACAGTACATTGGCTAGTAATTAGTCAATCGGAAACAAACAAAAACGTTTGTGGAATCAATTAAACAATTTTAAATTGTCAAAAAAATAATTTTTGGATTTTTCAAACATGAACGAATAATTTTATCCTGACAAAAGATTTTTAGCAGTTTTTTCAACTTTTGGAACAAAATTTAAGGCCTAATAGACACGTAGGCGGATCAACGTATTGTTAATTCCTAATTTTAAATTTGTGGCTTTAATTAGAAATTTTAATGCTCATGAGTAAACTGTGTAAACTTTGTAAGGACAAGAGTGGTTATTTTTATAGTTTATTGCTACATTTAGATAAAGTTTCTAACTAAAAATATAATAGATAAAACGGAGTAAATTAAGAAAAATTATTTTATAGTGGAAACTCATAACTTTTAACCCCGAGAACATTTTTTGTAAGTGCTCTAAGAGCCAATTTAGATATAGTCGTTTATTTTGACACAAAAACTAAGAAATAGGTCATGAAGAGATAAAGACCTCGGTGCCAATATTTCACACTTTCGTCTGAGAGAGAATTTCATAAAGACTACTTTTAAAAAGGGAGCTTTAAAATTTCTTTTGATTTTTTAAAATTGAAAATGTACGTTGTATAGGGTGTCTTGATAGAATGCCTATTAGGTATTGAGTTTTTTTTACACATTTTTTTTATAACTTCAGAAACTTTTAAGGATTTTTATAGCCACGAAAATTCTTGAATATAAAAAATTGTTAGGGAACATTTGGTCAAAAGTTAGTAGGGGTAGCAGAAATGGCAAATAAATAATAAAATATTAAATAAATATAACAAGAGAAAGAAAAAACTTGTTGCTCGTATGAGCCTGTAATTTTACAAATTCAAGTTTTTAAATTATCAATGTAGGGAAAATTATATGGAAAATTAATTATAACTAGTAGCAGTAACAAGGTACACAGAGAAAATTTTAAAACACTCGTATTATAATTAAATCTGAATTTGTATACATTTTTCTTTCAGTAAAAAAGTCATTAATATTTCATAAACATCTCTTGCAAAATATTTCAGTATTCTCTGGGTTACCACAGTTATTATTACGAATTGTTCACGTTTCAAACTTTAAATTTGTTTGAATAAAATAAATAAATTTGTTGAAAAAAGTCGAGTAAAAATTTAAAAGCATGAAACAATATAAAAATTTGAGCTACGAAGTAAAAACGTAACGTTTACCTCTAGTTTTTTTGGTTGAATTGAAAACAATTTTTTTTGTGTTGTGTATGTAGGCGCATTTGAATAACAATTTGAAATAAACTTTTTGTAATACTATGATATCATAGATTCTTTCATTTACATTGAAAAGCAGAAAAGCTATTGAGCTATTGAAAACCCAAACCAACTAGTCTTAATACTCTCGTAAAGAGTATCACCAATCTAGAACCTATCACACGTATTAAAATGGAAAATTATCACAAGCTGCTGTCATCACGATAAAAAAAGCTATATTAGGGCTGTATGACATAAACTAACTATTTAGCAACTGTTAGTTACTAAATGGTTACTAAATAAACTCAAGGAGCAAAAACACGGGAATCTAAGCTTTAACGTCAACGTCAAAATGGGCGGATAAATTTTGACGTTGACGTTAAAGCTTAGATTCCCGTGTTTTTGCTCCTTGAGTTCATTTAGTAACTAACAGTTACTAAATAGTTAGTTCATGTAAAACAGACCTAAGACAAGACAGTTGATTATGTTCTCTGTCTCTGTCCTGCTCTATAACGTCTATATTAGGACCCGTGTTGGGAGACTTCTGTCTCTAGAATGTTGAGGCTCATCTTACAAGTTGAATGGTTCGAAAAGTTCATTCTAAACATAGCTACTTTCAGGTTGTACAGTAGGCCTGAATAAGTTATAGGCAATCTTAGGAATCATCTACTTCCTGTTAATGTTACAAATCTAAAATATTGTTATAACCACCCTTTTGTTAATGACAGTCTATGTCTAGACACCACCTTAAGTTTAACAATAACATTCTTCCATCTAAATTTAAGCCCCTTTAAAGCGGGGTTATTCCATATTCACGTGGAATAACCCATGACACGGAAGGTAATTTGAGGGTATCAAAAATACGTGCTTATTACGTTTTCTTACGTGCTGCTAATAAATGATTTGGTGCTCTTTTGGTTCCCAAGTAAAGTCTTTCTGAAGCTAGGTTATTTCATATTCTCGTGGAATGTGGAATAACCTATGACACGGAAGATAATTTTTATGTGTACTAAATACGTGCTCATTACGTGATCTTACGTGCTGTTAATAAATAATTTGGTGATCTTCCGGTTGCCACGTACGGAAGTTAATTTTTTTGACGCCAAAATTACATGCTCATTGTGTGCTCTTTTGCTCAAATGGGGGTTATTTTTAATTCGGGGTTATTCCATATTCACGTGGAATAACCCATGACACGAAACGAAATTTGAGGATATCAAAAATACGACTCATTACGTTTTCTTACGTGCTCATGACGTGCTCTTACGTGCTGTTACTAAATTATTTCGTGCTCTTCCGGTTACCTCATAAAGTCCCTTTAAAACGGGATTATTCCATATTCACATGAAATAACCCAAGACAATGAAGTTATTTTTTTTATGTGGAAATTATGTACGTATTAATTACGTCTCGTACGACTCTTACAGTCTGCTTTAAGGCCGTGCTGAAAAAGCGGCGAAAGTTGGAGTTAAAATAACGTTAAAAATAAGCCTTTAGTTTTTGTTGCAGGGTTTAAAAACTAAACGTTATATGAACTTAATTTTTTTGAAATTTTAATAAGGAAAGATCAATGAAGGAGATGGACAATTTTCATCGCTTTATATTATGAATAAATAGGTTAAATTAATTTTTGAAAACAAGAAACTTTCAAATTTTGAAGCAACCAATATTTGTGAAATTCCGTTATCTCCTAGTGGAGATCGTTATAAGAACAATACCTAATTTTTAAGTGATTCCATCGCTAATTAAACGAAATACGCAACAAAATACTGAATCAAAATATGTTCTTAGCGGTCTTTTCTACCAAATCTTTCGACAATAGTTCAGGCATTGCCTTTTAGATGGCGCAAGCAAAATTTTAAAGTTCCAGGTAACAAATTTTGAACTTTTACTGCTCTTTTGTAACCCTGTAATTTGTAATCCCCATTATTTCGTCGGGTTGCTCAAATGGTCACAACAAAAACCTTTTCTAAACATTTTAAAGTCCATATCTTAAAACAAATTCTCTCTCTTTTCACAACAAACCATTTCTCTAGTGTAGACAGTATGTTGGCACCATCTATAGGTTTTTCCTTCAACTTAAAGTGGTAAAAATACACGCTATGGCAAAAATGTCTCCCCTCCACTTTTGCAGCGCGTCCTTAAAGCGGTTTATTCCAAATTCACGTATTACACATTATGTATGTTTTCTGTTGCAAACTCTGTAATTGTCATCATCGATCATCACAATTCGTCTTATCGAATTGTAGATTTTATTGAATTCATCCATTCATGACTAAACACTTGTGCTAATTTTGACTAGTTCGTTATCAAAAACTACTACCTAACGGTTTTCCTAGACCACCCTTATTCTTTTTACATACTACTTACAATGCGAGTGATTACTTGTGTGATAATTTTTACCTACATCATTATGTTTCTCTGATACTCTGTTGTATAAAACTAAGAATCTCTTTCACATGGCTGCCATTTAATAAAACACTTTCTTCTATAAATTACCTTAAATATCTTATATCAACTGTTTTATCACTTTTTTAATAATAATGTGGGTGTGACTAAGGTGCTATGTGCACAGTACATAACCACAATCTATTAACAAACTGGGAGAAGCTCAAGACGCCATAAGACTAAATTGAAAACATATTAAATAAACAGTTGACAGTGCTATCTGAGAGAAAGGGACAAAGAAATTGCAAACATTAAGGTTGACGTTGACATGCAGAAGTTTTTGTTAGCCCTACATCTTAATTTCTTGATCAAGATTCCCTATTAAAAGATATCGACCATAGAATACCCACGTCTAAATTAAAAATTTACTGTTAATGGCTTTAGTAATAGCAATCTTTTTAACATCCAGTACTTTAACCTTTGTGCCACTAGCACCCTATCTATAATATTACGTATTTTAAAGTCACATTCATTATCGAAGTTTATTGAAGCTAATTGAAACAATATTTTTAAAAATGCATATCTAAATGAATGGTAAATAAATAAAGTTAATGCACTTCTGTCTTACAATCCTTAATTAAAGAATTTTTTCAGTTCAACAGTAGGTATATTATTAAAAATTTAAACGAATTACGACGGCTTCTATTTAAATTTTTTATTTAGTTCCTTGTTACACGCGGATAGATATAAATTTAGTTTTTGAAATATTATTTAAAAATGTCCGAACTTCTTACTGGAAATCCGGTAGCTATAAATAGAATGTCAGGGTTTCATGCTTTCATGTTTACTATTTATATTTCTTGTCAAGGGACAGACCAATCATAAAACAGTTTACAACGATCATTACACACATGATGTAACATTCAATCAAGTACACCAAAATGTACGAAAAAGGGATTTACCTCGGCCTTAGAGGGACCCACGAAAATAGTTATCTTGGTTAAAGCCCAAAATCATTAGCAGAAGGAATAGATTAATCGAGTTACAGTTTTTTTTAATTATTTATTGAAATGTTTGTCCCACTCTGTATGATACAATTTCAAGTCTAAAATAACTAAAGATAACACCTGTTAATCCTCATAAATTTATAGTTGAGTGTTATTAAAATAAATGGAGAAGAATTAATTTCATTAATTAATACTTCATAAACTTGCAGAGAACTATACCAACTCAATACGAAATTTTGTGGAAATAAACTAATTGGGTTACAAGCGCAGATAAATTTTCCAATAATAATCAAACAAAATAAATCATTCTTGCGAGTTTCTTATTTACGAAAAAAAATCTTTTGTTTTCTATTTTCTTTTTCTCACAACAAGCTTAGGAACGAAAATATTGATTATTTAATTAAGCTTTAATGTAAATTATGTGTAAGCGTGTAAAAAAGGTGATATCATTCTATGTCAAGGTTAATTTTGTGTTCGAATAATTTAATTTACATAATACATGTAACTTCCTAGTTCCTAAGGCAAGATTTGTGAGGTGTAAAGACTGATTTTATGCCATTTTTATGAAAACAGCACACATTGTTGTGCTTCAAATGTTTTTTTTTAAACTTCTCAGTTTTGGCTTTATTTGTTCAAAAATGGGGATGCTTATTTTTACAATTTTTCCATTTTGTACATGTTGTAATTATCTTTGAACTACAACGGATGCAACAAAACATTCAAACCCTTGTTGGAAACTTGGAAATTACGTAGGGAAACTAACACAGCAATTTTCATGCTGCCCCACCCCTACTAGAACTTTCCGATGTATTTTGAACAAAAAGTGATGGAATGCTATTTTCCTAAGAATATATTATGGTGAATAAATGATGTGAAATCTGCAATTGAAATTGAATTGAATGTTGTTTTCTTCTGGGAAACAAATCTAAATTTTACCACCCACACACGACTTTTTATGTAATTATATAATTCCAAACTCTTACTCACTTCGTCGATAAATATTTAGACGACGGATATTTCAGGGATCTATATTTCAGTGACGGCCATAGTTCACCGAACGAATATTTAGCCGAACGCTATTCGCATAATTAAATATGATCCGATAATTAAACTTATTGAATCAGGAGAGCCAATTACTACTTCTGCCATTGGGGGCATTTAGAACACGGAACAATTCCCAATAGCTGACCGATCGCTCATACTCTCTCTCTCTCTCAATTTACCGTTTTTACAGAAAGCTGTTTACCACCATAAATTTCAAATGTAAATGATCTAATTTTAAGTGGTTTATTTTTAAGATTATTCTTAACGCACCCTCATCAATTGTTAGCCAAAACCAAACATAAAGGGAGCCAGCTGGACCGTATGGCATCCTTCGAGAATCGAACAAGTAGGGTCTTCCATCTGGTCTTCGGGGATGCGCTATCTGATTGCAGATACCCCGTCGTCACTGCAGCCACCGTCCGTTTTCTGCTGCCGTCTATTTACCTCTGCCGCCCGTTCTGCCGCCTGGTGTCGTTACCGCTGGGTCCGCCACTGCTGCCGTCCGACTGTTCCGCTGGGTTGGCATCGTTTGCAACTGGAATTAATTTGACAGTCATGGGTTCCTCTGCTACGAGTGATCGCATTGCGACGGTCATTCTCGTAGCAGGCTTGTTCAATCGCCTCTTCATGGTCATTGTTCCGGCTAACTCTCGGTGATCGCATTGCGACGGTCATTCCGATGGGGAACTGGTTCTCCTTGTCAAAGATTCCTCGTGTTCCCGGTGTACTGCCGTCAGAGAGTCGAAGGAGTCTTTAGTTTGATGCGCTCATTATCCCAGATCAGATTCTGTATATAATCTTCTGTTCTGTCTGTTTATTCAGTCTTGTTTTCATTTGTTTTGTGTAGTTTTAGTTTAGTTTTAAATCTGTAAATATTTCTGTGTTTTGATCCGCAGCTGCCGAGTTTTATAAATAAATTTGTGTAATGCAAATTCTATTTACTATTGCCCTAACAAATGACTGGCGCCCGACCCGTGCAATAAAAGTCATAAAAAGTAGGTACAAATTCCTGAGTATTGTTATCATTGAAACTGGACCCATTTCCAACTGTTTTGCTACCCGGAAAGTAATAATCAATAATAATCACCCTTAACCACCTTTGTTAATATAAGCTTAAGAATGTGGTGATTAGGTAAGAAAGTTGGCGGTTATAGCGTTAGCACAGAAATAGAGAGAGAGTATGAAATTATGATTAGCTGCTGGGAACTGTTACATAGTCTGAATGCGCCTATTACTGTAAAAAGTTTGTCTCCTTCCTGCGCCTTTACATCGACTTCTTTCGCAAGACTTTTCTGCCACATGGCTGACATTTTATCTATGCCATTTGAACGCCCCAGGGTATAGCGTGTAGCAAAAAACATCCCGAATTATTAGTTATGTTCAATAAAGATTTTTTCAGTATACTATAATGTTCTCATTTTCTAAATATATTGGCAAAGATGAAGTAAAACTAAGAAAAACTCTAAAATAAAGAAATAAACCGTTCAGTCTATTGTCGGTCGGCCAAATGACCGTCATTCATCTATCCGGCTCCGTGCAAACTATTTTAGCGCTTTATTTTCAATTTTTCAAGATAGAGATGAGTTTTAGTACGTACTTTAATTTTCTCCTTTTACTTCAGTGTTTGATTGGTCCAATTTTGGTTGTTATAATTCATATCAAATCACTTTATTATGTAGAAAGGGAGCGTTAAACAGACAAGGTATTTCAAAACCATGGCATTCTTTCATATTGCTTTAATTTATAGAGTTAGAAGAACTAAAAAATGTTTAATTTTACATGGTGAATCAGGAAAAAAATCACCTAAAGCTGAATTTCGCTAATGTTTAATAGAACCTAAAAGTCCTTTCTTTTCCGAGAAGGGAAACCCTCCAAAATCTCGAAAACTGTGTAGTAAACGAGAAATTGTAAAGAGTCAAAAATTGGAGAGAGGAAAATTTTACGAAAAGAATCTTATTTCCGATTTTTCAAGAAACTGAACAATTTTTGAGAAAAATGTTATTGAAACGAAAGTTAATCTGTTTTGTGTGTGCTACAGTACCTATTTGGACACTGGGTTTCCTATTTTACGTTATTGGACATTTACTCATTACTATACATTACTTATTAGATTTAGAGAAAAACTAAAAATCCGTAGTTGAATGCGGGTCGGAAGAAAATGCAATGGTTCGTTAGACTTTTTGATATTTTATTCCAAAAACCGTAAGAAAAGTTTGATTCAGTGATCTAATTATTAATCAAGAATTTTTAAAATATTGCGCTTCTGTGATAGTTCCACTACTATCTTAGAGGTTAAAATCCAGACATTAACTGACGTTAGGATTTGAAATAAATTCTCAAAATATTATCTTCTCAAAAGGAATATTAATAATGTATATTATGTAATCAAATCTATTCATTCGTAAATTTTCGAATATCGACACACACATAAACAGAGGGTGAACGACTGGACGTGTGGAAGAGTGTGGAATCGGACTGATGGACTGATCGGACTTGAAATGAAAACAAAATATTTTTCAAATTTTCAATACCAATTTCAGTGAAGTTGGCTCCGACTTATGATTTAACATGGGACGAAGGTGTAACAACGTATTCCAATGGCCAACATTTTAAAGTTCTAGTTAATTTTTCCTTCGTAAAAAAACTTTCACGATTAGTCAAATAAGATTTGGTGCTAATTTATTCAAAAAAAGTGTGAAAAAAAGTAATTTCTTTTAATGTCAAGGTTAATTTTGGATTATTTAGAATAATGTGTATTAATAGTTAGAAGAATTTAAATAAAAATTCATTATTTTCGTCGAGAAAAACAAAGCGGAGCGAAATTTTACGTCGAACTTTTGAGGCAAAATCATTTTAATATGCAAATGAAAGCGAGTGTTCAACAAGGGACGTTCGTGATGTGTATATGGTAGCCCTATTTAAAACTTTTTAATGTGCATTTTGCGAGACCGTGAAAAAAGTGAATATAACTTGTTTAGTTTTCAGCTACTTTATTTTATATTATAACTTGGTAAAGTAATTCTCTGGAAAGAATAACTAACTGGATATTTTGAACATAATATTGTTTTAAAATTTAAAATTAATGAAGCGGGAAATGAAACTCGTTGTAAAGTTTTTGAGCAATTATTCGCTTGGCGGTAATTCTGAGTAATACACCTGTAATTTAGTATAAATATTTAAACTTTTGTCGAGTTTTGCATTTGATATATAACATTTGGGTCATTTTATACACCTATCTTCATCCTCTTAATTAATTATATTTCAACGAACGTCACTTCAGCAATTTACTTGTTATCCGCTAAAATAATAAGTGTTATAATCGAAACGTTTAAACTAAATTAAAATATCGCCAACAACTTTTTATAAATATAAAAAAATTGGAGTGGGTAAACCCCAATTTGGACGATTCATCTTATCTAAAGTTCAGCAATTTCAACCCCTGCAGCCACCGGAATCAATTTACATCTCGTTATTCCTGCAATTCTCTGAAAACTAGAGATTTAAGGAAATGTGCAGAATTCACAATATTTGTGCTGATATTTTTATGCATATTTTCAATTCCCTCTATTTTCTTTTATTTTAAATTGCAATAAATAACGGAACGATTCAAGCAAAAAAATTATTCTTAGATCCTAAAGGTGTATTTATACCCTTATATAAATTTAGACCTTTATTTATTACAATTTATAACACCGAAGTTTGAAACAATAACGTAATTTTCTATTTTAATGGAATATCCACTTTTGCTAATGTAATTAGAAATATTTTAATCCCTAAAATTCATTTTAGTCCTTTTTGAGTCGGCGTTATAAAATAAAAACTTACCTACTGGCAATTTTAACATTTTGTTATAATATAAACAAAAATTAAGAGGTACAACTAACGCAAAAAGTTTTATAATTTTTTTATTTTGTTAGGTTTAGTATTATAAAATTTAATTTTGTTTCATGTGCTTTTGCATGAAAAAAAAAGGCTCATTTAATAATATAAATAAACATAAAAACCAACCTATTTGAAATATTAAAATGTCTTCTGTCTAGTGTTCCCAAAAGTAATAAAATTATACGTTATAAAATATTAACTATTGGGGTTTTGTTTTAAATTTACTATAAAACTCGCTCGTGTTGTGCCTTAAACTACAGAAGAGTGATCTGATAAATAATAAAATAACGTGCTCAAATGAAATGATAAGATTTGAACATTTGACTGTTAGTCAGTGCCGGATTACTCATTTAGCACTCAAGGGATTATGTCGATGCCTCCTAACCTCTCCTAGGTGATTTCTTCAACTATCTCAATAGAAACCGCTCCATAGTGGTCTAACACGCTTCTGAACCCGTATTTAATAATAATAATTGTAGTTCTGAGGCCCCTATTGGTTTTTTGCACCGTGACCTCTTTCTTTCCCTAGAATGCTATAACGACTTCTTTTATGTGGCAGTTCAGGGCTGCAATGCAAGCCCTACTGTCCGACAGTATCTGTAAGTGTTGTTCTGTTACTAGACCCTCTTTTACCATTTTAGCTCTTTCAAGTATACCATTAAGTTCAGCTTGGGACACAGATCAGAGGGCACCAAGGTAACAAAAGCAATGAGAAGGCAGATGAGTTGGTAAGGCAGGGCTCCGACTCCTACCCGAATAAACTGGAACCGACCCTAACTCAGGCGGTTAGCACTCTCAACAATCTCATAAAAAAAACATTAAGCTCACATATACATATGTGGTCGAAAGGAACGGGTTGTAGACAAGGCAAAGCAGCAATTGCTGCCCCTTGCAGCAATTCTACAAGTACTCACAAGCATCGTTACAGAACATTGCAAGCTAAATAAACACCTTCACGCTCTGGGACTAATTGATAGCCCCAGATGCAGAGAATGTAATCAGGACGACAAAACTGCGGAGCAACTGCTTTGCTCGTATCCTGCGGTAGCATCAACATACTTAATGACTACTGGCTGGATATGGTCAAAATCAGCGATACTCCACCCGCCAAGTTGCTCGAGTTCATCTTAAAGTTTGAATGGCTCGAGGAGTGACGGGGAAGGAGGCGCCTCTAGGAAACTTGCACAATGCACTCGATTAAGCGGCCTAAGTGTAAGCTGGCTAAAAGCCAGCCTTCCCATTTCCAATGCAAATCCAAAAAATGACTTCTTGTCGCACAGCATGTAGCAGAAGATGTATTGGAGTTTCCTCCTCCTCTGCACATATTCTGCATAGTGGATCTTCTTCTAGTCCCATCGTATACAGGTGCTTTTTAAGCTGACAATGGCCCGTTATTATTGCCGTTACCAGTTATAGTTCATCTCTTCTCATTCTGAGTAAAGAGGGGGTTCTTTTCTCAGAGGATTTCTCTAGTAGGGCTTTAGAATGTCCCTGTCCAGAAGTTTCCCTCTAGGGTTTAATATTCCACTTTACCAGAAGTGACTTTATTTCTCTCCTTGCCATTTCATAAGAAATGCCAAATACTGATTCTGGTCCAACTGATCCAAAGGTCTTGTTTAGCTGCGGTCTTTGCCCAGACCGTCCGCTTTTTCGTTCCCCGGTATGTTGGATTGAGTTGACATCCATACCGGGTTGACAAAATTTTTCCCCGCTGACATATTCAGTTTGCGAATGCAGTCCGTTACTAGTCCGTGCCTCACTTCACAGGCGTTCAGCGCTTTGGGGGCTGCTTGGCTGTCAGATACTACGAAGATTCTTTGATTGTGATAGCCTCTATCTAACAGCATTGGAGACGGTTACGTGCTCTCCGAGACTTAATATTACCCGAACTTCAAGTTCCCGTCCCCGATGATTCCAGCTCCTGTACCTGTTTAATTTTTAGAGCAGTCTGTGTAGAACACAAATCCATTCATTTTGACTGCCTTGCATTCCCATTCTTCCTTTGTCGGAATGTTAGTTCCGTAGGTTTTTTCGATGGTATATGCTTTGTTTATTCTGTCAGACACCATACTAAGTATGAGGCGTTCCTCCATCTCTCTCAGGATTGAGGCATGTCCTTGCCCATTTCTTCCTCTGGATGAGGTAGTTTTTAGTCTGTATATCTCACATAATGCGTTAGCTTTCACCACCAGATGTAAGGGAGGAAGGTTCAGCATTGTTTCTGTTGTTGTTGTTGTAGGCGTAGTACGCATTGCTCCAGTTATTCATAGGCAGACCAATCTTTGCATTGTGTTTAGTTTGTGTTTGTAGGTTTTTGTTTGCAATTTAATAATTTGGCAGTTAGCAAGTGCCTGATTATCCATTTGGCACACAAGGGATAACGTTGGTGCCCCCTCCCCTCTCCTAGGCGATTTCTTCAAGTATCTCAATAAAAACCGCTCTAAAGTGGTCTAATGCTTCTGAGCCCGTATTAAAAATGAGCTATTTATATTATAACTATCTGTACCGTCGCATTTTAAGACCCTCAAAGGGTCTTAAGCCAACACTGACAACAGTAAAAAGTTTTTTTATTATTATTCAAAGAGACCAATCCAAGTTAGCTACGAACAAATATTTTATGTGTATTAACGAGATTTTAGTTGAATAAAAAGTTTGCTATTTGTAAGAGAAGTTTACTCAAACACCAAAATAGCATCAATAGTTGTGTTTATGTTATAAAATTTGTCAACATCAAAGCTCTTGAAGAGCTTGTTGATATTTGATGTACTATTTCTTAGGTTTACTCAGGTTTTCAAGTATTGACTTGGAACTGTATTTAGCTATTGCATTGTTCATAAATGCATGGGATTATTTGATTTCGCTTGGTGAATTGTACAAATAATTACTTTTTAGAAACTAAAATCTAACTGTTAGCAAACTTTGGTCTTCTATTTTTTTTCATTTTTTTTTACAACAAAATTTTGTTACATCTCTGATGTCTGATGAATTAATAAAGGCAGCAAAACTGTAGATTTTTTGTTTCTCATAAAAGAAGCATGAAAATTGATATTTTTTTATTCACCCACCAAAATTTCACCAACTATTTTATTCATACACGTGTAGTAGGCCAATCAAAAAGCTATATTGGTCCTGAATTAACTAGAAGTAAAACGGTATTATTGATTGACGATTTGATGTTTTCACTTCTGTTCACGTCAATTATAAACATTTATTTGTAATAAATGTAATGTGATAGAATGTTGCAAAACCTTTTGTCTGCGAACTTTAATTGTTGCAAATGTGTGATGAGCAACGCGTCTCGTTTGTAGTAGACAAAAGCATTCTAGCGTGTCGTGGAATGATTAGACGTTATTAAAAATAGTTTGTGAATTTTCTTGACCGGTTCAATTCAAACTCGTAACATGAAACTAATAACGAGCTTAAAACTTTTCCGACTGAAAATTACACGGTCGAGTGATATTGGAATAGATAATTTCCTCAACTTAAACAAAATATAAAACCAAATGGCTCACAACGCAACGGTGTGACATGCTTTCTAAATGAGGGAATGGAATGAGTTAATATTTTAAGAAAAAAGGGTAAAAACAGCATCAATTATTGCTATAAGAAGGCCATGATTAAAAATTTATATCACCCAATTTTATCATTTTCGATCGACAAATATAAATAAAAATGCATTAGGTAAATCCTTCGTTCTAGAGACTAGAGATTTTACCAAGTAGTTTGTTCTCGTGTTATTTTCTAAGAAACAAAGTTTATGTACCAAAAAGTAAAAATATAAAAGCTTGAGATCCTGTTATATTAAGTTTTTCTTCAAAAACCCATAAAATTTAATTTTAACAGTTTTATTGTCGTCAATTTCTTATTAATAGACCTGCTCTAAGTTGTTGCATGTTTAGATGGGCCTTGGTGCAGTAACTCAAGCATGCTTTTAACGTTCATCTTGAACAAAAGATCGTGATAAAACGACGATAAACGTAGATATATGTTGCTAAATGCATGCTTGAGCATGCTGTAACCTAGATGAGCGATTCAGTGCATACTTTGAGCCCTGTTTACTGTTTAGTTCAGTCAACAAACGCTAAAAAAAGAGCGTAAAGTGTAGAAGACATAGAAGAGGGTAGCGTTTTTCTCTTCAGGAATGTGTTTGGAGTAGTTAGGAGGTAAAAATACAAAGAGTCCCCGGTTTAGCTATATAGCTACGGTTGGGAGGGGATTGTAAACCTTTTATCTAGAAAACGGTGGATCCTAGGGAAAAAATTATTCTTTTCGTTTCTATTCATTTTTTCACTATTCTTTACAGTTTTCGAGATTTCCGCCTACAAACATCGTTAATCTATAAAAAAAAATTTTGCCTCACAATAAAATAGTAAATAAAATTTAATGCTCTACAACTTTTTTTCTTACGTGTTTCACTGTAAAACGACCGGTTGAGGGGTTGTTTGGCGAAAAACGTGAGGCAAAAAAATTTTTTCTTACATTAACGATTTTTTCCAAAATCACAAAAACGGGACCTTTCCACCCAGCTCTTAACCATATAGCTAGGATCGCGAGGTTGTATTATTTTTACCTCATAACTACTCCAAACACGTTTCTGAAGAAAAACATTCTACGCTCTTCTTCCATGCCCTCTATAACCCCTCTCCATTGACTAGAGTATGTGGAAAATTATTTGGATAGAGGGAAACACACTGACCCTAATCTAACCTTTAAAGAATTTACTAATTATAGATTTTTGTTTCTAGGAGAGCATTGGACACTACCTGGAGAAGACAATCACCTACGTTCACGGAATTGATACCAGCACAAACAGAAAAGGTAAGAAATAAAAAATTAAGATTTGGTCTTAATTGACTTTTTAGAAACTCAGTAGGCTATATTATTTTATCAACTGCTTTCAAAATACCTTCCTTGCTAGGGTTTTTGTTTTTTGAGTTGTATTCTAAACATAGGCTAGTATAGGTATAGTCTTGTTGCCAGCCCAGGGGGCCTGGAAATATCCGGAAGTTAAATTTTTTGACTGATTCTGACTCCGTTTTTTCCCCTGACTACAAATTTGCCGGGTGCCACTTTCGCACCTTTGGGCAAACCTCAGGAGGGAGGCAAACGTATGACTAATTCTAGTTTTTGACAGTTTTCTCCACAATTAAGGAATCTAGAAGAAAATTTTATTATTCTGTTGAATACTTATTAAAAAATTTTTCTGGCATCAACTAACAGGCTCATTGAAACTGGAAAACATCATCTTCAACGATTCATCGTACGTAAATTCTCTTTCTACATTACTTTGTGTTTTAGGAAATTATTTTAAAATTAGATGTCCAATGTATGTCCTTAAAGGACGTTAAGAGCATTTCAAGATATCTAAGTCAAATGGTGTTATTTTAAATACTCTTCCTTTTGCTTGTTCATTTTGACTAAGAAGTTAGAATTAGTGTGATCTTGATCTGCAGTATAAACGTTGTTTTACATCCCCTTAAGGAACCAATTTGAAAATGTATTTGATGACCACATTTTGATGCATACAACCGGAAATGCAGTTCACGAACTGATTGCTATACCTTGTCATCAAAATACAAAAATCTCCAATACGTTTATATTTTACAAGTGTCATGTATCGGCTTAGTCACATTATAAACAGATGCTCTTTCTATAAGGTGCTATTTTCTTTTAAAAGTACTCTCATAGTACGTTTAATGCATTGAAATATCCACAATATAACATCAACAGTTTTCTTTTGTATTTTTGTATTTTTTTTTATACCTTTAAGATTTGGCTTTATTAGAAAAGAAATTCACGTTTTGAATAGAAAGTGATAAGAAATGCTACCATGACAACAAAAATTAATTATTTAATTTTATTCCAAAAAGTGCCAACTTTAAGGATTTCAAAAGATCCTTCAAACTATCTAAAGATTTACTATAGACAAGTCTATCTTTGAAAAAGAGATAATTTACTGCTGATTGATATTTAAATTCAAAGTTGTTATTTTAGCACTTTAGGTCTTTTCTACAGGGTTGTTTTATCGAGTCGCGATTTAAAAATCGACATTTATTTGAGTTGAAAATAGTCAATTTATTACAATTAGTAACAAACAAAAATTACTTTATTAATTACTTGGAGGTAATTGATGAATCATAAGCATCTTAAATTAATGATGAGCGTCATTCGATTGCAAATGAACGCAAAATTATCTTATCTTGCAGGTATAGTCAAGAAATTGAACAAATTAAAAATTTATCTTTTATTTGCATTAAATTTAAATTTTAAAATTGTAACAATTGTCTAAAATATTAATATTAAAAATTTAAATGTTCTTGCTAGTGTTCTTCGCGCATTGACCTTGCGTTTGCAGATAAGCTTCGATTCAATGCAACCATTAATTATTGTAAAAAAGTACTAAATTAAAACGAAATCTTTAGAATATTTTTGTATTGGTTGGTGTTTTTGATAAGACGAGACAGGCGCGTTTGCAAAATCGTTTAGCAAGGTTAACGTGTCGCGGTGTGCGAATGGCTTGATACGTCGTCTTCTATTAGTGTTAAATAATTAATATTTTAATTGATGAAATTGTGGTTTAAAAGACAATTAATATTCAATCAAGGATTTCGTGTTCGTGTAGCAGATAGGTTTTACACACCATCAAGTAGTAAGTCGATTTTGTTTACTTAAAACAGGGACACCTTATTTGAAAAATTGCTACAGCTAATGCTGATCTTTAATAAATTAAGCAGTTATTTTTTGGTACTCTTACTATTAATTGTAAAATAAAATGTCCCAATAATTATATCTTTGAATGTAAATTGCAAAAGGGCAACCCAATATCTAGGGTGAGCCACAGTTTAAAACCAAAAGGAACTGACCCCACATTACCGGAGCAAAACAAAACGCTTTTAATTAGTCATGATACGAGATGTGCTATTTTGGTCTATAATTTACCAACAAAAAAATTATTTGAATGTTGTTTTAACCCTATACGATTACCATATTACCTATGGGTATTTTTGATGTTTAAGCTCCACAACTTTGAATTTATGACACTACACCCGGTCCAGCGATACTATAATGAGATCAGCCGTCTTTTATCGGCTCTTGATCAAAATGTTTTTGCAGAATTTTTGATTTCAAATTTTTGATTTATCTTTTGGTTCTTTCTTTATGCCCTTAATTTTTTTTAGATAAAAATTTTCATACGTTCACTTAGAAAAAAATTTGTTTAAAATTTTAAATTAATAAAAGACGCAGGATCAAAAACATTTTGATTTTACGGTTTTATTTAGGAAAACAATAGGGCCAAAAAATTATAATCATTTTACAACATTATAAATAATAAACTACCTTCAGAAAAATCTTAAATATCGATTCTAGTTCCAGATAAAAAATTAGGAAAGTACTGGCTTCTTATGAGATCGGTAGGCGTTAATGGGTTGTTTTTAGTTCAATAGCATTGGGTGCAGGTCATCAATGGTACAAATAAGGTGTATTTTTTAACGGTAATCGTAGGATTAAATTGTAATCAAATAACGGCTTTTCTTCTTCAATTTGCACAATTATTTTCTTTAGTTCACTTTAAAAAAATTACATCCCATACCAACAGGAGTTCAATCGGGCCTTATCTATTTTCTGCTCTGGGCTATCAATATTCGGTACTTTTATGGTCGATTTTTGTGCCCGCATTTTTGTAGGTTAATTAAGACCACCTCTATCAAACTTTAACTGATTTTAACCGTAATTAAGCATTTTTATGTCCTGGAGGGGTTGTGTTAGAACGAAATGTTATCCGTGTCTTATCCAAAAATCCAATGTTCTTGAAAATTTCATTGCGGGGAGCAAGTTCTTAGTTACGCCAGTTCGTTCGGTTTGGGAAGCAAAACTTAGCAACGTTACATCTGATTTCGAAACTCCAATCAATTGCAACGAGCCCTTAAAAAGTTTCCTGCAACCCTGGATTAGTGTTTAGCGTTTACGTGGCTTCACCCTTTCAAGTACCTAATTATTTCTTTAAATATTTTTTAAAACTCATACACGTAGTGAGTATAGATTTTTAGAGCATAAAACTCACAAATTGCCAACGATAGAAATTGATAATGATTGCTTACCTATAAATGCCCCTATTTACCCTTTTTTAATTTTTTTATAATTCAACCGTAGTATAGTGTTCAAGCAAAGCAACTGAGCTTATCAAATGTAAAATTATTCAGAGCTACATAACAACTCACAATCCATAATTCGTTTCTTTAATAATATAATTTCTATAGACTCTTGAAAAGGTAATCGCAAAAGCTACATAATGAAAATGAAAGTCTAAATAAAACAACTTCAACGAATTCTGATTTGGTAAGAGCTTGAGACTCGTTAATTAAGTAATTAATTTAATCGGGTATTTCAGCAACTTCTTCAATATTATCGTTTCGAAAAATTTCAAAAACATGAGAATGTTTGAAACTGGTAGGTATGGATTAAATAATATCTATGTAGGTAATCCGATTATGCATTTTATGTAGCAAAATAGAAATTACAAAATTATATTACAGTTGCTGTGGGATTTGGATACAAATTAAAACTAAAAACCATTTTATAAATTTAATTCAGTAATCTACTTTAGTAAATTATAAATTGGGTAATAATGCAAACTTTATGGATCTAAACCACAACAAGCCTTTTAGATATTCCAAATATTCGATAGAATTATTTCAACAATCATAGAAGACTGGTTTGTGGCAAACATAACACTAATTCAACGCTTTGATGAGCAAAGTACCTAATTTAATCACAAATTTACCACAAATTCTCTTGTATAAAAACTTAACTTTTTATAACTCTGTTAGAGGATTTCGTTTTGGTGCTTCTACTCCGACAAAATATTTAATTGTTTATCGCGTCAATCTACTAGCTTTATTTCAATTTTTAGTCATCTTTATCCCGTAGCAAAACGTTGTCTGTATGAAGCAAATAATATTAAAATTTTATAAGGGTTGAACTGGTAGTTTTACGGAAAATGATGTTGCTGTAAAATTATTTGAGGAGAACAATTTTTTTTCAGATCCACAAACTACTCCAGCTCTCTGATGTTTTTTCCTACTAAAAATTGTGACTTTGTAGAACATTTCCACGTACAATTTTTGATTATCAAAATATCAATACTCCACATGCCCTAATTTTATGAAATTCCAATTTCAATCATACATTTCCTCTATCTAACCTAACCCAATATTCTCAAACTAGGCAATTATAAATGTTCAATCAGTATTTATCTATTTATAATTAATTTACAATTATTAATACAAATCAAGAATTCGAGTGCATACTCGAACAGATTTGATTCATATTATTTACACTATTATATTTGTTTTAGCATAAACCTATAGTGTTTAATATTGTTTCAACACATCCAAATGTATTTTCATAGCTTCTGGGTAAATTCAAAAGAGCGAAAATAGCAGTTTAAACCAAATTTTGGATGAGAGAAAATTTGGGGTAGTTATTTGTATCACTACTTGTAACTTATTTTCAATTGTATAGTGGAGAGCGAAATTTTACTCGGTTATATCATAATTAATCTCGTTTTAAAGAGGTTTACTCTAATTAAACTTTATTCATTAAACTAATAAATTTATATTTAATTAATATACTACAAGTAATTTAAGGGTGTATTAAAAGGTTATGCGATAGTTTAACTAAAATAATAGTATCAACTTATAAGAGGAGCGGGTTTAGATGTTACATTTTGACATTTTTTACAGATTGATTATCAAAATCTTTAAAAAATATTTAGGAGAATTTTTTAAGGAACAAAATGTAAATTCAAAAACTTTATTTTTAGCAATATAATATCAAAATCAAAAAATCAAACCCTTCAGCTCTTCTAAATATTTTTTTTTGTTTAATAGTGGCATGGAAATTTTTCCTTTTCATTTTCCATGAGGATATTGTGTTAAATTGTAGTGCGCTGTATAACAAACAAGTTTAGGAGAACATGCGCAATTTCACACACACATTCACACTCTTACTTGTATAGCTACCACACTTCCGAAACACTTTAAATAATAACAAAAATTACGTGATGACTAAATTAGTCCAGAGATTCTATATCAAAAATGCTCATTCGGGAACACTTTTCCTCTACAAATTTATAAAATTTCTCTTTACCCGCTTGTATACTACAAACTTTTCTTTGTGTCTCGCAGTATATTTTAAATGGACTCTTCATCCCATAATACTCATGTCACAATTACGTAATTATTGCCCAGTTCATCCTCTAGACCTAGACTGTTTTAATTAATTTTTCTCGACCTAAACTATGACAAATAGCACTATCGAACAACAAGGAACAAATTTTGTAGTAAGAATTCTTCTTTTTAAAAAAGTTTTAAGAGTATATTGTGTAAATCCTTAGAAAATATAAGCTTCTTTGCAAGACTTTGATCAAATTTTGACCACTGGATTTAGGTAACACCCACGCTCAAAATAACGACGTCTTTTGCCTTTTTTTCAGTACATTTTTGTATCCCATAACTGAATCGCCATTCCTATAAGATTTTTTTATTTAAAAATGTTAAAAACATTTAAATTTACCGCTTGATAGACACCTTGTATTTGCAGTTGCATTTTTGTTAGTACGTGAAAATTGATTAAGAGTTGTTAGTATTCTATGGCTTATATTGCTCACGTTCAGTAAATAAAAATTGCAATTTTCTAGCAAAACTATGGCAGATAGCAATAACGAACAACAAACACAAATATTTTGTAATAAAAATTCTTCTCTTTAGAAAAAGTTTTAAGGGTATTATTGCACAAAACGTTAAAAAATATGAGCTTCTTTGCATGAAGATGATCAACTATTGACGACTAAACATACACACACGACCCAAATAACGATTTCTTTTGCCTTTTGTCAGTATGAATTCACAAACTATATTTGGTTTCCATTTAAAAAAAATTTTTTTGGCTACGTGCTCAATTATTTTTGTAAACTAAAGGAAGGTGTAATTGTAAATTATAATTGATACTTTTAGAGAGGAAAGGGGATCATGTAACACATTAAATTATAATTTTGAAACTGCATTTACCTATTCAAAAAATTATTAGCTAAATGAAAAACAAGGAAAACTTAAAACAAATTAGCGGTTAAAATTTGCATTTTGACTCCTAAAGCCTCCTATGAGCACTAAATGAGAAGTCCTGCAAAAAAAGGGGTGTTGTATATTTGTATACTTTCGTATAAAAATAATGATTTTAGATGGCATCAGTGGCGCGCATCAGTGCGCGCCACACACACAGGCTTACCCGAGTACCTTCCGGTTTGGCTTGTGCGGCCTGCACAAGCTTCCACAAACCAAACCGGAGCCTGAATGATGTCCACACACTCTGGGCTGGGATCCTGTAATTATTAACGTATTGCTACGCTACGCTAAACTACTTACTTCTACCCCTCTTCTACAAACTTTTAGAAATTTATAGGAGAAGGGCAAAGGGTAGGTAGCTTAACGTAGCGTAGCAATTCGCTAATAATTATTGGATCCCAGCATACATTTAACCAAATCGGAAGGCGTGTGTGGCGCAGGCTTTAGAAGAGGCAAATGGGAGGAGATCTTGAACTAAACTCATTCAAAGAAACAGATTTTGCTTCCTTTGTTGTTGACGTCATAAACGAATATTCGTTTTATCACGAAGGGTCGAGAATTCGGGCCCTGACGAGTTGGCGAGAGTGGGTTCGTTGATGCACCCTGTTGTCTTGACCTTATTTTTTTTAAATTAGTTTAATCAACATCCTCGATACGTTAACCGAAATTTACTCTAAAAAAGGGATGTAGTTTTTGGTCGTTGGCCCCAACTGTGAAAGATAATATAATGAAACAGACGCGATAGAGCAATTTTTTGTCATGTTGGGGAAATTCTGGCTTAATAGGGCTAGGTATTATAGCAATATGGAATAAAATGGAATTTTTTCTATTAGGAATGTGTTTGGAGTTTTTAGAAGGTAAAAAGATAAAACTCCCCGCTGCTAGCTATATGGTTATGGGAGGAAAGGGAAAGGAGCTACGGATAGGTCCCGTTTTTGGGGTTTTCGCTTATATCTCGAAACTGGTAAGTCCTAGGGAAGAAACTGTTCGTAGCAAAATAAAAGCTTATCAATTTTCCTACAAGATTGTTTCTATTTATTTTTTCTCTAATTGTAAGTAACTAAAATCGTTAATTATTGAAAAAAATGTTTCTTCACGTTTTTCGTCAAACTTTTACGTTGAGCACCTCAGTCCTTTGATTTACAGTAAAAGTCTTCAGAAAAGAAGTTGTAAAGCATTAAATTTCCTTTACTACAGAAATATAAACAATTTTAATTTTTAAAGAATATTGTCACGCGTAGAAATATTACGCAAATAATTTAATGCAATTATTAAGTAGTACAAGAATTTAATGTACACGAGTTTACAATACGTGACTATTGTCAGGTATTGGAAGAATGTGAGATAAAGCATAAATCGCCAGTTTTAGCAATTTTAGTTGGCGCGTGTGCTAAGTTAATAAAAGGCCCCAAAAGTATTGTTTTGAAGGCAGTTTATACTTAGCGGTTGATAATTGTCAGTCGTACAATTCGGGGACGCGAAACGTTTGTCGGTTTCGTACGTTGTAATAATTAAGGAGCGATTATAATCATCATGTGTTGTGATTGGATTATAATGCTAATATTCGAGTAAGAGAACATTTTTAAATAAATTAATAATTTCAGCATTCTTTATTATCTTAATCTCGGTACACTCTAGAGATTCTGGACTCCAGAGGTCATAACTAACCCTCAGTCGTGACAATATGCTTTCAAACCATGGGCCGAGTTTTGACCGCCTACCATTTTTCCGAGGTTAAAATCGTTAATAACTGGACTTTTAAGGTTTTCAATTTCAATACGAAAGTAGTGAAAGTGTGTAACGGGGTGGCTAAGATTGACAGTGGAAATATATCAAAAATATTAGTAAAATATTTGCAAAAGGTCACCCCTATGGATGAAATGGAGGTCAATTTGTTCTTGGTGTGGAAAAACCTATTTTCGACATTAGACATCAAAGGACCAAAGGTATTTGGTCAATATCAAGGGTCAAAATGGCCCATTTGGGTCATTTCAAGAAAACTTCAATAGTTTGTACGCCTTGACATGACATCATCCTTAAATTTCTGCAACTTTTTAAACCTTGAAGTTTCAGCTTCATGAAGCTTTTGTCAAAAACTTTTTTTTGTATCTTTTTATTTATAATATTTACTTGGATTTATTTAAGTATGCCATGGAATATTAATTATTGTTCTTCATATTTCATTTTTAATATTATCTTAAAGCTTTAGAACGAAATGTAAACCAAAGCAAAAAGGTCGTCTTGAAAATCAAATATTTACATGAATTCTGTGTCGAAATTTAATTTAAAACCAAAATGTAGATTGTCATGAACGAAAATATGCAAATTGTGATTATTGGAAATCTCAATGTGTTTGAGAATGTCATTCCGATGATGCTTATTCTGAATTGGCATTTGTCACACAAAAACTATAAAACTAAACGACTGAAATATTTCTACGATAGTATATTTTCAGTTCCATTTAAATTTATTTATCGAAAATTTTATTTTGATCAAAGCTTTTGTTTATAAAATTTTATTATATTTAATTATGTAAGTCCGAGAGTGTGTATTCGAATTTATATTTTTGGTATAAATTCTGCTGCAATGACCACAAAAATTAAATTAGATGTAGTAAGTTTTGCTTTTAATCTTTCCAACATTTCAAATTTAGATGATTTACGAGTAAAGGAAAATAAGCTGCTCTCTTAATAAACCCATTTTGAATACGTACATTAAATATTTGTTGGTTATGCTTCGTTGCGATCGAAAAAGACCTCAAAGGTCTCCTCTTTCACCTATTTTAAATATAAAGTTTAAAAAGGCAATAGAAAATTGTAATTAAATTTTCAACTAAAAACTTCTTATTATGTAATTAAAGCTCGATTTTAATTAATTTTCTTTAAAAATAAACAAATTTAATTTTGTGCCTTTAAAGTTGCCCTCTCGTTGTTTGTATGTTGTGTACGTTTCATATAGGAAAGGAAGATAGCGTTTTCATTTTATTTTGTATTGTGTTATCAGCCAAACTAGAAAATATACTGGTTGTTTGGTTTTATGTAGTCTTAAATGTTTTATCTTAACGTCTTATTTGATTCTTTGTTGTCAAAAAGTTTGAGTTTCAAAGTAAGTATACACAAGAGAAATAAATAGTTCAAAGTGAAGATTTTTTGTTGTTTTCGTTTGACGTCGCTTTAAATATATTATGTAGGAGAGAAAGGTCGTTGGAAATATTTTTGCATTTTCTTTGTTATTATTTTTATAGATTAGGTACCTATATTTAAGTGATTAATATGCGATAGTTGGTGTTTTAATGTAAACGGGTCAATACTTGGCAGTTACTCGAGTCCGCACGCAACAAACTGAAACTGTAAACGTGTGTGAATAATTTATACGTTTGACATGTTTGTCTTGCTATATGAATTTAGACAATTACAGTCTTTATTTTCTCATCATAGTTCGATTGTTTAACAAGGTTGTTATTTTCGAGTCTCTTTGGAGTTAATAAATTAATAGGTACAACAAAACACACTATAAATCACATTATTTAACTATAAGACATTGATCCTGAAATTATGTCACGTAATTCATTACTAGAGACTAATTCGACTTATCCGAAGCAATAATTTGGTCGGTTTACACTATGCGTTAGTATATAAAAGGATAAAGCGGATGTTGCCTGTGTCAAATCGGAATGTGGGGAGAAATAGGATGGGACACGGGCGAGCGGACGTTATGACGAAGGGCGACTTGATGCGATCTCATATTAGATTGGTGGACCAAATATGACCTCTGGATATCACGAGATCGAAGAGAAATTTACTATTACCTTCCTATTCCGGTTATGATGTCGACGGGAAACTTTGTAGTTTTCGTATTACGTTCATCGACTAAGATGTCCGCTATCGTGGGTAAAAGGTCGTACTTTCATATCGCCAGCTTTTGCTAAGTCAGATTTTTATTACACTAGCGATATACTTTCCTCAATCAAGATTTCATTATAGATAGGGCAAATTTTAATATCGGATTCAATTTCATTTTGACGGTTTAGATTTAGGATGTTCCGCATAAATTTTCGTTTATAATTGCCACCCTTGATTTAAATTCGAGCAGAAAAGTATACAAAAACAATATAAATTGCAGAAAAATTCACAAAGGAATTTTAAACTCTAATGAAGTTATTATTAAAAATATTTAATTAACATAATTTGGTTAACAATTAAAATTTAATTTAATTATTTATTCATTACGGCTATACCAATTAGGCTTGTAAATCTAATAACATGAAATTATAATAGGTAGAAAACCTAGTCAAAGTGGCGAACAGAAAATTTTATTAAATGTTTTAATATGTACTCGAAGCTGTTATAAATATCTAGATATTTCTTTCCAGAACGGTTACTGGAATTAAGATTTATTTTCAGTAGATTTTGAGTATTTTTTGTAAGCCACAAATGTTTTTTACTCCTCTTGCAAAGTGCTGTTAGGTCATCTGGTTATAACAGGGTATCCCTAAAACAATATTCTTTCTTATTGTAAAAAATATGGTCGTAGCACTCTTGCCACAACGTCACGTTTGGGAGATGAGAGTGATTACTACCCTTCCTAAGCTCCGACATGCATCTTCAAATGCATATGATTTTTTGCCATTTTATAAGAACGTTATTTTATATCTTATAGTAATTTATTTTGCTGCATTCGAAAATATTTAAATATAAAAAGCAGGAAGCTAGTAGGGAGATGTTTCTATGGTAACATAGTATGGTCTTTAATTTTGTTGTCTAGAATGACAACGGAAGTAAATGTGTAATTATTGTCTCTCGTTACTAACAAAAATCGACTAGTAGAATTCCAGTGAACGAAAGCTCAAAAAAGGGGTGTAGAGCGTAGAGGACTTGGAAAAGGTTCGGATTCTTCAGAAGAATGTATTTAGAGTAGTTTGGTCAAAATACTAAAAGTCTCCGGTAAAACAAATTTAATGCTCTACAACTTCTTTTCTGAAGACTTTTACTATAAAACGAAGGACTGAGGTGCTAGAGGTAAAAGTTTGGCGAAAAACGTGAGGCAAAAATTTTTTTACATACATTAAAGATTTTATGGGCAGATATCTCAAAAACTGGAAAGAATAGAGAAAATATGAATACGAGCAATCTTGTAGAAAATTTGATGAGCTTTCATTTTACTAAAAAATCTTTTATCTAGGACCTACCGTTTTTGAGATATAAGCAAAAACCCAAAAAACGATGCGTTTCTTCATTTTATTGTTAATAGAAAAACACTGACAACGCCAACTATGATTTTTTTTAAATTACACCATATGTAAAAAATTATGTCAATCGATAGTACATTTAATTCTCTTTACAGATGTGCAATTGTTTTTCTCCCTACCTAAAAAAAATTTTTTTGGTTAAATGGGAATAACTGAAAAGTAATCCGAATCTTTGTAAAAATCGCCACTTTTTTTTAGTTAATCGCGTTTTTTAAAAAAAAATTTTATGTAGGGAAAAAACAATTGTACATCTGTAAAGACAATAAAACTTTCTATCGAAAGAAGAGTAAGATTGCTTTGCTTGTAATTTTAGGCATAATCCAAATGCCATTTTCTTTCGTTTTACTATCATATTGTACTTGGAAATCGTATAGTTCATTGTTAATTAACGTCAAAAGCATTACCTATAAATGAAGTTTATTTTTTCATATGAAAAAAAAACAGTTATTGTTTTAAATCAGTTTTTAATGGATGGTGAAATATTATTACCGATATTAACGATATGAAAATCAACAATTGAAAATGAAAGTCAAAGCAAAACACACAAAGTTATAAATTAATGTTTGATGTTTCGTTTGAATTAGTAGAATGAATCGAATTTACGTAGAAAACATTTTCACTTCAATTATTACCTACTCTTAGAAAACTGTAGAAAATGATATCTAAACAAACAGATAAAAATCATATCCGTTTTACACCAAATGGCCACATATTTAATTCGTCTTACAATAATTTCATACCATTTGATGCTATGAGAGGGTTAAATTTGTTGTTAGACGATAATAAGAGATAATCCAAGGATTTACTAATTTAGTTAAGTATTTATTTCTTAAAATAAAAGTTCGTTTAAACATAACTTATACGGAAATAATAGATTTTGATGAAGAAATGAATATTACATTATTAATAAAAGTAGCGGAGAAAACAAGTAATTAAGGGCCGGTACTTTGAGTTTCGGTTAAAAACAAATCATGGGTTACCAAATTAACGTAATTTGTAACCGCGTTTAACTTTAATTATCAAATTAACCTATCCAGACTTAACCGAGGGTCAAAGTACCGATCCTAGGTCTCTTATAGTTTAACAAAATTACCAACTTCTACTTGATATCGTTTTTACATACAGTAGACGATAATAAAAGATAATCCAAGGATCAACCAATTCAGTTAAATATTTATCTTTTAAAATAAAGGTTCGTTGAAACATAACTTAGATGGAAACAATAAATTTTGATGTAATTTCCGGTAAAAATGAAAGTGACATTTGTAATAAAAGCAGCGTAAAAAATCAGTAATTAAAGGTTGGTACTTTGAGTCTAGGTTAAAAACAAACCATTGGTTATCAAATTAACCTAATTTGTAACCGCGTTTAATTTTAACTATCAAATTAACTTAACTTTCCAAACTTAACAGTAAGTCAAAGTACCAGCCCTAAGTCTGTAATAGTTTCGAAATTACCAAATTCTAGTTGATAACGTTTTTACATAATAATAAGGTATTGTTTTGTTTATTTTAGAACACATTATTGAATAATTAAAATTCTAGCCAAGAAAAAATGTTAACGAATAAAGGGATAGCAATGGTAATTTAAAAAACAATTCTTCTGTTCGATGTCAGCTATTATTCTAGACCCATTATTTTTGTGTAGTTATTGTCTTCTTTACGATTTTAATAATGATAATAATATTATATCTAGTTATTTATAAATAAATAAATATAAAGTTGTTCGTATTTAGTATTAAGTAATAATTGATGCTTCAACTGCATTGCATTACAGCTGTAGGCAACAAATACGTGATACAGTCTCTACCATGCAATTACGAAAACGAAACACTAGTATTTTAAAACTAAAAACGATGAGGAGAAAAAGCAACTAAAAATAAAAGAAAACACACATACGTCATTTTGCACAAATTTTCTAGTTATGGACGTCGATACCTCCACTATCGGAAGCCAAGAACAGGGCTGGGTGTATTGAGTACTAATTTTTTCATTTTCCCAAATATCGAATAACCGAATGTGAACGAGATAGATTCTTGTGTTTAGGCCCTAGGTTAAGAGACTGACATACAAATACGTACTTTTTCATTATTTGGTGGTGGTAATAAAAGGTAAAAAGTAAAAACTCGTCAAAACCGAAGATGGAAAGTTATCATACTTTGTTCACTCTTTCACTGACTTGAAAATAAAATTAAGAAAGAATTCAGGTTTATTGATTTGTGAATAAAGTCATAAATTTTTAGTTTTGTCATATCGCGCAGGTGATATGTCAAATTTAACGGCCCCAATGTACCTTACTAAAATTTTAGGGTAGTGACCTACCTAATAGCTAAATAGTTAAGTTTCTATTGAATTTCGTACAAAATCGTTAAATTTAACTATTCGTGAAGTACTAGAGAATTGATTGATAATATAAATTTAGATCTTATTGCCTAAATAGTAACAGTAAAATTAAATTATTACCAGAAAGCTAAACGAAATATAATAAAATACACCATCATTAAAAGAAAATATAAACCATTAATAACAAACTTAATAAAATTTTTAGTGAATGTTTTCAATAAAAAAATTGTTTGAAGGAAATATTACCCAAGTAATTTTTTATATCTAAAATTTATGGGTATTGAAAATTCTTTTGATTTTGTAAAAAATCGCTTCTGTTTTACCCACATTAAAAATTAAAACGATTGCTTTTTTAGCCTCCTGATACCTTACTTTTAAAAAAGTATCGATGAAAGAAACTTACAGTTCAAAGAATCACACAAAGACAATTCCATTTAAAAGAAATATACAAGAAGACTGATTCACACTAAAATTATTTGCTTTGGTCCTCAAAGATTTCTTTTGTAAGAAAAAACGCACGATTTTTGACAAAGGTTAAATTTTAGTACCTAACCTACTTTTATAAGAAAGTCGTTATTGGATGTTTAAATACAAAGTAATTGAGATAATTAAATTATATAAATAAAATGTTATACAATACTACTTTGCTCGTAGGGCTTACAGCGTTTGCTGAAAAGTTGAAAGTGGGTAGTTTGTGGGTAACTGATGAAAAGTTATCAATGACACGACCTTTAATATGAATGGTAGATTTGCTGTAGTAATAAGACTAAACTTCGTATTCAAGAAACTGAAATTTGTATAAATACATTTAGAGCAACTTCTTATAGGACACGTTTATTAAAAGCTGAAAACCTTAGGATGCGTAACGTGAAACTCAGAGGTATTTTACAGTAACTACTTAACACTTTTTTTAAATTTCCAACTTCTAGGAACAATGCTTCAAACTTCTCTAGTTGAATGTCTAGTCAACGAAGGAGTTATGGACATAGAAGAGGGTGAATTTTTTCTTTAGGAGTAGTTGGAGTAGTTAAGAGGTAAAAATACTAAAAGTCACCTATCCTAGCTATATGGCTAAGGGAGGGAGAGGAGTGGAAAGATCTAATTTTTTGGGTTTTGCAAGCTTATGAAATCTCCTACAAGATTGCTCTTATTCATTTTTTCTCTATTCCTTATAGTTTTTGTGATATCCGCTCACAAAAATCTTAATGTTTGAAAATAAAATTTTATCTCAGGTTAAAATACTAAAGAAAATTTAATGCTCTGCAACTTCTGTTATAAATGTTACTGTTAAATGAAGAGCCGAGGTGCTAGAGGCAAAAGTTTGTCGTTAATATATTAACGACATTTTTACGTGCGAATATTCTCGAAAACTATAGAGAAAAAATGAATAAAAACAATCTTGTATAGTAAATTTGATAGACTTTCATTTTGCTAAGATTATTTTTTTCTCGAGGACCTACCGTTTTCGAGCTATAAGCAAAAACCCAAAAAACGGGACTCTTCCACTCCTTCCACCATTAACAATTATAGCTAGGACCAAGGACTTTAGTACATTTACCTCCACATAGATTCCTGAAGACAAAAATGTCACCCCTTTTCAAGTCCTCTACATCTCATTCTTTTTTTGGGCGTTCGTTGATTGGAGGACATAGTTATAAATTTTCTCGATGCACAGCGGTAGCAATGGGCGAATTTCATATGAATATTTGATTACGATCGAGATCCTTGGTCACCACCACGTTTACTGAAATATGTCGTAAAGTCATTACGACATCTAACCATAGCGGTTTCAGATTGTTCGTATTCGTCTATTCGTATACGCGTTTTATTACTCTGAATGGAACTTGTTGTGCTTCTAAGATCATCGAAGATCATAAGGTCCGTCCACAAACACAAGATTGCCTTCCGGTTTCAGGCTTGCAGGCCGCCAGCACAGGCTACCTGAACGCTTTCCTCTGTGCAGGCCAAACCCGAAGACAAGCCTGTGTGTGTGGACGGGCCATTAGATCTATCTACGTTCATAATGTTTTCATGTAAACTATTTTGTAATCTTTAAATATAATTTTTGATCATTTATTCTCAATTATTAAACCTTCAATTCTACTGTTACTGTTCGTCAGAGGTTGAATTAGATTAGCGCTCTGAGATACTAATTTTTAAAACGATTTGAAATCTTCAATGGATCATCTAGACGTGTTAGAGTGAAATAATTTGTCATAGATCTATTAGTAAGAGTAAAATAAATATAAATACGAGGAAGGTTTTTACTGTCGAGCTTTGGGCCTCCAAGACGTTATAAATCCAAGAATTAAATAGGTATAACGTTAAAAATACAAAACGTAAATTAGAATATTGGCTAAACGAAAGAAAAATGAACTGGCAATAAATTTCATTTATTATTTGTCGAATAAAATCCAAAGTTACCCACTATAAATTGATGGTTAAGCTAAAAAAGATATCATCTTATATTACAATTTCAACTCCATAATGAAAGTATAAATTACTTTTCAGTTGTATCTATTTCAAGTGTTTTTTCGTGTAATAATAGCAGAAATCTAAGATGCAATTGTAATAAGATTTGTTTCATACTTTTTCTTTTAAAACTGCTTACAGACAGTTTTAGACTATCTGCAAACTAACACTTTTCAACCCCAACTTTTTTTATTATTTTGTCGAGTATTTAAGTATCTGGGATATTTTCTGCTAAACTTTAAAATTTACAACTTGATACTTTTTAAATAATTTTCCATTATTACGTTTATCAATTTGCGTGTAAATGTTACTATTGCATAATACAAAGTAATCAAAAAAGTAATAAAAGTTAAATTTAAGAGAAAGAAGTAGATAAACTAATTAGAAACTTGAAACAACTTTAAACTCTTGAAGATAACTAATTTTTAAAATTTTTTTTTTCTATAGAAATTCTTAAAGAAACAAAGAAATTTATCTTGGGTACGCTATATTAATGGTAAAGAAAATTAAAAACAACAACCAAAGAAAATTTGACTAGAGCAACATGAAACTTTTATGAGTTGTATACTCAAAAATTAAATAAGAAACAGTAACTTGATAATACTTGTTTTTTTTTTAATATCTGGGTCTAAAATCAAACAAATAATTTTTTCAAGACCTCTTTATATACCCAGTTTCTAAAATAATAAAGTTATTGGCAGGTTTGATTGATTAGCTTAAAGCTAAATCAATATAGCGCGTTCCATATATCACAATATACAGTCGATACAAATGTTACTATTGCTCCATATAGTAGATTTTCAAAAATAAAAACAATTAACTTACGGTTTATCTTATATTCTCCTCCAACTTGGTTGCTATGATGATCAATGAATTTTCCTGAAACAAAAAATACGAAATTTTTTAATATTAATAAATGAAAAGAGAAACATGATATAGTATAAAATATTTTGCTTTACATTTTGATAAGGTGAATTAATTTTTTATAAAGTATATATTTATAAAAATTTATTGTTGAAAATGTGGAAACGAAATTTCTCATTATTCGAACTCGGCTTGATTTTCTTTTTTGTATTAGAAAAAACAATTCATCCTTAAGCGCTTTCTTTTTTCTCTTTCTATTCTTTATAACTAAATAAAAGGTTTAATTTGACGGTAATAGTTTGTTGATCATAATCAAATCAAAAGGAAAAAGTAAATAATTTCAACATCTTGTAGATTTGACCAAAAGTCGCTTTTCAATGAATTCAGGGAACTTCAGCGACTGAGGTGCGTTATTTACTATGTGGTGATCTGGTGATTCGTCGACAGCTCAGACGTCAACCTTCCCTAGGATTATCATTAGGATTGTTAGAGTGCAGGGTAAACCGAGGTTTACACGCACTTAGGCCACTTGATCGGTCTCATTGTGCTGCCTCCCTTTAGCAACCTCTTCCGACCCTTCAGTCCTTGATCCAACCCAACTTTTGGATTAACTCAAAGATATTGGCGGGTGAATTGTCGCTGATACAGGCCATGTTAGACCAGTATTCCCCTAACATGGATCCTCCAATTAGCGTTAACATGCAGTGTTAACATGCAGTCCAGTGAGAGTGCCAGCTATGGCACGAAGGTTCTCACGAGACAACCGTAGGTAATAATTAGCGTACTTTTTAGATGGCGCTTTTATAGCTGTTTTGGCAACCTTGCAGCTGATACAATTAGCCCAACGTTTCCTGTGGGCTATCGGCGTGTTACTTTTCAATAGAGTGTCGAGGGTGCTGATAGAGAGAGTAATAGAGGGCTCAGGGCCAATAGGCAAAGTTGCCGAGCTCTCTCTAGCCAACTGATCAGCTCTTTCATTGCCCTCGTTTCCTTGATGATCCAGTGGAGTTTTAGGTCATTATCTGCAGATATATCCGTTCCTTTTGAAAAACTGAGGAGTGCTTGCCAAGCGATATGCTTTTGTTAGATTCAACTCAGTGAGTATATACTCGCTTCGGAGCCGCTATCTGTCTTAGATCCGTCGGTGCAGATAGAACTCTCAGGTCTGACAGTTTCTGCATTTGTTAACAGAACCTTGAATGGCCTTTGAAAATATACGTAGGTGGATTGTAATCCGCACCTAAAGTGAGTAGAGGCAGCTCTTTCGTGCTGTCCTCGATGACATGGCCATTGCCCACTCCGCATAACATTAGAGCTGTCCTTAGGGTAGCTCCTTCACAAAGAGATGTAATGAAGGGAGGCACAAAAGGGTCTCCAAGACAGCGGTGGATGCGGTCTTTATTACTCCAGTAGCCGCTAAGCAAGCTAGTCTTTGCACACCGGAGAGTTTAATTATGGTGGTTTGTTGATTGCTCCTGGTCCACCAAACAATAGCTCCGTATGTTAGCATCGGTCTGATAATGCCTGTGTAGAGCCAGAGGGCGATTCTTGGGCTAATACCCCAGGTCCTGCCCACCGCTCTGCAAAACTGCCAAAAAGCAGCACATGCTTTCTCAATTTTATTGTCGAAGTGACATCTCCAAATGACAACGTTCCCTAAATGGCCCCCATTATTTCTAAGTTAGCATTTTATTATGCAGAAAGCATAAAAGTATAACCAAGCGTAGTGAGCACTATTATTGGTGAACACATCAATGTTGCAAGTTATTTTGCAAAATAATAATTTTTCAAATAAAACGTCCTCGGTTTCCCTGTTCTAGCTACATGGCTAAGGGAGCGATAGGGGTCAAAAAGTCCAGTTTCTGGATTTTCGCTTATATCTCTGAAACGGTGGGTCTAAGGGAAAATTATTCTTAGCAAAATGAAAGCTTATTAATTTTTTTACAAGATTGCTTCTGTTCATATTTTTTATATTCCGTATAGTTTTTGAGATATGCGCCCTTAAAAAGCGATAACGTAGGGAAAATAATTTTCCTTGCGTTTTTCGTAAAAAAATTGTCTCTAGCACCTCAGCGCTCTGTTTTACAGTAAAGGTATTCAGAAAGGAAATTGTAGAACAGTAAATTTCCTTTATTATTTTATCCGATACCGGTACTTATTATGCGGGCAGATAACTCCACAACCATAAGAAAAAGAGAAGAAAAGAATAGAAACAATCTTGTAGGAAATTTTATAAGTTATAATTTTATTTGGAATCATTTTTCCCTAGAACCCATCGTTTTCAAAATATAAGCGAAATTACAAAAATTTGACCTTTCCACCATGTAGGTAGGACCTACCTACCTAAGTACTACCTACTAATTATATGTTGGTAGAAGTGTTGATTTACAAACTCAACCGTTACTCTATCTCTTTAAATATTAAAGTTATTGAAGCATATTCTGAAGAAGGAGTGTAACATCCCGAAAAGTCTTGTAAAACAAATAATTTTTCAAAAACGAGAAAATAAACCAAATTTCTTACTTAAACATTATAAAGTTCTTCTACACGTAGTTTTAAACAAAAATAAACAAAGTTTTGAGGAATAAAATCATAACACTACATCATGAAAAGAACTGCATAACCATTTTTCTCGCTTATTACAAATGCTTTCACTGAAAATTTTTCATTTGTTTTTAGTCTTGCAATTTTCCAAAAAGAAGTGATAATGACGAAAAAACCTACTAATTCATGTATTTTGTGTCGGCATGAAAACATGAAATTATCAATTTAAATAAATTAAATTAAACGAACGCGAGCTGCACACTATTTATAGTTTTAGTTGTAAATTATTAATGAAGTAAATTATTTTAATGCAAGTACCTAACGTAACATGGAAAAGCTTCTAATAGTTTTAATTAAAGTTTTAAATATTTAAAGTAAAAAATTATTGAATTATTATCGAGATGAAATTTGTAAATGCGCTTGCGTCAAATAATTTCGGCTAAAGCACGCAACGATATCACGCAATACTAATGAAAAGCTTCTTTTATAACGCAAGCACAACATTTTAGAAATTTGAATATTGAAATCCAAAACATGAATAACGTTGCAAGCTACGTGGAAATGACTAACAAAAATATGCTTTGAATATTAAGTTTTTGTTGCTTTTGGAAATGTTCACATGTAATATGACAAGCGTAACTTGGTTTATATAAAATTTGATAACAATTGTACGCGTAAATTCGTAAAAAACATTTTTTTAAATATTTATAAACACAATTTGATAATAATTTACAAAAATGTCTTTTTCCTTTTGAAAAAAATTTTTTTTTTAACTCAAACAATTTTTTTAGTATTTAATGGCTTGTTAGTAGTGTCTGTGGTAGTGTCTACCAGATAACACCGAGTGGACTTGTCTTTAACATTTGTTTTGAAATAATGAGCTCGTTAGTGTCTTTTAGGTACTTGTTAACTCAAAATATAAATTCTGCTTAAAACCAGCAACATGCTTTCACCAACAACTATCTCGTTGTTTTCTCAAGAAACTTAAATTATAAAGTGCACGTACATCTTAATATTATAATAATTCAATTTGTGCTTTTACAGATTTTAGGCCATTCCGATTTTTATTCCATTTGCACCATATTAAGCCTACTTAATAAATCATCTTGCTAATACTGTTGTAATAAAAATGTTTTATTAAGTTGGCAGTACTTTTATTTCTGATAGTCTCAAAACACGCATGAAATTGATATTTTCATTCAAAGCACCACAAGTAGGAAGTAGGCCGTTTTTCTTGTTGAAAGCATTTTTGTACGAGTATAACGAGCTATTTCTTATAAAGTTTTGAATATGTAATTTAACCGTTATGTTCGCGGATAGGTACCCGGGTACCTTTAGCGTTTTCATTTACGTTTTTTCTTATGTTTAAGTTGAAATTTTCAGATAATCCTTTGTGACTTCCTAAAACAATCAATTTTAAATAAATTTCCACCAAAAAAATTGCAAAAAACTTTTTTGAAGAGTTAGTTTTAAGCCAAAGCATATTCATAGTCCTCTAACGCACGGACGAGGTACCCGGGTACCTTCATGCGTTTATATAGGAATTAGTACCAAAATTAAGAAAATAAATAAATAAAACCCACGTTATTTTTTTATTGATTGATAGTAATATTAATGATCGATTTTACTGATTTGGAAAATCATCTTTTCCCAAAAAAATTTTCTTTTTCTGAAAACTGTCACTAAGTTTCCTAATTATTTTAGCACGTTCGTTACAAACTGGAGTAACTCCAAATGTAATCTCTACTTTCAAAGATCTAAAACTCTGGTATAGTAAGAGTTTTCCATTTTCTCTATAGTTTTTCCGAATTTTCTTCGGTTATTTTATTATAAACACACTATTAATTTTGGCCTTTTTATTTTTGTTCTTTGTGTTATAATATATTATAACATTATATATACATTATTTCTGATAAAAACACTTGAAAGCTTTAGATAACAATTTTGTTGATGCAATTGGGCCAAATTTTTTCAGAATAATATTACTACTGAAATGAGGCTGTTAAAACTTAAATTTTAATTGATGATGAGCAGGAAAGACAACTGAGAGGAATGCCAAAGTAAAATCTCACTTTTACGTAAACTGATAGTTATTTTGCCGATGTGTCACCCAAATACTGTTTATGAGTTGTCTGAAATGAAGACGTTAACTTTAGCCCAGCTGCCACGTTTTCAAAGCCATTGCAGAGAATAGCCAATTTTTGTCCATTCCTTTTATAAAAATGAAAGAATGACAAAGTGCTTGCACGGATACAACTAATCTTTCTTACTTTTTATTTCTGTGACAATTTTCTCGAAGAACCCTGAGCGCTAAAGCCAGTGTCTGATGTCGCCAATCAGATTTTCTTGTTCGGTGAAACCCAAATACCTTATCTCCTAGAGATGGTTCTAATAGAATCACCTTGCCCATAGTCTATTATTATCAGTCACAAAAACAGCTTTTGAGATATCTTCGGCATCCGCATTGGCGTTGTTCTTTTGGCACTTCTTCCCCTAATCATCATCACTGATTTAAGTTGGCAAATTTTGCTCATTCAGCAAACTATCTTCTACGTCTACAAGAACTACCAGGTCTTCATGATCTAAATCTTTTAGTGACTGCGGTAAAAGTCCTCAGACTCACCTTGCTGAACTGCATTCTTGTTATTACGCAAGGAATCGTCATCTATGACCTAAGAGGCTTTGTAAATATATTTTTTATGCAGTTGCGTAACTACAAATTCTGCCCCCCCCCCTGTTTAATTCACGAGCCCTTACAATTTCGTAAAAAAAAATTAAACCAGTAAAACTTTTGAGTGTGATTTCAAAATATTGTTTTAGACAAGCCCCGGATCCTTTATTTCTCTCTGCTCTACCCCAACGTTAAGGGGGTGTAAGGGGTATAGTTACGCCAATGGTTTGATGCTCTTAGATGAGCCTTAATTAAAATCAGAAATAAAATTGCATTTCTAGCACTAAAAAGAACAACCTTTCAACTTTGTGTTTTGCTCTATAAAAGAAATATGCTGACTGCAGTTTTTTTATTTCTTAAAATAATGATAACAAACATCCCACGCACGCTAAAATTCATTATTTATCTTCTTTGATTAAAAAATAAACAACTTATTCTCAAATTAATATAAACTAAATATTAAAATCGTCCATTTTCCATAATAAATACATGTAGGTACCGTGGTACCTCATCCGTGTGGAATATGAATAAAAATTCTTCGCGAACATAACGGTTAACCAGTTAGAATAAGATTAGAATAAGACTCTCAAATAAAGACCATGGCGTAGGTCTGTAGATGTAAGGTATGATTATTTGTATGTAAAGATGATCTCATCCTTCCTAAAATCCTTGATTTCGCTTCCCTGAGTCAAAATAATAATATTAAAATTTGTGTCACTTCTACGAAGGAACCAGCAAATCACCAGGATTCAAATTACCTGTGCAAAACTTTCTAGTTTGGTGGTGATTCCGACTTCAAAAGCTGTGAGTTAATATGCTGGCGTTGGCTATTGAAAAATTTTGGGCTTTTCGCTTGTTTTGTTTAACTATAGCTAATTCATTCAGAAAAGACTCTATAAGAATATATTTCTTAAAATAATGATAACAAACATCCCACGCACGCTAAAATTCATTATTTATCTTCTTTGATTAAAAAATAAACAACTTATTCTCAAATTAATATAAACTAAATATTAAAATCGTCCATTTTCCATAATAAATACATGTAGGTACCGTGGTACCTCATCCGTGTGGAATATGAATAAAAATTCTTCGCGAACATAACGGTTAACCAGTTAGAATAAGATTAGAATAAGACTCTCAAATAAAGACCATGGCGTAGGTCTGTAGATGTAAGGTATGATTATTTGTATGTAAAGATGATCTCATCCTTCCTAAAATCCTTGATTTCGCTTCCCTGAGTCAAAATAATAATATTAAAATTTGTGTCACTTCTACGAAGGAACCAGCAAATCACCAGGATTCAAATTACCTGTGCAAAACTTTCTAGTTTGGTGGTGATTCCGACTTCAAAAGCTGTGAGTTAATATGCTGGCGTTGGCTATTGAAAAATTTTGGGCTTTTCGCTTGTTTTGTTTAACTATAGCTAATTCATTCAGAAAAGACTCTATAAGAATAGGTCACAATGCTCAGCGTACCTAAAGTCGTCTGGGTAAGTCTAATATGCTGTCAAATTGCTACATTTATTTTTCTTCTTTAAAACGCAGGTTGTTAATTTTACGCTCGATTCTTTGCCACCCTAAGCTAACCATGTGATTATTTTAAATAGGGAACATAATAAAAGTGCGATGTCCTTGAACGATATTAATTTGTGGGTTAAGGGGGTGTTAAGGAGCGTTGTAGTTTAAAAACAAACACTAATTGGATTACCCAAGACTGCTTATAACAATATAGCGTCATTAGATCTTATAAAATAAACCACCGACAAATTAATGTAGAAGATTGTAATTTATACATCATTAATTTACTTAAAGTAACTAAAAATGTACTTCTTTCCATATTATGGTGCGTGGTGCACGCTGTAGTTGGTGTACAAACTACCTTTATAACATTTTATTGCTTTACGTGCGTCTAAAGCATCCTTTACGTTTTTGAAATTTTGAGTGTGTAAAACTACTTAATTTGGTCAAGAAAGTTCTGCTTGATGGTTGTGTTTTTCCAGTATTTTATTAGAACAAATTAAAGGCTACATATTTGTCTACAAAGTACCTTTATAAAAACTTTCTGTAAAGTCAACCCCTGTGGTTATATATGCTTCTAAAGGTCCTCTTAAGTTTATCAAATTTTGAATGTGTAATATACTTAATTTGCTCAAGAATTTCTACGTGAGGGTTACGTTTCTCTAAAATTTTATTAGAGCAAATTAAAGGCGATATATTTGTCTACAAAGTACCTTTATAAAAACTTTCTGTAAAGTCAACCCCTGTGGTTTTATATGCTTCTAAAGGTCCTCTTAAGTTTATAAAATTTTGAATGTGTAATATACTTAATTTGGTCAAGAATTTCTACGTGAGGGTTGCGTTTTTCTAAAATTTTATTAGAGCAAATTAAAGGCGATATATTTGTCTACAAAGTACCTTTATAAAAACTTTCTGTAAAGTCAACCCCTGTGGTTTTATATGCTTCTAAAGGTCCTCTTAAGTTTATAAAATTTTGAATGTGTAATATACTTAATTTGGTCAAGAATTTCTACGTGTGGGTTGCGTTTTTCTAAAATTTTATTAGAGCAAATTAAAGGCGATATATTTGTCTACAAAGTACCTTTATAATAACTTTCTGTAAAGTCAACCCCTGTGGTTTTATATGCTTCTAAAGGTCCTCTTAAGTTTATCAAATTTTGAATGTGTAATATACTTAATTTGGTCAAGAATTTCTACGTGAGGGTTGCGTTTTTCTAAAATTTTATTAGAGCAAATTAAAGGCGATATATTTGTCTACAAAGTACCTTTATAATAACTTTCTGTAAAGTCAACCCCTGTGGTTTTATATGCTTCTAAAGGTCCTCTTAAGTTTATCAAATTTTGAATGTGTAATATACTTAATTTGGTCAAGAATTTCTACGTGAGGGTTGCGTTTTTCTAAAATTTTATTAGAACAAATTAAAGGCTATATATTTGTCTACAAAGTACCTTTATAAAAACTTTCTGTAAAGCAACCCCTGTGGTTTTATATGCTTCTAAAGGTCCTCTTAAGTTTATAAAATTTTGAATGTGTAATATACTTAATTTGGTCAAGAATTTCTACGTGAGGGTTGCGTTTTTCTAAAATTTTATTAGAACAAATTAAAGGCTATATATTTGTCTACAAAGTACCTTTATAAAAACTTTCTGTAAAGTCAACCCCTGTGGTTTTATATGCTTCTAAAGGTCCTCTTAAGTTTATAAAATTTTGAATGTGTAATATACTTAATTTGGTCAAGAATTTCTACGTGAGGGTTGCGTTTTTCTAAAATTTTATTAGAGCAAATTAAAGGCGATATATTTGTCTACAAAGTACCTTTATAATAACTTTCTGTAAAGTCAACCCCTGTGGTTTTATATGCTTCTAAAGGTCCTCTTAAGTTTATCAAATTTTGAATGTGTAATATACTTAATTTGGTCAAGAATTTCTACGTGAGGGTTGCGTTTTTCTAAAATTTTATTAGAACAAATTAAAGGCTATATATTTGTCTACAAAGTACCTTTATAAAAACTTTCTGTAAAGTCAACCCCTGTGGTTTTATACAGGGTGTTAGGATATTCCTTGGCCAACGGCTTACACATGATTCTTCAGGTCAAAATAGTGCTACAAGTTCCTATAACAAAAAGTCCAAAGCCCACTAAGAACAAAGTTGTGTAGCCTCAAAGTTGAGTTTTAAAATTTTTATTTTTGTCACAGTTACTTTAGATGTTAACGAATTTTTTTCATATTTGGCACATTTAATAAGTATTATAAAGCCTCGCATAAGAAGTAGAAATTTTGAAGATATGTCATCAATAAAGGGCACTTAACCTGAAACCTAAATTTAATTTTTGCCCTAACTTTTTTGTTTGTTCTATTTTTGATTATTTTTCTATAAAATTTGGAAGATTAGATAAAATTATAAAAATAAGGTACTCTTCTTTCAAGTTAATAAAGTTAACCATTTCATCAGAAATCGCTTTCAAAAAATTTAAGTTTTAATCACTTTTACTCAATTCTTATAGTAATCGAGTTACCTAGATCAACTAAAAACGAATAAAACAAAATTTCCAAAACGTAAATAATCGGTTCTTAAACTTTTTTGCTCCCAAAATGAATAATTATACTTCAATTGAGCAACGAGACACGATTTTTTTCTTATGGAATGGCACGAGGAAATTCTAGACTAGCTCGTCTTTTGTACGAAGAAGCGTTTTCAAATAGGACAGCACCCAACAGAAAAACTTTTGTTAACGTTACCGACGACTTGTCAGCTTGTCAACCCACGCACAGATCGTGGAAGACCCAGAACTTCGTGGTCCTGGAGTATAGAAAAGAATTTTGGACGCGGTGGAAAATGATCCATGTTTAAGTGCGATACAAAGTGCCATGTTAGAACAAAATATTTCAAACGCAAGAGTTTAGGAAATTTTGCATGAACAGTTGCTCCAACTATGTCACGTAAAGAAAACTTTTGGGTTGACAAACTAACCAAATTGTCCAAGTCGTGGGTAAACGTTACCAAAAGTTTTTCTGTTGGGTGCTGTCCTGCCGTCCTATTTGGAAATGCTTCTTCGTACAAAAGACGAGCTAGCCTAGAATTTCCTCGTGCCATTCCATAACAAAAAAATCGTGTCTCGTTGCTCAATTGAAGTATAATAATTCATTTTGGGTGCAAGAAAGTTTAAAAACCGATTATTTACGTTTTGGAAATTTTGTTTTATTCGTTTTTAGTTGATCTAGGTAACTCGATTATTAAGAAATAATTACAAGTGTTTGAAACTAAAATTTTTTGAAAGCGATTTCTGATGAAATGGTTAACTTTATTAACTTGAAAGAAGAGTACCTTATTTTTATAATTTTATCCAATCTTCCAAATTTTATAGAAAAATAATCGAAAACAGAACAAACAAAAAAGTTAGGGCAAAAATTAAATTTAGATTTCAGGTTAAGTGCCCTTTATAGATGACATATCTTCAAAATTTCTACTTCTTATGCGAGGCTTTATAATACTTATTAAATGTGCCAAATATGAAAAAAATTCGTTAACATCTAAAGTAACTGTGACAAAAATAAAAATTTTAAAACTCAACTTTGAGGCTACACAACTTTGTTATTAGTGGGCTTTGGACTTTTTGTTATAGGAACTTGTAGCACTATTTTGACCTGAAGAATCACGTGTAAGCCGTTGGCCAAGGAATATCCTAACACCCTGTATGCTTCTAAAGGTCCTCTTAAGTTTATAAAATTTTGAATGTGTAATATACTTAATTTGGTCAAGAATTTCTACGTGAGGGTTGCGTTTTTCTAAAATTTTATTAGAGCAAATTAAAGGCGATATATTTGTCTACAAAGTACCTTTTTAAAAACTTTCTGTAAAGTCAACCCCTGTGGTTTTATATGCTTCTAAAGGTCCCCTTAAGTTTATCAAATTTTTAATGTGTAATATACTTAATTTGGTCAAGAATTTCTACGTGAGGGTTGCGTTTTTCTAAAATTTTATTAGAGCAAATTAAAGGCCATATATTTGTGTACAAAGTATCTTTATAAAAATTTCTATAAAGTTAACCCCTGTGGTTTTACTTGCTTATAGAGGTCTCTTTAAGTTTTTAAAATTTTGAGTATGTAACATACTTAATTTGATCTAAGATTTCTATTTGAGGGTTGTTGTTTTTGGAAAAAATAAAGGCTATGTATATCTGTCCGTCTGTACAGGATGTTTGTATGGTACTCTGGTGTGGCCGTGGATTTAGTAAAAAGTCTCACAATTGCGTAATGTTTGCAGCGACAAATTAGAAGTTTTTTTCATAGTGTATTTATTACTAGAATAATTATCACCCTCTGTGGAAATAAAGTCGTTGGTTTAATTACATCATGTATATTTTCTTTATATCTGTGATGTCACACAAGTCAATTTGATAAAGCACTTGTAATAATCCTTACGCGATAAAATTACACAAATGTGTCAATTTCTATCATAATGGGAATGGGCAGTTAAATGTGTCATTGGAAGTAGGTACCACTAAAAGCAAACCTCAATCATAATAATTTTTTTCAAATAAAAGCCAGCATTTATACTTACCTTTATAATTGAGTTAAAATGTTGGAAAAATATTATAATGCGAGCAAAAAATAGAACTATGGTCTCGACAAGAGTTGTCATTTACGAATTTTTACCATAAAGCCTGATAATTTTTTAAGTATTTGCAAAATAGCTAAAAACGTATCCCATAAATGCTATTTCAGTCAAAAATTGCGGGGGCCTCCCTATTTTTGTTAACAGTTTTAATATAAAATTTTTAATCGATTAGTTAAGCCATTTGGGATGTAGAGAGGATACCAACAGATAGACATGCAGACAGACAAGCACCATTTCAGAAATCCTCTTTTATTTGAAATAAAAGTACTCGAAAATGGATATTTGAGCAAAAATGTGGATTTAGAAAATTTTCAATCATAATCCAAAAAATAAAATAAATTAGGCGTACCAATTATAAAGTTAATTACAAATGATTATGATGAATGGGAACTGCTTACTACAAACAATGTTGTGCCTACATAGTATTAATTACATACATATAATATAGGAAATTTCTATTATCCCTACTGTAATAATTAATAATTAAATAGATGGAATTTAATTTCGATATTAATCTAATTTTCGAATTCATCTAATTTGCTTGTTGCGCTTCAGCTAGTGCTGTGTTTATAATACAAATAATAAATAGCAAGTGTTGTCAAAGTTATAACTAGAGCAATCGAATAGTTGTAGCAGTGTATAGCAGGGTTTGGTGGAGAATGTGACTACCGTTTGAGTTGTATTTTTTTTTACAATATGAGCTTCAGGTAATCGGTTAATAAAGTACATTTACATTAGACATTAAACTGTGAGTAAAACGGCCCCGTGCGTGGACTGTGGAGGGTACGAAAGATTTGCTTGCTAAAAGCTCAAAGTTTTTTGGGTCGCCTAAAAATTTATCTAAGAAACAGAGGGCGCTATAATTGGAAAAAGTTTAGGAAACCCTGATCTATATCATGACCTTGAACCTTCCTTCTCAAAATCACCTTAAAGCATCAAAGTGGTATTGATGATTTATTTCTTTCATTCATCATATCATCATACTTGATTGCCTAACCTAATGATATGATTATTTCCCATTAATAATTTCTTCACTTGCTCATAAGAAAAAAAAACATTGTTAAAAACAAGGTTGTTCAGCTTATTCAGGACGTACTGAAAACGAAAATATGATAATAGTTCGAAAATTGTGGTATAAAAAGTGCCATATTGCGAGAGATTGCCTTTGTAGGTTGTGTTTATATTATGACACCACGTCGGTGCTAATAGACCAAAACAGTCGAGCTCTATGTCATTTCAAAATTTTTACTGCAGGATAATACAACTACGAGTCAATAAATTTATTCAAAAACTACCTTCAAGTATTTTTGTAAAAGGGTGCAAAAAAATGCTACGGAGGGACTGGAATTAGTGGACTCGTCTACTCATGAAACATCTTTGAGGCTTCTTGTAGAATAGAATCAAAGTTAGGGTTTGTATTGGCTTTTATTGAATAAACAATTACTCGATTAAATATTAATTTCGTTGGAATGAAACAAAATATCAATATTTTTATAAATTATTAACAAATTTCCTAAACATATAAATTTTATTTTATTTCACACCACAACCAATCCACTTTTAATAATTAATAGACCTTCATTACACATTGACGCGTTATTAGTAAAAGTGTTTATTTGAATTCACATTAGAACGCGCAGCTAATAGCACAAATAGAAATAAAATAACATCATTTAGCTATACAGTGCTTCATTTGAAAAAGGGGCCACGGGTTATATATCTCTGAAATTACCTAAAACCCACTGCAGTTTTAAGGGCTTTCCAATGATATTAGGGCAGCTGCAGCTTGAGGGGTAGGTTTTGGACGATTTTTGCTATCCTTTTTAGTTTCAGAGATATAGCCCATGGCTCCTTTTAAGATTGGCGCACGGTATGTGTAAAATATTATCTTCAAGTTCTGGCTTTATTTATAGATACAGAAAATAAACTACCCATATTATGATGATCTTTTTGAAAACGAGCTTTACAAACTACAACGAGTAAAGTACCTCTGAACATATCCTTAGGCGTACACACACTTATACAGAGTTAGTAGTTAGTAGTTTATTAAAAACTACTAAACATTTTCTATCGGGCTTTCAAAGCCCATATGAATCGAATTTGTTCATTCGCGAGATTACGCATCCAGTGTAAAAAAACACTTTGAACTTACGATACAATACACAAACACACTGGATAAAGTTAATTAACCTGAGTTGGGGTTTATTTGCCTTGTCGAAACCTTATTTACTTAATTAATAAGTTTATTGTACTAATATAACGTATCTGTATACTTTGCTTAATGTCTGCATGTACGTCTTAAGGGAATAAATTTACCACCCGACCAATGTAAACTCTTAAAACTAATATTTCATATAAATAGACATATAATTCGTATCTCAAGTTGGAAGTTTTCTTTTTATGAAAAAAAATTGATGTTTATTTATATATTTTTTTAGGTTGAGAGTTTGTAAGATAAATTGATGACGATTCTTGAAAACAATCCTTAAATACTCCCTATTTTAGGGCGCTTGAATAGAATTAAGATGTAAAGATGTCATTCTTGTGCAAATCGATTGAGCTATTGTTGTGAAATCACGTTTCTTCTCCAAGGAAAACTATAATTTTCTATTTTCCGTATCTTGTCGCAATGATAAAAGATGTTAAATTTTACTTTGTAATTGTTTATGTTTTGGTATATTATTACAAGCATCTCGAGTTCTATTTCCTATTTATTTCTTGCAGTTTGTTATAAGGGTAATTAAAGCTCATCTGTTACTAAAAGTTCATCGTTCGTTATTACAGGGTTAGTTACGACAAAAGCGTCGGTTTATCCTCTATTGAGAGTGGTTTAAGATAAAAAGTTCTAAAACTATCCAGAGGGCTTTTACAACTCTACGAAACGATTAAAAATAATTTTACTGTCTTGTAACTTCATAATTATATCGCTAAAATAGTAAAAGACAACTTCTGTTCTGAAGACTGTTACTCTACTCTAAAACGAAGAGCTGAGGTGCCAGAGGCCAAAGTTGAGGGAAACATTTTTTCATAAATCAACGATTTTTGCGGGCAGATAACTCGAAAGCTATAAGAAATAAAGTATAAATGAATAAAAACAATCTTGTAGAAAATTTGATAAGCTTTCATTTTTTTAAGAATAATTTTTTTGGTATGACTCACCGTTTTCAAAATATATGCGAAAATTCTAAAAACGGGATTTTTCCACTTAGAGTACGTTCCACTAAGCGATTGCAACGCCCGCAAATTCGTTCCACTTAACGCCGCGGTCGTTGCGTTTGCTGGCGGTGACGTCATAAATGACGTCATTGACAACGACCACAAGACGCTCATTTCGCCCGTAAAATTTTGTGGGTCGGCGTGAGCGTTTACATACGCGCTTGCGCATTGATGCAAATTTTGATAGGCTATTCCGTGATTGTCTTGTTTTGGCGATGTTTTGAAATGGCTACCAGATAAAGTAAACTTGTATAATCCTGACTCTGATGAGCTATCGCTATCAGACACATATCTTCTTCGATGGATCAACGTAGAGTTCATACAGGTACAAAAGATGCCAGCTGTCAAAATTGACAGATACGAATTTCAAAAATTCCGGCGCATACAGCTCATTTTACAATCAAATTAACCAGTGACAGCTTTCGTGTTTTGTGGTTGAATTAGGTCTTTGGTTTTAAAACTCGTTCATATGTCACTGACAGATATTACAGAGGCGGAACTGCGGAGATGACGTCACGAGGTGTACTCTTTCGTACCTGTATGAACTCTACCAACAATAGCTGTCACTGTCATATTGGTGGTGGTCAAATTTTGGTCGCCAAGCACACAACGCGTTCCACTAACGAATGCGCCCACAACGTTTACGCGCAGTCGTTGCGATCGCTTAGTGGAACGTACTCTAGTCATATAGCTAGGACTGGGGGCTTTTAGTATTGTATTGTACGCAGGGGTCGATTGGCTTCTGAGCCTTAAGGCTCGTCTTCACACATAGGCTTGCCTTTCGGTTTGCCTGTGCAGAAGGCCTGCACAGACCAAATTGGCGGCCTGCACAGGCCAAACCGAAGCATTCAGGTGGCCTGTGCAGGCCGACTGCACAGGCAAACCGGAAGGCAAGCCTGTGTGTGAAGAGGAGCCTTTACAGAACTGCAACCAGTGTTGTCTTTTATTCATAACACTCGTATTAATGATCGCAGAAAGTCAATCTTGCCAGCGAAGCACAGAATGTCACTGAAAAGTTTGCTTTCATTTCTTCAGGCGTCAATTGTTTGTGTTTTTTGAAACACAAAAGTGTTTCAGCCTAAACCGAGCCAATGCATCGCAATTGCAGGGAATGTGTTTAGATTAGATCTCCGATTTACAGAGTCTTCAAATGTCACTATCCTCCAGTACCAGTTTCTCGAGATGGTATCTCACTGGGCAGTGTTCCAGTAAACATACCCGTGATGAGTCTGATTTCGTTCTTTGATAATAGAAGAAGCTTTTTAGCATTCTTGGTCGAGCACTCAATGACTTTCTTCGACTGTCTTTGTCCTGCTGCGTTGATCCAGTGAGAATTTTTGTTCTCAGTTTCCCATTTTTGGACCTCCGCCCTTCTATGTGTTCTAGAGTTCACAGAATAGTTTGAGTCCAATGGGGAAGGCTTTTGAGCCTGTTCAAACTAATTCATCAGCTACTTATTTCTATTTTGGGTGACCCGGCACCCAGGAAGGGCAACTTTGTTGTCCCTTGCCCGAGTTTTTAGGAATTGTATATTTACCTCCTAACTACTCCAAACACATTGCCAAAGAAAAAAATTTCCGTGTTTTTTATAACTCTTTTGTTGACTAGACTATAAATCTGGACAGAGAGAAACACCCTGTATTCTTTTAAATTCATCTTTTAAAAAAATAACATTTGCTCTAATCCCAAAAGAAAATTAAAAATAAATTTCTCATAATTTCTGAAATAAAAATGCTTTTATAGCTTCCACTTTTCCAGTATGGGAGTTTTCTTTAAAAGACGTTTTTTCAAAAGATTTCTCTCAAGTGTCTTGTATTATTTTTGTTGTTGTTTATAGTTGACGTTGATATTATGTCAAAAAAATTACATTTACATTAAAAGAGGTGAAATTTTTTGGCTTAAAAAGGAAATATTTGGAAGTTAAAATTTGTTACTTCCAGTGGGTTAAAAATATACAGTGTGGTCCTAAAATAGTTAAAAAAAAGGACGACCGCTTAAGCACGTCGTAAGGATAAAAAATTCCCATAAATGTTACTCCAAAAATCCACCTCCTCGCAGTTATTCAACACTTAAAAAATATTATTGTTAGACAGTCAATGTTTAGAGGGATGGAAAAGTGTGTATTAGTTAACGGTGGAAATTTTCAAAAACATTCATAAATAGATACACATACTAATTATTAATGGGTTATTACTCGAATGGGATGCGATTTTGATTGAACATTTATAATAACATTCTTGATCTTTATAACGAGTCCAATTCAATCCCTAACCACCTATTATAAGACCACTCTGTATTCAGTGAAACAGCTTATTGAGTTTTTTCAAAAACACGTTTTGTCGCCTTCAAGAATTTTTTTTTTCAAAACAGTGAGAAGGAAAAAGGTTCGTCGTTTATAGCAATAGCTACCCTTTTAAAATTAAACTGTGAATGAAATTTTCTAAAAATGTTTTTTCCTTTAAATCTCATTAGCATTTTGTCAATATACATCACATTTTTAAAGTCGTGTAATGTATTGTGGCTGTCGTAAAACCGCATAAAGCTCAGTTTTTAAGAAGCCATTCATCTTGAGTTTCCGTAAAAGGACAGAAAACATAACTGAAGTTTTATTCGCTTTCATTTACATAAAAATGAAAGTGTTATTCAATTATGTTAATTTACAAAAGCTCTCACAATGAGTGTGGCACGCACAAAAAGTATGGGTTATTGTGCATCGTGATATAGCGAAAAGAATATAAGGAAAAAATTAGGGGTTTATTATACGTTCTTATAACGTAAATTAAATGTAATAGCTATATTGAATAATTTTTCAAGTGCTCATTCTATTTGAAAATTTCTCAAATATTAATTACATTAAAGATTCTGACATCTACACAATACAATTATTATTTGACATGTAATTAAGACTTTCAAAGAGTTCTAAAGGGCCGCATTTTAAAAGCGAATATAAATTCAAATATTAATAATAAATCACGCCATGTTTTTAGTCAAAAATCAACTTCAAATTTAATATAATAAACATATAAAAATATGGAAAACGTCTTAAAAATTTTTTCAGACGAAGGCTTTTTAGTCAAAACCATTCAATACCAAAAGATACATCATAGGATAAACTTTAGGTTAAACATTAAAATTCTTTCGTATACACATCAAACAATTCTAATCCATCACAACGATACAAAAAATATGAAATTACTATGATGGATTGGATGATGTACTCAAAAGCTTTTCTGTATGTTGACATAGGTGAAAAAATACGCCACAGCACTTACGTTTCGGCAAGTTTTATTTAATGTTGTAGTTGTAAGGTTGTTGGAAAGATAACAGTAAAAGGCTTCCTTAAATTACGGTTATTTATTACAACAAATTTTCTTTAAAAAAAAAGCTCTTTTTGTTATGGCAAAAAATCTTTCACTAAATTGTTTTAAATTAAACCTCACAAGTAAAAATCGTGAGGGTTGAAAATATTTCTTTTGCCACCTTTTTTACCCTTCGAGCTGAGAAAATTATTCTATTAGGACTTTTATTATGTATGAAAATCATCAAATGTTATTTTCAAACCCAAAAAGTGGCGAAAACATTTCGTTATAATTTTAATCAAGCGTGTTTGTTGCAAAATTAGATAAGACACCCTATTTTAAATTCTTTATTTAATTTTGTTGCAAAATAATCTTATACGTGGTTATCAGACCTCTAGGTCACAGGAATTTAACATGTGAAGTCATACTTTGATTATTTTGTGCTTTCCAATTTATTTTAGAAAAAAAGTCTTCGAATAAAAGTTTTTGAGCATAAAATTTTCCGTATAAATCAAAAACGAAAATTAATTTTGGATGGTTTATAACGCTAGAAATTTAATTTGAAAATTTCGAAATTTAGCAGAAATAGCGGAATAGTTTGGAAAATTTTGACGCAAAAATTAATCTGCTATAAGAAAAATTCAAAAACGTTTTCCTATTACAGATAGTTATAGAAAAGGAAAGAGGATTTCCGAAAATTCGACTACCAGTCTGTGTCTGTAATCAAAAATAAGAAAAGCGATAAGTCGTATTGTTATTATCATTACGTTAATTGAAAGCTAAAGTATTCGAGAAAGAAGGGGCACTTGAGTCTTATCATTATCACAACTCCTCCCACGATTTTATCAACTTTTTTTATAATATTTGATAGATCATCTGACCGATAGGTCAGAGGCGAATTATGTCGGTGACCGTTTTATTCTTGTCAGTTTTTGGTTTGTGGAAAATTCCTCAAAGAAGCCTGGCTCTGCTCTATTTTGGGTATTTCCTATGTAAAACATATTTTTCTCTTACATAAATTAAATTGTATACCTTTTGTAAAATTTTCTAAAAGTGGAAATGCAATTCAACGAAACTGAAGCTTTCAAAAGTCGTACATATTTGCATCTAGCTTCTCCTATTAATAAAATTGTCTTCTTTTGCTCATTTCCTATTTATTTTACTTTATAGCAAAAAGCTTTTCATATTGTATTAAAGAAAGTGGCATAAACTTCAACATGCAACTAAAGTGGTTTAAAATTGAATATTAAAGATGAGCTAGTGATGTACGACAAATTTATTAATAGTGATGTACATTTTCTCAAGTTTGAATAACCAATAATTCATTCTGCAGTGCTCCAAGAAGATATTTTTAGCTAAAACTTAACTAAAAGCTTTTAGAAGACGTAGCCATCAAAATAAAGGTCTATCCAGACAGCTTTTATTTCGGATTAAGCAAGGATATTAATTGTGGGTACGAAGACATCCCAAGTAACATTTTTTGCTGATAATCAGCTGTAACAGTGCTGTAGCAGCTAAGCGGTCAGCTTTATAGCTGCGGCAGCTTCAAAGGCAGCCAACATTCAGCTTCCGATCAGCTGCTGATACACCGAGATGGAGGGTCAATTTTGGCTGCTACAGCGCTGTCGTAGTTATATCGCTGCTTTGAGAAGTCTGCCGCAACTTGTGATTTTGGCTGCCTCAGAGCTGATATGTTGCTGTCACAGCTTCGTGAGGCAGCCAACACGCTGTGACGTTAAAATAAATTTAAATAAAATTAGTTTTACTAATTCAAAATAATATTTTCTCAAATTGCAATAAATTAATTTTCATTTAAGTTTTTTTACCGACCGATTACCGACCCCTTAAATTACAATTAATTTTTATTTTAATTAGTCCCATCTTTCCAACACAGTGCTTTTTCAAATATAAATAATTAATTAAATCAACAACAGCATAATAGTAACAGATCTCTCGGCAGCCTATTTTCAGCTACTACGTCACTCTTGCTGCTATTTGCTTGACAATTAGGCTGTCGCACCAATCTTTTAGCTAGGGGAAATGAGCTACAGCATAATAGTAATAGATCTCTTGGCAGCTACTTTTCAGCTACTACGTCACTCTTGCTGCTATTTGACTAACAATTTGGCTGCTGCAACGATCTTTCAACTAGGGTAAATCAACTACAGCATAATAGCAATAGCTGCCTCGGCAGCAACGTAGCAGCTATGACGTCACCGTTACTATTTTTAGCTACCATTCTAGCTAGAGTGCTGTCGCAGCGACTAAATCAGCCTTATATATCAGTTTCAGCTAAAGTGCTGCTTTTTGAAACTGCCTCAACGCTGGTACAGTAAACGAAGTACCAAAATAGCTATCACAGCTATAAAGCTGATAATTCAAGCCACCACAGCACTGCTTCAGCCTATTTTTTGCCTGACCCAGCTAAATAGAGTAGTTTGTGTTCATTAGGATAATCTTACTAAATTAATGCACGTGTAAATGTTACACGTGTAGACATGTTAGTGAAGAGTGTTTCAAAAAGAAATAAAGTTTGCAATTTTTATAAAATTTACCAACTATTGAACAATATGCACCCGTGAGCTACTAACTTTCTTTACATTTTATTTAAAAAAATTATCTCATCCAACTCCAACAATGAGATTGTTGCTCAGGACATGAGTACTTTTTACAATATCACGGATCTTTTTTAACTTTAACTTTTTGTACAAATGTTTATTGCTTTGTTGTTAACAAAGCAAAGGGAACCGTGGTCGCGCTGTTACTTTTTGTTTGTTACATTTAACAGTTTACATTTCGAGTTTCAGTTTCTCTGGAAGATCGAATTTTTTTATTTAGTCTTTTTACTCATTATTGATTAACTATAAAGTGCTTATTTATATAAGCTTTAAAATTTTACGTTATATCTTCTTCGTATAAATGTACTTGTAAAATAAATTTTAAAAACTCTCATGGATACGAAGTAAATGCATCTTCTTGAAATGTTGGACACTTTGAAAGAGTATTTTGTAGCTCATAGTTTTTCCAGCTGTTATGCTCACTTTTCAGGACTTGATCAATTTATTTGCTGTAAACTCTGATTCGTAATTTACTTTTTTAAATTAGATTACTTCGTTTTCACCGTATCACCAACGTAGACTTTCATTACAAAACTTGCTGAAAATTTTTAGTTTTATGATATTGACGATACCAAAATCTTCACCCATCGTAATCTTTATACAGTTTCTTTATAGACAAACACCGTCTCATTAAAGTTCGCTTACCTTTTCAATAATTTGGAAATTGTCGATTTTCAGTTACCTCACAGATACACCCGTTAATTAATTCATCTTTAAGGGATGGAGAAACTTGAAACATCAGATAAACAAAATAAAAATTGGTTACTTTGAGCAAAAACATTGAAAGTCAATTTTGGGGCACTCCTTTCAAAACAGAAATTTTTAAACTGGAAATTGAGTACTCCAGACCTTTCGCCAATAAGCTGTGGGGACCTCTTCCAACTGTGTATTCGCCTGAAGATATATTTGTGACTGTTTGGGTCTGTTTGGGCTGTTACACCCGATGAATGTCACAGTGCCATATCAAGATGAATAGAGTTGGTAATAAGTCACAAAGGCGACGCAATTCAGTGGTAACTTTAATTGCAAAATTTGCCTTATCACGATGAAAATGTTTATAAATTCCGTATAAAAGTAAAACACGCTATGTTTTCCACTTTTAGTTGTCATAATAATGATTGTTTTGTAACAAGTTATTAAACATCGTTATTATTTCAGTAAATTAATACATAATAATAATAATGTTTTTACTATCATTTTGTACACCTTCATTGTAAAATTAAGTTTTAGAACCTAATTTTATTATTATTCCATCACTTTTAGTAGTAGTAAATGTCGGTGTTGATAGATGTTTCCGGAGCTAACCTAACTTGAATAACTGAAATAACTAGACCGTTTAGGTCTAAATAATTATTCCAATGCGAGGTATACAAACAATTTCTAGGTTTTCAATTCAAATAAAGCATTTTTTATTATTTTGTTTTCTAACAATCCTTCCGCCCCAATGGAAGATTACGTTGGCCTGTTCGATTAACGTTGCTTACCAAAGTACCGGTCCGCTGCTTGAAGTAAATTACTTGAATGTCATCTATTCATTATCCAAGTGCTGGATTGTTATAATTACGGTGGCCTAATAAGTGCTTTATCTTTCCCCAAAACAATAATAATAAGATATCCCCGCACATGAAAGCTCAAACAACAACTGTTGTTCTTCAACGAAATGTCTTCGAGTAGGTTCTATTTATTTCGTCCTCTATATCCGTAGAAAGTCACTGCTCTCTATTCTTTGTCGTTTCTTAATATTTAACATGTTCGTTAAACAGGGAAGAAGACAATTAGACTCGAAAATGCATGGGCAGACGAGGTACACAAAGTGATGGAGAAAATAGGGCTACTGAAGACATAATTGAGAAATAGGGAAGACTGAGAACTGATTGCGATACGTACGGCGGCATCAGCAGCTGTAAACTCTACAAAAAGGTATCTATCAATTCTTTGTTGTGTCGTAATAGTTATTGTATTGTGCATAATATGAAAAAATATTGCTCACAAGCAGAAGACGGGTACAAAGGACCAAAAAGTTGTAGAGAGACGACATACACGAAGCCATGAAGAAAGGAGGACTAACCAAGGGAGAATGGATAAATAGATAAGACAGCAGGAATATTTGGGAGAAGGATGAGGCGGCAGCTGCAAAATCCTACAAAAAGAGGTAGCTACGAGTATCTGTTCTTCTGTCACGTCTTAATAATTAATGTTTTCTGCTCAATAGGATAATAAATGCACAAAAGAAGAAGAGGAGTACAAAGGACTAGACAGTTGTGGAGCGACTACCTACAAGAAGGCATGGAGAACTAGTTAAGAAATAATGGATGAATAGAAAAGACTGCAAGAATTTTTGCGAAAAGGATGGAGAGCTAGCTGTAAAATCCTACAAAAAGAGGTAGCTATCTGTTCTTTATTGCAACTTAATAGTTTTTATATTCTGTCTAATAGGATAAAAAAAGCACAAAAGAAGAAGAGCTGTACACAGGACCAGAAACTTTTGGAGAGACGACGTACATGAAGCGATCGCGACACAGACCAACGAAAAGAGAATGGATAAATAAAAATAACTGCAGGCATTGTTATGAGAAGGATGTGGCGGCAGCTGCAAACTCCTACAACAAGAGGTAGCTACGAGTATCTGTTCATCTGTCGCGTCTTAATAGTTAATGTGTTCTGCTCAATAGGATAATAAATGCACAAAAGAAGAAGAGGGGTACAAAGGACTAGACAGTTGTGGAGCGACTACGTACAAGAAGCCATGGTGAAAGGAGGACTAGTTAAAAGAGAATGGATGAATAGAAAAGACTGCAGGAATTTTTGCGAAATGGGTGGAGAGCTAGTTGTAAAATCCTACAAAAAGAGGTACCTAGCTATCTGTTCTTTGTTGCCACTTAATAGTTTTTATATTCTGTCTAATAGGATAAAAAAATGCACAAAAGAAGAAGAGGGGTACAAAGGACCAGAAACTTTTGGAGAGACTAGAGCTATCTATTCTTTGTTGTGTCGTAATGGTTATTGTGTTGTGCATAATATGAAAAAATATTGCTCACAAGAAGAAGACGGGTACAAAGGACCAAAAAGTTGTAGAGAGACGACGTACATGAAGCCATCGAGAAAGATGCTTCATGTACGTTCTCAGACTAACGCAAAGAGAATGGATAAATAAAAATAACTGCAGGCATTTTTATGAGAAGGATGTGGCGGCAGCTGCAAACTCCTACAAAAAGAGGTAGCTACGAGTATCTGTTCTTCTGTCGCGTCTTAATAGTAATGTATTCTGCTCAATAGGATAATAAATGCACAAGAGAAGAAGAGGGGTACAATGGACTAGACAGTTGTGAGGCGACTACGTAAGAGAAGTCAAGGAGAAAGGAGGACTAGTTATGAGAGAATGGATAAATAAAAATAACTGCAGATATTCTTACGAGATGGATGGGGCCGCGGCAGCTGCAAAATCCTACAAAAAGGGGTAACTATCTGTTCTTTGGTGCGTCTTAATAGTTATTGTATTTTGTTTAATAGGATGACTAGTGCACAAAATAAAAAGAAGGGTACAGAAGGTCAGAAAATTGTAGAGAGACGAAGTACAAGTAGCCATGGGGAAAAGAGGACTAACAAAGGGATAATGGATAAATAGAAATAACTGTAGGCATTTTTGAGAAGGTACTGCAAAATTTTACAAAAAGAGGTGACTAGCTCTTCTTTGTTACGTCTTGATTATTAGGCCGTAGGCCTGTTTGGTACTCTAATAAAATGATTTAAATGTTAGCGTATTCTGTCTAATAGGAAAGAGGGGGAAGGAGAATAGAGACAGACCCAGAAAGTCATGGATAGACGAGGAGTAGCGGAAAGAGAATGGAAAAATGAGAAAGGCTGGAGAAATTGATTGAAAGAAGGAAGACTGCATCAGCTGCATAATTCTACAAAAAAGGTAGCTATTCGTTCAATAATAATATTGATTGGTGTACTTGCGTATTCAATTGTGTGTGGTATGCTGTGCCTTGTGGCCTTATTTTAACAAAAACATTGACAGATACAAATGTACGAAATTCAAAATTGTATTAAATAGCATTTTCTTCTGGCAAGATCAATCATGTTGAAATGGGTCCACAGAAAACGAAAGCAATAAAATGCGAATGTTACTAAAAGAGCATTTACCTATCAATACAAAGCTTGACATTTTCTTCTAAATTTTCGTAAAAGAATTTCACTAGCCCAAATAGGTATGCAACAGTGCGGGTAATCGATAAATACCTCAAGTAACCGATACTCTTAAGTATGTATATGTATAGGTCAGTTAAATAGACCAACGACACGAAGAAAATAAATTAAACTTTATCTAAAAATAACTCTTTTAGAAAATTGTATTCGATTATTGTTGTATCCAATCTCTCAGGTACGATGACAAGCGACGTTGTTTATCATTTACACACAATTTCACTGTACTGTAAATAATTCGTTGAAATTTCTCACCCGCCATTTTAGTCTACTCTAGTAGAATTGCAACAGGTCTAAGTAATAGTTTGAAGTAAACCATCCGGATTCTCTATGCAAGTATATTTTAATTAAATCAATTAAATTATACACACAAACGTCACAAATAAAATCAGTTTATCATATGAACACACATACTTACGTATTGTTTTGAAACTATTATCAACTTTCATGAATTTGCAATTCTATTTATTGATGATGTTTTGAAAATAATATTTGTTCGACTATTCGTTTTGGTAAATAGATGCAATGTTAAAAATTAGCAATACAATGCACAACTCTTACTGCGAAATTCCACTAATTACTCTATCGATTTCAATTTTCATACGTTTATCATCGTTACTAATTTCAGTGCCGGTGCTTTTTAATGTTTCCTGAAATTATATAATTTATTATTCTTACACATGTAGAGGTACTTGGTAATTATTTGAAATATTACCACAACGGATCATAAACATGCCAATGGTTTTAAAAAGTATTGCTATTGTATCTTTAATTAACCTGAATTTTGTGTTAATCAAATTAATGATATAATTTGCTATATGCCACATTATCCGGTCCATAAACCAATATATTATCCTACGAATTCAGTTAATAACAAACAAATTTCATTATCATTAGAGTATAATATTCCGTTCAATATAACCCAAGGCATCTTTGACGCTATACCTATGTGATTAAAATTGTGGGGTAATTTATATCCATACTAGCGATAAAACAAAACTTCAATTATTTATAAGTAATCGATGTACAAGTACACACGTATAGTGTGTCCTGCGACTATTGTTTAGAAAATATCTAGATAAAATGCTCATGTTTTTTAAGTTTTATTTTCTGAACCAGTCGTATAATAATAGCCCCTTTGACAATACTGTTGTAGGGATTGCTTAACGCAAGATCGGTATTATAATAAAGGCAATGTGGACAGCACCACTCATTTAATCGCATACATGTTTTGTGTGGTCGTACACTCAATTTTAAGGTTTGAGTGCACTAGCGACGCTACTGAATGCCAACAACCCTCCCTAAAAATGTTAAATAGATTGATCCAACTCCTCAGCACGCAAAATGGTGGCTACGCGTGCCCATTATGTACTTCTCAGGCTTTTTTGACTCTATCTTACATACCTAACCTAGGTAGAGAGCTCCCTTTTAGTTGAGAGCTGAGATAACGAGGCGCAAAGCCCCAAGGTCAGCTAGTGCTGAGTACATTGTTTTTTTTTCTGTGCGACCTAATTTTTAATATCAAATTTGAAATATACTTTTCAAGTGACTGTAAGAGTACGCCTATGGTGGCGTTAAGCAAAAATTTTTATCACCTCGAGGTCAACGCGTTTTTAGAAAAGTTAAGGCTGCAAACCCCTATGCTTTAAGTATAGAGAAACAAGGGTATTTACTTTTGCACACTTAAGAAGAACGGTAGGTACATCCTATCTTTAAAAAAATTTTTTTAGGTGTTGGCTCTGAAATATAATTGGGAGTCAAAACTCTTGTAATTTATCTGTAAAAACATCACAAATTTGGTGCATATTGCGGCACTTTTTCTTTTAGACTTAATTTTAGCGTGGGAGTTATTTCGGCTTTCAAACACATTTCAGAGCCAACAATTAAGCTTAGTGCATCGTCTAAAATTTTATTTTTAAAGATAGGATGTACCGTTTTTCTTAAGTGTGCGAAAGTAAATACCTTTATAACCGTTTGCACTAATACTAAGCAACGACTTAGGAGTTGTCTAAATTGTTGATTTGCTAATAAATCAAATGGGAGCAACATATTTAGCTCTTATTTCCCTATTAGGGGTTATCGCAGCCTTAAGAAATTTTATGATCTAATACTTTTATTTAGCTTTTGCTAGTTATGGTAGGTGTTAGTTTTCATAGAAAGAAAGGAAAGGCTAGACGAGGTTATTATTTCTTTTGGAAAAACTTACTGAGTGTTTCTTATACTATAACCGTTCGGATTTTTTTTCCAATGCACTCGCTATAATTTTTGATAGGCACTCGGACGGCCACTCCAATTAACAGGGTGGGTACGTGCTCACCCAGTCCCTCATATGGCGCCGTCACTGGTTATATACGAGAGTGTATGGGAGCAAGGGTCCTTAGAACAAAAAACATCAGGAACGAGCATTGACAACCGTTGTCTATAAGAGAAAATGCGACGGAAATGCCACTTTGGGCTTCCATCGCGTTTACATTATCATTCGTTGTCATGATTTTTCCTTACAAGTAGGAGTATAAACAACCATTTCTATTGGAGAAATTGACTAGAAATATTATTATAGGAAATATCATATTATTAGCTAAAAATCTCTTTCATGGTAGTAAACGTAGGAAGTACTTACCTACGTTACTACAATAACTTTTTACTAATCGTTTCGTATTATAAATTATTTAAATTGGTATCTAACAGTCAGAAGTCCCTTCTTAATTGCATTAAAATAAGTCACGATTTTTAGCCATTTCTTAATCGTTGCCAAAAATTTTGCAAAATTATTTAAGTGCAGAGCTCTTGTTTATTTAAGCCGAAAAATTCAATATAGGTTAAACCTAAAAGTGTAACGTTAAGCTGAACTTTACTACAGTTTAGTGCGTTTCCATTGGTTCAAGCTACGGTTAAGGTTAAACTTCGATTGAAATACTTGTCCATAGTTTTCTTTCGGGTGATAAGGAGCTAACCTAACGCTCTAAGCAAGTCCTAACCTGGAGTACCGGCTATCTCTTTCTTTTGAACTGTCCGTCAAGGGTCATACTCATAAGTCATAACCCGCTCCTCCAACGCTTAAGTCTTTATCACCAGACTAAAGTAAACATATCTCTTCGAAAGGTATTTCTTTCCATAATGTCATTCTTGAGATCTTTAATGATATTTACATACATGGTAGTGGAGTAGAGATTGGTAACCTTGAGTAGTTCTTCTTCGAAGTTCAAACTTCCGCTACTGTCTATGTCAGTGTTTCTCAACCTTTTTTTATGTGCGACGCAATTTTTGGCGCTTTCTTCTTCTTCCAAATTTAATCTAAGTCCAAATATACTTTCCCAGTGACTCTGGGTCTGACAGCGTACGCCTATGGACTCCCTTAACGCATTAGTCAACTATTAGTCATAAACAAAAATTTATCAACCCTTGCTTTGTTAATTTATGGTAGGTGTTAATTTTAAAACCTCGGATAATGGGTCATAGAAAAAAAGAAAAGGCTAGACGAAATTTTTTTTATTTTTTAAAAACTCACACAAACTTACTAGCGTTTTTTATATTGTACCGTTTCGAATATTGTTCCCAAGGTGTTCTCTTAAATTTTTGGGTGGGCACTCCAAGTAACAGGGTGAGCACGTGCCCACCCAGGTCCACAATGCCATTTTGGAGTTCCATCGCGTTTAAATTATCATTGGTTGTGCTGATCGTTCTTTATAAGTGGGAGTATAAGCAACCATTTCTATTGGAGAAATTGACCGGAAATCGCTATATTTACTCTTCCATTGCGATTCATATTATTAGGTAAAAAGCTCTTTCCTGGTAGAGTAGAGGGTATTTTTTTATTCAATGCGAAAACCGGTGCTTCAATGTAGCCAATGTCTCATAAAATAATTTTTTATTTATTATTTGGTGCAATGTGGGGTGCTAGAGGCAGTGCGAAGTATGGTGCCTTGACATATGGCCATAAAGTAGGACAATTTGTATCTAAATCGCCTTTTGAATGTTGGGTCGGTGTTGATAAATTTTCTGCACTGAAATTGATTTTCGTGATTGAACATTTTATCTCTGCGAAGTCGGGTTTTCTCGTTCTTCAACAAATACTTTTTTCTTCTATTTTAATTTTTCTCGCGCTCTCCTTTCAGATATTTGGCCGCCCCACAGGTTGAGAATCGCTGGCAGATAAAAATTAAACTTCTAAGACCGTAATTATAAACGACAAATAAAGTTTATCTCGAGAATAAAATTTCTCTTTTTTAGACATGGCAACGTAGCAACGTTACAATGTGAAAGTTTGACGTTTGAATATAAATAGTAAAATTTGAATAAAGTTATTTTTAAAGTTCACCGTTGCTACGTTGCCATGTCTAAAAAAGATAAATTTTATTCTTGAGATAAACTTTATTTGTCGTTTATAATCATGGCCCTTGTAAAAATATATTTCTAGTCGGGGTAATGACGGTCGTTATATGAGTTTTAATAAGCATTCTTACTTATGCGTCGAATTTTCAATGCTATGAAAAGCAAAGAAAAATTATTTTTATCGCATTTCCATTACTCTTTTCTTATTATTTAAAATTACTATAATATCAAGCAGTAATAAATCGTTTCTAGTGCCATCAATTCTAAGACACGCTGTATAGTAACAAACAACCTTTTAAAATAATTTCATAAGCTGTTATACATTATGAATCTATATTTTAATTTAGATCAAAAGCTAAAAAAATTTCTATCAATAAAATTCAACAGCTAAGCACGCAAGTTGGCAATTTTTCTTAACTTTTTACGCCTTCTTATTTTGTACTATATTTTACAATCAATGTTAAATTAAGGGAGTTTGTTTTGATTAAGTACGTCGTTTTTTAAAATACATTTTATAAGTTTGATATTTGTTGTGCATAAACACAACAGCTTAATTAATAAACTTTTTTTTTTCAATTTCTTAACTGTAAATCGGCTTTTTATAATTATATCCACGTGATTTTCCATGTTATGAGAGGAAAAAAGCAAAAATGAATAAATTATAAAAAAACGAAGTTAAGGTCATGATTCTGACACTTTAATTAGTTTGTTGTGTTTTTACAAAAAAAAATTACTTTTTCAAATATGGGGCTGCACTAGTGAAAATAATAACACATTACTGTTATTGTAATGGCTTGTATACTAAGCACCCATTGTGACTTTCAAAGCGCTAATATATCCTTATTAACTTTTTTTTATATTATGTAGTTAGCTTTTAATGGCCTAACCAATTTGTCCCCAGTGAAACCAAAACAAAAATTTAGCAAGTTTCGAAAAATTCCGGGGTGAAAATGGCATATCAGTAAAGTGAAATACAGTCAAATTAATAAAAGCTTACCGGTGCTTCGTACATGTAATAATTATGAGAAAATATTTGTTATTACACAATGATATCAAAACTGTAATATCCGTAGAGATAGTAGGGTAATTTTCTCGCATGGGTTAGTAGCGAGCATCCTGAAACTTGATGGAATCTCACGACCCACTAGGTTTATTTAAATACATTGAAGATAAATCGCTATATATGAACGTCCGCATAGGGACCTCTGTTGTATCAGCTAGTGATTGATTTATATGGAAATATGAAAGATTTTCGAACCTACACCATATTGTATTTTACATATATATTGCAAAGGCGCATTTGCAAAGTACGACAACTCAATAAAGAATTTTAACTTTTTCAACTTATAAATTTTATGACACATTAAAATTTTAATTTTTAAATACTCTTCGGCGTGCAAATAGGAAGTAAATAAGCAAAAAAGAAAAGTTATTTTTAAAACGATCAAAAAAACATCAAGCAAATTTGATTATAAAATTTATAACTTTACTTCCTGAAAATGAAAAATCAATCAGTTTAATTTAAATTTTATAGTACGGTATAATAAAACAATATCGATTTAAGGACCGATAAAATAATCTAAAAATTAACATTTTGAACGTGTAATAGGTAAAATGGAAGTTTAATTTTCAGCTAAGTAGTAATTTAGACAAAAAATGTTAATCTTAGCTTTACTTGGGCCAAATAATTACAACTAGGCTTACACACACAGTTCAGGGTAAGGGTGCCTAGGGCGAAAGTATGTGGTGGCGCCAAAAATCTTTATACGAACATTATGCTATAAAGGTGATCAGTGGCGTAACTGTGTTGAGTGTCAGGGACGTTTTACATGGACTAAATATCGTACTAACTTGTTAATACTGCATCAACTCAAGGAGCAAAAGCACGGGAATCTAAGACTTAACGTCGTGTGTAGAAATTTCGACGTACGATCGTGCACGACGTTTAAGCTTACATTCATGTGCTTTTGCTTCTTGAGTTGATTCGTTGATTCAGTACTAACAAGTTAGTACGACATTTAGTCCATGTAAAACGGTCCTTAAACATCTCTTCTGTCACCTGTAAATAAAGAAGACGACGGACCAAAATTATAGCATTTGCAAAGAATGAGCCCATAAGAAGCAAAATATTGATCGGGAACAGAGTATTAAAGGCCGGTCTCGCGGAAAAACTTTAGGAAATGAAGAATATGGCATGAGACCACTAAAGTAACAGAAGAGACTGGCCAGCGCTCAGAGGCAAAATAAATGAACACTAAAACATACTGAATTGGTAAGAAAAGGCCCACCATATGAGAAAAGCTGCTACGGTTATCCTGGAAGAGCTACCTCAAAGAATGCCCAAAATAGGCATTTTATGCCTAAACTGTGGGAATAAGACGAGACGAGGACTAAAAAAATGAATGAACCGTACTAAATCAATGCAGATTGCAGAAGTACCCACTACCTAGAATCCACTGCCAAGAAGGATAGAAAGCGATAAGAAGTATTTAAAAACCATACGTTTCTATTTTACTGGCACAGCCAAAATATAAGGCTTTCGTATTAACCCAAACGAAGGGTCAAAGTATCAAAGTAGGTCAAAATTTTGAAATGAATTTTCTCAAAATTACGTGTAGCAAAGTTTTTCATTTTTGGATATGTTATAGACATAACCGTTCTCTAACGACGCCCCTAATTTTAATAACTTCTTCGGCGCAGGACCAGAGTTATGATTTTTTGAATAACTATCACAATTTCAAAATTATATGTCATTTATTGTGTAATAATAATTATGAAAATTTAAAAAGGCGTGGTATAGCCAAAATACAAGGCGTTCGTCTTAACTTAGTCCATTTTAAAAATTGTTTCGAAATTCCTACTCTTTAAGGAGCCAAAGTAGGTCAAATATTCCAAATTAATTTTTTCAAAATTCCTTGTGGCAAAGTTTTTCATTTTTGGATATGTTATAGACATAACCGTTCTCTAACGACGCCCCTAATTTTAATAACTTCTTCTGAGCAAGGCAGGAGTTATGATTTTTTGAATATCAAAATTTTAACAAATCTGTCATTTCTTGTGTAACAAAAATGAAAACTTGAAATTTGGAAAATGTATCAAACCCATAAATATCTATTATCTCACATCATTTTTTTCGGTTAACAAAATGCTTACGGTTAAACCGGAAATAGAAACAACTTTCTTAATTTAAACAAAACATTCTGTAGATTTTTCAATATTTTAAAAGTTTGCACAATTAGGTATCTATCGGGTGATACCCAACCGTTTGTATTTTACTTCCGGTTGAAACGGAAATGGGAATACGTACGAAAAACTTCTTGGTATGTCCACATTCGAGTTTTTATTTACGTAACTCATAATTTTTCCCATGTAACCCCATACTTGACTCTTTTTAGTTTAATTTGATGTTCCCTCTTAGAGGCTGCATCCGTGTCGTTTGAATATAGGGCCGTAGCCAGACTGTGTTGTCAGGGCAGGTTCAAAAATTTTCAAGGGAGGCTGAAAGCTAAAATAAGGAGTTTCTCTCTTCTAAGTTTGTATAAATCTGTTGATCACTGCAATCTCTTCTGAGCATGGAAGTTTCTTGCCAAAAGTTTTGACTTTTGACTTTGACTTTCTCTAATAAATGTTTTCTTCTTCGGCACGAATAAATTAGGAACTTATCGTTGTATTATTACTGAGAAATCCTTAGCAAACTCTGACTAGAATAGGCTTAAAACTTTCCGGGGCAGGCTCAGCCTGCCCTAGCGTACCCCTGGCTACGGCCCTGTTTGAACACCGACGGATATACGCCACTGAAGATTGACAAAACAATTATAATTTCTTATACCTTAAGGTCGGTTTTCCGTTATCATTTAAACTAAGTTCAGGCTCATGTACCGTAGAATTATTTATAACGCTAGCTCATAAGATTTAGCTTAGTTCAGATGGAGCTTAGTTCAGATGGAGCTTAGTGATTGAAAAACCGGCCCTTACTGTAAAAAATATCGCGATATGGTCATTTTACTTTTAAACCCTTGATGTTTTGTCTTATTAGAACAGTTCAACCAAAAAACATAGAGTTCATACAAAATAACGCTGAAATGTTCATTCGAGATTATATTTTAGTCATAAATTAAAATTTTTTTAACCCACTATTTGTTAATGGTGCGCACACACACATCAATTGCACACTTTAGCGCTTAGACATCGTGTGGTTTTATTTCCCTTTTATAATAGTTTACCCTCTAAAATAAAATAAATTACTATAGGGTTAAGTTAAAGTGTCGCCTTTTTAATTTTGTATTTTTTAACTTTCTATGCCTCATTAGTGATATAAAAATTATTACGATACATAAAGCATTACTCTTTTTGCTCTTGCTCTATAGGGATGCGAAAATACCCTAGAGTAAACATGCGGCAACTTTAAAATCGATGGAAAATGTGTACAACGTCAGATACTGAAAATACGCAGGAGCTTGAAGCTTTAATAATATACGTTACATTCGTTACATACTTACCAAGTGTTTGAAACCATTGCGTATAATTATTGCAACATCTGTCGCTTATAGTGAATATGTTGACAACAATTCCCCGTAACGTTTTACGCAATAATAAGCAAAATCCTGGGTATTATTTGCAATATTGTATAACTTTAGGGGTTGTTTGTATTTATATCCATTTGTTTCGGTGTTTTACTTTTGAAGGCAAGTATTTGCTTTAAAAAATGACAACTGGAACATAAAACAAATCCCTATCCAGGTCATCTAAACTTCAACTTTTATATTTCATATAAATCTGAGATTAGCTTTATTTCAAAATTCCTTAAATTCCTTACTCCGGAATATTTTCAAAGAAAACGCTTTAAATTTATTTCGTACCTTTTACCTCGCTTTGTTTTTATTTTAAAAAAAAAAGAACAAAAAACAAAGAATTTTTAATCTATACCTACAAAATATTATTTATACGTTTTTTTACAAAAAAATTAATTGCATTTTAAATTTGCACGAACTTAGGTACACAACACTAATAATTTTAACGTAGGACACTTTAATGAGTAGTATGTAATCATGGTGTGACTAACAGCATTTACTAGAGCCAATCTGTGGTGTCTAGTGTAGGCCATTAACGAGTTCATAAATGTAATACTAATACAAATTACAGTTGTAGTCTTTAATTATAATCCCTCTATTTTCTGTTAACTTTGCAATTTACCTTAAACATCATGTTCTACACCCAATCAAGCACTTGTATTATTTCAAGACTAACGATTAAAAAATGTCTTGGCTCGGAGTATAAATTGGAGCTAATTATTACTCTACTACTGCATCATTCTGTACCATGGGTGTTCAAATAAAACTCAATGGGGAATTTAAACGGTCACGAATGTTATATTTCCTCACTATAATGTTTCACAACGTAAGAACTGGCAAATAGTGCTAAAATGAGACTCGGAGTTAACTTCAAATCGAGCTGACGTTCGTCAAAAAATAATTTTAGGAATTATTTCGTCTTAAAATGTAAATAAATGGATAACGCCCGGTTTTCTATCGTTGGCACGTTGCGAATCGGTTTACAAAATAAGCTTCGTCAACACGACTCCATCAATACTTTGGATTGAGACCTGAAACTTCAATTGAGACTGTGCTTAACGTCTGACGTGTATGAGGTTGTTACTTTTACAATATGGTGCCTTCCGAAACCGGATGAGAACCAAATTACATAAAAGTTTAAAAATCTTCCTCTAGATATGAAAATAAATCTGAAAAATTTTACTTAATGAAACTCCAAATTATTCTTATTGAAGAATATAATCCCTTGTTGATTTTAAATGCACTAGATTCAGTTTTTCTGAAAGGTCCTGAAGTGCATTTCTCGACCTATCGTTTAGGTGGAGATCACTTATCATGGCAAAAGGCCACTTGGAAGGCGACGCCTTCATGTCGTTCGGTAAATATCATAAAAATTAAAATTTTGCTGAATAATGAAACCGCAAATTATTCTTATTGAAGAATGAAATCCCTTGTTGATTTTAAATGCACTAGATTTAGCTTTTCTGAAAGGTCCTGAAGTGCATCTCTCGACCTATCGTTTAGGTGGAGATCACCTATCATGGCAGAAGGCCACCTAGAAGGCCTTCTGCCATGCGATGTATCTCGGAACCCAATGTTTGCCATTTTCTTGCCATATTTCAGTTTTTCAGGACGTTTTAGAGATGCTACTAGCTTGTCCAGATTTGCTTTCATCTTCTCAACATGCAACGTTTTTCTAAATTGGCCATTGATCAACTGTGAATCTTTTCGAACTTAGACATTGTAAAAGTGACCACCCTGTGTGCACTTTGACCATCTTTGGCTTCCCAAATTTTTTTAAACAAATCATACGATCATTATAATCAGATTTCAGAGTTAATAGGATATGTGACATTCTCAGGAGTCATGACTTCGTGAGGGGTAATTTGTTTTAAATAGAACCTGTTGAATATTATATTTAAATTTTTCCTAAAAGTTTCTAATTGTAAGAAAGTGTTTTCCCCCAAAGCATTTTTATATGTATTGTTAGAGGAGAATTTTGGGTTGTCGACAATTTCACAGGAATAGCTCGATGACCTCATGTATTGCACGTCGAAGGTCAACATCAGCCTGGAACTTATTGAGAGGAACAACAAAGGGAAGTCGAAGTTGGGCGTTCGACCGGGAACCACGTGTTCGATATAATATTTTAATTATTACCAAATTATTTTAAATGACATGTTTGAAGAAGATTACTGAATTGGTTGAATTATAATGATTGTTTGATTGATTTATTGTTTATATTTGAATTTAAGTGATTATCGTTAACACCTTTACCTGAGAGTTTTGTCTTGAAGCATAAAGTGTCTTCAAAAGTAATAAGCGAATAAAAATAACTCTAACAGTATGTACAACTGGAAAGTTTCGCTTATGAAACGCTGCTAACAATTGCACGAATTACGTGCTTGCGACTTAATTTAAAGTTACAACCTTGTTTCTTTATCTTTGTTAACTTTATTCGATATAATTGAAGAGTTTTCTGTTTGTTACATAATAAAAATTTTATAATTTAAGTCGGCGTGTACTTTTTTTTATTGTTATTACACAAAGCTACATTTTGTGCATTTTGATGTCAGCACGCATTTACAAAGTAGCATTTAAGCGAAGAAAATGCTGCATAATGGTAGAAGCTTTTGCTGCTTAATATTTCTTTGTTTTTTTCTAAATGGCTTATGTAGTGTTTTTGTGTAACTTTTGTTGTTAAAAAGACCTTAAAGTTTATGCATGATAAATAATTCTCATTTTAGTGTGACGAGAATAGACGAGAAGTAAATGCTAAATTAGTCCTCAAGGTATAAGAGACTATCCTGACGCTCTGATTCTTGTCGTTTTGTTATTATTTAAGAAAAGACAATGATGTAGAGTTATCTTGCCTATTTACTATTTTTATTATTCAACAAAGGCCTTAAAATATTCGAATAAATAAAAAACGTATATGCGACTACGCTGTAACTTGGGGAGCTTCGAGACGAAAAGGTTGGGCACATAAAGCCATAGTCTATCACCAACTAATAATAATTTCAAACTAAGCAACCCCACTTGTAACTTCTACTGGTAACCGCGTTTAACTTTAACCAGAAGTCAAATTTGCTCAACCGAGACTCGAAGTACCGGCTGTAAGGATTTTAAATTTTAATTGGAGGTAGTCACGTGGGAGACCCCTGTAGACGGTGGCTCCAGTAGGACTGTTGCGTAATACAACATTTTTACCCCTTTTAACCCTCTGACTTAGGGTTGAAACCGACGTGCGTTTCATCGACTGATCAGAACAGACAATTTGAACCTATGGACGGACATGTAACTTTTTCAATTTAAATTCAATAAATTTATCTTTTGGAATAAATGGCGTTCGACGAAATGCCCACGAATTAAATGTCATTGATCAAATATCCGTCGACCAAATGTCTATCGGCCAAGTAACCTGAACCTGTCATTATATTTATTGTGCTTTAGGGTGGGTAACGTAAAAAATCTCCTTAAATAATATCCCGCCCTCTACTTTACTTAATCAAACATAAGGAATATTAATAGAATTTGAAAGCATCTGTAATGGCAGCGCCACACACACATAGCGTATGGACATGGTTCAGGCAGTCTGCAACGGCCAAACCGGAGCGTCTGGACAGCGTTCAGGCAGCCTGAACAGGCCAAACCGGAAGGCAGGGTCTGTGTGTGTGGACGGGCCTTAATTTCTAATTATTATTCTATATTTTGCCATCATAATCAGGCTGATTCACTCGCCCACTTCTCACTAGAGTCAATAGTCATTAGAGTGCACGAAATATTAAAAGACAAATTATTCAGAATTTTTATTTTGGCGTGGACCAGCAGACCCCACCCGGCAGAAGAAGGGTTAAGCACCCTTAAGGTTCCAAATTAGCAGCTAGCATTTAGTCCCTTTTAATTAAAATAACTTAATCTGTTGTTTTAATTAAGTACAAAAAACGCTTCCAATTCTTCTAACTCGGTGTACAAGCGCGTCTTTTATTTGAGTCCATAACGTTGGCTTAGTATATGGCACTTAAAGTCGCTGACTCCTAGGTGGAAATTATGCCTTTTATACCAATGACATTACCATTCTTCCACGATACTACCAAACACTGCCACTAAAGCCTGGTTTACACTTCGATATAACGGGGTACTTGCTGTCATGAAGGTTATTCATTAATTGTAGTTCCGAGGCTGGTCCCTATTGGTTCCTTGCATCCCGACCTCTCGGATCTATTGTGCGCCTTTGGATTCGGATTTGATAAAGTCCAGAATTTTCCCTATTGATAAGTTAGGCAGTTCCCTTCGGAGCATCTTCTGTTTCCCGAGAATGCTGTAACGATTTCTTGTGAAAACCTCACAGTGTAGCAGAAGATGAATTGGAGTTTCCCCCTCATCTGCACATTCTCTGCATAGTGGACCTTCTTATACAGTCCTATTAGACAGTAGTCATATCGTATACAGGAGTTTTTTTAAGCTGGTTAAGCTGGCAATGGCCCGTAATTATTGCCTTTGCCAGTTGTGGTTCATCTCTGCTCATTCTGAGTAGAGAGCGAATTCTTTGCTCAGAGAGTTTCTCCAGTAGGGCTTTAGAATGTCCCTGTCTAGGAGTTTCTCTCCAGTGTTTAGCTTTATTCTATCTTTGCTATTTCATAAGAAATGCTAAAGGCTGGTTCTGATCCAGTGGGCCTTCCTTTGCTGCCCTCTTTGGTCAGATCATCCGCTTTCTAGTTCCCTGGTATGCTGACAGAGCTGGCATTCATACCAGGTTGACGAATTTTTTCCCTCTAGCGCGTTTAGTCTGTGGATGCAGTCCGTTACTAGTCCGGTTCTCACCTCATAGGCTTCCAGCGTTTTGAAGGCTGCTCGAGTGCTCGGCTATCAGATACTAGGAAGATTCTTTGGTCATGAAGGTTACTATCACTAGAGTGTTCTCATGTAAATAGTTCTATATTTACTAAACACAAACACAGTGCTTAAACGATGACTTTCCTGCATTAATGACAGCCACTATCATCGTGTATGCCAGGCTTAAAACTATACGTCTATAATGATATTAATGCTCGTGTTGTGTTATTTGTTAAGCGACAAAAGAATAGTATCTCTCATAATTTATTAAATGTTACCCTAGCAACAAACACAATTATTAAGTATTACGTGTGCTAAGCCATGTCATACGCAAAGTAAACAAACGAATACTGTAATTTTTGACTTCAATTGTTAACATTTTAGGAAAGGATTATTAAAATAATTAGTTTTAGGTCAATATTGACTCCCTCACTAGAGGGGTTTAAAAGCTAGTGCTTGTTGTTGCCACTCCCATCTCTTTAAAATCTGTTAAACTGTTACATAAAGTCGATTAAACGTTTTACATTTTTAGTTTGTTTTATCCCACAACCTACCCAAAGGCATTTATATCTTCAAAATTCATGGATTGGGAAAAATGGTTGTTTAATTTGTAACATTTTTGTAATTAAAAGCCGAGTATTGATATTCTTCAACTAAATGACACTTGTTGACGAATCTCTAGAGAAAGGAGATTTTGATTGCTGTACTAAACACCCTATAAATTCGTAATTTCACATAAAAATAAATCTATTTCGCAGTTAGCGATTTGGTAGTTAATATAAACTTCTCAACTTTGATAATTAACACCACTTTATTACAAAGCTTGGGATACTCAAGTACTTAAAGACCTATAACATGAGTCGAGTTAAAACTTAAACACTGCGATGTTTCGACGTTGTATTTAGAGGTTCCGTTCTAACCTTTATCCACACTAAATGCTTAACTTAGTCTTCATAGTTCATAATAAACTTTTTTTAAAATTTTCTATAAACAAACTGTGGCTTACCTACCTCTATTATGAGAAAAACGATGAAGTTGTGTGCGGTTTTAGACCTTTTATGCCAACTCCAACAATTTTAACCCTTTGAAAGTTCCTATTGTTAAACAGTAAATCAAGTGGTTTATAACAACTGCTCTAACGACAGTTGTAAGCAGCAGAGGAAATTTGCTCCAAACACTCTTTAAACAAATTTCTCGATAATGTTTATTATAATAAACTAAATATTGATTCAACCCTTTTTTTTTATAAATAAGTTGTAGAGAAAAATGTAAGAAAAATAGTTAGGGTTTTGATGATAGTACTATTTTATCCAACATAATATTTTTGTTTTGAGATTTTGTGCTGAAATAATAGGTTTTTCTATAGTTCGAGACCTCGTCTATTACTATTTCGCGTGTCTAGGGTTATCTTGACGTGTCTAAATAAATTAAATTTATACGAAATGTAAACTATTTCAATTTGTGTCTTTATTACAAAATTAAATTTTCAGAAAATATTTACTTATCTATTTAACAAAACAAAAACCCCTTTTAATTTTGGGATCGTAAACCTACAACAAAACAAAATGTATAGTCAACGAGGAGTAATAGTTATAAATTCTGTATAAAGGTTCAAGATAAAAGTTTTCACGTTCGTTGCTTCTATTTTCTACTATTTTCCGGCTGCGAAATGCAATTAAAAACGAAAATGTCTCTTTACGTAGGTAAAGTTTTAGCCGAGGTTAACGTAGTTGTGACAATCACCATCATACTCGGAACACCGACTCGACAATGTGTTGCCTCCGCGCATTTCAATTATACTTTATGTTTCATCTTCCGCATGGGTACAGACCATTGTACTTGGTTGTTTGCGTTCCCCCATCTGTGACGCCTATTCCCATCATAGCGCTTCAAATACATCCGTGGATATTTAAAATATCCTTTTGTTTCACGTGCCTGGTAAATACGACAAACTGTGTTGCTCTTCTTTTTATTACACATCAATCCTTCGGCTTCAATTAATAATATTGTCAGTACTGTCACGCAGAATGCGCATAAATAAACTGTCGAGACAAATTTTCACAATACATCACTAAAGAAATGTTGAATTCCATCAAAAAATTCACTCTCTTGCAGCCGTTGAATAAGAAAAATCTAAATTATTTCCTGTCAGCATTTCCGACTTTTCTATATCGAAAAGTCCAGTCACTGTAAGGTATGAACTATAAATCAAATGCAGGATTCGTGTGGATAATCGACAAACGTATGTGGCAGCTGAACATAATTATTTTATAGACACGGCAAGAGATTCCAAAAAATAAGATCAAATTTCGACTTTAAAAAAAAAAACTTTACGCTAGAAATTCGTTTACGTGCTTAAAATTTTATTTTTGATTTTCCCTACTTTTTAATAAAAATAATTTTTTTCTGATCGCCGGAATAGCAATACCTTTCCAACGTGTTGTCGGTTAGAAAATTCGTGATTCCTGTATGTCATTATAGTGGTTAGAAAACACGACATAACTTTTATTTGATATTGTGTCGCATTTCCTTGTATATAATAATGATTTAAATCCGATAACTGTGACAAAACAGTGTTGACTCTGGGGTAGATAGTTACTATAACAAATTACCCACACATTTTACCACTATTTATACCTTTGCAACGGCTATTATAATGCTTAGAATGAATATTTTTAATTAATCACTTAATTTAAATTAATTTTTACCCAAAAATCAAATCACTCTCGCAGAGCATGAAATAAAATAATGAACATCTTATATCTGGTAATTCGCAAATTATTGGCCCCGTTTAGGCGACAGAAAGGTCCTCGCCGTAAACTAAACAGAGAGAGAAGGCGATTAGTCAGCTGTTGGGCCTGATCATTCAAATATTGCTTTGTCGGATTGAGCCTATTGTATGTGAAGCTCGTTCCTGATAGTAACACTTTCGTATTATTCAATGCCAATCACTCATTGTATAAAAATACAGTGATACTAGGTATCAGGAAGGAATGTTATAGTCAATGAGGGTTCAAAATAGTTATTAGTTATTATAAATATTTTCTTTTCATCCTTTGACAATGCCTGGTAAAGCCACTTTCCATTAGTAAGGAACATTACAGTCAATGATATCGATAGGTGACCACGATGGAGTCCAAAATTGCTATTTCCGTCGCACGCTGCTAACACTCCTTCCTGATAGTAACGCGGTATTTTTGTTCAATTCAATCACAACCAGTAACTAAAAATTCTAACTCGGCATCTCAGCCACTGACGTTCCCTAAATTGACTAAAGGATTGGGTATGCACAAAATATTCTTTTCTAACTTTCGCACTTAGTTCTTTTGCTATCTCTTGCCTAAACATTTTACTGGTACTCTTGTGGGGGTCCATTTACCTAACTTATAACATCAATAACTATTGGGGTTTAGATCGAGAGCATTTTCCCATTTTAAGCTAGTGAGTACTAAGAGTTTACTATATCAGCAAATTTTCTTTCCAATACTTATTCGAGAGGTCTTTAACAACTTCAAGTTGTGGTGTCCAAGTCAAGGGGTGGCCAAGATATAATTGTTGAACTGCTATGAGAAAATCTTATTATAGTCGTAATCACGAGAGCTTTTGGGTGGGCATGCGCTAAGAAATGTCGGGTATGCGTTACTGACAATTATAGTCGAATTTTAGAACCTACATTTGTTAAATCTTTTTTCAAATGCCACTATTAAAGTGAAATAAATATCTGACTACTTGAATTTTCAATTTATAACACATTCCTCTACCAAAAAGCTCTCGTAATTACGACTAGAGCGTTTTAATTGTGCTTCGGTGACGATAGCATAGACTACTCGTATTCAAAGCGTTATTGGGTTACAAAAGCCAAAGAAATAATTGTCTAGCTCCAAATTACCTCTGAAGAAACTTTAATCTGTAATTTTTCATACAGCATTCATTGCATTTTCTTATTTATAAATGTCCAAAAACTTGTATTTGGCACAAAGCATTCGAGTTCTAGCTATCCTTCTCTACAAAACTGTAAGAGTAATCATAAGCAGTTTCAGATATTCTAGTACTCCGTTTTCTCAAGGTACAATCTCATTAAGTTGATTGGAATTGCCATATTTGATTGACGTCCTCACTGGCACCACTGTGTTTACTTGATTTGAAGATTATGACCATCTTGTCGGTTAAGAATTCGTTAAGATGTTAAGGCCTTGGTTTTGAGCGCTTTCCTTATTTTTTGCTTTTTGTAGATGATCTTAAGGGTATAGCAAGGCAAGAGCACTATGCTCCATGGGGTACCTATAATTTGAAATTTAAAATTCCACCTCGTGATGGTTTTAGAAAATCCGCACCCACATCTCCGCAACGTAGAATTGTAATCGACTAGCTCTCTAACTATTCGACTACGCGGGCCTATTTTCATGGTTTTGGTAGATATTACCGAACCAAGTGGAGATATGTCGTAACGCTTAACGCAGTAATCCATTCTTTCATTTCGCTATGCATCGCACCAGTTTTAGTCATATATTTATGGTAATGTATCTTTCGGAATGAGCGTGCAAAGATCATGGATATACTCAAGATGCAGATAATAGCCATCACACTATTGAATTATTATCCATCTTTTATTTAATAGTCTCTATCCTGCGAACAGATGCAGCTAAGCCACTCCCCACAAATTTCTGTCAAATAAGGTTGACGCATGTCAATTCTTGTGCGAGTGTTGTAAACCGCATTTTCAAAATTCGACCAATAGAAAAATTCTACTCGAATATCGCGCACTTTTTTCGGGAGTGGCTTAGCTGTACCTGTTCGCTATTTTTGGGAGTGGCTTAGCTGCATCTATTCACTGAACAGAGACTATATCGCCTAATTCTAACCTACTAGATACTAGTTCTATGCCAAATGATAGAATAGGTTTCGCTGATTTCTCAGACAGATTAGCTTACGGATAGATTAGAGAGTAGACGAACGGACTCACAGATAGACGGGTCGGAGAACAAATAGATGGAAGAACAAGGGGGTACATACAGCAACTGTTTTATGCTTGGAATTTTTTTTTTAATATTTAATATCGTTTACAAACCTTACCCAACTTTGTCTGTTTGGTAAGCAAAAAAAGATCTTTAAAACTTTTCTATAACTGACCGGATGAGCTCCTCTTTTTTCTGATCCGTGTAAGGATCTTTTTTATCGAGAAACACAAATTCTATTTTTCAATAACGTTAAAAGGGTTATTTCCGCTTTTCGCACTCTTGTATTATTATACAGAGAGAAGGAAGAACAAAAAATTTAATAATAGTAACATTTAAAATGTTACACCTCTTTGTCGTGTAATCATAAAAAAATTTAAATAAAGAGAAAAAAAAGTGATAAAAATAAATTTTTAAATACATTAAATTGTATACTTTTGCACCCTACCAAATCCGTGGGGATTTATTCTGATAGCATATAATCCCAAACAATACTTTTCTATGAAACCACCTACTGCGTGCTTTTATACAATGTAAATTTAGTGCTTTGACGTCTTAATCATAACGTGACATATCCCCACACTTTTATTCAATATGTGGAACAATACAAATACGGTGAATGCATTAACACATTTAGGGGTACCTTCAAAGAGATACCTAACTTTGCCATTATATCTGAAATATAAATGCCACCTTAGGGTACCATATAAGTAGAGAAATTACATTCATATATCCACAAGGGTATTTGATCCCCATTTTTAACCAAGTAATTTATTTTATTAATGTTAATTGAGTTTGTCTAACAAAAAGCACAAATTTTCTAAACAACGTAGATTACGAACATCTGACTTTAATTACTTTCATTGTTAAAAATCTATTTCCGATAAATTGTATATATATTTTCTAATATTTTGCTTCACATTTTATTTTACAATGCCTTTCCAAAATATTATCTCCTAACCCACCTAAGATATTCTTAAAATATATATTTAGATCTTTCATTACGTGTTGGTGAAAGGCACTTAGTATCTTATGAATTTAAACCGAAAAGCTTTGTGTGTAACCCATAAGAGCTATACATTGTTAAAGGCGACAGAACGAATGTTCTTTAATTTTGTCTGTCTTTTTAGTTCAGTGGATTCGGCTAATGAAAATGCGTGTAGCTGTCACATCTGTAAAACCGGGATTAAATTGTTTAAAGGTAGTTTGAGCCTCGTGATTTTGTGACAAACATTTAACTGCCAACTTATCGAACGCTTTTGTTACGCAATAATAACCTGCCGCCGAAATATAGAATCCATAGCCTTGCAACTAAAATACCTATAACAATGACGATATAGAGAACTTAAATTGCATTGTTCTCTGTAATAATCCAACGTTGTATAGTGGTATTATGACCTGGTAAATTCATTATGCATCCGTAAATTTAATAACAATCAAAGTGTAATTAAATTGTAATGATTAAACCTTTAAGTGACTCTATACACTATAATTATATTTTAATTTTAATCTGTCCCTTTTTAACATATAATTCATGTGAAGTCAGAAAAGCGTGCATAAAGTAAATTTGCAGGCTTTTAACATCGAGTTGCAAGTTAATTATGTCATATGAATAGGTTAAAAATTTAATATAATTAAAAATAAGAAAATTTAAAATTCAAAAAAGTTGCAAGAGTTATGCATGAATATTTTTATGTGGAAAATATTTTTAGTTAACTTTAGATCTTTCACTTTTTCACTGCTAGGAATTTTTAACAAACTTTTTTCGCAACTTTTACAAAGGTTTTAGCATAATGTAGAAAGCTTTCATTTTTTCTCTTTTTTATTATATTGTTTCTGTTTTTACACTACTTTCGTTAGGCTACTGAAGATATAATTAGTACCTAACATCAGCCTAATCCATAGATTTTCATAAGTGATCCATTTTATTTTTAGAACACTATCTACTTGCAGGAGATTCTTTTACTTTCGCATTTCTAAAAAAACTTCGTGTTTGTACTTACCTGAAAAGTTTTGAAATTTATGTAATGTCCGGTTTAACCGGAAGCGTTTTCATAACCGAAAATAGTGTCAAATAATAAATATTTATGGGGTTGACGTATGTGACAATTTACAAGTTTTCATTTGAATTGCAAAAGAAATGAGAGATTTTTGAAATTTTGACATTCAAAAAATTATAACTCCGGTCCTGTACGGTAGAAGTTAATAAAAAAACAAAGTTCGATAGAGAATTGCGTTGTCTGATACATATCCAAAAATAAAAAAAATGTCTATACAAATTTTTAAGAAAATCCATTTCAAAATTTTGACCTATTTTGGCCCTTCAGAGGTAGGCAATTTTGGAACAAGTTTAAAAATCAACTAGGTTAGGACAAAAGCCCTATATTTTGGCTCTATATTGCCGTTTTGAAATTTTTATAATAATAGTTACCGGCCAAGTTATGAGAGCAAAACCAAAAAATGGGACAATCGTTATACTGACCGCCATTTTGAATTTAAAAATTTGAAATTTTTTATTTAAATTTGGGCTCAGATGTAGTACTTTATTTTTAAAGTTTTGAATTTTGAGAAATTATTTTTTGCATTGAGAAGGTACCTATTTGTTATTACAACTTTTTATTGGTGGCACCTGGAAGTTTGACGGATTCACTATGGGCATCTCCTAAACGGCAAGAGGTTCGAGGTCGGTTAAATTAGAGAAAAGTTGCACAATTTCATGTCCTATAAGAATTAGAGAATAAAATTGCGATAGCTTGTGTGGTTTCTGAAATATCGTGAAATAACTGAAAACTTGCATTTTCTTTTTTATTACATACAGATATAAATTTTTAAGATGAGGAGCGGTAGGGATAAGTTTTCGCAGGTTTGGCCACGCCCCTTTAATAAATTAATACGTTGACTAGGGCATTGGAGGGGAAAATACCAATGTAGGTATCTGCGCATCCCCTCAGCTCGTCATCTTAAAAAATTATACCTGCAGCTCCTTTATTATCTAAGGGATTGTTTGAAACATGGTAGGTTTACATAACTTGACACGAGCTACCAATTAAACGCACGAAACTTTTTCTAAGCCTACTAGATGTCTGTGTTTTAATAGACAACTTCTGATTTTCTTATGGGACTACCCTGTATAGTGAAACCTAAATGCCCTTTCTTTACTAGTCTTTGTAAAATTTTACTGGTCTTTAGGGCTTTATTAGTGGCATAGCACTTTTTAAAAACCCTAAAACTCAAGTTAGTAGACTTTTGCTACTTCTTCTCCATTTCATGTGCCAATCTAAGGCATCTGTGTGTCGTATGTTTGGCATGCCTGCCCTAGAACAATGGAAACGCTTTTGGAGACGATCTAATAAAAAATGATAGTACGAGCACCCCTTTGAAACTTGCCTCAATGAATGTTGGAATGGATGTCTAGAGTGAGGGAGAAAAAGGCAGGCTTGCCCAAGTGAGCGATGGCCTTAAGAGTGCAAAAATAAAGTCGTCAAAGCAATGCAGAAAAGGTTAAAAAAAGATTTACAACGTGACGATTGAAGCTTCCTTGATCTCATACTTCTAATTTAGCTACAATTACAACATTGGACTACTACAGACGATAAAATAGCTATACCAACAACTGACTGACCGCTCATTTTCTATTTCTGTGTTTCCAAAAGGTTTGAGTCACCTTCATCTTTTATGGGAAAATAATGCCATTCAGCTCCTGATTATTCAATTGTTTTATCGTCTGAATTCGCCCATTAATTCATAATTTACACACAATTTTCATAAGTTAATTACAGTGAAACCCTGTTATAACGGACCATCAGGGGCCGAAAAATTTAGTAGGTTATAACCGGAGTCCGTAATAAAAACTAAATAAATAGACAAAATATTAAAATGAGACTAAAGATTTAGTCCGTTATATCCAGAGAAACGTTATAAAGGGGTACTTTATAATGGGGTTCTAATGTACTTATTTTTAATTTTGATTGAAAGAAACATTTTTGGGCATTTCCTGTAAAATTCAATAAGCTTTTGACAAACCTCTTAAAATCAGGAAAAACTGGAGTGCTCAATTTTTTACCTCTTTTAAAATTTAAAAAAAATCTCTGTAATTCATTTTTAATCCATACGGAATCAACAAGTCTAAGTCGTTAGGAATAGTATTAAATTATTTTGGCTCTAAAAAACTCTATTGGGGAGCTCCAAAGTTTGTATTTTATTTTTTGGAAAATTTTTGCATTGAAGTTAGTAATTTCAAGGGTTGAAAACTATTTATTTAAGACTTAATATCCTAAAAATAAAACAGAAATCTCTCGATTTGGCCATTCTCAGTCACCTAACTACATGAGGGTCAGGGTGAGCCTAGGCCCACCTAAAATTTTGCCGACCCTTGTGCTCGCCCTCATAAAATGACAATAATAAGAAAAAATTTAGATATTTACAGTGTAATCTGAATTCCACACAAAATATTTCATCTTTAAAAAGTTAGATGAGCTGCATAATTATGTGTTTGGCCAACTCAAAAAATTTGTGGCCACCTGATTTTAGGAAGCCTGATTTTTGTACGTGATTGGCCATTCTATGCATTCAAATTACTCTTTGACGTCGTTGTGCTAGCACAGATGATGGCTAATAAACGCCGCTATAAATAATTGATAGCTGATCGATGTTATTTTTGTCACTCATCATTGCACCACGACTTCATCATTACCTAAATTTTTTCCAATAGATTTTTCGACTTTAAAACCCGTGTACATACGAGTAGCTCATAAAAATTACATTTTAGTATTTTTAGATAGGTATCGATGTAGGATTTAAACAGATCCTTAAAACCATAAAGATTTACGTATCCGCTAGAAAAACCCCTATCTCAAAAAGATATAATTTACTGCTGATTGTTTAAATTCTAAGTTGTTGTTTTGGTATTTTAAGGTCTTTCTGCTGTGTTATTTTATCACCTGAAGGCTTTGAAATCGAGACTTTTATTGATGTTTAGAATGATACCTTACAAAAGCATCAAAATGAAATATCGTAAAGTCAAAAATTTTTATTCTTTGTAGCATTACAAAAATGAGTTTTCAATAATTTTTTAAGCAAAAATTACTAATGAATGAGTAAAAATAAACTGATAATAATTATTATTAGTACATAATATGTACGTCATTTAATTTTAAAACGAACAGATTTATCTTATCATGCAGGTGTACGATGCAGGTTGAAATTGGAAATTTAAAGAATTAAAAATTTGTCTTTAAACTAACAAATAAACTCAAGGTTGCTATTTTCCGAACTTTACGTTTTGATAAGCAAATAAGACAGGCGCATTAGAAAATCTATTAAATCATTGTAAGTTAACGTGTCGCTGTGTGTGAATCTCTATTTTGTATTTAGGTTTTTATTTAAATTGTGACAAATTTAATAATGGTGTTTATGGTGATTTTTTCTAATTTTAAGGTGTTTTCTTCAATTGGAAACCTAATACGATCCTTGATGAGACGTTTAGGGAGTTCTACATCTGAATCGAGGCCCCAAGGTTATGTGGTAAGTTTTTTTATATTTTAGCAGAAATTAAGCGTCATTTTGGCACAAACCAATACCCCATTTTACTTAAATTAAATTGAAATAGCATTGGGTTGAGGGATTTATCAGAAAAGGTCCATATTACATTTTTGGGGTGGATAAAACTATTTGAGATGCTTATTCCTAATTAATGGCTTCCAAAACGGCCTCTAGTGGATTTACATATTTTACCAAAGCTAGTAAATAAATTCGTCAATAATTAGTAAAATATTTAAAAAAAATTACCATTTTTAAGACAACAGAGGCACTTAGAAAATTTTAAACCATTGTAAGGGGTAGAATCCTCTGGTAGATCCTTTTTAAATTGGTAAATATTGGATTTTATGACAATTTATTTATTTTAAGGTGTGTGCTTCAATTGGAAACCTGATACGATCCTCGATGAGACGTTCAGAGAGTTCTACATCAGCATCAGGGCTCTCAAGGCTATGTGGTAAGTTTTATTATGTTTTAGCAGAAATTAAGCGTTATTTTGGCACAAACCAATACCCTATTTTACTTAAATTAAATTGAAATAGCATTGGGTTGAGGGATTTATCAGAAAAGGTCCATATTACATTTTTGGGATGGATAAAACTATTTGAGATACATATTCCTAATTAATAGCTTCCAAAACGGCCTCTAGTGGATTTAAATATTTTACCAAAGCTAGTAAATAAATTCGTCAATAATTAGTAAAATATTTTTAAAAAAATTACGTTTTTTAAAACAACGGAGGCGCTTAGAAAATCTTAAACCATTGTAAGGGTAGAATCCTCATTTTGTTGTCTTCTTGTAATTTTAAATTGGAAGATCCTTTTTAAATTGGTAAATATTGGATTTTATGACAATTTATTTCTTTTAAGTTGTGTGCTTCAATTGGAAATCTGATACGATCCTCGATGAGTCGTTCAGAGAGTTCCACATCTGCATCAAGGCTCTCAAGGCTATGTGGCAAGTTTTTTTATGTTTTAGCAGAAATTAAGCGTCATTTTGGCACAGACGTAACCCCAATGCCACATTTTTTTAAATTTTAAATTGAACTATTGAACTAAATAAAACTATGTGGGATACGTTATTTCTAATTAATGACTTCCAAAACGGCCTGTATAGGATTTAAATATTTTACCAAAGCTAGTAAATAAATTCGTCAATAATTAGTAAAATATTTTTAAAAAATAAAGTTTTTGATAACAACAGAGACGCTTATAGAAAGCCTTAAACCATTGTAAGGGGGAGAATCTTCATTTTCTGGACTTCTTGTAATTTAAATTTTTATAAATTGTTAAATTTTTTTTTTTTATTTGACAATTTATTTATTTTAAGGTACTTGATGCAATTGGAAGGGTGCCACGATCCTTGAGAAGACATTTACCGACGGAGCTCTAAATCTGCATCAAGGCCTAAAACGATGTGGCACTTTACGATCGTACGATCCTTGAAGGATATCTTTGGAATTTTGCATATATATCAAAGCCTAAGATGATGATGTGGTAAGCTCTTTTTAATATTTTAGCAAAAATTAGGGTTCAAGCCTAACGCCAATACTAGATTTTCCTTTGAAATTTGAAAACTAACATCGGTGAAATCTGATGAGAACTTTTGTTAGAGCTATGTAAAAATATGCAGGGCATTTTGCTTTTATTTGGTCGGTTATTGTAAAGTAATCAAACAGATAAGACGTTACTGGCTGTTATAGTAGCAGCATGTAATTTTTAATTTTTAAATTAAATGTTGTCGTCATTGCCAAAGTAGTATCTCGCTACGCTCTGCCTGCATCTGCAGATAATTGGATTTAAATATTTGAACAACGTTATACCTGCTATAAAATCAATTTGAAAAATATAGGGTGTTTTCGGAGAAAATCGACAAACTTTGACAATGATGTGAGTTCCTGGGATCAAAATAACACATTTAATACAATAATACGCAACAAAAACTGTTGTAAGCTCTCTTAATTGGGGATTAAAATGAAAATAAGTCACACAGGCTGGTGTTAGACTGTCTAATATCTTTGACAAACTTCATTTTTAACCAGACATCCGACATGTGGGCGTGGGGTGTGAGAAACCCCAGTGCTCTAAAACTGCATAGCAAACATTCAAATATCGCTCCAATCGGCTACAGGGCCTCAATAGCTTTCAAATAGCTTTCAAAAACATATTATTCTTCTTATTACAGCAAATACCGCAATCAAAAAATTGATATTGTGGCAGTTGTACTTTTTCTAGATCTTTGACAGTCTAATACCAGCCTAAGGTTTTAAATTTCACTTTTTTAACTCATCTTCAAGAGCCCATAATTTTTTCACTTTTGGATATCATTTCCAGAGCGACAGACGTCCTTTTGATCTCAGGGTTTCCTCTAGGAGCACCTTTTTTATATATTTTAACATTTCTGATAAGGATGTAATAAGTCCATTTCAACCATTTAACTTGTTGCGGTATGAAAAACCCCATTTTGATTTTTATAATAAATTATTAAAGTGTTGATTGAGAGAGTGGTGTTTATGGACAATTTATTTATTTTTAGGTGTGTGCTACAAATTGGAAAGCTGATGCAAACCTTGAGAGAGCATTTATGAAATCCTACATCTCTGCACTGCATCAAGACTCAAGGAGCCGTGGTAAGTGTTTTCATATTTTATCAAAAAGCATTATGCATTAATATTAGGTACATAAGGGTAATATTCCTACCACATTTTCCTTTGAAATTAGAGAATTTAAATAAGAGCCCAGTTAATATGTTCATCAGAAAGGTCTGAAGGAAGCTTAGTTTGACTGCTACTTTAGAACTGAAATCTTTTGCTCATTTAAATTTTTCTTCTTATTAAAAAATAAAAAAGTTTCACATTGATTTCAATTAAAATAACTATGGAAGAAAATCTCAAATATTTCCCAACAAATAAGAAAATTTACAAATACATTATTACAGCATAAAGAAAATTTTGTTAGGTTTCTTAGTGGGAGTTGTATAAGTTGGCAAAATTTTCCAACCATTCAAAAACGCTTTAGTTAATTTATTTTTGTTGCCTCAAATTGTTAAACAAAAACAACATTTTAGTAGCAATTCTCTTGAAAAGTAATGTGTATGGGCGCCCGTGTAATTTACAACAAAAAAAACGTCAAAAACTTTACACGAAATCCATACAAAAGGTTTTGAAATGAATGTGATTTGATATTGTTCATGTTCATGTAGCAAATTATGAAGCGATGTCTGACATAAAAGACGACACTAAAGAACAATAGTAGATAGAACATATAATTAGCAACAACTATTTCTTATTGCCCCTTTGTAACGTTTCATACCATTTAACCAAATTTGTATCTCAACTTATCAGCTAAAATTCTCCTAGTTACCATGTGATTTGATACTTATATAATTGGGCTAAGCTGCAACTACGTACGTATAAAACTACAAATTACGAAACTTATCAAGCTTTACTACAAGTTACAAGTTCGCTTAGAACGAATATATTACTAGATTTAGCTGGTGCTAAATTAATTCAAAAATGTCCCCATATAACTTTGAATTAGTTATTAAATTATTTTATGTTTAATAATTAAGTTCTAACCTTTCATGATATTCCATACCTTTTACATAATTTGTGTCAAAGAAATATTAATTCTTAGGAGTAATTAAAACGTTGTTTTTTTATTTGAAAACAAATAACTTAAAAGTGTTGTCTTTTCAAGTGTCTTCAAAAGGCACTATCAATGAACTATTATAATGGGCCCATAATATAAAATTTCTAGGTGATATTATTCGGTCCAGAATAACTTCGAAGCTGGTCTCGGACTGCATAGCAACACTAAACGACATTTCGACGAGTAATGCTCTTGAAATCTGCTGGATCAAAGGACACCAAAAGGTAACAAAGGCAATAGAGGCTCGTCTACACACACAGGCTTGCCTTCCGGTTTGGCCTGTGCCGGTTTGGCCGCCTGAACTGTGTCCACATGCTCCAGTTTGGTCTGTACAGGCCACCTGCAGAAGCAAACCGGAAGGCAAGCCTCTGTGTGTAGACGAGCCTTTACAGAACATTGTAAGCTAAACAATTACCTTCACACTCTCTGACTAATCGATAGCCCTAGATATAGAGGCTGTAATCAGGAATTTGAAACTGCGGAGCACGAGCTTTGCTCGTGTCCTGCGCTAGTATCAATTAGAGAATCCATACTTGGTGACTACTGGCTGGATATGGCCAGAATAAGAGACATTCCACCCGCCAAGCTGCTCGAGTTTATCTTAAAGTTAAATGGCTCGAGGAGCGACGAGGAAGGAGGCGCCTTTGGGGAGGTTGCACAATGATCAAGCGGCCTAAATGTAAGCTGACTGAAAGCCAGCCCACTAGCAATCTAATCCAAAATTATTCGGTCTCAGAGAAGAGAAATTGCTAAAAATTGTAGCAAAAACCTAAAAAATTTCGTCCAAAGTGGTAAATCCTTGACCACCCTGTATTTCAGCACCTAGGGGATAAACTATCGATATTAATTTCCCCAAATTATCATGTCCATTTGTAGATACTTAATTTATAATTGAAACAATAATTTCTGTTAACTCCATTAAATCTTAATATCTTTAGTCCTAATAGCGTTCCAGTATCTAACCCCTAAGGTATAATGAAATGACACAACGTTCGAACCTAACATTGGTAATAATTTTATAAGAAGGTAATAAATTAGTAATCAAAAGTTGGTTTTTTGTAGACGGAAAAAATTTATAAAACATTTCCGAATCGCGGAAAGTTAAACTATTTGCTCGCGATGTAAGCAAACAACGAAAACTGAGCTTTTGCTTTGAAGTTTTTCTTCGGCGGTTTGCTTCACAAATATAATATTTATTTGTTTTATTCTTTTTGGCCTTTTTTTACTATTATGAATAATTTTTATCTTTTCGTATTTTCTTCGAATGCAAATATAAAAATTGCATTATTGTCTGGAAATATTCGAGTCGTGGAAAATATTTAAAGAATCCTTCAAAACATTTTTTTAAATGGAACTAAAAAAATTAAATCAGCTTTAAAGACAGTTACATTTTATTTAAATAGGATAGGAATTAGAATTAATTTGTCAAAGTCGAAGTGTCTGCTAAGAAATCGAAAAATCAGAAAACTTAGTAGCGACGACACTTAAAAGAGATTGATAAAAGTAAAAGGATTTGCATAAGAAGTCGAATTTTAAATTTTTCTTAAGGTAAGCACATTTTGTCCTTGCGGAATTTTAACGAATTTTTTCACAAACCAACTGAAAATTTTAACTGAAAGCGACACAAATTTTCAAATTATCAAGAAAAGCTTATTTTTTTCCGTTTTGTCTTCGTGACGATATGAAAACTGATGTGTCATTTCCTTGAACCTTTGTTGGCAAGTTTCTGAAATATTTTAGAGTAAATCTCATCCCACTCCAAGTTGAATGGTTATGTCACACAATACAAAAATTTATTGTAGGTATTGTGACAAGAAAAAATATCTAAAATAAAAAGAAAACAAAAATCCAATAGAGTTTTAGTTCCGATAAAAGAGCAAAAAGGTTTTAAATGGAAAATAAAATTTCTTAATTTATTCAAAACTTGTATACTCAGGTTGTAGCATTAATTTTCTCCCAGTGGAATTTTTAGCGAGAAAAGAAAATTTAAATTTTTCATACATCGTTTGGTGAGAAATAATTTTGGTGGAAGCGTATCAATCAAGCAATTTTTCGATTTGTCTGTTTGTAGAAATCTCAGTCACGGTTTTCGTCACCCTTAGGTACACCTGCTGTGTTGCTCCCCATAATATAACGTTAGCATAGATTTGTTCACCCTACATTCTTTCAAGACCCTTTTATTGTTAACTCGATCTATAGTAGTTTTACCACTACACTTCCTGCATATCAAATTGCATTCAAATTGCGGTTCCTCTGATTGTAAAAATAAAAAGCATGCAACAAAGAATTTCACTTCATCTGTGTAATAATTATGGAGGGCAGTGAAAGGTCGACTCGTTAATATTTTACACACGCCATTTTTTTTACGAGAATTTACAAGATATTACGTGAGCGGTAAAATTTAAACCCCTAAATTCAAAATCAAATAACTTTGAAAATGAATCAGTTAATCATTTAATTGTCATTCGCTTTTACGCGAAAATAGACATATGAAGGCAATAAAGAATTCTGTCAATTTTAAAAATGCAATAGTTGGAATATTTTATTACAACATAAATAGTCAATTTTCATGGTTTCATGAGTAACCCTTAAAGACCTGCTGACATAAATTGTAACGAAATTTTTATCAGTTTCACGTGAACATTATATTTTACCTTCACATAATTGATTTGTCGATTTAATGTGAATGGGGGGATAAATGTAGCGACCTATATGCTAGAATTTAGTAGCTGGTGCTCCCTTGTTTGGAATTTTGTTTAAACTCCTTTCTGTGTGACGAGGTATGAAAATTTACGATGAGGTTCCTTCAAGCGAAGTGCTTTTATTTGGGTTCTTATTCTCAAAGGCGAGAAGTTTGTTTTCTTTATTGGCCTTACCTGTTATAATATTCATATTTTTAATTACTTGCTCGCTTTTTGAAGTTTTCAAAAGTCAAGTATTCGGAATGGAATTTTATTACAATTAAGCTCACGTCCAATTTAAGAGTATGGAACAGTGATGACAGGTAGAGGATTGCACGAAGGGTGGAAATGTATCGTATAGCTTGTTGTAGATGTTTCGAAGGGTTGTAAGAAAAATATTTAATTGTTTAATGAAGCATTAGCGTAGCCTATTGACGAGCTAGTTTTGAGAATGGAAGGCTCAGAGTTGCCCGCCCTGATATTGCTATTAAATTTTAATTATAAATTTTTTTTTATTTTGTCTTGTGTGTTAGGAATATTTTAATAACAGTTTAGAGCTATAGTTCCTTCATAAAATAAACACGAAAAGACATTATTTACAAGTACGTTTACACCAGCACCGTTGCTGATAATTGTATAAGAGAAGGAAACGTGTTGGGCACGAGATTTTATTCCATTTTAAACAAAATATTTATCTATTTTTTTAACAACATAATGAAGACCTTAATTTCGAATTTAATAGCCGAATAGCTATAAGGGACCTTATTACGAGAATGAAATATCGGCTCTTTAGTAACTGAACTCTCTTAATAAAATTTAGAGTTAAAATTTCAAGAAAAAATAGTAACTCATTCAAATTTCTAATTTCAGATCGTGTCCTTGGACCAGAAGAACTGTTGGGTCAGTTATAAGTAAACTATGAAACTAAACCTGCCAGCACATCAGAACCAGCTACCGATAAAGTGTAGCAAACCACGAATCACCTGTAAAAATGTACCCTTACTGCATTGCCTCTCGATGCAAGAGTGTCGTATTCCATTATCAGCTACAACAAAGCAATTTAATTACATTTATTCTGCTGGAACACTCTAAAACAAGTCGAGAAGCTTCAACAGGTGAGTCTTTTGCGGCTATCGCCGTTTGTCATTTCCCTAAATTTCCAACTCTTTCTCTATTCATTCGCCTTGTTGAAAATAAATCTAGAGATCTCATCTTTAATGTAGTCATATCTTTTCTCCTATCCTCATTACAACATTCTTTTAGATAATCCACCTACTCTAGCCGTAATACACTATGTGAAGACGTAAAAATAATATTAAATAAAATTACGAATTTCAGAACGTGTCGTTGGACAAGGAAAACTCTTGATGATAACTCTTGGGTAAACTACGAAACCAAACCTGCCACGACATCAGAACCAGCTGCTGATAAAGTGTATGGCCAACCACGAATCACTGGTCAAAATAACCCCTTACGGCATCGCCTCTGGATGCAAGAGTGTTGTATTCCATTACCATCTTCAACAAAGGAACTTAATTGCATTTAATTTGCTGGAACGCTCCAAAACGAGTCGAGAAGCTTCAACAGGTGAGTCTTCTGCGGTTGTCGCCGTTTGTCACTTCCCAATAAATTTCCAACTCTTTCTGTCTATTCATTACCCTTTTTGAAAATAAATCTGGATATCTTATCTTTATTGTAGTCATATCTTTTCTCCTATTCTCATTACAACATTCTTTTTGATAATCCACTTACTCTAGCCGTAATACACTATGTGAAGACGTAAAAATAATATTAAATAAAATTTCTAATTTCAGAACGTTTCGTTGGACATGGAAAACTCTTGATGATAGCTCTTGGTTAAACTACGAATCCAAACCTGCCACCACATCAGAACCAGCTGCTGATAAAGTGTGGCCAACCACGAATCACTGGTCAAAATAACCCCTTACGGCATCGCCTCTGGATGCAAGAGTGTTGTATTCCATTACCATCTTCAGCAAAGCAACTTAACCGCATTTAGTTTGCTGGAACACTTCAAAACGACTCGAGAAGCTTCAACAGGTGAGTCTTCTGCGGTTGTCGCCGTTTGTCACTTTCCAATAAATTTCCAACTCTTTCTGTCTATTCATTGGCCTTTTGGAAAATAAATGTGGAGATCTCATCTTCATTGTAGTCATATCTTTTCTCTTATCCTCATTATAACATTGTTTTAGATAATCCACCTACTCTAGCCGTAATACACTATGTGAAGACGTAAAAATAATATTAAATAAAATTTCTAATTTCAGAACGTTTCGTTGGACATGGAAAACTGTTGATGATAGCTCTTGGTTAAACTACGAAACCAAACCTGCCACCACATCAGAACCAGGTGCTGATAGTGTGGCCAACCACGAATCACTGGTCAAAATAACCCCTTACGGCATCGCCTCTGGATGCAAGAGTGTCGTATTCCATTACCATCTTCAACAAAGCAACTTAATTGCATTTAGTTTGCTGTAACACTCCAAAACGAGTCGAGGAGTTACAACAGGTGAGTCTTCTGCGGTTATCGCCTTGTAACTTCACAATGAATTTCCAACTCTTTTTGTTTATTCATTCGCCTTTTTGAAAAGCAATCTGGAGATCATTTCTTCGTTTTAGTCATCTCTCTCTTCTCATCCCCATTACAAATATTCTTTTCGATAATCCATCTACTCTAGCCACGTAACACAGTAGACGTGAAAATAATATTGAATTAAATTTCTATTTTCAGATTATTTCCGTTGGACGAGACAGAAGAACATGTTTCATGCATAAAATCGAGTCCGATGTTGGTAGCTTGATGGAAGCTCTAATAATTCGTTATTCGGTTTTTGCTCTAAAAACTCGTAAGTGCCTGGTTCGTGAATGCGTACTGCTTAGTGTTCAATAAGTATTCGTTTTAAATTATGGCGCGAGGAGCAGTTTTTGGCATGATGATGAAGGACCCATTTCGCCAAAGGACATCAGAAAAAAGGTAAATAATTTGTTTTTATGTTAAAAAGGATGTATACAGACCTTTTTGAACGGATTTATTTAAATGTCTGATGTTTCATTGGCTCGTTGTGCCTAATTAATACCGAATGTATTTCTCCACGTGACATTTCTAAAATATACCAGGCGTGGGAAAAGAGTTGCATTATTTTTCTGTGTCATTATAACGCCCAATAACTATTGCTGCTGCGACTTTAGGCGCAGCTGCAAATTACACTACAACTCTTTTGCTCATGATTTGATGAAGCTCTTAAACGTTGACTTTTTAAATTTTTGGCGCCGTACTGAGATTTTTTATAGGTTGTTTTTCGTCCCTGGTGGCCTATCAGCTGTCTGCCTCTTTGTCAGCACAGTTTAAACGAGAAACTTAAACTTAAACTTAAACTACTTTTGTACTCTTCGTCACGCTAGGGCGCGGACGTACCACATGGTATAAGATCAGGGTGGAGGGAGGGCATCTAAAGGGTTCACAAATGCTAATTGTAGTTTGTAGTATTTTAATAAAATGTTAATTAGTCAGAAATCTCTAAAAATTAAAATTAAATTAAGTGTTTTCATTTTGTATTCTGTAGCTTTAGTGGAAAAATGTCTGCAGATTACAAAAGCTCTCATCTAGTTGATGGATTTCGAATTACGCAATCACTTTTTTGCTGTTACGTTTTACCCAATTAAAAAGTTGTTAATATTTTTTTGCCCTAAATTCGTACAATGGCCACATTTCGATATCGTAGCGTGTATAATCTTATAATTTATTCTGTTACAACGACCCTTATAAGGTATAAGGAGTTTTGAGTTAAATGAGCGCAAAGCTCTAATTAGGCCTAATTAAATTTTTGTATTGCTTTAAAACTTTTAATTTTTATTTCTTAAAAACGAATTGTAATTGATATTAGAAACTTAAAAAGTTTTATTCGTGTCTTATTATTCAGTTTCAAGAGGTTTTGCTCAATATCAAGGGGAGTTAGAGGGTAGGTAGAAAAGATTAATTTATTTTACACTTTTAAATTTTTTTTATCACTAGAAAACCCCCTATTCTATTTTTGAAAATGATTTTCGATTTTTTGGAAAAACCTAACTTTACACACTATTTTATTTAGAACTGTCCTTAGTAATAGTACAGGCAAAATACCCTAAAATCAGCTGTTACCTTGCATATGCTAGGGTCAAGCTGAAATTTTGCATACACGTTGTCTTCGGTGTCCTAAACAACATACTAAAAGTCCTGAAGAATCCCCTGTGAGCTTCCTCCAGTATCGTGGATCTTAGCCCCTCAAGTGCAGTTTTTCGCCATTTACTCCGTCAGATTGCATTTAATCGTAAAAGTAGCTTAGTAATATTTTATTAAGCATCAAATTATCTATTAAATAAGCTATAGAACACATTTCTACGATCAAAGGGCGTGGAGGAGTACGCTATTAAAGAATAGTGGTTCAGAAGGATTTTTTACGCGGAATTACTCCGATAGTTCCAATTTTTTAATATGTTTTATAAAGTGGTCTCCTAATGTTAAATCCGAGATTTCGACCTTAGCGAGCCTATGCGCGTACCACTATCTTGAAAATAACAGAGAAAACTCTAGTTTCTCTTGTATCTCATTGTCAATGAAAATTATCATAAAATAGTCTTAACAAATTTATTACGTCATAAAATTTCCTACAACTTTTGTGTTTACAAAATACGATGTTAGAGCAATGGTTTTCTCACAAAATGAGATTTAAAAGAGCTGTCTTCAAAAATAATATTAAGCAGGCGATTGCTATGATGGACAAAAAACTGTTTTACTCCAAGGTGAACAATGATAAAATTAAAAAATTATATGAATTTAAAGCCGAAGGATTCAGCCTTTATTTTCATGTCTTTTAAATTTACTTTTGTTACACCTTGTAATAAACAACAAATAAAGTTTTTCACAGTTTTTCATGTACCATTTTTTAAACAGTAAAAGATATTTTGTGGGAAGGATTATTTTAAAAACTTTTCGTCCAAGGATATTGTTCCTTATGAGTTTTTTGTCAAAGTTAAATGATTAGAAATCGATTGTACATTTATTTTAAAAAAGCACAATGATTTCATATTTCGTCGTTTTTTGCAAATTTTATTTTTAATAAAAATTTTGACTCAAATTGCTGTAAAATGGTTAATAATAAACGAATTGAAGAAACTAAGAACTCGTTATGAAGGAAAATATGTCTACTTTTTGATTCACTGGTTAGATTTTACTAATTAGCTCAAGTTTCCTCTTTCTATTCAATACATTGAAGAAGTGGATAAATAGGCAATTTTTTCTTGAAATTCCTCCTAAGGTAAAAGTACTGCACATTTTCAATAATCGCTTAAGAAAATGAAACATAAAAGCTTATACTCTAATATCCGAGAATTAGAATGTCTTCGGATTCACTGGGACTAAAGGAGAAGGTGTTGAATTCTGCTAAAAATTTCGACATTATCTTAAATGCTGTGGAGATATTTAAACATTATCATAAAAGTGTTCTCAAAAACGACTTATTATGCTTTTTAGAGATGTTATAATGCCTCTAATCTTATAGAGGCATAAATAATTAATTAATTGCATATACGAGCACGTATATACAGGGTGTTTGATTTATCGTGTCACATCAAATATTCCGATTATTGTATTTATTTGAAATAAATATTATAAAAGGTTGTTTGATACTTATTATACTCAGTATTAAAATTAAAATCAAAAAGCAAAGTGATTATTATTTTTGATTGAAAAAAGTTGATGTTAAATTTTTCTATATTTTGCCGGGCATTTTTCGATATTTAAAATTGTAGGGAATTGTATAATGTTTGCCAGTATTTAAAAAGAATTTTCAAATTTATCGGATATCAAAAAATTTAAAAAAAAATTTCCGATTTTCGCCAATCGTTTGGAATAATTATGAAACGGAAAAGTTAGTGGTGTAAAAAAACACATCCGGCCGGAAAACATTCGAAAGATTCTTTTCCGGTAGAAAATTTGGATTGTTTAATTTCCATGTCACAACCCCGCTTGACTTTCATTCCTCTGGCTCATCTAACTACTCTACATCTTTTGATCGTAAAAATGTGTTCTATAGTTCATTTAATAGATAATTTGATGCTTTATAAAATATTGCTAAACTAATTTAATGATTAAATTCAGCCTGACGGAGTAAATAGTGAAAAACTGCACTTGGGGGCCTTAGATCCAAATATTGAGGGAAACTCACACGGGATTTGCGGGGACTTTTAGTATGTTGTTTAGTACACCGATGTGTACACGTGTATATTATCGAAATATCTGATGTGACACGATAAATCAAACACCCTGTATATACGTGCTCGTATATGCAATTAATTAATTATTTATGCCTCTAAAAGATTAGAGTAGAGGCATTATAACATCTCTAAAAAGCATAATAAGTCGTTTTTGAGAACACTTTTATGATAATGTTTAAATATCTCCACAGCATTTTAGATAATGTCGAAATTTTTAGCAGAACTCAACACCTTCTCCTTTAGTCCCAGTGAATCCGAAGACATTCTAATTCTCGGATATTAGAGTATAAGCTTTTATGCTTCATTTTCTTAAGCGATTATTGAAAATGTGCAGTACTTTTACCTTAGGAGGAATTTCAAGAAAAAATTGCCTATTTATCCACTTCTTCAATGTATTGAATAGAAAGAGGAAACTTGAGCTAATTAGTAAAATCTAACCAGTGAATCAAAAAGTAGACATATTTTCCTTCATAACGAGTTCTTAGTTTCTTCAATCCGTTTATTATTAACCATTTTACAGCAATTTGAGTCAAAATTTTTATTAAAAATAAAATTTGCAAAAAACGACGAAATATGAAATCATTGTGCTTTTTTAAAATAAATGTACAATCGATTTCTAATCATTTAACTTTGACAAATAACTCATAAGGAACAATATCCTTGGACGAAAAGTTTTTAAAATAATCCTTCCCACAAAATATCTTTTACTGTTTAAAAAATGGTACATGAAAAACTGTGAAAAACTTTATTTGTTGTTTAATATTACAAGGTGTAACAAAAGTAAATTTAAAAGACATGAAAATAAAGGCTGAATCCTTCGGCTTTAAATTCATATAATTTTTTTAATTTTATCATTGTTCATCTTGGAGTAAAACAGTTTTTTGTCCATCATAGCAATCGCCTGCTTAATATTATTTTTGAAGACAGCTCTTTTAAATCTCATTTTGTGAGAAAACCATTGCTCTAACATCGTATTTTGTAAACACAAAAGTTGTAGGAAATTTTATGACGTAATAAATTTGTTAAGACTATTTTATGATAATTTTCATTGACAATGAGATACAAGAGAAACTAGAGTTTTCTCTGTTATTTTCAAGATAGTGGTACGCGCATAGGCTCGCTAAGGTCGAAATCTCGGATTTAACATTAGGAGACCACTTTATAAAACATATTAAAAAATTGGAACTATCGGAGTAATTCCGCGTAAAAAATCCTTCTGAACCGCTATTCTTTAATAGCGTACTCCTCCACGCCCTTTGATCGTAGAAATGTGTTCTATAGCTTATTTAATAGATAATTTGATGCTTAATAAAATATTACTAAGCTACTTTTACGATTAAATGCTACCTGACGGAGTAAATGGCGAAAAACTGCACTTGAGGGGCTAAGATCCACGATACTGGAGGAAGCTCACAGGGGATTCTTCAGGACTTTTAGTATGTTGTTTAGGACACCGAAGACAACGTGTATGCAAAATTTCAGCTTGACCCTAGCATATGCAAGGTAAAATTGGATTTTGCCTGGTGTATAACGTGAATAGGGGAGTTTAATTTATTTTGAAGAAGGATATTTATTAAGCACACTTTTTAATACTCTTTACGTGAACTTCAAATTTTTTGCATCGCTAGAACAACCCTTCTTCTGCTTTTAAAGATAATTTTTGATTTGCTCAAAAAATCTAAATTTTTACACTTTTTGATTTAGAAATGACCCTAGTAATGTGGAAAGGGGAGTTTAATTTATTTTAATTGCGGATACTTATTAAGCACACTTTTTACTACTCTTTACCCGAGCTTCAAATTTTTATCATCACTAGAACAGCAGCCCCTATTCCACTTTTAAAATTGATTTTCGATTTTCTCAAAAAATCTAATTTTCTACACTTTTTGATTTAGAAATGCCCTTATAAGTAATGTGCGTAGGGGCTTTAATTTATTTTAATTTTAGATATTTATTAAACAAACTTTGTACTACTCTTTATCTGAGCTAGAATAGCCCCTACTCCAGTTTTAAAGATGATTTTTGATTTTTTCGAAAAATTTAACTTTCTACACTTTTTAATTTAGAAATGTCCTTAGTAATATGGATAGGGAGTTTAATTTTATTTTGATTGCGGATATTTATGAAACATTAATGTTTTAAAATGTTGTTAAAAGCGTTTAGCAGTACATCAGAAATTTATTTTTGAATTTTGGTGTGCTAAGATCGTGGTAAGGAGGTATTTAAAGATCGGTTAACTTTGATAAATTTTCTGAAAGATGGATCAAAGCGCTTTAATCATAATTTCCTATCTGAAAATTTGTTGAAAATATAAGAATCAAAAATTGTGCAAGAGGATGTAATGAAACCAAATACTGATTTAGTGTCGTTTCAAAATTTCTTTTTTTTATAGTTTCATTTATTGCTTTTCTTAAATTATTCTTAAGTGAATTCTGATCGCCCCAAATTAACGTTGAGCTCATTAATTTAGTGGGTTACTTATATTGAAGTTACCAACTTTTCGAAAGTTACTAAAAATAATCTTGGAGTTTTATTAAAAGAAAACTAGCATTTAAATCGATTATTTAATTTTTGAGGTAGCCTTTTTCCCAGCTTTAATAATTTTTTCTACGTACATAGAGGCTACTTTTAGATTAATAAACAAAGATTGAAGTAATCAAGTTTTATGCGTTAATTTGAATCGAATGAAAAAGAGTGTATGAGGTGTAGCAATTATAATAAAATTTAAATGGGGAGTTAAATACAAAAAGAGAGAAGATGGGAACTGTTAAAAGAAAACGTGTTCAAGCAAATTCCACTTGAAAACAAAGCCATGTACCTATTCATCAACTTACAAAACGACATCTTTTCAAAGAGCAATTAATTGTTCTGCTTGATTTCCAACCCGAGTTTTCAAAGATACCACTTAGTTATTTTTCAACGAACAAACAAAAATTTAAATTAATAGATATAAAAATAATGGAAGCGAAAAAACGTAATTATAAAAACACACTTTGGTGTACAAATTTCTTTTTCATTTTTTGACGCTTTTAGAAATTCTAATTTTTCTCTTTACAAGTTTTTTGTTATATACCTTTTTCCGCTTAAATTTTCGATTTAGATTCAGTAGTTTATGATTTTCTTGTGTAGGACTTACACCACCACATCTTATACCTTCAAACTCAACCGAATTTAATAATAAAAATTGTATAAATTCATATATGCATTTATACTTGAATTACTGTCATGTCGAATTTTATTTGTTTGGAAATTGTCGATTGGTTAAAATGTTTCTGAAACGTGAACGCTGTTACCGTTACATAACAAAACCCTTAACCATTACGAGAAATGATTGAATTATTTACTTCTCAATAAAATTCAAACTCGTGGTGTATGCACTATTTTTATTCAAATTTAAAATCCCTTGTCTATTATAATGTATAGATTTTTGGTACATCAATAATTGAATTTCGTCGATACCTCAGGAAAAATCGCGTGAATGAACTCGCTGTTAACTGATATGCAAATATTTGAAACTTTTCATGTTTCAACTATCACGGAAAGAAAGATAAAAACAAATAAAGAACTTAAGAACGTATTACCACTTGGAGAATTCGCTTTCTACTAAAACGAATTACGAAGTCAAATCAAACTGCCACTATATACTTTTGGCACGTACCTCAGAAGTACATATAACATACACCTTTAATCAAACTTTTAAGTACCATTTTTATTTTAAATAAAAAAAACAGTAACTTTTAAATTAATTTCTGATTTAAATGCATCCAAATTCTAGAGTAATTTTTGGTCTGTTGGCAGGCAACTGCCATAAAAATATTTAGCAGTACTTTTATTGCTGAAATACGATGGGGGTGACCTCTAGAGTATGTGTTAAAAATGCACCACGCCAATTGATTACCTGAGGGGCAGCCAAACATATGACTAATTCTAGTTTATGTAAGGTTACTGCAAAGTTAAGTTAACTACGCGTATAATATTTTAAGATGAAGAGCGGTAGGGATAAGTTCGCGCAGGTTTAGCCACGCCCCTTTAATACTTTGACTACGGCGTTGGAGGGGAAAAATAACAATATAGGTATCTGCGCATCCCCTCATCTCGTCAGCTTAAAATATTTTACCTCTACATACGTCAAAAATAGCTTGTGGGGCCGTTTTACATGGACTAAATATCGTTGTAAGTACTGAATCAACTCAAGAAGTAGAAGCACGGAAATCTAAGCTTTAACGTCGTGCACGGCCGTGTTTCGAATTTTTACGCACGACTTAGATGTTTCTGCTTCTTGAGTGGATTCAGTACTAACAAGTTAGTACGATATTTAGTCTACGTAAAACGACGCTTAGTTAGAAAATAATCTCGATTAAATTCTCAACAAGAAAGCTTTCTTTCGGTTTTTCTCTAAACATGATATCAGCGGCGCTACAAGGCTACAAAAATTGGATACCCTATCTTCAATTTGGTTTTAAAATATACACACATTTTCACGTTGAGCTCTTTGTGTTCTATTGTATACTAGGACTGAATAACGTAAAATAACATTTCCCATGTTCCCCTCCTCTTTTGATAATATCCCAGTGGCGTAGATAAGGGGGATATACTCTAGTAATTCTTTTAACATAACTGCATTACGTTAAATTAGCAATAAATATACAAATTACCGTCTGTGCCCACCTCCCTCAAATATGCTCTGGCTAAGCTACCGGTGTAATAATTAATTCTAGTAAAACATTTACAGCCGTAGTTATAGACTTTTACACGCGCATAGTACAACGTGTAAATTATTTTAACATTGAAAAATAGGGGCTTGCACGCGTGTAGCTTACACTTCAAATACACGTCTGACTATAACTATGGCTATGAGTTTATAGTAAGTTAGTTTAGCTCGTCGGCATCCCTCAAATAATTTATCTAAATTGGAGTTCATATTCGAATTTAAGTACGCATTTTTATGACATGTTGGGCATATGGGCATGCCCCTGAACATTTATATTTAAAAAATAAGTGAATAAATTCTTGTAATAGAACCAGACCGATCCAGAAAAACAGTATGGGGGGGGGGGGCTTTTCATCAGCTTACTACACAATGGCATGCGTATTTTGTATATTACATATGTATAATAAGAAATTCGCTCTGCCAAATTCCCAAGGTGACGAAGCAAAGTTATCCGGCTTTCCTGCAATTGAAGGGTTTTCCAAATTATTTTTGGCAATTAAAAACTTAATTTGGAGCTGGACAATAATATATTTGACGATATTGAATAATACTGGGCACGTTTCACACCATAGCAAAAATATCTGCTGTGTAATAATAAATCAAACAATAAATAAATAATAAATAATGTAATAAATTAAACACACTGTATATGTGTGCTCGTTTACAGAACAACCTTTTTTAGAGGCTAATACATCCCTAAAAGGCATAATAGGTCGTTTTTGAGAATAGCTTCATAATACAGTTTAAATATCTCCACAGCTTTGGTTAATATAGAATTTTTAACAGAATTCAACAGGTGCTCCTTTAGTCCCAGTAAATCGTAATAAGTTCTAGTTTTCTACGATTAAACGTATAAATCATTGCGCTTCATCTGCATAAATAATTGTTGAAAAATGTGCAGTACTTGAAATTTAAGAGTGCCTTTTAAGAAATATTACCGATTTTGCTACTTTTCAACAGTATACAATACAAAAAGAAAACTTGTGATGATGAGTGAACTCCAATTAGTCCATCAAAAAGTAGACAAATTTTGCTTGAAAATGAGTGCTCATTTTCTTCAATCCTTAATTTGAAAGCATTTTGCTAGGCTATTTACTAGGTTCAAAAGCGAAGTGATTTAACAATCAACTGAATTTCTTCCCTTTAAAACAAACACATACCCACTTAATAATAAATTAAAAAAAATTAAGGGGTCTCAAATAATAATGTTGTACTGGTTGTACATGTACATTAATTTAGACCACATTTAGACAAGTTGGTATAATTATGTTGTAGCGCTACTAATCGAGTATCCATGATTTCCAATTAAAAACATATTAGGTAGTAGGCGCTAATTCTTTAACCATCCACACAGCAATTGGAAAACTATAATTTTAACCATAACCATCACATTATACAAATTAAATGAAAAAGTTATGTGTTGAAAAATCAAATTTTTGCACCTACAAAGAGTGTTTGATTCATATTTGTACTGCTGCGCGTATAAAAAATATATTAAAATTACCATAAGCGCATTAATTTTTAGATTAAAAGCTTAAACGTATTACTTTATTTACTTATATTAAAATTAAAGTGTAATTTAAGCTTGTAAAATAAAAAGAAATTTAATTTTGTTGCAATAATGCATCTAATGCAGTTACTGTTATTATAATAGTTATGGATACTCGACATTCTACACATACACAGTTTCCTCTTTAATGTGGTAATTATGCACGAAATAAATTCAAAATATTCAAATTAGTAAATTTATTTCATCTCATTAACATTTTAATATTAAATATAGGATAATTTCTTTAAAATAAACATTACGTGCTTACGGTTATTTTTTTAATGTAGCCATTGTAAATAATTTTCAATTTAGTTTAATACAAATCCATTTTAACGTTGTTATAACCAAACAATGTATGTATAATAAATTGATGCTTATACAATGGAGGATTTCTAAAACTATAAGAGAAATGACGTGGGTCATTCTACATGAATCAAATGTGAATTTATTGTATTAAACCTTCCTTCAAGTCAAGGATTTTGATTCTGTTAGTAATCTTAGGAGACCGAAATATTTTAATATTTCATCATACAATTGAAATTAATTGATTGATTGAAGACTGAAGAGGATTTTATTTTTTTTGTTTAATTGTTTGTTGTTGTAATAGCAAAAAGTGCGTATACATAATGTTTAAAAATTGCAAATTTCTTCGTGAAGTGAGCCGCCTTGTGAGTAGGGTAAAAATAAACTTTTCTTTTTTTTATGTGAAAACATGAACGGAGATTCCAGTACAGTCCTAAAGTTGGTGATAAAACCAGCCCAATGCTCGAAATACTTTTCTCATTTCTTTTTCTCTATTCTGCCAACTTGGAGGTAAATTGTATTTCGAAGCATTAATGAAAACTTTGGTTTTAATTTTTTTTCTAACTGGCTGGGATTGGTTACTACTTTTATGATTTTCACTTCTTCTAGTAGTACCTACTCGATTCTAAAACATTATTTTAATAAATTAATAGTTGCATAAAATGTTTCTGCAATTTGACATGAAAAAGGGGCACATAAACGAGCACTACTTAGGTGGCACTGTTAAAAGAATTATTGTCATTAGCTTTCTTTAGAAACTTCACAAATAATTTTTTGCATTATCGACCAATAATTTTGTGACACAAACTAGAACAAAATTGCGGACTGTCGTCGTTATGGTGGTAGTGGGTATAATTAGTAATTAATTATTCTAATGTTATGGACGTATGGTAGTGTTATAGGTACAGTTGTAAAACAGATTTACAAGATGGTAAAGGAAGTAAAACTCCCATGGCATCCACTTATATTTTCATGAGGTTCTGAGGTTATGAGGACAAAATTCTTTCTTTTGAGCTTCTCTCAAAGGTGGACAAAAAATATTTCAGCTGATTTGTTAGTTTTATAAGTTGTGTCTCTTAAAAACAAATCTAATATCTAATAAGATCACCAGTTTTGGTACTCGTATATGTATCTGAGCATACCATCTATTGTAAAATTGGTGCACTGGTGCAATCTAAATAAAACTGCCCCTTTTTGGGAAATTTTATGTCAACTTTCCACTAGTTTGGATTCTGATTAGTGATAGAGAAGGCGAAATTTAAAAGCATATCTAAGACCAACAAAATCTGACAAATTATGCATAAGCTTCCAGCAGGAGTACATGTCACTCCTCAACCAATCTCGCACTTTAGGGAAGCTTAAAAGTTTTAGGAAGCAGAATGTTGCTGATCCAGATAGTCTGCAGTAAACTCGGATTTATTAGAGGGAGTAAATAAAAAAATCGACATTGGAAGCATGTAAGCATTTAAGATTGGTTCCTGTAGAAAGCACCGCACCATGTACACTCTTTTCATATGTATGGGGATTCATTAACTAATTCGATAGCTACTGATATCGTTTTACTACTAAAATCGTTAAGTAGGGTTCAAAATATAACTCAAATTTTGCTATTTTTGTCAATAAATCTGTTGTTAATTTCTTAGCGAGACGAAGTTAACTGTGCCTAACGATATATTTATGGACAAAAATCACAAACTTTGAGTCACAGAAATCATGCTATCGAATTTTGTTAGTGAATTCCGGGTACAGGATTATTTTAGAAGGAACTTTGAGTAGTTTTTTAAGTAAAAGTTTTGGTAGGCTAACTAAAAGCTCGTCTACACACACAGGCTTGCCTGTGCAGGCGGCCTGCACAGGCCACCTGAATGCTCTTCACACTCTCCGGTTTGGTCTATGCAGGCCGTCTCAACGCGATGGTTTGGCCTGAACTGTGTCCACACAGTCCGGTTTGGTCTGTGCAGACCGCCTGCATAGGCAAACCTGAAGGCAAGCCTGTGAAGGCGGCCTGCACAGGCCACCTGCACGCTGTCTGCACACTCCGGTTTGGCCTGCACAGGCCTCCTGAACGGTATCCACACGCTCCGGTAAGGCCTGTGCAAGCAACCTGCTAGCCTGTGTAGGCAACCTGCTAGCCTGTGTAGCCAACCTGCTAGCCTGTGTGTGTGGACAAGTCTTTGGTGGAAGGCCAAACTTCGGTTAGGCCTACGCAGGCCCCCTGAACGCTGTCTGCACACTCCGGTTTGGCCTACGCAGGCCGCCTAAACGATATCCACACGCTCCGGTAAGGCCTGTGCAGGCAACCTGCTAGCCTGTGTGTGTGGACAAGTCATTGGTGCCTCTGTTTCAGTTTGGTATTGATACTTAGGTTTTTCGCGCTTTGCGTTGTCCACTATAGTTTATAGTGTTTAGAGATATTTATTTAGTCGGCAATAACTAGCTAAAATCCCTACAATTGTTTGTAGACGTGGTCGAGTACCTAATAGTAGATTGTATTTTGTATTTTTACCTAATGGTGAAGCAGTTACCATTCTTCATTGTCAGCATAGTGGATTAGACTGGCTTACCTCTTAATATAAAAGGTATAAGGGTTTTTTACTTTAGTAACGTATATACAGGATAGGTTTGGATAGCTCTTCAGCAAGCTTTTTTTAACATTAGGTTCCTAAAATCCCGTGACCCAGCAACAAGGGACAAGAGGGATTAAAAACCGTCGTATCTTACTTGAAACAGTCTAAAAAAGCTCAGTTTTCAAAAACTATCTTTAAAACTTCTGTAATCGGAGTAGGGTAATACCCCACTGTCTGTTTTTGGCTTGCTTGTAACAATTTTTAGTTTTCTTAAAATTGCAATTAATTCTTTAACTTGCGAGCGAGTTTTCACTCCAAAATGGAGCAAATTGCGGTTCTTCCATGTTTCTTCGCTCTTTTCTAAAACAAATTATTGGAGGGGTAATATTTTATAATTGGATATTTTTGCTGACACCGAAACAAATCTACTGACATTTGTTTTTGGAATATCCTATCCAGAGGATTAAAATTCTCAATTTTGGTTAAAATCAGTTAACATTTAATTGAGGGGGTTTTAATTAACGCACACAAACGTGACTGAGCTTAGATTCTTTCTAAAGCTCCAGTGAACAAGAATCGACCATAATATTACCACATTTTAATAACCCAAAGCACAAAAGTGATGTTCAAGGGCGTTGAAGAAAACCTCCTCACCTTTGGCCTTTAAAAACAGCAGAAAGTTGCTGCATTTTGCATTATTGAGTTTTTAAAGGAAGCAGGTTCTTCTTTGTCACCTACCTATTTTGACCGTTCTATAATGACACATCAAGCTTTAATTGCCTTTTCCGTCGATCGATTGTTAATGGGTGTCATTAACCAATAAGAAATTGATCATCAATTATGGTATAGGCAACCAAATCACACCAAAATTGCATTAAAATTGTGACATTAGTTGTCATTTTGTGAACTGTTCCAATTAAATTAAAAAAACTGTTTCCATTAAATCCAATTAGACCAATTCTTAATATATAAACAAATAAAAATCTACCGGCATTAATTAATATGAATTAATGTTAAGAATTGCCTACTCTTTCCATTTTAAATGAAAAGATTTTCTTTATTTTTCGGCAAAGAAAAATTTCAATTACGAGTTAATCCTTTTCACAAATAAGTTCTAGAATTCATTTTAACTAATTACTTTTTTGTGCCTCAAGTGTGTATCTTTTTATTAACGAATTAAAAGATACCTCAAAACTTTTTGTATACCTGTCTAATTAATTTTACAGGTGTAAAAATTCGCAATTATTCCATCAGAGAAATAATGAAGGATTACATTTTTTTGAACTAATGAAAAACCGTACGTGTGGAAATGAAAAAGAAAGCTGTGCTATACTATTAAAAACTTTCAATGTTTCGTAAGTTTCAAAGCAATTTCTATAAAACAAGCTCAAGTCATTTCCAACTGTTGTTGATTGAATCAGTATACAATTTTAAAAGGCTCACATTTACATTTAACTCGGGTTCTAATGCTCGTGACACATTAACCGAGTAAAATTATAAGATTATTAATTCAAACCTCCAGCTTGGTAATAAAAAAATAAGTACTGTGTTCATCGATTATTTGTACATTAAAAGTATCAAAACATGGGACCTCAAGCACACATGCATGTCAAAAACTAATGCCGATGCTCACTTACGAAACCTTGAAATTTGTTGCACGATATCTACTCAAAGCATCTAAATTAAAAGACTATTATAATCTGTGGTAAACAAAAGCCTTTTCACGAGCTCAATACTTTTCATATTCTTTATTTATTTAGTGAAATATAAATAATTCTGATTGCGTGAACAAACTTAAGCTCCACTACAACTCCACACAACATAGCCCATTACTTGAATATAACACTATAAAACTCTTTTTTTACTTTGAAATTTATAATACCTTAAAGGGGTAGAAAAACTTGCACTAAAATTTAGCACCTGTTTTACCTTATTAAGGTAATTAATATGCAAAATATGAACTTGGTTAATTCTCACTTTCCGAAACTACTAAAACTAGGAAGTAAGCTCTCTTCTTGAAAATATTTACTTAAAATTTGTTTGTATTTGTCTGGTGTACGTATAATCAAGTTTCGCTACTTCACGTGTGCTTAAACGACACTTTTTGTTTACTAAAAGCTCGTTAAATTATAATTTTCAATTACGTCTTTATTAATTTAAAGAGTCGAAAAGTTGCTTAATTTAGTTTTGTTGGAAACTGTTAGTAGTCTATGGTTGAATTTTTCTTTTAAGCTAGCGATGGGATGAGATTTGAAGAAAATGAGTAATACGATAATAGTGTCCTATTTAGAATTTTAAGTGAGAACAAAGGGGATTTTATATTAGCTTAGTAGTCTTGGTATTTATGGCAGCTATTTTGAAGATGTGAAGCGGCCAGTGCGCAGCTCTATTTACTATTTATCTGTCCCGACGGTGCTATTTGACGTTATCAAGATGGCGGAACGCTCCACAAGCCCAATATCTACTAAGCGATTCAATATACAATTTTGTTAACTTGTTCATTGATATGGTTCGATTATTTTTCGTCAAAGTCGTAGATAACAAGATGTAAATTTTTATTCATAAGAGAGAATTTTATTTTTTATTTTTTAACACTTGAAAAATGAATCATTGCTTTTTCCACTATTCATGCTGTTAACCAAATAGATGTTATATCCAGATAAGTTTATATCTATGATGAATAAACTTGTACTTTAATAGAAATCCCAAAGTTAGCGTTCGTATGTAATAATTCTTGTGTAAGAATTACGTTTGTATCAACAACTACACTTTGTGGTTATCATCGACAATTATTATTAAGTATTCACTATTATGTGCCTATTATTTTAAGGAATTAAACAATATTTTACGCTCGAAACTACATATGAACCTTGTTAGGTAATATCTAATTATAGTTTAAATTTTCATTAAAACGAGAAAGCATTAATAAATTGATGAATTTTGCAAATTCTCAGTTATAGTAAAATGCTTCGGAATTGTTTGATTTGACTATGTGTGTAAAACTACATGAGTGGAAAAAACAAAATTTTGAAAATGCAATAATTTGCTTAATATTTGTAGTAGAGTGACAGCAAAAAAATAAAATTAAAGGAAATTTCGTAAGCTACAAAAAAGATATTAGTGAATTTTTCATCAAAATAAATACTTCGTGAGTTACAGGCAAGAAACCAATTTTTAATACCTTTTAAACGTGTCAAAGTTTCAGTTTATTAAAATAAACGCAATTGTCAGAAGGCTTTTATACCAACTTTAGTTGATCATTAATTCGGTTTAATAGGCACTTAAAATCGAAGTGACAGGCAGTCGAACTTGAAGAGCTTATATTTCGTTTAATATTTTGCTAAAGATGTACGGATTTAGTCGTTTGTTCTTAGGTATTTTTTTTAAACATGTTTACCATGTAAAAATTGTTTTTTGAGTCATGTTCATTAAATTAAAAGTAAGTTATAGATTAGCAAACTATCAGTAGGTACTTCGTGTTTTATTAACCTGGACAGCGACACCGATCAATTTTTATCAAAATTTAAATTCAGATAATCAAAGCAAAAAAATTAAAAAACTACTAGTCTCTGTCCAGCAAACAGATGCAGCTAAGTCACTCCCCTAAAATTTCTGTCAAATAAGGTTGACGCATGTCAATATTCTTGGGTGATTGTTATCAACGATATTTTTGAAATTCAACCAATAGAAAAATTCTATTCGAATATCATGCATTCTTTTTGGGAGTGGCTTAGCTGCATCTGTTCGCTGGACATAGAACATTTTACAATAAAAAGCAAAAAATGTTATTTTTTTTTTAATTTTTGCTTGTGTATACCACGGCTACATAAAACTTTGATGCAGTCACCAAGTCTCTTTGACTTAAAGGATGAACCTTGTCAAAATTATTTCAAATATTTCCAATAACAAAAGATTTTTCATGAAAATTCCTCATTTTTATTTTTTTTCAACTTTTCTATAAATGGGCTACGTTTAATATGTTTCTGGAATAGTTTACCTGTAACTTTACTGCAGTTCCACCCAGCAGCATCCTTTTTCTAAATACAAAGCTTATTTTGTTTAGAGATAAAGCTTTCGCTGAAAAGGGAAAGTTTAATGTTATTACGTAATACTACAACTCTAAATTCATTCTATCGCAACAAAAACTCAACGACCTGTATTTACTCATTTATAATTTTAAAACGTAGTATTTATGTTTTGTTATTTGCCTACGGATTTTATTTATAAACAGAAGAGACAAACAAATACAAAATAATCAACAAACATTACTTTGTAACTTTATAATAATATAAAAAATATGGAAATGATGTAATAACATCCGCATAGTTCCAGTGATTATCTCGATCGAAAGAGTGGCTATACTCTACTAGGGGTGGGCTTTATTAAAATTAATATGGAAAATATCAATAATCGATATACCTATATTCCAATTTCGCAGTTATAGAGAGTGACTCATTCCTAATGTGTTCACAAAATTTAGCTAACTATAGCGCGGCTTCTATTGAGATAGATGCAGAAAACACGTGCCGCTTTAACAGAATAACGTACTTTACTATAATTTGACAGAAGCTTAGTAGTAGAAGTGGATTCGAGTACGAACGATTGTTTATAATGCTGTACCGAAAAATCTCGATGTAATCTACTCTTCATTCTATAAATGACAACTGTCTACATTTGTGAACAAATAGTATAGGTATCGAAATAGCGTTTATCGTATGTACTTCCTATGAGTGTAAAAGAATTTCAAAGCTCAATTTACGTGCTTTTCATCCATTTGCTATCATGTTGAAGGCGTGATTTAGTAAGCGTATGCTGACGCAGTCACACTCATTTCTCAGACGGACAAAACTTGCTAATTTTGGGTGTGGGTCAATTTCTCAAAAACCAAAAGTCAAACTGAAATGTTGGCTTGTTTATCAAATAGTTGCCGTTAAAGTCTCGGAGATGAGAACTTTTCAGCCTCAAATGTGAAGTATTTATATAAAAATAAATAACTGTAAAATGCAGTACACAAATGAAAAGTTACTTGTAATAATTACCACCTTATTTCTCTATAAAAATCATCTAAAATTTCTCATCCCCAAGACTTCAACGGCAACTATTTGATTAACAAATCAGCATTTGATTTTAACTTTTGGTTTTTGAGAAATTGACAACGTAAAATTAGCAAGTGTTGTCCATCTAAACAAGGAATGCGACTGCGACAGCATATACCTACGAAATTACGGCCTTAAAACTATAATTGTCATATATTATGTTAATTCAGTCTCTACGTAGCTCGCCCAACGATTGAGTTAAAAAATATTAAATTTCGGGGTTACCCTTGGCATGCTACCCCAGAGTTTACTATCAAAAAGAGTACAAAGATTGCTAAATAATAAAATTAATTAGAAAAATGAAACCCAAATCGTTTCCAAAATTTAGCTGAAAAATACTTCATAGGAGATTTCGATCATAGGCACCTCCAGTTATATCTTAGCCACCAGGAGGTACTAGGGAAATGAATCTAACATAATATTTCATTGTAGGTGTAATCAAATTACAATATATTTTTGATTGTGTTTCAAAAAATATCTAATTTGGGGGAAGTGGTAGAGGGGTCAGGCCTCTATTTCGCAATAAAAATCTGCAAGGCACTGTAAATGCTCCAATAGTATTGAAGGGTCCATTTCGACGATTTTGAAGCTCGTGGTGTCATCCACCCTGTATATACTACGGTAAACGGTACAGCTATAATGGGAGTGTGGGTTAGAGCTTAAGCGAGGTTAAATACGTAATATTCGTTACATTGTGTTCTCAAAATATTGGCATATTTCCCCTGGATTGACTTTATAAATTGTTATAACATTGATTAACAATTGTATTCCTATTAGCTAGCTATCGACTTCAAATATTAGATTTGGCTTCCTCATATCCTCATAACTAATTCAGTTGGGAAATGGAGCTGTGTGGGTCATTTATTTTTGTGATAAATCTAGTAACTTGCGAAATATGACGGTCACTGCCAAAATTTATTCTAAAATAAATTAAACTGATTTAAAGACAAAGATGCAGAGCATATTCGTTCAGCTTTACAGTGCTTAACAGTTTGACACCTGGTGCCTATGACACTACGGATCTATACTCATTGATTGTAAAAAATAATCCACACTCTTTAAAGGCTCGTCTTCACACACAGACTTGCTTTCCGGTTTGCCTGTGCAAGCGGCCTGCACAGGCCACCTGAATGCTTTCCACACGCTCCAGTTTGGTCTGTGCTGTCCGCCGGAACGCAATGTTTACATGATCCGGTTTGGCCTGTGCAGACCGCCTGAACTGTGCCCACACGCTCCGGTTTGGTCGGTGCAGGCCGCCTGTACAGGAAAACCTAAAGGCAAGCCTGTGTGTCAAGACGAGCCTTAAGGTTGCGGCACACACATAGGTTTATTTTTCTGTTTGGACTGTGCAGGCAGATCGCACAAGTCAAATGGAGCGTTTAGACATCGTTCAGGCGGTTTGGTCTGTGCAGGCCACCTGAACGATGTCCAGATGCTTCGGTTTGCCCTGTGCAAGACGCCTGCAAATATTCCAATTTCAACAAACAATTCAATATGTACTTTGTAATAAATTGCCACTACAAGCACTGAAGCTACAGGTTTTTACTATTGTAAACCTTGCATCTTACAAGCTGATACCGCGTAAGTCTCCTGAATGTTCTTAAGGCTGCGCACACACAGGCTTACCTTCCGGTTTTTTCTGTGCAGGAGCCTGAACGATGCCTGTGTGCCTGTATGTGTGGCGCATGCCTAAAGGCTCGTCTTTCCACACAGGCTTGCCTTCCGATTTGCTTGTGCAGGCGCCCTGCACAGGCCACCTGAATGCTGTCTACACGCTCCGGTTTGGCCTGTGCAGGCTGCCTGAACTGTGTCCACACGCTCCGGTTTAGTCTCTGCAGGCCGCTTGCACAGGAAAATCGGAAGGCAAGCCTATGTGTTAAGACGAGCCTTTATAGACGCTCCTGATGGGCCTGTGTAGTTCCAGTCGTGCCGTAGTAAAAGCTTGAGGTAACCTGGAACATATGACTTTGCTTCCACACGTACAGGCTTTTACTACGACAGGCCAAAGCTGCGGAAGTCGTCTGAACGATCTACAGACGCTCCGGTTTAAAAGCCTGAGCGTTTGTAGCGGACTTTAATAGTATTTCCTGTAGTCCTAGCATCTATAAGACTCAGAGATAGATTGAAAAATCCTTACTACCTATTAATAATAATCGCAATCTGTCAGTTAAACGTCTGAGAGAAAAGCAAGCTTGAAGCAGATAAATAATAAGAGACCGCTCTGTAAATAACTTAATAAACAAATAAACAGGGACAATGCAAATATGACATTAAATTAAATCTTTTGGGACTCATAAAATATAAATGGAAAATTATTAAAACTTCTTGGCAGAATTTTAATTTTACTGGAACGCAAATAAACTTTTTCAAAATTTTGTGTAATGAATTAACATCGTGCGGAACAAAGCAATACACGCAAATATCGGCGTATTTCGCATTTATAACAATAATTAATAAGTCTTTATTTTATTTTAATGTTTATTTAATATCACGTGCTTAATCAACTATAATTAATTTGTGCGGGCACATTTATTAATTTAATTACATCTTTTCATACATTAGTCACGAATTAACATAAATACAATTTTAACAGATTTAATTGAATTTTAATATTCAAATCGCGTATACCTACGGCAAAATTTAAAAAAGCATGAAACAATGAGGAAATTATAACGGTTAAAAATAATTTATTAATTTTCAGATGGCGTGGCGTGAGGAGATGAAATGAGAATGCGGAGTCGGAGATTGCACAATGTTATGAAGGTGAGTCCGATCCTGTATCTTTGATTAGTCTCATCTTTTAATCCCCAAGGGTTACCTAAATAACCTGAAACGTCATCGAAAAGCTTAATGTTTAAAAGGTAAAGCTTTTACTTCAAACGTATTGTTTTCAAAACGTTAATTCATTTATATATTTTTATTTAGTTTTCTATCCCCAACCCTTCGGAAAATTGTATTTGTTTGATTACAACCTTGCGTTTTAACAACTTCCATTATTTTATAATTCAAACATTCGATTACTTTTTTTATAAGTAAATGTTTAATTATTTCGCATTAGTTAACACAACAAATTAATTAAACAGTTGGAAAATGGAGCATTCGTTTCACTGTTGGTAGGTAAGGAAAACCACTCAACGAATTTTAAGATGCACTAAGTGTACATTCGTGTTTCAATAACCCCAAACATTTGTAATCATTAAAATTTTATATTGCAGTTAGGTAGGTACTACTTGAAATTTTAAATTGAACCATTTCTAATAATTGAAAGTTTGGAGTTTTATAGATTTTCAAATTAAAAACCTTGTAACGCAAACGTTTGAATAATGTTTATAGCATCGTTTTCTTATTAAAACAACGTTTTAAAATTATGTTCCTTTAAGTTTTATACATAAAATCACGCAACATCTTATATTAATTATCTTTACTTTTAGTAAGATTAATTAGTTTTAAAAACAGTTAATTATTCAACTGCTATAGGGGTAAGAAAATACTTTAAGGTGTCATATTCGAAGAAAATTATCGTTCGTACATTTCTAATTAGAAATTTGAGCGTTGCTTTGCAAGTTATTTATCAGACAAAAAATGAGAAATTTTGTTAAAAGTAACCAAAGCTTCTTTCGACTTTTTTTATTCCGAACGAAATAAATGTCTAGGGGTAGATTTACTAATCGGGTAGGTAGGGTTAGATTGGAAATTTTTTAGATGTATGCAAAAAGCGTTTTCAGCGAACAGACTTGGAATTTGATATTTTTTTAGACAGAGGGTGTTCCACAACCTACGATCACCACTTCGTTTACGTATAAGGGGGGTATAATACTAAAAAGTTGAAACTATACATAGTGTAAGCGAAGCATGTCCACAGATATCTCCTGTGGAGTTTTGTAGGGTTCCTCATAGAAGTTCAAAAACTGTAGAGGTACTACAGAGGGACGGGGAGGGGGGTTAAGGCTGCAGAAATGACTATAAATAACAATGATCTTTAAGTAGAACATCTTTACAAAAATGGTCATTTTGACAATGAAGGTAGATAGAATATAATTATTTTAACAATAGTAGCTGTTTGCGCTCTCTCTCCATCATTTGAATCTCATTTGCATAGCTTCTTCTAGTCACACCTCTTATTTTCCGCTTTCTGATGGTTCTTTCTTTCATAGCATTTGAAAGCATAATAGTCTAGTCACGTAGGGGTTATAGAGAACATGAAAGAGGATAGAATTTTCTTCAGGAATGTATTTGGAGTAGTTAGGAGAAAATAACTACATGCCTAAAGGACGGAGGGGGTAGAAAGGTCTCATTGTTTAGGTTTTTGCTAATATCCTGAAAACGGTAGGCTCTAGGGCAAAAATTATTCTTAGCAAAATGAATGCTTATTAAATAGTACAAGATTAGGTATATCTATTCATTTTTTCTCTATTCTTTATAGTTTTTGAGATATCCGCCTCCAAAAATCGTTACTTTTTATAAATATAACGTTCCTAATTCATATAAAAATACCTTCAACTACCCCAATTGCCTGTATAATGTTTGAAAAAAATACCTACAAATAGGTAGTTGAAGATAAAATAGTAAAGGAAATTTAATTATCTAAAACTTTTCTTTTCTGAAGACTTTTCCTGTAAAGCCCGCGCCACACACACAGACTTGGCTTTCGGTTTGACCCGTGCAGGCCTGCACCACAGTGCACACGCCAAACCGGAGCGTCTGAACGTCGTTCAGGCTCCGGTTTAGTCTATGCAAGCCTATACAGTGTACAAGTGCACAAGCCAAACCGGAAGGTAAGCCTTTGTGTGCGGCGCGGTCTTAAAACGAAGAGTTAAGGCAAAAGTTTTACGAAAAACGTGAGGCCTAAATTTTTTTTCACACATTAACAATTTTTGCGAGCGGATATCTGAAAAACTATGAGGAATTAGGAAAAAAGGAATACAAAGAATCTTCTAGGGAATTTTATAGGCTTTCAATTTGCTGATAATAATTTTTTCCCTATACAAACCGACCATTTTTGAAATATAAGCAAAAACTAAAAACCGGGACTTTTCTACCCCTCTTTCTTCCTCGATAGGTGACCCAGTACAACAGAAAGACGTTTAAATTTTTTTGTTTTCGTATGCTTCGCTCTTCAATGAAGAATTACTACTAAAGCGGGACTTTCCACCTTAAGCGTGTTAGGAAGCCGGTATTTTGCAGTAGTTTCCGCGGACCGGTCAGATTTAACTGAGAACCGCAACCGGTGCCGTTGACGTTCAAAAACACTGCATTTACCACTCTGGGTTAGATTCTAAAAGAGTTAAAATTTATTGGATGGTTCATATGAAAGGTGGGAAGCTTAAGTTTTCTAAAGTATTTCGTTTATGTTTAAGTAAAGCGTTTTCATGTGAAAAGTCAATAAATAAATTGGAATGATAACCGAAATGATAACATAATAACCGTTCGTAAATTAACGATTTTTGCGAAAAAATAAAGAGGAAGAATCTTGTAGGCAATTTCATAAACTTTCAATTTGCTAAGAATAATCCAAAAAAACGAGACCTTTGTACCCCTCTTTCTTCCTCGATAGTACCATGGGTGAGCAAGTACAACAGTTATAATAAAAGTCCAGTAGGAAGTTATATTAGACTATTATTGGTTTCCTGGTGCCTTAAGTGTGTTAAGTAGGCGGAATTTTCCAGTAGTTTCCGCGGACCGCGGTTTAGCTGAGAACCGGTGTCGTGGAAATTCAAAAACACTGAATTTACCACTCTGGGTTGGATTCTAAAAGAGTTAAATTTTATTGGGCGATTTATGTGAAAGTTCGGACGCTTAGGTTTTCTAAAATATTTCTTTTATTCTTAAGTAAAGCATTTTTATTTTGAAAGTCAATAGAAGAAATTGGAATGATAACCGAAAAGATAATTTCAAATTTGCAGTGATATTTTAGATATTTTTCTCGAATAAAATTATTTCTATGTGAATTCACTTGGTTTAATCTGGTTTGTTTAGTTTTCAACTAAAATTTCCTTCTTGCATAAGCCATTCACCTTTTTGCATATATAAAATACAGCTTTTCATTATTTTTTCCAAGTAATTGAGCACTAAGAAAAACCCCTTATAGGCAATATCATACAAGCACATCAAAGATGACTACGTTCAAAACCAATACTGATAACTTCTTCATATTGTTTGTAGTTTAGTGGGCACGGGTTTGGTAGCAACGTTTGAAGGATCAACAATAGCTTGGGCTTTAACGTTAGCGGGCTTTGTTGACGTCGTTATTTTCTCTCCCTTTGCTAATAGCTTCCGCTATCGTAATATCGAAATCATATCTGTGATCTGGTTCACAATATCCATACCCTTTGACCGGGTGGCAATAGGATAGAAAGTAATATTGATAATCACTAAAAAAAGAATTTAGATTTTAAATTTTCATTTTATCGAACTAAAATTTTTTTTTCTACATACGCGCATTCACTTTAATTCAATTACCAAATAATGGACGAATTTAAAAAGTTCACTTTAATGTACTAAATATAGAAAATGTTGAAATAAAGACCACGTTAAAACACGAAATTTTAAATAAAAAAACAAACCGACGTAAATTTGATTCACATGTAAATTACATGTTTTACCAAAAATTAAAAAATAATTTAATATTTTTATTAAAATAGGGGTTAGGTTATTATATAAGAATTTTAGATTTTAATTGTAGGAAATTATTGCTTTAATAGTCTAACTATTAGAAAACTAATGAGTTAATTGAAAATTAATGATTGAATGCCCTTACTTTTAATTAAATTATTGAAGAGACTTTTACTTAGTGAAATTGAATTACCATAACGTAGCAAAACACAAATTCCACCGAGTAATTACTATCTGAAACTAAGTTTTAGACAACAAAAATTTTTGTTTTGTTTCATTACAAGTTTTTTTTAAATCCATCAAAATCAGTTGAAAATTTTATAAAACTCGACAATTTCTCAAAGGAATTAAACTGCCAAAAACTTAATAATACTGGAAGGTTTATTTAATAAAAACGTATGGAAAAGTTAAACTTGAAAATACGACTATCGAAGTACATTAATACGTAATATATCTTATTAAAACTTAAAAAATACGGTGTGGTAGATAATAATCAAGATTAAGGTGAGGACTAAGGCATCCCCGCTTAGGGATGGATAAATTTCTACCGTAAGCCCAACAGCTCGTAAATTGCCGACGCTTCTCTCTTTCCCGTTCTAAATCCACTTCCATAAGTTTTGTAGAACCAGACATCCTTTTTCGTCGCATTGGGAATACAGAAAAGTCCATTGCGTTTCTCTACGTGTAATTAACACAAGTTGTAAAAGAGTTTATACTTCTAAAAAGGCGTAGGCAAGTTGCTTCCCTTTCATCACTTTTAAGTTGATTTTAAAATTTTCTTTTAAAAAAAATCTGTATAAAAGAGGAAGTTGGGGAATTTCAACAAGTTTAAATTTATATAAATTTGTAGCAAAAAGAATGCATGTGTCACTTGAACGGGTGAATTCCAGTCGGGTTTAAAAAGGGCGTTTTTCGATGAATTTGCCCGTGGGGCGTTCTCTTTCACCGGCATGCCACTTTGCTCCACATTTGCCATTCAACCGCATCTCACACCCGCACACACGTAACTCTTTTTCAACCCCATTTATGAGTTCGCTATGCCTAAGGCTGCAACCTTGCAATAAATACATGTCTGCTTTTGCTCATATTGAAATTCACTTTCAATGTAACGACACATAAATATCGACGAAAACGTCTAATAAATGGATAAGGCATGTCTATGAGCACACATATTATATCTGTGTCGATACTTGGGTTATAACGTGTTCACCTGAGCATTTCCCTATTTATGTAAATTTTACTTGTGTAAATTTTGTTTTTTTACTACCTATCTACATTTGTTATTTGCATGAATTTTGTTTGATAGACGGAAGAATGAAAAAAATATCTATATAAGCTTTTTATAAGAACATTCGTTTGCATGTTTAAAGTTGAATTTCGCAAATTATCATTTCCATTACTTTAATAAGTTCTCACTGTAATACAACTTTTTATCAACCCCTCCATCATTTAATTATAAACCAAAAATTTTCCTTCTTTAAAAGTTAATTTAAAAAAAAATTTTCTCTTTTGAGCTCGTACATTAATATTAAATATGTAAATTCTAGTATTACGTTTACATCTTCAACCGGAAAATACTGACGCGTGATGCATACATGCATAGTTATTTGATATTAAAATTGAATAATTTTTCTCTTTAGAAAAAAATAATTAACCAAACTTTTAAAAATTAATTATTTAAAAAACTTTCACTAACAATTGATCAAGTAAAGCTTAAGAGATCAGAAAATCGACATGTTACGCTGGGTTAACTTGGAGGTCCTAGTGAAGGCTAAGAAAATCAAGATTGATTGCACTATAGCTTGTTTCATATCTCAACTCGATCTATTCTATTTGGAAACCACTCAAGTGATATGTAATATACGTACTTACATTTTATGTCTCTAACAAAAACACAATTTACTAAGTAGTCTTGTTGGGGGACGCAAAGGGTTGCTTTTTTCCTAGTTGGATTCAAATTAATTTTATTTCTAAATTCTAAATCGAAAGTCAAAACTTGGTAACAACTGTAAATTATTAAGCGTCAACCCTTATTATATAACTAATCAGTCGTACTTATATTAGAAAACTTCAGTATTGTATAATTGAAAATTTTGCGAATATTTTATAAATGGGGTTATTTAAGGGTTATAAAGACCTCTTTTTATTGACAATTTTTATCTCGACTCCTAATATACAAGTTAACATAGGTGATGTCTAAATTTTAATGTAAAATTTTTAAGTAGACTAACAAAATAAGGGTAGGTTGTAATAATAATTATTTTAAAGTAGTTCTAAAAATTACTGAGCAACTAATTAGTTCTTACTAAAACTTTAAACTTCCGTTATAATTAAAAATCAATATTCATACACCGTCGACCCTCTACACATAGGTTGTTACAAAAATTTAAAATATTAGCTTTGTCTTGCTAAAAGATAGCTCCTTAAAGGCGAGAATGCAAAGATTATAATATTGTGGACGAATAAAAATGTTTTCCCTACATCATCATCACATTGAAAGATTTAGAAAACTGTAAAGGCCCGTCCACACACACAGGCCAAACGGGAGCGTGTGGACAGCGTTCAGGCGGCCTCCACAGGCCAAGCCGAAGCGTCTGGACGGCGTTCAGGCCGCCTTCACAGGCCAAACCCAAAGGCAAGGCCTGTATGTGTGGACGGGCCTTAAGCCAACAGAGCCTACTTCCTAAAAATACACACTAGAATGCGCTGATATTGTCAGACACTCAAATGCTAACTAAAAGCAGTCCTCGTTTTATAAGAAGTACAACTTGTGTAACATCTAATATTCAACGCTGAGCGCTACGCAGCATCCATTCCAATGGGTGCATTCACCAGACTTAACAGTTGTAAAGCTACCAACTGGTACATGATTAGCGCTACTATCGTGCTGTAATTTTATTAAGGGAGCAGGTGTCAAGATAGTTTAACATAACGCAAATGAAATGCGCTCAATAAAATGTCCACCGTTCCTAAAGCAGGGGGGAGCCACCAAACCAAACGATTTGGTAGCTGCTCCACAACTGTTACGTCCGGTGAATGCACGCTATGTTTTTAATTATATTCAGGCCAAGTTTGATAGTAAACTGGTTTAAACTCGAGCTTAATTAAGCTTGGCTTAGTCTGAAAGCTAAGCTCACGCAATGCCATAATATTTACACATATTGGCTTAGATCTTCTACCACAGCTTAACCCGACCGACACTGTGAAACCGTTCTTAAAACCATAATTTTTGCTTTAAACCTTAAACCGATACTGTTGAACTGCTTAAGCTCCACATCTTGACCTAAACCGATATTGTGAAACCGGTTCTAAGGTTCTAGTGTTTTAACTCATACTTCAAATATAAAACTTCTTCTTGGGCGTTTTTTGTAGTTACTCTCACCAAATCTCCTACCATACCTCTTCACCATGATAAATGAAAGCATTCCATAAAATTTCGGATAGAGAAAACGATATTTGCATTTCATTAAAATAGCAAACTTGTTCAAGCGAGCTATGATCTAAAAGTACTACAAGACAGATTTATGTTAATGAGCGGTGGGTTAATGAACGCAGTAGTCGACATATTTAAATTATTAATGGGGCGTGGCCAAATCTGCGCGAACTTATCCCTACCGCTCGCCATTAAGAAGCTGTGTTGCAGTAGTCACTAAAGCCATGTGCTACATTTTAGCTGTACTCTGCACTTAGCAGAGTTATCTACACTAGCCTAGGCCCTTAAAAAGATAATGCAAGCATTCAAAACGTGGTTATATTAAAGAAAATTAAGTAAATGATTCAATAAATGTTAAAAATTGTTACAACCGTCAAAATAAAAATAGTTTTGACCTATGATGCAAAACAGTAAGCGATACGGGTTGCTGCAGCCGATTCTTTAAATTTGTTATACAGATCTGGAAAGAGAAGAATACATTTCCTCAGAAACCTCCGTTGTAAGGGTTTCAATGACAACTATAGAGTTATTACTGATCGTGGCCAAAAAAGTGAGGATAAGTTCCTGGCTAAGATGTCATCTAAACCACACTAATTTACAAAGCTTGATTAGCCAATAATATTTCGATGGTTGGGACAAATATAAATTTATTTAATAAACGATCAGTTCGTGGAGGGGTGATAGATGATAGTAACGTTTTAAAATAAGACAGTGTACTGAAATTTTGTGGATGGCTAATTCTGTTAACAATGATTCTCTCGATCTCTCTCATATCAGTAATATAGTTGTCCAGGGGTTTTGGTATGTCTTTTGTTTTAAATTTCCAAATCAAACTTGCTTAGATGTTAAGGCTCATTCATGCGTATCCATTATTAACACAACCCCTTACTTTTTTATTTCACTATTCTCTTTAATTCGTTTAGCTAAATTCCTTCAGCCCTTGAGCTGTAGAAGCCAAAGCAATGCCCAAGTTGCTTCTCTATTGTTCATAATAGAGAAAAGTCTCATTTTCAGCCGTATTGCTGATAATATGTAGACAAGTGTTACTAAACAAAACACCGTCTCTAGCTTAGCGTTAAAACGACATGCTTGTAACATGTTACGCTCATCTGAAGAACATTTGAATAACACCCCGTATCATTCGAAAAGAGAATATAGTAACTTTGGCTGAGAATTTGTGAATCAAGTGTTCCTCCGCAAAGCACACACACACATGAAATTTCCATTTCACGTTAGAATCAATATTAGAGTAGGTATAAACCGTGAAAGCCTATCAATGTTGTCAAGGTTTACTTATACATTAATAAACCACCCACATTATTGGTTTTGGATTAAATATGTAATTTCGTAGAAGTTTAAACGATTATAAGGGCGGTGATTATAAAGAACAAATAACGTTAATCTCGAGAATAAAATTTATATTTTTTAGACGTATGGCAACATAGAAACGTTACAATGTCAAAGTTTGATGTTTGAATATAGACAACACGAAAAGAACTTAACCTCAAATTTTAATATTTAAATTCAAACGTAAAACTTTGACATTGTAACGTTGCTACGTTGCCATGTTTACAAAATATTAATTTTATTCTCGAGATTAATTTTATTTGTCCTTTAAAATCATGGCAGTAAGTAAGTGAATAGAAATTATCACAATGTGATAAATGGGTTAATACTTAGTACGATAGAAATCGCGAGTTTGTAGTATCAGTTGTTTAATTTTTTAAAACTTTTGGGGTAATTTTGTTGGAGTCTTAAGTTTTTCGTTCAGTTTTTAATCGCATAAATCAAATATAAATTGATGCTCATGATTTCTACTAATCCTAAAAATATTAAATATAATTCAATAAAATGACAATTTGTTACTCGCATTAGTAGGGACCTACCTAGAGCTATTATAACAGCACTTTTAATTGCAAACCAATTAATTTAAAAACAAAATTTAAAACAAGACCTAATGAGTATTTGTGTATGAACGAAGTTATTGAAATAATTAAATGGACATGTCATTGAAATATTTTAAAATACATATAGTATAATGTACAAAATAAATATAATGTGGTGTTGTTTATGGAGGTATTGGTCTATTGATAGGTCAGAGGGTAAAAAACTATTTATTTCCACAAATATAGGTAATGAATATTAAATTAATTCACATTTAATCATTTTTTTAAAAACTTTTTTGTTTCGAATAATAATTTTGTTGTTTCTAGTAATAAATTATTTATTTCTCCATACCAAAAGGTTATTTTCACAATTAACCAAAAAAAATTAACTACCTACCTCTTAATTTAGCAATATAATAATTAGATACAATTTTTCAAAAGTCCATAATCGAATGGTAATAATTAGAAACATTCAGTCGAACGTTAATTTATAACTTTTTTTACGTAAGTAAGAGAGAAGACCTTGTATTCAACTTAAAGGGGTTGTAAAGCAAAAACTTTATTTTTTCACTTCAAAATGCTTAAAAAGTATCTAAGAACACTGATGGAAACCGTTCATTTTTAGCACACATATTACCTGAGGTAGAGTAGTCCCAAGGAAAGTGCAGTAGTTTTGTACTGCCGTTGCTTTGAAGCGAACGTAGACAGTGCCGTCATATATTTGTTACATTACTTTTGTCGAAGCAAAATAATTACAAGAAATGTGAAGATCTCATTCACAAATTATTAAACCAGGAATTAATTATTATTAGTACTTCAAATAAAGATTTAAATTAAGTAATTATTTTGAATTTTGACAGCTTTTAAATATAATTTTTTTTAAAGAAGAAATAATTAGCTCCGCCACTGAACTCTGAAGCTACGCCCCGCGCAGATTTGGTCACGTAGTGTACTTATCTTTCGCTGGGACTACTCTGACGTCACGAATTTTTATTTGAAAGTCGAAAATCTTCTGAACGCCTCGTCACATCGATGCGCGGTTTGAAAGTTAGTTCTTAGAATCCCCTGTACTACAACTTTAATTTAAAAAAAACCGTATAGAACTAGGCATCAATCTGATCAGACCTTATAAACGGCACACTCCTTAAATCTGTTCAAAATATAAATTTATTAAACTGGAGGTACACATATTTGTTTTTATAGCTCACGTTAGGTTGTGATTTGGTAAAATTTTGACTTTTTAATTCGAAAGTAATTTAAAAATCTACTGCCCGAAAAAGGGTCTTTTTAGAATACAAACTACTCGTGCATTTCAAATGTATTTAAATTAGATACTGCCCAACTTGTCCGAAGAGAATATATTTCAATTCAAAATTTCGATTCATTTCGTATAAAGCAATTTATGTAGGTAATTCAAAAATGTTACTGCTCTTATAAAATGATTTTAACATGAGACATTTTAACTAATTATAATTATACATACTGGTAGCTTAAAATTATCTTGGAAATTTAGGAGCGTTAATTTGAATCTCGGTTAAAATCTTGTTGAACTAACCAAGCTTATAAGATCCAGTAACGATACGCTAGCTAACTACACTGCTTACTCTTCATTCTCCTTCTAAAAACATTTAGCAGTGTTACGAGCCTTTGATGAATTATTAATCGTGATACAACCTGGAGGGATCCAAGGTCACGAAGCTCCCTCGTGACAGTAGTAAGAGTAAGTAGCGTAATCTTAGCTACCGTATCGTTAATAGTTATTCGATCCTAATGCAGGTTAGAAATTATCGAAACCGGTGACGTCGAGAAGGCCAGGTTAACTTTGATACATGTAACGTTTACTTGTAATCACGTTAATCTTTAACCGAGGCACAAAAGATCCAAAAACGTCGTTTAATACGTTTAATTAATCCAAACATCAAATTGGCCTAACCAGTGTTTAACCGAGACTTAAAGTACCGGCCCTAAGACAAATTTGCTTACAACCTTCCCATCAGTAATAGCATTTTTAGACCTAATAAATTTATCTATACCCCTCGAAGAATCTACCTATTGTATGGCATCTGGGTAATCGCGATAAGATTTCTAAAAGCCATTAGATAAAGCTTCAATAAAATGACACCACTAGAATTGTACTAAGAATGGGGTGTAAAGTGAATATCATTTCGAGTACCTATAATATCATCTTCATTTCGCACAAAACTTGCGTTTTTTTATATTTTTTTTTAAACTAGTAATTATTGACTATTGAAAAAGGTTGGTGATTTATTTGACTTTAGTGCAAATTTAAATTTTTACTAACCTTTTTTTGCAATTAAAATGCTTTAATTTATCATAAAACGCAAAGTTAATCTCAAGAAATTTATTTCAATTCGAGGAGTAAAAAGTTTTAAAAAAAAATAAGCTTTAATTAAAAGTTAACTATAACAAAAAATTTAAATCGGTTCCATTTAATGTGAGAATTATTGATTTCATCGGTTAAACTTGCACAAAAAATTGAATTTCCACTTAAAAATAAAATATTCAGTAAATGTAAAAACAGGACAATAAAAAAATGGAGTCGTGTGATTTTTCTAAAAGTGCAAAATTTGCAAAAAATCAAAATGCAAACTACGGCGTATTTTTTTATTAACTCTCAAGAAAAGTAATTGGGAAAAATCGTATTGTTAACTTTCAGCACGAGTTAATTGAAAATAATCATACATAATATAACACTTTATCTTTTTATATTAACTGAAAACAAGCTACAAAAAGCACAAAAGCAGAGTAAAAGACCGTGGAAACCCCAAGCATCATAAAATGTAAATGGACAAAAGCTTTTAACCAAATTAAGAGATTTACAAAATATTAAAGTAATTGATTGTGATTGAAATAAGTTGACTAAATATGAAATAACGTTACAAACAAAAATAAACTAAATTTATATACTATTTTCTTTTCTACCACTAAAAAGCTCTTTTAGTAATTCCGTAACTCGCATTATCTTAATGGTTGTGGTTGATTCATAAAAATATTTTGAATGCATATTCCAGCTTTGACATCCACTATACTTTCATAAATGACCGTAAAAAAATTATAGCCACTTAAGTAGCTCTTAAATTGAGCTTATAGTTGAGTTAAAATAACAAAAACAAAAATCAAAACGTGCTTTTAAAAAGTGCTTTAGGTTTTTACAATCATTACATTAAAGATCGCTGTCTTAATCTTTAAAGTTGTTTGAATTTCTTCTATAGGTCATTTTGATCTGTTTGTACTCATTGAGACGCATCAAATAGTTTTATTAGAAGAATGATCCAAAAAACGCTATATTTATTTATTAAACGGGTACCTCGTTAGTAAATGATCGAGCTTTAGCTTTCAGCAGTATGTTAATCTCTAAATATTGCTTGTATAGCCAAAACGTTGTACATTTTATAAAATGTACCGTATTACACTGTAAAATATTTCATAAAAGAGCTTTTATAGCCTAATGACCTCGCCACACATACAGCCCAAGTAACATTTTTAGCTGATAATTAGCTGTGGCAGTGCTGTAGCAGCTTACTTGTCAGCTTTATAGCTACGGCAGCTTGAAAGGCAGCCAGCATTCAGCTTCTGATCAGCTGCTGATACACCAATTTGGAGGGTGAATTTTGGCTTCCACAGCGCTGTCGCAGCTATAACGCTGCCTAGAGAAGGCTGCCGCAGCTTGTGATTTTGGCTGCCTCAGAGCTGATATCTTGCTGCCGCAGCTACGTTTGGCAGCCAACACGCTGCGCTGTGACGTTTTTATTATATTAAAAAATAATCTTTTCTTAAATTGCAATAAATAAATTTTCATTTTAGTCTTTCACCGACCTTTTATTAAATTACAGTTAATTTTTATTATTAATTAGTCCGGGATCTACCCCCACAACATACATTAATTTTTTTTAATTCTCCCTGACGAGGTTTTGATATAAATAATTAATTAGTTGATTGCTCCGCTTTAATTCGATCTGAAATTAAATATAAACAAACACAAACATATACACATATTTTTCAATTTAAAAATTCTTACCACCTTGGGGATCGAACCCACGTCCTCTATGTAAGCAGGCATCACGAGCAAGATCTATTGACCACAGGACCATCGAACCCTTATAATGATTATGGTATACCATGGGTATTTACAGCGAGATCAAAGTGTGCCTACCATAAGCTGCCTTTACCCCAAAATTGCATAAAGATATTTTTACAATAATTTTATTTTAGTGGGTTCACGTTGTCGCTTCGCAACATAATTTTATTTTATCAGCAATTTTTGAAGTTTGAGTGCAAGAATAGTTATTTATTATACAAGACGATAAAGGGAAATTTTAACTACTGAGTGGAAGAGTGTTAATTCACGAGTGGCGTTAGCCACGAGTGAATTAACTTTCACGAGGTAGTTAAAGAACCTTTATCGTCGTGTATAATATGCTATTTTTTTCTATAGCAAATGTTAAAGAAAAACCAATTACAAATTAAATTATTATTTACAAAATTTATTAAAAATATTTGAGTAGTGTGCGGTTGCTATGTGAGTAGTGGGGTTGCTATAACTTCATGGTTGCTATTGGGGTTGTTTGTAAACAACTTCGTTTTTTTCACTTTTTATGAAAAAATGTACGAATTAAAAGATGCATTAGATGTTCAAAAAAAGGCTTCAGAGGCAATAAATATAATATAAATCGCACGTGATTTATGAGAAGGAATACTAGTGTTTTCAAAAATGGAAAAGCATGAAGAACATTAACAGTGTAAGTGAAACAGTACCTACTTATGGCATATTTTTCTGAAAAGTCAAAGAAAGTCAAGCCATCAACAACATTATGGTCTTATTATTCATTGCTAAAGAGCACACTACTGATAAATGCAAATTGTGACATTTCAAAGTAAGTAATAGTTTCAAGGAATGCGCTGTCAAATAATGTCACTAAATATTTGCAGATACAGCTCGTTTCACTTGTTGATACCAAAACCAAGAAAGATCGGGTTTCTTGTGTTACTGACAAAGAATGTGGATTGAGTGTGTTGGAAATTATAAGAAAATACGTCGCCTTGCGTTCCAAAAACGTGGCTTTTCTTAAGTACCGTCAGAAAAAGTGCACCATCCAACCTGTTCTAAGAATATTTCAGATTTCTTGAAGCTACCAAACTCAGAAATGTACACTGCGCATTGTTCTGTAGCTCTGCAGCTACAATGTTGGAAAACTCTGGTGCTGATTTGATCACAGTTAAGGGAGTGGGAGGATGGAAATCATCATCTGTAGTAGGGACTTATATCGAAGAATCTGTGACTCCTAAGATTGCCGTATCGAAACATGTACTGAATGGGGTAGAAAACGAGACCACTACATCAGTGCAATTAGCACAGCAAAAAATTTCAATTGTTGATTCTGCGCCAAAAATAGACATTTCTGATAATGTTAATTGCACAATTGAAGTTTTTGTTAATACAGACCGAAAAAATGAGCTGAAATGAAGTAATATGTGCATAATTAAAATGTATTAAAAAAATAAATTACTTTATCTATCCTTGATGTTAAAGTATTACTTTATCTATCCTTGCTGTTAAAATTCTATTTTATCGACTAATTTTAGTTGATCAAAGCACACTTTAACGTTTGCTATAGAAAAAATTATTTTTACTTGCCATTCAAGAGAATAATTTAATAGCAAAGTAATTTTCTATCTATGCTCTTACAATATAAGTAATTCTTTTTATGTTTATAATAACCCCTAGTTTATAATAAAATTAAAAGCTCTTCTAATGTACCTACAATAGAGAATTTCTATAGGTATTTTGCCATAGTTTCAAATGAACTATATTTTATAAGAATTGATCAAGAATCCCTCTTTTCTTACAATTAATTTAGAAGATGTTGACTCAGGCAGTGAATTGATGTGTTAATATATCAGCTATCATAAGAAAGCTGATTTTTGGGGGTCGTTTAAGACACAATAATACACCCTAATACACCCTAATACAGCTTCAGCTATATAGCTGCAACGGCAGCCACTTTTCAGCTACTACGTCACTCGTTTGACGTAGGAGCTGCTATTTGGCTGTCAATTTGGCTGCCGCAGCGATCTCTCAGCTAAGGTAATCAGCGACAGCATAATGGCTGCCTGGGCAGCAACGTGGCAGCCATGACGTCACAGTTACTATTTTCTTACTACTTTTGTAGCTGACGCAGTGCTGTCGCAGCGACTAAATCAGCCTTATTTCAGCTTCAGCTAAAGAGTTGCTTTTTAAAGCTGCCACAGCACTGCGTCAGCCTATTTTTGGCTGCCGCAGCTAAATAGAGTAGTTTGTGTTACTTGGGAGGCTTCCGATTTGGCCTATCTAGGTCGGCCTGCACAGACCAAACTGGAAGACAAGCCTGTGTGTGTGGTGCAGGCTTAATATCGGCCTAAGTTTCTAAAAACTGCTCCACATTAAGATTTGTCTTTCGGTTTGGACACAGGCCACCTGCACAATTTTCAGATGCTCCGGTTTGGCCCGTGGTTGTGGCGTGTCCTTAACATTGATCTGAAGAAGTTAAAGATAATGTCATCAATATTATTCTAGGCCACCTGAACGATGTCCAGACGCTTCGGTTTGGCCTGTGAGGACCCTCTGCATAGGCTAAACTGGAAGGCAAGCCTGTGTGTGTGGCGCAGGCTTATTACCGGACTAAGTTTTTTAAAGCCTGTGCCACACACATAGGCTTGTCTTCCGGTATGGATACTGGCCGCCTGAACAAGGTCTAGACAGTCCAATTTGGTTTGTGCAGGCTGCCTTCCCAGGTCGCTATTAAGTCTGCGCCACATACACAGGCTTGCAAACAGGAGCGTCTGCACATCGTTCAAGCTCCGATTTGGCCTTAGCCAAAAGGCAAATATGTGTGGCGCGGTCTTAACATTTATCTGAAGAGGTTACAGATTATTGTCATAAATTACCAACTATCAATATTATTCTAGGCCACCTGAACGATGTCCAGATGCGTCGGTTTCATCTGTGGACACCCTCTGCACAGGCCAAACTGGAAGACAAGCCTGTATGTGTGGCGCAGACTTAATACCGGACTACGGTTCTAAAGCTTGTGCCACACACATAGGCTTGTCTTCCGGTATAGATACTGGCCGCCTGAACAATGTCCAGACACTCCAGTTTGGCCTGTGCAGACTGCCTTCCCAGGTCGGTATTAAGTCTGCGTCACATACACAGGCTTGTTTGTGCCTGCACAAGCCAAACGGGAGCGTCTAGAAATTATTCAAGCGGCCTGAACAGGCCAAACCGGAGCGTCTGGACATCATTCAAGCTCAGATTTGGCTTGTGCCCAAACCGAAAGGCAAGTCTGTGTGGCGCAGCCTTAACATTTAACTGAAGAGGTTACAGATTATTTTCATTAATTACCTTTACCAACTATCAATATTATTCTAGGCCGCCTGAACGATGTCCAGATGTGTCGGTTTGGCCTGTAGAGACCCCCTGCACAGGCTTAACTGGAAGGCAAGTTTGTGTGTGTATGGCGCAGGCTAAATACCGGCCTAAATTTCTAAAGCCCGTACTACACACATAGGCTTGTCTTTCGGTTTTACACAGGCGGTCTGCACAATGTCCAGACGCTCATCCCGGTTTGGCCTGTGTAGGCCGCTCTTTCACAGCCGGTGTAAGACTGCGTCACATACACAGGCACCTGCACATGAGTGCACATGCTAAACCGGAGCTTATGGACCTCATTCAAGCTCCGGTTTCGCCTGTGCCAAAACCGAAAGGTAAGCCTGTGTGTGTAGCGCGGCCTTAACATTGACCTCAAGTGGTTAAAGATTATTGTCATTAATATTATTTCCAAACCATCAATATTATTTATTTGCTATTTATTCTGTAATAATTTGATCTCATTATAGTTTAAATTAAGTATTCTCGACTGCTAATAGGCAATTAGCTCAGGGTTATCAATATTCGCTATTTATTTATTTATTTTTAGGAAAACGACGTCTAAAATAATTTAAAAAGAAAATAAAATAATTTTGAAAACTGTGCGGTCAGTTTCCCCTAGGGTTTACCTGCGTTTTCTCCCCTTTTAGTTCCGCTATAGAGTTTAATTTTCGAGTCAATTAAAACGATGTATTTGGTAGTCGATAAAAATTGAATAGGTGTAGCCGAATGCGGTCAAAGTTGATGAAGCTGTTGATGGTGGTAATTTAAACTGTTAAACTAGGTGAAGTAATTAGTGAGTTTGGATGTTTGAAGAAAAATCAATTTTAGGTAAATAATTTACAAGACTTTAACCATTAAACTAAAATAGAATTAAATCTATCAACAGTAATTAGAGTGTTAGGTCGTTGACAGCCTGGTGTAAGCTTGTCTTCGGCAACCGCAGTAACCAACTTGTGAAACTTCGCTTGGCATCACCCGCCCTCGACGTCTTATCCTTAAATACTTTGATCTATGTTTTGACTTCGGCAACAAGTTTAACAAATTGCTACCATTAATTTTAGCAAGAACGTATTAGTTTTGACAAAAATAAGACTAATGTGAAAGTAATATTTCGTTAAGTTTTTTAATTGAATTAATAAAAGACGGGATTTTGTGCTAGATAACGTTTTGAAATTAGAGCTGTCGTTTTATTAAACGTAAAGTAAAAAGGTTTTTATGTGGTATTGATGAATTACAAAAGATACCTATCAAGTTGTCATTTGAGTTGGTTTAAAACCTTATAGGATATGTGTTCAAGCATGTAAAAGAGAGACTCGGGAGAGTTAAGTTGCACATAGCGGTCTTTTCACAGCGTGATGTCTCTTTCCGGTTGTAAGCTGTTGGCGCGAAGATAGATTGCTATACCATTGAGTGAACTAATCCCAAGTCTGCTACCACAGATACGAACGAAAATTACTACTAATACCTTTTAGTACTTCTCCAAAATTGTGCTAGCTCGTCTTATAAAATCTCATTCACCCCGACGAATTGAATCTTTGATAATGTCAAACGCAAATCTTATAATACTGTAATTATCCACTGCAACGCAGATTTAATAAAGCGAAACTCAATTAAGTTTTCCAGAAAACGTTAATAAACATAAATCAAATTCAATTTGCGAATTCAACACAAGAATGCGCTACGAACGTCAACGCAAGAAAGAAAATTAGTATTTTCGAGAACATAAAATCCGTCTTTAGATTTTCTTTGAGGGTTTATGAGCATGCAAGTATGCGACTTGTGTCCCTTTTTTTCCTTCCAGTCAAGTTGGTCTGATTAGTTCCCGGGTTGCGAACCGGCAACGACAGACTCAATAAGGAGTAGGATAAACTAGGCTCTGATATCCGAGAGTTATTATTGCGCCTTGCCAAGCATTCTGATTGTTGGGAGAATATACGGAATTTCAGATTCTGTCCGATTTAAAGCAGTTAATATATTTCTACCCCGGGCAGCCCCGTTGCCTTTCCGACTTGGGAAATATCCGGAATTATTTGAGTTTTAATAGGTATTTGAATTTCATTTTGATCTGCATGCTTATAATTTTCTTCGCTTTTCTTTTAGCCAATTTCGTTGTCTCTCGAGATTGTTGCTTGTACTTAATGTTGTCTCGTTAACGTTTTCATTAAAAATTTATTACCACCGACATTAATTCTCATATACAACCAAATTCCAACACACTCTTATTACGTTCATAATGTAATTAATTAATTAAGTTTTATCGTTAAAAAACGTCTTATTTTTAATAAACGTAGATACACGTTGTAAATTCTTTTATATTTACACTTTGGAATAATGTTAAACAATTTTAGTGATTAAAATTAAGTAAATATAAAACAAAACGCGATTTAAAAAGAGATTTTTTTGTGCTGAGCTCAAAGTAAAGAAAAACGTTTGGAAAAACTACAAACTAAATAAATAAAAGTTGAAGCTTTTAGCTTTGAAATTGTGCAAAATGTTAAACTCTTATTAATACTTTTATTTTTGAAAAAGAAAATTAGTAAATAGTATTAATTAATTTTTAAGAAATCGAACTTATGGAAAATCAAAGTGAATTTATTCAGAAGTTTACCCGAGCAAAAGTTTACCCCTGGTTTGGGTTTGTTAAAGTAAACTCTACTAGGTACAGTCAGGAGCTCATCGGGCATCACAAAAGGATACCGTATTAGGATATTCTTAGGTCGCCCTGATCTGATTCAAAATTCAAATAAGAAACGTCCTGTTAGGGCATTTCTAATCAGGCACGGCAAAGGCTAGCTCTTCTAACCTTTATAAAGGTTTCTTTATCAGGCCTTGATATTTTTTCTAATTGTATCCCTATTTAAACATATTCGGCCCTGATATGTGTTCCTGATTTAGCCCTTCCAAGGCGGCCCTTATTTACACTATTTCGGCCCTGATATCATTGTCAGATTTTGCCCTTTCCAAGTTGGATCCTATTTAGATTAATCCGGCCTTTGAATTTCTCAGGCCCTGATATTTTGTTCTGATTTTATCTCTATTCAAACATATCCGGACCTGATGTTCAATCCTGATGTAGCCCCTTTTAAGGCAGACCTTATTTATACTATTCTGGCCCTGATATCTTGCCGGATATTGCCCTTTATAAGGTGGATCCTATTTCGATCGGTATGCCTCTCGATGGACTGGTAGATTATCTGGTTATCTAGTCCATGGGCCAGTCTTTCGTCCACTCAGACGCTCTATCTCCTTCCTATTGGTCTCTCTGTTTGCATGCCCGCCTGTTTGTCTGTCTATCTGTCAGTCTTTTGATCAATTTATCGGTCGGTATCCCTCTAGATCGGCTTATCCATTACCTTGTTGGCTTGTCCGTGGGGTCTTTCTTCCACTCAGACGATTTATCTCCTCCCTGCTGGTTTTACTCTGCCTGCGTGCCCGTCTGTTTAACTGTCCATATGTCAGTCTTTTGATCAATTTATCAGTCGGTATGCTTCTCGATCGGCTTGTAGATTTCCTGGTTGGCTAGTCTATGGGCCAGTCTTTCGCACACTAAGACGATTTATCTCATTCCTATTGGTCTCTCTGTCTGCCTGCCCGTCTGTTTATCTGCCTATATGTCACTCAGTCAGTCTTTTGATCAATTTATCGGTCGGTATGCTTCTCGATCGGCTAGTCGATTACCTTGTTGGATACTACATCGGTCAGTTTTTAGTACAGTCAGTGGATTTATCTCCTTCCTGCTGGTCTTCCTTTGCCTGCCTGCCCGCCTGTTTATCTGTCCATCTGTGTCAGTCTTTTGACCAATTTATCGGTCGGTATTGTACATTACCTAGTTGACTAGTCCATCTGCCAATTTTTCGTCCACTCAGACGATTTATCTCCCTTCTATTGTTCTCTCTGTCTGCCTGCCCACTTGTTTGTCCATCTGTCAGTCGAGCTTAAAATATTTGTGATCCATCTGAGCCCTTATTGGTATAATGTCATTTTTCTATTATTGTTACGAAGATTTTAAATAAATAAATAGAAATTTTTTTTTGAAAAGTCTCAAATTACAATTTATTTAATTTTATTTTCTAAAATTTTCAACATTTCCATTGCCTAATACTAATTATTTTTGCATTCATATTAAATGATAAATCCTTACTCGCTTGCTACTTTCATTCAAAACTGTGCGATTTTCTCAACCGTATTACCTGCTTACAAATGGTTATGTTTTTAAATGAACTCATTTGTAAATTCACTTCCCACTGGCTGATTTTTCTTTTTCTTTAAAAAAGACAATAATTACATTACATAGCAAAGCTTTCTTTGAGTTACATCGATTAATCCGTTTTGTTACTTGACGGTTTTCCATTATTTCAATTCTTAACGATGTTTTTCGTTCACTCTTTTTAAGGAATAAAAAAACAAAACCGAAATTATTCAGTTAAATGCTTTTAAATTTTAATTTAATTTCATTTTTTATTACATTACATTTTCGAATAAAAATTAAAGCTGAATAAAAGGTAAAAAAGGTGGATGAATTTTTAGCATGCGTTGACGATTATTAGTGCACTTCGTGTATTTTTGTGAAAAACTTTCTTACTTTACCTTCTCGCTGCTTTACAAAGTGTGCACATGAAAACTATTTCCACTAGATAGGACTTAAAAGATCCTTTTTAAAAATTTTTTAAACGTACTGAAAGAACTATTGTTATCTCAAAATTATGTCAAGCAAATTTCTTTAATAATACGATAGAGATTTACGACACGAGAAAATAAAAATATCAACTTTCATGTCTCCCTTTGTAGATTTTATTTTACACAATGGATGATTATGAAGGAAAATTCACAAATTTTCCCGAGAGAAGTTTTATTTTTAATGCACTTTGACTTTTTAAATTTTTAATAACTATCGATTTAGATATTACCGTAATACAAGCTTCAGAGGCTCGAGTAAAATTTCAGGTTAGGCATTTCCTGAGCTGATGAGACGCAATGTATAGTCACAGAACGTATCGCTAATACGCACATTTACACGACGCTATTCAATGTTTTAACGTAGGAAGAAAAGGAGTTTCATAAAATATAGGATTTTTATGCAAAAAATATGTTTAAAAATGGAGTTGAGAAGGAAATGGAAGAAGTCACAACTGCAATGAGTATTCACGTATTCAGAAGATTTTTGGTGCACCAAATCCACATTAAGAGAAAGATTCATAGATAATGTCACATTTACAACGTGTTATAGAATATCTTCAAGTATTCCAGGTTGACACAATGCTATTGCTACTGTTTCACCCCGGCAGACGATCGAACTGAATGAACTGAACTGAAGAAACTCTGTCGTCTACATCGCCACGACGCTATACATGTACACTTGTCCACTCGCTGCTGAATGAGTTCGTTGCGTTCAGCCCATCCGTTCAAACCAGTTTGAACTATTAACTTCAAACATTCAGTTGGAAGAATAAAGCTGAAAAGAGCTGACGAAACTACCATAGATCATCGAAAAATTAAGGCCCATGAACCTACGACACGCTGCAGAAACTGAATACTGGAGAAACAAGAAAGTAACGATAGACAATAATCTTACAAGCAGTGGAATACTCGCGGGTTTTTCAATTCAACCAACGTTAATGTTGAATGCACTAAGAAACTAGTTTAAGCACTGCATATTAGACTGACGCCATCTCATACCACGGAACTTTCCGAAAATATAGACAGTCATGACGTAAGTCGCTTTCTAGGACGTTAAGCGTCGTGTACACGTTGAGTCACCTAAGTGTTTTCAAGATTTTAATTCTTACGAGGAATTGGTTATCAGATCCCCCTAGTTGAATTCTTCAGTCGTGGAATATTTATTGAAGATCAGATTTGTCGCCATCATAGGCATGTACCTAATTTTAGAGCCTTTGGAGTCTTCTACCTTCATTTGAGTCTCAACATAGTAGTTATTTCAACTTACTTAGCAGTGTCCTATTGGATGCGAGTGCTAATGGGAGGGTGGGCTTTTAGTTAGCTTTCACTTAGACCCTTTGATCAGGCCCATTGATTGTGAAACATCCCCAAAGGTGCCTCCTTCCCAGTCACTTCTTGAGCCATCCCAACTTTAAGCTGAACTCGAGCAGCTTGGCGGTTGGAGTGTCTTTGATTCTGACCATATTCAAACAGGAGTAACGAAGTATGGATCCTTTAGTTGATGCTACTACAGGACACAAGGCACGTGCTCCGCAATTTCATCTTCCTGTCGTCTAGTGTCTTAATTTTTTGTTTTAAAACAACTGGATTTTGAGTCGCATCCAAATGGAATCTTAAGTACGCTCAGAAACAATGATCTTTATCATTTCTTTACTCAACAGATTTGCTACTTTAACCTAATACTATCACACTCTTCAATCGGGCATTCAATATAAGAAAAAGCACGAATTCGTAATTGCGAGAAACATCGGCATCCAAGTATCAAAAATTCCACCTTCTAGTCTCTTGTAAGCTCGTCTTCTTCCACCCTTGAAAGAATGGGCTGTTCAACTAACTTTAACACCAGGTTCCCATTATTACTGAACCACAAATAATTATTATTTCAGTAGCCACTGCTACATAACAGGGGCCTTTCTGAACAAGAAGAGAGAAAGATACTACCTGTGCCTAAGTTGAGAACATCAGAAATTCATTTAAGTACCGAAGGACATTGTGGTTCCATAATTAAAAACTTTTGATCTCCAGAAGTTACATTATCAGAAGAATTATTACAGTTATTACATTATGTATCATTGGTGCATTGGAGAGACCTATTCTAACCGATGTCGTGCTTCCAAACAATTCTCTAGAAATTAAAAAAAAATTCTTCTGCAATAATTTTTTACAAAAGCGTGTTTTTGTATGAAAAATTATCTTTGGAAAGTCTATGATTTAAAACGATAAAACTCTAGGTTTTTGCACATCCAACTCCTAAAACTTGGTATAATTGAAAAAAATAAAGATTTTGAAGTCATTTTTCCTAATAATAATCCAAGAACAGTAGGACAGCTTTTATTTTTATGTCTTCATCCTCTATGCAGCGTATGAACAATAAACAAAGCGCAAGTGACGTTAATGGTATGATAACTCATATTATGAAACATTCCATAACCTTCTCGAATGCATTAAAATTTTGATCACCTGGCTGGGTATTTAAATAATGGAGTGTTGGAGAATAGTTTGAAAACTGTTCTTAATTTATTTTTCGATTGTTTGCTAAATAAAAGTTGGAAAGAAAACTTGTTAAAATGTTTAGGGGAGTTTGTATAAAAGAAAATTTGTTGCAAGTTAGGAAGCAAAATATTATCCAGTTGTAATGCAATAGATAATCCGCAAATAAACGGATGTTGTAGTTTAATGGCATAGTTATAAGGATAAATTACACTTTATATTGTACTATGACATTTATAGAGATGATACAGAGCCTTGGGGCCAAACTTAACATCGTCCACTTTATATCAATACTTTAAAGTATCAAACATTGTTAATTTACAAAGTCATAATTTACGACAGGGTTTGTTGAAATAAAATCTTATTCTTGAATCACTTAACCCTCAAAAACACATACTGAAATTCTGGATAATGTATTATGTAGAAGTGAAGATAGTGGAAAGTTCATTTAGAGCGGAATCGCTGATTTACGTTATTATTCCTTACACTGTACCTTCCACTTCCTATTTCCACTTTATTTTAAGTTTATTGTTATTATGCATTGTTCTGATCATTTTGAATTTAACGTTGACGTAGTTACGATATTAAGAAGATATTTGCATTAGGGGGTGCTTTTATAACATTTTAGCGTTACGACGAAATTCTTAATTTATTTTTAATTTACCTACACTTAATCCTTATACATTACATTAAAAATTTAAACATTTAATGCAACTTTTTAATTTAATTTTCTTTTAACTTTATAAGGACATGCCTATATTTACTTCTTTGAAATATTTTTTTTCTTTAAAGTGTTACAAACAAAAATTTCAAAATTTAATTAAATTTATTTATTAACGTTTTTCTTTTGAATGCAAGAATTTTTTAAATCGCGAACACACTAAAAATAAATTTTATATAAAAACTTACGTTTGAAGTACGTTTAAGTTTTATTATTACATTTTCTTTTAATATTTTAACAAAAATTTAGCTCGAAATTTTATGTTGTGTTGTAATAAAGTACGAAACTACTTTTTAACTTTACCACTTAAGGTTCGGAAAATAAAATACTTGGGTGGTTAATTTGAAACTAAATTTAAATTTTCGGTTCACTTCTTCACTTCATTCATTTCGTCATAATTTGGTAAAAATTTTCGTATTTTATGATTTTTTTAATAACTACTCTTTAAACTTTGCAAGCAGAGATAGATAGATATACCACACCATATCAGGAACGAACAAAATTATTCTGAATTTTCATTTACTTACTAACTTTTCAAGGTTTGACTTTTATGAAAATTCATCAAGACAAAATAAATAGCTTAAAGTAGCAAGATTGTGCAATCGAGTAGGTCATATTAAGCTGAGCTAAGGTAAAAAGATTAATATTCCTTAGAATTTCTAGAAACTTCGTCTGAAGATATGAGTTGGCTCTTTTCTGTTGAAATTAAAACAGCTATTTTGCAATTGAAATTTTAGAGGCAAAAAATCGGTCCACCTATGGTTGGGGAGTATGTTATACATATCTACTAAATAAGCTATAAGGAATAAATTTTTACTAATAACAGCTTTCTGTAATTTTTTCTGAATTACTCACGACCACGACTTCTATAGTAATTTTCCAAGATTAAATGTGTATTACGTAGGTTTAGTCAGTGAGTTCCTAACCTAACATCAAGATTACATGAAGCTATATTGTATCCAACAGTGTTCTTTGATTCTTTGGCTTGGCTTTGATCCGCGTCCGTACATGTACTAGTACAGTACCTGTCGATTTCCCTGTACTACAGTTCTATGTTTTGAGCATAGGACTATCACAGTTTAGCACATTCAGCTACTTCTAATCCCATCTAACTACTTAGAAAAAAAATTACTTAAAACTGTACCTATCTATAACTATAAAGGCGAAGACACCCACACAGGTTTTTACTCACGGTTTTCCTGATAAGGCCAAACAGGGGCCTCAGTACATCGTTCAGACGACCTGCATAGGTAAACATAAATGAAAAGGCCTGTGAAATTTTGCAGGCCAAAACTGCCCAGGCAAGCCGGAGTTAAAGCCTGTATGTGTGTCTCCGCCTTTAGGGTAATATTAGACATAGTTTAGGTGTCGATCTTAAGATGTTTTGCGACATCGCATCCTCGAAGGATCATAAACCCAATTAGATATGCATTTAAATATTATTAATAGGGATATAATCTATCCCATGGGATGTGAGCTAATAGAAGCTATCTTGGGTATTACGTTAAAGGCCTGTGCAATTGTGCAGGCTAAAACTGCCCAGGCAAACCGGAGTTAAAGCCTGTATGTGTGTCTCCACCTTTAGGGTGATATCAGACATAGTTTAGGGGTCGATCTTAAGATGTTGGCGACATCGCATCCTCGAAACCCGATAAATCTGTCCCATGGGATGTGAGCTAATAGGACGTATCTTGTGTATTACGGTATTAATGGAGAACTTGTATTATTATAGGTAATGTAGTTTTTGGTGCTTAAGGTTAAGCTAAGGAAAAATATGTTTAAGGGGAGATACACATACCTCTGCAGTACGATGATTACGGTTCTACAGGTTAATAATCTGGGTTAGCAACTTAATTCGCTCTCCGCAGCAAGATCAGTTGCTTGTTCAAAATTATTTCATGCTCATTCCTGCAAATATTATTCCAGAAAGCCAGTGCTACCGTCGTCTAGTTTTAAACATTATGATCTATCTAACTTTATTTATTAAAAATAAGACATTAAGAAATGAGATATTTTAGCAGAAGTTGACAACGCGGAGCTCACAGGCACCTCTAAAGCCAAGTGCTCGCAGCTTACTTTATCAAATTCTTTTAATCGTCTAGTGAGGTCGTTGATTGAGCCACATGCTGCATAAATCATTCTCCATCTAAGCTTAAACCCTAGAACTTCCCCATACAATAAAAAAGCCCCTTTTCAAAGCCAGTCATTCAGAGTGCCCTTTTAATGCAAAAATTGCCAGTCCGTGCTTTAGAGCGTATTTTTTAATCAAATTTCTTCTTCTCTTTTGTTGTTGTTGAAATCTACTTTAATTTTAATTCGTTGTACATAGATAGGCAACACACCGTACATTTATAGCTAATCTCTGTTCAGTGAACAGATGCAGCTAAGCCACTCCCACAAATTTATGTCAAGTAAGGTTGACGAATGTCCATTCAAAATTCGACCAATAGAAAAATTTTATTTGAATACCGAGCGCTTTTTGTGGGAGTGACTTAGCTATTCCTGGTCGCTGAACAGAGTTGACCATTATTACAGCATTACAATTAGAACAATAGGTGAAATTAAGTTAAATAAAGATTGCCTGGGCAGAGTCTATGCTCTACGACGAAAATGCGACCGATAGCATAGGGTCGCATCAATTTTAGCGTTATAGAGAGAGAGAGAGAGAGGTGGTAATCGCTCTCTCCATCTACTACCCAAGAGATTGGCAATCTCTAAAAATAAACGTTTACCACGTGAGCCTTTGAATAACGTCCGTTGCCGTTTAACAATGAAAATTAAACGTCGTTTATGTTAGACAACAACTGAAGTTGGCAACGTTCTTTATTGAAACACTCCGTTTGTCCTCTATTTAACTAGCTGAAAATTGCTATAGTTTCATTTGAATACTCGTCTCACGCAATTTGTAAGGCTGTTCTACTCGAAATGGGCGAACACAGATTTCTTAGATGACAATAAAAATTACTGCAGCAAAATTTCTTCGTAATTAATTGCGTCCATTAAGCTTCAGCTAAACAGTGCGATTAAACTGCTAAACTTGATTTTTTTTTCTTTACCGACACGTGACTTTTAGAATACTTAATAAATAATTAATTTTCGAAATAAATATTTGTTAGATAATAATTAAAAATAAGTGTATTATCTATACTAAATAATTAAAGTTAATTACTATGCTGATTTCGTCTTCAATCATACATTTTAAGATGGTCACGTGTCGGTAAAGAAAAAAAAATCAAGTATAGGTACTATAGGTACGTGACGTTGAAATTAATTTAAGGTCGAATCGGTGTGAATATTTTAAATTAAAATTGATATTTTGTCCATACCGATGATTTTCTGGGTATAAAAAATTTTAATTTTAAAATAACATTACCGTTCTCATTTCTGTGACATGCCAAATTCGAAAGTCGTTGTACTAGACAAAATTTTAAAAAATCGATACCGAATTATTTTCGAGTTGATTTTACCCAAACGTATAAATTAAATTAAAAATTGCCAGTGATTTTGCAAAACTAATTAAATTTTAAATAGCCGCCTACAGTATAACAAATTTCACTTGTTGCCGATTTTACGTCTCAATTAATAATCATAGAAATGAAATCGTATGCTGGGCGGTTGAAAAGGAAATTATTAAAAGCGCGATATTAAAAGGGAATTATAGAAATTTCTTTCAAAACTGTTCCAGTAGATAGACATTTATTATCCACTTTTTTTTGTATAATTTCGTCAGTCATAAAACAAAGTTATTGAAGTATGGAACCTTGGGTTTTCCGTCGCTTCTGAATTGATAGCGGAAAGGTTATGCGAGAAAATTATGAAGCAATTTTGTGGGTACCATAATCATTAGTCTTTCTAGGCGCGATTTTAAAGCGCATGTTCAAAGCCGTTTACAACCACACAGTGTTTTACAACGTCACCACTTGCTATTCTAGAAATTTGCTTCCTTTTGTGGATTTCCACCAAAGATAATGGACCTCGTACACATTTTGTTTAGAATCTATCTTGTACTCGGAGACGATTTTGTTTATCAGGAGCGCTCTGCCGTGAAAATGTATATAATCTCTTCTTGGCAGATCTTATTTACCCATTGTACTAGGGAATAATGTCGTTGGCATATAAAATAAGAGCTAGTATACCAGCTAACACTAATTCTCTCGTATAAGATAGTTATAAAAGATTTACTCAATTTTCAATGAGGAAGGAGCCACCCAGGGAAACGAGATAGAAATTTATCTCGGCGACTTTTAGCACCGGCTTTTCTCGAGGGAGCAAAATATTTTAGTAGCAAAGAAAAGAATAGAAAAATGTGTCGTCAGACGAAAAAGCGATGTGTACAATGTAAGAAAAGCAGAATGATAAATGCAGGAGGGGGATTTTAGACGTATTGTAATGAAGACGAGAGGACGAGCGAATTCATTTCAGTCAACTTAATAAATGCACATGCTTTTTTCCTTCATGAATGTGGATTTGTACTAACAATACGATTATTTTAAATGATACTATTTAGATTAATGTTGTTGTTGTGTAAAAACATGGCTGTTTACTTTTATTATAATCAATATTAATCTTCTTGTACGCGCGTTAGTAGGAAAAAAAACGTTAATTAGATCATTTGTACGCTCGAACAACACGAATATATTAATTGATGATCATAATTTATAATTTTTCATTTACAACACGACTAATTTTAAGTGATGAGAGAACGTATTTGTTTAATTATTTTAGAGCTTAACGTCGTTACTAATTATAAAAAAAGTTGCATCGACTTATTCATTTTTCATATTTTTGAAGAAAAGTTGAAATTTCGTGCTTTTTTAAGTTGGAAGTTTTCAGGTAATCAAGAACGTCAGAGAAATTTTTTTTGCATACAGGTACTTTCATGAATTGTTAAAATTGATCGTTTGTTCACACCCTCGTTGTGAGAGGCTTTTAAAAAATAAGCTTTTACTACAGATGTGAAAACCTTTGTGTTTTACGTTTTAGATAATATGTATTTTAGATGTAGAAAAATTACATAAATAGTGAAAATTTTTATTCTTCTTTTCTTTTACGCTTGCATTCTCGGCGAGTATGAAAAATCATTAATTATTTTTATTGCAACGTTTGAAGTTTTTAATTGAATATTTTTGACTTGATTTCATTTTTATACAACAATTTAGGACATTTTTGTTTTTAAATTTTCCACCCAAGCAAGTTATCTTTTTATTCAATTTTTACTTTTTCTCTTCTTTCATGGTTTTATCGCTGTGAAAGTATTTCAAATTCAAAGCTCATCGTTGGTATCATTCAAAAATATAATATTTCGAGAAGTTATTTAAATGTGTCTTTGAAAATATAAAGCTTCAAAAATTTCTATCGTTTTATATTTTTCTGAAATAAAAATTTCACATAAAACTATTAAATTTCCACTACAACAGCTTCTACATATTTGTGCTAAATGTTTATTAGGCCAATGACATCTTTTTATTGTCGGTTCCACCAATTAATTAATACTATGAGTCGTACGGATTTAAATGAGCACCTCATCTGTGAACGTTTGAGAATTACAAAACATGGTAAACACGAGGTTAGTTTTTGCAATATACAAAAAGGTGAAGTTGAATAGCTCAATATATCTAAATCAAGGTTTTTCTCCAAATATACAGGTTATTATACCTGAAAAACTAAATATAAAATACATTGCCAACTCTCTGGGTGAAAAAGTGACCAAACTTCGGTTTCTTATAAGTTTTTGTTCAACAAACAATTTCCTTGAATGTTTGATCTCAACATGAATCTCTTTTATCCTTTTAATAACCCTTTTAGTTTAAATTTGAGTTTTCAGGCATATGTAGAGGCCTGTCGACGATGGATGCTAATTAAGGAATTATAAAGTAACCCTCTTCAAATAGATAGCCGTACTATAATACAGATCAAAACAGCTTATAATCGTATTTCTTAACCCTCATTTTTTATTTCTAAGTTGTATATCTTCTTCCTTTAATTTTTGCCTCTGTAATCCAGCACTCTAGACCTAGTACAAATATGAAAAGAATCTGTCGATCATTGTGTTTTGTAGCGTTATTGGTGCGAAGTACAGTCAGCTTCACAATTAATGTCCACCCTGGCTATCCGCCTAGCACGAATTGTGGAAGCAACCATCATAACTACCCTTACTTAAATTGAGGGGTAACTTTATTTTGCCAACAAGTGGTAAATTAACAACCTCCCCTTCCGCCCTTTTGTTGTTGTTGTTGACTAATAACCACCCTCGCTAAAGATCCCGGGATCCCGCTTGATTATTTAATCTAGAAATCTCGGGATTAGGAATTTAAAAATTCCGGGATTTCGAGATTAACTTTCCTTAAGTTTTTAAAATATTTTCCAATTTCGAAATAACTTAGTGTTTCTTTATCACTAATGGTTCAATTGCCAAATATTTGTACTTTTTTTAGACCTAATTTTGGAAATTCTTGTACTGGAAATTGGAGATAAATATGGGCATCTTAGAAGAGCTTTTACAGTTTCACAATTCACAAATTCATTGTTTTTTCCCCTAAATATCTGTTAAAGGGTTTTTTAAATAAAAAAAAAACTTTTGAGGCTAAATCTAATTAAAATATATAAATCCCGGGATCCCGGGATTGAAAAAAAAGTCAATCTAGAAATCCCGGGATTGAAAAAACTGAACGGGATTGCAATCCCTACTGGCTATACGCCAGAGTGGCCAATAATTGTGAGGTTGACTGTACATGCATTACTGCAGGCACACACTGTCCGCTATGCGTTTCCATACTATCCAAGGCGAAATCAACCAAGTTGCCAATTGTAAGCGACCTTTTGTGGGCAGAAGATCAAGTGAGAAAGCTATAGAATAAGATGCCAAAACATTGTTTTCATAATTTAGTTTTGACGTAAATGTAACCTTGGCTATGAGCTAGTACACAATTTTGCTTTCTGCCAAGGTCGTTTAGATTTTATCTCTATACAGCAATAATTTTTTATGCTGACGAGCGATGTGAATGCGTAGATACCTGAATTGGTATTTATCCCCACCAACGCAGTAGTCAACGTATTTAAGTTATTAAAGGGGCGTGGCCAAACCTGCGCGAACTTACCTCAAGTTAAATTATTTTAGCTGTACATATTTAAACTATTAAAGGGGCGTGGTCACATTTACGCCAACTTATTCATACCGCTCGCCATCAGGCATCTGTGTTGCAGTATATCATGGCGTAACTGACAGTGTGAACGTGCACTTCGATACGGGACTTTCGATTGAAAATTCATAGGTCACTAACCATTAACCAATTAATAAGGGGTAGGATGTCCCACTTCAAGCCTTTTCTATTTTGGATTAACTCTATTTCTTAATAGATTACTCTGGTGTCATAACCTTATTGTAAAACTCGTTGGGGTGCCCACTGAAAGACACCAAATCATCAATGTTTTTTTTTATTTTATATTGAAATTTATCTGTGTGTATGTACTGTCGATTTGATGTGTGAGCAGGCTAACTAGCAAATGAAAAGACTTCCAGTCAACGAACGCCCAAAAAAGATGTGCACAAGACGTGGAACTCTTAGGAATTTGTTTGCAGTAGTTAGGAGGTAAAAATACTAAAAATCCTATAAGTCCTACATGGCTAAGGGTGGGAGGGAGGTGGGAAGGTCTCATTTTTAAGGTTTTCGCTTATATCTCGATAACGGTGCGTCCTAGGGAAACTACCTTATTTGTAGTAAAATGGAAGCTTATTAAATGTCATTTCTTTCTATTCATTTTTTCTTTATTCCTTAAAGTGTTCGATATAACCGCCTCCACAAAATCGTTAATATTGTAAATTAAAGCTTTAGGGATAGTTCTAATGCACAAGCACTACTTTTGAGAGGCTTTGAAAAGAGAGAAATTCCAAAAGAACTCTCTCGGTAATTGTTTTATCGTTGCCTTTTCTTATTGAAACACAACTGAAAATATTCATTCAAAAACTACAACCCCTTTCTGAGAGTGATAGAGAGGTATTTAAAAAATATAGTTCCTAGGTGAATTTATCTTGTTATGTTTTGGATTGTAGAAGAAACTCATTTTCTATTTCCACCACTTGCTCTCTATCCAATATTTTAAGAGATAGTATATTGTGCTTGGGGAAATATTGATAGCAATATACTTTACAGCTGTTTTTCATCTGCTATCGATTAATAGCCGTCACAATTTAAAGTGCGAAAAAAGATTTCACCCTAAATTGAGTTTCTGCAAAGATTATTGGCCAAAATGCGCAAGTAATTTAAAAAAATTTAATCTTCAGTTACACTTAGCTGAACGTTTATTAAGAGAATTAACATTTAATTAAGTTTGTTGGATAAAAAAAGAGATTTAGGAAAAGATCATTAAATCTAAACTTGTTCTCAAGTTCTCAAATTACTACAAAAAAAAGTAGGAGCTAGCTCCTTACTATCTTTATTTGCTGAGCACTTTTAGTTGTGTTGTGTAATCATTTCCATACAATGTTGACGGAAAACTTTCAAATGTAGGAAAATCTTTAAGAGTAAGTGAAATGAGTTGAAACATTTCTTTTAGCTACAGGATAATCGAAAACATCCCCTTCCTTTCAAGCTAATGCACTAAGCATAATCATGGTAGTAAGAAGGCTAGAGAAAGATCTTAATCAAACGTGATTTATTATTCTCTAATTCTAATCACAATCACTTACGAGTTTTTTCAGAGACAATTTAACTTTGATAGCTGTGTACTTTTGTAATAGATTTTTTAATTTTGCTTCACCTCAGACGCTTCTAATCAAGTTTTGTAGAAAAAAAATTGTTCAGTAAGGAGCGGTTATCACATTGTTTATTTTTGCCTTTTATCGATCATTTTAAGGATATATCTGAGCAAGTGCGATGCTCCTTGAGGGTTTATTGGAATTAGAAACTCCATCCTCTGATGGAACTCAAACCCACGGCTCCGCTTATGTAGAAATATAGTTTCTGGATGGTGACTGGGGTTTTTTTATGACTAGCTCTTTTTATGGGTCTTGGTGGTCCGGTGGAATGAGGTATATGGTGCTGGCCTACTGAACGATAGGTCTCGGTTTCAAATCCAATATATCTCCCATAAACAACATGGTGATTTTTCAATTTTAGGGTGCATGCACTCAGTTCTTGAAATTAAGTGCACGAGTGCATAACCCTGAAGTAAAGTAGGCGGTTAGAACACTCTGAAAAGCTAACCAGTGCAGTCGTTATACTGTGAGTTTGTACTCAAGAATCAAGATCATTGGGCGAGCACTATGTCTTCAGTGATGTCTATTATTACCACCCATTATGTACTTATTTATTTTCAAGAGCTTAGTGCACCCTCGCGTGTTAAAAACTTGTAATTGATATGGTGGTTCTCGGATTCTAACCTGGGGACCTTTAACTCTGTGGTCAAGCCCCCGTATATTAATGAACCACTACGACCTCTTAATTGCGTTTTTTAATTGAAAAAATCGTTTGTACTCGTACGTAGCAAAATTACATACCTTTAAGCTAAAAGTTGTTAATTAAATAGATGGACGAAATCGTGTATTGGAAAAAATTTTTTGATATAAAAAGTGTGGGGGTGCAAAGTATACCTGTGTTGAAGATTTAAACTTTGGACTTTATAACAATAAAAAATTACTTTCAAACTTTTTATTGTATTAGGATTAGAGTCAAGTTTCAGGAACTTAAAAATAGGAAATTAAAGTTGAGGTTTTTACGAAAATGAAAAGTTAATTGAAGGAGTTAACTGCGAGTCTTTACTCGGTTTCACAAGAAATAAAACCATTTCTAATCTCTTATAATAGTTGGTTATAAACAAACAAACACATTTTTATTTAAAATAAAAGAATTTTCTTTAATTTTCCAAAAAATATTCCTTCAGCCGATAATTTAACAAATTACAGTAATTTACGTTCAAATTATCTCATTGGATGGCACTAATTTAAATTTTAAATTATGAATCTTTATTGATGTATTTTAAAATGTCTGCTTCTTGTAGGCTTGGGAAATTTCTAAATTATTCATCGTACGATATAGGTCGACCTATGAATTACCTTTATGTTTTTTATCCATGTAGTTTGATATAAAGTTTCCTTTTTATAAATGCATGAATATCGATCATTTATAAATTATTTGACTTTAAATTTATATTTTTTGAAATAAATAAAAATAACACCTCCTCTCGCCCTCTCGGAAAAGCGTTTCATTCGAGTTTGCATAAAAGCTCGAAATAAATTGTGTTTTTATTTCTCAACTTCTAGGTCAATTTCACTAGGTGTCTACATAAAGATTTTATAAAGAAATGGGGCAGAACTACTTACAATTTACCTGTCGAGATTTTTATTCAACGACAGCAGGCAGCTTTTACATTTTTATTGTATCCTTTTGAGTTTGTGAATAGTGTAATGTGAGTAAACTATTACTTCAACTATGATAGAGCAGCATCAAGACCTTATTTAATATTATTCTAGTTACTGTTCTCAGATCAATTTTCTGGGATGTAGGGGTTAAAGTTGGTCCGTGCTCATGATAAATGGATCACCCACTCAAGCTGCCAACGTCTTTAGGGACTTGCATGATCACTCGCCTGTCTCTTTTAGTGCGGAACATCACACGTCTTTGTTAAATTGTGTACACCGTTTGAAATATTTCTCATTTTTTTATTATTTAAAAAAAGCAAAATTTTAACCAAAAATTATTAACACCTTTATTTTTCTTAAAATAGCTCGTAAGGTATAAGGGTGGTTTATTCAGATCGATATTGACGAAAATTTTTTCAAAAAGAAAACCATTAAGATTGACTTGTCAGTTTTATTCTTTGAAAGCAATTAAAGTTTTATAACTTTAATAAGCCTTTCTTAATGGTTTTTATAACTCTTTTTTTCTGACGTGTCTAGAGATTTATATATTTCTTTTAAGTGCGAATTAATTACGTGTTTAACGTTATTAAATATTTTTCTTTGGTTAAATTAATTAGTAACAAAATATGACGTTTAATCTCAAAGGAGTAGTTAAAGAAAAATGTGAGACTAAAGCGCTTAGAAGATTCTTTAGAATTTGCGCTTTGAAAAATATTCACTCATACATCATTAACTACCAGTCCGATATGTACAAGCCCAAAAGTTCCACATATTTCAATCTTACGCTAATCCCAAGAGTTTGTTCATCAAAATTTCTCTTTTTTTTATATGGAAGAATAATGGAGAATTTAGTCGTGCGATTCTTCATGTAAATTGAGAACTTTAAAAAAAAATGCGTTTTAAAGCGCCTGACTGATGATTGACTCACTCACTCATTATAGTGGTTTATTTTTAAACTTCAACTTCACACTTAATAAAATTGATCAAAATATCCGCAGGAGCTTTAATCCGGTCAAAGGCGTCAAATGCAGACGCTTACCTTGAGCTTTTACAAAAGCCTGTGTTAGGGATGCCAACAACATCACAATCAGTAAGGAACAGGAAGAAGCCATCGCTAAAGGCAAGTAACAACTGGTGCGGACGAGCAGCGGTTTCCCAGTCACTAACAAACACTCATCGTCATTTAGTACCTAGTGCTTTTGCTGTCTTCACTAATTAATACCACAACCCAACCTTGATGAACTTTAATTAAAACTACCCCTCACGCCGCACTCTCTAAATCAATTTAGATAATCAGAAAACTTGTAGTAACTTTAATATATTTTGGCTCTATTGTTAAGAGTCACGAAACAAAAACTCGATTAACTTATAAATCCAAATTCCAAATTGTTCACTCTGGCTAAAAAAAATTAATCAAAAATTACTCGATTATGAAATGTGTGATTCGCAGGATATTAAGGTAATTAATACGCGCAAATACGATATGCCGGAAAATATTGTACGATATGTAAATCACAACACGAGTAAGTAATTTATGCTAACTTTGTTGGAAAGTTAGAAACACATGTATAATTTACGTAAATCTGATGGCAATTGCAGATAGAGCGTCGTTGGTGGGCGGACCCTTATCGGGGCGCTGAAAGTTATCCTTCGCACCGCATCTCTTAATACTTGATCACACTACACGAATATCTCGCGTGGCACTGAGCGGGCTACTGGCTCGACGCGACGCTCGAGCTTGCGCGTCGACTCCCCCGCCAACCTTACACCCTGTATTTTGACCTTAGAAAACCTGTACCGATACAATAAGTTCAGGATTATACAAATAATATCCAGCTTTATACGAGATTTTAACTAAAACTATGTCCATGTCCGATGTCCGCTCAAGGATGTCAACATATCCGAATAAAATCTATTGGGAGTTGTTTGTAAACAAACCTCCACAGGATTTGACACTACTAAATAAATATTTTGTTTACAGTTTTAAGGATTTAAAAATTTTAAAACATACCCTTATTATTTTGTTTGTTCTAGTAAAAAAAATCGAAAGACAACATTTCGATCGCTAAAATTTTTATTAAAAAATTTTCTTTTATAATTTCAAAAGTTAATAAAGGAGAGCAAAGGTTTCTAAACAAAATTTAATTTAAAAATTTTTTTCTTTCACTAAAGAAACAATGAAGATACAATAAATAACTATTAAATTAAGTAAAATCAATTTCAACAATCTGTAAATCAAATATTATTTTTTTCTGACAGATCAAGTAAGTTCAAGTTGATTTCCACTAATGGAACGGAAATTTTATTTATAATATACCACGATTGATCCAAGTTATGTCGACAATTTCCACATCAAGATTACGAGTTGTACGCAAGAAAATATTAGGTTGTTATAAAAATAATGCCATTTTCATTGTCATTAATCCTTATATAAATAATATTTTCTTTAATTGCCACATCCTGACTATGTTTACTTTCCATGTATCGTAGTTTTCTTCTTTAATAATTATAAACTTACCTATTATTGTTTTCTTTGCAAAAATAAATACAATTAGCAAAGATGAAAATAGAGTGTAGCAAATAACCCTCGAACATGGGAAATTCTCTTATTTATTATTAGTGAAAATCGGAAAAAACGTTTCAGCTTTGATATTCCAAATACAAAAAAGTATAAAAACGCATTTCCGTCTCTCGTGCGTAGTTCCGCTATTCAAAGAGGTCGTGGAAAACTAAAAGAAAATTCTCATGGCCAGTTTTTCTTCTATGCACGATAACGTAAATAGATTTTTTAATAAAACGTTTTCTTTGTTTTTGATCATCATCAGTTTCGTTATTTTTTATAGGATTTTCCTCGGGATTTTCACTTTTATATCTGAAAATTCAAAACATTCTGAATTACGCCCTCGTTTCCCTGATGTAAAAAGTGTAATTATAGAACATCGAACAAAGATTTCCATGAAAATTTCTAACAATAAAAAATTATTTTTCTGATATTTGATTTCCTTCTTACTCAAAAATTTTAAAATATTTTATATATTATATTTCATAAGAAAGAGAAAATGAAATGACTTTTTGACTTAATTTTTATTGGAACAATAAAACTGTAAGGCTTTGAGGGTTGGTCGCAACAAGACGATGAGCACTGATTCACAATTTGGCAAACGTGGGATGATATTAATTTATTGAATGATTTACCAATTAGAATGACCCACTAGATCTCCAGACTTGCACCCTATAGATTATCGGGGCGGGGTAGATGTAATTAGTTTTAGAGATAGACACTCGGATGGACATTAAGTCCAAATTAGTCAGCTCTACTAATCCTATTATTGGAAAAATGGGTGTTCAAAAGTTGTTTTGTAGTAAGACAAAAATGTTCAGATGCCCAATCATGTATAAACCATAAACTGCAAAAGATTGCATATTTTGTAGGGGGGGAGCAACGTTTACATATGTCCAGGAGCTGCTCTCATCACGCATGAACCTCAAATTGTGATACAATGCATACTTGTGGGGGGAGTGAAGAAAACATGAAATTGGTCCTGCTGTTTTGTAAAATTTGTGTTCAAAAATTGTCTTGAGGTAAGACTAAAATATATTCAGGAGTCCCATCATACATGAACCACAAATTCTGAGAGCTAGCTTACCTTTGGGACGGTGATGGAAGCCATGAAAACGGTTCTGCTCTATCCATAAAACGTTTAGAAAAATTTTTGTTCAATAACTCTGTTTCAGTAAGACTAAAATATTTTCTAGAGCCCTGTCATGCATAAACCATAAACTACGATGGATTGTATACTTTGGGGGAGGCTAGTGGAAGCCATGAAAACGGCTTTGGTCAACTAATCGGACGTTTAGAAAAACTGTTTTTAAAAAATTCTCTTTCAATAACACTAACATGTTTAATAGCCCCATCATGCATGACCCATAAATTATGACAGCTAACATACTTTTGAAACGGTGGTGGGAACCATGAAAACGGTTCTGTTCTATCCAGTCAATAGTTAGAAAAATTTTTGATCCAAAATCGTGTTGCACTAAGACTAAAATATGTTCGAAAGCCTTGTCATGCGTAAACCTTTAACTACGATGGATTGTATACTTTGGGGAGGGTAGTGGAAGTCATGAAAACGGCTCTGGTTTACTCATCCAACTTTTAGAAAAATTGTTGTTGGAAAATTCTCTTGCACTCAGACTAAATTTATTGTTTAGTAGCCTCATCATGCATGAACCATAAATTATGATAGTTAGCATACTTTTGGGGTGGTGGAAGCGATAATAACGGTTCTGCTCTACTAATTCAATGTTTAGGAAAATTTTGTTCAAAAATTCTGTTGCAGTAAGACTAAAATATGTACAAGAGCCTTGTCATACATAAACCATAAACTACGATGGATTGTGGACTTTCGGGAAGGTAGTGGAAGCAATGAAAACGGCTCTGGCCTACTAATCCGACGTTTAGAAAAATTGTTGTTAAAAATTTCTCTTGTAGTAAGACTAGCATGTTCTGAAGCCCCATCATGCATTAACCATAAATTATCAGAGCTAGCATGCTTTTGAGACACTGGCACGCTGGTGGAAGCCATCAAAAAGGTTTTGCTCTACCCATTCAACGTTTAGGAAAGTTTTTGTTAAAAAATTCTGTTGCAGTAAGACTAAAATATGTACAAGAGCCCTGTCATGCATAAACCATAAATTACGATGGATTGTATACTTTCGGGACGGTAGTGGAAGCCATGAAAACGGCTCTGGTCTACTAATCCGACGTTTAGAAAAATTGTTGTTAAAAAATTCTCTTTTAATAAGACTAACTTTAGACTAAGTTTAGGGTCTTCATTATGCATACTCGCTTTATAGGTTTTCCTTTCACCACTGTTCTTCGTTGTCCTTCTGTTTTTAGATTTCTCTCGGATTCCACTCTAGTTACCTTTTTGATCCAGCTTCTTACGCATTGTATTTATTACTATCTATTCCATGGCGGTTTTTCTCTATTTACTTAATTTCTGAATTTTTAATTTTTTTCAGGAAACGATATTCTAGTCAATCTTCCTCATCCTCAATAGTCCATTTCTTTAACTACAGAAGTTTATTTTCTTTGATTTTGTAAAATCTTTTGCCTAGCACAAATAGCTCAGAATATCTGTGATATGCCATCCTTGTCTTAGTTTTTCGTAATTTGAGAACTTTGTTAGTCAAATAATTTTCCTTTGGAGTTCTTCTTTGACTTAGTTTAATATGGTAAATTTATAAGTTTTTCTAACGACGACTCATGACTATTGCTTTAACCTATCATCGTGTGGACTACCACGTTTAATAGTTTAAATATAAGATCTAAATAAAGAGCAGGATTGATTTACAATAATTACAAGCCTTTATTACATTGTTGTGTTAATATGGTATAATTAGTACAAAATGTGTTTGATAAACTTAAAAGTCATATTCAAATCTAAACTATGTATGTCTTTTTCATTTATTTTAGAAATCGAAGGTAACACATTTAGAGCTACCACAAGCGCATATGTTCATAGCGAGTCCCTAAAACGAAGTAATAATTTTATATGTCTGTTTGTGAATTAAATTCTGCCCTTAGTTGAGCCACGAGTAGGGTTAATATGATAAATTATATTACAGATCGTATATTTTTTATTTTACCAGAAACTTTTTATAACTTTATTAAAAATTAATTTCGCTAATAACTAAGTTACAAAATGGTAATTCTAGATAACAATTCTCAATAGACATTAAAAAACAGTGGATATTGTTCTAGTTTGAATTTTTATTTTTACTATTTTTAATATATTCGCATGTCTATGTTAATATTAGTGTAAGTACCCTTACACATTCAAAAACATCATCCATGGGCTGATGTTTTTAAATAAAACTTTACATTTTTGGTAAGAGCGGTGAATTTCTACACAATTTACAGGAGCTTGACCCATATTTACGAGTAATGGAGAAGGTTTGCTCTCTGAGCTCCTAAAAGTCTGATTTATGCTCGCGTAGCTCACTATGTACAGCCGGCCAAAAAGTTTTTAGCCACCCCCTGACAACATTTAAAAAGCAACCAACATTACACGCCGTTTAATTTACACGGCGTGTAATGTTGGTTGCTTTTTAAATGTTGTCAGGGGGTGGCTAAAAACTTTTTGGCCGGCTGTACCAGCTTACTTGTATATGCACCGTTAACTGGTGTTTTTCAATCGTCCAGCGATATGCTTGTAGACTGAAAGAAATGGAACACATCTTACATACAAATTGGGCATCGATGGCCTGTATCGGTTATACAGAGAAATAAATGACTGGAATGGAGTATAAACAGTTCACGAACATAACACTATATGCTCATTCACTAACCAATTCTTGCTATTTATCTTATGTAGGTACTATTTGATAAAACTTAATTTGTCTCTTAAAATAAATCAAAATTATTATTTGCAGTCAACAACAAGGAACAGCAATTTGATTGCTTCGAATGAAATACTTTTTATTAAAAAAGAAACCAACTTGTAGACTTAACAATTTAAGCTTATGGGTACCAAGTTTAATAAAATTTTTATGAAATTGTAATTTCCTTTTTGAGTAAAGTTATGTTTTCTGCATGGTTCAGTACATTTAAGAATATTACATTTTTATATCTTTTTGAACTTTAAAATGGCTTAACTTGACTCTCCATCCAAATATAAGTTTTATTAGATATGGTTTACATAACATACGTAAATTACTTCTAAAGTTAATTAAACTATATAGACCAGGCAGGTCTGGATATGCAAAAACTACGCTTGAACGATCTACAGATGGTTAGGTTTGCCTGTGTAGACTGCGTTTGCAGAGGCTTCTCGTAACTAAAACGTGAGCTTAACTGCACAGGCAAGCGGAAACTATAATTTTGCTTCCACACGTGTACACGTGCAGGTTCTTATTAAGGTAGATCTATTCAGACCAAAACTGCTTAGGCCGTCTGAACTATCTCAAGAAGCTCCGGTTGGCCTGTGCAGACTGAGTTCGCACAGAAGTTGCCTTAATTGCACAGGCAAGCCGAAACTATCATTTTACTTCCACACGTGTACACGTGCAGGTTCATATTAAGGTAGGCCTATTAAGGCTAAAACTGCTTAGGCCGTCTGAACTATCTCAAGAACCTCCGGTTGGCCTGTGCAGACTGAGTCTTTCAAGAAAAGACTGAGAATTTGTATCTGGCTTGAGGCATTTTGTTTATTTTATTTTTTCTTTACAGTGTGTCAAGAGTGGCTCCAATTTTGCACCACACGTAATGTAGCAGATTAAGGTAGGACCTCCTTGTGAGTTTTCTTTTCTTTATTTTTTAAACAGTGGTCAAACTCGAACTAGAGTTACAATAAGGCAAAAAACGTGACATTTTGTAACTCAAAATTAAACTTAAAGACGCCATCGCCACTGGCCGATAGTAAAAGTAATAATGATCGTGAACGGATCAAATTCCCAATTTTGACAAAAATTGGCCATGATATAGTAATGGTGACTCTTTCAGTAATTAAAATAATTCTTGGGGAATCTAAATATTACTAATTATTTCTTAATTTATTTCCCACGTTTTAAGAAAAAATAATGTTTTGTTCCAATGAAAAGTGACTTTTCTTTTTATAAAATTGTGCATAACAGTGGAAGTAACTATCAGTGTATTAAAACAAAAAATAATTCCTCTTCCTTTACACACTGTATTATGTATATCCATATACTCTAAGTAATATTAAACTGGAATTTCTGTAGATTTACACATTTAATCAAAGATAATTTTGCACCAGCCCAAAGAATTCATATTTCTTTTAATGGAAAACCTTTCAAATTGATTTTTCAATAGTAGATGTAGGTACCAAACTTTTGTATACAAATATCTAGGAAATTTTCTATAATATTTATCCATTAAACAACATTTCAATCAACAAAAGCAAGTTAAGTGCACTTGACTTTACGGAAATATAGAGATCACAAACATTCTCGCTTCAGAACTTAATACTATAATGCATCATGGATTGTTTGACATTTGATATGCTTTTACTTATTTATACACACACAATCGCACATATCTGTAGTTGAAATAAAATTTTTGTGCAATAGAACAAAGATTTTTAGGCGTTTACTTTTTTTCACCAATTTTCCGCTCTTTTAAAAACATCGTTAGTAATTTATTCTCAACTCAATTTGAACGTTTTTGGAGTATTCGAAGCGATTACCAGGTATGAAACCCAATATATTTAATGGTCGTTTTTAACAAGTGGCTTCATCTATTATAGTCCAGCAATTAAAAGGAGATTTATACTGGATTTAAAATTTACCAAAAATTGACTTTTGTGTTTAAATTAATAATTTAGACGTAGGAACCATTAACCAAACACTATGATGGATTTTATAATGATTACTGAAACGCTTACTCGTTTATTCGTCTTTCACAATCAAATATCTTTTAAAGAAATTACAAACACAAAAATTAAAATACAGAAAAATTAAGTGTGCGCACTCTTTGATCGTTTGCGGCTTTTCAAATGTTTACCTTCTCTTGAAACGGCTTTGGTAATACTAAACTAAATTGCAGACTTTTAATTTGTTTCTACACGCTGACATTGAAAGAATTTTCAAAATTGACCATGGTTGGTTATTTTCTAAGACTACATTTGGAATTTATTTATATGGATGTAAGGCTAATTCAACATGGGAAGCTCTTTTTTACGGTTACTTTGGCTCACCCTGTAAAATTAGGAAAATGTATTTTAATTTTTGAGAAAATTTAAACTACGATATTCTACGTGATGGATATCTTTTGGATAAACTTCTGCTTCCTTGAAATGATACACATAAATTAATTAATTTATAAATGGCTTAAGTATATCTATTTTTTAAAATACAGTACATAATCATAATATCATACCTAATCATACCTAATAATACTTAGTCATACCTAATCATACCATGTCATGGCGCTGATCGATTTGCTTTAAATAGAGTACATAATCACATATCATACCTAATCATACAATACCATGGCGAGTATTGATTTGCTTTAAATAGAGTACATAATCGTATATCATGCCTAACCATGCATAATTATACTTAATCATACCTAATCATACCATATCATAGTGCATATCAATTTGCTTTAAAAAGAGTGTATAATCATATATTCATATATTGTACCCATAGCGTATCAATTTGCTTTAAAAAATAGAGTACACAATTATATCGCTACCATAATGGCAGAAGGTCGTATGTAACAATTTTACATAAATTGATTTTTAATGATTTTTGGAATGAGGGCAATCTTATGTCCATTCTTACAGAACGTTGTAAGTGGAAAAATAAAATTAACGTGTTTAATATTAATTTCATACGACTTTTTGTTATTATAGTAGCAATATATCATGCATAATCATTCCTAATCATACATATTCATGCTTAGTCATACCTAATCATACTTTACCATATGGCTCGTATCGATTTGCTTTAAATAGAGTAGATAATCAAATCATATATCATACCAAATCATACGTAATCATGCCTAATCATGCTTAGTCATACCTAATCATATACCATATCATGGCGTGTATCGATTTGCTTTAAATAGATTACATAATCATAATAGCATGCCTAATCATACCTTATCATGGCGCGTATTAATTTGCTTTAAATAGACTACATGATCATATATCATACGTAATCACTAATCAGGCATAATCATGCTGAGTTATACCTAATCATACCATGTCCTGACGCATAGCGATTTCATTTAAATAGAGTACATAAAATCATATATCATGCTTAATTATGCATAATTATACTTAATCATAGTTAATCATACCATATCATAATGCGTATCAATTTGCTTTTAAAATAGTATATAATCGTGTATCGTACCTAATCATACCTAATCATCCCATAGCGTATCTATTTATATTAAATAGAGTACACAATCATAGCGCTACCATAATGGCAGAAGGTCGTATATAACAATTTTACATAAATTGAGTTTTAATCATTTTTGGAAAGAGGGCATTCTTATGTTCATTTTGACAGAATGTTGTAAGTGAAAAAATAAAATTAACGTATTTAATATTAAAAGTAGGTTTTTATAAAATGTATCTTTAGTAAGTATAGAGAAGTTAAAACTAAATTGCGTTTTTGTTAAAACTGTGTTTCATTCTCATACGACTTTTTGTTATTATAGTAGCAATATCATGCTTAATCATTCCTATTCATGCTTAGTCATACTTAATCATACCATACCATAGCTCGTATCGATATGCCTTAAATTGAGTAGATAATCATATATCATACCAAATCATACGTAATCATGCCTAATCATGCTTAGTAATACCTAATCATAACTATATCATGACGCTTATCGATTTGATTTAAATACAATACATAATCATATATCATGCCTAATCATAGCTAATCATGCTTAGTTGTACCTAATCATAGCCTGTATCGATTTTCTTTAAATATAGTACATAACCATAAATCGTACCTAGTCATACTAGATTAAGTAATCATACTTAATGAAGACACTAGGCCAAACTAATCCATGAGTTATAATAATAAAAATATTACTTGTCGAAACCTTGTATAACTAACATACAATTTGACAACCAAATAGCGAATAAACACCACTATTAGGGAAATATACATAAGTAATGATAATTAAAGTTTAATAAATATCAATTTCTTTTATGAAATCAAATTTAATTATTTATTTGCATGTTGGTCTAAAATTGAAGTGTTCTACTTAAATCTAGAGATACTTAAAACATTAAAATGTCGTTTGCTATTAGCATACATAATCAAATGGCAAACTAACTTGTAATAATTTGACTTTTTTTTACTGTAATAAAATCTAATCACGAGCAAAAGTGCGTGATGAAATTTAATAAAACGCGGTTATAGTTAACATAATGTATATAGTATTTGAAATTTTGCACGATAGTTTTATTATAATTTAGATTATTACTTTTATGCATATTAGTATTTAGTATTATACAAATTTTACTGTTATTTTATATATATTTATTAACCACTTTATTTCGACGTTACTAAATATGATCGATTATGACATGAAAAATATCTTTCCCTAAAATGATATGCTCAGATTCGTTTCTAAAGTTTACGTTAGAGATATGTATTCGTATAAATATTAATAAAGGGGAGATTGAAAGTATGCTACTCCGCAATGTTCAGCGCATCAGTGTTTTTTAGTACAAATCATCCAGGGACGGGCCTAATAATAATTTAACTCCGTAGTATATTCGTAGTTTTTAACACAAACGTGAATATGAATTTGCTGGATGAGCAGCCGTTGTTTGACTGTCAACCTGCGGGCAAGTCCCTGTGTGCTTCTTCTTTTTCATTAATTACATTATTTTCTTCCTGTGTGTCTAGGTTGGTAGTAAATTTATTATGATTATACTATTATTATAAGCTCCAGGGCATATAATTCTCATAAACTTCTACCACAGTATGTGGTGTCAAATTTACGTGTTTTACTTTATAATTTTTACAACAGGTGTTCTACATGTCTCCTTTTCATTTTAATACAGGCTTTGCGTCTTTTTATAAAGGAATTCCATACCTTTTTAAAAATTCCAGGTTTAATCGATTACTCGGCATGTTTTACTTGCTCTTATAAGTGTGCTTGATTATCAGGTGGAGACGAATAAACCAAAGTCTTTAAATATCTCCCAAGTAAAGAAGAATTTATTATTGCGTTAAACCATGGAACCAGGAAGGCTCTAAAACTGGATTTTTTGTTTTATTGATAACTGAAAAATACAGCTGAACTATATCGTGTAGTATCCACATTTCAAGTTCATCTACACCATATGTTTTACATAGAACTTTCAATATTTAAATTAGCTCGTATCTTTGTAACGATTGATTTGGAGACCCATGGTCAGTAAATTGTTACGAGTGATTCTCTATCTCTCTTAGTCATTGTACGTTTCCAAATTGTCCACTCACCACGACTCTAAAAAAGTCGGTAAGAGAATATCTACAAGCACATCACCTCTCTTAAGGATGTGCCTTCCTCAATACTGTAGATGTACTAACTCAAAATATGACCCAAATTTCTATAGAAAACATCTCTATAGAGGATATGGTGGGTTAGGTAGGACTTCCCAAACCAACTCCTTGATTTTTTCGGCGATTCTCACGGTATAGGTCTTGCTTGAGCGTTATCATGCTGCAGAACTACGCTTAAAGAGCTATTTTGACGGTTTTTGCTCACATGTTTGCTCATTTGACCATGATGTTTCAGGCTTGCTCGATAATTCTTGAATGATTTGTATGAGAACAGCTTCAATTTCAACAGAAGATCTTTATGAATTACAATCACAGGTTTTGGTAGCTCTTTCCATTAAAGAGCCTTTTTTGACAATTTTTGTATGTTTGCTCACTTGACCATGATATTTCTTTGTTTCTTTGTAATTCTTGAATAATTTGTTTGAGATCACCTTCACTTTCAACAGAAGATCTTTATCAATTACAATAAGTCTCTCAAATTTTCATAGCTCTTTCCATGAAAGAGCCTTTTTTGACAATTTTTGTGTGTTTGCTCACTTGACCATGATATTTCAGACTTTCTCAGTGATTCTTGAATGATTTGTTTGAGATCAGCTTCAATTTCAATAGATCTTTATCACTTACAATGGCTCTGTCAGATTTTGGCAGCTCTTTCCATTAAAGAGCCGTTTCGAAAATTTTTATGTTTTCTTACTTGACTTAGAGATATGAGTTCATTATCAAATGTCTATCTTCTTGAAGTCCATTAGTATTCTAGAAGTTTGTAGCCAATATTAATTTAAACTCTTTGGGTGTCCCCGAATAACACCGACAAACATCTACCATCGTTTGCTGGGACTAAAATAGAAAATTTTTACCTCTTACAATTATATTAAAAAATGCATCTTCAAAAAGTTATAAGCTCTCAAAGTTGGGGTTAAAATTTAGAAAAAATCACTTTACAGTAGACATATCTTACTATGAACTTTCAGTGCCTATAACTTTTTAGGGGTGCACTTTTTGATATATAATTGTAAGAGGTGAAAATGTCGTATTTTGGACCAAGGAAACCACTGTAGACGTTTGTCGGTGTTATTCGGGGACACCCTGTATATTATACAACCCATAAAACGTCATGTTTAGTGTAATGTAACCAAATGTTTTGTTTGCATTACTTACTTTCTGATTTATTATTTTTATTTCTAACATACTCGTAAAGCTTAATTCTCAGCTATCCGAAACCGTCGTATACGACGATACGAAAGTTTTCCTATTGGTGGAATTTCGAAATTTTTCAATTTTCAAATTTTTCAAAATTCCACCAATAGGAAAACTTTCGTATCGTCGTATACGACGGATCGGATAGCTGAGAATTAAGCTTAACTAGTAGAAAAGTTATAAAGTTATAATATCATAAAAGATTTTCTTTTTTTTTCCTCTGACGATCTTACTTGGTCAATTAAATTACAACAATGCCCAGAAGTTGAGCCTCCTAATACATTAGTTCAAAGTTACAAAATTTCTTAAGGCGTTTGCTGTTATACTTCAAACCTATTCATTGTGACGAATGAATGATTATATCGTAGTAGTGTCTCTTTTGTATTCCGAACGAGATGATGATTTAGGAATATCATTTATAATCAATAAGCAATTGGTGCTTATAAATGTTATCTTTATTATAAACCAAATCTCAATTTATTTTAAACAAGGGATTAAACCCACAGAATTAGTCGATTTATCTACTTAATTGGAATTTATAGTAAGCCACGTGTGTTATCAAAGACTATTTCACAATTATTCATCATAGAGTTTCACCTTACGTAAATGCTCTAGCTGTTTACAAAGAGAAGATTTAAAATAATTAGAGTAGTTATAGAAATTATTAAGCACATTAATTATAACTATTGATCTTGAATTTGGCTACAAATGAGGTTTTTAAAAGAAATGGGAAGAGTAGACGTGGAAGTGAGCATATAGGACGCACGTATTATTTTCATAGTTAAAATATCAGAAAACTTTATAAAATTATGGTAGCGTTCAGGCGTTCAGATTTATTTGATGCTAATTTACTAAAATGGGAAAGCAATGTAGTAAATTATTTTACTCGCAAAATATTAAAAATTAAAATATCAAGACTTAGCTGTTGAATTTTTTAATACTGTAAGAAGATTACATTAAATCCAAGAAGCACTACGAATGGATTTTCTCGAAAGATTTTGTTTAAAATGTAAAATTTAAAAATCCAATATTATCATTAAGGATCGTGCTAGGATCAGAGATCTAGTCAAATAAAACTAGTAATACTTCACACTGAATTGTTTTATCTGTTTTCAAACTACTTAAGGGTGGTAGTTTTGCATTAAAAATAAATGATGTGCAGACACATTTTTATTCTCGACGGTCTTTAAAACCAATAGCTCTGTTGCCAAAATTCAAAAAATATGTTAAACACAAATGTTCGATTTAGATACTGGTGGTTTTTTAATTTCAAAATTTTTTGCATTACTTGCTGATTTAATTCCTTAAACATGATCAATTTTTACCTATTTGTTTCCTTCGTTACAAACCTTTATTTCAAACCATAATGTCCAAAAGCTTTGAATTAAAAAGCCACCAGTATCTGTATCCCAATTCCACAATTATAGAGAGTGGCTCATTCCTAATATGTGTTCACAAGCTTTAGCTAACTATAGACCGATTTCTATTGAGATAAATGCAGAAAACACGTGCCGCTTTAATAGAATAATGTACTTTACTATGATTTCACAGAAGGTGACAGAAGCTTAGTAGTAGAAGTGGATCCGAGTACAAACGATTGTTTATAATGCTATACCGAAAAATCTCGATGTGATCTAGTCTTCATTCTATCAAAAATGACACAGCTGTCTATATTTGTGGGCAAATAGGCAAATAAGTTCAACCTTTGGATATAACATTTTTTTTTAATTTGGACAATAGACCATTGGTTTTAAAAATCGTAGGGAATAAAAATAGTAAAAAGGTACAATTTATTGAGAAATTCGTTTTTTTGCATCAATAAGTTGCTAAGTACTATGGAGTAAATTCCACCCTTAATCAAGTAAAGTAACGGTTGATTTTCCATTAGAATAGTTTATCCATTTTTCTAACTTTTAATCTACTTTTCCGTCACATTCTCATTTAACTTCGTAATAAAAAAAAATGGTAAATAATATGTTATTTATTCGAAACAACGTAGAAGTGTTAATTGAAGACATCAAAACAAATCACTCGAAATTTCCAGGACAGAAAAATCCTGTGAAAACTCCTCATGACTTTTTAAAACTGTTTAAAGTTGCTTTAAATCCCAACAATTGCATAACAAGTGTTAATTGAAGACATAAAAACAAATCACTCGAAATTTCCAGGACAGAAAAATCCTGTGAAAACTCCTCATGACTTTTTAAAACTGTTTAAAGTTGCTTAAATCCCAACAATAATATTTGACATATCCGACATTTTTATAATAGAAGAAAATTTTGCACTAATTTGCCATCAACAAAACTTTAATCTTTGGTTAGGTTTTATAAGTAGATTAGAGAAAATTGGTATGGTCGACATTTTTAGCAATTTGCTTTACTAATTCTTGATTGACATTGATCCATTTAAATTGGCGATTGTCGAGGATTTGTGTTCAATCTCGCCTTTAATTTTCTGACTCATCACATCTATATAAACTGACTTAATAAAGGCCAGTCGTTTTATTGAAAAGAAGTTACTCGTAATAATATAATTTAAATTTTGTTACTCAAATAAATTGTTTAATTGAGTTATTAAACAAATGTTTATACACAATTTTTGGAGCAATTATAAACCTTGTGTTACTCGATTTGAAACTTTATTGTTGGTTCTATAAATACTTTGTTGACATACCTTCCATGTTTAAATAAGTAATTTAGTATTTACTTGAAAATTCTATAAAGGAACCCTTGCGCTAATTTATCCCTATAACAGGAAATTATTTTCACACATATGATGAAGCACAGTTTAACTCCGATAAAATCAAATTGGTTTGGTATACCGGCAGAGCTTCGATATTCACAAATATAAAAAGAAAAACTTTCAGAAGAAGGATTTCAAACATCAGAATTTACTAATATAACTTATAATCTACCACTTTTTCTTCAATTAGATTTTTTTGCTTCGTAACAAAGACATTTAGGTACGAACGTGACTTTTAAGAAAATTGTTTCAGGAATTCAAGATAATTATAATTCTTTTAGTCACGTCACAAAAATGTTTATATTAGGTGACAAAAATGACTTAATGTGTTTCCTGATTATTTCAAATCCAGGTGGTGATCTTGAATAGTACAAAAAGCTATTATTAACTCACCCTACTGCTTCTCAGAAATATTAGGGTTAGAGACAATTTTAAACCACTATCTCTCCTTAAAAATACGTACATTCCTGGAGTTATGGGTTTAAGAAGCTCTGTTAGCTCTTCGACCTTTTTAAATTTGTCTAGTTATCTCTTGTAGCTGAGAATGAAAAAATAGTATCTCACTCTTAGCCTGAGGACCTATCTAACGCTTTATAGTGGCTCTTAGGCATGGGTCACAATGGTTTAGGTCGAAGGGTAGAAATTAGAAAGCTAAGCTATTTATAGTCTGCAAGGATTACTAACCCTTGTTTACCAAGTGTGTAAATGGCATTTTTCAGATGCTCCTGAACTTTCTAAAGTATTTGAAACCTCCTTTGATGTCATTCCAAGGGTGTTTGACTTCCAGACACTGTTCAAGGTGGTCATTCAGGACCGCAACGTGACTAGAAGTCAATCAATACAACTGGAACAAAACGCTTTCATCTGGTATTGAGATGGATCTAATACTGAACAGGGAATAGGTATAGGCATATATGGCCCAAAATATAGAGCGTTAATAGCCTTAGGAACCTACCCCACCATTATGCAATTTGAAACTTTTGCAATAGATTTATGTGCCTGAGAATTCCGACGAAGGAATTTAAAAAGCAAAAAAGTCTACATTTTGTATTACAGCCAAGCTGCGATAAAGGCCATCAAGGCCAATAGCTTTCAGTCCTTATTCACTTAGAAATGCAGACAATCCCTCAAAACTCTGGAAAGGGACAAGAAAGTTGCCCTTCATTGGGTGCCAGGTTACGAGTGAATTGAATGCAATGGAAATAGCTGATAAAATAGCTAGAACACGCTCAAAAGCCCACCCGATTGGAGCCGAACTATTCTTTGGGTTACCTAGAACACATAGAAGGGCGGAGCTCCAAAAATAGGAAACTGAAAACAAAACTTCTCACTGGAACAACGCACCAGGAAAAAGACAGTCGAAGAAATTCATTGAGTAGTCGACCACGACTCATTACGGGTCTGTTTACTAAACACTGTCCAGTGAGGTACCAACACCAGAACTGGGGCTGGAGGATAGTGACATATGCAGACTCTATGAATCGGAGATCGAATCCGCCAAACACATTCTCTTCAATTGCGATGTATTGGCTCGGTTTCGTCGAGAACTTAGAGCGGGCTCAATTGATGCCTAAAGACGTGAAAATCAAACTTCTCAGGGGCATTCTGAGTACAATACAATACAATAGTTCAGATGCACTGTTTATTTCGGTGGTCTTCCTTACTTTGCGCTTTCTTCCACGTCATGATTTGGAGGGCAGGCTTAAGCCCAATTGATTTCAGTTATTGAAGTCCACCGTACTCAGTACAGAGGTTTCTTTGGACTAGGAGTGGGAAACAGGCTGTAGGTCTACTAGTAGGAGCAAAAGGAAATGTCCAAAAATGCATCTTTTCATGTTTTTTGTGAAGAGGGGACAGGCTTTAGTTTTGACTCTCTTATGAATTATACGTACAAAGCTACTCCTCTTAGTTTGTTTAGCATGTAAACTTTATCCATGATCAGGATACCTAGTGAAACTGATTATGAATTTACTATTGGCTCATCGAGACCTTATCAGGGATAATTGACTTATTTCTTTCTATTTACAAATTCTTTGTGATCTGTGCGCCATTCTAACGTATCATTGTTTGTAATGTTACATCATCAACACAAGGCTTAGTAGTCTAGTCAATGAAGCGGTTAGAGAGGACATGGAAGAGAATTGAATTTTTTTGTTCAGAAGGTGTTTGGAGTAGTTAGAAAGTAGAAGGGCTGAGATGCTAGAGCCAAAAGTTTGACGAAAAAAGTGAGGCAAAATTTTTTTTCGTACATTAACGATCTATGCCGGCTGATATATCACAAAAACTATAAGGAATAGAGAAATAAATAGAACTAAAATTGTAGAAAATTTAATAAGCTTTCATTTTACTAAAATAATTTTTCTCTAGAACCCACCGTTTTCGAGATATGAGCAAAAATACCAACAACGGGACTTTCCCATCTCCACCATCTCTTTGCCATATAGGACCGTCGACAACACATTCTTGAAGAAAACAATTCCACCCTTTTTCGTAGACGTTCGTTGACTGGACTATAAGCGGAAATTCAGTGGAGTATTTCCAAGTTTTTTTTGTAAAATTTAAATATTTTGACTTGACGCGTTCTAGTTTTCTAACGAATTTTCTTCAAAGAAGGAATGTAAAATCGATTAACACTTATATACAAATTCACAAACCGACAATAGAAACAGAAGTCTTTAAAATAATGTTATTGTTAACAGAAAATCGATTTGTCAATGACAATTCTACTTTAGATATATGTCAAGCCTTTAGTAAGCAAATATCCCTTCTTTCTAAGCCAAAATAGCTAGTCCAAGACTTATTGATTCTTAACATGTCCTAAATAAATATTTAACTAATTAATTTACAAACTTACAATTATTCAAAGAAATCAAACTTTCGCTTTATTTTAAATATTTTGTTTCAACCCTTAATTATTATGATAACAGAAAATTGTTCTTTGTTATCACCCGAACAAGTTATGAACAAAGAACTGGTTACGATTATATTTTCAGCACTCGCTTTAAAGAAACCACCGAGTATCCTTAGCATTGTCACAATTGCTTTTACCACTTTTACCCTCAACAGAGTTTAGACGTATTTTAAAACGAAACAAATTAAAAACTTGGTGTTTCTCTAGCTTCTCGTTTTATTTATTTACCACGTTTAGGGAGATGTATGGCGATCGAAGCGTTGCATCGCGAAGACTTGGGAATTTTTATAAGGTGATCGCGTATATCGCTCTTGTTTTATTGTAGGAGTACTTTTTTTATTTTGAAGAACGAATTGATTTAAAAAATCTTTAAAAAATAATTTAAAAAAACTATTGGTTTTTATAATTTCAAAGATAGCTCTAGAGGGACTATCAACTCAAACGTTTAAAAATGGAAAATAGGTCATGTTGCACCTCATTTGAAAGGTATTTCTCTATACAGTCGTTTTAGAAAATTTAAAGTCGTATTTTCTATTCTCTAGTGAGGAGCGATTAAACAAAGAACAAAATCCAGTCAGAGCACCTCAAGAGATTTCCAATAGATTTTTCTATTAGCACTAGTTTCAAGATGGAAATTATTTGATAATTTGTGTAAAATGATTTTTTCGTTTCATCGAAATTGACGAAAATGTCCACTTTGAACCTCTTGGTTAAAGAAAAATTTACCCGCGCACATCGTGGAATGTTTCCCTGCGTTTGCCTTTTATACAAAAAGACTGGATGTGCTTTTGAAAACTTTTATTAAGAATTTTAATAGGAATTTTACAAAGACCTTTATTTTAAGGGAATTTATAAACAAAGTACCTACCTAACTGTGCTTCATACTTCTATTTGATGTAGATATTGACATTTTAAACTTAACGTCAATGTGAAAATAAATCTCGTCTATTGGTTTATTATTAGCATTTTAGAAGTATTTTTTGAAAGCGCACAGTTGCAGTAGAATATTTAATTCAATTTTAATGATTTATTTTTAATTAATTAATTTATTTATTTAATGTAGGCTATGCAAATTCCATTACTACCCTTTCAAATATTTTGTAGAAATAACGAAATTTTACACATATAGTGTGACCAGCGAACTTGAAGCCCTTGATGATTTTTGACTGCAACTGAAATAACACGTATTCCTTACGTACACTTACAAGTATGTCCTTAGCCTTAGCTGGGTCAAAGGACATCACGGAAATGAGGGTAACGAAAAAGCAGATGAGCTGATCAAGAAAGGTTCAAAAAGTCTTCCTTGTGGCCTTGAACCAATCATAAAACCAGCCCGAAAAACTGTATGCCCTCCCTAAGAACCGTATACTCATCTAATACACACTATAAAATGGAGAAATAATGCAAGCTGTTGCCAGAGCAAAAGCTCCATCCCATCTCTCTCCAGAAAGTTTACAAACTACTATCGCCAGTTAATCTGCGAACAATTGCAGGGATACTCACGGGACACTCTCGGCTAAATAACCATCTTCACACACTGAGAATTGTAGATAATCCCAGATGTCAAGCACGTGATCACGAAGACGGGACCGCTGAATACGTGCTTTGTTAGTGTCCAGCTCTAGCGTCTACAAGAGGTTCCGTGTTGGGGGACTTCTGGGTTCACATGGCCAGAATAAGCGCCGCTCCTCTCGCTAGAGTTTTGGAGTACATCCTAAAAATGGGATGGCTTGGGACCTGATGGGCCTGGGGAGCATGCTAGATTAAGTGCTGGGAGCTTGCTCCCCTTCAACTAATAATCTAGATCCAGAACACGTAACGAAAAACACAGGGAATGCGCAGCAAGGTTCCAAGAGACAGAGAAATAGACAAAAAGAGATAGTGAGAGAGACGGGGAGAGTGGGGAGTACGGTAGAGAGGTAAAAACACCGGGAATGCGCAGTAGGGTTTCAAGAGACAGAGAAGTATTCAAAAGGAGATAGAGAGAGAGACAGGGAGAGTGGGGAGTACGGTAGAGAGGTAAAAACACAGGAAATTGTCAGTAAGGTTCCAAGAGACAGAGAAATATTCAAAAGGAGATAGAGTGAGAGACAGGGAGAGTGGGGAGTATGGTAGAGAGGTAAAAACACAGGAAATTGTCAGTAGGGTTCCAAGAGACAGAGAAATAGACAAAAAGAGATAGAGAGAGACAGGGAGAGTGGGGGAGTACGATACTGAGGTGGGTAAGAGAGAGATAGAAAAAACAGACAGAGAAGGGGTTATAGAGGTGGGGTCATCTGTCATTCCATATGTCATTTCATTTTTCATTTCATATGTAAAGGATGTTATCTGTCATTACACATCATGTCTAGTGTCTACTCACCTGTTATTCCATCTGTCATCCCATCTCATCTATAATCGCTTTTGTCATCTCTTTTTTTTATCTATGTTGTCATCTCTGGCCATCACATGTGTCATTTCATCTATCATCCAATCTTTCATCTCGTCTATCATGTAATCTGACATCATCAAATATGTAATTTCATTTGTCAGTCCATCTGTCATCTCATCTGTAAATATATCTGTCATCCAATCTATCATAGCATTCATGAATCAGGGTAGGTAAATGTTAAACTGAAATATATAATAATAATTGTAGTTTATGACATTTGTCACAAAATTAATTCGATTAAGTCACCGACAAGATGCAGCTAAGCCACTCCCAAAAAAACGCGCGATATTTGCATATAAATTTTCTATTGGTCGAATTTTGAAAATCCGATTTACAGTTTTCACACATGAATTGACACGCCTCAACCTTATTTCTCAGAAATTTTAGGGAGTGGCTTAGCTGTATCTTGTCGGTGAACTATATGTAGACTGATCTAGACTATAATGGCATTTTTTGCTATTTAGGTTGCAGTTAAAAAATTTCATGGTCCACCATAAATAATTTGTTGAACTAGCGTAAACGTTTTACTTAGTCTTCATGAGTGGTCATCTCGCTGAGCAGTTATCTAAAGCTCACTAGACCTCTACATAATATGGTCTTTCGAGCGTGAAGTGTTGCCTCAGTGAGTACGATGATATTGGGGGGGGGGGCTAATAAGTCAACACAGTTTTAACACAATAAATATATTTTTTGAAATAATGTCTGATACCCTCATACAATGTTTCTCACCATTTTGTGGAGCTTTCTTCGGCAAGTCGGCAATTGCTGACAGGGCCAAATAGGGTTGCCTTCAGACAACAAATCTCCTCTCATCTTATCTCGATGCTACCACAAGCCCCCTAAAGCAGTTGTTTATCATAAATTCTGAAGCAAAGCTTTTTTGTTGTTCATGAAGCAAAGCGCTTCCTGTGGACTTTTGCCATTTCCAACAACTTATTTACGTAAAATAAGGCTTTTTTTCTTGATTAAATACATAGTTTGTTTCTGAATATGCATTTTTTTCACGGTTTCTATTTTCGCGTATTTTTCGCTCTCCTTTAACGTATTTTGGGCTTTCCAATACCTTATTTCTGTGAAATATTTGTTGAACCTATTCGGAACAACATTTGGGTTTTGAATTTTCTTCTTTACCGCTATACTTAAATACCCCATTTAACATGATTTCTAGGACTTACGATATGGTAGTAGTTTCTTCAAAACTTTTGTATGAAAAATTTTAAACAAAACAGTACCTTCATTGTAGAGAAAGTAGGTACAATGTTTTTGAAAAGGAAATTAAGTTACGTACTCAATTAAGACAAAACATACAGAATATTCTTTACTTCCCAAAGTTTATGAAAGTTTGTAAAAAGCCTTGTTAACCTGACAGTAAATTGTTTTATAATAGAAATGCTACACTCTCCCTCACGTTATACAAAAGAAAAAACGAAATTGAAATGTTATACATTTTATAATGCGAAAACATTTTCTTTTTCAAATTCAAAATTTGTACGCAAACGTAGATGAAGGAATATATCCAAGTTTTAAATCTGATAAGTAAGAAATAATTACTTTTACCTTTTTACATTAAAATTCCAGTTAAGCCCTTCAACTCTATTTTAGAAGACAAGAAATAAGTATTTGTCAAGTTTAATTTAGCAACCGAGTGTAATGCAATTATTATTCAAATTACGTTCTAAGTGCTCTTAATTGCGTGATCCCAGCTGGTTAAGTAGGTATAATGTTACAGTCTAAGGTTACTAAATTCTCTTAGGTTAACAGATGCTGCCTTTAATATGCTTTGAAATTAATATTAATTAAAATACCTTTCTAATTTGCTCTATTAGCACGCATTATTAACAACTGTATTTATAGACAGACGCATCCCAGTCACAGACACAACATTTTACTATTCATAAAGTGTCGTAATAACGTATAGTGAGGGTCAACGTGTATTACCTATAGCATGCGTTTGATGGTTGTCGAGCTGTCAATTTTAGGGGTGTTCGTAGGGGGATTCTCCCTCACACCGTTCACCACCTTTTGATTTCCACCCTTAGTTATTTCAACATTTTACGGGAAACTATATGTTATATATTATATTAAATGACTAGGAGCTTTGTTTTATGATTCATTGTACTCTTTTATTCTGTAAGGCAGTTATGCCGCTTCAAATTTGTTAGAAATAAATTAATACGCATGTATATTAAAGTAATTTATAACGGGAAATTATTTTGTTTCCTCTCCTGATTACTAGCTAGGTGTCTATTAACACAAATCGATCTCTCATAGCGTGACTAATTTGGTGTTGGTCTCCTATTAGACACCTACGTTTCCAACAGCTGCGCCACCATTTGTCTATTTGTGCCGTGTTTAATGTAGGTTGTAAGTTGTGTTCCATCCACTTGCTTATTTGGTAAATTATAATGAATATGGAGTAAGACAGTACGTAAAGTTGGAAATATAAATTGGCAGATGCCGGCAATAGCAAACTGCGAGTTGGAGTAGTTTAATATCAACACTTAAGTAATACCTTCCACCAAAACGTACAATTCTACAACTCGAGTACTTACTATTATTACTATTATTTTATTAGTAACTCGTGTAAGTGGCGTTTTACAAAAAAATTAGTCGGGGGCAATTGATTAATTTAAAATTTGTCATTTTGACTAAAATAATATGTGATGTCATATCTACAGCTGTAAAACATTGGGAAATGACGTTAAAAATGCACATCATCAATCATCCTGACAGGATGCTTATGCGATTCTTTTTCGAGTTATATGGAAAATGTTTTAAGTCCCGCTCTTTGTGTTTGATAATTAATGTGGTACTTAGTTTTTTAAAATACGTTCACATTGTTGTCTTTCGCGAAAAGTATTTTTGCATAGGTTATATTAATAAAATTCGAAATTTTCGAAGATAATTTCCTTATTTTCTTCATATAGTTAAGGGTTGGGTTTGAAAGCGGTTTAAATGATACTTTTATGTACTGCATAAAAGGTGATAATTAATTCAACAAGCAAACCTGAACCTTTTCCCTTATATGTTGGAACTGATTGATTGATTTATAAAGTGGTAGCTTGTGAGCCCATTGTGCTCGTATTGTTTCCCTCTGACACGTCAATAACTTTCAATACTTCCCCTATAAGATTACCTGTTATAGGTAGTAGTTCATAATTTGTAATTTCAAAAATAGTAAAAAAAATTCTTTAGCTTTATATAAAAAAGGGTCGTTGAAGGGTCTTTCCATCGACCTTGGATTAGCTTTCTTGATGTACCTAACTAATTTTCTAAGATTTTTTACCTTCTTATTCTTTTTACTACTTCTGCAGATATTTATAAATATTTTTTAATTGTGTTTCAATTGTCAACATAACGACATTCTCAAGATATGTAGGCACGATTTTTTGTTGATGAAAAATGTCTTTAAAGCTAGATAATTATTGTGAAAAAAATTCAGTTCTTCATAGGTATCAATAAAAGCTGATTAAAGTGTGGTGAATGTTGTACACTATTTTAAAAATTGAAAAGCTCTCGGCTTAGATTTTACGAATACTGATGTAGAATGTCATAATAGAATTATTGCAATGTGGGATTCCGAACCGCGGCTCTTTTAAAAACCACTATGATTTAACTTTTATTGAACATCAGTGTTTAATCATTAAACACAAAGTGGTTTTGACTCACGCGTTATACGTCAACCATGGAGGAAGCCCCTTTAGAATTATTATCTGATTAGGATATTATATGCAAAAACCGTATACAACATTGCGTTTAATTATTTTCCAATGTGTGAAATATGTTCTGACTTCAGACCTCATTCTGACTGAGAAGCATTCAGCTAAATGTACTCTTTCTCATGGTCGTTTGTTTAGAGGTTTAGACGACTCTTAATGTGAAAGAATACAATAAACTGTACATTTCTTTGAAATCTGTGTTGTCCGATCTGCGATGGGATCCTTCAATTATTAGTCTAGTGTAGAATCTAGAATCTTGAGAATGGCCATTGGGGCGCCTGGGCTCTGCCCTGTACCTCCTTCATCGGTCGAATCTGAAAAAAAACGTTGATTAAATGTATTTTGAAATGTGACCGAAGTCACTGACGATAAACGTTAGTTTGTTATGGTGACGGTAACGAGGTTCTTAGGTCAAGAACCAACTTCGATCTCTTCCGAAGCCTAGACTCGATGCTGTTGTATTTCCATTGTCCTCCGATGGTAGGGTTGTCGTGGTTCAGTGTTGTATCGTGGAATTTGGAGGCTGTTTCTCGGATTAAATCCTGGATGCTGATCATCTGTAGGTCCCGTTGAAAGTCGCTGTTACGGATGAACCATGGGGCGTTGGCGATGGTCCTCAGGATCTTGTTCTGTATGGTCTGCATCTTTTTGATGTTGGGCGGTGCGGCGTAGCTCCAGGCTGGTGCGACATACGTCATGATGGGTCGAATGACAGAAGCAGCTTATTCCTAAGGTACAGCGATGTACCTGAAAAAAGCAGATATAGTAACGAAAATGCAGCTCGTGCTCGGACAATAGCTCCTTCGATGTGTGGTTTCCAGGTCAGTCCCTTGTCGATGGTTAGTCTTAGGTATCGGGCTTCCTCTTTCCAAGGAATAGCTTCGCCGAAGATCGCGATGTTTGAGATTCGCCATTTCTTGAACCAGAGCTCCAGGCTGTCGGCTGCTCTTTGAAGTCGATATCGTAGCAGGCGTGGGTCTCTGTTGCTGGCCATGAAACAGGTGTCATCTGCAAAAATATAAAGATTAGTAGTTTCGGTTAGTAGCATATCACTTGTGAAGATGGTGAAGAGATGCGGATATAGAGTGGCATTTTGAGGGACACCGGCTAGGATAGATCTGGAGGTGAATGGATAGGAAGTCGTCGATCTTGACCCTGAATAATCGACGTGAAAGGAAGGAGGAGATGAGCTTCGTTATCGATAGTGGGTATCGAGCGGTGATCATCTTGTAGAGGAGACCTTGGTGCCAGACTTTGTCAAAAGCCTTGGAGACGTCCAGGAAGACGGCAGCGGCGCGGCGCAGTTCTTGTGGTTGAATGCTTCGGCGACAAACTCGAATAGGCGAACGGTTTGGTGGACAGTGGAGTGAGCTGGTCGGAAGCCATACTGTTCGTCCTGGATGACGTGTCCGTCTTCTGTGTGTTCTCTAAGGCGGGATAGGATGACCTTTTCGGCGATCTTGCTCGTGGTAGGCAAAAAACTGATCGGGCGGTTAGCCTAGTGTGGCGATACGCTAAGTTACTTATCCTTTACTCTTCTACTAGCAGTTTCTAAACGCTAGTAGGAGAAGGGTACAGAGTAAGTAGCGCAGCAAATCGCTACGCTACGCTAATAGTTACAGAATCGCAGCTCTGGTAACGCTTCGACAACGTCAGTTGTGCATGAAGACTGTTATAAGTAATAACCAGGCGGCCGTACAGCTTGCCATTGTTCATTGTTCTTTTCATCGGTATATAAGTTTCTAACCTACTCAAGTTACTGTTGACTTTAACTAGTCCAGCCGAACTAGCCACATATTTTGTACATCCTCTAAAAAATTATATTCCCCAAATTGTTTTGATATTGTGCGCCAAAGCGAATTTCCAACGAGTGTTTCTCTTCAGAATTATTTATGTAGGTAAATAGAAATTTTAAGATACATGATAAATAATTTTCACTTGATCATAAGACGTATAAAATATTGGAAAATTCTCAGCTAATGCTAAAAGATTTAAAAAGGAATGATTATTGACGATAGACGTAATAGCAAGGTCTAAATCTAGACTTATATGAAAGCTTCCAGGTAAAGAACGGCTATTTGTTTCTATTGGCGGTTGTTTGATTTCGTTTTACAATTAGGAAATTGTTGTAACATTGCCTACTTGTATTTTGAGTTTAGTGGAACTACCTATTTAATCAGCATGCTTTGTATAATTTTATAAATATTAAAGCAATTGCCAAATGTAAGCGACGTTATATGCGCAGAAGAGTAAGTGAGAAAGCTTTAGAAAAAGATGCCCAAACGTTTTCACAATGGTTTTCACGTATATGTAGCCTTGGTTATGAGGTAGTACACAATTTGCTTTCTGCGCAGGTCGCTTACATTTGGCAAGCACTTTACTACACCATGACTGGGATCCTCTAATTATTAGCATATTACTACGATACGCTAAACTACTTACTCCCTACCCGTCTCCTACAAACTTTTAAAAATTGGTAGGAGAAGGGTAAAGGGTAGGTTACATAGCGTAGCGTAGCAATTAGTTAATAGTTACAGGATCCCAGCCCAGGACTGGGATCATTGTGTTTAGCAACGTTTGATGATGTGGTGAATTTTACCCATGGGCAAAGTAGAGACGGTCATAGTAGGCATGACGCCCAATTTAAAAATAAAAACGGCGCAAATGGGGGGTACTATACTTTGTATTGTGATCTTATGAACTACGAAATCTAATAAACCCCTCTCTTACAAACTTTCAGAAATTGATAGGAGAAAGATAAAGAATAAGTAGATTAGCGCATCGCTACGCTACGCTAATAGATACAGGATCCCACCTCTGGCTTGATTATTGTTAAACTATTGATAGCAATACAGTACACCAAAATCAGTTTTATCACAACTCGATTATGGTCTGATCATTTCTTGCTCACACGGGCTGCGCTGAAAGAAGCGTTTAGGTCACAATCCGGTTTAAACATCCCTACGATGATCATTACCTCGGTATATTTATTTAATTGGTCTGTGGCGGATGGTGATGGTGCCCCATAGAATGGGAATCGTTACAACTTACAACAGCTTATGACGATATTCCTATGTAGCGATAAGAAAAAATATGATAGAGCTTTGAAATATGTTGGAAGAGTAGTCCCAACGAAAGAAAAGTCCTCCACGTGATTACTGTTGAAGTTGCGCAGTAGTTTTGTACTGTGGCCACTGACTGGGCTCTGAAGCAACGCCTCGCGCAGATTTGGTCACGTGGTTAAAAGCTCAACAAACTATAAAATAGCTGTCGGCTATTTTAGCATTGGTTGAAAATTGAAAAGCATAGAATAAATTTTCGGATACCTTCAAAAGAAATTGCGAGCAAAATTTTCAAGTTTTATAGATGGTTTATAGCAAAGATCGTAACTTTATGATCAAAAGTATTGGAAAAATGATGATATCTAATATATAAATATTATAATTTATATCTAATATATAAATTTTTCTCTGCTTTTCAATAAAGCAAATGCAGCTTTTCGTTCAATAAATGGAGTTTCCAATGGTAATTTTAATTAAATATTAAAATTAAATGCGCGCATGTAACCCTTCATGATCAATTTCGAATAAAAATAATATCATTTCACTACTGTAGTAACTGTATTAAAAAATCACGCCCTATTACTAAAATAATATTTTAGCTTCGACTTATAACAATTTGGACACATTTCGCACCCCAAAGCTTAAGGAATCGACATTCGACCACTCGATAAATTTATTTAATAGTGATTCTATCCTAAACCTTACAGCCTGCGGCCGTGCTGTCGATAGCTTTGGTCCGATTGAGTACAATCATTTTGGGATTTTAACCAATAATAGGCGGGATTCAATTAATAACTAAATAATTTTAAATATAAGTACCTTTCGTCGAAAGTTTTAATCCGTAACAAATTGCATAATTATATACTTTTTTTATTTTTATTTTTAAGCTTTGCGTTTTATTTTTATTTTGTGTTAAATCGAACATGAAATTTTGTATTAAGGTACAGCGCGCGCGTGATGAATAATGGTTTCTTTAAATCGTACCCACGTTTATATGCATACACCGATATCAATCAAAATGATTAAATTAATAGAAGTAATATTCATGAATATACTAATGAATCCAAGGTACGCACTCAGGTGTATATCGAGGTACAACGCTCCTTTTGTGTTATACCTTACCTTTGATAAATTATAAGACAGTGCGCCAGTACTAGTTTTTTTTCATAATTACCTTGATGAATCTCAAATTGTACACAGTACATGTTTAACTAATAGATTTTACATTTTGATTTATTGCATATTAGTTTTGAAAATAGTGGGTGTGTTGTTAGTAAATGCAGCTGTATCGATAATGCACTATCTGTTGCATTTACTAATGGTATTATTATACAACTGCCCACTATTTAATGAGTTATTTTATTTAGGGGTGATCTTAGATAATTTTATTATAGTTTTAGACTTATTAATATATTGTAAATGGCATATGGTTGGTGGCGTGTATTTAAAAAGGAGGCGGATAGAAACCTATTTCTATTATAATTTTCTTTCAATCAGTTACTTCTAATCTATAGTTAATTTAATAAGAATATTTCCCACAATTACTTGCTGTATGTAAAAAATTATTTTTGAATAAAAAATGTGAGTTGATCTTGACCTACAAGAACAGAAGAAAACATGCTCAATTAATTGGTAATATCGAAGAATTAAATAAGCTATAATATAGTTAGGATCTCCACCATACGATTGTACATTCCAGCCATTGTAGTAAACCTGCTCCAGTGTCGTGTCCAGTACCAGATTAAAACGTTTATGAACCTTGGGCAATAATGATAAAATCGATTCCCAAAGAAGGAGGCTCAGCTAACCTTTAACCAAGTTCAGGCGATAATTTAAAGAATCATAAAAAGTTTAAAATTAAGATTAAAATAACGCTTAAACTTGATCAGGCCTTTGTGGTGCCCCAAAATCGGTAGGTCCAGCCCTACTTGGCCTAGACGTAAATCCGACATTGTAATGAAGACCAAAACAATATAAGTAAATAAGAAAAAGGAAAACTTATAAAAAAAACGAAAAATATGAAATATTTAGTAATCATAAAAGACGCATAAAAGAATATAAAAAGTGAACATAAAATAAATCTTATATAAAAAAGTGCAGTAAAAGTTAAAAAATAGAGGGAGCCACGGGAAACCGGGAAAACAGAAGCATTTTGTGTTTTAAATTTTTAACTTATCAGATTATCTAATAAATGCGACAATAATCTTTTTTTACGAGAACATACAAAACAATATAAACAAAAGTGATAAAACGTTTTGTTTAAATTTTATTGTTTGCAAACACAAGATGGTATTAGAGAGAGCGTAGGTTTGATGTGCTTTATGCACGTTAGTTTAATTATTTTGTAGGTACAAACTTTAGTTGTTTCGTTTTTTTTATTGGGCGATTCATCTAAAACTACTATTATTAAGCGTTTAGTGGCACATTTCATGGATTCATAGGATTTTCCAAGTTAACTGACATTTCTATTTTATTTTGTTCTAATATCTTTGTTTGCCCTTTAGCTCTTTCACGTTACAGAATTTTTCCAATAACGAGTACATCTTTGTCAAAACATTAATGGTTTACTGTTTGACAATTTTTTTTGTAATTGTTTTATATTTTTTTACAATTTTATAAATAATTATCTTAAATAAGTTCTTAAACTTCCTAAAAACATATATAATAATAGTATATTATAATACATGTGTATAAGAAAGACTTTATCGCATTAGCGACGAAAATTACAAGCACGAGCTTGCGAGTGCTTGTACCGGCGCGTATGCGATAAATTCTACTTATACACGAGTATTATACGGGTGCGTGAAGTTAGCCCCCAAAGTTGACTTTTTTGAAGTGCCCTTTTGCCACAAATTAGTAACTAATTTGTAACTATTTGTAACCATAAAATCAAAATTTGTAACTCAACCGTTATGCCCCTAAAAATAAAAAACGTTTTGGGGGCCAGGTTCTCGGGGGCCCCCAAACTATCGCTTTTCGAAAATATTTTTGGGCCAAAAATTAGTAACTGATTTGTAACTATTTGTAACCTAAAAATTAAAATTTGTAAGTCACGCACAAAGGACTTATGCACAATCAAAGTTTTGGGGGCTAAGTTCCCGGGAGCCCCCGAACTTTGATTTTTAGAAATTTTTTTTTGCCAAAAATTAGTAACTAATTTGTAACTATTTGTAACCTAAAAATTAAAATTTGTAAGTTTCGGCTCGCGGAGTTACCTTGAGTCAAATTTCGGGGTGCGTGAAGTTAGCCCCCAAAGTTCATGTTTTTTAAGTGCGCTTTTGCCACAAGTTAGTAACTAATTTGTAACTATTTGTAACCATAAAATCAAAATTTGTAACTCAACCGTTATGCCTCTAAAAATAAAAAACGTTTTGGGGGCCAGCTTCTCGGGGGCCCTCAAACTATGGCATTTCGAAAAAATTTTTGGGCCAAAAATTAGTAACTAATTTGTAAGTATTTGTAACCTAAAAATTAAAATTTGTAAGTCACGCGCAAAGGACATATGGATATTCAAAGTTTTGGGGGCTAACTTCGCGGGAGCCGCCGAACTTTGAGTTTACGAAATTTTTTTTGGCCAAAAATTAGTAAGTAATTTGTAACTATTTGTAACCTAAAAATTAAAATTTGTAAGTTTCGGCTCGCGGAGTTACCTTGAGTCAAATTTCGGGGTGCGTGAAGTTAGCCCCCAAAGTTCAGGTCTTTTAAGTGCGCTTTTGCCACAAGTTAGTAACTAATTTGTAACTATTTGTAACTTTAAAACGAAAATTTTAAAGTCAAACCGTCATTCTTTAAAGAATGATTTTTCTTTTCACTAGTGACTTGGTGATATTTAGTAATGATGAAAGGACTTATTCTTTTTTAAACAAAAGCTTTAAAAAGAATTTAAATAAATAACTTAGTAAAATAACATAATTTTCTTCTAAATAATTATACCTACTTACCTTAGTACCGGTTTCGCTAATAAGCATTATCAGGTGTAGAATACTCTACAACTGATGATGGTGTAGTACTCTACTCTACACCCTTTTTAAATTCTTTTTAAAGCTTTTGTTTAAAAAAGAATAAGTACTTTCATCTTCCTATAGGAAATTTAGGGTAATTTAGGGTAATATGAGACATTGTGATAAAGGTTTAAATTTAATTTTTTAAATAATAATAAAATTTATAATATACCGAGAGCCTTCTGAGAGAGGTGTGCTTACCTAGCGATATGCTTTTGTTTAGATTCAGCTCAGGTGAGTATATACCCGCTCCGAAGCCGCTATCTGTTTTAGATCCGTCGGTATAGATAGAGATGTCAGGTGTGAGAGTTTCTGTATCTATTGACAGAATCTTGAATGATCTGTTGCAAACATATGTAGGTGGAATGTGATCCGTACCCAACGTGAGTAGAGGCAGCTCTTTCGTGCTGTCCTCGACAACACTTAGATGTCCTACATTTGTTGAATTATCCCACAAGTCCAGTCCGCGTAACTTTAGAGCTGTTCTTAGATCCAGTTCCTTCACAAAGATATCTAGTAGAGGGCGGCACAAAAGGGTCTCTAAGGCAGCGTTGGGTGCGGTTTTCATTACTCCAGTGGCCGCTAAGCAAGCTAGTCTTTGCACACGTGGGAGTTTAGTTATGGTGGTTTTTTGATTGATCCTGGGCCACCAAACAATGGCACCGTATGTTAGCATCGGTCTGATAATGGCTGTGTAGAGCCAGAGGGTGATTCTAAAGTTAATACCCCAGATCCTGCCCACCGCTCTGCGACACTGCCAAAAAGCAGCACAGGCTTTCTCAATTTTATTGTCGAGGTGATATCTCCAATTGAGTTTCTGATCAAGCGTAATGCCCAGTTACTTGACAGTGCTCACTAGTTTGAGAGATGTCCCTTTTAAGTTGGGCAAAATCATGTTTCTCAACTCGCGTTTTCTGGTGAACAGAACTAACTCCGTTTCCAACGGATTGATTCTGTTAATCTGAGTGTATTTTGCATTATATTGCCAAGTACATGCTCAAATTTCCCTGTCAGCAGAATAGCAATATCATCTGCGTATCCTATAGTGTAAAATCCCTAATTATTAAGGTGTCGCAAGAGGCTGTCTACAACAAGGTTCCATAAAAGGGGCGAGAGTACCACGCCTTGAAAACAGACTCTAGTAACAATACACTTATTGGTAGTGTCATCTGCATTTACTTGTATTACACGCCATTGTAGCACATTTGTGATCCATCCTATCATGGTAGGCGGGATCTCATGTGCATGAAGTGCAGTGTTCATCTGTTCATACTTTGGTAGGTCCCTTTGTCAAAAGCGCCTTCGATATCGATGAAAGCCCCCAGGGTGAATTCATTTGAATTCAGCGATCTCTCTATACGGGTTACAACTTTGTGCAGCGCCGTTTCGGTTGACCTCCCCGAGGTATAGGCATGTTGACTCGTGTGTAGAGGATGTACTTTTAGTACTTTGTCACGAATCTCTCTGTCACATAACTATTCTGCCGTCTTTAGAAAGAAGGATGTAAGGCAGATTGGCCTGTATGATTTTGCCAGGGAGTAGTCACTTTTGGCTGGTTTTGGAATAAAAATTACTCTTGCCTTTCTCCACTCTGTACGGATGTACTGGTATGCAATGCATGCCCTATAGATTCGCACGAGGTGTTGGAGCAGGTCTTCCAGGCCCCACTGGAATAGGGCTGGAAACACACCGTCTACGCCTGACGATTTGTATGGTAGAAAGGTTTTGATAGCCCAAGCTACTTTTGTATTAGTTACAACACTTTCTGCTATTTCCCAGTCCACTTGAGTAGGGGGCCGAGATATATTATCTCAGGCCACACGAACTCACAGGTACGATTTTGCAGCCAGGAAAGTGTGTGTGTAGCAGTTCAGTGGTGGCCTCAGAGAAGTTGTTCGTGAAAGAACCGTCCTCTTTCTTTAGGCTGCCCACCTGCTGGTTTAGATCTTTTGCCAAGACCTTTTTTAATCTTGCAGCGATTGTGGTGGATTCAATGCTACTGCAGAAGTTCTGCCACGATTGCCTTTGATTTTGTGGTATGATTTTTGTTTGTATTCAGACTGGTGTTGCTTGTATGCTTCCCAGTCCTGTGGCAGTTTGGAGTTTTTGGCTTTATTGAAGAGTCGTCTCAACACTCTCTTCATTCGTTCGAGGCTTCCGCTCCACCAGGAGCTAGTGCGCTGCCCAGAGCCGGACATTGAGAGGGGACAACTGCGTTCGTATACGCCTTCAGGAGAGATGTATTGACTGCATTCGCATACAGTTCAATATCCTCTGTATTATTCTGTATTCTGTGGTCTGACATTGTTAGTTCTTGAGACACTTGCCAGTTTAAGATGTTGTTTGAGACAGATTGAGTGGCCAGAGTGATATCAATCACAGTCTGGCAGCGCGAGGTAACGAAAGTAGGTTCATTCCCGCGATTTATTATCTCTAGATTGCTAACAGTTATAAAGTCGAATAGTGTTTTACCTCTTTCATTGTTGGATCTGCTCCCCCACATAGTCTGGTGAGCATTGGAGTCACATCCAATGATGAGGTGTTTGTTGTTTGCTTTGCAGTGATGCACCAGATTTAAGAGGGATGCTGGTGGTATCTCTTCGTGGGCATCAATGGGAAGGTGAACGCTAAAATCACGTTAGTTTGACCAGTGCCAAAGTAATTATATCTTGTGGATTTTTAATTTCTCTTCTTTTTAGCTAAATACAATTTTAAATAATTAAGTTAAAATACCAAGGCTATAGATGACACTCCCTCAAGACAATTAAATTTAAACCTTTATCACAATGTCTCATATTACCCTAAATTACCCTAAATTTCCTATAGGAAGATGAAAGTACTTATTCTTTTTTAAACAAAAGCTTTAAAAAGAATTTAAAAAGGGTGTAGAGTAGAGTACTACACCATCATCAGTTGTAGAGTATTCTACACCTGATAATGCTTATTAGCGAAACCGGTACTAAGGTAAGTAGGTATAATTATTTAGAAGAAAATTATGTTATTTTACTAAGTTATTTATTTAAATTCTTTTTAAAGCTTTTGTTTAAAAAAGAATAAGTCCTTTCATCATTACTAAATATCACCAAGTCACTAGTGAAAAGAAAAATCATTCTTTAAAGAATGACGGTTTGACTTTAAAATTTTCGTTTTAAAGTTACAAATAGTTACAAATTAGTTACTAACTTGTGGCAAAAGCGCACTTAAAAGACCTGAACTTTGGGGGCTAACTTCACGCACCCCGAAATTTGACTCAAGGTAACTCCGCGAGCCGAAACTTACAAATTTTAATTTTTAGGTTACAAATAGTTACAAATTACTTACTAATTTTTGGCCAAAAAAAAATTTCGTAAACTCAAAGTTCGGCGGCTCCCGCGAAGTTAGCCCCCAAAACTTTGAATATCCATATGTCCTTTGCGCGTGACTTACAAATTTTAATTTTTAGGTTACAAATACTTACAAATTAGTTACTAATTTTTGGCCCAAAAATTTTTTCGAAATGCCATAGTTTGAGGGCCCCCGAGAAGCTGGCCCCCAAAACGTTTTTTATTTTTAGAGGCATAACGGTTGAGTTACAACTTACAAATTTTGATTTTATGGTTACAAATAGTTACAAATTAGTTACTAACTTGTGGCAAAAGCGCACTTAAAAAACATGAACTTTGGGGGCTAACTTCACGCACCCCGAAATTTGACTCAAGATAACTCCGCGAGCCGAAACTTACAAATTTTAATTTTTAGGTTACAAATAGTTACAAATTACTTACTAATTTTTGGCCAAAAAAAAATTTCGAAAACTCAAAGTTCGGCGGCTCCCGCGAAGTTAGCCCCCACAACTTTGAATATCCATATGTCCTTTGCGCGTGACTTACAAATTTTAATTTTTAGGTTACAAATAGTTTCAAATTAGTTACTAATTTTTGGCCAAAAAAAAATTTCGAAAACTCAAAGTTCGGCGGCTCCCGCGAAGTTAGCCCCCACAACTTTGAATATCCATATGTCCTTTGCGCGTGACTTACAAATTTTAATTTTTAGGTTACAAATAGTTTCAAATTAGTTACTAATTTTTGGCAAAAAAAAAATTTCTAAAAATCAAAGTTCGGGGGCTCCCGGGAACTTAGCCCCCAAAACTTTGATTGTGCATAAGTCCTTTGTGCGTGACTTACAAATTTTAATTTTTAGGTTACAAATAGTTACAAATCAGTTACTAATTTTTGGCCCAAAAATATTTTCGAAAAGCGATAGTTTGGGGGCCCCCGAGAACCTGGCCCCCAAAACGTTTTTTATTTTTAGGGGCATAACGGTTGAGTTACAAATTTTGATTTTATGGTTACAAATAGTTACAAATTAGTTACTAATTTGTGGCAAAAGGGCACTTCAAAAAAGTCAACTTTGGGGGCTAACTTCACGCACTCGTATTATACGCTATTTTTTCTTATAATTGCAACTAAAACTTCTATAAAAGAGAAAAAATCTGTATTTAAAATTTGAAAATTAAGCATGCCGATTTTGGATATATTTGTTGCCACAGAGATGCTTTTGTTTACATTGCAGAACAACAGTCGCACAACAGTTAATATTATTGTTGTTACCTAGACGACTTTATAGAGCACTTGTGCTATAAAGACGATTTTATGAACGCTTTTTAGTGTGAAATTGGCAGATTATAATGCAAGTATAATAAAAAATATTTTATTACTGTTTGTGTTTAGAGGACTGCGGCATCTGATGAGGGGGGGGGGCAAGAGTGCTGGCAGCTTAAATACCATTGCTAGAGATGGTACGTAGTGGAATTTTTGAGGAACAGTTTCGACCTGTTCAGAGTCCGATGTTCCAAGTATCTGTTCCGATTACTATACGTTCCGGTGCTAAAAAAATTTAGGACTTGGATCGTTGGAGCTGGAACACAATTCTCTTGTCACTGATAATTTGATAAAAGAAGTACTTATAACAGATATCTCGTGCAGATATCATTAGTTTACTCTCATCAGATTCCCAGGTACCGAAAATGAGGTGTTTTCAATAAAAAATTAATAAAAAGTACCCCTAATTAATTGGAATTATACGTTATTTCATTTTTATCATTTCATTTGAAAGTGTAGTCCGAGCGCTGAGTGATTTGAGACCAGAGCGAGAGAAAGGTTGTCTCTGTTTGAGAGAGGAAAGCAAATGCACTGGGAAAGATATAAAATAATAGGAATTGTTACAAGACTTGTTATATTTAAAATTTCGGAGCTGTTCATCGGAACAGTAACCCACGCACCTGTTCCAAAAGAACAGGATCGCTCATTTCGTACCATCTCTAGCCGTCGCTCTTTTGGGCGAGCCGAAGCGCTGCGAAGAGAAGATGCTTCTTATGTATCTTCTAGGAGCTTCGCTTCTCTAAAGTGTGCGTATCCCCATAAGAATGCATTGAAACGATAAATTTATTGCTCTTTGCCGCACTTCTCTACACCACGCCTTCCTTTGCTCAAGTGAGTGATGGTCTTAGAGGTATCTTAAACGAATCCACTTTTGGTTGCTGAGCAGCATGGTCAGTGGCTTTGAATAAACAATATCCTGCTTCTATCAGCAATACAGCCAAAAATATGTCACCACGGTGGAGCTTTAAAATTGCTATTTTCGTCCCACTTTTCCACTATATGCTAACTAACACTCCTTCCAGGTATTTTTTTTCTAAGGCCTGTTTTTGCTAAAAATGGCAATTTTTCGTTATTTGTTAATTTAGGGAATTACACTATTATTACTTTCCAGACTGCTGTGCTACCTACTTACCCTTTATGTTGGAGTATTTTTGTCAAAGTCACACTGTTCCTACATTAGGCTACGTTTTCCGTTTGGATGAAATGACCTTTTTAAACTGTTTTGGTTTCCTATTTTACAGAAGAAGCAGGCAATTGGGGATGGAGGTCCATAAAAGGTTTAATTATAGATGACAAGGTTACAGATATAATAACGTCATGACCGTTAACCTTGTGTGAAAACTGAACAGCTGATGCGTAGAGATTATAGCACGGTCGTTAATACTTTATCAGAAAAACATCGAATTTTGCCATTTTCTTAGTAATTTCAGATGCTTCGAAATGATAGATAACTAACATCTAACTTTTGTGCTATGTCTTAAATTGTTGTGTGTGGTACGGCTTTAACTAAGACCTTCTGATGGTGGTTAGGAACTGATGAATCAAGGCTCTCGTTTCCACGAACTATCATTGTACCGTAGAGTCATTATAAGATTAGGATCGTTAGAATGAAGGGTAAACCAAAATTTACACGCACTTGGGCCACTTAGTGCTGCCTCCTTTGAGCAACTCCTTTTATCTTGTCGATCCTCAATCCATCCCAATCTTTGGATGGATTCAAGGATACTAGAGAATGAAGTAGTACTGATACTAGCCATTGTTAGGCCAGTATTCTCTTAACATGGATCCTCGAATTAGCGTTAAAGCGTTAAAGGGGCAGTATCATGTTCCATTGTTTCGTCTGCTTCGTTGCATTCTTTACGTCTGGGGCGATCATCAACATCCATCCAAGTGTATATTATTTTTTAGTCGACAGTGTACAGGGATAGATTAAGCTATGATGGCACGTAGGTTCTCACGAGAAAGTCGTAGATAATAATTAGTGTTATAGCTGATTTAGCAAACTTACAGCTAGTACAAATAGCCCAGCGATTTCTGTGGGCTAGCAGTGTGTTACTTTTCAGTAGAATGTCTCGAGGGTGCTGATTGAAGGCGGCACAGTCATCGAGTCTTCTCTAGTCAGTTGATCAGCTCTTTCATTACCCTCGTTTCCTTAATGACCTTAGACCTAGCAGAGTTTTAGATCATATCTGATTCAGAAATTTGATGCATTCCAGCACCAAACCAGAGGTTACTTTGTGGCTGTTCAGTACCACGAGCACTGCTCTACTGTCTGTGGATATCTAAAAGTTTATATTGACGATTTCGCTCTGTATTAACCGTGCGTTTATTAACAGTACCCTCACCAAAAGCACTGTTTAGTTTATGAGCAGTTTCTGCTGCTATTTGAAGGAGTCAATTGAATTAGGAACAGTCGGCGACCCTTCTCTCGTCAACTGATCGGCTCTTTCATTACCCTTATTTTCTTGATAACCCTAGCCTCAGTAGAGTTTTAGATCATTATCTGATTCAGAAATTTGATGTATTCCGTTATCAAACAAGAGGTTACTTTGTGGCTATTTAGTGCCGCGAGCACTTCTCTACTGTCTTGGTATCACTTAATGTTTTTGTTGACGATTTCGCTCTTTATTAGCCGTGCGTTCATTAACAGCACTCCCACCAAAAGCATGGTTTAGTTTACGAGCAGTTTCTGCTGCAAAATTTGGCAAGCCTCTGTATGGTTTCACTGGGGACACTAGACATTAAAATCTTTCTTTACAGTTAACAAACCGGACACAATACATGTAATTTAATGGGCGATGTAACACACGACAGTTAATAGACACTACCTACTTGTTACATGCCTCATTCACAATTTGTAATTTAATTTTAAAAATAGTTAGGATAATCAGAAGCTAATTTACCGCCACTTGGGTAATTTTTAATTTGTTTTTCTTCTCACGTTTACGTAAATTTCAATACACGCTTTGAAAATCATCAAAATGGTGTCTTTACCTACTTAAGGGTGCACTAAAAATATTTTTTCTGCGTTAAAATGTTAATTAAAAATCTGAACGCTGATGCTACCCGTTTTCTGTCCACAGCTCCAGCACGATTGAACTATAATTACAACAAATTATTAGCCATTTTATTTATCTTGAAATACACAACGTGTGAAAGGGTGTTTGTTCCCTGATCGCTTAACGGACCGTTAACGTGTCGTTGTGTTGGTGTGAAAGAAAAACTGTTAGAAAACGCCAACACTTGCGAGTACCTATTAGCAACGCGTGTACGACCTGTTTACTGCCAATAAAGACCAAGTTTTATACAAACTAATAAAAAACCTTTAGTTAGCTATCAGTTAAAAATAATTATATAAATTATTTAAAATTTAACAAAAAAGTAAAATGATTGTGTAGATAGACGAACCTATTTTGTGATATAAACGTGAACTTGTCTTATGATTGCTTTATATTTTCTTGTTCGCTACCCTAATGGTTTTCTTCTCCTATTCGTTCTTATATTTTCAGCAAACTTGCTGTAGTGTCTCCTATTTTTATTTCTAGATAGTCTCCTATAAATCATGAACACATTTTGTCAGGTCTAACGTGAGTTTAAAAATCATGAGGTTTCCGGATAAATTCCCGTAACACATGTTGATTCTTTGCTCGAAATTTACTAAAGGAAAATATAATTTTTTCAATTGATGAATGGTTTGGAAATAACTGGGTATAACGAGTAAATCAAAGCTTACGTTTACACACTATGTCGCGACTAAGTAGATAGGAATTATCCACCCAAATATACGTATAGAGCTCCCATTATATTTGTTGATTCCTTTGATACGCGTTAAACTAAAACGCTTTTCGTACCTGTCACGCATTGCTATCTATACGTGACATTTATTTCTAATTCGAATTAATTTACACTTTACCCTAATTTATGAATAATGCTATGTTTACTGTTGGGTGACTCATGACTCCTAGTATATACTAGGTACGTATGTAGGAGTTGATCTATTCACTAAATTGTTGTAAAGCCGCTTACATAGACGTTTACATTCCAGAATTAACATGCACTGTTCAAAATTAATAGAAATTACCCCATCATGTCAGCTTTAGGTACAAGAATGGGGTTATGTATAAGCTCATCACATAATTTGAAAAGACTTGTAAATTGTCGATTTTATACTTATAATTATTCTATCAATTTACTTAAAATGGAGTGTATGAAGTTTTATTGATATAACATTAAATTGTCGTAAAATAACCATCCATTTAGAAGAGTAGGCGCTTAAAGTTGAGCCTTGTTGTTATTTTACAACTAAATAAATTTCTCAAAAAACTTACAAATTTAACAAGATAAATTGCTATATATAGAAACGAAAGGCGCTTTTGAGTGATGAGCGGCTGCCACTTCAAAATAGAGACAATCGATCTATCTTAGCCATTTCAGCACGTGATAAATGATTATTACAGATTGTAGAAGCCGTAAAATACGATCAGCGATAGCCGACACATAAGAAGCTTAAAATAGTAGCCGGTGGTTATAAATGACCAAAGAGGAAGATCTCGAGAAACGTACATCGACTACCCTTAAGAGTATATAATCAATATTTCTTGAGTAAGGGAATAAAATGTTATTTCTGTCTATTGATTGAACTATCTTATAAAACGATTTTTTCTGCCTAGTTCTTTTTCGAGTATAACCAATTGTTGTAAAGTAATTGTACCGAATTTATAGAATCGCTTAAGTGATAAGGAATCAACTAAAAGCTAAATGTGCCATTATTGTTAATAGCTTCGATTTTTAAAATTGCCAATCCAATCGTTTCCAGTGGTAACCGCGCAACATTTAATTTAACTTTTCTATATGGCAATCACGCCTAAAAGCATTTAAAATACACTGTGTTATTTTTCTCTTTAATACAACAGATTTGTTTAATTAAATTAACATATTTTTGTTTACAAAATTTTTATATAACCGTAAAATTGGAACAACAAAAGAATATTTAAACGTGGCATGTACATAATGAAGTACTTTTTTGTTTATTAACTCGACGAATTATTTAAATAAAAATTTTTATTTCATTTAAATCTTTTTAAAACAGTTGCAGTTCATTTTCTCTAGTTATTGCTAATTTAATAACAGCTCAGAAATTTTTTATTCAACTTTAAACAACTATTCCATCTCCCGAATCGTGTGGAATGTGGATAAGAAAGACATTCCGCTGTTATAAAATTTTCTCCCCAGACGATTTTGATTGACAGGAAATCGCAGCAAACTGATAGATTTGGAAGTTAATGAAATGGTTTCCTACGACAGCTCCTAAAAGTAAAATGAAAATAGCGCCAACGGCGCCCTCTGATGTAACAGGCATTATTAGAGCAACTGTGTAGTGTGTATATATTTTTTGAGGTTTCAATGGAAGTTGCCCTAAGATAAAAATAACTAAGCGTTTGATTAGGTATAGATATTTGATAATCCTACCTTTCAAATCATTTTTAGACTAGAAGACTGTCTGCAAGAGACTGGTTGCCATAGACTGTTTGCGAGAAACTGTCTGTGAAAGACTGTCTCTAAGAAGACTATATGTGAATGGGTTCAATTTCTCAGTTTCCTGAGAAACTGAGCCATGTCCCGTTTATATCTCCCCCCCTTATAACGTTTCAACGAAATTAGTTCAAAAGAGCCCCCCCCCCCATCCTGACTCACTTTAGTTGCCTCACCCGCTGTAATTTTAGTTTTAAAGGGAAAAGGTGCTTCGTTTTTGCTTTTGCAGGGGGAGCCATGCATACTAGCACCGTCCCTGACTAGGAACTACTGAGTGGAATCCAAAAAAGTTAAAAACAGTCAAAACTCCAAATTAGCAACCAGAAAGAGATAATAGTTAACTGTGATTAGCACTGCAGGAATATATTTTCAATGTTATAAATATTTATAGCAAGGAGCCAGCATTTCGAAAATAAAAATCTACGAAAGGTGAATTGAAAATGTCAGAAATTTTGACATTTGCCGCAAGTAATTGCAGACTATTTAAAGTTTCTTAATTTATGCACGAGGTATTAATTGCTTCTGCCGATCGTCTGCGACACTTCTGGCTGATGCACCAGGCGCAGATTTAATTATAGGATTTTAAGAAGCATGATAGTTCGAAATCGTAGCTCAGTGGTTCTCAACATTTGTTAAATGACACTACAAAGTATTAAAAATTCAAGGCACCCTATTCTTAAATTATTTGTTATTGGTTCACAAAAAATTTATCATGTTAAAAAAAGGTGACATTTTGTTACTGATTAAGTATCGTATTGTATTGTACTCAGGGGTCGATTGGCTTCTAAGCCTTACAGAACTGCGACCAGTGTTGATCTTTTGTTCATAGCCCTACTCGTAGTTGTTATGTTCTCAGGAATTCAATCTTTCCAGCGAAGCATAGAATGTCCCTGAGAAGTTTGCTTTTCACTTCTCCTCTAAGTGTTTCAGCCTAAACCCAGCCAATGCATCGCAATTTCAGAAAATGTGTTCGGCTGATTTGATCTCCGTTTCACAGCCTGCATATGTCACTATCATCTAGTTCCAGTTTCTTGAGGTGTCCAGTAAACAGACTCGTGATGAGTCTGATTTCGTTCTTTGATAATAGAAGAAGGTTTTTGGCATTCGTGGTCGAATACTCAATGAATTTCTTCGACTGTCTTTGTCTTGAGCGTTGCGTTGAGCGTGCGTTGTTCCAGTGAGAAATTTTGTTCCCAGTTTCTCATTTTTGAATCTCCGCCCTTTTATGTGTTCCAGATAGTCCACAGAATGATTCTCGTTCAATCAAGAGGGCTTTTGAGCATGTTCTAACTAATTCATGAGCTATTTAATTTCCTTCAATTCCCTCGTGACCTGGCGCCCAATGAAGGGCAACCTGGTTGTTCCTTGCTACAGGTTTTAGGGATTGTCTGGATTCTCAAGTGGATAAAGGCTCAAAGCTATTGGCTTTGAGTGCCTTTATTGCAATTGATAAGAGATGGCGCTTTCTCAGAATTATTTGTTAGGTTTATATGAGTTTTCGTGAGTTTTAATTAATTTTTAACGTTTTAAATCTCTAGTTGAAAAACACTGCTCTAGCCAAAGATTAAATTAATCTCCTTGTTAGTAGCGTATGGGAAGCACCTCAAAATAGGGCCTCCTTATCAAAAACACCAACTTCTATTTTTTAAGTAATTTTTACAAGTGAAAATAATTCTAGTGCTACAACTTCGATTTTTAATAAGTCTTTGAGTAGGTAGTTAGTAGTGCTTTTTTCATGTGGATAATTGTTTGGGTGTAATGAAGCAAAATGTCAAGTTGTTAATTAATTTTTAATGTTAAGCCTTTGAGTAATTAGTTTTACTTTGCTCATATTAATAAACGTCAATATTAATTGAAATCAAACTTTTTGCATGTAAATTTTTTCACACAATTTCAATTTTAATTTGCAAATAATAAAAGGAAATTAAAATTGTTTTATTAATTAATTAATAAAGCTGTCTTTATAAAGACGCCTGTAGCTTGTGTCTGCAACAGACGTCCAAATTATTCCAAAATACCACAATTTAACCAACAGAATCAGTTCTAAATACCCCTATCATTCACTAGCAGACTGTTAATTATCAAATGTTAAAAAAAGCCTCGATTTCCTGATGGATGTCTATCTATATTCAACAGATTATAAGTCAAGTTAGCAAATGTGGTTTTAAACATATTTTAAATGAAAATTAAATTAAAATGCGTTGAATATGCAATACACTAATTAACGGTTTACGAATGAAGTGGCAATTTCGAAAGTTTTATTTTGTAGTAGTTAAAATTTAATATTCAATTTATAATGCTTTAGGTCAATTTTACGTTACCTATAATAATGAAAGGTTAAGCGTAGGTGTATGTTTAGAAAATTTAAATCGGTATGAACAATAATGTTAAACTATCATTATGTACCTATAATGAATAATTGGCTTCTCTACCACATCACGGCACGTTTTTATTAAATTAAACGATATAATTCGATCACGTCACTTATAATTAAGCTTGATATTATATAATATTCAATTTTCGTGTTCTCAGAAATGCTTCTGAACGAAAATGATTTTAAAATTGGGTGTTCATGTTTGACCTACTCAATTTATATAATTACCCACCTTAAAGTGTGTAGGAGATTCATTTCAAAGTTTCTTTTTTGCATATTTTAAATGTAAGGTTTACCTTTTAAATAGTAGAAGGTGTGGAAGCAGGGTGGCTAGAATATTACAACCTTTTATGGATATCTAAGCTAACTTTATTATTACAATTCTACGATGCTCAAATTCTGTGGACCTTTGTTTTATTGGATTAATTGGCTGATAGGGGACGTTGAATGGAGAATCAATTAAATATGTGTAGATGTGCAACTGGTTGTTATTAAGAACACATGTACTTTAGTGCATGGTGGAGCTAGAACACGTATTTTTTGCATGATAGAGCTCGAGCCTATTTCTCTCATGATAAATATTTAAATCAACGATCTGTAAGCTAAAACTCTTGCAATAGATCTATGTGTCCGAGAATGTCGACGAAGGAATTTAAATGGCAAAAAAATCTACATAATGTTTGACAGCCAAGCTGCGATAAAGAGACTTAAAGCCAATAGCCTTGAGTCCTTATCCATTTGGGAATGCAGACAATTCTTCAAAACTCTGGCAAGGGACAACAAAGAGACCCTTCATTGGGTGCCGGGCCATGAGGGAATTGAAGGAAACTAAATAGCTGATAAAGTGGCTAGAACAGGCTCAAAAGCCCTCCCGATTGAACCCGAACCATTCTGTAGACTATCTAGAACACATAGAAAGGCGGAGATCCAAAAATGGGAAACTGAGAACAAAAATTCTCATTGCAGCAACGCACCTGGACAAAGACAGTCGAAGAAATTCATTGACTACTCGACCACGAAGGCTAAAAAGCTTCTTCTATTATCAAAGAATCAAATCACTCTCATCAGGGATCTGTTTACTGTACACTGCCCAGTGAGGTACCACTCAAGACACTGGGACTGGCGGATAGTGATTCTCCATGCATTAGCTCGGCTTAGGCTGAAACACTTAGGGCGGGCTTAATTGACCCCCGAAGAAGAGAAAAGAAAACTTCTCAGGGACACTCTATGCTTCGCTAGCAAAATTGAATTCCTGAAACATAGCTACGAGTAGGGTTATGAACAAGAGAACAAGGATACGAACAAAACTGGTCGCAGTTCTGTAAGTCTTAGAAGCCAATCGACCTCTGAGTACCGTACACTACAATAAATCGACGATTTGGATATTTGAATTTATCGAAAAGGGCCTGTTATCCGACCACCAAGATCTCCAGCTCTAACGCCCTATAACTTTTTGGTTTGGGAATACTTGTGAAAGCAATTGTTTATGACATTGAAGGTGACATATAAAAAAGCTTAAGCGAAAAATATTGGAGACGTTATGGGGGATCAGGGTGAATTTATACACACCCTGTAGGTACTATAATGAGTTTACTTGTAGAAAATAACTTGAGGGAGGGTATTATAACATAGTTTCTTTTAACTTTTATTTTAGTATACGAAACTTAGAAAATATTAATTTATTTAAGCTTTTATAATGCTTTGAGAACATGGACATTGGAAGTAAATTGATTATCGTGGTTGATTAAACAAATATTAAAACAAGTTACAAAGTTTCAAACTTGGCATTATTAGTTTAATACCAATAGTTTCAACTTTGTTTAACTACGGATTATAAAAATGTATTAAAGTAATGACGTTTTTTTTTAAACTATCGTTTTAACTATTAAAATATTTGCGTGTTCGTTATCTATTTAAAAATCTATTTAAAAATACGGGAAAAATGTTTAACAAAGTGCCAAATCCTGAAATTTTTAGTTTTTATCGGTTTGACTTATTTAATTACCTTTTTTTAATAATTTTTTTGTAAGGGTTGTTAATTAACTATTAGCTTTTTAACGAAAAGCCCTTCATTATTTTTTCGTTTCCAAATAAGCGTATGCTTGTGTTGAAAGAGGAAGCGAGTTCGCACCCCGGTGATTGGAGTTGAAACCACAATCACTGGATCGTAAAGGAGTGTTTATTCATCCAACCACGCACTCAATTTTTTATTTGCCTACTTTTATAAATAATTAATTTATAAAATTTTTACTTTTTTCTATGTTACCTACAACTGCTATGGTATCTTATCAGTGGCGGCTCTAATCAGAAAGTCTAGCTTCCTCCTATACATTACCCCTAGGAAAAATCAGCGGTGAAAAGTTTTAAGGGTTTTCGCTCATATAATTCGTAAACGGTAGGTCTTAGGGAAAAAATTATTTAAGTAAGATGAAAGCTCGTTAAATTTCCTACAAAATTGTTTAGATTAATACCTCTCTAATTCCTTATAGTTTTCGAGATATCCGTTCGCAAAATTGTTAATGTATAAAAAATATTTTTTGGCTAAAGTTAAAATAGTAAAGGAAATTCAATGCTCTACAACTTCTTTTCTGCAGATTTTTACCGTAAAAGGAAGGGCAACATTGTGACGAAAAAAAAATTTTTGCGAGGCAAAAATTTTCTTCATACATAAACAATTTTTGCGGGCTGATATTTCAAAAACTATAAGGAATTAAAAAAAATGAATAAAAACAATCTTGTAGAAAATTTAATAAGCTTTCATTTTACTGCAAATAATTTTTCGCTAGGACCCACCGTTTTTGAAATATAAGCGAAAATTCCCAAACTGGGACCCTTCCACCCCTCCTTGGCTTAGTAGCTAGGACCAGCTAAGACTGGGGATTTTTAGTATTTATTTACTGTTAAATTAAAATACTACATTTTGCCATTAAATGAGCACCGTAAACCAAAAAAGAATTCTTTTGTTTGGCCATTTAATTGAATAGTTTCTTTCTCACGAGTTTATTTAAGGGTCGATCATTATCTTTAGTATTAGTACAAGAGAGCATCATTAAAAATTTCTACAACTACAATGTAGAATTTTTAAAAATGACGAAAATGTATAGCCATTATTTTAGAATTAAATTTTAGTATTCATAACGAGTTGTTGACATACGTATTATGTAATACAACTGCGACAACTGCACTAGAGAGCCATAGAATATTTATGTACATAAAAGTTACATTTTATTTTTTTTTGCATGGAAGTAAAGGAAGAAAAATCAATACATAAATGCTTATTGACTTATTAAGAAAGTACATTTTAGTGTTAATTAATCTAATACCCACTGAAGTGAACGTATGTTTTCAAAGGAAGAGATGTGTGGTCCGTTAATTAATCTTGTAAAAGAATTTTTGGCTTTGTCAAGTAGCAAGGTCGTAAGTAAGGTTTTATTAAATTTTCTAAAAAAAAGTCTTTTTGACTTTTGAGCAATTGAGCAATGAAATTATTTTCTTTGAAATTAATTTTCCAATTGGAAACTAATTATTGAAATGAAATCTATAAACAAAACTGTTTTTGAGCTAATTAGTCTTGATATACAACTAATCTTTTTCTTGTCCTATTATCTTATAATTATTCAAGATTGTTTATAACTGACTTTGTATGTTGTATGTGTAATGTATGAGCTTCTGTATAGGTAAAACTTTTCCTACTGATGTAAAATACCTCTAGTGTTGTTGAGCATATTTTATATGCTATGTGAATGATAATAAAGTTATATAGAAAATACCTTTCTCTTTAACTCCTTACTTTTGTGAACAGTGCTTTGAAATTATAAAACCCTATTTAAAAAGTTTTACAGAATATTTTTGATGTCGTTTTCTAAAACCTAGACTCTTTCATTAGTTCAGTCAACGAACGCTCAAAAAAGGGGCGTAGAGGAGGGCATGGAAGAGTGTGAAACTTTTATTAGGAAAGTCTTTAGGGTAGTTATAAGGTAAAAATACTAAAAGTCCCGGCCCTAGTTATTATGGTGAAAAGGTTCCGTTTTTGGGATTTTCGCTTATATCTCGAAAACAGTGGATCTATGGAAGAAAATATTCGTATCAAAATGAAAGCTTATGAAATTTTCTACAAGATTGTTCCTATTATTTTTTTTATATTCCTTATAGTTTTAGAGATACCCACTCTCAAATTCGTTAATTAATTAACATAGGTCTGATAATGCCTACGTAGAGCCAGTTAACCCAATGCCTTTATTAAAATGTTTAGTTTAACAAAATTGCTAAGGCGGATTAATATTTTATACTGGAGAACCTTTTCATAATTCAAATCAATGTTGTGAGGTTCAAAGGAGAAAAAGAAAAAAGGTAATAACATGAAAACATTTGAATCTGCCATAAAAGAGTTTTATCCGTATCCTTAAATCACGTTCAGAACAATTTCTTAAAATTACAAAAATTTCAGTAAAAGTTAAAAAGGTTTAACCCTATAAACATTAAACAACGTTTGTTTCACTGTTCTCCAGTGGTTCATTTTATTATCATTGTATACGCACTACCCTATTTTTATTAGATACTTACAACTGATTGTTTTGAAAATTTAAATAAGACTCATAGCTGCTATTATACGTACTACATGTAGATTTTTTTTAAAAGAAAATTTAAATTGTATTACTTCGAATAATTTCATTTGCTCATTCAAATCTTATTTCATTAAGTAAAATCTAATTTACCTAAAATAACTATTTGCTTCTAACAAGCACATTGCACAATTCAATAGAGTACTTGAATTGCGAGTGATTCAGTTGCTTTGAATTCAGCTATGAAAAACAAACAAAAATATCAGGTTTTTTAAACTCAAAAGTTTTCTATTTTTCGAAATTTTGATACATTGTGTAATGTGTTTCTTAAATTTGATTATTTAGAGGAGATTCGAGAACGTATTGTAATAGAACAGAAAAAACTTGAGCTGACACCAGATATATTGGATTTTAAAGATAACATCGTGGAGTCGAGATTTAAACGGGTACTTAGTTATTTCAAAATTAAACTGGTGGGGAACATTTGCCTGTTCCTTTGCCTTTGGCCTGTCTATAATTGGTTTTTAAATGTCGTCTTCCGATATCCATTTTCCACTGATTCTTTTCTACTAGTCAAATATCATTTTTCAAAAAATACAAAATATCAGATTTCGTCTACCTGATACATACCGATTTATTAGACATCATTATTAGGATCATTTGGGCACTGGGCAGCCCATCGACTGCTACCCCTGTGCTTATATCCATACCATGCTTGACAATATTAAGTATAGTCAAGCTAGTCAAAAATCCTCTCGCTTTCTCTTTACCCACTCCTCTCCAACTTAATCATGGTATTCGCATTTCGTCTACCTGATACATACCGATTTATTACCCAATTAGGCAGCCTGTCGGCTGATATCTCTTTCTTTATGTCCAATGTCCATACCATGTTTGACAACATCAAGTATAATCAAGCTAGTCAAAAATCATCTATAATTCTCATTACTCACTCCTCTCTAACTTAACCATGATCTTCACATTTCGTCTACCTGATACATATACCGATTTTTTGATACCTATTTAGGCAGCCTGTCGGCTGCTATTCCTTTGTTAGACATCATCAAGTATAGTCAAGTTAGTCAAAACTCATCTCTATTTCTCTTTACCCACTCCTCTCTAACTAAATGATGATTTTCACATTTCGTTTACCTGATACCCTGATACATACCTATTTATTACTCATTTAGGCAGCCTATCGGCTGCTATTCCTTTGATTACGTCCATACCGGGTTAAACATCAACAAGTATAGTCGAGCTAGTAACAAATCATCTCTCTTTCTCTTTACACTCCTTTCCAACTTAATCCGTGGTCTTTACATGTCGTCTAGCTGATACTTTGATACATACCGATTTAATACCGATTTAGGCAGCCTATCGGCTGCTATCCCTTTGCTTATCTCCATACCACGTTTGATATCATCAAGTATAGTCAAGCTAGTATAAAATCATCTCCCTTTCTCTCTACCCACTCCTCTCCAACTTAATCATGGTTTTTACATTTTGTCTACCTGATACCGTGATACATACAGATTTATTTACCATTTAGACAGCCTATCGGCTGCTATCTCTTTCTTTATGTCCATACCATGTTTGACAGCATCAAGTATAGTCAAGCTAGTCAAAAATCCTCTCGCTTTCTCTTTACCCACTCCTCTCCAACTTAATCATGGTATTCGAATTTCGTCTACCTGATACCCTGATACATACCGATTTATTACCCAATTAGGCAGCCTGTCGGCTGATATCTCTTTCTTTATGTCCAATGTCCATACCATGTTTGACAGCTTCAAGTGTAGTCAAGCTAGTCAAAAATCATCTATAATTCTCATTACTCACTCCTCTCTAACTTAACCATGATCTTCACATTTCGTCTACCTGATACATATACCGATTTTTTGATACCTATTTAAGCAGCCTGTCGGCTGCTATTCCTTTGTTTGACATCATCAAGTATAGTCAAGTTAGTCAAAACTCATCTCTATTTCTCTTTACCCACTCCTCTCTAACTAAATGATGATTTTCACATTTCGTTTACCTGATACCCCGATACATACCTATTTATTACTCATTTAGGCAGCCTACCGCTGCTATCCCTTCGATTACGTCCATACCGGGTTGGACATAAACAAGCATAGTCGAGCTGTTACAAATCATCTCTCTTTCTCTTTACATACTCCTTTCCAACTTAATCCGTGGTCTTCACATGTCGTCTAGCTGATACTTTGATACATACCGATTTATTACCGATTTAGGCAGCCTATCGGCTGCTATCCCTTTTCTTATCCCCATACCACGTTTGATATCATCAAGTATAGTCGAGCTAGTAACAAATCATCTCTCTTTCTCTTTACACACTCCTCTCTAACCTAACCATGATCTTCACATTTCGTCTACCTGATACATACCGATTATTTGTTACCTATTTAGGCAGCCTATCGGCTGTTATTCCTTTGTTTGACAATATCAAGTATAGTCAAGTTAGTCAAAACTCATCTCTATTTCTCTTTACCCACTCCTCTCTAACTAAACGATGATTTTCACATTTCGTTTACCTAATACCCTGATACATACCTATTTATTTTTCATTTAGGCAGCCTATCGGCTGCTATCCCTTTGATTACGTCCATACCGGGTTGGACATAAACAAGCATAGTCGAGCTAGTAACAAATCATCTCTCTTTCTCTTTACACACTCCTTTCCAACTTAATCCGTGGTCTTCACATGTCGTCTAGCTGATACTTTGATACATAACGATTTATTACCGATTTAGGCAGCCTTTCGGCTGCTATCCCTTTTCTTATCCCCATACCACGTTTGATATCATCAAGTATAGTCGAGCTAGTAACAAATCATCTCTCTTTCTCTTTACACACTCCTCTCCAACTTAATTATGGTTTTTACATTTTGTCTACCTGATACCGTGATACATACTCATTTATTTACCATTTAGACAGCCTATCGGCTGCTATCTCTTTCTTTATGTCCATACCATGTTTGACAGCATCAAGTGTAGTCAAGCTAGTCAAAAATCATCTATAATTCTCATTACTCACTCCTATCTAACTTAACCATATGATCTTCACATTTCGTCTACCTGATACATATACCGATTTTTTGTTACCTATTTAGGCAGCCTATTGGCTGTTATTCCTTTGTTTGACATCATCAAGTATAGTCAAGTTAGTCAAAACTCATCTCTATTTCTCTTTACCCACTTCTCTCTAACTAAACGATGATTTTCACATTTCGTTTACCTGATATCCCCTGATACATACCTATTTATTACTCATTTAGGCAGCCTATCGGCTGCTATCCCTTTGCTTATCTCCATACCACGTTTGATATCATCAAGTAGTATAGTCAAGCTAGTAAAAAATCATCTCTCTTTCTCTCTACCCACTCCTCTCCAACTTAATTATGGTTTTTACATTTTGTCTACCTGATACCGTGATACATACAGATTTATTTACCATTTAGACAGCCTATCGGATGCTATCTCTTTCTTTATATCCATACCATGTTTGACAGCATCAAGTATAGTCAAGCTAGTCAAAAATCATCTATAATTCTCATTACCCACTCTTCTCTAACTTAACCATGGTCTTCACATTTCGTCTACCTGATACTTTGATACATACCAATTTATTACCTATTTAGGCGGCCTATCGGCTGCTATCCCTTTGCTTATATCAATACCATGTTTGACAACATCAAGTATAGTCACGCTAGTCAAAAATCATCTATAATTCTCATTACTCACTCCTCTATAACTTAATCATAGTCTTCACATTTCGTCTACCTGATACCCTGATACCTACCGATTTATTACCCATATAGGCAGCTTTCTAGCTGCTATCCCTCTGCTTAAATGCTTATGCTCATACCGTCTTTGACATCATCAAGTATAGTCTGCACTTTCCCTAACTAAAATCCTTTTCAATTTCGATCTGCTCACAGTTGCTATATTTTTCTATATTTCTTTAGCTACCCTCCACATTGCAATGTTTTTATATTTTTCTCCAACTTTCCACTCTATGTCATGCTCAAATATGTCAAACAGTTGGAGATTTTAGTTTCTTTGATTTACCTAAATTGATAAAATGTCAAATACCTATGCTAGTCAAGGTCAGTTCTTCAAGTAACATACAAATGGAACAGTTTTTGTAATAAAAATTTAATTTTTGCGTGACATTAATAATTTGTTATATCATTTTTAATTAGATAAAAAATAATTAACCTTTAAACAAAATTAATACCAACAACTTAACTTTATTGTTAATTAATTTGAGATTATATCCCGAATTTTAATTATGATTAACACCCGGTTTCATAATAAATCCCTAAAAGCTCCTTTAGTTAAAGTTGCTGTTAAGCTAAAGTCGACTTTAAATTTAATTTAAAAGGGAATGCGTTTCATAAATTATGTCTAATGAGAATTTAGCAAACTTTAGTTAAATTTGCATTGGTTCCAATAACTATGGTTCTGATATTGTTTTGACGCAAAATTTGAAATTCGGTGTGTCAGTTTTAAGGTTAAAGTTCCGTCAAAAATTTTTGAAGTACAAATTAAGAAATTAAAATATATATATACGTTGGGTAATATCTACTTTTATACAACATCTATCTCGTGGTTTTTGGATAATATCAAGAAAACGGGAAAAAAATAAGTCTTTTGCAATTTATTACCAAAGTAGTAGATAAAATTTCATACATTTCTTTTTACAAAATATAACCGATTTCTACCAATAGGTACTGTAATTTTTTTGAAAATTTTTGAATGTGCAGGCCAACCTGCACAGGTGAAACCGGAGCCTGAACGATGTCCAGACACTTCGATTTGGCCAAACAGGCCAAGCCGGAAGGCAAGCCTGTGTGTGTGGCGCAAGCTTTAGACTTGAATACAGATCAATATAGAAAATAATGTGCATATATGACTAGTGGGGTATTAAGAAGTGTTCGATTAGGTGTAGCAACGCTAAAGCTGTTGGTTTTGTTAGATATATCAAAAAAATCTACATCATCATAGATCATAACCGTCAAATCGATTATTCCTCTCCCTATATAATTTTCTTCTAAGTCCAAATCTCGATTTCGATTCATTATATTATAAAAAACGACACCACTTCAATCAAATTGTATGTTATGTCAATTTTAAAAGCTACTTTAACTATTTAAATGACCATTTTTGGCACTTTAAACTTAAAGGAGCCTTTAAGCTAAAGTGACTACAAAAACATATTATGAAACCGATTTCTATATTTAAATGGCTCTTTAAATTTAAAGGAGCCTTTAATTTCATTATGAAATCGGGCGTAAATTTCTTAGCAAAAATTAAAAAAAGGAAAATATTAAAAAAATAACATTTTAAGAGATTTTGTATTAAACATAAAAATAAAAGAATTTGAAAATTAGTTAAACATTTTGGTGGGTGCCCAACGACCAAACTGATAATTACATACCGTGAAGATATTTGAATGGAGCGTTTAAAGCTTACTTGGTTGTTATTGATGTACTAGGCAGGTGTTTTAATTACGGTTATTATAAACAACTACTATAAAAGTTTATAGGCACAAATTTCATATTTTCACCTTTATTCATCGTTACCGTCTAAGAATTAAATTAAATTCAATTATAAGGCTACGGATCATAAAACAGATAAGGGCTATATTACTCGCAGTCTTTAAAAAGTTGAAAATTAAGTAAAAGTTAAGATGAGAATTATTTTCCTTTTAAAGTTTCGTTACATCGATGAAAATTGATTTTTTTTGTTTAATTTTAACCGGTCATTTTTAGGTTAGGCTTCTTCTGCTGCCAGAACCCATGCAACCAATACGAATAAATAGTACTGTTTAGTGTTTAAACTATGTCTTGCATCTTAATATCGATAAATATATCCTTGTTCTCTAATACAGGAGATATCACTCAACCTCACCATTCTTTAGTAATATTCTACATGTGCTTATTTAACTTTGTATCTTTCACGGTTTCGGACATACCCAGAGGGTACATGTTGAAAAATGCACAGTGTTGTACACGCCCGTACTATGTAAAGCCGTGTCCACATCAATAAAAATTTGCGTTGTACGTTGTATTTGGCATAAATTTTCTCCTATGCTTTGAAATTTTTGTTGATGTGGCCTGTGCGCCGCAAGCATATTCACACAAATAATTTCGTGGCGTACAATAGGCGCTATCGATAGTGCTGTCGGTTTTCCAGTCAACTTCAAAGAGATTAGCGTCGCACAGTAGTGTTAATGTGAACTTGATTATGAGTCCACACACGCGTGGATTCGGCAATACAACACACAAAATAAATATTTGCGTGGTAAAATACTAGACCAGAATTAAGTTTACGCAGCAAATATAAACGTACAATATTTTTTATTGATGTGGATCCGGCTTTAGTGCGCGAATTTAACATCCGTCATTGGTATTCTTGTAAGTATATGTGTTTCCCTTCGTGACCCCATCTTGTTGATTTAGTGGTCAAAATTTCACATATTTGCATTACATAATGGCTTGGTTTATTTGGGTTCAAAACCAATCCAAGCCCACAGGTGCAATATTCTTTGGAAGTGGTATTAGAAAATGGATCATTTCCAATATGTTTAGTTTAAATGATGAAAAAATTCAGGAAGTATTCAAATACGTGGTTGAATATGTGGAGAGGAATTTGTAGTAGTCAGTGTATTTGAAGAAAGTACGAAAAGCTCCTATTTCTGCAATAATTAGAATTCTTAAGAAATCTACTGATTTAGGAATATCAAAGTAAAAGTAAGATCAAACTTGAGCTTTCAAGGGTTCTTCTCTTTAGACTGGCTCCAAATCGTAGGTAGGGCCAAGTTCGCAGGTACAGGCACTCAACATTTTAACTTTCACAACAAAATAATCGTAATGAATAAAAAAAGTAAATTCATTTAATGTCAGATGGGTACACCATGGGTACACCAAAATGTATTTACATGAAAAAATATGCATATAGTAGTGTGGCTCGCGACAGGGCGTCCAGTCCCAGACGTCTAGACCTCTTCCTCAGGCTTTAACAGTCTTGAAGGAGAGACCAATGGTTCCTGGAAGCACAAGTGGGGACTTCTTCCAGCAGATCTACAGACCTTACTCTCAGATCCAAACTAACATGAAGAAAAGGCCAGAAGTTCAAGAGAGGGCTGTTCCCATCAGATCTCCAGACCTTATCTTCAGACTTAACGGACCTGAAAAATACCAGTAAGCCCTGCAAGAGGATGCCTTTCGCACAAGATCTTAAAACTCGTCCACACACACAGACTTGCAAACCGGAGCGTCTAGACAGCGTTCAGGCCGCATGTACAGTCAGCCTCATAATTATTAGCCACCCTGGCTATGCGCGAGCGTATTTATTAGGCAAAAAAGACAAAAGGGCAGAAGGAGAGGTTGTTGATTTTACTACTTGTTGGTAAATTAAAGTTACCCCTCAATTTAAGTAGGGGGTGTTATGATGGTTGCACCCACAATTAGTGCTAAGCTTATAGCCAGGGTGGCCATTAATTGTGAGGCTGACTGTACATACAGGCAGGACGGTTCTTAATATATCCAGACGCAAAAGGATCCAAAGAAAAGACCAGCAAGTATTGCTGAGAAAAAGAAGCTAAAAAGTTAAGATAGTTTTCTAATGTTATGAGTAAAATTTGTACCTCTCCTCATCCCTAATGTTATTTTTAATAGAGAAGGAGTTGCAGTTTACGAGGCTTTACAACTGGAGGCTCTACAACCCCCGGGGGGGTCGGTTTTTCATAATTCTCTTCTTCGAAATCTTGAACGGCTCTCTTTTTTAATTTTGCGTCATTTTAATGGTCTTGATAACAAGAATATGTTAGTATAAACCAAAGGCACTAGCCCGCTGGAATGTTCAAACCTTTACTATGGTAGGCCTCTGCAGATTGAATCTGTAAGTCGTTCAGGCGCAGTTTAGGCTTACGGAGGCCTGTGGTAGTAAAAGTCTGCACGTAAGCAAGCAAAGTGATCCATCTTGCCTGCACATGACCCAGTCACAGACAAACTGGAGCGACTGTAGATTGTTTATGTGGCCTGTTCAGTTTTGGCATGCGACACATGCGACGTGATAGCTCTAGCTAAAATAGTAAAGACCCTAGCGTTTGTAGGGGGCTTTAAGCGTTAAAATGGGGTGCATCAGAAGTCTAATGTGCACAGTAATTAAATTTCTTATTGTGAAACCACTAGAACTATGAATCATGGAACTCTTGAAGAGTTCAACGAATTAAAATCGTTTAGTTTAAAGACGTGGTTACTTGTACGTTCCCAAATTTAAAAAAAGAATTGGTACTTCACACTATCGCAGAATTACAATTAAAATTTAAAAAAATTACCATTACTTATGGTCGTGCTTTTGAGAGCTCGTTAAGCGTTGATACTGGCTAATCTGTAATTATGAGGACTGTGGAAAATTAATAAAAAACGTCTGTTTGTATAGTCTGTAGTGGGTCCACTTGCCTGCCTGTCTGTTCTGAGTGTCTTTCTAGTATAACAGAAGTATTTTCTTGACGAAGATGTTGTATTCGCCTTGAAAGGTAAAGGAAAATAATTTTCTGTTTCCTTTTTTTTTCTTCCATCATTCGTATTATTGTCCTTTCGTTTAAAATGCAATCATTTTCAGGGATGGAAAGCAAAACCAAGATATAGTTGGGAAAGCAATAATTTTCAGTTGTTTCTCTTTTTAGGGTTCTAAACCACCCTACAAAGGAAAACATGGCCAATATCTATTGATTTTGGTTTGTTTTGGACATAATAAGACGCCGTTTTGAGTTTATCATTTAATAATAAAATAAGACTCTTCGACGCCTAGAGCAAACCACATTATTGGCCATTTATTTAACCTCAAAATTTTTTGTTAATTTGAAATATTATTCATTCGTGTAATATAAGGTAAAAAATTAACATTTTTCCGTAGTCGCTTCTCCATAAAGCTAGTTTTTTTACGACCTCTATTTGTAAATTTGTTGAATGTAAAAGAAAGGAAAAAAAGTTTTTATATAAACTTTGTTTGCAAACTTTATATATGGGTAATGTATCATAATTTAATCAAATTTTACAACCCGCAAGTAATATTGAAAGTAAAAAAAAGAGAAGTTTGTTTGTGTTGTGTGTGTAGAGACGCCTCCCTCAAATAGCACCATGCGCTCGTCGTTACTTCTTATGATATACGAGCAACCTCAAGCTACAGGGAGTAACTTATTAGATATTTGTTATAAATCTGGCAGGAAAAATAAAGTAATATACTGAGACAGCAATAAATATAAACACTGAACCAATGTAACCAGAGTTACGCTTTTAGAATTTTAAATTCTTAATAAACAATATGATTTGTACTTGAAACGATATTTTCGTAACAAATTGAATAGCGAGTTAAAGTGTTACAAGTTGATGCATTAAAATTTTTCAACTTTTTAAAAAGAAAATTGAAACTCGCATTTAATAAAGAAAATATAACTTTAAGTAAATTTGCTTCATAAATCATCAACGAAGTAAGCACATAGTTTAAAAAATGGTTTTCTTAACAAAACTGAAATTTATTACATAAATCTTAAGAGTTAGCATATCGCTCCAAACATATACATTGGAAATACATTAAGAAAATATAACATTTATATTTCAACTAACATTTTCGAAATGGGTTCAATTTATCGATACAATTCTTCAAGTTTAAATGTAACAGCCGTGCGCGCGGTAACACTACAAAACGTAATTGTTGTAATTTTTCACAAATAAATGAAATTGTTATTTTTATTTTTGTGTGTGTGTGTGTGTTCATTTATGTGTGTGTAAAAAAACTTCTTGGTAGAATCAATACAAACTACTTCAACAAACGAAAATTTTCAAGACGATTTCTCGCATTCTAAAAGTAGTTTTCTATAAGATAAAAAGTTGGAAGAATGATTTTTCTAAAGCACTTTCAAATTGGGTGCCAACTGTAACAAAAAAGAAGACTTGATAAAGTTTTCGAATTAAGTTAAATTATTTCATGATTTAACATCATAACAAGAAGTAGAAATATGTAGTGAAATGTTCCATTTGTTTGTGCATGCAATCAATTTGTAAATTATTGTTTGCTCATTTTTACACGAAATGGTACTATAAAATAATAATAACATTGTTTACGCCATTTAATAATTTAGTTATTTTATTTGATTTATTAATGATTTTCAAGAGAGGGCGCGAATGGTCCCGATTTATATTTATTTTATTTGATAACTTGGATTGAAGGATTTTTAATTTATTGTAATCAATTGCACAGAAAGATTCAAGTTAACAATACACATGTACATATAAAATTCAAAGTGAAAAATTCAAATTTTAAGTTTTAAATTATTAACAATCAATTGATTGAATTGATAGTGATTTACTTTTGGTCGTTTCCTTATTTTCCTATTCCAAAATTTTCCTTTTATTAATGGTTCGAGGAAGACGACTATTGGTAAGTTTATTTTTTTTATTATTCAATTTTTTTTATACGTTCTATTTGCTAACGAGCGATGTCGTTTTGGTCCTTCGAGCCGGATACAGCCCTAAGCTGTATTTAAACTTTGAATTTTGTATTTTTATTGTTAACCTTGATTACATTTGCCAGATTTTGTCAATTCATTTAACTATTTGTTTAAAATGTCCTCGAATCAAAATACGTTAAAAATCTTAAAATCCAAGAAGGAAACATATTTCATCCGATTACAATTAATGTTTGACGCAAGTAAAAAGTTGAATAACGAGTCAAATATTAAAATTTTTACTGTCCGTAGTTCCAGTTTAGAGGATACTAAGGAATTGTTAGATAATGTAATCGATGAGATAAATAATTTAGAGTTAGAAATAAATCCCGAATTCAATCCTAATTATCAAGAATTAAATGCTATCGACGATCTGTACGCTCACATAAAAATTGCAATGTCTTCTTTGAAAAATGCAAACTCTCAAACTCAATCGTCGAATGTTGACGCGAAACCACGTTTACCAAAAATCGATTTAATTGAATTTAATGGTGATTTTGCTAAATGGCCTTTGTTTTATGAAACTTTCAAGACGTTAGTACATAATAACGGTTCTTTGGATAACGCTAGTAAGATGCATTATTTGTTGAGTAAACTTTCAGGAAAGGCCCTTTCTATTTGTGATGGTATTTTGCCTACAGCGGATAATTATTTAATGTTATGGCAAGCGCTCATTGAGAAGTACGAAGACAAAAGAAGGTTGGCGAACATTTATTTAAGTCAAATGTTAGATATGAAAGCTATGCAAGTTGAGAGTGTAGGCGGTTTAAATACATTTATAGATAAATTTGATTCGGCGGTTAACGCTTTAAAAAGGTTAAATTTTCCTGATTTAGCGGATTTTATTATAACGTCGGTAGCTTTGTCCAAATTGGATTCCCAAACGCATCGACTTTTTGAAAACTCATTGTCTAAGGGGGTAGCTCCAACCTATAAAGAGTTAGCCGAATTTATTAAAGAACAATGTAAAATTTTAAATAGAGTACTAAAATGTGATACTTAGTTCTAAATTCAAAACAAGTTCTCTTAATAATAATAATAGTAAATCAAATTTAAAGATGCATTCCTTTGTGGCAAGTAACACGCTGATCAAGATCGGAAAACCAATGGTCCTTCTTGTTCGTATTGTAAGAAAGGATCTATAGGTTATTTAAATGTTATAAATTTTTAGGTTTAACCGCATCAAATCGTTTAAAATTCGTTAACGAAAATGCCATATGTAGTGTTTGTTTATCTTCTAATCACATTAGGGAAAACTGTTCTTCCTCTTATGTGTGTAAAAAATGTAATAGTAAGCATAGCACTATTCTTCACATAAATAATAGTACTGATAAAAGTGATACCACTATAACAAAACAATCTTCAGATGAAATTGTTAATGAAAATTCGCAAAATGTAAGTTTGTGTTCTATCGAACCCAAACCTAATAAAAACTTTACCATTTTGCTGGCCACTGCGAAAGTTAAAATAATTGCTTCTGATGGAGAGAGTCATATATTTAAGTTTTTGGTGGACAGTGGTAGCCAATGTAATTTTATCACTAATAAATGTTGCCAAACTTTAGGGTTGTTAATAGAAAAAATTCATGCTTCCGTATCAGGTATCGGGGTTTCTAATAAAGGCGTTAGAGGTCAAACGTATTTCAATTTTTCTTCTAGGTTCAATTTGAATAAAAGTTTTAGTATGTCAGCTTTAGTTATAGATAAAATAACTGATAAATTACTTACATGTAAGGTAGAAACTTCGGTAAAAGATCATTTCAAAAATTTATTATTAGCCGACGATACATTTGACGTGCCTAGCGAAATTCATGGGATGATAGGAGCTGAATTGGTGCCTTATTTATTAGGTTCGACAAAAATAGTGGAAGATAATTTACCGGTAGCGATAGATTCTGTTTTAGGGTTTATAATTATGGGCAAGGCACCTGTAGCTATTAATAATAACTCAGATTTACAATCCTTTTGTTGTACAGATCAGATTTCGACACCGGTAGAATCTTTATTAGAAAGGTTTTGGGAAATAGAAAATGTTGATAATGAAATTGTGGAATCAGTAGATGATTTAGAATGTGAGAAATTATTCACTTCAACTTTTGAACGTGAAAGGGACGGGAGATATGTTATAGGCTTACCTTTTAAAACTTTTCCTCCCGATTTAGGTGATTCTTATGAATCCGCTTTCCGTAGATTTTATTCGTTAGAAAAGAGGTTTTCTAAATCTCCGTTATTTTTCGAACAGTATTCGGTTGCGATGAAAGATTATATATTGATCAATCGCACATAATGTTAGCTGATTGCGATAAGACCTCTCCAGGTTACTACATACCTCACCATGGTGTCCTTAAGACATCATCTTCGACGCCGCTAAGGATTGTTTTTGATGCCTCGGCTAAATCAAATAACTATAAACCGTTAAATGATGTGTTGTATACGGGACCTAAATTACAAGCAGATGTTTTTCCGCTATTACTGAATTTTAGGTTATTTAGGGTTGCGTTTACTTCGGATATTCGGCAAATGTACCGACAAATAAAAGTAAAACAGGAACATTGGCACTATCAAAGATTGCTTTGGCGTTTCGAAAAGAACGACCCTGTTAAAATTTACAATAGTGTTCGAGTGACTTTTGGAATAAATGCATCTCCTTATTTAGCTTTACGGGTATTACGTCAATTAGCGAGAGATGAGGCTATTAATTATCCATTAGGTTCAGAAATTATTATTAACGATTCATTTATGGATGATTTTGTTTGTTCGGTTGAAGATGATGATGTTGCAAAACGGGCTTATTTAGAATTGGTTAATAAAGTTAATTTGCATGCGGGGCCTCACCTGTTATTATCACTTTTACGACAGAGATTTTGGATTGTCGGAGCCAGGAATTTAGTCCGTCAACGAGTGCAGAAATGCAACCATTGTTTTAAGCGTAAACCGCGTCCGAAGTATCCTATTATGGGAGACTTACCGTATCCTCGCGTTAATGAGGCTAAGCCGTTTTTACAGACTGGTACGGATTATGCGGGTCCATTTTTTGTTACACTTTCTAGGCATCGTGGAATTAGAGCGCAAAAGGCGTATTTATGCTTGTTTATATGTATGGCCACGCGGGCAATTCATTTAGAGTTGGCTTCCGACTTATCTACGGCTTGTTTTATGAACGCCTTTAAACGGTTTTTATCGAGAAGAGGTCCGTGTGCCGTCATTTACTCTGATTGCGGGACGAATTATGTAGGTGCAAAGAGGGAGTTAGATGAATTTACTAATTCAGATGATTTTAAGAATTCCTTTGGTGTTGAATTAAGTCACAGACGTATAGAATTGAGATTTAATCCACCTTCAACCCCACATTTCGGGGGTATTTGGGAAGCGAATATTAAGTCGGTGAAGAGTTATCTCTCTAAAGTTATTGGAGATCAAATCTTATCATTTGAGGAATTTACTACGGTGTTGGCTCAAATAGAAGCTTTACTCAATTCTAGGCCATTGTGCTGGTTAAGTTCTGATCCGGCAGAACCTTTAGCTCTTACGCCTGCACATTTTCTTACTTTAACGCCTCTGCAATTTTTACCTGCAAATAATGAGTTAGATAAGCCATTGAATCATTTAAATCGAAAGCAATTATTAGACCAAATTGTTCAATCGTATTGGAAACGTTGGTCAAAAGGTTATTTATGTGAGTTGCAATCGAGGCAAAAATGGTTTTCTCATTGTAATAATATAAAACCGGGTACTATTGTTATGATTATTACTGATAATTCTCCGCCATTAAGATGGCCTATAGGGATTGTCGAGGATTGTTTTCCAGGTGCTGATGGGGTAGTAAGAGTTGTTACAGTTCGTACTAAAAGTGGGATTTTTAGGCGTCCAGTTGTTAAACTGTGTCCGCTACCTACTCAGTAATAGGGTGTTTATAGTTTAATTTTATTATAGTTATTGAATATTAATTTAGATTCTTTTGCATTTTTGGCAATGTTGGATATTGTTTATATAGTAATTCATTGATTTCGTGATGAAAATCTATTAATAAATAATGTACCTAAATCTACCAGTTTCAATAATAAATTGGTCTTCATGTATTAAAAAAAAGTGATTGCAAGTTGGGCGTCTAGGTTTTAAAATGGTTAAATTATTGTAATCAGTTAATCACATGAACTTTTTTAGATTTTTTAAATATTGAAATCAGTATATTTTGCTGTTACAGAAAGGTCTAAAAAGAAATATCATCAAGAAAGAGCATCAAGCTAAGTGATGAGCTCAGCATCAAGCGCACGAGCCATCTTCCTAAACTACGGTGAGTCAAAACTTTTTTTTTCAAATATTTATTTATTAGAAAATGTACTCAAATGACAAATGAGCGTTAGCACTTAGTCAAAGCTTTAATTCTTTTTACATTCCAAAAGCACTAGCGTGTCTGGTAAAGACAATTTTTCAAAAAGTGACTTTAGAAGCCTATAGTAATAAAATAGTATTGTAAATTGGGGTCTAATAGGTGACTGACGATCATTTTACCAACAAACGTTTGAGCGACTGACGATAATAATAATTATCCAAATGTATAAGTCCCAGCAAAAAAATTCCTGATGGATGTATTGCAGAGCAATACACTTGAATTGTTTGACATTTAAAGTTTTTGAATTTGTTATGTTGGTTTGTGGCATGTGTCTTTAGTAAATTAATGTCAAATTTGTGCATTTTGATCATAGAGATTACAGGTCTCTTCGTTTATCTTGCACTAACTTACTCCAACTTGCTCCAACTCACTACAACTTACTCCTGCTCTTGACGGGGAATAGGAAATGTAGAAACGAATACAGGTCCGAGCAACCAGTGCAAGAAATAAGAACAAACTTTGTATTTCGTACTCCTCGTTAAGAGTGTAGGGGTAAATAGGAGTAAGTTAGGACAAGACAAACCAACAGACCTTATAGTATCGGAGTTTCAAAGATTACAGGACTGACTGATCCTTATATCGTCTCGACGTTCCTTCTGTTAATTTTCATGATTTTTTTTGAAAGATTGTGAATTATTATGGGTGAGCAAAAGCCACTGATATTTTCCAACTCTCGCAGGTCCGTAAAGTTGTATAATAATAACATTTTATAATTTGTTTTTCGCATACACTATAATTTAGTCCTGATTTAGTGCACTAAAGAAAAAATTTAGTGCTCGCGTAGTTTCAAAGTTATAAGGGCTGTAAATGTGGTTATTACAGGTTCACGTATAAATTGAAAATCTCCGATGACCTTGAAAAATGTGTCATAATGTAGTGCAATTTAGTGCTCTATAGCAAAAGTGTAGTGCTCCTCTACATTTCGCACACGGGCTCATTTAAAATGGAGCTGTGGGTTAAGCTTGAACTTCTAATAACCACATTCAGCTTATCTACAAATCGGCGTCATAATTTATTACTAATTTAGTGCTTTTAAATTTATCTGGAGAAAAATTTAGTGCTTTCCTAGTTTCCGAGTTATGAGAGCTGAAAGTTTATACTTATGTCTAGTCTCTGTACAGGGAACAGATGCAGCTAAGTCACTCCCAAAAAAGCGCGCAATATTCGAATAGAATTCTTCTATTGGTCAAATTTTGAAAATACGGTTTCTGATACTCACACAAGAATTTACAATATTGCAATAATATTTTATAGTGACGAGCTGAGGGGAAGCGCCTCCCTTAAACACGATTGGTTTAAAATAGATGTGTTTGTATCAGTGGCTACTAAATTATAGGTAACTAGGCGATTAGTACTATTGCATAGAGGGAAAAATACCAATTTAGGTATCTGCGCTTCCTCTCAGCTCATCACTATAAATTATTATTGCCGTACCTTATTTGACAGAAATTTGTGGCTTAGCTGCATGTGATGGTCGCATTCACCGATCGCTTTACACATTCTTTGATTTACTAGCTTATTCTTCAGTTTCCTAGGATAGCGGTGCCGTCAAATAGCGCCCCTAATATAACGGTGCTGACGTCACGTAGCGGTGAAGTCTAAAAATAGCCGTAAAAGAGATGAGACAGCACCGCTATCTAGAACGCCATGTACGCTTAAATATATGGAAACTCTTTTTGTGACGTCAATGACTGTCATATTACGGCCGCTATTTGAGGTCACTGCATTCCTAGGAAATCCAAGCTTTAGGAAAAAATCGCATAGTGTAATATGTCTTTAATCTTGCGATATGTCTTTAATACCTGTAGTTAGTTAATATAGTTACGACTTGGATACTTTGTACGATCCATATACATGGTGGGGAAAAAGTAACGCAACAAGGCTAGAACTTTTTTATTATTGAGTTTTAAAAAAAACGTTTGAAATAAAATTTATTAGGCTAAAAGTGCTTCACTTGTTCGTGACCTTTAACTGCTCATGCGTAATTGCTCGTGGGCACAGGAGCACGTAACTCTCGAAGAAAAATCCGATAATAAAAGAGTTACAACCTTGTTGTGTTACTTTTTCCCCACCCTGTATGTATGTATTTGGCTTTGTAGGTAAAAAGTTTTGTAGAGGTTTTTCTTCTGCCGTGTATCATAGCTATGATTTATCTCCTCAAGTGTCTATCTTTGTGTTTAAAAGCATACATAAGGATTGTGCTGACTTTAAACTGGCCATGTGAAAACATTCGTCACTACTCAACTCAAATTTTAGTACCTACATATTAATTTCTGTACAGTCAGCTTCACAATTAATGGCCACCCTCGCTATAAGTTTAGCACAAATTGTGGATGTAACCCTCATAACACCCACTACGTAAATTGAGGGGTAACTTTATTTTGCCAACAAGTAGTAAATCAACAACCTCCCTTTCAGTCTTTTTGTCTTTCTTGGCTAATAACCACCCTGGCGTATAGCCAGGGGGGCAATAACTGTGAGGCTGACTGTACAACTTCTAATTTATACATCGAAGTTACACTCGCTTCTCTAGGCATCATTATACCATTTAAGGTTGGGTCTCTTAATCAGACGTAGACGGGTCTCATTAGTTTTTTACTTAGTTAGGTACTCAAACATCTAAAGGACGACCTATTATATTATATGATGTAATTATCTTTGTTAAGTGTTAAATATCATGTATGTCCTGTTCAATGTCCAACCCAATTCAGAGTCAAACATCAAACCCAGAAATTTAATTTTTAGTCTCTCTGATGTTACATTTATTTCACTTCGACATTTGATGGGATCACTATCCTTATGAAAAGCTGAATGCTTCACACTCGTCAGTCCATTCGAATATGGTAAGAATGAAACACATTATTTCTTTTTTGAAGGGTTTAATTTCATTTTATTAACGTTCATCCATTTAATAGATTTGATTCAGAGCCATTACCCATCGCATCTCAGTTTCATGGAACGTAAGTTTAATTCTAACTGGTGGAAAATAGATGTTTGAGTTTTTGTTTGCTCGGATATTGTATTGTTCGTATTTTAAGCTCATAAAATGAATTTATATTTTATTAATTTACCTACTGCTGAGAAATACTTTCTCTAGTTGCCTAGAGGGTGTTACGAATTACGAAAATTCTTGGGGTTACGTAACCAACCAAAAGTTTCTTTGCCGTCTAGCTGAAATGATGAGCTGAACTATATTCTAAATGAATGAAACAAATAAATTACAGATGTTCTTTACTTCTTCTGTCACATTCATTCTTTTTATCAACCTACAAAGCAAAACAAACTTGAAAATCATACGAAATCGTACTTAAAATCACAACAACAAAGTCGGTACAAATAAGTAGATAAAATCGGTAACTGTAATTTTGTCACTACTTTTTTTGTGTTACATAATCCGAAGAATTAAAATACGTAAAATAACGGTGTGGATAGTAAAATTTGGTGAAGGCTCTTTCTTTGTTTCATAATTTTTTTATAAATTTTCTTGAAAACTGCTTCCAATAAACTTTTATTAAACTTTCTATATTTATTTTGTTTTACAAGAGATTATGGCTGGTGCATTCGCCAGAGGACTCTCCGCATTCGTCGGATCGAAGAGTGGCTAAAACCTTTTTTTTTGCATTTAAATTATTACTCTGAGCATCTGAAATTGGCCTTAAGGCTTCTAAACGAATTTAGACTTTCTACTCCCATACAAAAGCCTTAAATTGGATATTTATGCTAATACAATTTTACATAGCTACTGTATAATACGGGGAAGAAATAGCTTACCAATAGCTGAATAATTCAATACCAATAAATATTTTTTAAAAGCTTCCAATACTTTCTGTCTCCTATCGTGTCTATCACTAATCTCATAGAACTTAATTTAGAAATTTGGGTTCATATACAAAAGTATCCTTCAAAAACAATAAATTGTATTTTATTTTATCTGAAAAAAAATCTTCTCTACAGCTAGATGCAAATTAGACTGTGATCAGGGTTCTACTTATCAAGAATTTCTTTTGTGCTACAGCGTTTATTTTTCTAAATTCTATTACAATTCAGTAAGTTATTTTACTATATTAAATTTATTTAATTTGAAAATGAAATTCAGCGAAGAAAATTACTTTTTATCATCATAATCATCAACATCATCACGTTGCGTATACAAATTGTAAATAGGAAACTTTCGCCCCAAGACGGAAGTTCTATAATAATAGGGAATTTAGTGATTCATGCAGTTATTTGATATACATATTACTTAACACACCCTACTCTGAGGGAAAACATAAGTTAGTATTGTGATGAAACTATTCACTTGTTAGACGGTGTCGGCGGTGTGTATTATTTCAGCGTCATTACTCTCTCACGAGAGCTTAATAAAAAATTTCGATTGTAAAACCAAAAAATAGTTAAAACATAATTAATTACAGTCACCTATTTTAAAAAATTTAATTTTAAATGTATTTGTAATGCAAATAAGCCGGCTGCGTGCTTAAAATTGAAATATAATTAATACGTTTTTAGAAGCTTTAAGATTGAACTGTGATAGTTTAACGAAAGGCGCTCTATGAATCTATTTAGATAGTAGAAATGAGATTAAAGTCTCATTAGTACAAAATTGTGAAAAAGGGTAAATTTAAATTAAGTAAGAGGGTGGTAGTTTTAAATGGGTTACTTTAAAGACATTTTTCTGTTAATGTAATTAAGTTATCTGATCTTAGCAACGAGCGATCGAAACTACGGTGACTCCAAAAGGACGATTAAATGACTAAAGGGTAGCAACAATTTAATAATTAATAAACCACCCAATGAATATAATTTATTGTACACAATAATTGTATAATTTTCTTAAAACAATAAGTTTCGATTGCTCATTGTAACTTCGGCTGATTATTGAGCAAAAAGAACTATTTAAAACTTTGGGATTGGACGAAAACAAAAAGAAATCCAATTTGGTGTAACTTTTTATTCAAGTTCACAGCTAACTTTATTCCGAAAAAATATAAGTCTTCAAAAAACGTTATGGGGTAGTTTAAATCTTGATTATGTTATAAATCATCCAAGGTAGCGATTTTAAGTGGTGGGTTGTTCATATAATAATTTGTTAAGATTAAGATTATACAACTGAAACTCCATTAAATCAAAGAAAATTACTTTTCTTGTTTTATTAACAGTTTATACACAGTGTAGAGAAAGCTTTATTAGCATAGGTTAAAACAATTTTTGACTGTATGTCATATTTTAGTTGTTTTAAATTAAAACAGGCGGGGTTCCCGTATTTGCAGAGTTAGAGAGTTGATGAAATTATGTATCTTGAATTATGCTTAAATGAAGCAACAAAAAGAAATTATACCTTTTTATAGCAATCTGCTCCCTACTGATTACTATAGATCACTCACTATGATGAAATAAGTTCCACCATAGCTTGTAAGCACCCACCTCTGTCTATCTGGAGTCGGCTAATAGCAGAGTAATCCCAACGAAAGAGAAGCCCACCACGTGACCAAATTTGCGCGAGGCGTGACTTCCGAGCTCTGTGACGATAGTGCAAAATTACTGCGCAACTTAAACGGTAATTACGTGGTGGACTTTTCTTTCGATGGCATGCCAAAGCTTGTAATGAGGCTGAGGATACTCTTTTGATTAGTAAAATCAAATAACAAATCAGACACGTGTTGGTGTGAGTTTTTTTAAAAATAATGTAAGTAACTCACAAGGAACACCTCAATCAAACATCTTGTTTACTGTCACTGTAATATCGAAATAGACACTAGTCTTCGACATTTGGCCTAAATATGTGCTGGCGTGCTGGAATTCAATATTTTCTCCCGTTGATACATCTACAACATCGACCTATTGATGTTATTGTCATTAGTACTTATAGTGATCCCATCTCATTATTAGAACTATACAGGGTGTCCCGGGAGGAATCTACCAAACTTGAAGGTAGTATTGCTTAGGGCATTTTAAGCAAAAACAGTTATATCAACATAGGTCCGATTCGAAAAGGTTAGCGAGTTATGGCTGGTCGAAGAAAATAGCTGAATATTCAAAATTGTAAGGAGCAGGGTTTGAAAAAATTGCTTAATTACGCTTTCCTTTTTTGCTGTTACATGCAAGTTAACTTAACTGGTAATTGTGCTTATTTTAAACATGTCTTTAACGTTTACCTGTCGTGCTGGAATATCATCAACGTATACCACATCGTATTCCAGTACTACATATCTTCAACAAGCTAACTCACTTATCTTTCTGAATCGGACCTGTTAATATAACTTTTTTTGCTTAAAACGACCTAAGATACACCCCTGAAGTTTGGTAGATTCCTCCCGAGACAACCTGTATTTTTGACTGATTTCAAGAATTGATCTCAGATATTAATAACGATGACCTTATGTTGGTCGTCAATTAATAACCCTCTCGGGCTTGACGCAGCACCAGACTGTTAGCGAAAGCAGTGACGAGATGACGATTCATGTCGTGAATGACGGTCTCTTGTGATTATAATCTCCACTGCCTTTTCATTTTATTTCAGGAAAATTCTTAGTTCATAGACAATTTTACATTTCATTAAATGTTCCAGTAAATATCCGCATTATCCATATCCTTTAAGAACTTGATACCCGATGTAAATCACCTTCAAAAATTGTGTCCAAGCTTCATGGAAGTTGATTTTCTGCTCTACGTTGTTGCAAATTTGGACAGTCTAGCAGTACTATTACTATTACTGGAACCTTACGCTAGCGGGTTCCACCAGAAGAGCTCAGGGTTCCCTTTTTTGAGTAAATGGCCATGGAAGAAATACGCGAACCCTTAGAGAAGTCTGCAAATCACTATTTCTGTTGTTTAAAGTCTGACAGCGTATATTTCCATAGACTCACAACTTCCTTTATTTTGAACAGTTTATTGTTGGGAAATTTTCGATTTGATTTTTTGCAACGATTATCAAGGGTGGTTTCTTTTATAGCAAGCGAGGCCTCCGGTTGGCCTTCCACTTATATAAGTGGGTTCAGAGATCAGCTATTTTAAATAATTTAGCTTCCAACCTAAACCTGAAACATAACAGTAAACATGATAAATTTTTTTTCTAATTTGCAAGCCTTTCGAAGAATTATTAAGGCCTTACGAAGCCTTATTCGAAGAATAATGTCCAAAGGCTTTAAATTACACAATCTTTGTCTTTAACGTATTTTTTGAATTTTTGCAATAGAGCCACCAGTTAGTTAGCAGTGAAAAAAATTAAAATTTTCATACGGAGTAAAAGTAAATGAACTTTTTTTTACTCGTCAATAGTTCATCAGCGTGAAATTGCGTTGTTCTATGTCCAATAAGTTCTATTTGGAGATAAATCCAAATGAAGTTAAAATATTATGTTATCCCTTATAGGATGTATAGAACAATACTTACGTTGGAAAACCATATTTCGGCTTCTTATTGACTATTTTATTGGGGATATACAACAAAGCAATGCTTATTTAACAGGATATGGTCTTAATTCAAAACAAAAAAATGGATATATGTAGAACAATGCAATTCTACGCTTACCAGCCCTACTGCCTCGCTTAAAAAAAGTGACACTTTTACTCCTAATAAAACAATATACTATTATTTTTCTAATCCAACTTTAATTTATTACTTTGTCACAATTTTGTTGTGAACCTTAAGCCCCTCTAATATTTATTTTGATAGAAATTAATTAAGCAGTGCAAGCACATACAAGTAGTTTCTCTTTTCTTTTTAATTATGTGCTAACTAGCAATAATAAATTGTCATTAGGAAGCTGCTCAATAATTGTATTTACACTGTTTCTTTTTCAATGGTGCTAAATGGGTTACGTGTGTACGTACAGATTAGTCAAATGGTAGGATCCTTAACAGGATCTAAATATGTATTTAAGGGCCTAGTCGACGGGTTATACACAATAGGGTATTTTCCAATTTTTTAAATATCGATTATTGCTGCGTTATTGCATAGCAAAGTCGATTATCAATGACTTGGACACACTAAAAATATGTTAATCAAAAGAGATTTATTAAAAAGTGCTTTAGTAAAAGCATTAAATGCTGCAGGTTCAAAGTGAAAATTAAAACGGAAGTGACGTTGCGATTCGTACACATCACGTTTTCTGCTTAGTTACATGTGTTAAATGTCCGTTAATGTGTAGAGGGAACCCAACATAAGGTGAATCCACCACGTGATGACCGTTAAAGTTGCGCAGTAGATTAATGCGGTCGTTGCTTAGAAACGAACGTAGACAGTGCCGTCGTATAATTATTACATTACTTTGGTTTGGTTGAAGCAAAATAATTATAAGCATTTTAAAAATTGTGAAGATCTCATTCACAAAGTATTAAACCAGTAATTAATTATTAATAGTACTTCAAATAAAAATTTAAATTAAGTAATTATTTTAAATTTTGACAACTTTTAAAAATAATTTTTTTAGAACAGAAGAAATAACTAACTCCGCCACTGCGCTCTAAAGCCACGCCTCGCGCAGGTCACGTGGTGGATTCAACTTACGTTGGGACTACTATAATCCAGGTTATAATAAGTTAATAATATATAATATTGACGAATATTGACAGCAACGATTCGTGACGTCATGCCTCTTTTATGCGAGAAACTTTATAGTTTGAATTTCAAATAATTTTTTTGGCAAAACCTACAGTCGCAATTTTTCTTTAATGTGGTTTTGAGATTACGTTATCAATAAGGTAACTTTCTAGATACATTTTAAAAAATTGGAAAATACCCTATTGTATCAATCGTTTAAATACAATAGTAACTATGTATTTAACAATAGTTTATGAGCAGAATATTACTATCCAACGTTTAACGGAAATCTCTCGACCCCGGCTTTAGTGACACTTTTAACTTAACCTATTCTAACCTGACCTAACCTAACCTAACCTAAGGGCGTCTTACTAACTGAATTGTATTAAAGAAGATGACTATGCCTATTATAATTTAAGTCCTTATATATTGTATTTTGTAGTAGACTCATCTTTAGTATGCCAACAAGATTTAGATGTGCTGGCTACTTTTTTTTGTCATCAAGTAGCTGTCTAATGGCCGGTCTCTTGTACATTTTTGCTTAGTTATGGATCCATAACATTCCAAAACTTAACCATTTCTATTGTTTGAAACCGGTTTTTGAACACTTAGGGAATAGATATCTATTCGTCAGTAGATAACTATCTTTTGAGAGACTCGCAGTAAGACATTTTAAGGTGTTGATTTTTCATTGCTGAGCAGCTGCCTTAATCTCGTACTTTTTTATTTTGTTCTCAGTTCTGCAGTTTAAACTTCAGTAATCGTGTCTTTTTGGTGTATAATTTAATTGTTTGCAAATCATCTATTGAGGGTATTGAAGACTTCCTGTAATTTCTGTATAATGTTTGTGAGATTCTTTTATCGATATCTCACATAATTTGTGAGTATGTATTTATTAAAAAAAGTGTAGGATGGCTACTTTGTGGATTTCCTCTTTTTATTGGTAGGGATTAGGATTGTTAGGTTGGAGGGTAAACTGACCCATTGTGCTGCCTCCCTTTAGCAACTCCTTCGGGCCCTTCAGTTCTTGATCCATCTCAACCTTTGGATGAACTCAAGGATACTGACGGGTAACTGACCATGTTAGACCAATATTTCTCCTTGAATTAGCGTAAACGCAGGGCACTGACAAAGCACGTCTTCCATTGTTTTATCTGCTTCGTTGCATCCTCTACAATTAGGGCTGTCAGCAACACCCATTCTGTATAGATGCTTGTTCAGTCGACAGTGTCCATTGAGAGTGTCAGCTATGGTACTTTTTTTTATAGGTAATTCCTTGTAGTTTTGTTCTCTGCTTTTTACTCTTTGAGTGTCAATCTGTGTACTTGTCATGCCGCTTTTCTTCTGTTTTTTAATAGTCTCAGTATGTTTTATAGGTATATCATTGTTTTAGTCGGGGAAGCACCGATAGCACATTATCAAATAATAATATCTTATTAAAAAACATAAATTAAATAATTCGACATCAGTTTAAATAAAGATTTTCATCTATATAATTCCATAACCATTACTAAGAATACCCTTGTGTTTAAAAGTTTCCAGTTGACAATTTTAGCATCCTTGAGAGAAATGAAATAAATTTTCTAATACAAGTTCTCAAGTTTCTAGTACAAAACTTAAACACTAATTATGTATCAAGGTTGTTATTATTATAAAATGATCTCAAGAAGGCATACCGACTTTATCGAATTGAAATTAAAGTCACTTGAATTGTTACAAAAACAATTTAACTCGACTGCCATTTTACTTACATTTGTAAAATTACTTTGTACAACACCTTGATTTCAACCAACTCAAAAACTTTTATATAAAGTTCTCTAATTCGCAAAATTAAATTGTAACTTTTAGCAGCGGATTTTGTACAATTTCTTGTCGTGTTCGTATGTTTTCTCTAATCCTTTGGTTAAAATTAAATAATTAGCGGTAATATTTGTCGTTGAGTAATAATTAGGTTGAAAAAGTTGTAGGATTTGAATTTGCGACGTATAGTAGAGAAATATAACACAATTTCGTATAACTAAAATAAGACATAACACACTCGAAACTAGGCAAATAAACAATAACGTTTGAAATATATTTGAAACGCTGTTCTGCATTTCAAGTATAAATTAGTAAGATGTTGAAGAAATATCTTTGCAAATAATTTACAACAGCGTGATCTAATACAATGACTGTCTCATTGTATAGAAAATAAGCCTGCTGGGTGATATACATTGTTAGTTTCCCACAGTGCTCCGTGTCTTAAGAGAAATTAGTTAATTTTGCGCTCTGAGCACTCATGAAACTTAATATCTGCCGTTAACCTTCTGTATTAATACTGTAGTTTGTGTATCTTGAACACTACGAATTTGTATACGTACAATTAAAGCACATGTATTTGCAACTATAGTATCTTGATTAAATTTATTTTAAACCGAAAAATCTAATTTAAACGAAACTATTAAATAATAAAATTAAGTTTAATTAAATTTCTGATTATCTAAATCTAAATCGGTGCAGTGTAGCTTAAATCCTATCGCTTTAGCTTAAAAAGGTGTAATTCAAGACAAGTACTCGCTCTATCAGTGTAACAGTATGGAACCTCTTAAGAGAAACAACTTCTACTAATTTAAAAGTTTAATTTCATGTTTTAGGATGGTGATTCGGGTGATACTCTAATAGGTAAATGGGTATGTAAAGACTCCGAAATGGCTTTAGTAAGACTATGTTCTAAATATCTAAATGATAGAATAGAACAAAACAAGTGGTGGCATACTAAAACTACAGTCTTCACGAACTCATTTGGGTTTTAATAGGTTTGTGCAATTTATACGTCAATTTAGAGTAGCTTTTATAGGTAAAGCGCAACTAATGCATTTCGTGACTTCAAATGTAATCAATAATAGATTATTTTATTTTATTAATAATAACCATGCATAATAATTTGGGATATATAAAGTCTTCGTGTCTCAAATTAGACGTTAAAAGTTAAAAGGGTGAGAAAAGTTTCATTAATTGAATATTCAGAGTTCTGTTAGCTATTTGTACAGTATAGGTGTCTGTCTTGTTAAGACTTAAATGTTGATTAAGGTAAGTATAATACGTTGGCATTGAAAACTTGAAAATTTTAATTTAAATGTCACAAGCTCTACTAAATAAAATTTTATTGCTTAGAAGGGATTGATTGAGCTTAAATAACCTGAATTCTACGCTTTTGGTCTGTTCACGATCCGATCACGCACCACGGTACTATCAAAGGCCTCCACTCAGGTTGAGATGTCGTCTAAATCAACACATATATTGCAAGTATCACTATCGTGATCTAATAACATATCACAACGTGTATGTATGACTATTTCAGTATCTATGTATCAGTATCAGCTCGTATCGTCGTGTGAAGCCTAGATACCCCAGCGTAGGTAGGCAGCGATTAGGTAGGCACTAAATTTTGGAAATGCCACTGCTAAAACATTAAACTTAAATCAGGTTGTTGAATTTGACTCGATTAACCAAAATATAAGAATTATTTGACACTAGAGTAAGTGCATTGTTTTAGTCATAATTTTATAGCCATCACCCGAAATGAAGCTGTCCAAACTTTGCCCCCCTCCAGTATTTTAAGTCTAACTACGTCCCTGAATACGACTTATAAAATAATCGTTTACTCAACGAAGGAGTTATAGAGGACATGGAAGAAGATGAAATTTGTTTTTCTCAGAAATGTGTTTGGAGTAGTTAGGACGTAGCAATAAGGTCTCCGATCCTAGCTATACGGCTAAAAGAGTCAGGGGGTGGAAAAGTCCCGTTTTATGGGGTTTTCGTTTATTGTCGAAAGCTGTGGTTCCTATAGAAAAACTTATTCTTAGCAAAATAAAAGCTTATCAAATTTCTACAAGATTGTTTCTATTAATTCTCTCTCTATTCTTTCTAGTTTTTGAGATATCCGCCGGCAAAAATCGTTAATATATGAAAAACAATTTTGCTTCACATTTTCCTCAAACTTTTGCTTCTAGCTCTTCAGCCCTTTATTTTACAGTAGAAGTCTTCAGAAAACAAGTTCCAGAGCATTAAATTTCTTTTACTATTTTATCTTCAACTGATACCGAGTTTTCATACACTAACGATTTTTCAGGACGAATATTCGGATATCTCAAAAACTATAAGGAATAGACAAAAAGTGAATATAACATATTTGGAGGAAATTCAATAATATTGCATTTTGGTAAGAAAAAATTTTCTCCACCATTTTCGAGATCGAAAAACGAGATCTTTCCACGTCCCTCACGCCTTTAGCTATCTCGTAGCTAGGACCACTCCAAACATTTTCCTAAAAAGATTTCACCCCCCTTTTCTTTGTCTTCTACACTCCTTTTTTGAGCGTACTTCGACTGAAATAATAAGGGCGTTTAATAAACTACCTACTCAAAAAAAAGTAGTCACTTTTTCAAAGTGGCGTAACTTTAATGCCAACAGTTGAGGAATCTTGTTGAAACTTGGTATACAAGGCACTTGTCCTTTATCTTCAATAATTTTTACATAATACAAAAATATCATCAAGTATATTTATATCAAAGAATTTAGATTAATTATAGCGTATTCGATTGGAACCGCACCGACACGCAGCCAGTGCGGTTCTGCACCGGTGGAGCAGGGCAGGGCGGGGCAACACCAATAAAACACGTAAAACTGGGATAGTGCAAATAAAACTGCACTGACATCGCGCTGGTATAATTCAAAAGAAATTACAGTGCAGGTCAACCTGCACAGTCTAAATGATGTGCAGACTCTCCGGTTTGGCCTGTGCAGGCCGTCTGAAAGATGTCCAGATACTCCGGTTTGGCCTGCACAGGCCAAACCTATATGTACTAGTACCTATCACTAACTGTTCTGGAGATTGTCACTTTAATGTTGAAACAGAGTCAACTTTAAAGCCATATGTTGCCAGAGCTGTAATCGGGACTTTTGATAATAAATACAAAATTTGCAAGTATTCAGGGTGTTCCAACATATTTTTTTACGATTTTTCAAATAGATCCCTGTATATTTTTGCAAATTTAGTTTCTACATTTTACCATGAATCCAAATCTGTAAAGATATATAGGGTGTTCCATAAGAAAAAATCTAGAAAAATTACATTTCACATGTATTATAGTTTTACGCATTTTAGAGAAGTATAAAAATCTAGGTCAATTGACCATGTATTTTACCATGCCAAAATTTGTTTTGATATCTAGAATAGTTGAGTAAACACTAACCCTGTAAAGTTCGCACTGAATAATAGTAAATAAAATTCAGAATTTTTTCATTCTAAACCACCCCCACCCCCCAATACAATGACCCGCCTGCAAGTGACCCGAACTATCAGATTTCCCGGTAATAAGTTTATGCCCAGTCAGATTTCCCACTACCATTCCTGGTAGTGTGTACTCCTCGGTTAGAATTTCTACCTCCTTATTTTGTTTTCCTAGTGAGTGACTTTGAGTATGTCTTTAAGCCTCATGTACCTACTAGAATACGTCTGTTGAATGTTTAACAGAAAAACCCATATCGATGGGGGATTTGTTGCTGGAGATTCTGAAACTTTATTTTCGTCTTTTGGGGATTTAGTGCACATATTAATTCAACCCTTCTCGAAGGTATATGGATGTCCACGTTTTTTGTATTTCTATTTATGCATATTTATGGCCACGTCTGGCCACGGAACGGTATCGCAAGAGGCCAATTCAAGGTTCATCACTTCATAGATTTTGCCAGATGTAAAGGTTCAATCAGACTAGGCGAGTTTACAAGGTAGTGGCTGTCGAATTTACTCGTTATCGTCAGCGAGTAGCTCGTAAACTGGCATAATATAATTGGGGCTTTAATCGGTTTTTGTATGAAAAAATAGGATAATTTGGAATTTAAAGTCAAGATAAAAAAATTACGTACAAAAAAGTTTGAGAAGTAAGTAATACCTAGGTACCCTCTAGTTGGGACGCCCCCGAAAAATTTGACAATTGATTTTATCATTAAATTGGGCTGAAGGATAGAAATTGATACAGGAAGTTTCGTGTATAGTTATTTTGAACCGTTATCCGGATACAACCGAAAAACCTACTTCGTTCGATTCCTTTTAAAGGACTGTAGCTCCCTAGGGAAGGATTCTTTGATTATGGATAAGAATGCAACTTTTTTATCTTATTTTTTGTTGGTACTATATGCCCTTAAAGTTTAAGGACATTTTTGTCATCAATAGCTTTTATAAGTAACTAATGAATCTTATGATGTTATACGAATAAGCTGTTAGATTTGCATATCGTTCGATTTCCTCTAATACGCCAATTTTAATTTCTAATAATAATTGTGCATTTGTTATTTAAAATATTTCAAGAAATGCGAGTTATGATGACTGGCTTGCTTTCTCACCGTATGCGCGGCGATAAGATATTTTTGTTCGTTTAATTTGGTCGAATTGTTGATAACACTTTTGTAATGATAAAATAATACACTTTCAAATATTCAATAATTCTTTTAGTTAAGTTTCAAACGCGTTGTGAATCGTATCGGTCATGATATTTGTTAATTGATTTGTGCCTTTTTGATTTTTGGTCACCACTTACACACACCACTCTGGTAAGTCAACTTAAAAATTTTACAAAAGTTCTATCTTCTCTTAAATGGTTGCAGATTGATTCCTTATTAATCAAACTTGATAAGTTGTTACGTTGTTAGTTAGTATTTTTCTATATGACGTGTACAATGTAATTAAAATAACGATAACTATGAGAACCTAATTTTTTTAAATAAATTTATTACTACACTGTACTATTGTAAAAATAAATTTTGAGTTTTTGCAACGAAAAGAACGACACACGTACAACAATAATTTTCACATGACTGGAACTGTGCCATTCTCATTCTCTTGTGCGTTTAGGGGTGGTTGTTATGTAACAAGTTTAAAAACTGTTTTAAAATTTTATTTTATTCGTTATAAGAAATAAAATATTACAAGGATGATTTTATGATTCACGTATTTTTAGAAATCAATTTTAGTAGATTAGATTGTAGGCTATGAACACCATAACAGAAAAATCGAGTTGATTTGCGCCCAGCTTTTAGGGGTAAGGTATTTAAGTGACACGTAACAAGAAAACGCCAGATTTTTTGTAATAATAAATAATAGTCCTAAAACCAATACATTTTCAATACAAATTTGCATTAATGGAGGTTTTATAAACGATTTTATCGGCAACTAAAGCGCGATTGTTAATCAGACGAATTGTATATAATATGCAACATAAAATTATTAATTGGTTCATCAGTAACTTTCATTTCCGTTAAACACAACGATTTTAATATTGCATACGCATTCTCTATTTTTGGTTTTAATTTAAATTAAATATAAAACTTCGTTCATGTCCAAATTTCCTGTGAGATAAAAACCCAGTGAATGTTTTTTCCAAACAACTACCATTAAAAAATTTAACTCAAATTCAACTCTTCAATTCTTCATTTTACTTCAAATTGAAGTGGAATTAATTACTCAAAAATAACATTAAATAGTGGGGCATTACGTTAAAAGTTATTTACTTTTTCAGCCGTAAAGTTTAATTTAAGTCATAAAATTTAACTTACGCTTTCGTGTATACAAAAAAATTTCGCATTTGTCATTTTATACTGAAAAAAAAAGAGTTTAATTGTACGGCAAAATTTTAAACTTAAAGAAAGTGTTATCTTGATTGCATAAACTTTATCTTGGGTGCAATTTAATTAATGTAGACATTTACAAAAAAAGTCTAGTTAATGAAGTTTTAATGATGGAATTTATAAAAAATACACTTAAATTTAACTTAATAAAGTTTATAAAGATGTTTACTTTAATATACATGTAATTATTTAATAATATCCTACATTTTTGAAATTCAAATGTTAATTTACACATTTACAGTGGCGTACAAAGGGGGTTCTATTTGTAAGCAACATCCGCAGGAGCATTATAGTTCAAATTATTTCTTTGTCTCTACAACTCAAAATCAGATCAGATGAAAAAATCATTCAGATGTCGATCTATATCTTCTGCTTTTTTAATTAACATTTTTTACCAAAAGAGGAATTTGGGTCCTAATTCAGAATATTAAAGTAATATGAGGGGAGGCGGTAAGTTTAATAGCAAACAGGTCACAAAATATGTTGAGAACCAGCGATGACCTTGGTGATACAGTAGCTCCAATAAACGCACCCTTAACATCTAACTTCGCTTTAGGTCAACTCTAGTAGCATAGCGAAAGACTTTTCTTCTATAAAAAGCTCGGAATGTCCAATACTCCAGCAGATTTTATGGTACAAAAGCTTGTATTAAGATAAATAACTTTACAATATTTTAATTTTCCTAAAGAGATTTTAGTACCACAAAATAAAAAGAAATATTCTGTTCCTTTCTATAGGAAGGTTTGTCAACTTTCAATTTGTCAACGTGACAAATTTCCACGACCAATTTAATTTTTTTTTTATATAAATGAATGTATTTTCCAAAGTTAAATCCTGGAGCGCTCCACTGCGTGAGAGTAATTTGTATGTGTGTGTATTAACTTACTGACACGAAGAAGTCTGGAATCCTTTGATAATTATTAATAATTATTTAATGCGCAATCAAGTTTTACTCTGAGTACATATTATTATGTAGTTAAAATGTAATAAAGATTTAATTTAAATATTAACTTTCCTTATACTACATTAACGTTTAATTTCTACCCAATTTACAAATAATGAATTGATGTTAAATTACGTACGAGTGCCCATTAAAAGGATTTAAATTGTTTAAAAAAATCCTATTCTGGTATTTGTGTGGTAAATCACAAGCTAAATTAAGAACACTAGGATCCACTACACTCTGGTATGCAAATTTACTTAATTTGGGCTTCAAAGGCCCCCCTGTTAGTACCAGAAAATATTGCACATTTTTTAAATTTATTAAGAAATAGTCTAGCCTAAATTTTCAGCCATTTAAATATGTTTTGAATGAAATTCAAAACTTTTGACCATCTTTCGTTTTATGCTTAAGTAGCCACGTCGACGCACCGCACCTTGCAATGCCCTAAGTGCCTCACTTAGTAGCGTACCGACTAAATAAATAAAGCATTCTTTTGTTTAAGAGCGGGCGGGGCGAGAATCGTTACTGCAGTGTGAACCATCAATCTCACATAAAACCATGCTTAATTTATCTTGTTGCTTGAGATAATATCCGTGCAGTGCTAGGGGCAGTGCAGGGTACGGTGCGCCAACGTGGTCACGCACTTAATACCACCGGACTTTTAATTCACTCAGGATTAGTATTATAAACGAAGACAGAAACTCTACCCAAGGTTAGACTGTCATTTTAGTTTGACATAATTGGACATAATAGTGAAATTTACCTTTATTTATAACTTCAACCTACGGTTGAGTTAACCAGGCTTTATAATACTGAGCCTCAGAATCTTAATTTCTATCTGCTTTCCTAAGCACTTTGCGTTCGTGTTTCAGAGGCCACTTGGCCCAATGATCTTTATTGATTACTAATAAGAGAACTGGGTCTGACCATTTTGAAATTGGTCTTAATTTATGTTATAAACACTTTAATCTTTAACTGAGTCACTCAAAACTTCTGGTGGTGTTACATTCCAGTGTCTACATAGCACAAGATCAGTAGGAAATCTTAAGAAACTGTCAGTTTTTTCATCGTAATCCTGGCAACTTAGAACCGATTGTACAACTGAGGCTTAACAGCGGTTTCAATATGAACCGGAGTTCAACTGAAAAAAGTGACAAATTCGTATTGTACAATCTGGTTTATTCCTAATTTTATTTACCTTAGTAAAATTCAAGTTTTGTTAAACTCTAACTTAAGTTGTTATTGTACAATCGGCCCTTAATCATCGTGCTTTGTCATTCCTTAGTTAGCTCTGAATTATTTCTTATAGAAAATCTGCGTCAATTAACCTATTTTGCTCAAAACTTAGGTTTACAAGTTACAATTTTTGGTTTTTGCTGGTATTATTTTATTAATTAAATTAAAATATACAAAAGCAACAATTCAAGAACTTGAAACAATAGGAAACAATATTGTTGATGCCTGCTTCATATTCTAGGTCAGGTTATAAAATAAACACAAAATATATTTCAATGTACATAAATTGTTTATTATTATATTAGTGCATTAAATTAAAATTTTGAAATCTCATCTTCAAAAATACTTGTTTCCAGCATTCAGAGTTCAGAGTTCAAAGTTCAGAGTCCAATGTGCAAAGAATTTACAGTTAAATTAAAAATTTGCTTGACATTAGTCGCAGTTTTTTTTGGTTAGGTGTAATCAGAACTATTGAATAAAATAATACCCCCTACTCTACCAGGAAAGAGCCATTTAGCCCTGAACTTCTAAAATGTCATTTTCGTCGCATTTTCTCTTGTAGACAAAGGTTGCTAACCCTCCTTCCAGATGTTTTATGTTGTTGGGCCACTTTAACACGCTTTAACGCACTTAGGTTAAGCCGCTGGACATTACCGCGCAAGTATCAATACGCCAATACCAGATCACGAAGTGATTCTTGATGATGTTGTAAATTAACCCAAAAATGCTAAAGAACCCGGCGAAGTAGCTCTGTTGCTATAGTCCGGAACTTATGAACCACTAGTGCTTTCTCCCTCTCTCTCTCAGTCTCTCTATATCTCTAAAATTGATGCAATCAGATGTTGCCAGACACATTTTCGTTATAGCGCGTTGGCTCCGCCCTACTCTTTTCTTATATTCCGGACTTAACCCATCAGAGCTACTCCAGCCATATGATACGAATGCGGCTATTGTTAGGAGCTCGGTTATGTATTATAAAAGGCCATCGTTAGCGACCCTGCCACTACTTTTCACTCCGTTCTATATTATTTGTTTATGTGAATTAATATTTCTTTAGAAGTGGTAGTGGTTGCAATTGCAACTGTAGCTGAGTAGCGGACTGTTTGTAGTGGTAACGGATATTTAGCTTTTTTATTAAATGCAAAACACTTATTACTATTAAATGCAGTTTAGACTTGATCTTGGGTAAATCTAAAGGTTCTTCCACACACACAGGCTTGATTTCCGGTTCACCTGTGCAGGCGGCCTGCACAGATTAAACCTGAGCGTGTGGACAGAGTTCAGGCGGCCTGTACAGGCAAAACCGGAGCGTATGAACAGCATTCAGCCACGGTTTGGTCTGTGCAGGCCACCTGAGCGATGTTCACACTCTTCGGTTTGGCCTATGCAGGCGGTCTAGACAACGTTCAGGTGACCTGTGCAGGCCGCCTGCACTGGCAAACCGGAAGGTAAGCCTGTGTGTGGAGATGAGCTTTACGACCTCGTCAAAACCAATATTGAGAGTCAATAGTGAATAGATACATAGTGTCATAGTGTGCCATTGCACAGGTTTTGTTTGATCTCCGTGTTAGATTCTGCGAATCTTTATTTACAGTTACTGCAAGACAGATTTATGCTGGCGAGCGGCCAGCTAAATTGATATTTAAGCCCAACAATGCAGTAGTAAACGTGTTTAAAATATTAAAGAGGCGTGGCCAAATTTAAGCGAACTTATCCCTACCGCTCGCCGATATAAATCTGTCTTGCAGTTATTGCTCATCATTTTCTAGTTTTCATGGGTTTAACTTTCCTTATTTCTAGTGATCTTTAGCGTTTGTTAAGTACCTTATTCTATATCCTTGGGATGTATGACACGATTTGACTAAAAGGAAGGTCTTATTATGGAAATACTCAGAAGTTTCAGCTTTTCCATTAATGGAACATCTTGTGTATTTTTAGAAATTTGAATTTGTCCGATATTTCTCTGAATAAAAGTAAAGCAAGTTGGGGAAGATGCCCAACATTTTTTATTTAATTTATAAAAACGTTATTATACGTATTTCGATTAATTTTAAAATGAAAAAAATGTTTTGTATTTTTTGACAATTTGGCATCTTACCCCAGCCATTGGGGTAAGACGTCCAAGTAAGTTTTGCCCAAATAAAACGTTGAGAACAGTACCAAACGAAAAAAACTGTTTTATCCTTAGATACTATTGACCACACCACAATCGTCACATGGGTCATCAATCCATGTGCATGTTTGGTGTAACCACTTCTTGCAAATTAAGCAGCAAATCCGATCAACGCAGCCCACTGTTGAATGAAATGAAAATGAGTATAAGTCACATACTTTGTACTTATCCGGCATCTTACCCCATTGTATGGGAGAAAATGCAAAACTCGCTAACTAAATCAAATTTAATACACATTTTTTTTACAAAAATTGCAATAGACGTGAAAAGTACCTTATTTTCAGCTAACAATTCGTCGATATCGATAACACAAAAATTAGAATCCAAAAACTTAGACAAACAAAAAAACTTAATTTTTTAGAAAACTTTTCGAACACTTGCCAAAACTTGTTTTCAACGATGTTTGCTAGTAGCTTATAAACCAAAGCAACCCATAGATAGCAATTTGTAGAGTTATGTTGGAGGAATTTTGAAAAATGCTTGTTGGGCATCTTGCCCCACCATGGCGTCTTCCCCCGACTTACCTTACTAGGTAATTGACTTTTTTTAAATAATTAAAAATAACCGAGTTATAGTAGATTTGTATAGTTTAATATGCTGACAGTTATGAAAGAGTGCAATGGAATACAAATCACTTGCTTTTACTTAAATTGATGTTACCGTTTGTAATACTACCAACAACAGCAATTTTCCGGCATATTTTATTTAAATAAAGCGTTTTCTTTTCCATGGCGCTCTTTCATAACTTTCAGCAGCATACCAAACCAACTACAAATGTGTTTTAACTCGGTTATTTGTAAATGTTTTGAAAAAGTCACGTTCTTTTATACAGGGGAAAAATTAGAGAATTCTAAAAATATTCTGATTAAAAAATAGACGCTTTCCAGTTTAGTCAACTACACCACTAAATCTACAGGAAAACATGCTATAACTTTGTTCTATTAGCCAAATTCTTATCTTTAGAAGTAAAAAAGTCAGTTACCGTATAGCCTCATCATCATGAGCATATCAGGAGCATTATTGATCTCTGAAATCTGTAGTCAAGCATATTTTTAGAATCACCATGTATATCCGAATTGCATATCTGGAGGAAAACTTTTCAATTTGTAATAATATTCAAAATAGCTTTTAGCAGTTTCACAAATTTCAAAATTTATATTCACACGCGGTAATTTCCAAAGGCATTTAATAAATAGTTAACATTAAACATGTAGAGAAAAACACGTTAAAATCAATATGGTTACAAATACGACCACATTTTTTCAAACCCAAAAAAATGATTTACAACGAATTTGCATAAAATTCGTGTAAATAATGTTGTTAACTACTGTGTTTATAATTTATTTATTTACTGTTAATCACATGTAGGTAGTTCTTGTATTAATAAATTAAAAGAAAAAAAAAAGAACTTTAACCTCTAGGACTTAATTTACCAAATTTAAAAGTAATTATGCAAGATGAAATAATAATAATAGGTTCGATGTAGGGATATAACAAACAAAGGGTCGATATAATAGGGTGGATAGATTTTCAGGAAGGAATTAACTATATGTGCTTTAGTTTAGTTTCTCGATTGTAATGGTGAAACTATAATATAACCAGGCGAAAATTTATGGCAACTCGACGGTTCCTAGTTATGCATACCTACCCATTATTATAATAAAATATAAAAAAAAAATTTGAAATGTGAATTTCAAATTATGTAAATTAATCTAAGTGACGTGCGAATTTGGTTTTAAAAAAAACATTTAAAAATAACACGAAATGGAAATTGTTTGTCACAAAGTTTGTATGATTTTAATATTACCCTAAGTACAAAAAATATACATAATACCTACATAGCTACATAAATGTACGAACTAGGAAAGTTGGAAATGTATCCTTATTTTGTTGCTTCAAACTGCGGATAATGTTAAGCTGGCGTTAAGAAAAAAAAACAATTACAACGCCCCCTTGTTATATCTATCTATAACATATCACATCACTTATTCAACAGTTATTATAATCTTTAATAAGGATTTAACCAAAATCCAGGTATGTCGGCATTAAAACTACATAGGAAGAGCTGTTAGTTACTCTAAATTAAGATATAATAAGGGGATGAGCGTATCAGGTTTTTAATCTCTTATGACGAAACACGTCAGCGTCTAGCCTCTTTTTTTTTTAATTTTAGTTATTTTGAAAATTTCAAGAGTTTTGTTCAATTATAAAAATATAAAATTAGGTAGTAATATTATTATACAATTAATCTTGGTATAAAGGCTCGTCTTCACACACAGGCTTGCCTTCCGGTTTGCCTGTGCAGTCTGCGTGCACAGGCCACCTGAATGCTCCGGTTTGGACTGTGCAGGCCGCCTGAACGCTATGTCTACAATGCTCCGGTTTGGCATGTGCAGGCCGCCGATTTGGTCTGTGCAGGCCGACTGCAAACTGCACAGGCAAACCGGAAGGCAAACCTGTGTGTGTAGAGGAGCCTTAAGGCAGTACATAAAGTTAAGTCAGATGACCTGGCTAGTCATTCAAAGCTACATCTTCTAGACATCCATCGCTTTTAAAAAACTTTTTTTTAAATCACAGAGTGATCTAAAGATTGTTCACCGACAAGATGCAGCTAAGTCACTCCCTACAAATTCCTGTCAAATAAACCGAATTTTCGAAATTCGACCAATTGAAAACTATTCGAATATCGCAGCTATTCTGGGAGTGGCTTTTATGCATCTTGTCGGTGAATAGTGTTTAGTGTTGTTGAAGCGAGAGCACTATCCTGTTGAAATTAAACTCCTAGATTAAACTTTCCATTATCCCTAGGACCAATTAAGCCTCTAGCTAAAAACTATTGAAATACTTTTCCACTGTTAAATTATCAACTTTGCTCAATAAAGAAGTCAAACTTTATCAAACTTTTTCTTCATGAATACGGATGTGAATCTCTTACGGATGGCTAATGAGGATTATTATTAGACCTTTACCGTCAATTTTTCCGGGCTAAATTGTCAGGTAGTCTCACCCTAAAAACAAATTCAATTTCTAAATTGAAGACCTCATATCAAAATCATCGTCAGAATAAGAGCTATTCGAACTTAGAAACAAACACTTCAAAAATTTATAGAAAAAGCTCTATAACTTTTTTACTTCAAAATTTCTTTTTAATATTTGTGCATATTTAAGAGTTTGAAGAGAAGCAAAACTTTTTATAAAGAATACATTTTTTACCTAAAATAAAATATTTTAAAAATTTCACTTATTGGCAACCCCATACTCCGTGGACACACTGTATATGAATGGAAACCTAAAGGTTTCAGCTTGCACCTCCAATCTAGAGGCTGCTCGGCGAGCTCCCCCCCCTCATCTATAACGATTTTTTTTATTGATTATAATCTTTCTTGGTGAATGAATTCTTGCTTTAATAAAGCCATCCCTCTTTTCTAACCTAACAACTCATAATGAAGCTTCGGTTACAAGTTTCACACATCTCTCTACCGATTGGGTGTGACAGGGAAGCAAAGCGATCTCGATGATGTTTTCAGATGAATCTAAAATAAGATTTTTTATAGCATCTATTTCTAACTTTAGAAACAGCGGAGGGCAGTTATTTTATTTATTTGCCAGTCAATCAAATCAATATAATCTTCTGAATCAAAATTTATATCTGGTACAATAAATGGACGAATATTGGGTAGATTACCATTGATTTTCGCTCTTAGAATGCGACGAAGAGCAAGCTCCCTGATATAAGGACGAGTATCATATGTAGCATACATATTAATATATTTTCTGGATGAGCAAAATATGAGTTACGTTGAATTACAGGATCAACAATTTTCTTAAATCTTGCCGTAAATACCGGCTAAGTTTAATTGTTTGTAGAACATGTTTTGCCCCATTCTTGCATGATGAATTACACTTAATTTGAAACCACATAGGGGCGTAGACTTTGACAATAAAATTGGATAGTTCTTCTAAATCTTGGCTGGAATTTTCTGTACTCACATAAAGACGTAGAATTCGGTTTGCCAAAGTAAGCCATCGGGAATGACTTACTTTTCCTGGGTTCCGATTTGATAAGTCCACGGAGCACCTTCCAAAAGCTACCGCAACACAAATCTCAAAGAGGTACTTCTGGTTGGTACTTAAATCTTTGAAATCTACATTAGGCAACTCACAGTTAATTATTTTATAACTTACAAGCGGCATGTTTTCGCATTGTTGGATGTTTGCCTAGTAATCCGGAAAATAGCGCATTTTGAAACAGATCAAACAGTCTCAAAAGTAGCTCATTACAATGAAGCTGGCAGACAAATCTTTGTAAAGGACGGTCTAGTTTTAATTTCAGCTGAGAAATTGCACCATTTTTAAATCCCGTATTGACTACTGTTGCATCACATCCTATTGCTACTAGTTCTGTCAGGTCGTATTGATTTTAGTTTAAAAAGGTAAAAATGCTGTTACAAAGACTTTTAGCCGATCCAGAAGAAGGCACTGTATGACCTAAAAAGATAGAATCTAGTTCTTGGACCAAAGAAATTATGTTCTTCGGAAATTGTTCTTCTGTGGGATGTACCTTCAATATCTTCAATAAATAAGCGTCTGGTCTTTTCTGCCATCGAAATATATTGCCTTTAGTGGCTGAATTTCTGAGGAATTCTGAGAAAAACCTTTTCTTGATATTTCTCTGACTTTTCTTAATTTATTCCTGTCTATTACGAGGGAAATGGTTAAGAAGCCACATGGCGAAACATGTCACGGATATCGTAGTAACATTTTTTGGAAATTATATATATTTTTAAATATATTAGTGCTTTGTTTTGTTTTAATCATGCATTTCCAACAAGTAAAAACCACCACTATCAATCATTTGAAAAATATTTAACTTGACAATGTTCTTCCAATGAAATTATTGATAATTCTTGGTAATTCCAATAAAAAATATTTTACAAAAAACTACATAATTTAAATTATAGGGTAAAAAGGGCAATTTTAATAAAAAAAGGGCATAGATTCAAAACTAAAAAAAAAAAGTCAACAATAAGAGTCAACAATCGTTAACTCGATGCGCTATTTATAGGGCAACAAAAAGCAAATGTTTGAGAAGTGGTAGAGGGCAGAAGATAAGATTTTTTTACAAAACGCTTTGGAGACATTATTTATAATTTAGTATAGCATCTTTTTTTCACTATTACAAAGTTCAGTGACAGAATTGAAAATTCGGCACCTATAAGAGCGCTCCACTCTAACCTCCATGTATTGTCGTTTATTTCTGTTGCATCTTGTAGTATTAAACAACAAATGAAATTACAGTAGGTCAATGGAAATTACTTTTCTACCATATTTTAAAGAATTAATGATATTTTATGGAAAAAATTGCATAAAAAATTCTTCCGTGAAGCAAATCGTTCCTTATGAATTATACTGCTACTAGTTACTGAAGATGGCAATGAGTCAAAATTAAAAAAATTAAATTGAAGTTACGTTAAGACCATTGTTGTACTCGTACAACAAATATGAAATATTTTTAAACTAAATATTAATTTTTTGTTCTGCAATATACTGGCATAGAAGCGTAAATGGGGAGGGGGGTAAACAAAATATATAAGGCTTTAAGGGATCCAAACGATTGTGAATGCTAATTATGGTAGAATGTCAGAAACAGACTTTTGATTTCGAGTTATTTCTAATGGAAATCAGATCTCTCATCCTTGAAACTTATACAGGATGATTAAGTTTCGGTACTATCCACTGGGATTTTGGTTAAATTATGGAGAAAGAAAAAACTGCTTTTTTTAACAAATACCTTTCTATTTTTTCCAAGCACTATGTCTAAAGGTATCTTTTGGCGACCATCATCATCTTAATTTCTTTTAATATAACATGGTTATTCTAAATACAAAGATCTCTTACTTTATAGGTCTTTTGCGAGTAACGGCAGGCTCTCTTCCGTTGTTGAATTAAACTAAAAACTAGCTCTGTCGTCCCAAGAATTAACTCCACCAATCATATAGCGAGCATCATCATTTTTACCCACCCTCCAATAATTTTTTAATTATATTTTGTGGGACTATTACAAATACCTTGCACCGGCTTATGGGCAAGTTTATGAGCCGCTTGCACTAACGCTAAGCAACGGCATAGGATTTGTCTAAATTGTTGATTTGTTAATAAATTAGTTGTGAGCAACATACTTAGTCGTAGATTCCTAAGTCGTTGCTTAGCGTTAGTGCAAACGACCATATGCGTTTTTTTTAAGTTTATGCTGTTTTTAGCAAACTGTTACGTTTTTTTAAGTTTGTTGTTTGAATATTTTTGTGCTTATGTATCCGGTCTCTAGTCATCACTTTGGCAAATAGCGACCAGTTAAGGACCACTCATGCTGGCTGTTAACATTAGAACAATAATGAGCGTAGAATTGTAGACAAGCGGTTCATGCTCAACTTGCTCTTGTAGAAAACAGGCATGCGCTTTCGTGGCTTTAGCTCAGCTGATTTAAAGTGACAGCTCAAAAACGAAACCTAACCTCAATATTAAATGGGCGGTTGTGCTATATTCACGATAATCACGAAATGTGCCGAAATTAGTCGAGGTTTCATAAGAGTAGAAATATTTATCGTTATGGAAACCAGCGTGAACCGTACCATTGACTTCTGTATAGCTGAACTTTTTTCCTTATTCTTGTTCTTATTCTTAGAGTCAGCATGAATGGTCCTTTACTTTTATAATCCAATCTACATTTATGGTTTTTTCAAGATATATGTAAACTTTTTGGCAGACAACATTATGTTTATTTACTCTTTTTTTATCATCTTATTGTTTCTTCCTTTACCATTACCCACAGGTGCTCTACTGAGTATTATGAGTAGTTCTGAGTAATTTTGTAGAATTGCTATACAAGGACAAATGTATGATATATGGGGCAAAATATACCGGGTGTAGAGAATGACCTACCTTATACCTACGTGGTCGTGGATATAGAAAAAGTGTTTTTGTTTGATTACGGCTTTCCATTTTAGTTTCGGGTGCTGTTTGTAGTATCAGAGCTTAGAGATAACTTATAGTAGAGTAGGTAGCTTGATCGAAAAAAAATGTTTTATTTAATTTCTCAACTTTGAGTTTAAATATGCAAAAAACGCCTCTATGTGGATGTGTGTATTTGAGCTATAGTTTTGGTAAAAATTTGCTTGGAGCTACAATTTTTGCATGTTAAATCCCTATGACCATCTCGGACATTCTACACACGGTATAATTAAATTAGCATATTATTTGAACAATTTGCATATTTTTTTTTTAAATTTCAAGTTTTGCTGTACAATTTGCCATCTTTTAAGCGCATTAATTACTAACATCGTAGATGATACCTCAATTATGTTATTTGATTAGATCCAATCCTTTTTGAAAATAAATCTTAGTTTTTTTTTAATTAAAAAAAGAACCTGCTAACAAAAAATCGCAACTGTTGAAAGATCGTCTTAGTATAAAAAAACGACTTACGCCTTAAACTAAAATTAATTACGGCAATAACTTAGTGTTGAAAGAATTAAATTAAATAATTAATCTTTGAGAAAAGCGTTAGCTATAAAACAATACCAAATATTACCTTCATAAAGTCTATCTTCAACTACTTTCATGTTGGAATGTTGCAGGAATTTTGTTTGATGTGGTTAAAAACCATGCAAGTTTGCTTCAAAATACTTTCGGGTTTGAGCAGCTTTTTCCCTTGAAAATAATAATTTTAGCAAATCTAATTAGGGCGTGAGTGTAGAAAAAGACGTTTTGCTTCAGATGTTTTACTAATTATATTATTATAAGGTTTTTTGAGTTAAATGTTTAAAGATTTTTTGTAATGCAAGATGACAGCTTTTAATGCAATTTATCCAGCGATGAGATCCTATTCTATTAATAATAAGCACGCTTTCGTTGAAACTCATCTTTTGTTTTATTAATTATTAGCATCAATTTAGAAGACGCTGAAAGACAAATGTTGGTGACGCTTCTGCAGTGCTTATTAATTAGAGCTATAGTTTATTAAATTAGTTTTATAATTTTCATACTTTTCATTTTGCTTATTATTGTATAATGGTAAATTAAATTACACCATAATCCACATTACTTACATGTTATTTAGCTAAAATCGATATTGAATATCCTAATTTATTGATGTGTAAATCATTATGCGTTTCTCTAAGGGGAAATTCTCAGTTTATCCTACCCTATCATAACAATTGATTTAGTTTTGAATTGGTTTAAATGCAAATTAAGCAGAAAATTATTATTAAATTAGAAATTTATTTTCTTCAATACATTTCCCAATTAATTTAAACTAATACAAACAATCTAAACTTTTATTTAAATTCATATTTTCCACTTTTGGAATTACAAACAGAACGAAAACTAACTTACGTTATTACGTTATTTAAGGTGCAACTAGAGTTAGTTACATTAAACTTATCACCTCGTTGTTTGTCGTGAGGGTGTTCATTTGAAGCTTTGTACAATGCCTCGGCGCTATTTGGTTATGTATGTGCCGCATTTTGAGCAAATAGATTTTTTTCGTAACTTGAGGTACGTTCGGTAAATCCCTGCATGCACGAAATTCGAGTTTGGATTTAGGATGTTATTAAGTAGTTCATATAGGTAGAGTATTAGAACTAAATTTAGGTCATGAGAGATAATACTAGAGGATTATGCAAACAAAATAAAAACAAAACTTGAAGATTATGAGATAATTTTACCACAGAAAACAAAACAATTATAGTATTAAGATAACTTTGTTTAAGGGTTGTCGATACACATACTCCAAGTAATAATAATTACGTAAATATTTGTGACTTTTTCTATTTCCCTGCTTGAAGCAGCGCAGCGGTAAAATATTTATGAATTGAAAATAAGTCTTAGGGCCGTTTTAAATAGACTAAATGTCGCACTAACTTGTTAGTTCTGAATCAACTCAGAAGTAAAAGCACGGGATTCTAAGCTGTAACGTCGTGAACGGCCGTGCCTTCTAATTTCTTTGCTCCCCCCAGTTCATTCAATACTATCAAGTTAGTACGGCATTTAGTCCATGTAAAACAGTTCTTATCCTCGAGTCCATCTAAAACAAATTGTCATTTTTAATCACATAAAATATAGTTTTTGCAGTTTACCCCTAGTTACTCCTGGGGCCGAGAACAAAAAAATAGGAGTGAGCGTATTCAGGTCCATCTTTTGGGAATAACCTATTTGAGTGCCACTAAACACGAAAGTTTGGTTGGCTGCCCAAAACACTGACGTAAAAGGCCTCAGGACTGTAAATCATAAACCTCTAATTGGGGAGAAGGGTGGGAAACCCACCTGAAAGGGATTCCAAGTAAAATCTTACTTTTTACTTAAAAAGTCGTTACTTTGCCAGTGAGCAGTTAAAAAACCGTTTATGAGTTGCGAGTTTATGTTTGCGGGTGTGTACTGTGTAGCATAAAGACGTTAATTTCAGCCAGCTGCCACGCTCTCAGAGCCATTCTAGAGACTAGCCAAATTTGTTTGTCGATTCTATTTATAAGAATGAAAAGACGTCAAAGTTGCATCCCGAACGCTGTTATATTTCTTACTTTTTTCCTTCTTTAACAATTTCATAGAAGGATCCTGAGGCCTTAATCCAGTGCTTTGGGCAACCAACCAGGTTTTCGTGTTCGCTGACACTCAAATAGCTTATCCTCAAAAGATAAGCCTGCAACGATCACCCCTATTTTTCTGTTACAGTCCTTTCTATCCAGCGTTTCTCAATTGAGGGGTCGTACACGTACATATCAAATAGTCCAAAAAGTAATTGTATGGTCACTCTTCACTCACGTTCAAACATTACACTACAAACTTGCGAAAAGTTGAAAATGACAACAGCTACCACTTATCGCAATTCAACACGAGAGAAAGTTTTACAGGCCCATTTTTACTTCCATTGTTTGTTCAAAATTACTATCAGTAAGCCTACAGGACCTTTCTTAATGCCACTTTGGCATTTTCAATTTTTCACTTTTCAAACCCTTCAAGGGATATAAATTAATAAATTTATTAAAAAATCTATTATTATGTATTTTCAGCTCCAACCTAACTGGGTTTTTAATAGGTTTTTTTCTCCATTCAATAGGTGCTCAGTCAAGACTTAACAAGAATTGTTAGTATTTGGTATTATATTATATTATATCCTTACAATAAAGGGTCGATTGTGTAGTAAAATTTAGCTTATGTGAGGTTTAGATTCGGATATTGTTTATAGTTGTTAAAGTTGTAATGAGGGCTACCATTATAAGGGATGTCGGACTGATGTACGATAATAAGTTCTTGTTTAATCATCACGATTCCGAAATAGTTCTTAATGGACTAAAGTAGTAGGTCTCAGAAATATTGACTACTATTAAGTGAGAGATATGATTAACATTCTCAACATACAATAATTAAAGGTTGCCATGCATTATGCATATTACGAAGGTCATGTTTTCATGTAAAATTTGAAATTGCCTTGATATTTTAATTGTTCTATTTGAGAAACTGAAACAAATTTAGGACATTCTAGATTCAGTTTTTAGTACACAGCTCTAAGGGCTATGTGATATGGACTAAATATTATACTAACTGTTAGTAACTGAATCTACTCAAGCATCAAAAGCACGGAAATCTAAGCTTTAACGTCGTGCGTAGAAATTTCGCAGCACGACCGTGCACGACGTTAAAGCTTAGATTCCCGTGCTTTTGCTTCTTGAGTTGATTCAGTTACTAACAGTTAGTATGATATTTAGTCCATGTCAAATAGCCCTAAGGCTTTAAATACCATCGCCAATCTATATGCAAACGCTCTACACGTCTACACCCTAAATGAACAGCATCTTGCAACATTGATCTAACCCACAATTGTGTAGTTTTCCAATAATTAATACAACAGTTCAAAGTACTTTAGTTAGTAAATTGGCGTTTTGAAAAATATCGTTTGTTAATTAATAGATAGTATCACCATCACCAAATGTTAGTTAAATTGATTTTGCTTGTTGTAGAAGACATTTTAAAATGACATTTTAAAACGAAAATGTCGAGAAAATAATGTGTGTGTTAGATCATTGTTTCAAAACGCCGTCCAAATGTAGTACTTACTATTATTTAAACATGTGGGAAGTTCATGTTCATTCGAGGTTATGAAAAGTTTTTTTTTAATTTCTTTGTGTCAAATCTCTTATACGTTTATTCGTGCACGGACACTATTTCAGAACATTTTACCAAGAGAAATATTTCTCGTTATGAATACATTTTGAAATAATAATAAAATCGATAGAAAGCTATATGATATTTGAAAACATTTGAAAATCGTGTGGCTCGCCAGAAATTTCAATTTCATAATAATCCGCATAAACATTTAAAACATTGTTAAATCACTATGTACATATTTTGGTGGCGTACATACGCTAGATCTGTTTAAAGTCAGGAAATAGAGGTTAGAAATGAATAATTGACCTATGTTGTGACAGATCTGACACTGATTCTTTCAGATCCGGATATGTACGGATAGTGAATCTATTAATATTAGCACAACATTTATCATTTGTTTTTTTAAAAATGCCAGATTTTTCTCTTTTTCTGAAACAACAAATAATGTTAAAAATCCTATAAGTAAACAAAGCTTTATTTAGAAACTCAATTTTTCACCTATAAATCAGGAATTGGAGTACAATGGAATTTAGTAACATAATAATTATTATATTTTTTCTCGTGCTTATTCATTATTTTTTGATATCGTTAAGACTTTTCTTGCATAGTTACTAGTGTTATAAATAGTAGACCGGTACGTCGCTATAGGTGACGAAAATTCCAATTTCTTCAAACCCCTCTTCTAAAATATAACATTAAAGATTTTAAACATTTGATCTAATTTTTGTGGGATATTATATTGTTACAATAAAGTGAAATAAAAAAATTAATTGCTAAAATTAATAATCCAGTCTTCCTTAGCGCGTAACCACGTCTACGTACCGCACTTATCACTGCCGCTAACACCGCACTTAGCATTTGTTTATTTTGTCGGTCCGGACCTAATGCGGTGCTAGGGGCAGTACAAAGTGCGGTGCGTCGACGTCGACGTCGTTTTATTCTTGAATTTTCGGAAACGCTGAAAACAGTTCTGTGAACTCCTTAATCGTTTTTTACAATTTTTACATTAAGCTTCAAGTCCTATGGCTTTGTCTAAATGGAGTCGATACACCCTGTATAAAAGGGATTCAATTATTTCCCATTTTCTTACCGCATAAACGGGTCGGGCAGTTCTAGTTATCGCCGAAGTTATCTAGTTATCGTTTGGAGTGCTTTGCGATGAGCGAAACATGGTTGACAGATGCGATTCCGGATGACGCAATTGGTATCGGAGGCTATTCTCTTATAAGGCGGGACAGGCGTGGACGTGGTGGTGGTGTTGCTATTTATTTGAGTAACATTTACAGATTTACAGTTGTTGACGTCGGTGGTCTTGTTGAGCAGGTGTGGGTGTCATTTAGGGCTAATAAAATGTCTATAGCAGTTGGAGTCGTGTATAAACCTCCGGAACTGCACTATCAGATGTTCTGTGATGAATTCGAGAAGTCTTGCACCTTGGTGTCTACTACTCATGATTTCGTGTGCTGTTTCGGTGACATTAACATAAATCTGTTGTTAAAAAATAATGATAGCGTATGTTTTACTTCGTTAATAGACTCAGTCAACTTAATTCAATTAGTTGATTCTCCCACACGAGTTACACCCAATTCTCAAACTTTATTGGACGTGATCTTGGTCTCGGATGCTGCTTTGGTGGAGGATTCTGGTATTTCGGATGGTAGGTTTTCGGATCACGAGACGGTCTTCTGTCATTTAATGATACCTTCTAGAAGCATGACAATCTATAAAACAATTAGATGCTTCAAAAACTTTAGTATTGATGATTTCCACAATGATTTACATCTGGTGCCTTGGCAAAATATTTTTCTTGGGGATGTAGATGATAAGGTTGAATTTCTTAACGACAATATTTTAGAAATTTTAAACTTTCATGCCCCTATAAAAACAGTCAAAATAACCAACCAAAGAACGCCCTGGATTACGGACACCATTAAGTGCATGATTGCACTAAAGAATAAAGCGTATAAAAAATTCAAACTAACCCGTCTCCCCGCTCATTGGGATTATTATAAATCTATACGGAATTATACTACACAGGCAATTAAAAAAGAAAAAGTCGCGTATTTTAAATATATCTCTAGTAGTAATGATTCTAAGCGTCTTTGGCAAGAACTTAAGTCGTTGGGTATAAATAAAAACAAAAACTCTAGTATTCCCGTTCATTTACAGGACCCAGAAATAATCAATAATTTTTTTATTGATAATATACCTACAATTCAAGTCGATAATACTGATTTGCTTCATTATTATAAAACCAATAAATTTGTTGATGATTCTGATGAATTTTTGTTTGAGTGTGTTGAAATGTCTGATATCAGCAACATCATAAATAAAATAAAAAGTAAATCACAAGGGTTCGATGGTCTCAATATAGAAATGATTAAACTCTGTTGCCCTATTATCTTGCCTTATCTTACACACATAATTAACTTCTGTTTAACGGAAAGTAAATTTCCAAAATTATGGAAAAAGACATTAATTAAACCATTACCAAAAAAATCTAATGTCGACGAGTTGAAAGATCTTAGACCGATTAGCCTCTTGCCCGTTTGCTCAAAAATCCTTGAGAAAGTTATGCATTTACAAATTCAGAAATTTATTGATAGGCATAAGATTATACCTGATATTCAGTCAGGATTTCGTTCTGGATTCGGTTGTGTGACAGCCCTGACACAAATATCTGATGATATCTTAACAGCGAGTGATTCAAATAGGGTCACTGTGTTGGTATTGCTTGACTTTAGTAAGGCTTTTGATACCTTAAATCACGATGTACTTCTCGCTGTTTTGAAATATGTTGGTTTCGGGTTGTCCGCCATTGCACTTTTTAAGAGCTACTTGAGTGACAGGCTCCAGGGAGTGAGGCTTGACGGAGGTTGTTCTCGATTTAGACAAGTGACTAGTGGAGTGTCTCAGGGCTCCATACTTGGACCTCAGCTGTTTTCGTTGTACACCGCAGGTTTTCATAATCACGTGAGTACGTGTTCTGTACATATGTTTGCGGACGATACACAGCTGTACCATTCGTTCTACTTGAGGGATCTTCATCAATCCACGATAAGTATCAACCAGGATTTAGAAAATATTTATAAAGTATCAACGGAACACTCTCTCATAATTAATGCTTCTAAATCTAATATTCTGTTGTTCGGCAATTCTAATAGCATTTTGGAATTACGATCTGCCGCTCGTTTTTTCATCAATAATAATAACATTCCTATCGTTGACGAGGCCAGAAAGCTTGGATTGGTCATGGACAATACTTTCAGATACAAAACTCAAATAACCAACTATATCAAAAAGGCGTACACTAACTTAAAATTAATCTATCCTCATAGACACTCTTTATCGGTCCCAGTAAAATCTCTTCTTTGCGACACATTGGTGTTATCGTATTTTAATTATTGCTCACAAATATACGGTCCTGCCATCACACAACTTGACTGTAAAAGAATACAAAGGGTACAGAACTCCTGTTTAAGGCTTATCTTTGGTATAAGGAAGTACGACAGAATTACGCACAAGCTGTCGGATATCGGTTGGCTTAGCATGGAGGGTAGACGCCGGTTGCAGCTGGCTTCGTTTTGTCACGGAATAGTTCTGAATCGGCGGCCACCGTACCTGTACAACAAGATAAAATTTCGTACGGATGTTCACTCCTTGAATCTACGCTTTAAAGGTCTAATTACGCCACCACTCCACAAATCGTCTCTGTTTGAGAGAGGTTTTTCTTACCAGGCTTCTAAGGTATATAATGGTATTCCACCGTTGTTCAAGGGTCTGTCTGTCAAGTCATTCAAAGTCAAATACGGGTTGCATTTGTATCAACATCAACATCGTCTGTGATCCACATTGTATTGTGGTACACGAGAGGCTGCTAAACTGCTATTATGTATATTATGTATATTGCTGCTTCTCATGTGCCTACTATTGATTTGTACTATGGATTTTCTCATAATTAATTATTGTAGTATGAATTTAGTGTTAGTGTGCTAATGTGTATAGTGGTACTTTTCTAATTTTTCAATTTATTCTCTTCAAGAACGTTTATTAACTTTGGGGAGTTACACGTCGCAGAATTAGCTTTAGGCATTTAAATTTCATTTTTGTTAACTGTTTTTGCAAATCCGGGTTATGGTGGAAGAACAAGGGCTGCATATTGCAGCCACTTGAACCAACGCCCTGTGGTTCTCATTGGAACTTTTGTAATACGATTTATATAAATTATGTATTCTTTTTTTTTTTCTTTTATGTTCCTTTGAAGAATAAAGGCATTTATTATTATTATTATTATTATTAAGTTGACTGAAAGTGAAAATAAATAATTTTTTTTACTACTAACCTAAAAAGCTATCATTATTGACCCATTTTTAAACAGAGAAATTAAATTGCTCAACCTAGATAAATAATAAAATATTATAATAATGAAAACTGTTTTTATGATTCTTTTAAAAATTTCTAAACGATATTTTTATGAAAATTAGTAGTAAAAAAATACTATATAAACTACGGTTGAGAATTTACTATTATAATCCTCGCGCTGTGTATAATGTATATCCTTCAGGACATGATACTTGCGCTAGGGTTATAATAGTATACTTCTCAACCTAAATAAATAATAAACTATTTACATTTAAATGTCTCTGAAGCCCCCGCCACACACACAGGCTTACCATCAGGTTTTGCCTGTGCAAGCCTAATCAAACCATGACCTGAACGATGTTCAGACGCTCCGGTTTGCCCTGAACAATATCCAGGCCGTAGAGGTAAAACCTAATACTACTGGAGGCACTACTAGACGCCGAAAAACCGTCCGACTACCTCCACTTCTTAAAGGACTGTGTGCACGTTGTGATTGGTTATACCGGCTTATTATTACGTGGTATAACCATAATGTGTATTATACATAAGACATAACGTTATATTCTTTAAAGAGTGGGGAAAACACGTTGTACTGTTCAGTCAAGTCGGACGGTTTTCTTGCTATTGGATTTATATGAGAGTAGTTTCTCCAGTAGTATTATAGGTTTAACTCTATGGTCCAGGCCAAACCGGAAGGCAAGTCTGTGTGTGTGGCACAGACTTAACCGGAAGCTTATGATAACTTCTGGCTATAGTAAACGTAGAATTATTTTAAGGTTTTACCTGGAAGCTTGAGGTATCTTCTATTTTGCATTTAGTTCATTTAGAATTTTGAAGAATAATTTATTTAATTACTAGAGAAATGACCTGCCCTGGACATTCAACACCTGTTTGACTCTTTCAAATGCTAATATCACCCGCTGTGTTTATGAGCATCGTAATGAGGATGTATGGATTACAATACCTTAAACTACCAGGTAAAACCTTCAAAAAATTTTATGTTCACTATAATTACATATAAGAAATTAACTTTTCCAAATCTTAATCTAAAGATCTTAAGGATTCTTAACCATTCTGAGATGTATAGGAAAACACATCGTTACAGACTCTACAGTGGATTCTAGGTAAACATAGGTTAAAAGGCCTAGGCGAGTATCGGTCCAATAACCATTCAAATTATTATAGACAAAGAGCAGGCATTATGTCCCCATTTCTTCGATTTTTTTTAACCTATTTTTAGATTAAAATAAAAAATTATTCCTTACAAGACTTTTTTTTTATTTTTCATGAAAGTATGAATAAATGTAGCTAAACCTATTTTCCCTTGTTCATTTTTATTAAAGCACAGAAGTAGTTAGTTTGTACAAGTTGACATATAATTTAACTTGATGCAGTTTCTTTGAATATTTATTTATTCAATTAATTAAAAAATTTTAGTAAATGGTAAAAGCAAACGCTATTTATTAAAAAACTAGTAGGTAATAAAAAGTCAGTGTAATTTACTTGCTTACTGATATTAAAAGTTTTAAGAGCAGTATACTATCTTTTCGACTTATTCATAATTATCCAAAAAGTAACTTTTCTTTTATTGAGTTGAAGTGGAAACTTTTTTAAACTATTTTATATAACGTAATTAGAGTTGCATGCTATTTGATATAGTAGAACTATATTAAATATTATACTAAGACATACTTTGATGAGCACTCACTGAATTTGTTAAATGAAATTAAATGTACTTGGAAAAGTTAGAATTTTTTTTTCGATTTTCCCAAGACATTGCTTTTTAATTGCTAATAAGTAATCTAAAAGTAATTGAAAAGAATAAATTTTAAAGTGAATATTTAAAAAAAAATTTTATTGGCCCAATATGTTATTCAATTTATCCACCTTTTTAGGTATTCTTAGTAGTAAATTGAATAATACAAAAATTTATATAAATAAAAAAGCTTGAGGCTTTCCGGTAATTTAAATTTTGAATTGAAATTTAAATGTTTTTCCTTTTTTAATAATATTAAATTTATAAAAACGTCCACGTTTAAAAAAATTGTTTACAAACATTGCTATACCTATTTAATATTTTTCTTTGTAATTTTTGAAGCTGTTCAAATCTCAGCTTTTCGAGTTTATGTCCTCTTTTATGTTCCGCAATACATTAAAGCTTTAACGATACCACCCTTTTTTGGATGGCAGTCCAAGTTGTTGAAATGTTAAAAAAGGTGCTTTATTAGCATGAAATTGAAATCCTTTTCATTTTACTGTGTTGCTCATAATTGCACATGTGTGATAATTTCCTATTTGTCGTCCCTCTTCCGATCTGCCCGTAAGCTATTGCTAACACTTGCAACTTGCTTCTGTTACTAAAGTTAATTAACTTGATTGTCTTTCAACTATCTAACTATTATAATTAACACAAAATACGGTTTATTTTGTGATCATTTGATCATCATCGTCGTCTCAGGAAGTTTCTCTAAGTCGTCGTAAAAAATATTTTGTTGGTCGACAAATATCTTTGTTTTATGCCCAGTCTCTAGAAACATAGTTATCGCTTCACGAATCTTATACATTCTAATTCAACTGTCGAAATACCGGTTTTAAACAGTGTATCAACCCATCGTAAAGTTAAGTACCAGTTAGCTACCATAAACCCACAGTTAAATATTTACTTCAAGGTCTCTTTTTAAGTCATCTATACCCATGCTCCATCTCTTCATTCAAACTGAAAACAATTAAATTTCTTTTATATACTAAAAAATTTTCCCCAGGCTCTAGTGTCTTTTTGAAAATAAATTATTTATCCTTGTTGCACATGCACATGCCATGAATTCTTATTTTGTGACGTCAATCACTTATTGTTTTCGTGCAACAACAACTTGACAGATTCCAATCACCTGGTAAATTCGCTTGTCCATCGTAACCTCCAATTACCTCTAAATTTCTCAATTTAATATACACATGTTTTCGAAAATAAACCTATGGTATAATAGATCAGTTAATTCCCTCATGTAGTCGTGACTAAGTGTGCTTGTTCTCGCTGCCATTTAAAAAATTATTTGTAATAAGCTTTTAATAAGTAACATAGGTGTTAAATGGAATAACCTAACCGTTAGATGTAATAGAAAATCAATTCTGCACAATAACAACGTGTGAAAAACTATATAAAATGTTAAAAGAGAATGTCATTTTTAATAGAAACTTTATTTAGTGCAATATATCTACAGTTAAATGTCAATGAAAATTATTTAATATTAGTATTGGAATTCAATTGATACTAAAGTCTTATAAAGTTTCACAAAACTTTTCTAAGTCGTATAATTCTTTTTTTATTTCTTTATTTCTGTTGTTCACTCATAAAAATAAGAAACAGCTTTTATAACTTTTTTCATATCTTTAACGTTAGTTTCAGGATTTGAAATCATATTTTATTGTTTTTGATATTATTTGTTGTAATGGAATGTGTGGGGCGCGTGGGGCTTTTATTTAGATTGTCCACTTTTGTTGTAATTAAAAGTCTTTCACGTCCATTACTGTTCTTTTTTCTCTTATTGCCTACCTCACAAACGAAGGCAGGTAATATTTCTAAAGATGCTGAAAATTTTAGGGATTTTAACTAAAGTTTTCCTTTTCTTATCTATGAGGATTAACATTGTTGAGTTCTTTTTAAGCCTAGTAAAATGTCAAGTAAGAGTTGATTTTTAGGCAGTGCCATGGTCATGGGATGTCTTTATATTTTTTTTGGTTTGTCTTCGTTATTAGAAGACATTCATAAGTGTGCAGTTATTGATCCCTGTTTCACATTTTTTTCCAATTTTTGTGGAATTCAGAAAGGTTGTAGCAGCCAGGTTAGACAGGTTAAGACAATGATAAGACATCTTTTCTCTAAATTGTTATTAGTTTGCAAATGTTTTCCTCTACCGGTGATCGAAAGAACTATATGTATAAGGTACTTTTTGGAACTTGTTTCAATTATTATGAAAACATGGAAGAGTTGTAGCCTAGCCCGGGCTGGACTCTGTAATTATTAGCGTATTGCTACGCTAAGCTATCTAGCCTTTACCCTTCTATGAATTTCTAAAAGTTTGTAGGAGAGAGGTAGGGAGTAAGTAGTTTAGCGTAGCAATAAGCTAATAATTACAGGATTCTAGTCGAGAGTAGACTAGGTTTGTGTATTTTTATTTTAGGACAATGTTAAGAGATCTTGCCTCGAAGTCTAAACTGTCTTCAATTTGAAATTTTTCTTTTAGCGGTGATCAAAAATACGTTTAGGTACTTGTTTGAACTTTTTTCAATTATAGTGAAACTTGAAAGGGCTGTAACCGGCCAGGGTAGACTAGCGATAAGGGACTATTATTTTATGTCAATCTTAAGACATTATTTCTTTAAACTGTCACCAATCTTCGTATTTTTTCCTTTACCAGTGATCGAAAAAACCTCTGTTTAGGTACTTTTTGAACTTTTTTCAATTTTTGTGAAACTTGAAAGGGTTGTAACCGGCCAGGGTAGACTAGGGATAAGGGACTATTATTTTATGTCAATCTTAAGACATTATTTCTTTAAACTGTCACCAATCTTCGTATTTTTTCCTTTACCAGTGATCGAAAAAACCTCTGTTTAGGTACTTTTTAAACTTTTTTCAATTTTTGTGAAACTTGATAAGGTTGTAACCGGCCAGGGTAGACTAGCGATAAGGGACTATTATTTTATGTCAATCTTAAGACATTATTTCTTTAAACTGTCACCAATTTTCGTATTCTTTCCTTTACCAGTGATCGAAAAAACCTCTGTTTAGGTACTTTTTAAACTTTTTTCAATTTTTGTTAAACTTGAAAGGGTTGTAACCGGCCAGAGTAGACTAGGGATAAGGGACTATTATTTTATGTCAATCTTAAGACATTATTTCTTTAAACTGTCACCAATCTTCGTATTTTTTCCTTTACCAGTGATCGAAAAAACCTCTGTTTAGGTACTTTTTGAACTTTTTTCAATTTTTGTGAAACTTGAAAGGGTTGTAACCGGCCAGGGTAGACTAGGGATAAGGGACTATTATTTTATGTCAATCTTAAGACATTATTTCTTTAAACTGTCACCAATCTTCGTATTTTTTCCTTTACCAGTGATCGAAAAAACCTCTGTTTAGGTACTTTTTGAACTTTTTTCAATTTTTGTGAAACTTGAAAGGGTTGTAGCCGGCCTGGGTAGAATAGGATTAGGGACTATGAAAATGTTAAGACTTTCTTTCTCTAAAGTGTCACCAATTTTCAATTTTTTTCCTTTACCAGTGATCGAAAGAACAGCCTCTATATTTAGGTACTTTAGGAACTGGAACTGGAACCATTATATAGCATCATCTACCACCACTAAAATTTAAAAGCCCTTATCATAGGCACCATAAGGTTTCAAAATTTTAGCAGTAGTAGCTGATGAAAGACAATGGGTGGTATGAATAAACAATGCATTTGCTAATACTCCTTACTAGGACTTACTTCAGTTATGTAGTACATTATTTGACAGTGAAGTAAATCCTTACTCAATAGCATAGAAAATGCTTTGTTTGTGTAGCACAGTCAGCCTCACAATTATTGGCCACCTTGGCTATACGCCAGGGTATCCCCTCAATTTAAATATGGGGTGTTATAATGGTTAAATCCACAATCCGTGATAAACGTATAGCCAGGGTGGCCATTAATTGTGAGGCTAACTGTACATCCTTAATTACACCATAGTTACACTGGTATTTATTGGTAATAATTGGGTGATACCACCTCTTAAGTGGTATGAATAAAACAAAGTATTTGCTAATACTTGTAGTATTAAGTAAGGATTTACTTAACTGTTGAAGAATTTACTACATAATTCAAGTAAATACTAGTATAGTATCAGAAAATACTTTTATTATTGATACTATCACGTTAGTCCAGTCCTAAACGTTTGCTTCACTTACATTGCGCATAATTATGTTAGTTAGATGGTAGTGGGTAGCTGTTGGGGGTAGTGACTCTACTGCTACTGTAGCATAATTGGAAATAAATAGAAATTCAGCTGTACTGATTCTCCTTAGATTATGCAGGAAATAAATGCACAAAAACAGCTCTTTTGATATTTCTACAACATAAAATTCAAAATAAAGGCTTGTTGTCAGTTTTTTATTCCGTAGTCTTCCATTTTAAATTTTAGTCACAATAAATTATTAAGCATTACGTATTTTGTTACGTGACATGTGTGAGACACAGACTTTTATTAGTACGCCAGTTGTACCAAAGGTTAGAATTAAGTCCCTGTAAATAAATGAAGCATCACACTCTTGTCGTGCTGGACAGCTCTTAAACAACTTTAATCGATTGAGCCGAAATAAAATAAATTTTTAAATCGTTGAGATTAAGTACGTACTTGGAAAAGTTGAATTTTTTTACGTTTATTAGTAACTATATTTTTATTTTATCTCTTCGAAACGGTGTTAGATGAATTATTCGTTATCAATAATAAAAATGAAAATAATGAGGAAAGAATTTTAGCTTTTATTGCAAACTTAGATCGATTCAAGTAGAAATGTATGTTTTCTTAAATATTGTATAATCTTTAGGTGTAGAGTAGTAGTATTTGTGCTACGCTAAATTACCCTATGTTGAGATCGAGAGATAATCCTGCACGAAGGGAATGAAGTGGCAAATGCGGCAACGACCACAAAATATCAGACATGTCCCGAAGCACCAGGCCGCCTACTTCCAATGCTAAGTAAACCTTACCTCACCATATTCAATATTACCCTATTGGGAAGATAATTTTCAACAAGAATTATTTGTTTCGAAACATATTTTACATCGCACTAAATTTATTTAAACGGAAATTAAATTGCCATTTTATATCCCATTCTTTAATATAGTTGTTTAGAATTAAGTACTTTTGGTGTACGTCTTGATTCTTAATAAGATAGCCATTTGTTTGATAACACACCTGTGACATTTTATACGCATAGAGTTTTTATTTTCTCTAACAAATTTATTGTGTACTTTAAATTCACTGCACATCTCCTTTCCGAACAGTTAGTTGTCTGCTAAACGACACCTTTACCTTTTCTGAAATGGGTTTTAATGCCAACAGTATTATTATCTTAATTTAGATAATGCAAAATCCTTTTCTTTTCGAGCTTTTTGTAATCTTCTAAAGTAATATATTTATTACGAACTTTTCTCTCTATATTGCTTTTAAGATGGCTAAAATAAATCCCATGCATTTACACAAACCAAAAAGACATCAAAAAGATGTAATAAATTTATCTAAAATACAATTTTTATGCGCTATATGATATTTTTAAATCTCGTGAATAGGTAAAGAATTTTAGCGATGTAATATACAGGGTGAGTTTAGATCCATGAGCCACAAACATTATAATGTACGTGGTATCATGCAATAAAAATTACCTGATGGTACCGTACCGCATTGGTCCCAAATTTTCACATGCTAGCTGTGATTTCTTTCCAACAGCACTTAGTATAATTCTAATGGCCTGTCAATCTGAACTTACCCTGTAGATGTTTACTTCTAACGTGCTTCTAAAATCCTGATATCGAAGATGTAGGTATACTAAAGCGGTATTAAATTTTAAATATAAAATGTCCTTTATAGACTTCATCGAAAACCATAGTAGATTGGTTATTTTATAGCCATCTTTATTCAACTGATTTAGAAACACAATAATAAAACTTATACGAGATTGGTTAACGGAGCAAAAATTGCGTACTTTTAGCATAAGGAATCCGTATAACGCAAAAAAACTAAAAATCGAAAATTTAGTTTTTTGACTGTGGTTTGAAATGGTTTACTTTAAAAAAAAAACTCAGAAATTTTTATTTGGACGTCAAAACAGCTATCAAACTATACTAAACACGACATTATATTACATCGACGCTAGGCGTCGCGACGTTTAACTTTTCATTTTCTTATATGAACGTATTGTTTTTTATTGTAGAAAATTACTCAGTTGGCTTGCCCTAATTCAGATACCAAACGAAAACTTCCTATAATCTAGTACTTCTTTTAATTTACAAACCATTCCTAGAGTACGAGTTGAACGTCGCGACGCTTAGCGTCGGTGTGTAAAATGTCGAGTTTAGTATCCTTTGATAGCTGTTTTCGTCTTATTTCGGGTACCAAACGAGAGCTTACTATCTTGTACTTTTTTAAATTTACACAACTTTCCTAGAGTATAAGTTAAACGTCACGACGTTTAGTGTCGGTGAGATAAAATGTTGAACTTAGTATCGTTTGATAGCTGTTTTCCTATACTAAAAAAATTACACGATGGCTTGTCTTAATTCGGATACCAAACGAGAACTTTCAATCTTGTCCTTTTTTTAATTTACACACCTTTCCTAGGGTATAAGTGAACTTCGCGACGCTTATCGTTGGTGTGATAAAGTGTCAAGTTTAGATACGTTTGATAACTGTTTTAGTCTCCTAAAAAATTACTTGGGGGATTGTCTTTATTCGGATACCAAACGAGAACGTTCTAATTTGTACTTCTTTTAATTTACACAACTTTCCTAGAGTATAAGTGAACGTCTCGACGCTTAGCGTTGGTGTGATAAAATGTCGAGTTTAGTATCCTTTGATAACTGTTTTCGTCTTATTTCGGATACCAAACGAGAGCTTACTATCTTGTACTTTTTTTAATTTACACACCTTTTCTAGAGTATAAGTGAACGTCGTGACGCTTAGCGTCGGTGTGATAAAGTGTCATGTTTAAATTCGTTTGATACCTGTTTTAGTCTCCTAAGAAAATTACTTGGTGGATTGTCTTAATTCGGATACCAAACGAGAACGTTCTAACTTGTACTTTTTTTAATTTACACCACTTTCTTAGAGTATAAGTGAACGTCTCGACGCTTAGCGTCGGTGTGATAAAATGTCGAGTTTAGTATCCTTTGATAGCTGTTTTTGTCTTATTTCGGATACCAAACGAGAGCTTACTATCTTGTACTTTTTTTAATCTACACACCTTTTCTAGAGTATAAGTGAACGTCGCGACGCTTAGCGTCGGTGTGATAAAGTGTCAAGTTTAAATTCGATTGATAATGCGGCGTTTACATTTATCAAGTAACTTGAAGCAAGTCGACTTGAAGCCAGCGACTTTTTTTAATTTACGCAACTTTCCTAGAGTATAAGTGAACGTCACGACGCTTAGCGTCGGTGTGATAAAGCGTCAAGTATATAATCGTTTGATAACTGTTTTGGTCTCCTAAAAAAATAACTCGGTGGTTTGTCTTTATTCGGATACCAAACGAGATTGTTCAAACTTGTACTTTTTTAATTTACACAACTTTCCTAGAGTATAAGTTGAACGTCACGACGCTTAGCGTCGGTGTGATAAAGCGTCAAGTATATAATCGTTTGATAACTGTTTTGGTCTCCTAAAAAAATAACTCGGTGGTTTGTCTTTATTCGGATACCAAACGAGATTGTTCAAACTTGTACTTTTTTTAATTTACACAACTTTCCTAGAGTATAAGTTTAACGTCGCGACGCTTAGCGTTGGTGTGATCAAGTGTTAACTTTAGTATCGTTTGATAACTGTTTAATCTCTTAAAAAATTACTTGGTAGATTGTTTTAATTCGGATACCAAACGAGAACTTTCTGTCTTGTCCTTTTTAATTTACACAACTTTCCTATTATAGTATAAGTTGAACGTCGGGACGCTAAACGTCAATGTGATAAGATGTCGAGTTTGGTATTGTATAATAGCTGTTTTGACATCCTAAAAAAATTTCCCACAATTTTTTTTCTATAATAAATAATTTTTAAACTTCAGTCAAAAAACTAAATTGTGAATTTTCATTTCATCTTTCACTCTTTCATTTTCATTTAGGCAACCATTTTGAATTTTGAAATTTTCGTAACTAATTTAACCAATCTCGTAACTCTTACCGTTTATGAAATACCAATGTTGGTATCACTTAAAAAAATCATCCTGTAGTTATATCATAAAACGAACGTTCGTAAACTTTTCTGATCGACGTTCTATTCACGTTTTTGAATGTGCATTATCATCCTGCATTAGGATTCCAAAATTATAAAATTACCCACATAAGCCATTCCATACACAATGCAATTAAATACTATTTCATGAACAATTTTTTTCGGTCTACTTCGATTGAATAGTATTGGCAACATTCCGATATTTCACATCTCTTTTCTTAGCGAATAGAGCACCGACTTATCGCATCAAGTATTTCTCTCTATTGCTCAATACCTGAGTCTCTACGTATTTTTCTTTATATTTTTCTACTTTATCATTGATGATGATTATAGATTTTGAGTTTATTTCGTATGACTTGGTTCCGTATCGTTTCTTGTAATTTTTTTGTTTTTTTGAGAAATCTCATCTTACCTGAATCCTACGTATATATTTTTTTATCTTTTACTTGTCTTTTCAAATTGTAATTGTAACTCGCCATGATTCATTGCTCTTTGTTAGTACAACAACTTGCTATTATTATTCTACTATACTTCTTCCTTTGCATTCCTTCTTATTTTATTTCAAAAATTTGCGTTCTGTTGAAATAGTAATGGATCCACATTTTGTTACCTCTCTCTTGTTAGTATCGTTGTTGTGGTAGGTAGTAAATAGTATACCTATCATTCCATTTAATTATAAGAAGACATAGCTGTTCTTAGGAGATATGCTCCACTTCATTCTTCGATTGCACGGAAGGATAATTTCCTAGTAGTGTGTTTCTGCTTACAAGACGTAGGTACAGAGCGTTTATTGTCAATGTTCAATTAATATTCATGAAATAAAAGAAATACAAACAAAATATAAATGTGTGTACTACGTCTCAATAAATTATAAATTTCCATATTAAAAGTCCTGTTTATATGTTTTTTTTAATTATGTGTGTCATTGATAGAGCAACGAATAAAATAATATTTCAAAATTTTTTTAAACCCCATCAAAAAGTAGTTATTGTAAAATCCGATTATTTTTCTTTGGATGGTAGCCGCGGGCTGCCTAAAAGGCACTGATACAAAAGAAAAGTGAAAATCGAATGGAAAAAAGTTTGAAAGAAACGAAACAATTTAAACAAATCAAGAATGAGTAAAGGTAGTAGGTATTCATTAGCAAGTGCGTGTTTCACGCTGCAAATTCGCACTGTGCTATTAGAGATTTCAGCTGAAATAAAACACCTGTAAACTAGCATGGAATGGAGCGGCAAAAATTACTCTGTAGGTTAATGGCTAAGCGTTTTGTTGAAATACGCAGCGCTTCGCATTAATAAGGCTACGAACCGGAGTGATTGACATGACAGGCCCATTTCTGTTTGATATGAGCTCTAATAAGGCAACCAACGTTATTTAATAGTTGAAAAGATAATAAAGTGGTGATGACCTTCGTTTAGTTGTGAATAAACTACAACGGTATGTGTTGTACTAAAACCTTATTATTTTAATCTTTCTTTCTTGCTCTCCAATACCTGATTTGATCAGTTGAACAAGAGTTGTAGAGTATGTAGAACAGGCGATAGCTGGTAGAGTGGTTAATAGTTTTTGTTATTTACTGACCCATTTAACTGTTAGGTTTCGGCCAATTCGGCCTGTCTATAACCAGATTAACCTTGTAACACCGATCTTAGTATAAAGTATACATTATGCCCTCAGCATCACTCGAGTCGAAGACAGGAGGTGTTCGGAACGATAACAAGCAACAAAAAACACTTCTAACTCAAAAATAAAAATAGAACTTCCTCCGGAGGTCAGCCGTTCTCTGGACAGCGCAACGTACTGGCGACTCTCAGAGAGCTCGTTCTTAGAACGCAAACGCAAATGGAGACGCGTAGTTAGCCCGAAAGCTTGACCAGCGTTCCTCCAGATCGACAGTTTGCCAACAAGTCAAAGACTGTAAGCACATCCCACACGATCGGCCAAAAAGTCCAAAGACCGTATATCAATATGTTTGGATGTTGACGAGGGACCTCGTGGTAGAACAGGTGATTATCGTACTACCAAGTTTAAAATAAAAAAGTATTTCATTAATTCAATGTGCATTGTGTACCAATCCCATCCACCCTCACTAGGTTCCCAGGAAGGTTTTCAGGTAATTAAAGTGTTTCTAGGGACCTTTATGGAATGATCCTGATTATTTCATGTTACCTGTCCCGTTATACTTTCAAATTTCCCATACTTAGTGCCCAACCCCTCCTAAGGATATACCTATCAAATATGTAAATGCTTCTAAGATCAGTGGTTTGGGATATGTGTTAGGAATCAGTCAATCATTCATGACTTAGATAAGGGGACATATCTCAAGTTCTTAGCGCCTTAAAACTCACCCCTATTATTTACCTCTTCTTATTGTGTATAGCTGTAGGAAGACTTAGTCAATAGCGATGTTCGTTTCTTATTAAATTTTCTCAGGAGCCTGACAGAACATGAACATGGATCTTCCACCTATCTGACAAGCTTTAGTTAAGATAAAGTTAGATTCAATTCGATTAGTACACTGACTGCTATTCAGGGTCGGACTGGACAGGTCGGCAATTGCCGACGGGGTCAAAACATGGTTATTGGGGCCAAACGGAGTCGGATATGGGGCGAAATCACAGTTGTTGCCGACGGGGCCCAATGAGGCCAGTCCGACTCTGCTGCTATTTGTAGTGACTGTTAGCTCTAATTCTGTAATTTCGTAAAATTTTATTTGAATTTTTCCAAAGACTCAATTAACATATTTGGAAGTGTGCAGAGGATGTTGCTCATCCTGTTTGCATTACCATTTGTTGGAACATTAAGACTTTTACAATATCAAACTTGCAAGCTCTGATTAATATTAAATGCGGCCGCCATTTCGGAGAAATCGTCTTTAAGTGGTGGAAGCACTGAAATATATTAAAGAAGCAAAACTTCTTTCGGAAACAAAAAATTAAACAATTTCTAGATCTCTGTTAATTTTTTTAATAACATCAACACTCGTTAAATTAGAAATTTAAAAATATTCCTTCTTATAGTTTTCAAAATTTTATTAACGACTATTATAAGACCTTTTAAATTAGAGAGATAGTCATTTTTGCCCATAAAATGTAATTTTATTGAAAGATAAATTAAGTTTGTTTAAGTGATTAAAAAATTACGTCCTCGACTTTTACAGCTTACTAAATAACTTATGAAGCTAAATACAAAGCTACATTGATTGATTCATACGGTAACATCTTAAAAGCTCCAAATTAATAATTCAATCGGTTGTACCTTTTACAAACGATTTACGCTACATCTTAAGACGCTAATATTGACCTTTTTTGGCATAACCGATACGTCTGCACACTTTACAAAACTTTTTGACGATTGGCATTTTGTTTCAAATTAAATTATAAATGAAGTAATAAACTTAGGGGAAATTTATAAACATTAATGGATCCACAAAAGTTATTAAAATGGGAAAATTGTTACTATGTTAAGGAAATTTCACTAACTTTTAGAGGTAATTGTATACTGTTGTGGCAAAATGTCTTAAAGTTTTCCTGGAATATAAATTATAAATTGGAAGAAAAAAGCAGAAACTTTAGTTGTCTGGAACTTGCATAAAATTACTTAGTGTCTTTCAAACTTTTTCTTTGGAGCCCCACCCTTAAGGTGTTAGAGTTTTCCACAGCTACAAAAATAAAAATATAGGCTCATTTAGTCACATTCTCCTTACATTAAGTTTAGAATACTGTGATACTGACATAAGACCCATCCACACACACACAGGCTTGCCTTTTGGTTTGTCTGTGCAGGCGGCCGGCACGGGCCACCTAAACGCTGTTCAGACGCTACTGTTTGGCCTAGGCAAGCCCCCTAAACGGTGTCCACAGGCTCCAGTTTGGCTTGTGCCAAAGGCAAGCCTGTGTGTGTGGACGGGCCATTATACTTTGCTGCGAGTGCTTCGCTATAAAGCCTGCATCACATACACAGGCTTGCCTTTCGGTTTGGCCTGTGAAGGAGGCCTGCAAAGGTCAAACTGTAGCGTGTGAACACCGTTTAGGCGGCCTGCATAGGCCAAACCGTAGTGTCTGGGCAGCGTTCAAGTGCGGCTTGTCTAAAGGGAGGCCTTTGTCTTCCTAAACCGGAAGGCAAGCCTGGGTGTGTGGACGGGTCATTATACTTTGATGCAAGTGCTTCTCTATAAAGCCTGCACCACACGCACATGCTTGCCTTTCGGTTTAGTCTCTCTGAACGCTATCCAGACGCTATGGTTTGGGTTTGGCCTAGGCAGGCCCCCTAAACGGTTTCCTCACGCTCGGGTTTGGCCTGTGACAAAGGCAAGTCTGTGTGTGTGAACGGGCCATTATACTTTGATACAAGTGCTTCTCTATAAAGCCTACGCCACACACACAGGCTTGCCTTCATCGTTCAGGCGACCTGCACAGAGGTCAAACATGAATATAAGCTTGTGTGTGTGGCGCAGGCTTTAACAATTGGGTTAAAAAATAATAATGATGATGAACTTCGTTAAAAAAATATAAATTAAAAAAAAGCAATAAATAATTTTAAATAAACGTTTGTTGAAAATTATTAAGTAGTAGGTAATCCCCCATAAATAAACTTAACACTTATAGGTGTCTACTTTAATAAATAAAAAATGACCATAAAAGTCTGTTAAAATCTATTTGATGTTAAAAAATTACCCACCAACTTGAACAGGTCAAAGTTGCTATTAATTTTATATAAAACAACTTTTAACTTAAAAATAGATAAAACTTATAAGTCAAAGTTTCCAACTTGGCTTTTCGGTCTAGTGGTATTATAACATCTTGTTGTGTTGACTTAAAATATTAACAAAATTAAAATTTCTTAAAGAAAAAAAACTCAAAATTTCATCCTCCCTTAATTACTTTACTTAAAATAAAAAGTTAAAAACTTTTGTGTTACTTATGCTATATTCATAAAAGTTTGCTCGATATCTTTTAGTTTTTACCTAGAGCAATATTTAGTTTAATTAAAATTATTTCTTAAGGGCGTAGAAGAATGTATTAATAAAGATCACATTTCTAGTTCGCTTTGAGAATATGCAATTTATAAAACGTAAATTTTTTAATCTTTAACTACGCTTTGAAAAACAAATAGCGCTTCAGCAGCTCAGAGGAAAAACATTTAACTAAATCTCCATTTGAGATGATTGGAAATCAATTAACAATTTTATAATAAGTTTTGTTAATTAACTTAATTATTACATATTTTCTTTTACATACATCCGTATGATGTGAGCAAAACATGTGAAAATTCAAAATTGTGGGAATTAACATTCGTATCGACGATAAAGTCCCAACTAATATTTACTAAATATTGATTCAATAAATAAACGCCTTCAGTTATGATTAATCTTGCAGCTACAATAAACTTGCTCGGACACACGGCAATCGAAACAATGGTCTGTCTTTATTGCATATTTTATTGTTTTACCGTTTGTTTGCAATGTTTTTATGTCACCTAGTGTAAATAATTCAAAGCGAAGTGCAATGAAACGTGCTGCTCCAATTTCTTCTTGTTGAAGGAGGAAATTGAAATGTTTCTATGTTCAGAATAGTTTAATTTTTTAATTTTGATTTCAAAATTAGTATATTAACGTGCAAGTGTCACAAGGTAGCTTTTTGACACACACAAGTTTGCAAACCGAGTCAAAGGAGGTCTCCAAATGGCTGAGTCGTCAACCATCAATTTATTAATTATTTACGCTTCAAATAATATTTTTAAGGGTTGTATTTATAAAACTTTTTGTACTCAAATCTTTACAAACATTGTACCGAATATTAATTTTCTATTTTTCAAAACGTTAAGCCTGAAACTTTGAATTTACAAAATAATAACAAGAAAATGTCATCATTATGAAATTTCCAAGTAGTTCCTTAGCAATAACGATTTGAGTTTAATTCTACAAGTACATACGTAAGAAGTAAACATGTTGTGTTTGTAGATAATAGAAAAGTGGCTTCTACAGTTTCTCATTTGACCCAGAAACGCTTTTACTACCGTATCGTACTTAGAGCTATTTTCTTTTAAAGATGAAAATAAACATCAACTTACACCTTATATACTCATTAATTGTTGTTTAACTTTCGATATTTGCACAAAATACGTTTAAACAATATAATTTGACATAAGGTGGGCTCTCGCGTAATTAAAAAAATTTTGCGTAATTAATTAAATAGACTCTTTTTTTCAGATTACATCATATAGTGCTTGAGAATAAATTACTGTAAAAAGACTCAAGTTTTCCTTTTTAACCTCTTTACATTCTTAATAAACAATATTGATTTTACTCAAGTTTGTGCAACGAACTAGTACGTATATTAAAACCAAAATTAAATAAGTTATGACATGAGCGATATTTTCACAAATGTGAAAATTTAAAAATGCTTATCTTTAAAGAAAAATTATTTTTACGTAATAAATCGTGAAAAGTTTTATAGTTTTACGCTATTACAAATTCCTTCATCGTCTTGTTAAATAAAATGGTGTTAGTTGCTAGTAAAATCTCCAAGACATGAGTTGTTTAAAATCAGTATTATTACAGTATAGTCGATATCATACATATTTCATAGCTTTTCTTTATTTGAAACTGCTTTTATGATCTCTCAGTTTTTCTTGGTATCAATATCAATATTAATTTATGTGGAAAATTGTTTATTTTTTTCGACATTTTAAAATTATTTTGATTTCTATTTTTGTTGCTCAAGAGCTAATAAATAATATTCTTAAGGCGGAGACACACCACTCAGGCTTTTACTCTGGCTTGGCCTGTGCCGTTGGGCATGTGTAGACTGGCCTGCACAGGCTAAACTGGAGCGTTCTTTTATCGTTCAGGCGGGCTACTCTGGCAAGCCTGCATAAAGGCGGAGCCACACGCACAGGCCAAACCTGAGCGTCTGAACATGGTTCAGGTGGCTTACATACGTAAAGGTCGCCTGAACGATCGCCAGCACAGACCAAACCGAAGAAAAAGCCTGTGTGTGAACCTCTGCCTTTAAAGTTGCTCCACGCACACACAGAGACTTGCCTTCCTGAACGATGTCCAAATGCTCCTGTTTAGCCTGTGCAGGCGCCGCCTGAACGAAGTCTAGACGCTTAGGTTTGGCTTCTGCAATCTGCAGGCCACCTGCACAGGCTAAACTAGATGTTTAGGTCATATTCCCTGATGTTTCTTCCTTTGTTACTATAGCACGGTATAGATATAGACCTTTCTATAAAGTTTTCTAGTATGGCATCAGATTACGATTTAATTGCATTTATAATTCATTATGTTATCATCAGTAAACTGTTCTGCGTAATTAGACGTCTATTATAATCGATCAAATAGTCTCAAGAAGAAATCGGTAGTAGCTCGTGGTTACATAAACTTATTTAAAAGTCAGTATCTAGTAGAAGCGAACAAAGCGATAATATTTGTCTTGTATAAAAAAAGAGAAGCAAAAATTTAAAACGTACTATTAAAAATGTCAAAATAATGTCTGTGTAGAACATCTATTATCTTAGGTAGTTTATGCTCATCGCACTTGTAATATTTGTTTTCACAGGAATACTCAAATGTTATTTTATTTTCGTAAATATAAAAGTTTGTAAATGAGCATAAGTTACAGTTAGTCGTTTTGGTTTTAGCAAATTTGATCTCTATGTGATAAACGTAGCTTTTTGTGTTATTAGATCCAAAATGATTTAGAGACGAATAGCTTGGACTAGATAAAACTCATTTGTTTGGTAAAATATTCAAGACTAGAAACGAAGACTATTTGTCTAGTCGAAAGCTATTTGCCTAAAACAACCACAGTTTGCAATATACAGTCTGGTGACTTAAATTTAAATTTTTGAAGTTTCGCCTACAAATTAAAAATACTACAAATAATGTTAGTTGCTCTAATATTCGTAATTAAGAAGAATTATCTCAAATGTTGTAACACTAAGGTGTTACGGTCATAAACAGTCCCCATATTTATTTAAATTTTGTAAATGTTTCTTATTAATTTTAGTTCGATTTTTAGAAAAAACTTGAAGAAATCAACTACTGTTCTGAAAGGTCCTGGGTGCGCGACTGCATTTTCTTGGTAACGGAAGAAACCTCAGCTTAGGTGAGTTGCTATTTGATTTATTTTGACTTACTAACAGCTCTATGGGAAATATTTCAACTACAGTAGAGTCTCGATATAGTGAACCAATTAGTGCACAGCCCTGTTACTACAACAAGATTGTCACTATTTAGAGTTTAAAATAAAAATAAATACAATGTATGTAGTAAACTGTAAATTATGCTAAAAAACTGGTTAGTTTTGTTTGTTTTGTTTGCTTATTACTATTTTGAACTAGTTTAGCTCTTAAATCCTGAAGAACGGTTATATTAGAAATCTCCATTTTCTTCAGTCCACATCAGGACATTGTTTATACATTTCAATGCTTCACCAGTGGAAATTAACTTATCAGTCACAATAGAATCTTGAGCCAATATATCATTACGTAATATAACACAACAAACCGGCTAAATTTCTGACAAAAGTAGTATAGGGGAAGTTCTTACGTACAGTCAGCTTCACAATTATTGGCTACTCTGGCTATAATACTCCAGGGTGGTTATTAGCCAACAATGACAAAAGGGCAAAAAATAAGGTTGTTTCTTTACTACTTGTTGACAAAATAAAGTTCCCCCCCCCCAATTTAAGCAGGGGTGTTATGATGATTTCATCCAAAATTCGTGCTAGACGTATAGCCAAGATGGCCATTAATTGTGAGGCCACATGTACATGATAATGCACTGTTCACTCTATCGAGGCACCAATTTGTTCACTATGGAGTTCAATGTATTTATTCTCATGTTTACTGCAGTGGACTAAACAGTGTGTTCACAATATCGAGACTCTACTGTGTTTCAATTTTATAAGAATATTTATAAAATAATAATAAAATTAGTTTTTCGACAGTACTCCTCTACGAAGCTTATGCTTATGAATTTGTGGCATAAATCTTACAACAGAGCAATTTGTTGACTGTTTGTATGGTTTCCTCATAATGTGTGTGGAGGTGGAGAGGGGGGGTTTCGTACAAACAAATGTTAGGTCACCAAAGAAAATTCGAACAAAATTGTATTACTCAAGAAAGTAGGTCTTGAGTGTGAGCCTCCTACTCGGTCCCCCGTTCCTTTTTGGAATATTCAGACTTATCTAGGTATTTTTAGGGAATGATCTAGCCTTGTGAAAAATATCAAGTTCCTAAGATGTCTAAAAATGCTTCATTAATTCAAGATATATCTATCCTGTTTCTTCGGTACTCCCAATTTTTCTGGGAGTCTTTAGAGTATTATCTGCCCTGTTATCCAATTTGAAGTCTGTAGGATAAGCTTAGGGTATGAAGCCTTTCTTCCGTTCAGGTGGATTCTTTAATACAAGGGATCTTTACACCTTTATCGGTGTTGCTATCGTTGTCCCCGACAATAAAGTCGACCGATTTTGTTGTGCTTGTATGGCGCTTCGGTTGATATTGGACAATAATTTTATCGCTATGTATGTGAATCCACGTTTAAGGTGTGATCGATCCTGGTATCAAATTTTAGATAAGAAGACCTTAGATAAGGGCTTCCTTAGAGTACGTTCCACTAAGCAATCGCAACGACCGCCGAATTTCCTGTTCCACTAGCTTGTAAACGTTGCGGGCGGATTCGCTAGTGGAATGCGTTGTGTGCTTGCTGAATGTGACAGTGACAGCTGTTGTTGTTACGTTGATCTATGGAAGAAGATATGTGTTTGATAGCGATAGCTCATCAGAGTCAGGGTTAATACAGGTTTATTTTTTCTGTAGCCATTTCAAAAGATCGTCAAAACAAGACAACCACGGAATGGTCTATCAAAATTTGCTTCAATGCGCACGCGCGTATGTAAACAATCACGCCGACCCACAAAATTTTATGGGCGAAATGAGCGTCTTGTGGTCGTTGTCAATGACGTCATCTATGACGTCACCGCCAGCGAACGCAACGACCGCAGCATTAAGTGGAACGAGTTTGCGGGCGTTGCAATTGTTGCGATCGCTTAATGGAACGTACTCCTAGTCTCCGTTTTTTTCTAAAAATTTAAGCTAGTCAGAAAAAAAATAGTACGCCTCATTAATTCAAGATATACCGATACGGTCACACCCCCACTTGATTCCCTGGGGGGTTTTCGGGTAATTCAAACTTTTCTGAATATTTTTAGGGTATATGATACTGATTATTTCATGTTACCTACCCCGTTCCGTCTTTAACTTGCTAACGTCGTTACAGGAAATAACTCTCAAAATTCCATATTTTTATAGAACCAGGTGGTTTGGGCTGAGCGTTGATGAATCAGTCAGGACTTCGGTTTTTATTTTTTATAGATTATTTAGTTTTTTGATTTTAAATTTTTTTTTAATATTCGTTTTAAAGCAATTCAATTAGTAAGTTTGCATTTATTTTCAAAATAAACCACTTCAATATGTAGTTTAAAATCTCTCGAATTACCCAAATTTTTGTAATTATTTATAGAATTTTGGAATAGCTTATGCACGTTTGTTCTACTGGTATTTGCGATGTACGGTATTTACTTCACTACGTTTGTTTAACATTGTTTAAATATTGAGATATTAGAAGATAAACATAATTCAATTGTATAAGAGAATAGAAACTTGCAAATTCATTTAATAATTCAATTAACTTCAATAAAAAAAATTTATTTTGAGTAAATTAAAATTTAGTTATTATCACTACCACGATACTGTTTCTTTTCTACCACACAATAATTATGTGCAAATTGTATCGATTAAATACTAAATTAATGTAAACTGCTTTATCTATACAAAGACCTTTAAAATGCGCTGACATTGACCACAGGGTGACCAGAGAGAAAAAATATCCATGACCTCATCGGTTTTAGAAACTAGCAAAACTCAAAGCAACATTATGTCAAAAAGTGACTTTACTGTCAATGGCTTCACCTAACTTTTTTTTTGTATCGTAGATTTGTATCGATACAAATCTCAAATGAATTGACGCTTTGGTACAAGTCTCAAAGACGTGCTACTTCTAGCGATAAACGAACGTTCGAACGTCCGTGTATGCCTTCCATCTATGAACATATAAAAAAATGTTTTGAAGCTACCCTAGAAGAATCAATTTCAGCTTATAAAACAATTTCATTTTGAACCTATAAAATTTCCTTTTGTAAAGAAAATTTTTAAATTGCAACATTAAGTTTTTCTATAGACGGTAATAATTTATGAACTAAACCTTAGTACGGTAATCCTGACCGGATGTTTGACTTGTGTAGGCTCAGCGAGTATTACAAGACCTTGTAGTAATACCATAGTAGAACAATGCAAGTTTTCACTTTGTGGATTGGTAAGGGTACCTTTATAATAAAGCAAATATACACTTATAAGACGTAGTATAATATTTTATAACCAAAGAATGAAAATTTGAAAATGTACGAGATTGCAATATAGCGACTTATACCTACACTTGATTTTTTTTTCTTTACCGACACGTGATCACTTTAATATGTTATGAATTAAGATAAAAACGACGTATGTATTGAGCTTTATTATTTAATTTAGGTAAGACATTTGTTGTTAATTATTATTAAATTCTTAATTAGGAAATCTATTATTTATTAAGTATTCTAAAAGTCACGTGGCGGTAAAGAGAAAGAATTCTAGTTTATCTCCTGTAACTACTATGGCGTATATGATACCTCAGAAAAGTTAACGGGTGTTTGTAAGACCTCTTCGAGTATCTAAAATTTTCCAAGTATCTTTTGTAGTGAGATTTATTCAGCTTCACTGTTTAATTAATTATTAGAATACAAAATAGAGTGCCCTTTAATACCTGCTTCATGTCTCGAATATTATTGGTACAAAGGTATACTATTTTACTGTTATAATATTTTGACGAATACAGTTTTGAGAGCATTATAAAGATATTGTACATTGTTCTTAACGTTTCCCTAATATTAAATGACTGATAAGCTGATTAACAATTACAGTATACGGGTATATTAACTTTAAAATAGTTCATGTAAACAGTTGCTGTGTTAAGGGTCTCAGGTGAATTTAATTTTGTGGGAGATTTAGGTGTAGGCATAAGCTTACTTCATAAGTGATATAACGCATATTTATTTTTGACTTATAAGTTGAAAGGAAATTGCTGACTATTTCCCAAAAGAGGCTTCTTGTAAGTGTCTGGTTTCAGTTAAATTTTCTTTATTATGTAAATCAACCCTCATCGAGTTCAGTTATGATTTAACTATTTTTGAATAGCTTTAAAATTGGCAATAGTTTCACTACCTAAAACGTGTTTTGGATCACTGTCACCACAGGAACGTACTTAAGGAGTAAACCGTAAACATTGGGGTATTAGGGTGGAGCGAAAAACTTGATTTTTAATAAAATTTTTGATTTTTAAAAAAGCTACGATTTTAAAATAAAAATCTGAATTATGAAGAAACAATATTTAGTTTCTTTAAAGTGCTCTCGTATAATTAAGTAAATGATATAAAAGCTATAAAAATAATCTTTCTTTAACGACGCGAAAATAAGAAATAAAAAGTTAAAAAGCATGTGAACTAGGAACTGAATATGCAATGAATACGAGCAGAATGAGTTAAATCCGAATGAGTATTTTCCCAAAAGGTTTTCCAAACTATCTCGCTCGTTTTCTTAAAAGTCCATGGAGATAAAAATAGATGACAATTAATCAACAGTTAATTGTAAAAAAACTAGACAAAAAATTCAATTAAGTTTAAAAATTTATGTCAATAACAATTTATCACAAAACAGCTCTGAATAGAGGTGAGTTTTATTGACATGTAACTTTAGCTGTTAAACGTAGCGATTTTATGCAATGGATGGTGTCTAATGATACGTATAGTCTGAAATGTAGTTTACTTTTTATTTTAAATTTAAAATTCAACATTGATTTATTGCATGTTCTTGAAGTTGCAGAAAAACAATGAATTCTGAATTTGAAAACGTAATTTTGTAATATTTTATCTAAGAAGCTTTCAACAGTTAGGACAAATTTGTGTGTGGAAATTTCTTTTTGAAACAGTATTTAAATTAAAGTAGGATACTTTCGACTAAGAAAATTCGTTTCTTGTGTGGGCGTTTTCATGCCATTTACAAGTTCTGCCCTATAGCTACACTTGGCATGCTTTAATGACACGTGCCCCAAGAGAAAATAGTCAATTGAACAATTTATTTACATGAATTGAAAGAAATTTTTCCATTTCAACAAAAAGTTTGATGTCGAAAAAAGGGAAAATCAAATGTTATTTACAATCATCGAAATTTAAAATCGTTTTATTATTAACGTTGGGGAAAAATTAAATTTGGTCGTGTAATGCTGGGACAAATGCTCTTCTGCATCAATAATTTATATGCTTAATAACTCTTTTGATTACGTACAACTGAGAGAAATGTTCAAGCATTGAATTTCTTATTGTATATTAATGATTAAATTTCACTGAAACCCATGGTTGGATCTGTTACAGTGATATTTCATATAATTGAATAATCCAATTTCTCAGAAATGAAAAGCTTTAAAGGCGGTTGTTTACGTAACAAAACATTATTTTTAGCTCAAGGGTAGATTTGTATTTTCATTTTCTTAGATATGTTGTATTTATATATATTTTTATAAAATTATATTGTCATTCGTCTTTTTTTTCAATCCTACAATTTATTTCATTAATAGTATACACTATACAGGGTGAGTTTCTATGACCTATTTTTCAATTGTGGGATTTAATGATGACTTAGTGAATCTCAAACTTGCACTTGCACTTAGCTATACTCTACAATAAGATAAGAAGACGATAGGTGGAGTAAACAACGACAAGACAACTTTAGGAGCTGTAGGTGAGAGGAAGAGACAGAGGATGTCCACTCGAAAGAGAGTGTGTAACGTGTTTATTTTGCTTCTGTGTATTTTTCTACTTATTTTCTAATTTTGTTACTTGTCACACCCTCTGTTGTTTGTTTATTGTATCTTTATTGTTGTTAAACTTAATACTAAAATTTTCTGTACTCTTCTCCTTCGCCTTCCATACCTTTGTTGATAAGTGGCCATTTTAGAATCAATTGTAAAATATTCATTGTAACCAATAGGTTAATTTATCGTGGTTAAATTTTTTAAGTTAATATTAATAAGAAAAGTTGTAGTAGTTTGTGAAATTACAAGTGGAGTTTTTATTACCATTGTTTCGGATTTGTTGCTTAGAAAATTCGATTGTATTCAATTATATCCACCCGCTGAGGATTTTGTCGCTACGTGTATTTTAACTTAAAGCCCTTATCAATAAGGTATGTTCGTCCATGTTTAATTTTTCTTGTTTCTATTTTATTCTCTCTCTTAGGGTGTTTATGTACGATACAAGTTTTTTTGTACGAGTTCTGTATATGTTTTTATACATAATTTCCTTATCATCGTCACCATCATCATTACATATTTTTTTACTGAGATAACGCAAGAATTTTATCCAGTAATCATCAGCACTAAGATATGCAAGATTGTATCTAGTGGTGATCTACAGATAAGTAGTTTACGTTTGTTTTTTTGCATCGTGGTCATTACATCATTATCCACGCCATCTCCTTAAGTTAGCTGGCACCCTCATTTTGTCAAATTTAGATGATTTTGGGAATTTGATTGTAATTTGCACCACAAGTGGTCGGATTTGAATGAACTACCACTAGAAATAGAATAGTAATGCTGACAGAGAAGCATACATCGGTCAACGACTATCACAGGGTTGATAAAGGACGTAAAGAAATTTATTTATCTGTTCAATTTATAGTTCAAATAAAAAAAAACAATTACACAATATTGGTCCAAACTTTCAAACATAATCGATATGGGTCTAGCACCTGTTATACCCACGATTTTAAAAATAAATAAAAAATGAACTAGCAGAAATGTTGAGAAGCATAATAGATCCAAGAGACGATAGGGTACATGCCTAACTTAACCCTCTGCATCGAGCAGATAAATCAAACTCCAAAGTATATCGATAACAAGTTTAGTAATAGTTTGTTTTTCTTTTCAATTTAACTTAGGCCCAATCGTGAAAATTCGAAACTATTTAAAAAGCAAACCTTTTGTATTTATTTTAATTTACTTCATTTTTATTATTTCATTTGCCTCACTTTTCATTTTTTTTTTAAATCTAATTATAAATATAAAAGCTCGGGAAATAATTTAATTATTCGAAAAAATTTCTTTATTTTAATTTCAACTTGTATTATTTAATATTATTACTTTGAAATATAATTAATTGTTTTCGTTATTAAACAAGCTAAAATGAAGAAACCAGCAATATTTTAGTTAATGAAAGAATCTTTTGTATAACTTACACGGTTATTCTATTTAAGTAGGTAGCATTCGAATGTAATCAAATTCATAATTAATAAATATAAAACATGAATTCATTATAAATGGAGAATATTGTTGTTGCAGTTTGAAGTAGGGAAGAGTTTGTTAGAAGGAGCGCCACAGTTGGCCATTTGGTTGTGAAAGCTTGGGGAAATAACTTATGAGAAGGTTCATAACAAAACGCTAAATAAGAATTTTGATGTGATTCTTATAGAAATAACTGTCAACTTCTTAAGAGGGCGCTTTCCAACGAATGGGCAGGAAAGTTGATATTTAGACATTCCGCTCGTAACCGTTGGCGACTTTAATATCCGGTTGATATCACTAATAGTCATAATTCCTGATAGTGAGGAATTAGTGAGAAAAGTTTAACTGAACTTGGTGTAATTCATAAAAAATAAAGGATGTTGGGTAAAAACACCTTCTTTTAGTTTTGTAAATTCCATCAAGTTCATTTGAACTTTTCTCACTAATTAGGCTCTTATTTACTGTACAAATATTGTTATTGCCTTCTTTGAACCTCGCCCTATCAGGAATTATGACTATAGTTCTAACCACCTTAGCTTTTGGGTGGGAATTTTGTTATAAATGGAAAATTGAAGTAGTCAGATATATTTATTTCAGTTTAATAGTGGCATTTGAAAGAAGATAGCATGCTCTAACAAACGTCTACTGTAAGATTCAAATATAATTATCAATGACGCATACTTGACGTTTGGACAGTAGAACAGATTGCTTAATTTTGGAGAAAACTTGAAAAAACCAGAAGTAGTCACACGTTTGCACCCGCCTAAGTTAAGCTCAAGGGATGGGAGCGGTGCTTTTTAATCACATACGTAAGAAGCCCCCCCTTATTGTCACGCATAGAAATATTACGCAAATTATTAAATGTAATTAAAAAAGAATGCAACAATGTAGGTTTGCAAAAGATTACAATATGTGAATATTGTAATAAGTCGGGAATGTCTTATTCAGCAGAATCGTCAGTGTCAGTCGTCACGTAGACAGAACTGATAAAAGACTCTCGATGGGGTCAGTGAATGGGTTACTAGTTGGGCTTAGAATGAGTGGGTTGTTGGAGTAGAGTTAACGCTGGAGTAAGACTTTGTAAGTCAGTAAGTAGACTTACTTGCAGTTTATGATTCGGAAACGCGAGACTTTTGTCGGTTTATTACATTATAATGGTTAACTAATTAACAAAATCATTATGTGTTGGATTAACATTATAATCGGGTAAGAGCTAATTATAAAATAAATAAATTGTATTCCAGCATTGTGGTTTTGGTTATTTCATCCCGGTACAACTCTGGAAGGATTCCAGAGGTCATGATTAACCCCCAGTCGTGACATTATCACATTTCAGCAATAAAATTGCTGTTGGGTATTTTTTATTTATTAAAACCTTTATTTTACTAGGCTATTTAACTAATTTATTTATCATATTTACTAATATAAGGAGAGATATCACCCTTACCCCACCCCTTGTCATAAATTGACCAGGGAGTGATAACTTGAATGTCTCACTGACATTGTCAATGTTTTAAAGATTATTCCTTCAAACATTGACTTTGACTGTTTGCATGCTTCTGCCTACTTAAATTTTGTTCTGGATTATCGTAAATCATTTGGGAGCAGCAACTTTTTCCTAGAATGTTCCCATGACCATCTACACTGGTCACATTCTATCTGCTGTAAAAAAGTAACCGCTACAATAAGCTTTCAAAGCTAGCAAAATAATTCAATACGGGCCTGCTTATAGATGTACAAGATAATGACCTAGTCTGTCTGGCTGAAAGAGTTTACTTTACCAGTTAATGGAATATATAATGTTATAAATAATTCACCTAGTTGTGAATTTTCCAATATTTGAAACTTTAGTTTTCTTATAGAATTCGAAATTACTTTCTTCTTATACTATAAACTTTTTAAATTTTGCAACGTTAAAACTGTTGATTAGTTAGTAAATATTTTAATACGTAATGATCATTGAACTGGGATCATTAAATTTTAACGAAAACGAGAGAAATATTTTATTGAAATTCTCCAATATAAAGTTTTCGTTACAATCTTTAACAGATTTCCTACAAGAATTATGGAAACTTTAACGACAAATTTTAGATAAATTTCTTCTCTAAAATGTCTGTTTTTGGATTTATCAAATGGCCTTATAGAGGCCTCATACAAGGTCTAAGGTACAAGATTAATTTTAGTCAAGCTGACGTTTTGGTCGAATGATTTTTTAAATTTTATATGTTATGGTTATTTCTTCTTTACATATTTTGAGGTTTTTGGTGCAAAGTTACAGGAAGTAGTAGATTTTTTAAAAGAATGCAAAAGTATATAGGGTTGGTTCTTTCTAATAGCACAAGTGACGTGGTTTTACGAATTTTTTTATTCAGCTCGTTCACCTAAACCTTCGTTCAGCAAAATGTCTATAAGTAACATGTCTGTTTGTAGGCCATCTATCTTGGAATGATGGTGACTAAAAAATCCCAAGACCTTATGATGTGTAATGCCATCAGGGTTGATGACATCAAGATCCCACAAGGTTACTCCTCAAAGTGTATGAGTATTTCCTAGTGTTGAACTAAAGAATTTTATTTTAATTCGTCATCATTATGGCAATTAGGGGATTAAACCGTTTCCATAGAATTGAATTTTTTTTCAAAACTGGTCTTTCCATCTCGTCTTTGGTCCACCCACACTTCTTCTACCTCGAGGTTTAACTTTTTCTAATTCGTATGTAGCGTAGCCTCCAGTCTCATTACTAAAATGTGGTAGGTTGATGGTAAAAGTGTGAAATTCGTAAAATAATTTTCTCTTATTTTTCTGTTTTACATTACTCACTAATACTTCAGTAAAATAAGACGAAATTTTGCTCTATAGGGGAAATAATTAGGGCAAAGCTGAATTTTTCAGAGATCAATTCTTAGGTCATGTATAGTTGGAAACCGTCGTGTCCCCCTTGCTCCACCGTTTGCGTTGTCTGCAATGGTGAATTAAAGATTTCTGATTTGATTAAATTTGATTACGCTTCGGATTATTATCGGATTATTACTTGCAGAGATACAGCGTAATCCAATTTTATCAAATCAGCAATCTTTAATTCAACATTGCAGACAACGCAAACGGTGGAGCAAGGGGTACTCGACGGTTTCCAACTATACATGACCTAAGAATTTATCAACTGTAATATCACAAGACCTCATTTTTCAATCGATAAAAAATTGACATTTGCATGAAAGTGTCAAAATGCATGTACATTTATTGAGACCTTTTTGAGCATTATTAATCTGAAAAAAGCTCGAGCGCGCAGCGCGAGGGCTTTTTTCTTGCATTAATAATGCTCAAAAAGGTCGAAATAAATTACCTTAGGCATTTTGGCACTTGAGTGCAAATGTCAATTTTTTGTAGATTGAAAAATGAAATTGAGTTATATTCGATAAGACAATTTTTTTTTAAAAAGGTAACGTGATTATGTACAAAAAAAAATTGTCTCTGAAAAATTCAGCTTTCACCTAATTATTTCCTCTATTTTTTGCTATTTTACTGAAGTAAACTCAAGTAAGAATCTGGGAACAGCACTTACCGCCTGGATAAGCGACAGCTTTTGTTTAAAACTTTAATAAAGTTGCCAAACTATTTTAAACCCTTGAGTCCGTCCCTGAGTTAGTTAAATAACAATTTTGTACTATTTCAAGTACTACTTTAAATTAAGAAATAAATCTATTCTTAAAGACCAATTTTATACTTTTCTTGTAATATCAAGAGACTTTTTTTAGTAATATTCTTATTTGCAAAGTCAAATTAAATTTAAATATGTATATTTCAATTTAAAAATACTGTGTTGAAAGGATTTTCTTTCTGATTTCTATAAGAGACTTATTTTACTTACGTGACAAAAAAGAAAAGGTATAGAAATCGTTAACAATTAAAAAGATTTTTCTCGCTTAGAATAGACTTAACGTATATTATGAAAAACTACTTTTGTATAACTATTTTTATTTTATATTGTTAAAGAGCTTAACTTGTTATCCTTTACTAATTTGTGAAACGGATGCGAAAAAGGCGAACAACAATTATTCACCCATAAATTTAAAGATAAGTTGAAGAAATCTCTTTGGCTTTCTATAAACGAACTTATCTTTTGTCTTATGCATAATTCATAAGATAACATTTTCGTTAATATCGATCAGTGTAGGTGTTAAACCAATGAATTATAAATGTAGTGAAATTAGATCTAAGTTATAGGTATACCTATAATTTTACTTAATTTATCAACCTCTGAAATGTAATTATAAAGCCATTCTGAAAGGTTCTAAAAATGAAGTAAGCTTGATTTTTATTGCATGTATGATTAGTCTATTAAAATTTTTTGTTTTAATGATGTAACAATTAATTGTAATTTCTTGAGCGATTTAACCTACTTTCCAGATTTATTTATGTTGGTATTTATATTAAGGTACATCCTTATAAAGCCAACCAAGTGAAGACATGACGTACTTGTAGATTTTTGGTCCCATACAAAAATAAAATAAAAATTTCTGTTATTTCAGTCATCAGTCAGCATGCCTGTCTTCCTGTCACTTCGTCTGACTGCCTGTATGCATCTGCTTAATAATTGTTCACTCACCAGTATATCCGTCTGCGTTCATCTGCGTTTGTTCATCTATTTTAAGTTTCTATGACTCTCTACCTCTGACTAAAATAAGAAGGACCTGTCACCATTGATAAATGGGAGGGGGGAGGTTCTATTAATAATGACAGAGACCCAAAGCATTGTGTAAGTAAGTGTCTTTACGTCTTTACACCACATTCGAATGGGTCTTCAAGTCTCTTTCACTACTCTCTGATGTTGGATGCCATTCTGCCTGCTGTATTACGTCACAATGTATTTCCTACATGGAACGTTCCATTTCTCATTGTGTGGTTCTTGAGATGTAGCGTTCTAGTTTTCTCAACCATAGCTCATGATCAATAGTAAGCAGAAAAGAAAAGCTCTGATTTTTATAAAAAAAAAAACATGGTTTTGGTTTCAAACGTACCTAACTAATTTTTTGATGTTAGGTTAGAGCACAACCTAGGGTTAGGAAGATTAATTTTCTCAACCATAGCTCACGACCAAAAATATGTGTAAAATATAAAGTCCGGTTTTCAGATAAGTGCCCGACATTATGTTCTTCATTTGAGGGTGAGTTTTCCAAAAGAAGCCCATAATAATTTTGCTCCTCTTCCTTCTTTTTAAATTTTTCCTCACATGTGCTTTGGTGGCGTCGAAGTTAGTTTCATACATAACTAATGATGATAGGTTAGTGCCTAATCTATGATGTTAAGTTAGAAACTATAACCTAACTTCAGAAGATTATTTTCCAGATTTTCTCAACCATCCATGGATATCATCATTCTGATAACATGGATTTAGTTTCATACTTAACTATAATCTTCTTCTGTTAGGTTAGACTCTAACATAGGCTCTAAATAGCTCTGATTTTTGGAAAAAACGTGGTTTCGCTTTCAAATATAACTAACTTTCTGATGTTAGCTAGAGTCTACCTAGGGTTAGGAAGCTTAATTTTCTCAATCATAGCTCACCACCGATAACATGCACAAATTGAAAACTCTGGTTTTCAAATAAGAGATAAGCGAGGGAGCATTATGTTCTTCATGTTGAAAGTGAGTTTTCCAAAAGAAGCCTATGATAATGTAACCATTCTTTCTCCTTTCTTAATTTTTCTACACCCGTGCTTTGGGGCGTCAAATTTGGTTTCATACGTAACTAATGATGATAGGTTAGTGCCTAATCTATGATGTTAAGTTAGAAGCTAGAACCTAACATCAGAAGATTATTTTCCAGATTTTCTCAATCATCCATGGATATTGGATATCATCATTCTGATAACATGGATTTGGTTTCATACTTAACTATAATCTTCTTCTGTTAGGTTAGACCCTAGCCTAGGCTCTAAATAGCTCTGATTTTTGGAAAAAACATGGTTTCGGTTTCAAACATAACTAACTTTCTGATGTTAGTCTACCTAGGTTTAGGAAACTTAATTTTCTCAATCATAGCTCACTACCGATAACATGTACAAATTGAAAACTTTTGTTTTCAGATAAGAGATAAGCGAGGGGGCATTATGTTTTCATGTTAAAAGTGAGTTTTCCAAAAGAAGCCCATGATAATGTTGCTCTTCTTTCTCCTTTTCATTGTGTTTCGTACATAACTAAATCTTCTTCTGTTAGGTTAGAGCAAAATCAATGATGTTAGGTTAGGGGTTAACCAAACACAAATGTGGTAGTTATTTTAATAGTTTGAAAAAATGGTGTCGAGGACATGGAAGAGGGTGAAATGTTTTTTTCAGGAATGTGTTTGGAGTACCTAGTTAAAAGGTAAAAATAGCTATATGGCTAATGGGGTAGGGATGGAAATATCCCGTTTTCGAGGTTTTTGCTTAGATCTCGAAAACAGTGAGTACTAAGGGAAAAAATATTCTTAGAGAAATGAAAGCTTATCAAATTTCCTACAAGATTGTTTCTATTCATTTTTACTCTATTCTTTATAGTTTTGGAGATATTCGCCCCCAAATATCGTTAATGTAGGCACAAACATTTTTGCCTCACGTTTTTTGTCAAAGCCTCTAGCACCTCCGCCCTTCGTTTTATAATAAAAGTCTTCAGAAAAGAAGTCATAAAACTTCATGTTGTCTTTACTATTTTAACGTGATGCAAAATTTCTATTTCATACATTAGCAATTTTCATCTCTAGACTATTAATTGATTCCCTTTCGCATTTCAGTTTTCTTTCCAGATATACCTTTCAGTATCACTAAAAACAAGGGCCAAGTGAATAAAAATAAGTGCAGCTTTTACTTATAAGTTCAAGGTAATACTTACAAGTAAAGTCTTTACTTATTTCTAATTCGTATAGTATTTACATAGCGAATACTTATAAGGTATCAGTAAGCTCTCGAAATAAGTAAATACTTAAGTAATACCTTAAAAGTTAAGTATTTACTTGTTTTATTCACTTGGCCCAAGACTGCCACTATCTTATTTCACTGGCATTTTTAGTGCTCTTACTTAGATATTTATTTGAAAATTGGCTGTCTGATACCTATTCTGCAACCTTTTATACATACCCCCAAGTCTCAGCTTTATCAAAACCTTTCCAGTAGGAGAGAACAGTTTTAATTAACCCTATTCGTTTGATATTTTATTTTTTACAGGAAATTGATTTTTTTTTGTCAATATGACATTAATTTTTTAATAAAACAGAGTTCACAGAACCACCACCCTTCGCGAATACTTTTTAAATATTTTTTTAAGACTTAACGAGAAGATTATTTTCAGGACGAGGATTTTAGTACTAAATTATTTTAAGTTTTATTTCTATACACCAAAGGAACATGTAGTAGACTACTCGAATTTCTAGTTTCAAATGTTTTACTTGGCTGCTACGAAATTATTCAGGATTTTAATTTTTTATTCTTGCTTATCAGGCAAGAGTTGACTCTTGAGCCGAAGCAACATTCAACATCCAGTACCTATGTTAGCAAGAGTGTTTACTCGACAACTATTTGACTCGGCAATTCACTTCCACATGTAATGTCTATCACAAGCTTAAATTTCAAGAGGTTTTAAAGAAATGAAAAGATGCGCTAGTTTTTATTTTAATACACGTTCAAATGCAATTATTAAAATTTTTTACTGAAGCGATCATTTTTAAATTAGAAGCTTTTAGGTGCGATGGTTTTTTTATGAAAAATAGCTGAAAGGATGTAATGGTTACATTATTGTATCTTTATTAAGTTGGTGCCTTTATAAATTTAGTCATGTTTGGAATATCACTCACCTCGAGAGACTTTTGCTCTAGTTTTCCGTTTTTCGTTATATACTATGATATGCTCATAACACGTGTTTAAATTACGCTTTCATATATTTTCTTTGTAAAGCTTATCTTTTTATTAAAGTACTTTAATTTTGTGGATATAAATTTTCTATTGGAATATTATATTGTTAGTAGTAGGAAGGAGGTAAGGCACTTTATATTTCTTTCAATTTTTACTTTTATATTACTATTTTGAAAATGCAATAGTAGTGATTTAGTTTATGCAACAGATGTCTTGAGGAGAAAATATTTATTACTTCTCGACAGTTTCTTCTTTTTCGTTTTCTTAAAAAGGATATTTGAAGCACACACACAATTTCAACTTGATATAAGTGCTGTTTGCACTGTTAAATAACAATGTTATGATTTGATTACTTAGAATAACAGTTCGTGTCGGTGTACTTAAAGTTATGCAATTTCAAAAATTATGCAAATCACCTCTACATTTTTAGTTTATCTATAGCTTGTAATAATAAAGGCTATTATTATCTTTTAATAGTTAAAAAATGTAGATCCACATTTAGACAAGTTATTAGATTATACGGTAGAAATATCCTTTTAACAGCTTTAATATAATTATTATGTTTTGAGTTAAAATTTTTCCTTGGAGGCATTTGAGATTATTTTAATTATAACTCACACAAAAAAATTGTTTTAATAATAATTTAATAAAGTTTTTATCGGGTAATTTCGAACCCTAAAATACAACATTTGTTCAACTTGATGTTTGTGCCATACTAAAACCTTTTGAGGAGATATCTAAGTTTGCACTAACTATAAAACTATTTTAAGCAAAACATCTGATTTTCAGTTAAATTTGCATGGATAATACTCCTTGCTAAACCGACGTGTTTATACAAGAAATTTCACGAAATTTCAACAGTTTCATCGATGATTTGTGTGAGTTCTAAATTTAAAATAAACGCTCTTGAATGGACTTACGAAAGTGATTATTAAAGAAAATTTACGTGCTCTGTAAGGGTTGTAAGGATAATGTGGTTTATTGCAACTTTTTGGAAAATTAACTACAAATTATCGTACGTGTCGAAAAGTTTATTAATGTTAAAGTAAATTGTTGCATAGATTTATAAATAATTAGAATCAGTTAAGGATTCTTACTGTTATAGGTTGGACTTCCTACAAACCGGAACTTGCAACCTTCTTATCTGTCTTCCTATTGTTCCTTTAATGAATTCAAATCCAGGAGGCGGTTCGCGAAAACGCTGGCTTTGCATCTATTTGCATAATTGTATATATTGATGTTCATTAACGAATGTTGTTCGCCGGTCTTCGGCTACTAACTTGAGCTATGGCTTGTCTCAACTACCCCTCTTTATAAGGTTTCTTCAAGTACGCCAAGATTTATTATTCATCGAACGTTGTTGTATTTTCAATCGAAATGGATTACACGCTCTGTAAAGTATTTTAATTTTTCTGCGTTTGGTCTCGGAGAAGCGCTATAAAGTTTTGCTTTGTTCAAATTTACTTTTAAATGTTTCTTGTTGCTTTTCATATTATCAATTTTGTGGTTTCCAATTCAAATTCATTTTCTTTCAATTTACAACATATTTTCTCACTTTTGTATTTTTTTTTCAATTAATACTTTGTTTAACTTTAGCTCACAATAACTATTTTGCTTTTCTAATTTGTCTTATCTCGGAGGTAAAAAAAGGTTCGAATCCTGCACTAGCTACAACAACTTGGTGTTATTTCGATTTCAGGGTGCACTGAGCCTTTGGAAGTAAATACACGAGTGCATAATCTATGGTAATAAATATGTCGCTAGAAGCGTCGTACTAGCCCCACAGCTATCATTAGAATGCCTAACTCGTGTTTAGCGACCGTACCACCTAACCAAACTACGATGTTATTAAACGTAGCAAAAATAAATGAATGAAATGAAATAATTGGCATATTTTCTCAAAAATATGCATGATATTATTTCTTCTATATGAATTTGTGAGGATTTTAAATTAAAGTATAGTAGGTTAGGTAAAATTCCATTCCATTAAATTTGTATTTCCCTAAAGAGAAATCAATTACAGTAAAACGAACTTCTCTGCAAACAATAGTTGTGAAGTCAAATTTAATGTCCTTTAAAGGGATGTGTCCCTTCGTTGAGCGAATGAATAATAATAGTTTTGGTTTTCTTTCCGAGCACTTAATAGTTGGTTTACGTTAATCGGTAAATTCTAAAACCAATACGTTAAGGAAGCTATCTGCTACGCTCTTAAAATTTAAAAAAGGAAGTAATTGAGACGTTTCGGATTCTTCTTTAGTTAACAATCTTTGTTGTTATAAAAAATTATAGTAATAGTCATAATATAATTTTAATCTAAAACAGTTTAGTATTCAGGGTGGCTATTTTTATAATCTACATGATCTATAACCCATTCACTCTTTATTTGTGCTATGGCTGGCCATGAACTTTTATCTTTTGGTTTGCCAAAATAAAAAGTCCCTATTAAGTTGACTGACAGCTCTTGACAATACCAAAAAAATGACAGACCACTGACAGGCCTACTATTAACACAATTGAATAAAAGCCACTATTCTACAATACTTAACCTTACTGATTTTTTTCAAATTTATACCGGGTGGAATCTGTCACCCTAACATGGCCAACCATAGCGCAAATAAAGAGTGAATGGATATTTCAAGAACACAAAAGAATTCGAGAGAATTCGTGTTGTTCTGGCCAACTGAAATGTTGGCTTAGGAGCTATAGAATTTTTTTGATGTTGAAAGAAAAAAATTTCTGCAATGAAACACGTGTGCATCGTCACACTTTATTAACTATACCTTGAAACAATTTATCAATCATATCGTGTTGCCATCTTACAGATGATTAATTTCCCTATTTTATTCTAGAATGGGGCCTCTTTCTGCTACTTTTGGTCATGCAGAGATCAAGGATAGCTAGTCCAGTTTGGCAGTTTGAGCAGTCAACACAGTAACGTATGGGTAAGTTTGCTATATTTTTATCCATCTTCATTAATCAGATCAGGATTAAAACCTCAAAATTCGTAATGACCAATATATCAAAAGTGGCACCCTCTACATACTCTATTGAGTTTTGCATAAAAGGCCACATTGAACGAATCTTCTGAATCTGTTTGAATTTTTCCAAATGTTTAGTTTTCTTACATACCATACATATTTTAATTCTTAGTATTATGTAACAGAAAAAAGTACCTTCCACCCCTTTTTTCGGGCGAGTCTAAGTAACATATGATCAAAATAACAAAAATACAGTTACCGATTTTATCGACCTGTTTGTACCGACTTTGTTATTGTGATTTTAAGCATGATTCGTATGATTTTTAAGTTTGTTTTGCATTGTAGTGTTTATAAGAAAGAAAGAATTTGACAGAAAAAAGTAAAAAATAAAGAACAGCTGTGATTTATTTGTTTCATTCATTTATAGGTTAGAATTTAGTTTAGTTCAGCATTTCAGTTAGACGGCAAATAAACTTTTGGTTGATTACATAGTCCCAAGAATTTCCATACACCCTGTACATTATGCTTACTACTATTGAATAAAAAAAGAGTGGTATTACTTTATCAGGAAGTGGCATTTACAGCTAATAGAGACACAAAATAGGGATTTCTTGTCATTTTCACCAATAGAAATGGTTGTTATACTCCCACTTATAAAGAAAGATCATTACAGCCAATGATAATGTAAACGCAATGGAAGTCGAAATTGACTTTTCATATAGACAACGGTTGCTAATCTTCCTTCCTGAGATTTTATTTTCTGTAAGCTTACTACAGAGAGTAATGTTATTAGATCCATGTTTCTAACTACATTGCAAATTTTTATTAGTGTAGCGGGTGGAAACACTTCTGTAGTATTGGCTTCTAAGTATTGTCAATTGTAGTTAATTTATTAAAGACTCTATGTTGTATTTTTTACTCTATCCATTCGTGTAAAAACAAGGAAATGACAAAAATGAAAACGATCTAGGTTTAGAATTTTTTTAATATTCAGTGGATACTCCATGTCGTCTTGCTAACTTAGCGTGAAATAGATCTAATAATTTACAAAAAGCTGGATTTTTGTATGGGCCTTGATATTTATTGTCTTTTTAAACAATTGTCTAAACGACAATATCGAGGTCCACACAAAAAGTGAACTTTCTGGGAATTTTTTCGCAGACAAACATACGAATCCGAATAGGGTATTTTCCAATTCTTAAAATGTATCTAGAAAGTTGCCTTTATTGATAACGTAATCCCAAAACCACATTAAAGAAAAATTGCGACTCTAGGTTTTGCCAAAAAAATTATTTGAAATTCAAACAATAAAGTTTCCCGCATAAAAGGGGCATGACGTCACGAATCGTTGCTGTCAATATTCAACTTCATCAGCTCCAACTTATTATAACCTTGATTACACATTAACTGACATTTATAACACATGTAACTAAGCAACAAATGTGATTTGTACGATTCGAGACGTCACTTCCGTTTTAATTTTCACTTTGAACCTGTAGCATTTAATGCTTTACTAAATCACTTTTTAATAAAACTTTTTTGATTAACATATTTTTAGTGTGGCCAAGTCATTGATAATCGACTTTGCTATGCAATAACGTAGTCGATATTTAAAAAATTGAAAAATACCCTATTTGACTACTATCCATCCATATATTTAAAACGCAAAGCCTTTTCTTTTCCGCTAATTTTAGCGTACTTCTACTGGACCTGTTTTGATGATTTTTTTTAAATTGAAGCTCTTGACCCACAGATATATCACCACTAATTTTTTTCTCAAAATTATTAATTTCCTACATTGTTTTAGATTTTATAATATACATAATAAAATAATCAATTTTTTAATTTAAAATAATCCAATTTTAAAAATTATAAATGAGAATAAATGTAGATAGTATTTGGTTTTATACGATAAGATACAAATTATACATTTGGTCGTGGTGATAAAATTTTCAATACTTTTATTCGACCAGTACGTTTCTAATACGCGATGTGGGCAGGTTGGTGCGTGCATTTTTAATTACGTTTCGTGCTTTTGTGAATTTTGGATTTTTGAGACGGTTTTTTATGTTGCCCTCTTTGGCTTAGTTATCTTTAAGGTTAGTTTTCTTATTTTTTTTATAAAATAGTCATAGCTGATTCATATCTTCAAAAACTTCGTCGATTTCGACGGGGTGACCGCTATTTTTTTTTAAATTGAAGCTGTCGACCCCCAGATATGTCAGCACTAATTATTTTCTTCAAATTACCAATTTCATAAATTTTTTTAAAATAATAAATTAACAAACAATCATCGGTGTAGGAAGTAAGTGGATTATAATAATTTTTGAAAATTTCATTTTTCTAACACATTCATCACTACAACTACTTCGTCGAATTTCTCAGTAGCAGAACTCTTACTGCACTTTTGGAAACACTTTCAATTTTTACATTTTTTTAGCTTTTAACGCCTTTAGTGAGGGGGGCAAGGGGACTAAAATTATTTTAATTGCAAATATTTATACAGGACACTTTTACGTTTATTTCACCTACATGTCAAATGTCTCTCACTAGCAGGTGAACTCTTACTACACTTATAAGAATTGTTGAACTTTTTTGAAACACTTTCAATTTTAACATTTTTTTAGTTTTAAATGTCTATAGTAAAGAGGGTAGGAGGACTAAGATTATTTTATTTACAGATACTTATAGAGGACACCTGTAGGTTTATTTCACCTAAATTTTAAATGTCTCTCAGTAGCAGGAGAACTCTTACAGCACTTACAACATTTTTTAACTTTTTGGAAACACTCACAATTTTTACACTTTTTCCGTTTCGAAGGACTATAATGAAGAAGATAAGGGGTCTCCGATTATTTTTATTACAAATATTTATAGAAGACACCTTTAGGTTTATTTTACCTGAATTTTAAATATCTCTCAGTAGCAAGGAACTCTGACTGCACTTAGGACAATGTTGAACTTTTTTGAAATGCTTACAATTTTTACACTTTTTCATATTTTAACGCCTATAGAGAAAGGGGTAGGGGGGCCTCAAATTACTTTAATTACAAATATTTATAGAGGACACACTAGGGTTTATTTCACCTAAATTGAAATGTCTCTCAGTAGCAGGGAACTCTTATTGGACTTGTATAACAATGTTAAACCTTTTTGATGTACTTACAATTTTTACTTTTTTTAATATTTGAACGGTGAATGCTGAAATGGGGGTGAAATGAATGGCGTAGGGGGGCTCAAATTATTTCAATTACATAAATATTTATAAAAGTCTCTCTTGGGTTTACTTCGCCTAGTTTTTAAATGTCTCTCAATAACGGAAGAAGAAGAAGAAGAGGAAGAAGGTATCCTCTATAAATATTTGTAATTGAAATAATCTCTACTCTCTATAACCATTTCACTAAGGCAACTTAAACTAAAAAAGTTAAAAAAAATATTTCTTCAAAAAAATAAAATTATGTTAAGTGCGTTAAGCGCTCTCGTACTAACAAGAGACATGTAAAATTCGTAGAAATTGTACATGAAAGTGTCCTTTTTAAATATCTATGATTATAATAACTAAAAACTTGTTCGTGGTATCTCGTAAGCTATACAAACTGTTCTTAACATAAAAATCAGAATACCGTAATTTCTGAAGAAGTGCATGGCTAAAATGAAATATTTGTCTATTTTTTCATGTTCATCATTCCGAAAAATATATAATTTGTTATTTTCGTGGTATTTCTATGAGCTAGGGTTAGGGAATTCTAGTTCTTCCGAAAAAGTTGCCATCTTCAATATCTCACTTCCGGTTACAATTTCGCTTTGATAACCGCACTTTTCGTATTCAGCAGGGTTGAAATATTAGAAAAACGTCGGTTACCAAAATGTTACATGAAATGCCGCTTGTACGGTTAAGGAGACGTTATTTCTCATTACAGTCCTAGTCTATTATTTTTTTCTACGAACGTGCTGAATGACAGTTTTTCTGACAACTAAATAAATATTGAAAGTAGACTTTTGAAACACTAGTGCGGAAAATTCTTGCCGCACCCAAAGCATAAAAAAATACCACTATGATTATTATTTTCACAATTTAAATTAATTTGTCATTCTGACATTTAACAAAAAATGTTCATTGATGTAGAATATTCACTTTCGTAGAAAAAAAAGTATGAAACACACTTGCAGAAAAGGCTATTGCAAAACTCATATAATTAGAGCACTCGCTGTCGCTCGTGCTCCAACTTTTATATTTTGTTTTGCAATCCACCCTTTTCTGCACTTGAATTTCAATATATTATTCTAAACAGATTTCGACAACTTAATTGGCACACTGGCACTGTAGACAGAGCTAACCTTAAACATCTCAATGCCCTTTTCACTTGTAACACGCGGAAGACTTTTAATTAAGAGTAACTTTTGTTCGAAAAAGATCTTCTACTGACAGTCATTCTGGGTAAAAAAGAGAACTAAACAGTGAGATCTTTTTGGCACTCTGCAACCCTGGAAGTGAAGGGTGTTTCTTAAGGCACTTCTTCTTAAGCTAATAATGTATTAAAATTTTTGTTACGTGCGTAGTCGAGTTACAATAATTAACTGCATTTCTTCTTCATTTTGATGATGAGACCTCTGCAAAGAACATTTTTCTCTCTAGCACAATTGTTCGACACCAAACAATAAAAAGATTTTTTAATTTTAAATTGAAGGGACTTTTTGGGATATTTAACGACATACAAAGAAATCAGCTTTAACAGTATAATGTAGATGTGGATTTCACCCTGCTGAATTTAAATAAAAATCACAACCGCTTTAGCTATTTTAATTTTTCACCAGGCTGTTACCTTCACAGGCTTCACCAGACACGTTAGGCCAGACAATATGACACGTCTTCTCTCAATTCAAAAACTAGCTATCTCTTACAGTGTCCAATTTCCCCATCGTGAGTCACTTCAATCGGGTACCCTGTACCGACACAACGAGACTCTCTTGTCAGACAGGATCAGTTTGTGAGATCGGTTTTTGAGCACGAATTCACGTAAAATTTTCATGAAAAAATTCTGTAGGTTGCCACGTTGTAGCTGCAATCCTACAGGTATGACGTAATAATAATATAATAATTATAGTTCTGAGGCCGGTCCCTAGTGGTTCCTTGCTTCGCGACCTCTCGGATCTATTGATCACCTCTGATTTGGTCTTCCCTTATGAGAGTTCTGTGTTTTTGATAAAGTCCAGAATTTTTCCTATTTATAAATTATAAGTTGGGCAGTTGTCTTTGGAGCATCTTCTCTTTCCCAGGAATGCTGTAACGACTTTTTGTGAAAGAAGTGTAGCAGAAGATGAATTGGAGTTTTCTCCTCTTCTGCATAGTAGGTCTTTTTGTACAGGTATGACATAGTAACAGTAGGTTTAAAAGCTTTGTGTGCAGTAGAATATCTCTTAGAACAACTCCTAGTGCTTAAATCACGCTTGCACTTGAAGTCATTACCTTTCTTTACTGTAACACCTAAACTGTCTAAAATAGGCAACGTTTATTTATGGGGTACAATTTTAATTGGGGTGCAACCTTATAAAATGCATTTCTCATCAAAATTTGCATTTTGCGTAGTACGATATTTTCTTGCTCTGTAGTAAGTTCAAATTTAGCAAATTGGTTGGCACTTTCACGTACTAACCTCCAACTCCCACAAACAGACAATTCAACATGAATGACGTGATTAATTTTAATAACAGCGGCTTTCAAAATTCTCAAAAAAAATAGTATCCTACCACAAGGGTTTTGAAAATCAATTGTAAACATAATGAAGAGATCTATCTAGTGAATTGCTCCAGAAAATAACTACTTAATGTCGAATGCGAAAAAATCTGTGCGGTGTACCGTACCATTTATTTTATAAATTGTTGTAAATTTCTTCTCAACATTTGAATTTTCATGTAACGACTTACTTTATCATTTCCCATTAATATGAAATCTCGCAAGAAAAGCTTTGAATCAATATCAAATTGCTTTTTAGTAATTTCGAAGTTTGTTTATGTTTAGAAAATGTAATTACGGTGTTATAATATAATTGATTTGAACCTAAAACATAAAATCACTTTTAAAATCTAATATATTTCGCATTACCCTACACGACAAAATTATCGATACCTACCCATCAAAATTTTCAATTTTTAAAATTTAATTTGAAAATTGTAGGTTTTATATAAAAACAGCGAATAAAATAGGTAATCGATTTTAAAGCACCTCCCAAAATCAATTTGTAGAAGCAACTATTTATACTTATCAGCGCTACAGTATCTGAAATGATGTTCCGAGTAGGTAAAAAGAAAACAAGAAAATGTCGTGGACGACGAGTTCTCTCGTCTCGTAATCAATTATCTTTTAATAGTGCCGATAGAAGTTGGTAGCCTAAGGCCACCCACGAAAACGTATAATTATCGGAGCGTAGACGTAAGACGTCCATCATTCTGTGGCTTTGGTTTAAGTGCAAGGCTTCACAAAAACTTTCGATTAATACATAATTGTTTTTCTATAATCTTAAAACTTTTTAAAGTAGTTAATTAAGCACCCCAACAAACAAACCCCGCTCGCTTGCTTTATTATTAGTTATAGGTACGTGACTTATTGTTCATTTTAGATCCTTCATATAATAAAGTAAATCTATAATGCAAGAAGAATTTTATTAATGTTTAAAATTTACCTCTCAAGCAAAACTTGTCATTACTAGTTTGAAAGAAGATGGATTGATTGCTTGGCTTATACGTAGTGACGTTTATTCCTTGTATACTGCTTGATGTATGTGTTTCTTCTTGAGCGTTTGAAATGAATTAGGTCTCGCCTAACTTACTTTAAGTCTTCAAAATTCTGTAAAACCTTTTTCAAACTGACAATAATAGTTATACTACACGCTTTATACGGACTCGTTAATTTATCTTGCTCTTTTGGTATCAGGTGTATTATAGAAAGCAGAACTGCTCCTTGTCGTCCTATTATTGCCATTTTATTGCAATTTTAAAACGTTTTACTTAATACGTTCTTAGGCGTTAAAAGCAATCTCTAATTACTATAAACCCAACAAATGTAACGCAACAATTTGGTATTTAATGTTTTATTTTTATTACAACTTGATAGAATCAGGCACAGAGGGTTGCAAAAATAATGAAAATTATAAAAATTTTCTAAACGTTTAATTTTATCGATTTCACTTTTTAGACTATTGAAAATAAAATTGCAGTACGACAACCTTAGAAAAATTATTTTCGGATTCATTATCCTCAAGTTCAGGTTACTACCCTTACTGAGAGACTGTAGTTGGGTTGGTGAGTATTAGGAAAATGAGTATGATTTTATCAGCTTTGTTCTCTTACGACCAAGCAGCTTGGTACTTCTATCCTCTCATATTATGTTATTTCAACGTACGTCGTTTTTAGAAAATTGAAAATGAGTTGGGGATTAGTGTCGCTACGTGAAAATGTATGCCCTAATGTACTTTCCAAATTTTCTTTACAGTATTAATTTTTAGCACTATTCTTCGGATATTCCGGTTGTTTAGCTTTGAATAGGATTTGAGAGATCAAATGCGACAGCTTCAGCTTCTTCTAATAAAATTTTATCCGAAACGGATCCGTTAGCTAGAGACAGGGTGTTAAACTTCTACCTCTATGTTCCACTTCTGGTTAAAACTTACTTCTGCGCCATTGCAAAACAGCCATCTTGCTTTCATCTTTTCAAAAAAAAATCACGACTTTTTGTCATAAACCTTGGCTTCCATCTCTTTAAAATTGCGGCTTGAGTAGGCTTGTTGTCCTTGTTGAGGATTTAAGTCATGAAATACTTCCCTTAACCGTGGACTAACTAAGCCGTTCTTCTAGGGGGCATAAAGCGCCCGATTTAAAGTTTATCAGACATTTATTACGTCAACCAAACAGGAGCATGCGTATTTCGTTCATACGGCCTGCGTAGTGTGCAGATTCGTCTTGCACACGCACAAGTCTGCGGTAGTAAAAGCTTGCACGTGTGAAGACAAAGCGATAATTCCGGTTTACTTGCGCAGTTAAGCTCGCTACAAACGCTTAGGCTTTTATAAAGGCTTTTTATTATACTACACCAGGTCTGAGTAGAACATGATACTTGTGTAGACCCAGTCTGGAGTTCAGCAGGGGCGTAAATAACGGACCCGCAAGACTCGCGTTGCGAGAGGGCCCCCAAAACGTCGTGTAGTATAAAAATTCATTATAAAATCTATTTCTTATAATGTAAAATGATTATCAACTACGATGGGTAGGGGCCCCCAATCTACATTTTAGAGGAACGCCCCCAAACTCTTAGTTACGCTACTGTCGTTAAGGCCGCTTGTACTGTTTTGTAGTAGTACAAGCCTCCACGTGTAAATGCAAAGTGATCGTTCCTGTTTGCCTGCTCAGTTTTGACCTGCACAAGTGCACAGACCTGCCATAGTAAAAACCTGAGCATTTTTAGCAGCCTCTACATTTAATTCTTCTCTTCTATGAGGTAGGAAAATTAACTATATAATGTTTATATACTAGTCCTGGGGCCTGTAACAGAAAAAAGGGGGTGATCGTATTCAGGCCCATCTTTTGGGAATAAGCTATTTGAGTGCCAGCGAACACGAAAATCTGGTTTGCTTCCACAGGCAGTGGCTTAAGGACTCAGAGCTGTTAATAATAAATTTCTAATCGGTGAGGAAGGCGGGAAACCCACCTGAGAGGGATGGCAAAGTAAAATCTTACTTTTTATGTAAAAAGTAGTTACTTTGGCAGTGGACAACTCAAATACCGTTTATGAGTCACGAGTTAGTGTTTGCAGGTGTGTAGCAAAAAGACGTTAATTTCAGTCCAGCTGCCACGCTCTCAGAGATATTGTAGAGAGCAGCCAATTTTTTTGGTCGATTTTTTTTATAAGAACGATAAAATGTCAAAGTTGCATCCCGAATGCTGTCATATTTCTTACTTTTTTCCTTCTTTAAGAATTTCATTGAAGGATCCTGAGGGCTTAAGCCACTGCCTGTGGAAGCCAACCAGATTTTCGTGTCCGCTGGTACTCAAATAGCTTATTTCCAAAAGATGGACCTGAATACGATCACCCCCTTTTTTCTGTTACAGGCCCCAGGACTATACGTAGCCTTTTATGATTATAAAATATTATCCGTTCACTATTTATTTGCGCTATGGATTGGCCATGTTAGGGTGACAGATTCCACCCTGTATGAATTTGAAAAAAATCATTTAGGTTGAAGTATTGTAGAGTAGCGGCTTTTCTTCAATTGTGTTAATAGTTGGTCTGTCAGTGGTCTGTCATTTTTTTGGTATTGTCAAGAGCTGTCAGTCAACTTAATAGGGACTTTTTATTTTGGCAAACCAAAAAATAAAAGTTCAAGGCCAACCATAGCGCAAATAAATTGTAATAAATATAAGTAGTTTAGTTATACTATGCTAATTGGAACTGGAATCGAATTTTTTGTCAATTCTACCAATGTCAATCAGCACAGTTGGAGATGTACCTTAAAACTGCAATTGGTTTTTTAGTTTAGTGCAAAGTAAGATAACAATACGATTAATTTCTTAAATAAACTGTAATTAAGTAAATTGTCTTCAATTTAATGACTTAGAAACTTTTAAGTTTTAAATGACCAATCTTTAGAATTTCAGAGTGTGTAATTCGTTCAAGCACTTAAAAAGTTAGTGTGTTGTAATTCGCATTGGCATTTTTAAGAATAGATTTATTTTCTCGGGAAAGATACTCACAAGTGTTAAACAAGCAAGGACCCATTAAAAAAATTCCCTTTTCTAAGCTAATTTGTAACAAAATAGCCACGGTATTCTAAAACGATCGTAAATAGTTGAGGACGTGGCTGTTTGGACTTTTTCCACGATTTTCAGAAATGCTAACGCTCTTAGCCGATGAAAGTTCTAGATATAAATAAAAGACTTAAAACTTGCGGTGTGATCAAAATTATAATTTGCTATGAGGGCTATGCTCTCTGGATTTTGATACCTTTTCCTTTAGTTCCATTGAAATCCTCTCCGTATTGTGACCACCCAAGATAATAAAAGTGCCTGCTTCTATTGCCTCATGGTGATTTATTAATTATTGATCTCCACACGAATAAGATCATTAACTGATTACTTTTTATATTACAGTAATTATTTTATTCAAGGTAATTTCAACTTTAGAGTAGAAATTGTGACTCATCGAAGACTACTGGACTACCCCTGAATTAAATTTATTGGATTAATTGTTGTATATTTCTTGGCTTACTTATATTACCTGTCTTCTCTGTAATTTTCTAGCAACTATCAAATCCTTTGGTTACAGACATTGACAGATAGTTAAAAGTAATTAAAATGGTCTCTCAGACTATTTTCAGTCACATCATTTTGGCGAAATCTGTACCAGATTGCTATGAGCCTGACTGGCTTCTTCTAGATTATTTGGCTAGTTTTGGTGGTCTTTCAAGCTTCTCCCAAAGATGTCCCACAGGTGCTCAATTAGTTTTAGATCTAGACTTCGTGATAGTTATGCTATAGTATAGATTTCAACATTTTCGTAGTAATTTCGCACGACCAAACTGTAAGATCTAGCATTAGCAAAAAATTCTAACCCATGTAAAGCGCAAAAAATAGCACATGCAGTTCTTCAATTTCCAATATGTACCTCGCAGTCTTAAGGTTTCCATTACTTAACACAGCCAGTTCTGGGTCAACAGTGAAATACATGCGAATTTTTTTCACATGTAAACAAAACCTGGACTCATTGGTAAATAAAATCGTTGCCAATCATCTTCAAACCAGTTTATGTTTGTGGAAAAAATTTAGTCTAGCTAAACGACTTCAAACGAGGGTGAGAGGTTTCAAGTCGGATTCTCTAAAGGCAGCGCCACACACACAGGCTTACCTTCTTGTTTGGCCTGTGGAGAATCTGTGTAAAATTCTAGACGCTCCGATTGGCCTGTGCAGGCCGCCTGAACGATGCCCAGACGCAGGCAAGTCTGTGTGTGTGTGGCGCAGGCTTAAGATGTTGGCGAATCTTTTCTGTGCTAATTTGTTCGCAATGCAGTCTTCGGAGCTGAGTATGTAAGCTTCTAGTTCTGACAAGACATTCTATTAAAGTGGCAAGTCTTAAAATAAGATCTTGGAACAAAGTTGTTTTTGGAGTTCAGTTTTGTTCAAATCTTCAGACTATAGTCTGTAATCCTCAATCTTCTTATGTCTTTGTATCACTTCAACCATATTCTAATTAAAAAAATGCAAAACTTGTGTCGCGTCAAATTTCTCGTTTGATGTTGCATGATGAACAAGAAAGAAAGTGTTGAAAAATTTGGAATAAAAATGTACACGTATTCTAAATACACGTTCATTTAGAAGTGATTTTGAAATTAGCTTTCTCTCTAATGATATAATGATTATGGTTAAAGGCGTGAAAGAACAAAATTAAAACCAAAGTAATAATAATTAGAGTTAATGATTACGGTGCAATAATTTGGAGAACTAACTCTTACTGTTTAAAGCAAAATTGAAAGTTTAAATTTAGCCATTTCATTCGTTTTACACAAATTTCTGATATACAGTGTACTTTGTATACAGATTTGTCGTTGTTCGATTTCATCTACGTGATATCGTTTCCATCAGGTAGTTTAAGGTGGATTTAGAGCAACTTGTAAAGCTGCATTATATTGAACGAACGTTTATTTACGATACGTTTTACTGTTCCATTTGTTTATCATCCTTTATCAATTATCCTGTTGCACTTTAAGGACGGAATTTGCTGCATAGAGATGCACCCGGCAACTTATTGATAAAAAACAGAGAAAGTAACATTTTTAATCGTACTTTTTTGTTCCCACTTTTTATTAGAACCAGTGGCTCTATTTTTAAAATACTAAAACTACGTTAAAAGCAAAGGTTGAACATAGATACTAGCAATTTTAAAATTTTGAATTTTTTGATAATAGGAAAAAAATAGAAACAAATTGATCATGTTTAAGTAATAAAATCAGCAAGTAATACGGAAAATTTTTAAATTCTAAAACTGCTATACTCTATTCATCGACAAGATGAAGCTAAGCCACTCCCAAAACAAGCGTGCGATATTCGAATAGAAGTTTTCTATTGGTCGCATTTTGAAAATCCGGTTTACAACACTCACACAAGAATTGGACAACCTTATTGGACAGTCCGGGGTAGGGTAGGGAATGGCTTAGCTGCATCTTGTCGGTGAACACTGTATAGTAGGTAGGTAGTTTAAACTTTGCCTTTAAACGTATTTTTTTAATTAGAGGCACTGATTTTAATAAAAAATGAGAATAAAAATGTATCTAAACACCATTTGGAACAACAATGCCTATTTTGGAACATACTCGTTATTTTTATGCCTCTATCGGGGTAGCGTAGTGATAATAGTTACTCTAAAGTGCATACTCTTGGCACTGTTTGTTATTTAATATCATCGATTGACGAATATAAATATTTGAATACAAGATCTGTGATTTTACCTACTTTACTACTACTTAAATATTAATTGTGTGACTTTTCAGAGAATTAGAAATTGCAATTAAAGAAAATGAAGGTAACCGAATTTTAAAAGTTTCAGACGTTCTATTTATATTTGACAATAATAATTTAATCAGAGAAGTTTTACAGTACGTATGGTTAGTTGTTGGTGAGCAATTTTAAAGCTGGCAAACTTCCAATTTATACTTTATTCACCAGATAAGGATTCTGTTTATTATATGTCGACATTTAGTAATCTTCTACTTAATTTTAGTTTAAAGCTATATGGCATAAAAATTTACCGCAATAAATGCCAACAAACAAATCTTATTAACAACTTGGTTGCAATTTCGCGCCAAAACGAATTAAATAAACATTGAATTTAAACGCCAATATTATGAATGCTGTATAAATGTATAATGGAAAACAAAAATCTACGGGATATCAGCAATCCCACAGCGAGCTCCTGGGGTGGATGGATGAAATTTGTTTGTTATTTACTATAATTTATAATATTTCACTAAATATATTCATATCATTAATATTATAATTTTGGCTTAATTTATTGAAAATACTCTTGATCTATTTATTAATGCCATAAATTTTATATTAACTCACTTTTTAATGAAAGGAATAAAAGTAATTTAAAAATATCTGGAAGTTATTTACGATAAAATTTTTAACAAATAGTTCTATAATTTTCAGACAATTCTGTATCCTATTTTTAATTATTTGATTCGAACATTTTGTCGACCGTTAGAAAAATTCTCTTGGAGCTAATAAGTTAATTAAATAATAGATTTCAATTGATGTATCGATAATTAATTCTTTATCAAGTATATTGTTTTCTGTAACGATAAATCATTCAATAAACCCACAAAGCAGTCGGAGTGTATTTAAGGCACATTAGGGAACGTCGAATCAAAAACGACCTCTTTAATACCATCAATAGCGAAGAAATAAATTATTTACTCTAAACACTTGAAGTAACAAATCAGTATAAAAATTTATTTCTGAAATAAAAATAATATTTCGATATCGTTGTACGAATAAGAAATATTACTCCAACAGTTTCTGTAGCTGAAATACCATATCATTTTTGCTTTGTTTCAGTATACGTGTGTACGACATATTTCATATCGAGTCAGTTCGATTATGATTAAGCTTTTGAATCGACGTAAAAAAAAATTTTTTTTGCGTAAGCAAAGAACATTTAAGGAAGGTAAGTCAACAAGAAAATCAATTAACAGTAAAATGGATTTAAAAAGGCGTTAGTCGTAGATTAACGATCCATTAATAAAGCTGGGCTTTTCTTAAGCCGCTAATTTTACTTTTCAAAGAACGATGATGGCTATAATATTAGACGTCTATCAGACGAATTTAAGTACCGATTCGAGAATGATGTGAAAAAGGTTCTTATAATAACCAGATAAATCTGAGATTACTTTTTGATAAGTAGTATAAAATTCCAACTTGTAAAGTTTATTAAGTATAAAAGGAAGTATTTTGCATCTTGTTTATTTTTGTTTCCTTTTTAATAACATTTCGAGGCACGAATTTAACGTCCGAGTTGAAATTTGAAATTGGTATTATTCTAAACTTGGCGGCATTGGCAGTATTTTGTGTCGAGTGTAATTGCCGCTTGTCTACACAAATAGCTAAGCTCGACTCGTCGGCTGTCGGCCTAGAAGGATATCAGGACGTGGCCAGAACCTTTAGTGTCACTAGCATTTGCATTTACATCTATGTTAGAAACCTGTGACATGACCAAGGCGGTAGAGTAAGATTAAATTCGAAATAAGACTGTCATTAAAACAGTTTAGTTTAGTTACATTTTCTCATATAAATTTATTTCTAACGTACACAAAGAGGCTTTTTAATCTACCCACTTAATTATAGTTACTTCCAAATTACTTTTAATTGTGATATAAAATATGATACGACGACACGAGTGCTTAAAGTTGACGCTAATTTTTTTATCGACTTCCTCCTTGAATTTTTAACGAATTTAGTAAACAAAGTCGCGATATTAATCAAAAATTTTAATTTTTCATACATTACGCTAGCCTAGTATTGATTGCATGGTCGTAATAATTATTCAGCTACATTACACGTCAGTGTAATTGTTCTACTATATACTAGAGGTAGTATTAAACGAGATGTGTCTACCTAGTTGAAATTAATGACGTTCGTGTTATAGTTTTCGCATTTCCTTTCGCTACCAATTTTTTATTTCCACTTTAAAATTTTTACCTTCCATTAAATTACTTTTTTTAAATATATTTTCTTTTAAAAGAAAGCTTCTTTAAATAACATTTAGTTTATGCCATTTCTAAACTTAAAATCTTTATACCTGTAATTAAGGACTATGTAGTTCAGAAGCTCACCTCGTTACACAAGGATTCTAATTAACAAGGGTATAGCTAATGAAATAAGCCCTGATTGCGACACCGATCAAACCGCATATATAATAACGCACCCTACAGGTTCTCTATACTTGACATGACACCCACTCACATAGAAATTTCTACCACATAATGCAATATAACCAAAACAATGCTAAACTTAATTTAGCAATTCAATTCTATTGAAAGATAAATGTGTGTGTAGGGATAAATAATTATTGTTAATTGAAATTATTATTAAATTAATTTAAAATGTTGAAGCTTATTTTCATCAACAGTTTTTCCTTTTCGATTTATTATGTGTGAGCCAAACAGTTTTCATCTTTCTCAATTTTATCCTGTTGCATTCAATTTTCTTGGCTTAGCACACTCTTTTACTCTTGATTTTCTTATTATTTTAGCTTCGATTCTAATAATTAACAAATTGATTTTCCGACATTAATTTTTTTATACCAATTTTCACTGTAAATAATTATATTTTTCTTTTTACCTTTGTTTGCTCATTGTTCTTACATTAGGTTAAGTCCTCGCACAATTTCAATGGACTAGTGGGTCCTGCATGGCCACCATTGTTCGAATTGACATAAGTTGATGAATGATTATCCTATAGACATTTTATGATGAAATACGAGCTTTCGAAAATAGCTCTTTATATGATTTTGTGGCCCCTCGTCAACATTTTTCAAATTAACGTTATTTTGTATTAAATCGAGTCCTCGACTTTAAAAGAATTATATAGAATTTTATGATTCGCACTTTGTAAAATTAAAAATTGCAAATTGTTAATTTTTGACCTTTAACTATTTATAAAATGGTGGTGGAAATTCATCAGTCAGAAATTCAATTTGCTCTAACAAACTGCTCACGGCATGGTTGTACCCATTTTGTTTAAAAATTCAGAAAACAATGGAAATAGTGCTTACTCAATTGACTCAATTTATCTCTTTTAAGTTTTTAACATTTAAAATTAGAGAGCTCATCAATACCTATTAAAAGGATTTCATTTCAATTCGTTTTCTACTGGGAAATTTTTTAATTGTAATTTTGCCTTGCTAAAGTCCAAGTGGAAATTCTGGTAATGGAGAAAATATGAAATACTGGGTGTCGCCATGTCGTACATTTTTATAAAAATAACCAAGACGGAGATCTTCCTCCGGCTGCGGACCCGGATAGCGTAGGATCTTGCTGTACGAGTCGGCTTCGTCGTTAGGTTCGGTCGGTGGGAACCGAAACCTAACTTCCTAGATCTTGGGTCTACGTTGGGACCTGTACCCCTACCCCTAACAAGTAGCATTAATACATCTGGAACTGACTCTATGCCTGAACCTAATAGTAAGGTAGCTGCAGCTACGAAAACGCCATGGTGAGGGTCAGGTTAGAGATAGACTATTGCAAATCCTAAAATCTCTATTCTCTAACCAACGCCCTCCCACTGTTTTTAACGGCAACCAGCGTGGCTGAACCACTACCACGTTGATCATCACTAGCTTTTCTTTTGCCTAGAGGCTAGGATCAAGTGGTCTATGAGATCTACAGGTAAACTACACATATCTAGAGCAAAGCCGAGCGCTTTAGAGGTTAGCTTAGATAAGAGAAAGAGTATCCTCTCAAACCCTAACGCGGCCTTCTCACCGTTCTCGCTCTTAGAGCGCCAGACGCCGACCCTTAAGGCGCTACCAATCATATGCTCGCAATACTCCTTTTACTCAGTCCCACCTGAGTGGGGTAGCTTATCACGAGCAAACCCGAGCGCTTTAGAGGTTAGCTTAGATAAGAGAAAGAGTATCCTCTCAAACCCCAACGCGGCCTTCTCACCGTTCTCGCTCACAGAGCGCCAGACGCCGACCCTTAAGGCTCTACCAATCATATGCTTGCAATACTCCTTTTACTCAGTCCCACCTGAGATGGGGTAGCTTATCATAAGCCAGGGGCTTAATTCTCGACCATTCGCTTTTGTAACGAAAGTGAGATAAAACGAATGGTAGCATGCCGAACCATTGCCGAAATTTGTCAAATAGAAGGTTTGGCAACTTTTTAGAAATGCCATTTACTTGTCAAATGTCTTATGCAGAGCGCCATGTTTAAAATCTCGAAATTATTATGTTTATTTTTATCTTATTTTGAATTTTTTCTCATAGATCGATTGGTTTCAAGCTTCATTCGAGATAAAACACTCGTTTTAACTCACCGTTCGTGATAAGTCGAAGGATATCAAGAATTGACCCCCAGGTGTGTCCTTGATACGCGAAGTGCCCCGACCAGTTCCACATGGCACGCTGGTCTCATCGCCGAGCTTATAGCTCTACTTTTTTCCTAATACTGCCCGTGGCGTCTGACCGGTCGGTGTCGCCCCCGGAATTGGGTGCCATAACTGTCAGTTTTAGGGGTGTATTGCGAAGAAGTTCAACTCACACCCACACTCCAGCCACTTTTAATTTTTTTATTCTTAAAGAACGAATCGAGAAAAAATTAGCTACTCTCTTCAATGGTTTTAACAACGTGGTAGCTGGGCTGGAGTTAACGGCTGTATACCATACAAATGATCAACAGTATTTAAGTTGCTCGCACAGGCAAAATTAAAAGACGATTTTTAAGAGTTCTAAGCCCTAAGGCCTGATGTTGGCAACCGGTTTTTCTTGTTCAGTGGCACTCAATTAGCTTATTCCGAAAAGATGAGCGCGAATACTATATTCTATACAGATTGAATAGTTCGAGTTAGCACATAGGATTTATAATGTGTTGAAGTAAATACGAAATATTTTTAAGTGATAACGAGAGAGAAAGTGTTATTTTTCGATAGAAAATAGGCGTTCATTAGTTTATAATCTAAATATTTTCGTTTAAATCAAGAATCATTTTTAATATAAAACACCAATAATAAAATTAAAATAAATTGTAAAAGTAAATACGTATCACTTATCAAAAATTGCAGGCGTGTAATTCAAATTTGAAATTACTAATTGACGCCTTCCTTTTATCTTAAAATAACTCTTTCTCTCTCGTAATCATTTAAAAGTATTTCTTACTTGTTTTCACTCATTAAATTGCTATGTGCTAACTCAAACTATTCAACCTGTACATATGTCTAACTGCTTTCGTTAATACTTCTTTTGCATTATACTCTAATTTCTTATATCTAACTATGGCTCTTATGGTCAAAACGACTGCTGCTTACCCGAAACCTTTTAAGTTTCAATACTGGGATATAAAAAATAAAATAAAAGGATAGAACATAAAATTACCTTGTAAATCTTGCCGCTTTAGTTATCTTAATTGCTCATTAAACTATAGAACCCAAATTTTTGTTGCCTTACCATTACCATGGGATGACTGAGATTTGCACTCTTTGGCTGTGGCCTGCAAGAATTGTGTATGATTTTTTGACTACCTGAGAAATAGGTAATTTGCTCGGTAACCGCGCTGTGGCGAGTAGTGAGCTTATGACGACAGTTAGATGGATTAGAAATTTATGTTACACAGCATCTCATAAGGGCCTATGCTTCTCAGTTTTTAACAAGAACCGTCCAGCATTATAACACCCCGTTAAAATGGTTAGGTTAGTGCGTTTTTCCTGAATGAGCGTAAGACCGGTAGAAGAGTTATGTGCCTGTCTCTGTTTTGGCCGAGTTGGGGCTAAAAATTTCTGAACTCTTACTGTAATGTAAAAAAAGTATGGTCAGTGGTCATAGCAAAATACTTTTAGTTGCAAAAACATTATAAACTGCAGAGATTAATATTTTAAGCGTTCTTGCTTGGAATCCTTCTTCAAGCACATGTTTTTACATTCAGACAATTTAATTTTCTAAAGAAACGCACTGGTTGTTCCAAAATATGGAATTCAATACTTGAATAATTATTTTTATAGTAGGCCATCAAATTTTAATTTCATACCACTACAAGCAACTGATGAGCTCCAGATGATCACATAGGATCGTGGTAGACAGTGTAAAGCAAGAGAAGTATGGGATAATCAAAAATAATAATTAATAAGAAGTACATGAATGTAAGAGGTGTTCATTAGGTGCTAAAAATTTCTAGTTGAGGTAACACTAATTTACAAAATGAATACTTTCTATAAGAATGTTTTTAGTTATTTCCAAGCTTTTTTTCAAGTGGTAAAAGCTAAAACTCACTTCTTTCAAAGATTTTATTTTATTGTTTTAACAAGAAATAAAAGATGAAAACTAAAACCTAACTGTGGAAAACATACTGAACTGATAGTTATGACATAAAGGAAGAAAAATGTAAAATAAGATACTCTCAAAAAAAAGGAGTTGGTATATAATTAATTCAAGAAGTTACAATACGACTTCGGATGACGTCGTTTCTTTACAAGTAGATAATTATTTTAAAAAAGTTTGGATTTAAGTATTAAAAAGTTTTTCAAAACAAAATAAAAGTGGCTATTTAAAAACGTTTCCAGAAGTACAAATCTGTTGGCTCTCTTAAATCGTCTCGTATATAAATTAACAAGAAAAGTAATTATTTCTTTTATGAATTACATACTAACATACATTAACGTATGTATACAGGGTGAGTCTCAAAATTAGTACAACCAAACTACAAAAAATATATAAAATCGTAGTGGAATAGAATGGAAGAGTAGTCTATCCCTAAGCTACTCTTCTCAAAGTACCTGGAAGTCTATGAAACGAAAGCACTGATGTCGTAGTAGGTCAATTAACCTAACCCTTATCACTTTTCAAGAAATCTGTTATTTATTAGAGGATCCTTGAAATGTAAAATTCCTAAATCGATAATTTTTTTTGGGTTATTTTGCTTTGAAGAACATGTTTGGGGAGGTTTTAAAGTCTTCTGCTAACTGCATCTCCTTTATTTAATGTTAAATGTCCAGTTTTAAATAGAATAACATGTTTTAATTGCCACTTTTGGATGAAGAATTTTATTCTCCTGCAATTATTACATAAAACATTGCTTATCTTCAAAATTGATAGTTTTTGGAAATATATTTAGATTTCTGATAAAAGTGAAATTGTGAACATAAATTGACATCAAATGTGACTTTTCAAAGGATTAAATTCGATTGCTTTTAATAAATTTATAGCACTGCAACGTCAAAAATGAGATAAAAAACCATTAATTAACAAATCAGATTCCTACTTTTATTTAACGCCACGAGATATAAATTAGCAGATTTGTGTTCTACACGACACTCATGCACCATAGATTTGCTTTTAAAGACGTGAGTTTAGGGAAGATTGAGGAATTTACAGGTAATTGGAAGTTATGGTGAAGGACGTGGGAATTTACCAGGTGTTTGGAATCTGTCAAGGTGTCAAGTGGTTGTTGCACGAAAACAATCAAATTGAGAAGGTCGATAGTAGTCTAGTTTCATATTGTGTTAAAAATAGGAATTTTCTTTGCATGCGTTCACACTAGCAGTTGTCAAAGAGAATATTTAATATATAAGAATTTTGTTAGTTGATTCATCTGCTCATTGCCCATAATACTCTTATACTGATATTTCTAATTTCTTCTTTTGATGTAAAAACCGCTTCAAACGCTCATGCTTTAACTATGGCAGATCTGTGCACTTGTGGAGGTCAAAACTACGTAAACCACTTGAAATATTTGCAGATGCTCCTGTTTACATATGTATGCAAACCTGCGCAAACCTAGAGGCCTGCAAAATCTTGAGCGTTTGTAGCGGCTTTAACTGCACAGGCGAGCCGAAACTATCACTTGGTCTCCTCCACATCTCAGACTTTAACTACGGCAGACCTAGGCACTCATTTAGACCAAGACTACGCGGACGACCTGAACGATTTACAGTAAAGACGCTCCGGTTTGCATGTATAGGCATGCAAACCTGCGCAAACCTAGAGGCCTGCAAAATCTTGAGCATTTGTAGCGGCTTTAACTGCACAGGCGAGCCGAAACTATCACTTGGTCTCCTCCACATCTCAGACTTTAACTACGGCAGACCTGGGCACTCATTTAGACCAAGACTACGCGGACGACCTGAACGATTTACAGTAAAGACGCTCCAGTTTGCATGTATAGGCATGCAAACCTGCGCAAACATATAGGCCTGCAAAATCTTGAGCGTTTGTAGCGGCGTTAACTGCACAGGCGAGCCGAAACTATCACTTGATCTCCTCCACATCTCAGACTTTAACTACGGCAGACCTGGGCACTCATTTAGACCAAGACTACGCGGACGACCTGAACGATTTACAGTAAAGACGCTCCGGTTTGCATGTGTAGGCATGCAAACCTGGGCAAACCTAGAGGCCTGCAAAATCTTGAGCGTTTGTAGCGGCGTTAACTACACAGGTGAGCCGAAACTATCACTTGGTCTCCTCCACATCTCAGACTTTAACTACGGCAGACCTGGACACTCATTCAGACCAAGACTACGCGGACGACCTGAACGATTTACAGTAAAGACGCTCCGGTTTGCATGTGTAGGCATGCAAACCTGGGCAAACCTAGAGGCCTGCAAAATCTTGAGCGTTTGTAGCGGCGTTAACTACACAGGTGAGCCGAAACTATCACTTGGTCTCCTCCACATCTCAGACTTTAACTACGGCAGACCTGGACACTCATTCAGACCAAGACTACGCGGACGACCAGAACGATTTACAGTAAAGAAGCTCCGGTTTGCATGTATAGGCATGCAAACCTGCGCAAACCTAGAGGCATGCAAAATCTTGAGCGTTTGTAGCGGCTTTGACTGCACAGGCGAGCCGAAACTATCACTTGCTCTCCTTCACATCTCAAACTTTAACTACGGCAGACCTGGGCACTCATTAAGACCAAGACTACGCGGACGACCTGAACGATTTACAGTAAAGACGCTCCGGTTTGCATGTATAGGCATGCAAACCTGCGCAAACCTAGAGGCCTGCAAAATCTTGAGCGTTTGTAGCGGCGTTAACTGCACAGGCGAGCTGAAACTATCACTTGGTCTCCTTCACATCTCAGCCTTAAATACGGCAGACCTGGGCACTCATCAGACCAAGACTACGCGGACGACCTGAACGATTTACAGTAAAGACGCTCCGGTTTGCATGTATAGGCATGCAAACCTGCGCAAACCTAGAGGCCTGCAAAATCTTGAGCGTTTGTAGCGGCGTTAACTGCACAGGCGAGCCGAAACTATCACTTGTGGTCTCCTCCACATCTCAGACTTTAACTACGGCAGACCTGGGCACTCATTTAGACCAAGACTACGCGGACGACCTGAACGATTTACAGTAAAGACGCTCCGGTTTGCATGTGTAGGCATGCAAACCGGCGTAAACCTAGAGGCCTGCAAAATCTTGTGCGTTTGTAGCGGCGTTAACTGCACAGGCGAGCCGACACTATCTCTTGGTCTTCTCCACATGCTCTCCTTGTGGAGGCCTTTACTACAGCATACCTTTGGAGAAAAATAGGCGATTGCTCACGGATTCTTGAATATAGTTAGCTCCAACCCCTCTTAATATTTTCGACCATGTAAATTTGTAGATGATCGTACAATGTGATCAAAACGGAATAAATTTCTTTATTGGGCACTAGCAAAAATGTTATATGGCTCCATTTGAAAAACTAAAGGCGGGGACACACACGCATGTTATTACTCCGCCTTGCACAATGCACGCATGCACAAGCACAGGCCAAATCGTAGCGTCTATACTGCGTTTAGGCGGTACAGGCCTGTGCAAGCCGGTCTGTACACGTTAAACCTGAGTAAAAGCCTGTGCGTGGGTCTTTTTCATTAAGATATGACATTATCAATTTAATTTACAATAAAGTGGTAAATTGCATTCGGTAGTTGGGTATAATAACACCTGAAGATCTTGTCAATAAATCTCAAAAAAAACTCGTAAACCAAATACCCTGTATATTTGTACATGTAAATAGCGGCTTTCCTCTCATAATGAAACTACTCAGTTTCGACTTAATAAGCTCCCTATTGAGACTTGTCCTGTATACACATGTATAAGAATACTAAATGAAATTTAATATGGCAAGCAACAAAACAAAATTATGTATAAACTGTAATATTAACCAACGTTCAAGTTTATGCATTTTCTTAAACCAAACTACATTAATAGTTCTGGAAACTCCTATAACTCGTTCTAGTGGTAGAACATATGTGCCAACATGTTCCTCATTACTAAAGCAATTATTGTTTCGCTAATTAAATTAATTAATATTAATAATTATTATTACGTATTTAAATTAAACGTAACTTTTGATTAAAAGTTCAATATAAGATGTAATAAATTACAAATTGAGTTTCAATTTGTAAAGGTAATAAAAAAGTACGCTTCACTAGCCCCAGTATTCATCATCAAACATTTAAGGGACGTTTGTAAAGTAACTGTGGTAAAGTTAGAAAGTAATTTTAGATATAAAAAGAGGTCACTTTTATAAAAATTATATATCTACTAAAAAAGATGAAACAATTTTCATAATATTTTCAAAGAAAAATTGAAATTCGACATAATTATAGTAGCTAAATTTCGTCTTTCTTTAAAAAAAAAATATTTAAATTCAAACGTTTTAATATTCATTTGAAACCAAACAGGCGTGTAATGGTGAAGAGGATAAGAAAACAGTTGTGGGATGAGGAAACAAGTCAATATACGTACGTACACCTGAAGGAGATCGGATTGAGACTTATTTACTCGAATACTATTCTAAGCACATTTAAAGTCATTACTGATGGAGTTCCAGAAGCTATTGCTTAGGATTCAGTACTTACATTGATAAACTGGCACTTCGACAAGCTTAAACTGTCGTGTTTCTAAAGACTAGCAACGAGGATCAAATAGGTAAAGTTCAGAATTGCACCATAATTTTCAAATTTTAAAAATATACAAACCGCAAGCTACAATTTTTCTAACTCGTTTTATTACAGATTCTTGTGTCAAACAAATAAAAAGTAGTTCGAGTAATTATGGATCATTTGAGTCTTGTCGAATAATCGTTACTTGCAATTTATCGAAGAGGTCAATGAGTAAAATGGTTGGTTGGAAATCCTCCATTTGTGTTTGAAATCTCGAATGTAATTTAGGACTTGTGATGCTTGGAATTACCTTGCACCAAACTAAAATACGACTTGCAAGAAATGAAACCATCACCTTTTAAGTCAACGTGACATTTATCCTACACAAATTGATGCTTTGGAACGAACATTCACCACATGCTTTATTAGGTGAGTTGAATAGAATAATTTTAAAATTTATAACGGTTATTACATTCGTTGTAATAGGATTTAAAGCTTTTGTTAAAAGTTTGATGGTCAATGATTAAGAAAAATTTCTCAACTTTATATCTTACGTTTTAGTATAAAATGGTTTGAACGTTAGACAAATATTGTAACTGTAAGCTCTCTCTAATTGAATAATTAACGTTCGTTCGTAAGAAGTCACAGAGGGAATTTTCATCTATCCATTAACTTGAAAAACTTTTGTTGTAATTTCTTGAATTTATTTGTCGAAAAAATAATTTATTTTCGAATTGAAAAATCCTAGCCTCATCATTCAAATTAAAATAATTTTTAAACTTTTATTTTTACTACACTTTCCAGCTGAAAGCTTGAAGTCTAATTTCTAGTATAGATTAACATCTTTGTAAAAGAGACGTTTATGAAACAAGTATACTGTTAAGACAATGGGTGAAAAGAAAAAAAAATATCTCGAGATTGCTTTGAGGATAGTGTGTTTGTCTCTCTAGGAAATGTTTGTAGTGTTTTACGGTAGCTTACATTTATGTATTATTCACGCACCAAGATTGCTTCTGTCAAAGTAATAATTTTAAAGGCTTATAATTGTTTTTAATCTCTTATATCTAGAGTGTTGTGTGCGAGATTTGTTGTAAATAAAAAAAGAGTAAAACATAATGCAAGGGGATGTAAATGGAGCTACCTACCTTAAAAGCACATTTTAAATTAAAATTTACAGGTTATAGAAAAACGCTTAATGAAATATGAAAATTAATTTACTTAAAAGTAGGAATTTGACATCTTTATGCCATTATCAACCTGTTAGCCCCTGCCATAACGAAACCTTCGTTCAAGGCACAGATCAAAGAATAACGCTTAACGAATAAGATTCTAGGTTCGAAAGGTAACCTTTCAGCCTTGGTAGAGGGTTTTTTAATTGTTAAACATAATATACTACTTATATAGCAGGATTCTCGCGCTCTCACGGATCCTTCCATCGCCCAGGTCCAGGTTCCATGGTACCCTTGTAACCTCTGTAGTAACGCAACTGAACCAGAGTAGAAAATGTTTCTTTTTTATATTCGTAGTATCGCGTCAATCTTTGGAAATCACTAAAAAGAATAAAACTGAAATGTCAAATTTAGAAAGAGCAGACAAAGCGATATATCGTAATGATCAAACCAAACCTCTGGCTTGTAGCAAATGTCTACACACTACTAGACGTTGGAAGAGACTGGGACTGAAAAAATATGGATTCCTGGACACAATCCAACTGAGGACAGCATCCGTTGAAACATTGGACACGAAAGATCTGTATTCGTTGCCAAAGACGTTGTAGGTCCTCGTAGTGTACAACATCGAGAACTGATTGCATACGGTGGAGTGTTTGAAGCCTTCTCACTAAATTGGGAATCTCTGTACAAGACAATTTTACTATCGGTGCTTTGATATTGCCTTCTTAGAGGTGATGCTGTATACAAAGTGCCCCTGAAGTGCACGTACAATACGACAATACCTAATCCTAATCATAGTAATCATAGACCCAAATAAGGTGCTCTAGCCAAACTTGTTCATATAGAAATTTATTTTCTCAGTGTGATATAACCCAGAATCCTTAACATGAGCACTTGTTGGAAGCAAGTTCGGCTACACCGTCTTATTCCGATCTCAGTAACCTGTGATCAAACGTTGTTTGTGAATGAGAGGTTGGGCCACCTAGAGCTAACGTCTACTACTAGCGTCTTTGAGTGGTAATAGCTGGTGATTGATGATGATTCCAGTGTACTTAATCCCTTAAATAGACACCCTATAAAAGAGTTACTTAATAATTTTCATTTTATTATTTACATGCAGCGTGAATGGAGCCTGAGATCAAAAATTGGTACCTTCTCAACTACACCACGACCACGACGTTTAAATATAAGTTTCCAGTCTGAGCTTAAGCTTCTTATGATGGAACCGAGGAATCGCCCACTGTTCTGAATTTTTACACTGACTACAGTGTTGACTGTCTATGACTGCATATGCTATGGCTGCCATTGATTACAGATAACCACTGTTGACAGGTCAATTTTTGTACACTGACTGCAGAGTGTGAATAACCAATCGGATGGAACTAACTTTTTATAAATCAAAGAAAAACTTGTTGGAAATTAGTTATGGAAACGGCTCTGTCAATAGAATGAGAATCGGTTCCTGAAATTGTGAGACAGTGGACTCTAAGTTAAAACAGGAGAAAAGTTAAGAAAACTTCTCACAGCAGAACAAGTTCTCTAATTGTAAGAAGGTTGAAAATCTAGTCTTTGGAAAATATTATATGTCATATGTCAATATAATATAATATGTCACGACTACGGTCGTAACGGCCTGGATTGCTCCAGGTGTACCAGGATGATTAGGGGGTTGAATTAATATAGGCCACTAGTTCCACTCCAATACATGTTTATTATACCAAAATTTATCTTACTCATGTTACACTAAATTTGGCTGTCGCTTAACTGGATTATCTCTAACATTGATGACCACGCAGTTTACAACTCGGATGGTAACTTCATCTCAACTCTAACTTGACTGACGGTTGACTCTCACTGGACTCCAACTATCGACTCTGACTCGTAACTCTGACTGATGACTCTCTAAACGTAACTGTGACTTGAATGTCTGCCGTGGCCTCAATTAACCCTTTTTATGAAATCTTAATTTCCTATTTACAAATAGCGTAACTGCTGTACTTGCACTTCCTTGTTGTGTGCTCTCAATAACTAAAACTACTGTTCTAGTTATTGTATTTGTTTCCTACTTCCTATTCACCTATTTATTAAATTGTGACATACTTTTATATTTGTGACAGTATGTTGATTGCTTAGAAGTCTGTGATCGTGATCAGTACCTACAACTAAAATAATGAACAAGATATACCTAAGGTGATGTAAACTTAAGATAAATTTTAAGAATTTTGTTTTAATTATTGAATTCTTCATTAAGTAACCCTTTCTTATACGAACATAGTGATAGAGATCATTTAATTTATTACCATATCTTGCAGCATACAACAGTTGAACAGTTGCACATTGTTAATGTCCTGTTTTGCACATTTTGTCGTTCAGAAAAAATTTATGTTTTTAATTGTTAATTCTTTACCCACATTTCTCAAATAATAGTCTACCTAAAAAAGTATCATTTTCGTTAAAATTTGATAAACTTGCACGCTTGGAGCTCAACTCATCTTAGTTATTAATTTATAAACAAAAAGCAGAGTAATTAATTGCTACTTATTTTAATTATTAAGATACATCATTTTTATTGATAAAATAATTTCTTGCTTGATGGAATTAAATTGCCTACTATTATAACAATCTATCAAACTTTAGTTAATGAAAGTTTTGTGATAATGGAGCTGCTATCTGTTGGAAGAAAGTGAAACCGCACCCTACTAGTTGATTTCTTTTGAAGGGTTTAGTAAAATAATACAGTGCACTGTTGAAAAGAAAGTTGATTTTCAAGTTTCCTCTCGTCACTGGAAGTTTCCTTGTGTTATACCAAATTTACAATAATTACTTAATTACAGAAACGCTTTGATTATTAAAACAATTTTGCTTGCTTGTATAAATTTTAAATCATATTATTTTCGTTTTAGCATTCAGAAATTGCAAATTGAGGGTCAAATTTGGAATAACATCAAATATAACGTGAAAATTAAAGAATCAGGCACAAAACTGTGCTTGAAGGAAAGCTTTTTTTTTAATTCGTGAGCTTAATAATTATTACAAGTTAAAACCAACCAAAACTATGTATTAAATGGACCTTATATAAGAAACCTTAAATATTCCAATTTTAAACTTTACAGAAATAATTCTAATTGTTTAAAATATCTAATATTATTATTGAAGTAAAACATTGCTACTCTATCTGATTACAACTTCTGATTATTTTATGATTTACTATGGACATAAAAACGCCTAAATCGCAGGCAACCCACATAACAATAAATGCGCTAAAAGTTCAATTTTAGAACTTTTAGTAGTGAATGATCGTTTTCAAGGTATTTCCTTAATAGACTAGGCGCAAAACCATAATTATTTTATACAAGCGGCATTTCATATAACATTTTGGTAACCGACGTTTTTCTAATATTTCAACCCTGCTGAATACGAAAAGTGCGGTTATCAAAGCGAAATTGTAACCGGAAGCGAGATATTGAAGATGGCAACTTTTTCGGAAGAACTAGAATTCCCTAACCCTAGCTCATAGAAATACCACGAAAATAACAAATTATATATTTTTCGGAATGATGAACATGAAAAAATAGACAAATATTTCATTTTAGCCATGCACTTCTTCAGAAATTACGGTATTCTGATTTTTATGTTAAGAACAGTTTGTATAACTTACGAGATACCATGAACAAGTTTTTAGTTATTATAATCATAGATATTTAAAAAGGACACTTTCATGTACAATTTCTACGAATTTTAAATGTCTCTTGTTAGTACGAGAGCGCTTAACGCACTTAACATAATTTTATTCTTTTGAAGAAATATTTTTTTTAACTTTTTTAGTTTAAATTGCCTTAGTGAAATGGTTATAGAGAGTAGAGATTATTTCAATTACAAATATTTATAGAGTATACCTTCAGGTTTATTTCACCTACATTATAGATGTTTCTCAGTAGCAGAACTCTTACTGCACTTAAAAGAATTGTGTAATTTTTTGGAAACACTTTCCATTTTTACATTTTTTTAGCTTTTAACGCCTATAGTGAGGGGGGTACGGGGACTAAAATTATTTTAATTACAAATATTTATATTATATTAAATAATTTGAGCCCCCCTATGCCATTCATTTCACCCCCATTTCAGCATTCACCGTTCAAATATAAAAAAGTGTAAAAATTGTAAGTATATCAAAAAGGTGCCACATTGTTATACAAGTCCAATAAGAGTTCCCTGCTACTGAGAGACATTTCAATTTAGGTGAAATAAACCCTAGTGTGTCCTCTATAAATATCTGTAATTAAAGTAATTTGAGGCCCCCCTTCCCCTTTCTCTATAGGCGTTCAAATATGAAAAAGTGTAAAAATTGTAAGCATTTCAAAAAAGTTCAACATTGTCCTAAGTGCAGTCAGAGTTCCTTGCTACTGAGAGATATTTAAAATTCAGGTAAAATAAACCTAAAGGTGTCCTCTATAAATATTTTTAATAAATATAATCTGAGACCCTTATCTTCTTCACTATAGGTCTTCGAAACGGAAAAAGTGTAAAAATTGTGAGTGTTTCCAAAAAGCTAAAAAATGTTGTAAGTGCTGTAAGAGTTCTCCTGCTACTGAGAGACATTTAAAATTTAGGTGAAATAAACCTACATGTCTCCTCTATACATATCTGTAATTAAAGTAATTTGAGCCCCCCCTACCCTTTTCTCTATAGGCGTTCAAATATGAAAAAGTGTAAAAATTGTAAGCATTTCAAAAAAGTTCAAGATTGTCCTAAGTGCAGTCAGAGTCCCTTGCTACTGAGAGATATTTAAAATTCAGGTAAAATAAACCTAAAGGTGTCCTCTATAAATATTTGTAATAAAAATAATCGGAGACCCCTTATCTTCTTCATTATAGACCTTCGAAACGGAAAAAGTGTAAAAATTGTGAGTGTTTCCAAAAAGTTAGAGAATGTTGTAAGTGCTGTAAGAGTTCTCCTGCTACTGAGAGACATTTAAAATTTAGGTGAAATAAACCTACAGTTGTCCTCTATAAGTATCTGTAAATAAAATAATCTTAGTCCTCCTACCCTCTTTACTATAGACATTTAAAACTAAAAAAATGTTAAAATTGAAAATGTTTCAAAAAAGTTCAACAATTCTTATAAGTGCAGTAAGAGTTCACCTGCTAGTGAGAGACATTTGACATGTAGGTGAAATAAACGTAAAAGTGTCCTCTATAAATATTTGTAATTAAAATAATTTTAGTCCCCCTACCCCTCTCACTATAGGCGAGAGGGGTAGGCAATTGAAAATGTTTCCAAAAAATTACTTAGCGCTCTCGTACTAACAAGAGACATTTAAAATTCGTAGAAATTGTACATGAAAGTGTCCTTTTTAAATATCTATGATTATAATAACTAAAAACTTGTTCATGGTATCTCGTAAGCTATACAAACTGTTCTTAACATAAAAATCAGAATACCGTAATTTCTGAAGAAGTGCATGGCTAAAATGAAATATTTGTCTATTTTTTCATGTTCATCATTCCGAAAAATATATAATTTGTTATTTTCGTGGTATTTCTATGAGCTAGGGTTAGGGAATTCTAGTTCTTCCGAAAAAGTTGCCATCTTCAATATCTCGCTTCCGGTTACAATTTCGCTTTGATAACCGCACTTTTCGTATTCAGCAGGGTCGAAATATTAGAAAAACGTCGGTTACCAAAATGTTATATGAAATGCCGCTTGTATGGTTAAGGAGACGTTATTTCCCATTACAGTCCTAGTCTATAATAATTTTAGTTGTTCTTAAATGCATTTTTCTGATAATTAAATTAAATATTTTAATAACTTTTTATTCTTATTTTAGGGCTTCTGCGTTACATAATCTCTAATATACTCTTGTTGATTAAAAAATAAATACTTATTTCTTGTCCATAACCATAACATGTAAATAGATGAAGAGAAAACAGTAGTGTGGGAGTACTATTTTAGTGTTGACTGATAACCATAAATCTTTGGCATAGGCATACAGCAATGGAAACAGATTTGAAGTTTAGTTCTCTACCCTATCGGAATTTGGAAAATATTTACATTTGTATAGCACTATAGTGCTGAACTTTTATAAACGATATGGCAATGACGACTAGGGCTGGGAAATATATCGATATATCAATATTTTTATCGATATATCGATATATCGAAATATCGATATATATCGATATTTTTTTAAAAACATATCGACTAGTCGATATATCGATAAAAATATCGATATATCGATATTTTTCCCAGCCCTAGTCGTCATTGCCCTATCGTTTATAAAAGTTCAGCACTATACCACCAAAAGAAATGGAGGAGGGGGATTCTCATCTCTTTAACAATTATAGTCAATCATGAGTTTTACTTTAATACTTTTGAATATTTAACAACGTCTATAAAGTCAAAAAAGTGATGCGGCTTTTGAGTTTGCCTGTTTCTTACGGAACATTTAAATTCACAAATGGGACATTGATGTGGTTTTTCTCCTGTGTGAGTCATCATGTGTTCCCTTGCATTTACGTGACGATTTATAATCGCAAATAGAACATGAGAACGATTGTTTGCCAGTATGTGCAAGCATGCGCACTCTTGATGATGATTTTTCAGTGATGAATTCTTTTACATCGTCTTCTATTTTAATATTTTATTCCATAAATTCATCTAGGTTATGTTCTTCTATTTTAATTGCGCCTTAAACATTTTACACACATATAGTACTAATTGTATTGGAAACTAACAAAATTCTTACCAACATCCGAAAGGTGATCGTCAAGAGGCTCGACAGGCCCTTCTTCTAAAGCTTCATCTGCAATATTTTTGTTACAGTTACAAACAGAATAGTTACTCACTACATTTGTTGACAGAAGAATCATGAAATTGTTCTTTTTTAATTGTTGCATTTCTTTCTATTGGATTTCAGTTTGCAGCATGACACCAAATTTCAAGTTCTTAGGATGCTTAAAAGAGGCTTGTGACTCAAAGTAATAAAATCACTAGGAGTGCTCTAAAAAAATTATGAGGAAAATGCACACTTTTTTACGATATAAACTTTGATCTTTAGGGTATTTACTATTTAGAACTCAATAAAAAAGGTTTCGTCAAAATTCATTCAAGGAGTGGGTTTCTCTCAGGGTATCCTTTTTTGTCTAAAATAACTATTAAAAGTGCCTTTTGGTCAAAATTGGGTTCGGATGTTTTATCTTATCCACACACGCACAGTGATGTTATCGACAGTTTAAGAAAAAAAATTAGTGTTACCAAACTCTTCTCAAACTCATGAAAAATTCTGCTTCTCTGCCACCACTTTTACTATTTAAACATTTAAATACATCATTTTGTTCGTATTTTAATTCTGCATAAATTATCTCTCTTGCAAAATTTCGTCAACCTAACCGTTAAGAAGAAAAAATTTTAAATGTAATTATTAAAAATGTCTTAAGACTTCGACCATCCACCATTAATGGTTGCCCCATTAGACTGTCTGGCAACATCCAAAATCTTGAAGTTTGATACTTTCCAAACTCAAATTCGTTGTCAGAATGCGGCCCTCATATTTTGCAAACTCAACTACCTTGGGCGCCTGCTCTAAAAAATATGCATTTTGGTTCAAGTTGGGTTGAATATTTCATTCACCATGCTACGTTTGTGGCTAGCTCAATCGCGAGGTCGGGGTAAGAACATAGATAAAATTGAACAAATAGTAGGGTGCCACGTGATTTTTGCAGGCGAAGGAAATCACGAAACTTGAGCTTAATGGATTAGTTTTATTCTACAATGTTACGAATTATGAACCTTTTGATACACAAAAATTAAACCGGGATAGGGTATACCTGACTGCAGTTTACCTGTTACCAAATTTAAAAAAGGAATACAATATTATATAATTGACGGTGGCACGATTTTTCTCTGCTTCCCACTCAGCACGTTAGTTTCCAACTCCAAATCCACTAATACAGTAACAGTCCTTGACCAACATCCAACACATGGTCGCGCGACTACTCATATGATTTGAAATATACCGTGATCGAGCTATATAACTACTGTATGTAGATTCATAATTAAAAGCCTAAACTTTTGAATTACTTAACAAAAGAAAAACGATCATAACGTGGCCTCACCTAAGATTTTGGGCTGCTTAAACATAGAATAACAACCTGAATCCAATCCAGTATTTAAAAAAAAATATAATCATCTAATCCCCTTTTTGGGTAATCGTCGTTTCTACTTTTTCTTTGACTCTTCACTCGAAGAACCAACAAATAAGTACATGAAACTGAGCAACCAATCCTTCTACTCGAAGAGTGAACTCCCAAAATTCGCTCAGTTTTAAGATTATATTTTCAATAATTATAATTTAATTAACTCTCAATGTACCAGTTCGAACGCTAAAGTTGCTAAAATATGTACTCCCAAAATAAAAACAATTTCTTAAACTTCTTAAAATTTATTTAAAATATTGAAAATCCTTTTTCAAAATTAAACAAATAACTAATAGTTTGTTTTTCTTCTGTTATTTAACAATTTTGTGAAAATAAAAATGATCAAATCATTCACTACTTAATCATAAATATTAAAGTAATAAACAATTAATAAATTTTAAATAACGTCAAGACTCTTAAAACTGTTTTCTCATCACGTGTTCATCTAAAGCTAACTTTTATGAAAATTTATGGTTACATAATGGCACACTGATGTAGTTTATGTTCCAACATGTGTTTCCTCAAACTAGATTTGCTTAAACAGTTGTAACCACAATTAAAACACCTTTTTATCACCTGTATGTGTCATCATGTGTCTCTTTAAGTGTGAACTTCGGGAACATTTATATTCACAAATAGTACATTGATGTGGTTTTTCACCTGTATGAGTCAACATGTGTGTCTTTAAGTGTCCACTCTGGGAACATTTATAATCACAAATAGTACATTGATGTGGTTTTTCACCTGTATGAGTCATCATATGTTTCTTTAAGTATGCACTGACGTAACATTTATAATCACAAATGTCACATTGATGTGGTTTTTCACCTGTATGAGTCATCATATGTCTCTTTAAGTGTGCACTGCGGGAACATTTAAATTCACAAATGGCACATTGATGTGGTTTTTCACCTGTATGAGTCATCATGTGTCTCTTTAAGTGTGTACTATGGGAACATTTAAATTCACAAATGGCACATTGATGTGGTTTTTCACCTGTGTGAGTCAACATGTGTGTCTTTAAGTTTGCTCTGTCGGTACATTTATATTCACAACTAGTACATCGATGTGGTTTTACACCTGTATGAATCAACATGTGTCTATTTAAGCTTGCTCTGTCGGAACATTTATATTCACAACTAGAACATTGATGTGGTTTTTCACCTGTATGAGTCATCATGTGCTTCTTTAAAGTTGATCTCTTGGAACATTTATAATCACAAATAGCACATTGATGTGGTTTTTCACCTGTATGAGTCAACATGTGTGTCTTTAAGTGTGTTCTCTGAGAACATTTATATTCGCATATAGTACATTGATGTGGTTTTTCACCTGTATGAGTCATCATGTGCTTCTTTAAAGTTAAACTCACGGAACATTTATAATCACAAATAGCACATTGATGTGGTTTTTCACCTGTATGAGTCATCATATGTATCTTTAAGTATGCACTGCGGGAACATTTAAATTCACAAATGACACATTGATGTGGTTTTTCACCTGTATGAGTCAACATGTGTGTCTTTAAGTGTGTTCTCTGAGAACATTTATATTCGCAAATAGAACATTGATGTGGTTTTTCACCTGTATGAGTCATCATGTGCTTCTTTAGAGTTGAACCCTCGGAACATTTATAATCACAAATAGCACATTGATGTGGTTTTTCACCTGTATGAGTCAACATGTGTGTCTTTAAGTGTGTTCTCTGAGAACATTTATATTCGCAAATAGAACATTGATGTGGTTTTTCACCTGTATGAGTCATCATGTGCTTCTTTAAAGTTGAACCCTCGGAACATTTATAATCACAAATAGCACATTGATGTGGTTTTTCACCTGTATGAGTCAACATGTGTGTCTTTAAGTGTGTTCTCTGAGAACATTTATATTCGCATATAGTACATTGATGTGGTTTTTCACCTGTATGAGTCATCATGTGCTTCTTTAAAGTTAAACTCACGGAACATTTATAATCACAAATAGCACATTGATGTGGTTTTTCACCTGTATGAGTCATCATATGTATCTTTAAGTATGCACTGCGGGAACATTTAAATTCACAAATGACACATTGATGTGGTTTTTCACCTGTATGAGTCAACATGTGTGTCTTTAAGTGTGTTCTCTGAGAACATTTATATTCGCAAATAGAACATTGATGTGGTTTTTCACCTGTATGAGTCATCATGTGCTTCTTTAGAGTTGAACCCTCGGAACATTTATAATCACAAATAGCACATTGATGTGGTTTTTCACCTGTATGAGTCAACATGTGTGTCTTTAAGTGTGTTCTCTGAGAACATTTATATTCGCAAATAGAACATTGATGTGGTTTTTCACCTGTATGAGTCATCATGTGCTTCTTTAAAGTTGAACCCTCGGAACATTTATAATCACAAATAGCACATTGATGTGGTTTTTCACCTGTATGAGTCATCATGTGCTTCTTTAAAGTTGAACTCTCGGAACATTTATAATCACAAATAGCACATTGATGTGGTTTTTCACCTGTATGAGTCATCATGTGCTTCTTTAAAGTTGAACTCTCGGAACATTTATAATCACAAATAGAACATTGATGTGGTTTTTTACCTGTATGAGTCATCATGTGTCTCTTTAAGTGTGCACTGCGTAAACATTTAAATTCACAAATAGCACATTGATGTGGTTTTTCACCTGTATGAGTCAACATGTGTGTCTTTAAGTGTCCACTCTGGGAACATTTATAATCACAAATAGCACATTGATGTGGTTTTTCACCTGTATGAGTCATCATGTGTCTCTTTAAGTGTCCACTCTGGGAACTTTTAAATTCACAAATGGCACATTGATGTCGTTTCTCACCTGTATGAGTCATCATATGGTCTTTTAAGTGGCCTTTACGTGAGCATTTATAATCACAAATGGAGCATGAGAACGATTGTTTGCCAGTATGTGAAAGCATGTGCACTCTTAATGATGATTTTTTTATAGATCTATACTCACAATTGTAACACTGAAAAAATGTTTCATTTGTATGTATTAACTCGTGCCTCTGCAAGTCACTTTCTTGCGGCATGTCAACAATTAAGTTTGGGCTTTCGGAACACTTAAAATCAGACTTATAGCAGCTGAATTCTTTTACATCGTCTTCTATTTTAATATTTTCTTCGATAAGTTCATCTAGGTTATGTTCTTCTATTTTAATTGAGCCTTAAACATTTTTCACATATATAGTAACAATTGTATTGGAAACTAACGAAATTCTTACCAACATCCGAAAGGTGATTGTCAAGTGGCTCGACCGGCTCTTCTTCTAAAGCTTCATCTGCGTTATTTTTGTTACAGTTACAAAGAGAACAAACATTGAATAGGTACTCACTACAATTGTGAACAGAAGAATCATGAAGTTTTTCTTTTTTGATTGTTGCATCCATTTCGATTTCTTCTTGCTTGTGGCGTGGGTGGCGTGGCTTGTACTTTCTATAACCTCATTTATTTCTTTCACATGATTTCAAATTCGTCATGCGCAGTTTAGTGGAAAAAGTCCGGGAATTTAAATCTTGGCCGCGTTCATGATACACAATTAATTTACATTTGGGTTGGAGAAAATAGTATTAACAGTAACTATAGAGATATGGATAAGCCATAATTTTGAAATGTTTATTGACTAACTGATATTTACGATTTTTTATTCTCAACTTTATAAAATTTTAAATGTATGTCCGAAAAAAAGAAAAAACTACTGAACCGATTTTAATAAAATTTAATTTTAGTCACTTTAAAATTATTTCATCGGCAAACTAAGCTTTTATAAGAAATCTATACAGGGTGTCCAAAAGTAAGGTGGTTATTTTGGGCGCATATTTGCAAATTTGGGCCAAATTCGTTTCTACTTGGCTGTAAGCAAAGACCATATAAGATAGTACATGTGAACGCAAACTGAAAAAAAAATTTCAAATTTTTTTATTCAAAATGGCGACCAATAGAATGATTGTCCCATTTTGGGGTTTTTCCATTATAACTTGGTCAGTAATTATTCTTATAAAAATTTCAAAACAGCACTAAACAGCCAAAATATAGGGCTTTCGTCCTAAATAAGACAATTTTCAAAATTGTTTCAAAATTGCCTACCTTTAAGGGGCCAAAATAGGTCAAAATTTTGAAATGGATGTTCTCAAAAACTGGTCCGGTCAATTTCAACAATTTAAGTATGTTATAGACAACGTCATTATCTATCGAAATATAAAATTTTATTAAAGTCGCTCGAGCCGTTTTGGAGTAATAGTCCTGGGGCCTGTAACAGAAAAAAGGGGGTGATCGTATTCAGGCCCATCTTTTGGGAATAAGCTATTTGAGTGCCAGCGAACACGAAAATCTGGTTGGCTTCCACAGGCAGTGGCTTAAGGCCTCAGAGCTGTTAATAATAAATTTCTAATTGGTGAGGAAGGCGGGAAACCCACCTGAGAGGGATGGCAAAGTAAAATCTTACTTTTTATGTAAAAAGTAGTTACTTTGGCAGTGGACAACTCAAATACCGTTTATGAGTCACGAGTTAGTGTTTGCAGGTGTGTAGCATAAAGAGGTTAATTTCAGTCCAGCTGCCACGCTCTCAGAGACATTGTAGAGAGCAGCCAATTTTTTTGGTCGATTTTTTTTATAAGAACGATAAAATGTCAAAGTTGCATCCCGAATGCTGTCATATTTCTTACTTTTTTCCTTCTTTAAGAATTTCATTGAAGGATCCTGAGGGCTTAAGCCACTGCCTGTGGAAGCCAACCAGATTTTCTTGTCCGCTGGTACTCAAATAGCTTATTTCCAAAAGATGGACCTGAATACGATCACCCCCTTTTTTCTGTTACAGGCCCCAGGACTATAATGTTTTTTTGAATGTTGAAACTTCAATAATCTATAATTTATTTTGTAATAAAAATTAAACCTTGAAATTAGATATTTATATCAATCCCATGAACATCTATTATTTGATACTATTTTCGGTTAAAAATGCTTCCGGTTAAACAGGAAATTACAAAAATATCAAAATTTTTAGGAACACCCTGTATATTTTTAAATATTTTGAAAGTTCGTAAAATTAACTATTACACGATACCGAACACTTTATATTTTGACTTCCGGTTTAACCGGAAATAAAATCAAAATTCTTAATTTAAATACAACACCCTGTATATTTTTAAATATTGTCAAAGCTTGTAAAATTAGCTTTCTAAAGATATAAAATAATGTATATTTTGAACTTCAATTATGCCAAATTTTACAAAAAAAATGAAATTTTTGAAACAGTTTATACCTAAAATTTGCTCACATGCAAGTCATCAATTCCGGTTCAATTCCGGACGGAAGCAATTTAAGAAAAAAACTTTTTTTTAAGTTTATTTTAAATCTTTTTTTAATATCATGTTATTTACATTAACAGAAAAATAAATTTAATACTGAAAACAAAGGATGTGACCATACGAAGAACTTTTTCCTGTGCGTAAAATATTATAATTTTATGTATTTTTTTTAATTAAAATTTAATTTGATATCTTATAAATGAAATACATTAAAGAAAATTTCAAATTATAAACTTTTAAAGAAATGCACAAAAAAATGGAACAGGAAAAAGTTCCTCGTATGGCCACATCCGTTGTTTTTTGTTTTTAATTTTAAAACTTCTAATATTCACAGATGTTGCTATAACGTTTACAATTACTGTTATCGCTCGTTGTTCAATATTTTTAATATTTTTACAGGTTTAAAATTTCTTTATTAAAATTATTATTTGTAAATAATTAAAGTTAAGACTCGACGTCAGGCGACAAGTTGATTTTTCAGGTGAAGTGGAGGCAGACGGGCATATAGTTTGGAGGCTGGACTTATTTTGCAACGTGCTCTCCTACGAGTCTCCCACCACTTATTCTATCTATCTAAAAAATTTTATAATTAGGTTTGTTTGTATTTATATCCCCGTTTGTTTTCATACGATATCTGATGTAACCGATACTTTATTTAATAAAATTTAAAAGAATTATTTAAAAACGAATAAACTTCCGTATCGTATACGGAATTATTGTTCTAGGAATTCAAAAATGTAAGACAACTTTACGGGGTGCAGAAATTTCAAAGGGAGGTCTTTGATTTGATTTTTCACTTGCAATTTATTGTTGTAGAAGACAATTAGGTATAGATAGCAATTGCAATTATTGTAAAAGTTCCAAAAATTAGTGAAAACCATTAAAATGGTTAGTTCTCCAGTGGGCCGAAACTCCGAAACACCAGCCATTTTTGAAGCTAAATAGCGCCAGAAATTTAATTTCAAAATTTATAAAATTTGTAGAAATAAGCAATTACCTACTATGAAATGCTTGTGTACTGTTTTCAGAAAACACGAAAACAATAGAAAATGATAAAATTAATAGGTAAAATAGCGCAAAAACTACATTTTCAAAAAAATTGTGGGTTTAGTTACGTCCTATTAAAAACAAGCCATACATATCCGAGAGGTCCGATCACCACCCTCCCTGTATGTACTCTAGGGTGCTTCTTATTTGGCCTATTTTTGAATTAATTCTTACGCCCCTTCAATCAACTCCAAATAATTTAAAAAAAATTATCCATATCTTAAAAAAATTTTTTTTTGATAGCGGCCATTACCAACGGGGTCGAAGTTTCTTATGTAAAATACATAGGGTTTTTGGATGAAACTGAATAAAAATTCGTTTTTCATAAAATTGTTGGTCTAAAAATCTGAAACTTGGTAGGTAGCAAGTTCATGGACAAATAAACTTAAAAAAATAAAAAAAATATATTTTTTTTAGAAAAAACTTGTATTTTAGGGGTTTAAAGTTAGGGCCACCCCCTGAAGAGATAGTTCTAGTGGTGCGATTTTCATGAAATTTCTACCATATGATGACTTTTATAAAATAAGCCTAATACTGTATAAAAATCATTAAAATATTTACAATATTTTTGGAGATAAAGCCATTGTTTAAATTTTGACCCAAACTTTAAGAGCCCACAACTTTTTAGGGATGCGTTTTTTGATAATATTGCAAGAGGGGAAATTGTCTTAATTTTGGCCCAGGAAACCACTGTAGACGTTTGTCAATGTTATTCCGTGTTATTCGGGTATTTCTAGCTTTTCAGGTATTATTAATTTGTCAATGAAAAGTTTCTGATGAAATGGAATGACCCATACATATTTTTAGGGTAAAATATTACAGTTATAAGGTTTGTTTGTTCATCAACATGTTATCTACCAAGTTTCAGATTTTTAGACCACGAATTGATCGAAGAAAAACATTTTATACCGCAATATCCAAAAACCTTGTGTATTTTACATAAGAAACTTCGACCCCGTTGGTAATGGCCGATATCAAAAATAATGTTTTTTTATGATGTGGATATTTTTTTTGAATTATTTGGAGTTGATTGAGTAAGAATTAAAATTCGCAAGTAGGCCAAATAAGAAGCACCCTAATGTACTCGTACGTACGTACGTAAAATATGTGTAAATAATGTAAAATAAACTTCAAAAATTCACAATTCTGGTAAAAGTAGTACATTTTTTATTTAATCTCCATCTACAATTAAAAATAATAGTTTTAATTCCGGAGTGTTTAGTTTAAATTATTTAAAAAAATAACAATAACAAAAGATAACACAAAATGCTATCGTATTTCATTCAACAGCAGACTGAGGAGAAGGCATGGAGAAGGTTATCGAAGAGGCGGAGTTAGTTTCTAAGAACTAGTTTGTATAAACAAATTATTTGTTTTCACATATATATGCGCCATATGCGCCATCTATGTAGTCGTAAATAAATTAAAATATTTGTTTCGAAAATAGCTGATTCTGCCTAAACGGATAAAAAAAATTACTTCAAAAAATTATAGGTACTAGCATAATCCCCTAATAGAGGTTTATAGACTAAGTGGCATTGTTCAATCATCTTTTTATAAAGAGAAAAAAAATGTTTAAAATAACCCAAATTATTGAGTTTTAGATTGTACAATGCTAATTAATTAACACACCAATTTTGATTATTATAGTCTTTGAACCTTTGACTATTATCCCTTATTGTATATAACTTTTCCTTTTCATGAAAAATCGCTTTATAACGCCACAATTAGCTATGCCGTGAGTAGTGTTTTGATGCATTTTAACAGGAGTGACGTAGCCTCTTAAGAAAATAATTTGTCAGTAACCTGTAGTATAGGATTATTTTTCTAAGATTGCGATTTTAACAGCGCTCGGGCATCCAAGAATCTTTTAAATTTGCGGGATGAGGTGTGACGGGAGTAAGCTAGGAGGCGTGATCTTAACATTTGGCGACACGGGAAATTCAGTAGAAGTACAGTCCGATGTAGAAATCACCCTATACATAGAAAATACGGATCGTATTTTTATTTAAAATCGTAATTATTGTTTTAGTTTTTTAGAGATTATTTAAAAGAAACAAAAAGGTGTCACCTACAGAAAATACTTCTGGTCGGTTTACTACTATGCTACTACTTACTACGGACGGATTTCAATAAAACCAACTTTATTTTGTAGGCAAAAGAAATCTTTTTAATTTACTAGGAACAATTTGAATAAAAAAATATAATTCCAAAGATAGACGTTTTTTAAGTTGACTTAAGTTAGCTATGAATTCAATGAAAGCTATGAAATTTCAAAATTTTTCTCGAGCAATTTAATCATTAGGTACCTATCTGTGAAACTAAAATTTCAAATAAAATAAACTGCTGTCAAATATAAAATTGTAAAGCTCAAATTTTTCATATCATAATCATAAGAATTCGCAACCATGATAATTGATAAAAGTTCTAAAACTACTAATACATTTTAACTTAATTTAAGTTTATTTCCCTTGCAATGCAAGATTTATGTACATATTACAGTAGAACCCCGTTATAACGTACCCTCAGGGGCCAAAAAATTTAGTAGGGGAGAGTTCGACAAAACCGGGTAGTCGGATAAAACCGGGTACCAGTCATTATATCTTAGGGGATGCTATTATCTAGGGGATTTTAACGTTACTAGTCGTACCTCATCATAGATAATAGGGAAGTCTCTTCAAATTTATATTACAATCAAATACCAATTTTGAGGTGTAGAATATTAATTCATTCACAATTATGTGGTTCACTAAAATTAAATAAAATATATTATATAAAAGCCCATCAATTTATTTGTGCATAGATTCTGTTTAGGTATATAATATTTAAACATTTCCTATTTGCACGTGGCTCACACAAAATAATTTGGGCTCGCTTTGTGCCCATCTGATTTTTTTAAACCTAGTTACGTGCCTGTATGCTGAAGTTGCTATGCTAGTCATACTATATTCTGACGTCACAACCTCAAATACCGTTTTTGGCGCGATATCTGTGACTCAAACTTTAAATATTTTTTAAAATACGAAATATTATCGCAAAAAATTAAAAAAAAAAACACGCTATGTTTTGAAACAAGACGAACAATAATTAAATACTTTTGAAATTGAAGAGACTTCCCTATTGGTGGTAATAAAAGTGGTACCTATAATGTTCATTTCCTGTCAGTTTTACCGCGTTTTTTGATTCTTTATCATTAGTCAATGACAAATGTTACTATTTAGTATGACAATTACCTACGTTGCTGATAGTGCCTTTATTTAGACGGTAATTAGTTTGATCAAAAGTGCAGTATTATGGCTTTGGTTTAACCTAAAATTTTCGTTAATTTTGCATAGTGTGTAAATTTTGAGCCATTTTGTTAACTAACGCACGGGCGGCTAAAATCGAGTTGGTAGTTAGGTACCCGGCTTTAGCCAAATCTTGAATAAAAGTTTTTATAAAATTTTTTGTTCATTATTACTCAACTGGTGCAAAAGCGCAGTGGTTCTGTTTCGGACGGGTCGGTGCGGTCTCAATCAAAAACACTATTAGATAATTTTTTATTCTATAAATCCAGTTCTATACGATGCCTAAGCATGTAAAGTATGTTTTGCCATAAATATATCCACTTTAATTTGATTTTTATGAAATTTAAATGAGTACCCGGTTTTGCCCAACTAGGCGGATAAAACCGGGTGCTTTCCCATTTTAAGAATAAACGCTGTTCATATGAAATGAGACTGTACTATAAAAAAATTATTATGAACAATCAAAACTACTGTAGTCTCTCAACTTGCCAAGTAGTCGCGAAACCATTTCCTACCAAAGATGAGTGTTTTACAACTCATTATATATTAAGTACCCGGTTTTGTCCAACCTTCCCCTACCTTATAAACGGAGTCCCTAATAAAAACTAAATAAATAGACAAAATATTAAAATGGGGCCAAAGATTTAGTCCGCTATATCCAGCAAAACGTTATAAAGGGGTACTTTATAACGGGGTTTTACTGTATATCATTATACAAATTATATCATTGAAATATTAGTCATTAAAATATTAATGCACGTTTGCACCGCTTACAAATTAACTGACAGACAGTCAGTTAATTTAAAAAATCCAGAAGTTTTAAGTCACTACTTTTTTATAAAATAATGTATAATCGATTTTTTATGCTATAACTTTAAAAAACGATTCATAAGGAACGATATGCCTTAAGGAAAAATTTCTAAAATAATTCATCCAACAAAATATCTGCAACTATTTAAGAAATGGTACAAAGAAAATTTCATTAGCTGTTTAATAGCACAAGACGTAACAAAAGTAAATCAAAAATATACAAAAATGAAAGCCAAAATCTTCAGCTTCAAATTGAAATTATTTTTGTAATTTTATCATTGTTCGTCTAGGAGTAAAACAGTTTTCAACCATCGGCGTACAATTATTTTGTACGACATTAATTCGCCTGCAATTATTTTTGAAAACATATCTTTCTTAAAAGGAATTTTGTGGTTACACCATTGCTCTAACGAAAACTTTATATAGAATGTTTGTTTTGTAAAAATACTTCATCTATAAAATTGTACTCTAGTAATTTTTCGCTGGGTTGCACCCTTTCCGAGAAATTTATGCACAAACATTTTTTCCTCCATTTATTCCATTTATTCACGCGCGCGCCTGTTACCCAACTCGGGACTCATCGGATTCTTAAAGTATAGGTACAAATTAACATATTAAGAATGGTCTCAATACAGACCTAATTTTGTTAGGTAAGATATCTAATTCTGTTGGACTATAAATGAAATTTTAATAAATAAAATACAAAATTCCAAGATTTGACGGACGAAAAAAGTTCCTCTTATGGCCACATCCGTTGTTTTTTTCTCGAAACAACTTTTTTTTGGATTGGAAAAAGTTAAAAATTAATTTTAAAGAAATCTGAGTCATAAACACATAATTAATACATGAATAAAGCTCGAAATTCTGAATACACAAAACAACCTTATAAAAATGTTATTATCAAAACAACTACTTCTTGGTAATTGCAATTATTATTAAGTTTATTTTTATTTTAAGTCACATTTTGTCTTTGAATGTACGTCGTAGTTCTGTGTCTTGCCGTTGCTTTTGTGGCGCTGTAAAATTAGGGAATTAAATGAAAATTTGCGCTTTACATGTATCTCTATAAATTGCTCTAGAATAGTTAATATTGAATATATTTGAAAGCGGCTTGTTTTATTTCAAACTACAAATGTGGATGATTATTTTGCTCGGACAAAATTTTTGAATTTGACCTTGATTCACTGCAATACTAAGTTAAAGAAACGTCAACTTTGAACACGTCTATCTTTGCATGAAAATTTTTTATGAAAATTTTGTCCGAGTAAATTAAAGAGCGGCCCTTTATCTACAAAATGAACTTAATTTTTTTGAAATCGGTTCATAAATAACTGACCAGGAGTATTTTCTGTAACACCTTATTTGGAGCTAAAATGAGTATCTGCCCGAGCGCTGTTAACACTTACCGGAACAAACCTAAAGTTAGTTAGAAATGTGAAGAGACAATGCAGTTAGGGACTATTTTAATTTGGCATCCCTGTACAGAGTTGTCACATTACAATTTAATTTGTTTGAAATTCAATGTTTTTTAGCCTGATTTGTTGGTATGTGGCAACCCTGCGCTGTCATTATGAAACTTCAAAAACGCAATCTTAGAAAAATAATCCTATTCGCGAAAGAAATTAAGATTGGAGCGCCAATGTGGTTCAAATCATAACTAAAACCTCAGGTTTTAACATAACCACAAATTATAAACATATCCTTCAAATTGCTTCTTACGTTTCTAAAGTCCATTTCAAATAACTTGACATGTGTATGCTTCAATCTACGCATTACGTTTTAGTTGTTTGTACTCACATGCCAACAGAATAAACACTGGACGTATGTTGATGCAATTTACGACTTACGTATCTGTAGATTAAACTTGTTCCATCCATTATTTTATGTCATTTAAATAAAAACGTATGTCTAACATTAATTTTTGACACATTTTTGAGAACGAGTAGCCAATAAAATGTTTTGACACAATTTAAATTTTCAATTTTCAAATATTTTGATATCTGAAAAATACTATATGCGGTTACTGTCACACCTGAGCTTTCAGTTCCACGATTGGCCACTGGTGGCGTACCTCTTAGCTTGATATGCGTATACCAGTCAACTTGAACAGAATTTTTGAAAAAATAAGATAACAATTTTTTTTAGAAAAAAACAAGAAATTGTTTTATTGATTGTTACATATTGTTGAAAAGAGAAAAATAGTATTTTTTACAACATGAGATAAAACATCAGTTTTTTTCGTGAGATAGAATTTAATTCAAGAGCCCCGTAAGGGGCGAGTGAAGTAATCTTTCGAACGAAAAAAACGGATTTCATCTCGAGTCGTAAATGCTATTTTTTCTACGACGATAATTAGTACATTTTAAAATAATTCTTTTTACTAAAATTTGAACTGACATTTCTATAGAGATTTTTTAAAAAGCCGCTAGATGACACCAAGTGACAGCAATGTCACTTTTCAAATAAAATTGGAATTTATTTAAATTTAAATTATAAAATATTTATTAAGTTGTAAGTGCCATTTATTAAATTTCAAATTTATCAATTAAAACAATTAATTAACTAAAATCGCAAACTTCAAGCTCTTCTTACTTCGGACATTTTACGTCATCTATCAACATCCGCTTGTACTAAAACTTTCTCTCACTAGAAACGAAAATGCTATTTTCGTAACGAGTAAGTGATGACGAAATGCTTAGTTTCACATATGAGAGTAGAAATAGTTATTTATTATACAAGACGATAAAGGGATAATTTAACTACTGAGTGGAAGAGTGTTAATTCACGAGTGGCGTTAGCCACGAGTGAATTAACTTTCACGAGGTAGTTAAAGAACCTTTATCGTTCTGTATAATATGCTATTTTTTTCTATAGCAAATGTTAAAGAAAAACCAATTACAAATTAAATTATTATTTACAAAATTTATTAAAAATATTTGAGTAGTGTGCGGTTGCTATGTGAGTAGTGGGGTTGCTATAACTTCATGGTTGATATTGGGGTTGTATTACTTTATCTATCCTTGCTGTTAAAATTCTATTTTATCGACTAATTTTAGTTGATCAAAGCACACTTTAACGTTTGCTATAGAAAAAAAATAATTTTTCTTCAAACGTCAAAAAAAGTTGACATTTTGTTACTGAACAAGTAAGGTTAAAGTTCAACTTTTACATTCTAGGAGGTAAAAGTAAATTCTAACCCTAAATATTTACAACAAATTGTAACGTAAAATGATATTTCTAAGCATTTGTAATGTAAAAAGGTAATGTTTTTATAAATTTTCTGTTATAATTTATTCGTTGCGTTTAATAATTAGCTTCTTTTTACAAGTTAAAGTAAATTTAAAAAAATATTTGACAATTGAACTACAAATAATTTTCAAGAGATGGCGGCGACACTTCAAAAATTTTGTATTTTTGGTTTTTCTAAGTTTTACGTTAGAAGAAAAAATTAAATGTTTCATACGGAGTAAAAATACTTTTTTTGGCTCGTCAGTAGTTGTCAGACTCAACTTCGTTTCGTCTGGCAAGCCCTAGTGACTAGCCTAAAAAAAGTGACATTTTTACTCCTAATCAAACAATATACTATTCTTGCTTAGTGTGAACCAGCTTTTAAACAGTTGTAATCACAATTAAAACACCTTTTTATCACCTGTATGTGTCATCATGTGTCTCTTTAAGTGTGCTCTCTGGCAACATTTATAATCACAAATAGCACATTGATGTGGTTTTTCACCTGTATGAGTCATCATGTGATTCTTTAAGTTTGATCTGTGGGAACATTTATATTCGCAAATAGTACATTGATGTGGTTTTTCACCTGTATGAGTCTTTATGTGTTCCTTTAACTTTGCTCTCTGGGAACATTTATATTCACAAATAGCACATCGATGTGGTTTTTCACCTGTATGAGTCATCATGTGATTCTTCAAGTTTGCGCTCTGGGAACATTTAAATTCACAAACAGCACATTGATGTGGTCTTTCACCTGTATGAGTCAACATGTGTCTAGTTAACCTTGCTCTGCGGGAACATTTATATTCACAACTACCACATTGATGTAGTTTTTCACCTGTATGAGTCAACATGTGTGTCTTTAAGTCTGCTCTCCGGGAACATGTATATTCACAACTAGCACATTGATGTGGTTTTTCACCTGTATGAGTCATCATGTGTATCTTTAAGTATGTACTGCTGGAACATTTAAATTCACAAATGGCACATTGATGTGGTTTTTCACCTATATGAGTCAACATATGTGTCTTTAAGTATGCTCTCCGAGAACATTTATATTCGCAAATAGTACATTGATGTGGTTTTTCACCTATATGAGTCAACATGTGTCTAGTTAAGCTTGCTCTGTGGGAACATTTATATTCACAACTAGCACATTGATGTGGTTTTTCACCTGTATGAGTCAACATGTGTGTCTTTAAGCTTGCTCTGTGGGAACATTTATATTCACAACTAGCACATCGATGTGGTTTTTCACCTGTATGAGTCATCATGTGTATCTTTAAGTATGCACTGCTGGAACATTTAAATTCACAAATGGCACATTGATGTGGTTTTTCACCTGTATGAGTCAACATGTGTGTCTTTAAGTGTGCTCTCCGGGAACATTTATATTCACAACTAGCACATCGATGTGGTTTTTCACCTGTATGAGTCATCATGTGTATCTTTAAGTATGCACTGCTGGAACATTTAAATTCACAAATGGCACATTGATGTCGTTTCTCACCTGTATGAGTCATCATATTGTCTTTTAAGTGGCCTTTACGTGAGCATTTATAATCACAAATGGAACATGAGAACGATTGTTTGCCAGTATGTGAAAGCATGTGCACTCTTAATGATGATTTTGTTATAGATCTATACTCACAATTGTAACACTGAAAAAATGCTACATTTGTATGTATTAACTCGTGCCTCTGCAAGTCACTTTCTTGCGGCATGTCAACAATTAAGTTTGGGCTTTCGGAACACTTAAAATCAGACTTATAGCAACTGAATTCTTTTACATCGTCTTCTATATTAATATTTTCTTCGATAAATTCATCTAGGTTATGTTCTTCTATTTTAATTGAGCCTTAAACAGTTTTCATATATATAGTAACAATTGTATTGGAAACTAACGAAATTCTTACCAACATCCGAAAGGTGATCGTCAAGTGGCTCGACTGGCTCTTCTTCTAAAGCTTCATCTGCAATATTTTTGTTACAGTTACAAAGAGAACAAACATTGAATAGTTACTCACTACAATTGTCGACAGAAGAATCATGAAATTGTTCTTTTTTGATTGTTGCATCCATTTTGATTTCTTCTTGCTTGTACTTTCTAACCTCATTTATTTCTTTTCCTTTCACATGATTTCAAATTCGTCACGCGCAGTTTAGTTTAAAAAGTCCGGGAATTTAAATCTTTAAACGTTCATGATACACACTTAATTTACATTAGGGTGTGAAAGGGTTGGAGAAAAGAGTTATTAACAGCAACTACTCCCTCACTCCCCAAAAAAATTATTGCATCACCCAATTTTTAATGAAAATAATTCTTTGTATTTACCATGTATTTACTGTATAAATTTTTATTGTTTGATCATTTTAAACATAATATTTGATTAAAAACAGTAAGAGAAAAAAAAACTTTTTGGTCCATAGATATAATAGACAAGGATCGTATTCAAAAAACACGTCTTCTTAACCATGCTAACGGCACAGCATAGGAAACAATCAGCAAGGTAACTCTCGTTGGCGGGAACGGTACGCGCATACAGTCGCGTACGTCGCCATTTTAGAAGAGAACCTTTGTAACACGGCAGGGACGTAGGTAAAATGCATTAACATTGCGATTCGGCGTCTCTTAGAGTGCAGTAGCGTGCACTCATTTTCTTCTAAAATGGCGTCATCAAGGTCAAATTCTAACTTCCAAGAGAACAAAGGCATCGGGCGAGAGTTACCCTGCTGATTGTTTCCTATGCTGTGCTAACGGCATTTCATATAACATTTTTGTAACCGATTCTTTCCCAATACTTCGACCCCGCTGAATTATAAGGTCTTTGCGCTGAAACCAAAAGCAAAGATTTAACCGGAAGCGCAATACTCAAGATGGCGACTAGGGTATCTGCTTCATTATTTAAGATTTATTTGGATGGAATAATTACCTATTATTGAAACTAGGACAAATATTTTGATTGGATTAGATATACAGGGTGCTCAATGTTATCGATCGTAAAAGGAACATAAAATCGATGATGGTCATGTCACTGGCTCTGGAACGTAAAAACAGGGAAAAACACCGGCATGGGAGATTCTTCTTCGAGCTCTATCCTTGGTGACACGTACAAGCCCAGCTGAAGATTCCTTTACTGGATTTTTTTCAAAATTTCCTCAGCCATATTTTTTCTTTTTTGGATATGTTAGAGAATAGAGAAAACGCTATCAAAATCGCTCGAGTCGAGTCGTTTGGGAGTAACGATATTTTGAATGTCGAAACTTTACAAATCTCTAATTTCTTTTGTAATAAAAATGAAAACTTGAAAATGAATATATTTACCAATTTCAAGATTATCTATTATTTGACACTGTTTTCGGTTAATAAAACGGTTCCGGTTAAGCCGGAAATTATAAAAATATCAAAATTTTTCGAAACACCCTGTATATTTTTAAATATCTTGAAAGCTCGTAAAATTAGTTGTTAAACGATACCAAACACTTTATATTTTGACTTCCGCTTTAACCGGAAATGGAATAAAAATTATTAATTTGAATAGAACACCTTGTATATTTTTCAATATTCTGTAAGCTCGTAAAGTAAGCTTTCTGAAGATATAAAACAATGTATATTTTGAACATCAATTTATGTCCAAATTATAAAAAAATGAAATTTTTGAAATAGTTTATAGATAGAAAACCTACCTACAAATTCTGCTTACATACAGAAGTCCCAGGTTCAATCCTTGAAGGAAACAATTTAATAAAAAATTAAAAAAATTTTTTTTAATCATGTACATTAACAAAATTTTAATACAAAATTACAAGATTTGACGGGCGCAAAAAGTTCTTCGTATGGCCACATCCGTTGTTTTCTTCTTAATTTTCTCCTTCTTAGCTCAAGACCGCACACCACAGCTAACTGATTGAAATCCATGTTCAGACTAAACGATTTCAGTTGCATGTGCGCTTAGCCGCTTACATGATACAACTTAATCCATACTTAATCGTTTAGTTGCGTTGAGCGTAGTTAATAAATGGTATGTTGGCGCCCAGCCGAAGGAGCTAAAGCCAGCTAAAGACACCGTGGGCGAAAAAATTGTCGTAACACACCTGTTTGATCTTTTTATTTATTTAGATGGATTAATTATTATGGCAATTAGGACAAATATTTTTGTTATCTCGGATAGAAAACGTCGGTTAAATAAGAAAACCTCGTGTTAGATCTTGAAATAAAGCTTAAAGGATAATATTAAACACAGTCGAATGGCTAATACATTGAAACATTCATAATTGTCAATTATTAATTGATATTAAAAACAATAAAAGCTTAAACACCTGAACTTCTCGAGACGCTACGGTAAACGTGGGTAAACTGACTTCCTTTCTCACCTACAACGCCATCTATGTATATGCATTCATACATACTAAATCTCACACTCGTAAGTCCACTTTTAAACAGGAATTACATTTTATGATTTTATGTTACCCCTGTTACACAATGGCCATTTATTGTGCGGTTTTGGTAAGTCATATTAACTCTTGAGATATTGTAGATCTGAATGAATGTGTCAAATCTATATTCGTAAGTCCATATATATCACCACACAAACCTCGTTAAATGTACCATTTCACATTTAGGACTTACGAGGTTTTCTTATTTAGCCGACGATAATTTGATGGTAAAATCACTCTTGAAGGGTTTAGAGAGTCGGAAGAACCGTGTGCAAGGCCATATTATTGATATTATTCACTAGACTGACTAGGCTAAAGCCTTAGGCGCCTTGCGCAGAAAAAGCGCTAACTTCTAAAATTATTACTAGTAATAAATGACAAAATAGCCCAAAATTTTACAATTTAGCACTAAATTATCAAAAAATTTCTCCCAAACCTTTCGGCAATGACGGTGGTACGCCACCATCCAACAAAATTCTTAGGTGGTAATTAACCCTCCATTCAACGGGTGAAGCCTGTGAGTGCAAGCAAAAGTAAAAATTGTCTGTAACTTAAAAAAAGAAATACTTTTTACTGTAATATTCTATCTACCTTCTTAACTTGTAATAACTCATATCATCAGCATTTGCTTTTCAAATTTTTTCAAAAAATGAATCCTCTAGGACACAGTTTGTTGTGACAGGCTTCACCCGTAGTGCCCGTAGGTTTGTGTAACTTTGTGATAACCGATTATTTTTGTTATAAAAGCATTATTTAAGCGCAAAATTAATCTGCAGACCATAAAAAATAATTGGTTTTAAGTTTCAATGCTTGTTTGTAAATTTTTTGTTTAGGTGACAAGTGCAACATAAGCAAAAATTCTTATTATTTTTCCAGTTTTGTAAGGCTTGGTTATGTATTTAGTACATTGAAGCCTGCTATTTCAGTGAAGTTTAGGCCCTTGCAGTTTGTGTTGAGTATTTTATAATTTAATTTTTTTGTAATTTTCTGCTTATTTGATCAATATACTAAATATGTATTATGATAATCAACTTTATTTTCCTTCAATGTCCATAAAAAATAGTTTTCAATAAAAAATGGCAAAAAAGGATAAAAAATTTAAAATTAAAAAATAATAACTAACAAAAGGACCTACGCTTTAATTCTTCTGTAAAATAATGAAGAATAAGGTATATTTTCAATTAAAAAAATTTCAGTGCAATTCTTGCACTCTTACTATATTTTAGCTATAGATATAAAGTGAGCGTAACAGGCTTCACCCGCTGGCTCGTGTGATTCTAGACCCACCCGTTGGATGGAGGGTTAAATAGGCGTCAAATCTATATTAGCCGAGGGCGCCAAACAGACGTAATCCGGCCCTGACCGTGTGTTGTCAAAACAGAAGACACGATGTCTTCTTTATGGTGGACTGTTATGAACATCATTTGCTCTGTTGATGTTTAAACTTTAAACAGATACGTCCTAGCTGGATACTGGGAAAGCTACCTCTCTGAACTCACCGAGATGCTTCCTTATACTGCTTTCTGCATTAAGACGGTCTATAAAACACGGATGCTTTCACCGACTCTAGTTCTTTAAGAAGTGATCTGAAGATAATTTTATCTCTAATAAAAATTGTAGAGTATAAAATTATCTATTCGAACCAATCAAAATAATATTTTTCCTAATTGTCCATCATTTATTCTTGGGCGTCATCTTGAATATCACTCTTCCGGTTAAGATTTCGCTTTGGTAACCGCAATTTTCGTATTCAGCAGAGTCGAAATATTAGGAAAACATTTGTTACCAACATATATGTTATATGAAATGCCGCTTGCATTAATTAATTTAGCGTTTGAACCTTGTCTATTACGCAAAAGTCTTAAAAATGTAATTAGTAGGTAACGACTGTATCAAGCAACGACTAAAGAAAACTAAAGAATCTATTCTTGTCATTGGTATCAAGCTTCCAGTTCCAATGTAGCCTTCATCTAACCCATTCCATGCTTCTTAAATTGCTGCTTCTAGCTGCCGAAGACTTATTTAGGAGTCATTTATTGCCCAAGAGTTTGTGGTTGAGGTTCGGTGTGGTCCCCAAAGTCTACGCAAATTTGTGCCAAACATTTCTTTCTATTGGATTTCAGTTTGCAGCATTTTGTTTGTTCTAGCACGTCTCTATCTGTCTTTTATTGTGCAGTGTAGTACCATTTCCTAAAGATTTATAAAATAATCGTCAAGTTCTTAACCCCCCCCCGGGGGGGGGGTATTGAAGGGGAGGAGGGGACACCTCCGTTTTTTTAATGGGAATTCCGATCGTTCTAGGGGTCCTTAGAGTGACTTGTATAATGACACCAAATTTCAAGTTCTTAGGATGCTTCAAAGAGGCTTGTGACTCAAAATAATAACATCACAAGTGCTCTAAAAAAATTATGAGGAAAATGCACCCTTTTTTACGGTATAAACTTTGATCTTTAGGGTATTTAGAACTCAACAGAAAAGGTTTCGTCAAAATTCATTCAAGGAGTGGGTTTCTCTCAGGGTATGCTTTTTTGTCTAAAAAATTGGGTTCGGATATTTTATCCACACACGCAGTGATGTTATCGAAAGTTTAAGAAAAAAAAATTAGTGTTACCAAATTCTTCTCAAAATCATGAAAAATTATGCGTCTTTGCCACCACTTTTACTATTTACACATTTAAATACATCATTTTGTTCGTATTTTAATTCCGCATAAATTATCTCTCTTACAAAATTTCGTCAACCTAACCGTTAAGTAGAAAAAATTTAAAATGTAATTATTAAAAATGTCTTAAGACTTCGACCAGCAACCATTAATGATAACCCCATTAGACTGTCCGGCAACATCGAAAATCTTGAAGTTTGATACTTCCCCAACTCAAATTCGTTAACAGAATGCGGTCCTCATATTTTGCAAACTCAACTACCTTAGGCGCCTGCTCTAAAAAATATGCATTTTGGTTCAAGTTGGGTTGAATATTTCATTCACCAATTCATGAAGATGAATTAACAAACAAAACTTTAATATTCATGGCAGATCCGTGAGGTGTTTCATTATCCAAATTAAACAATTAATAAGTTTTAGCGCTTTTCGCACTTTTGTTGCTAAAATATGTACTCCCAAAATAAAAACAATTTCTTAAACTTCTTAAAATTTATTTAAAATATTGACAATCCTTTTTCAAATAGTTTGTGAAAATAAAAATGATCAAATCATTCACTACTTAATTATAAATATTAAAGTAATAAACAATTATTAAATTAAAATTAACGTAAAGACTCTTAAAAATGTTTTCTCATCACGTGTTCATCTAAAGCTGACTTTTGTAAAAATTTATGGTTACAAATGGCACACTGATGTAGTTTATGTTCCAACATGTGTTTCCTCAAACTAGATTTGCTTAAACAGTTATCACAATTAAAACACCTTTTTATCACCTGTATGTGTCATCATGTGTCTCTTTAAGTTTGCACTGCTGGAAGATTTATAATCACAAATAGCACATTGATGTGGTTTTTCACCTGTATGAATCATCATGTGTTTCTTTAAGTATGCACTGCGGGAACATTTAAATTCACAAATGGCACATTGATGTGGTTTTTCACCTGTATGAGTCAACATGTGTGTCTTTAAGCTGGCTCTCTGGGAACATTTATATTCACAAATAGCACATTGATGTAGTGTTTCACCTGTATGAGTCAACATGTGAATAGTTAAGTTTGCTCTGTGGGAACATTTAAATTCACAAATAGCACATTGATGTGGTTTTTCACCTGTATGAGTCAACATGTGTGTCTTTAAGTGTGATCTCTGGGAACATTTATATTCACAAATAGCACATCGATGTGGTTTTTCACCTGTATGAGTCAACATGTGTGTCTTTAAGTGTGTTCTCAGAGAACATTTATATTCGCAAATAACACATTGATGTGGTTTTTCACCTGTATGAGTCATCATGTGGATCTTTAACACGTTCGCGACGCCGTGTACCACCGGTGGTACATTGTATACTTTTCCTGTGGCCGACCGTGGCCACCGGTGGTACACAGTCCATAAAAGTTTACAAATAGCATAAAATTGTCCAGTTATTATTGAAGCCTTTTATATTTGATATACGGCTGTAGGATGGTTACAAGTAAGTTCGTTTAGCACCGTTTTTTAATTGGACAAAAAAAATGAAATTTACCGAGTTATCAAGTTTTATATACAGATTACTTTAGATTTTTGATATCAGAATTATTTATTTTTGTCTCTAACTCTAAACAAGTGGTGAACACAAACACAGCAATCATTTCCGATAATACTAACTTTTATAAGTAGGTAAACAGTAGAAATAAATTAGTTTTTGAGGTGTCCACCGGTGGTACATTACGGCTCCACAATGAAAAACTTTAGTTGGAGCCGTAGTGTACCACCGGTGGTACACTCAAAAAAATACTCCAAAAAGGCACAAAAAAATACAAATATATTTTATTAACATTTACAAATGCTAAAAATTGAGAATTTTTTAAGAATTATGAAAAATTATTTTCCGTCTGCAGCGAATGTATCCTATTAACAGCAACGTCGCGAACGTGTTAAGTGTTCACTGCGGGAACATTTAAATTCACAAATTGCACATTGATGTGGTTTTTCACCTGTATGAGTCAACATGTGTGTCTTTAAGTGTGTTCTCCGAGAACATTTATATTCGCAAATAACACATTGATGTGGTTTTTCACCTGTATGAGTCATCATGTGTCTCTTTAAGTGTGCACTGCTGGAACATTTAAATTCACAAATGGCACATTGATGTCGTTTCTCACCTATATGAGTCATCATATGGTCTTTTAAGTGGCCTTTACGTGTTAATTTATAATCACAAATGGAGCATGAGAACGATTTTTTGCCAGTATGTGAAAGCATGAGCACTCTTAATGATGATTTTTTTATAGATCTATACTCACAATTGTAACACTGAAAAAATGCTACATTTGTATGTATTAACTCGTGCCTCTGCAAGTCACTTTCTTGCGGCATGTCAACAATTAAGTTTGGGCTTTCGGAACACTTAAAATCAGACTTATAGCAACTGAATTCTTTTACATCGTCTTCTATTTTAATATTTTCTTCGATAAATTCATCTAGGTTATGTTCTTCTATTTTAATTGAACCTTAAACATTTTTCACATATATAATAACAATTGTATTGGAAACTAACGAAAAATTCTTACCAACATCCGAAAGGTGATCGTCAAGTGGCTCGACCGGCTCTTCTTCTAAAGCTTCATCTGCAATATTTTTGTTACTGTTACAAAGAGAACAAACATTGAATAGTTACTCACTACAATTGTCGACAGAAGAAACATGAAATTGTTCTTTTTTGATTGTTGCATCCATTTCTATTTCTTCTTGTTTATACCACAGCATAGAAAACCGAAAACAATCACAAGGGTAACTCACGTTAGCGGGAACGGTACGCGCTTACAGTTGCGCACGTCACCATTTTAGAAGAGAACCTTTGTAACACGGTGCAAATAGTATTATGTTCTATGACACGGTGGTAACACGCCAGTGACAGGGACGTAGGTAATAGTATATTATCCAACGAGCGGGTAATGTAGCTCATTACTTTTTATGGAAATGTATTCAAAATTTAATGTGGAATTCAAAAATGTAAAAATATATATGGTGTTGCATTTAAAAATCTAAAGTTTACCTCATTTCCGGCGAAATCGGAAGTGGAAGAATTTTCAAAAGTAGTTAAAACACTTGCAATTTATATGACTGTAACTCACAGCAAATTTCGTTTTGATACGTTGACAAATAACGGAGCTATAAAAGCTTTCCAATCCCCTGTGTCGCCCGGTAAACCATTGAGTAATGTAATAGTCATTGAGTAATATGTATATTATTCAACGATTTGCAACTAGTGAGTAATGACACACATTACTGGTCAAAAATCATAGAGTAATGATTTAATGAACGTATTATTGGACGGTCGTGGATAAAATGCATTAACATTAGGTCTGTTCATTTGTCTACTCTACACTATAATGGTGGGTTTCCATTGCGCGTTATGCGGTACGCGTTATAGCTGCGCGATGATTCTATTGGTCGATTTTCGAAAATCGACCAATAGAATCATCGCGCAGCCATAACGCGTACCGCATAACGCGCAATGGAAACCCACCATTATACACTTTTTGTCACTTTTGCGATTCGGCGTCTCTTAGAACAGTAGCGTGCGATTTCAGTTTTATGAGCTTTTTTTAGGGTATTTTTTAATTTTTGTTGTTGAGTTTTAAATTGTTATTGTTGTATTTTAAACTGTTGTATAAACTACATTAGTTTAATTTTTTAATTACCGATCAGTTTGTAGAATAAAAGTGTTTTAAACTTCTAATTTGCCAAACTGCAAGAGATTTCTTAAAACAATGTACCTACAAGATTCGATGTCTTATATAAATATAAACTGTTTCATTTTCATGACTTTTTAGGTCTACTTTATAAGGGTGTGCTTTTTAAAATTTCATTTTCAATTAAAGAACAGATTGGGGCTATTGTTCTTCTATCTTCGTACTAAATGTTATTAGTTTCTATAGTCTACAAAAAGAATTAAGCTGTTCACGTTTTAAAACTTTGAAAGGGTGTAGCTTTGCTTTAAGGGTAGTTATTTAAATTTTGAAAAAGCGACGAGTATATATGACCCCTCAGCTATCTCGGTGTCGATTTTGAACGCTGTAGCTCCTACGGTTCAAAAGTTGAAAGTCCAAATCAGATAATTTTGATAAAAATGCGCTAAAAATTGATAAGACGCAGTCGACGAACAAATTGAAGTGACAGGAGCACAGAAGAGTAGCAGCAGTTTGTTAAAAGTAAATGGTGGGATATCCATATATTTAAAACGCGAAGCCTTTTCTTTTTCGCTAATTTTAGCGTACTTCTACTGGACCGATTTTGATGATTTTTTTTTAAATTGAAGCTCTTGACCCACAGATATGTCACCACTAATTTTTTTCTCAAAATTATTAATTTCATACATTGTTTTATATTTTATAATATACATAATAAAATAATCAATTTTATAATTTAAAATAATCCAATTTTAAAAATTATAAACGAGAATAAATGTAGATAGTATTTGGTTTTATACGATAAGGCACACATTATACATTTGGTCGTGGTGATAAAATTTTCAATACTATTATTCGACCAGTACCTTTCTAATACGCGATATGGTCAGGTTGGTGCGTGTATTTTTAATTACGTTTCGTGCTTTTGTGAATTTTGGATTTTTGTGACAGTTTTTTTATTTTGCCCTCTTTGGCTTAGTTATCTTTAAGGTTAGTTTTCTTATTTTTTTTTATAAAATAGTCATAGCTCATTCATATCTTCAAAAACTTCGTCGATTTCGACGGGGGTGATCGCTATTTTTTTTTAAATTGAAGCTGTCGACCCCTAGATATGTCAGCACTAATTATTTTCTTCAAATTACCAATTTCATAATTCTTTTTAAATAATAAATTAACAAACAATCATCGGTGTAGGTAGTAAGTGCATTATAATAATTTTTGAAAATTTAATTTTTCTAACACATTCATCTCTGCAACTACTTAAGCTGCGTTCGGTTTTGTGCGCCGCGACAGAGCGGGAGTAGAGTTAGAGCGTGGTCATGTGACCGTCGAGTGTTTGGAGCAAAATTTACAAAACCGAACGGTTGGTGAACCGTTCGGTTCAAAAAAATGAACTTTTTTTGTTAAATAAATTTTTACATACCTATTTTTATTATTTTAAATTTTAATTTGTGCAAAAATTTCTTTTTCATATTTTTATGTCTTGAACTGCCACAAATCACAATAATGGTAAATAATTAATGCGACTGTTTATTTGTTACTAATCAAAAACTTAAATTAAAAAAAACTTTAATTAAAAACTAAAAAGTAATAAGATTAATTAAAAAGTAGTCTTTCTGTTTTTTCTGACGATTTCTTTTCATTAATACAAAATTACATTTCAAGTTGTAAATTTATACGCCGTTGTGGGCAATTGCAATAATAATAAATAATAAAACATAAAAAAAATGTTTAAATTTATGAAATATGTAATATACTTTTTTACTGTCCAGATGATGAAAATATGGAAAGAAATATTAAAAAAATAAAAATTGTCACGCCATTTTACAACTTTTCTCAAATTGTACAATTTGAAATTTTGGTATTTTCGAATATCGTATACAAATCGGTCCGCCCTCAAACAACGCTCCACGCGCCGTCAGGGCTACGTTCGGATTCAACGCTCTGCTAACAACTTTTCACTCCACGTCGTTCGTAATCAGAGAATTCTTGCTCTCCTTGTCTTAAAAAGCACGTTCCGAATCCAAGTGCGTCAACGCCCGAACGACAACTTTTTACCCACCCGGGTTAGATGGGTAGATAAACGCTCTAGTCACGTGTTTCCTGGATATTAACATTTAATTGGTTATTTGATTTGAATTTTATTTTCAAATTTTTGTTTGTCCTCAACCAGATCTCTGTATCTCTGTCCTCAACTGTCAATGATAAAGTGTGGCCAAAAAACTTGGGAACTATACTACTGCTATGGCTGTTGTGAATTTTTTTTTTTTTAATAATTTTTATGTTACGAAGTTAATTTGTCCGAGTACTAATAGTTGAAATAATAAACTTATTAGGTTTCCAATTCATTAACTTATTTTCCAATCTTTGGATAAATCTTGGATAAAAATTGGATAAGCTTGTAGATGTTATTTTTACTAATAAAAAAAAATAAATAAATAAATCGATCCACTAATTCCTCTCCTTCGCTTCATTTTTAAACAATATACTCATAATTTTTGTAGAAACTGATGCTACAGCTCGTACCACTACGTCGTTGTTATTCCTTTTTCAATTTATTTGACAGATTAAACAAAAACAAGTTGACCTAACCTCACTTTCTGCAAAAGACGTTCGTAATCAACGAGTAAAATTTGCTACGTCATAAGTCACACTAGTACATCTCACTCGGACGAGATATTTCTGAATCCGAACGTAGCCCAGTCAAGAGCTTGTGCACGCGGAGTCGACTCCGCGTGCACCACTCTGTCATAAACGAACGATCAACAAGTTTGCACTTTTCACTCGAAATTGAATATCCGAACGATCCGGAGCGCTCGGAGCAGAAAGAGCGAATTGAGCACTATATCCGAACGCAGCTTTAGTCGAATTTCGACGGGGGTGACCCGCTAGTAACAGTTTATTTTGTCAACAAAAATATAAACATAACCTTAAAATTGTCTTTTGTTAATAAAGTTTTGAGAAGCTTTCAAGGGATCTTACAATTTACTTGTAATTATATGAAATGTAATTTAAATTTAAACTGGTTAAGCTTATTGAGAAAAAGAAGAATTCAAACCTATATTATATCGAGAACTGCTTCCCGATGTTCAGGTAACAAATTTTTTTAAATTACTGGAGTGGTAGTTACAACTGAAGGAATTTATACCGACGTATCGGAAACATTGTCTATTAATCGATAAAAGAAGATCAAGATAGAATAAAGGCAGATTTTTGTCTAGATCAAAACCACATTTTACAACAATCGTCTGCATTGTATTTTGAAGAAAAGAGGTTTTATATCCTTACGAAAGGATTTTAGTGAATAGATTCAGTTTCAAATGTTTTAATTTCACCTAGAAAATAGAAAGCATTTAGATATAAAATGAAGTATAGTTGAAAACGACTGAACGAATTGAAAAAGTATACTGTGAATAAATAAACAATTAAAATAGTTGAAAGTTCAACAAAAAAATGATGTGATATACTTACTGCTAATTAGAGCTAATTTTATTTAAAAATGATTAAGATTTTGTTGTATTTAAGGAGTTCACTGTCGGCAGCTCCAATCGAAGCCAGTATACTCTGCGGATATCGGTCCGCGGAGTCCCTGCGGTCCGAGGAAATTAAGTACTTACTTATAGTACTTAATAATAAGTACGGCAACGAACGTGTTAAAAGCAATACAATTTTATTTAAAATAATACTTGATCTTAAAAAATAACTTGCTGCAAGCGAGATTTTAGTTTAGGTAAGAAAAGATAGAACGTTTGGTGGTCAAAGCAATTTGACCTTAACAGCCTTTTTCATTTTTTAATATGGGTTTCGGTAGTCTCTCACTGTATGGTCTTTGATCTAAGTATAATTTCTTTTACTCACAATTTTCAATTTTAAGACCGTTTTCCCAAAACTTCCCACAAATATTATAAAAACTTTTGGTGCATAAAAATACTTAGTTTATAAAAAGTTAGTTATAATAAATGAATAGTTTTTTACTTTTTCTTTCCCTACAATTAAAATAAAACAACTCAATAAACAATTATTTTTCCACCTTTATTATGATTAATTATAAATAATTAATTATATTTTATTATAGTTTAGATGAGCGCAAATTGCTCTTCAACCAGAATTTATTTATTAAAAAAATTTGTTCAATTTAAAATATATAATCGGCTGGTAAATAAGGGTTTCAAAAAGGTATTACATTTTAAACAAGAAGTACACATTCACCAAGGGATTGAAGTAGCCCGGTGTTCTCGACCTTTAAAACCCCGGTCCAAATCAAAACTAAAACTAACCTACCTGTTTGGAACTTTTATACTTTTGCCTATAACTTTAAACTTCTAATGGGCGCCAAGACGTTTGAGGTTTACGCCTAACCTTCTGATTTAAATCTATGTGCTCCGGTCTAACTCGTTGGTAAAGCCTCCCTGAAATACTCTACCCTCAGGGTGTGATAATTTTAGTAGGTTCAGGGGTACAACCTCGGTCGACTCACACTCATTAATGAACTTACACTCAAAAGCATCCAAAGCGACAACTCCAAGCCGATGATGGACCTGTAATTATATATTAGCGCGCTCAAAATGGCTTTGAACAATAAAACATTCGAAAAACATTTAAACATCTATTAAATAAAATTCAATATTATCAAACACAATTATAAATTAGGTACATGACAGTTTTTTATATTCGTTTGAAATAATTAGTCTAACTGTCAGCTGACGAAAACAAAACCCAAGTTCAAATTAAACGATGCAATTTAACTGAACAAAAACATTAAAATCAAACAAGACGTTTAATTTACCTTGAGTAAAAATACTTAAAATTAGAAATTATTCAAAATTTGTGACAACCAATTGGTGGTTGTAATTATCAATTATTGACAAACAACTGTTCAAATTTACTTTAACATTAGGTGTAGCAAACACCTCCACAAAATAATTAATGTTACTGTGAATTCACTTGCGACAGAAGTCGGTACAATATGAGCTTACGCTAGAGAGCGTGCTCCTCAGTGAAAACTTAGTGCGACGAAAATCAATAATAAAAGTACCAGGCTCAACTCACAGACAAGTTGAAACCTATAAAATTCAATAACACAATTTACACAATATTTCTAACCTTTATACATAAGCACACGTGGAACGCTCGCTCGCTGTCCTCGATCATCGGATGGACGCTGTCCCTTCGAATGCCTTTGTACGATCCGGCGACGTTTAAATCGCCCGCGAATAACAACAAAGAAGCTTAACTTTCACACCGTGAAACCACCAAACTATCACACCTGCTTTCTCCAGTGATAATTACTTAAACGCAATTTCCCCCTTGTGGTAGGAAACCAATTTTACTTAGCGTAATTTTAACGCTCAACACACTTAGTGACTTGATTATTTAACTCGACTGCAGTGATTATAACTCACTGGTCGATTCGCAGCTCAACTTTAATTTATTTCCTTTTATTAGGAAATTATCAATTATAAACTTGTGTCTTCGGACACCCGCAATTCCACCCAATCAAACTCTCTCGAGTCCCCCGCGGTCAGCGAACACGTGAGTTCGTTCCAACCTAATTTTAGACTTAACGGGGAAATACGTCCCGTTATGCTGTTGAGTTAAGACTAATTTTTAAAACTCCAACTTAAGTGAGCTCTTAACACTCCACTTGCCCCTTCTGCTTAATTATCACGCAAACCTAATTGGTCCATTTTTATTACCTTCCCTACTATTGGCTTCATCTTTCCCTTTACCACAGTACTCCCCGCTAGTTTGAAATTGTCACGTTGCTTCGTCCCTGAAGCTTAATCGTTTCAACGAAATACACATTGTGGCAAAACAACACCAAATCAGCATTTCCTCACATTTGAATTAATATTTTTAGAACTTCGTAGAATCACATTTATAAAATGTGATTCGAAACAATTGGTCTCTGTTTGAATTCTTTAATCGCCCGATGCAGGATTGATTACCGGCAGACTGGCACCATTGGAAAAGTTCTTTACTTTAATTTAATTTAAACTAATTGAATTTAAACTATTTTAATATTTCGAAAAAAATAATGGCAAGCTAAAGCGGGTCGTTACAGGATGTTGCTTGAATGATGTCATTTATATATTTCAGAATATTCACCAAACTGAATAAAAATAGTTATTCTTTGAATTTCTTCAAAGCTACAATACAAAAATGAAATTTTTGTTAGTGGTCGTTTTATCACCCCTATGTTCAGCATCCGTTTATGATAAACGATTACAAACAGTTACACGATTACACAATTATTAAGGATAATTATTTTGGATTATTGGGATAATTGGGTTTCGTAAAATTATAAATTGAACGAATTTTTAAACAAATAAACCACTTGTTATGAGAAACAGTTACATGAGGAAATTAATTAATACTTAAAACATTCTCTGTACTTTAATATTCTTGGTAATTTGAAATTTCTGCAATATTTAATTTTTTAAATAAAATTAAATTAATTAATATTTAGGCAATTAATTCATAACATAGCAGTAATTTAAGTTAGAACATTATTTTGTTGATTCTGCCAAGTTTCTTAGTTAACAACGAATATCAACTTTTATAAGAATAAAAATACATTTTAAATATACATTTCGTTACATACATTGTTGTGTTGTTTAAATATAAAATTTGAAAAAACACGACAATAGATAAAGTATTTGATACTTTTGATGATTCATTCTGTGATTCTGTCATTTATAGTAAAGCATTTCGTAATTTCTTTCAGTTTACATTGAGTTTTCGAGTTAAAAGGATCGTTCGTTAAGAAGTGTCAGGGCATTTACTACCAGAACATAAGGATTACAACAAGAATATTGTCATACTACCATGGCTCTGCGAGTTAGTGGGTACTTCAAGAAGAAAATCCTGGATATATGGTGGTACAATCGTGGAAATTAAGCTGCCAGTTGCATTCGCAATAAAACACCTGAAAAAATTTGGTAAGTAAGATTTATGATTCTCCAATTATAAAATAAATTAAAAGCTCTGTAATTGTCTACATATATTTGGATTGTTATAAAAATTTCAAAATTCAGTCTAGACCGATTATAACGACACCGTTTTGTACAACAATTTGGATATAACGACGAAATTTATGTCTCTTTTTTGCTTTTTGCATAAGTAGTTTTGCTTAAAAACATAATTGCTTAATACTACTATCGGTTATAATGACCTAATTGTGAGGTGCCTTCAAAGTCATTTTAACCGGTTTTGACTGTAATTTCAATTAGGTGGTGTTTCAAATTAATACGTAGCCATTACTTTAATAAAAATTTAAAAGAAATAATTTTTTAAAATAATTTTTTAATGTAACTTTTTATAACAATCCCTTACTTGGAGTCAAAATAATCAATAATTTGTAAGTAGGTAATTAATGCAACTACCTGGTAATTAATGGAATTAAGTTGGTCATTCATTACTCCCTAAAATAAGCAAAAAACGAGAATTACTATATTGTTAAATTAAATTATTAAATATATAGAATTAATTGTTAATGATCAAACCAATCAACAGCCTTAGGAATTAAGCAGTCGGCCGATAGTTGCCCGACTTTATAATTTGAAGGGAATCGGACAGCCCATTAAACTTTTTAATCGGCCGACTTTAAATCGTTAGGTGTGCGAACTCACATAAATGTTTTAATAGTAATTAAGCAACCGACTAAACTATCGGCCGATTAAAAGTCTGTAGTCTGCGGTGTCTCTTAAAGGTCACAGGTTACGTGAAACATCCGGTATAGTTTATATGAAAAAAGGTTAGAAATTCTATTCTCTGCAACATCATCTGTATTATGTAGCGATAAGCTTATACCTTGCATAAGAATAAACTTAGTAAAAGAAAATTAAAATATGAATAATAACATTAAATTTTTAATGATTCATTTTGGGTCTGTTATAGTAAACATTTCGTAATTTATTTCAGTTTGCTTTGGACTTCTGAGCAGGAAAGATCGTAAGTTCAGTGTCAATATCAGAATTACTACTCCAAAGATCGATGGATCAAGGATCACAAGAAAATTAACAAACGTTAATGTAAGTATTTTTTGTCTTTTTAAGGGCATGTAAAGTGTAAGAGATATTTTGCAAATACGTTATAAGTATTTTTAGAGTTAATAATTTCTTAAGTTTTAGGCTATTTGCAAAACGGACTTTAGTTAATAAACTTCTTACTTTATGTAAAATATCTCTTAACAATTAAACATTAACTAATTTAAATTATTATGTAAATCTGATGCTTAATTTCTTGAAGAATTTTAAGATAACTAACTATTGGTTGCTAAAAATTAATTAATTGGAAATAATCATTGGGCGATAACTACTAAAATATAAGTAAGTACTTAATTTTTTTAACACAGGGTGTTAAAAAAGGCATTCATAACTTTTAAGAGCGTGTAGTACGCATTAAAATGAGTAAAAAAAGTTATATAGAGGAGAGTGTCCAATAGTTAATACTTTTCGAGTTAAGTGGCCATAACTCCAAAAGTATTAACTATTGGACACCCCTCAATCTAACTTCTTTTACTCATTTTAATGCGTAATACACGCTCTTGTAGTTACAAATGTTTTTTTAACACCCTGTGTTTTTAATTTATTTATTTCCAAGTTAAAAATTAATTACTCCTAATTTAATTTATTTAAAAATTAATTACTTAATCGAAACATGTAC